>CM073127.1:40742071-42062071 GCA_037039145.1 Fundulus diaphanus | reverse complement strand
GAAAAGGTTACACGGGTTTCAGCACTTTTACAAAATAAAAAAAAAATAGGTGGGTATTTGCATTCACCTCCCATGGTGTAGAATAGCATTTCACTGTAATCAAGGCTGTAAATCTTCTGGAGTAGTATTTTTTTCTTCTTTCTTTTTAGAAAATTTCTCAATGTCCTTAAGATTGAATGGAAAACATTTGGATTGAGATCTGGACTTTGACTGGGCCATTCTGTCACATGAACAATGGCTCTGGTGTAGCTCTGGATATATGTTCAGGGTCTTTGTGTGACTGGAAGATTGCAATTGTTTTCTGTGTTCGGTCTTCATGATGCTGTCTGTTCCCTAATGTTCTCCAGCAAACCACTTAGGCCTTCACAGAACAGTTGCATTTATACTGAGATGAAATTGCACACAGGTGGACTCTATTTACAAGTTAGTTAATGTCTGGAGGCAAGCGTTCTGTTCAGAGAATCAGGGGATGTGGGCCTAATTACATAGATTATGCACACTGCTTATTTTTATTTGTAAAAAAAAGAGGTAAAATCCCTGTATTGTTTTACTTTCACTAACTGTCTTAGCTGTCTTGTTCATTCACATAAAAAACAAATACAGTACATTGATGTTTGTTGTTGTAAATTGATAGAATGTGTAAGTTGAAGTGATATTTAGACTTTTGCAGCTCCCTTGCCTGTATGAAAAAATAGAAAATGAACAAGGAGCAAGCTAAGAAGCCATGTGCGAGAAAATAAAACTGGTGAGGTATGATGCAATGATATGGAGTCACGAGGGGCCATTTATTTCAGCAAGGCTTCTTTTAGCAGGCACAGCTGAGAAACATATTCCGACTCATTGATAATCCTGGATGGAAAGCATGTCTGCGACAGTCTGTATCTGGCCTGTCACATCCCATCGTGCAGACGATGTATCATTCCATTCATAATACAAGCAGACTTTGATCTGCCTGTATACACCCAGTTACACTATCCTCTTAAGCTGATAAGTGGGTGGATCTTGCTAATCTGTACATCTACATGTTTCCCTTCTCTGTGATCAGGCACACAAACTTCAAGTAAGAGCTGCGGGGCCAACGCAGCATTTTGCAGAGGAAGGGCAGGAATTTATGAGGCATAATTGGTGCTAATAACCTCAGGGCTTCCAAGCTTTTCTTTCTTTTTTTTTTATAACCAACACTGCTTATGTAAATATCATCTTAAGGCCTGCAGTAAATTAAATAGTTCCCCTCAGTGGCATAATTTTGTAGAGCAATGTGCTCGGAAGAAAGCTTTATAGAAATATATTAAAGTGTGGCAGACAGATGGAGACACTTTGGGTGGAGATAACTGATCTCATTTTAACCCTTTCATGCGTGGTGGTCACTACAGTTATTCAAAAGCCTCTGTCTTGCACTTTCATGTGTGTTGATAGTACTGTATACTTGGGTCAAGGCCATTTCTTTGGACTGTAACCCCCAAATTCCACATTCTCTGTGACTGCTCCCTCCGTTCTGTTCATATACGTGCACATCCGACGGAGCAACTACATTGTTATTTTAATTAATAAGAACCATTCCGCATTCTCCATGACATCTCAGAATTTCACCGTCAGCAGACAAGCTCTCTGTTGTTCACCATCAAAATACGGAACAAGTCCAATTTTCTGCTCCGTTCCGGTCTGTTGGACTCCTGCCAGGTCAAGCTCCGTATCAAGTGTATCCAACAGGAAAAAGAACCCTAACAACATCCGGTTTGTCAAAGTAAAATAGGTTAACGAGAGATCGGTAACTACAAATTAAACATCTGTTTTTTTTTAAATATTCCCAATTAAGTTCACTGTTTTATTTAAATATTGGATGCAAACTAATGGTTTTTCACCGAACAAGGAAGCAGATTTGTCATATAATATATGTAGGCATTGTATATAAATACAAAAACACATAAGTTTTGGGTGGCCAATGTACTCACCCATGCTTGACGGAAGTATTTTTACTTAAAAGGATGAATGACAGGTTTGTTTTGTTTCTGGCTCCTTTACATCCCTATTTTAGCGCGTGAACTCGTACTTCTTGCACATGCTCTCCTCGAGCGCCAAGGAACTCAGAACAGAGCAAGACGGAGTAACCGTGGATGCAGTAGGGGTTGCTTTTCACGGACTTACTGAGACAGTCTGGGACGGAGCGGACACGTTCAGGAGGATGTGGAATTTGGGGGTAATGTGTCACTCTATGCACCGCCAATTGATGGTCAATCAGTGTGAGATTACAAACATGTATGGCATAGGTAAAATACACAGGTAACATAGACAGAAAAAAGTTTAGCATTACTATCATTGTCAGAATTTTAAAGTATAGTAGTATATTATATGGGAGGCAATTGCAATTTTTTATCTCTTCGTTAAAGTGGACAATATGCATCATTGGCTATATTTGAATTTACATTTTTACTAATAATGGCTTTATACTGCTCTCGAGGCAACTTTAATAGCATTATATTCTCATTTAGGAAGAAACTTTCTTGTCATTAGCCTGTAAACTAATTTGCTTTGTGCATTAATTTATTTGTATACACTTACAGTAGCATCTTGTTTGGATGGGGTGCATGGACTAAAAGATTTACAGGTAGTAAAGTGGAGCTAATATCAATGTAAAATGGATTTGATGCATGTAACAGTGTCTATTATTGATGATGGAGCTGAGGATGCAGTAGTGTTGGTGAGTAGATTCATTTGACTGTTCAAATATAAATCGCCCTGATGCACATCAAGCCTGTGAGCCTGTGGCAGCGCACAGGCTTGATGTACATCAAGGGTTGCCTTGAAGACATCATCATGCCTTTACAGCTTTGTTGTTAGTGGTCAAACTGAGCTCCTTCCTGCTTTTTGCTGCTTAAAACAAAGGTTTTAGTTCTGAACACACCACCAAACTGCTGAATGCCTCTATGTTTACATTAGTTTGCAAATAAACAAGTTTGAAAGGCCACTACCTGCCATGATTATGGTTGAGTAAGGACCCAAATGCAGACAAACCAGTAAGTGTAGATTTTAATTACAATAAAATCAAGAAAAACTTACAGTAGAGACGAGGAACAGGTCATGGAAACAAACCGAGGATGAACAATGGAACAAGATCCGGCAGAGCAACAAAGCAAACAGGAAGCATGAAGACAACGGAAGAAATCAGCAATGAGAAATGAAAACCAGGGACCTTAAATACACCGGATTGGTGGGGAAAAGTGAGGCAGAGACAGGTGAAGGTGATCAGGAGGAGATAAGGAACAATTGGGACCAATGAAGAGAAATGAGGTGAGGGGAAGAGTGCAATAAACTCCTCAAGGGAAACACGTGGAAGGAATCTAACAGGAAATAATACAAAGTGTATATAGAATGAACAAAGAACCTAAACGAATGAACTAAAATGGCAGCAGTTAGAGAATAGAAACATACAGAAACCTACAAACTCAAACACTGTCAGGCTTTGGGTTTGCGGACCAAAGAGCAGGCAAGAACCCGGCAGTCGCTTGTGAAAGTCAAGAAGGATTTTTTAAAATGAATGCAAGACTTACAGGTTGGCAGAGACAAACAGGAGCCAGGAACATGGCAAGGTTGAGACCAGAACCGGGGTAGCATAGCAGAGGACCTGACAACTGAGGATGGCTGAGCTGACTGAATATATAGGGGAGAAGATGGGAGGAACAGCAGGTGGAATAAATTAACACAGATGAGAGGAGTAAAGGCAATTAGACTGAAGTAGAAGGAGGGCAATGAACTCCTGCAGAGGCAGGAAGAGAAGAGAATGTAACCGGGAAACATGATGAATGATCAGACATCAGAACTACTAACATCCCCAGGGAGATACAAGAAGTAATCAAACCCCTGGGGATCCTGACAAACACCAAAGAATATGCATCAGGAAATACAAAAAAATACATACACAACAAAGAACCAAAATTTAAACACCTGGGGATCCTGGTGCTCAGCTCCATTAATTTACAGTATTAATCCATGTGAGTGGTGCACAACTTTAATCGATGTATGGTTCCTCTTTTTCTTTCCTTTAGACTTTCATTTACTGCGCATAGTTTGTGAAGTTCCAGGGCGTATTTACAACTATTTGCCTATTTAAACAGGATGTTTCAACAGAGAACTCAGGTATTCCTTCATAGGCACTCAACTAATATGTACAAAAATAATGTGTTTGGATCCAGTGTGCGTGCGTACTCAGTTATCCCGGCTTTAACATGCGTCATGTTTTAGTAGGAAATCCATGGCACTCTTTACACACAAGCACTTGTTGAAAATTTATTTTATTGAATATGGAGTTCAACAAAAAACTGCGCAAGAGTCAAGCTTCATGAGTTTAATTTGGGAGAAATTGGAAACATAGAGGGAGAGGAGACAAAAACAAGTTCCGTCTGTTACTGCACTGCTAAATATTAGAAACCATTAGTTGGTTACATCCTTTTAACAGCAATATTTTATTGGATTACATGGTTTTCACAAAATTTAGTGTATATACGATGCCCCTTGAGTGGACATTATTAAATATTTTAAGCATCTGCTTGAAAAGTAAATTCATCAAATTATATGTTTGGCTAAAGAGGCTTAAAAACCCATGGGAAAAACAAATGAGGTTAAAAAATATCATGCATGAAAGGCTCGACATAATTCCTAACACAAAGACGAAAAATAGAAATTCTGTTTCCAAAGATCATTGAAATAAATGAAAGAGTTTTCGACTGACACCAAGACAAAAGCTGCAGGTGACATCTGTTTGCAGGTACACCCATGAAGCAGTCGGTCCTGATGAGAAGTGGCTCTGCTGTTTGCCATGGGTTTACAGCAGCTCAAGAAGCATTGTGCACACAATAGTGGAATGATTGGCATTCATTTGATGGATACATTCCCTCTGCTTTGGGTAATCTCAAGCAGTGCAACAGCTCTGTTCCTCCTCGTGTTCAATCAGCCGTGGCATTGTGCAGAAGCGTGAGAAAGATTTCCTTTTGTGATTCAATTACAGCTCCAGACCACCCAGTTTGTAACAATGGTTAAATGCTCACGAGTAAAAGCACAAACGCTAAAATTAGAATGAGTAAAAAATTTTTGTTTGATTTGAAAGATAAAAATGCACTTTAGTCATTCTTGTCCCAGCAGTATTGGTGCCAGCTTGGTGTGGCTCTGTTTCAGTCCTGACATGTGCAAGATATTGTGTCTTAACAAAAAAGATGATATTAATATTTTCAGCCAAACCACTGTGTTGTAATACAAGTATCCTTTTTGTTTTTTATGCAAGAAAAATTTTCGAATTTGCAGCCAGTAGTTCTACCGTGCATTTTTCCAGTCTCGCTTTAATGTATGCAAAGATTCCTAAGTGTTTTTGTTTTCCTTCCCCCTCAAGATACACAGACATATTGTCCTGTACACCCAAATGTCAGACAAAGATCAATAATCCCCATCTTCCTCCCATTCTGACCCTAGCGTCTGGGATGTAAGAAGACTGGACTAATGAGCACTACATACAAGATTGTTCCCCTTGCCCACCATTGATTTGATCCCATCAAAACCTCATTGTGAGAAAGTCTTGTTAGCCTCAAATGATTTCAACTGGTTTCACTCAATTAGGCTGTGAATAAGCCTTTCAGAGACTGACGACTCAGCTTGTTAGGGTGATAGCGATGACGGGAAACACCGAATAAGGGATATTGATGAAAAACATGTTGATTAGTAACTCAATAGCACAGTGGTAACTGATAAATGTCTCCTTGAGGTTGTCTGTACTGTTGGCTGCAGGTGTGCTGAGAGGAAAATGTCACAATCAAGATGCTTTTTGGCCACAGATGAGAATAGCCACAGAAATCTGATGCTTTTTGCTGTAACTCCATTATTAAAACAGGTAACCGTGGTAAGGGATTTAAGAAGCGCTCGAATCATAAAAAGATTTTTCAGAAAAACTGCTTTTATGAATAAACCCAGTGTCAAAATGGGCATTCAAGCGTGTCATGGTGTTTCATGATTCAGACTTGGGCGCTGTGAACAGGGAGCGTTAAAGACTAACATGGCCTTATAACAAAATTAATAAAAAAAATTTTACACTCTTTCAACATCCACCTACCACCTCAGCCTTCTGTTACCCCCTGGGAGATCTGTCAACAACTATTAGTCAAGAAAAGGAAGGCTTGTGAATTGAATCTGCTGGTATGTCACTATGTCCTCACCGTTTGGTATATGAAGGCAAGAGCAGAGATGGAAAATGTGAGGAATTACATCCAAAACCGCACATTTAAAGCCCCAAGACCCGCTAAAAGGTTTGGTACAGGAGATATTTCAGGAGTAACCTTTGCTTAAATGTCATCTTTGAGTTTCTTGAAGAAAACTGTAGGAGACCATTTGTTCTCATAAGGCTTTTTACATAAATGTGGATAGTTTCAGCCGTTTAGCAAAAAACATGTAGCGTTGGACTTTGGCGCCTAATCCCCTTCTCCTACGGTGCCTTATAAACCTCCCCCCCCCATTTTGACACTTCCCAGCCATAGATTTTATTGTACATTTGTGACTAGATCAATAGATGTTATTCAAAATTAGTTTTACCAGAACAAGTCTGAGAAGGGAGGTATGCATGTGGACCTCTCGCAGCTCCTAGAAGAGTGTCCACCATACAGTTTGGATGTAAACCAGATACCCCTGATGCTCAAAATGGGTTCGGTGTGAACGCAGCATAAGATGCAAACGTCCGGCCCCCTAACCACTAAGCCACCACTCCCAAGGATCTCATTGTCTTGGTTCTACATATTAATTTACTTTTCTTCAGAGAATTGAAAGCCGTTATGCCTTACGATCAAGTTACGTTTCTGTACTTCTCTTCTTCTGTTGTTTGAACTGGATCAGGAAAGAAAGCTTTCTCTACCCGCTCTGCATGAAAGGCCCTCCATCCGGAACTGAAATTGTCAGAAACTGCTCTCACTGAAATCCTTCTGCTCCATCTTAGGAAATGAACAACAGAAATCCTCCAAACACTGCTTGTGTTTTAAGTTATGACTGCTTTAGAGTTCATATTGCCACTGTAACAGTTATGGCTGTATTTTGTATCGCCAAATTGCTCACCATGTATATAATTTAATCGTTGTTTTGCTATTGTTTTCTGTCTTGTTCATTATCATTTCTTGGCCAGGTTACGCTTGTGAAAGAGGTTTTAATCTCAATGGGTCTTTTATCTGAGGAAAGGTTTAATATAAAGCTGACCTAGTTACCCAAGGCCTTGGTCCTCAATACAGCCATCCCTGGTTCAACTCTGGCCTTTGGACCTTTGCCACATGTCATCTCACTCTCTGTCTGCCCTCTTCCTGTCAGACTTCTTTCATTAAAAATGGCCACATAGTAATAAGAAAAAAATCCCAAGCCTCCCAATTTCACTAGTGTCGTTTTCCTTTCTGTAAAAAAGCTTTTACTTGAGAAGATCCAAGTTCTGTGTCTGATTCGGCATGTGGGTCAGGAAGCTTCCTAGAATCATGACGGCCGTTCTGTGAAGAATTTTTTTAGACAACATTGGTGAACAATCGCATCATGAAAACCGAAGCAAACACCATGGAGGTTTTTCAGGTCTATCTAAAACGACAAGATGGACAAAAAGAGCATAATCCAGCGAAGGACCCGGAAGGCCAATGGTAACCTTTGAGAAGCTGTAGAGAGCCATGAATCAGATGCAATAACCTTATGAAAAGTCAGCAATTAGACATGTCTTCTACAAATCTAGCCTTTATAGAAGAGTGGAAAGAAGAAGCCATTATCGAAAGAAAGCGATAAGAAAATTTGTTTAAAATTTGCGAGGAGACTTATAGGAGACACAACAACCACGTATAAGAAGAAGCTCTTTCAAGGTGAAACCAGAACTTTTCCGCTTACATGTATAACCCTATGTGTGGCAGAAAGCTGCGCTATACATCGGCTTCAGCACAATCTTTAAATGCTGAAACTTGCTGGTGATAGCTTTTTTTCAGCATGGACAGGGAAGATTATCAAAGTTAAGATTGAACTAAATACAGCGCAAGCATGGAAGAAAACTAATGTCAGGTAGCACATGACTGGGTCAGGGGTTCACCTTCATGCAGGACGGCTGCCCTAAAGATACACCCAGAGCTAGAACAGAATGCTTTCTATCAAAGCAGATTCACGCGTCAGCACAAAGTCCAGACCTCAATCCAATTGACGGTCTGAAGCAAGACTTAAAATCTAATGTTTATGGATGTAATCTATCCTGATGGAGCTTAAACTATTGTATTTTGCAAATGAAAATGGGAAGGCCTAGAAATAGCCCATCATCACATACTTGAAGCAACTACAGCAAAAGATGATTCTACAAAGTATTTAATCAGGGGAGCTGAATACAAATGCACATCAAACCTTTCAGATTTTCATTTAAAAAATCGCAGCTATATTATTTTCCTTGAAATAAAACCCCAACAAAATACTGGGGAAGTTTATGAATTTAAATAGCAAAATGTGAAAAGCAGTCAAGGAGTATAATCTTGCAAGGCACTGTTGATGTATTTGACAAGTATTTCTTCGTCCATGCTTCATATGTGCAGCTAAAAATAGTCTGTGTCATTATCCACACCTTTTAAAAATGGTGTAGTGAAAAATATGCTTCAGCATAGCAAAATATAGTATGAAAACTTTTACCTATCAAAGTCTGAATGTGTTTATTCATATGAACAACACATTTAGTTTTAACAGGCTGTCTGATCTCTTGTTATGAAGAACGAACCTCCAGGAGAAAGTAGGTACAAGACAAACAACAACCACATTGTGATATGACACTGTCAGTCTCAGTATATCATGCAACAATCCAGTAAGAGCTCAAGAAAAGAATACTATCCCATCTCCAGACCAAGAATATTAATGTTAGTTTAGTCCCCAAACAAAACGATAAAACCAGACAGTGAATAACTCTTAATTTCCTTCTTGCTTCAAATTATTCTATAGCTTTTCCCCTCCTTTGGAGAGACAGCTCCAGCTACTCTACAGGTAAAATCAGGAGAAAATACAGAGAGGATGAAAAAAAGAGAGACAGCCAGCGGCAAAAAAGCAATTGAGGACTTGACTTCCATGAAACCCTCAAAGAAGTTAATCTAGGATGCTGTCGAAGCTTGGCAATATACTTCTGCAGTGAAGATGTTAGCTCAGTCTTATTTTATAACTTGGAGCTCAAGGACTTTGAGCCACAGACAGAATGAATATCGGTACATTTCACTATACTAATAGCTTTTCTAAGTCCTCCACATGTTACCCTAGAAGCGAAAGTGTTGTCCACATTAGATGTACAAAGCATGTACGATGTACACATTTGTACATTGCTTTGAAAAAGTATTAGCCTCCTACAGACTTCTGTTTTTACTTGGATGATGAAACACCTTTTAACGTCAAACAACCTGAGTAAATACAAGGTGGAATTTTGAAATGACATTTACATTTAATAAGGGAAATAAAGCTATCCAGACCATATGAAAATATAATTGTCCCCAACCAGCTCTAATCCTTGCTTGATGAAATCAAGAAATCACACAAATGTAACCTTTCAGACAACACAAAGTAGGCTAAACGTACCCAAAAAACAATAACTAATGCCTTAATCGAAAGAAATTTAAGAACAAGAAACAAAATCCCTCACATGAGTATGGAAAGGGTTTTAAAAGCATTTTAAGGAATAGAAATTCCAGTGAACAAGTGACAGATATTCACAAATGGAGAAAATATGTAACTTTCCCAGAAATGGCCAGTCTACCAAAATTGCACCAAGAGGCCATGAGCATCTTACCCAGGTGGTCACAAGACACCAACATCAAAAGCACTGCAGGCCTTAGTTTGGGTCAGTCTTCACAATGTGTCAATAAGACAGAGATTTAGTAAGGCATACAATCCATTGGAGAGCTCCAAGGCCAAAACCGCTGTTGTGCAATTATACACTGTTTAAAGTTATTTAATGTTTCATAAATAACTCTCTGTCTGTTAAGTATTGTCTGGTGATGATCAGCTCTTAAGCTGATATCAAGACAAAGGTTGAAAGGGATGAATTCGAGCACTAGCGATCTTTTAACAGCAAAACCTGCACACACATAGAATAAAGAGTGACAACTTCTTTTCAAGTCCAAGAATTTAATAACAGAAATAAAATGAACATCCAGAGAACATCACTATGTAATGCTGTTTACCTGAATTAACACAATATTTCGATTAATAAATCCTCTCTACTAGGCTAGTGAAACTTAACTAAACTATTAAGCAAAATGAAGATAAAAAGAAGCTAAGCTAAGGAACTATTTACATGCGAAAACAAACAAAAGACAAACAAAAGTGGTTGATCATAATCAGATTAATTCAGTGAATCCCTGTTCACTACACATCTGATTTCAAAAGCATGGAGTGGAGTTAAAACATCTGCCATGTATTTCAATCCATTCACAATGCAAAGCCCAAGTTAAACAAAATATTATTTGTTGAAATAATATTCTGAGGACTGTTTGTCCTGTAAGATTATTTAAACCCTTACGACCGAGTTTGTTAATGCGATTCTCCCTCCGGGCGCATGGGGTCGCTGCAGCAACTCGGTGGCTAAGAGGTTACAACATAAAGTTCCCAAAATTGCCTTGAAAACCGGCATTAATATACCATATTGATGCGGGAATAAGGCAGATAACACCATCGGAGGATGGCGGAGCAGAACAGTTACGCTTTATGCTTTAAAACGAACTCATTTTCAAATGTTCGAAACCGGATGTTAACAAGGCTAATAGCATGTTTGGCTAGCGCGACCTACCGGTTAGCCCTTTGTTCTAAACACCACGGTTTACAAACATTTCCCAATAAACCGTTTCTTCACCCTCAGACCGCTGCCCAACCTGTTGATGCCTCATGTGTGAGTTCTGTCCACTTTGGCCGTTCCAGGAAGAAGCGTTGAAGGAGGAAATGGTTGGCTAGCGCTAGCGGGCTAGCGCTCGGTTCTTGGCAGGCTAGCGTTAGCCTTGCAGCAGCAGGTGGCTAACGGCGTGGTCTGGATAGCTTGGAGGCCACGTTCTTTGACCGGGATGCAGTCCAAGCAGGGGTTTTCCTCAGCATCCAGCTTTCAGCTCCATTGGTGTTCACTTCCCTGTACAGGCTGAGGAAAAATACACAGAGCTGTTTCAGATGCAGGATTTTTTCCCTGCATCTGATTGTTAAGTTAGGACTGCAACTTAGCTCTGTATTTGCCCGGACATGTTGTTTGTCCGGATTCAGTCAGGTCCTCTGCTGAAGCAGGCAGTCGAATCTAGCAGACCCTGGATCATGTGTTGTTGGTCCAGGCAATCTTTCAGATGTTTCAGCAGATGAGGCCATATGGCCCCATGGTTCAGGCCCTCTCCCTTGTCCTGGAGAGGTGGTCTGAAGAAGTGGGCGAAGAGTTGAAGAGAAGAGAGAGTCTTTGTCTGTGGGAGAAAGGTTTTATCTCAGCAGGAGTGGTCCCAGCTGACCTCCTGCTGGGAAAAAGGGCCGTCCAAACATGGGGGTCTCCTGTTACGGGCAGAGTGGAATTCCTTTGTGACCCTCTTCCACTGTTCAGAATCCAATCCGAGATCAATCATTTATCATGGCATGTTATGGCACAACACCGCTGTCGACCAAAGGCCAGTCTCATTTTGCCAGAAGACATCTTTATGATCCCTCAGATATTTTTCTGTGGACTAACCAGACAAAAATGGAAGTCTTTGGAAGGTCTGGGTCCTGTTACATTTGGAGTTATATTGACACAGCATTTCAGAAAAACATCATGACAACAGTCAAAGATGGTGGGAGTGTGATGGTCTGAGGGTGCTTTATTTTTTCAGGGCCTGGACATTTGCTGTACTTGATACAGCCATGAACTTTGTGCTCCAGGAGAAAACACTGTGGGGAAATGTTTGTCAATCAGTTTGTTACAAGCCAGGTGTCATGTTCTGGCTCAGCTGTCTGCATGCTCTGTCACTCTCCAGCACCATGGCATCATTCACCTGTGAGCTCTGCTGCTGCAGAACAATCAAGCCAACCTTGTGCACCTGTTTCTCTGCCTCCTTATACTGGGTAACCACAGTCAGCCGACGCCAGGTTATTGAAAACCTGACCCCTCATTCACACAGACCCCGTCATTCTTATGTTTTTATCTCTGGTCGCAAATAGAAGCCATTCTAATCGATGCAGTAATTCCCACCGGCTCCATAGTGCTACAACATGACAGACAGCCCTTCTCTGTCGACGGTCAGAAATATGTATCAGGTCTATTTTTCACAGATGATGGTGCTAAAGGCATTCCTTTTAAAGTGCAACTCTGTGTCCAGCTTGAATATTGGTGTTCTCTGATTATCACTGGCATTACACCAAGTCATGCCAAGGTCAAGTGGACTTTAATTATCTAGCAGGACACTGATCCAAAGCATGCCAGCACACCAGAAAGTGTCCACAGCTTTTTGGCTCAAAAAACAAATAGTTCTAAAGTGTGGTTCTAAATCTGTTGGAGATGCTGATTTATGACCTTAGACTGGTCATTCCTGCAAGAAAATGTTGCTGAATTGAGAAGAATCCTGAAAGGGAGGACATACTTTTTCAAAACATTGTGTGCCATCAGAGTTTTTAGACTAATAACCACATACTTTGCTTCACAGACAACACATGTAGTTTTCCATGTCATGCCTACATTTTGCATTCTTGCATTTATCCTGATTTATAATTCAAGATCCGAAAAATGTCTTTTTTACTCTCTTCCCTTTTAGCTTGTTTCAATATGATCAAGGAATTTATGCAAATCCTCATGCTGTCCTCACGGCAGAAACATTTAGTCAATGCCTCATCGAAAATGCAAGCCTATGTTGCTAAATGCCATATTCTTTGGATCACGCCATCTGGGGTTATCACACCAGCATGACTGGTCAAAACAGGTTCCACTTCTATTTAGTATGTCTTTTAATCCAAATTCAGTAATACATACAGCCTTTTCAATAGAGGAAAGCATGAACTCTCATGATAGCAAAGCCAGTGAGGGCCCGGTGCAGAATTATAATCAGCTCTTTCTACCAGAAAAGTCAACCAGCTCTGTGGTATACTCCCGATCCTGGGCAACTTTTAATTAGTGTTTGTCCTTCAAGCTTGTGTTCCTCACAGCTATCAAGGCTCTTAAGCTCTTTGCAAATTAATTATAAAAGACTAGGCAATCAGAGTAATTCAATTTGGCCCTGGGCGTAAGGCCTGGTCTTTGACCCAACTATGTTGTGGATAAAATACATCATGAGGTGAGCCAAGGCTAAAAAGTGTATGTTTATAAGAATGGTTCCGGGTGATTGTTAACGGGGAAGACAGATACAATTTTACACACCATTCATTTTTGGTCCTGAAATCTATAGTCCACCTGAGTACACAAAGTCATAGGCAATTCAATCTTTGAGCAGTGTGAGAAAGAACACCATAGTTTGCATTTAATGCAAAATAAATGTTTTTCTGTTTTCATCACCCCACTGACATGATAGCTGACCTTATCCACGAGTACTGAAGTGTGTGCAGGCAAGAAAGCACAGAGGTGAAAATGTTGCCTTTTTGTTTTCCTGTCAAATCAACTTGCTGTATCTGACCCTCTTTGACTCAAGGCTGGTCCTTGCCATCAAATTTAACCGGTGTGCGCAACAGTTAATCAGATAAATCTGAAAGGCCCAGCAGAATTGACACCCACTTATCCTACTTTAGAGATTTTAAATACGCTAGCTGAGAATAAATGTCCCAAATCAAGCTTACTAGTGTGGGTGGGGTTTAAAATAAAAGATAAAAACATAAGAAAACAAATTAAACAATAAAAAATGAAATTAAATGTAAAACCTATACAGCTGCTCTCTAGGTATAAGACCCTTGAAAATGAGAAGAGATTTGTGATGGGTGAGGGGGATGGAGGAACGAGTTGAGAACAGAGCCAGAATCACCACAACTCCAGCAAGAGGGGCCTCTGTGTCTTCTTCTTTTTGGAAGAGCAGTTTTTCCTGTAGTTTTCCGGGCTGTCTCCCTTTAAGTTCTGTATTTTTTTTAGACAAGATTCCCTCTCTGTCCCCTATGGGGACCTATGGCGTGGCTCTAGCAGGGAGTTCAAACTAATTCACCTTTAAACCTCAGCATGTGCTTTTATTTTATTACTCGGTAAAGAACCAAAAACTTTATTAAAGGATGGAAGGACTTTTACCAAAAGAAAAACTCCAAGAGACAAGGTTTTTGAGTGAATAAAATGTGATTAAAAAAGGAAAAAATTTATGAAAGATTAAACAGATACAACAATCATAATCATTATATAAAAAATGGTACTGCTCTACAGAGGGTGCCCATCCCATCTTCGCAGGGCACCCCGAATCTCGCTCCTCAAAAAGTCAAGCAGTGAAATCGATCTACAAAAACTCAATCCCCCTGAAAAAGCTCACAAAAGCTAAAGCTCTAAGCACATATAGGTGAGTAACAACATGATTAACATTTAAGGAGGGATTTAAGACACAAATTACACTGTGAAAAAAAAACAGAGTCTCTAAGGTGAGGAGGGAGTGGCCAGTGTCTTGCTACTGCAAACCGTATACGAACTTCCTTTCCACTCCCCCCTGTCTTCCACCGTCTTCTTAGATCCAGATTGCAGAAAGTTCCAGTTAGCCCTGGAATGAGCCACGACTCCCCCACATGGTTGTCCATTCGCATCTGTAGACTCCCTGTCTCGCTCTTTGAGTGGCATTAGGTGGAATTTAGGAACCTGGACCTGGGAAGCCTCTGCACAGCAGACAGAGGGCTGGCCTCTGACCCCTTGCCTCCTTTTTACAGCAGCGTCTTGTACATTTCTTGTAAATCTTGAGTTTCACCATTTAATCACCATTCATGCTTCTTTTAAATTTCCAGATGTTAAACACATTACAGTTTCAATTGGATTTCAATAGAGCTGGCTCTTGGTATGGGCAAGATAGGTGGGTGCTCGGCACAAAATGCCGACCACCCACCTATGCTGCGATACCCTAACCCTAACCCTAATCACTACTCCAGAACAAAACAAAACAAACAAACAAAAAAAGAAAAGAAAACAAGAATTAAGATTTTTGCAGCCCAGCCTGGCAGCTTAAAATAAGAGTACAAAAAATATAAACAAGTGCCCCAGTTGTTTCTCCTTATTTTTTTGGAAATGCTGCAACCATCACTCAAATATACCATAACTGAAGCTCCAAACTAATGCGCCAAAATCAGTTGATGCAAAATAAGTAGATAAAGAACATTTAAATTAATTCACTTTAGTTTATTTTTTTTAGAGAATCTTGTAGTTTGGAGAGAGTCTGACAGTAATTGCTGAAAATATTCACATGTTTCTTGACTAACACTTAAGCCAAACGGTGTTATCAAATTCAAACCTATAACCTTTGCAGCCTCTGCAAGAAGCAAACGCCCAGCTCCTTAACCACTAGTCTACCGCTCCATATATAGTGTGACTTTATTTCCAAATGTGTTTATAGAATACCTATTACTATAGACATATACAGGTTATAACAGTTTGGAATAATAATTGTATAAACAGTAATTGAAAATGGTGACTACAGAAGTCAGTATATGCAGTATAATAAAATATGCAATGAAATGCTTAATTGGTTTCTGTCTTTCCTCTAAAACTATTGTTCCAAGAGTTTAACTCACGCAAGGTTTTTGTGGAACTTAAAACTAAGGAAAGTAAGGAACAGTGAGAGCCACCTGTGAGTATCTCACAGCAGTGTAAATAACAGGAGGACAATAGACAAACTTTGTAAACAAACACCAAGTTAGAAGTTCTTTGAGGCAGTGTTATAAAAATATTATTCTGAAGTCATTAAGGCCTCACGCCACTCGGACATAGGAGGCCAGGAGACATGATGTCTGTGTATGAGATCCACTGTTTGCTAAGTGCAAGGCCAAATGCTGCGTAGATACTGTGTGGGATGATTATTGTCTAGGATAGACTGTCTCTGTTTTGTCTCATGCTAAGGCCACTGTGCAGAAGGCGAGACATGGCAGAGACAGGGCAGACGCAGACTGCAGCGGGACCATGGGTGCGATTACTTTCCATCTATGTGATCTCTGCTCTGCTTTTCTCAAAAAAAGTGCTGGAACTTCATCACCGCCGTCTCTTCATTTACTAATGATGGGAATTCAGTTATTATTGTTTAGAATTCCATCCACAGGCAGGAAATCAGAACTGATGGAAGGAGCTCAATTTCAGTAACTAATCAATACTAATTTCAGAATAGATCAGCAAAACAGCAAAGATCTGGTCAGGACGAGAAACCCCAGAGTTATGTTTTCTAAGACACACGTCATCATTCATACTTTGATTCCTGGTGTACAGAAAGCACAATTTTAGGATCAAGTGCTCAATCCTGGAAACTTAAAAACAGTACAAAACATTAAATAAAACATGGAAGCATTACATACATAATCACCAAAATCTGAACAAGAAACAACAATATACAAGGTTAAGTAGATTGGTTGAGAAGTGTTTGTCTTGAACAGCTATTTTAGGAACCCCTACAGGATTTGGACTGTGCCCACAGCAGCGATGTGGCTTCAGCAGAAAGGTAAGTGTTAAAGTAGGCCAATTACACTGTGGGGATTGGCTGGTTTGAGATCAAGTTTTAGAAAAGAGGCCACGATGCCAAACGATGTTGAGCTATTCTCCTCCACTCAGTAAGCAAAGCCTGTCTGGCCCATCCATAACATGAGGCCCAAAGACCTGCAAGTCTCACAATCCCGCAGAGCCCTGTTCTAGATGTGTCACTTAATCATGTGCCGTGCCTGAAAGGTCCCTCAAGCAGAAGAGCTGGCCTCCCTCTTCACTGTTACCAACTAAGCAAAATAACTTGAAATACCTCAGTAACTGATCAATACTAATGGTTTGTTTTTCTTCAGTATTTCCTTTGCAGCTAGGTTTATAGGCTTTTCAATGATGAGAGAGACAGAGCAATAGGTTATACAGTGCATTAAATTCAATAAATAAGCAAAAAAGAAGTTTTGTTCTTTGTTTCATGAAGTACCACTTCAATATTTCAACAATTACGCATCTCATTTTAAGTTTTATTTTTTTCCGCGGCTCTTCTGTGAAGCATTTGTGTTGACTGCAATCATTTGTGACTTAAAATAAAAACAGTTGTCAAACTCAGCTTTCCGCTACAAGCTCTTAGCATTCTGAATATTATTTCTAAAGTATGTGTGGTATGCATTTTTGATACGTAGGATTAACAAGCTGTCTAACAAGAATTCATGATTCTTTTGTGCAAGAGCTTTGTTCGCCAAGGACAGAAGGTTCATCCACAGAACTGTTTTGTGTAAGTTTTTCTTATGAACACCTTAGGTGGAGCATTATCAGAATATTCTAAAGTAATAAAATAATGTTATGTTATTTTTGGCTCTCTTCTGTGGAGCACAGGACCTCTTCCTTTAAGCCTTACCTGTCTTCTTTTTGCGCAGCCGAATCAATCAACAGCTGCTTGTTTTATACACTGTTTCAGAAGACATTAAGTATTTCATTCTAAATGTTTGTCCCAAACAGGACTGGTCTTTGAGTATATGACACTTTTTTATTTTTAACTTGATGCTCTTGTGGCCTTTATTTGACCGTAAAGGCTGATATGAAATGGGGTTGAGAGAGAGGGGGAAGACATGCGACAAAAGTCCTTGGACTAAGACTCCAACCCGGGAGGGACTGTGGCTTCCTAACATGGGTTGCATGCTCTTCCCCTTGTGCCGCTGCCACTGCGCCCATATGGCACAGTTTTTCACCTAAAATTATGCTCACACATTCTACGCTATACTAAGCTCAGTGATATCGATTTACTTCTTATCAGGCATATCATTATTAATATTTTTATATTCTTAATGTCCAGACAGCTAAAACTTTCATATATTTTACTGTTAAACCATGTGAACTGTGTGAGCAGAATACCACCCCAAGCTTAGATTGATTGTGGGGGCTGGATGGGTAAAATAATATTTTCGTCTAGGGTACCAAAATGGCTAGGACCACTTTTGATTACAGGGACTCTCTTTAAGATCATACATGTGCCAAAGTTAAAAGCTTCGAAGATCCCTTTTTAACTGTTCTGTTTGCGTGCAAGTGTGTTTGTGAGTCTCTTTATGCCCCATGAGAAGAGGCCGTCATTGGATTGCAAAGCGTGGATGTGTATATTGCAGGGCCCGGAGGTCAGCGTGGTAAACAATACTCCCCGTGATAAATCTTACTGTCTGTTGCTTTGTGTGTGCCTCGCTCTTTTTGATTTATTCCTTTAGAGAAGGAAGGCAAAGAGAACACACCGATAAATAATTCAGAGGGACATTAACATGAAAGAGGACTGCAGGGAAACAAAAACATGGCCATTTGGGTCGATGTGCCGTTTTGGATTAAACCAGACATAGAGGGTGTGTGTCTGTGGACCACTTAGCATGGCTTTGCCAACAGCGCAAGGCAGGTGGATGATTGGATGTGTGTGCTAACACGCTCACACATGATCGCCTCCTCTATTCAAAAGCTACACAACAAATATTACTGTTGGAATAATTGATGCTGATACTTGTGCATTATTTTAGTGGCAGTCGGGTAAATAAAAAACATTTGCCGCCAGCTGACTATTGTGATGGTGCACATAACTACAGGAATGGATCTTGCAGGTGAAAATATGTGTACAGTGGCATCATAACATTTCTTTTTCCTGAAGCAATCCGTCCATCCGTTTCTCAATCAATATTTGCAAAAAAAATGCATGAACCTTAATTACATTTTCTGAAATTTCATATAAGTTGTGTCTGCGAATGAACAAAATAATTATATTATAGAAAATTAAGTGATAAGTAAATTGTACTGTATAGCCCCATTTACACTACCCTTTGTTAACCGATCCATGGCGAGTTCGAACCGAGCTTGGATCAGTTAACCGTGCCAAGCTTGGTTCTTACGACCGTTTACACATCACCCTAGCACGGTTCCTCGCCTCCTAGTGACGATCTACGGTACTACTGCTCTCTAGGATTTTTTTTTTTTGAAAATTCTTTAAGATTATTATGAATTCAACACACATACATATGTATATTTATGCATGCACTTACATAAAGAAAAACAAAAACCAAACAAACACAAAAAAAAGGGGGGGGGGGTCTCAGCAAATATTTAAGTCCATTTTGGCAATTGACATTTCTTTGAGAGGTTCTCATGGGCTCACATGAAAGAGAAATGTACATATCCAGTGTCTTTCATTAAAAGAGAGAGACATATCAAGGGGACTAGCAGCTTTTTATAACACCTAGCATCTTTATCAGAGTGGCCATCCAAAGTGGGAGATAGCTGGGGTCCAAACACTCAGAAAAATGTCAATTTTTAAGTGAAGTTTTGCTGTTATCTTTTCCATTATGTACACATTCTTCAGTCTTTCTTGCCATTGTTGAAGAGTGGGAGGCAAAAGCTTGAGCCAAGACAAAGTTATCATTTTTCTTGCTACTAGTAGCAGAATCTGTAGTAACTGGACTTCCTTTTTCCCAATATAGTCTCCTGGGGTCAAACCCAGTATATAATGCAGTCGGTTCAGTGGTAACGTGAACTTGAGTATTTTTTTAATTTCTGTCTGAACCCCCTGCCAGAATGGAATCAGTATTGGGCAGTCCCAAAAGATGTGAGTGTGATCCCCAATCTGATTACAATTCCTCCAACACACATTCGTAGCATTTCTGTTGTATTTTGAGATACTAAAAGGTGTTCTGAAAAATCTCATTCTTAATTTCCAATCAAATTCCTTCCAATTTGGACTGTGGGTGATCTTAAAACCTTTTTCACAAATCTCCTCCCACTCCTCATCTTCAATAATAATGTTCATTTCTAGTTCCCACTTTTGCTTTATATCTATAGAACTGTCAGAGAAATGCATCTGTAAATGTTTGTATAGATTAGATATGATCTTCCTCTTATTATTTTCCTCCACACATTTTATTAAAAATGTTTCTAAAGGTGATGTGTTTTGTTTCAAGGTAGGTCATTCTTTGTGTGACAAAAGATAATCCCTTAATTGTAAGTACTTATAGAAATATTTTGAACATAATCCATATTTATCTTGTAATTGCTTAAATGACTTAATATTTTCTCCACTGAATAACTGATTAATTCTTATTAATCCTTTCTGAGCCCATCTCTGATAACCAGTATCTAGTTTGTTTGGGAAAAAGTCGGTAATCTTGGTTATTTTTATCATGCGTGATATAGTTAAAGGTGCTCCTATTTTCTTCCTCACTAGAGACCAGACTCTGTATGTACAATTAATCCACTCGTTTTCAATTTTTAAATCCTTCCAGTTTTTTCCCTCCATAAATGGCATCGCTTCAAGAGGTACCAGTGGGCAAGCATTGTTCTCCAGACAGATCCAGGTCGTCTCCTCATCCTGTACAAGCCACTCAACCACAACGCGAAGCTGTGCTGCCCAGTAGTACAGTTTCAAATTAGGCAGACCAAGGCCACCTTTTCTTCTTGGGCTTAACAATAATTTCAGTCTGATTCTTGGTTTCCTCCTTTGCCAAATAAAGTTATTAATAATTTTATCTAAAGTTTTGGCAGGTATCCAAATAGGAAGTGCCTGAAATAGATACATTAGTCGTGGGAGTACATTCATTCTCACTGTTTCTATTCTGCCCAAAAAGGACAGAGGGAGAATCTCCCATCTAGACAGGTCTGATTTTATTTGTGCGATTAATCTACTAAAATTTTCATTAAATAGTTGTGAAGTTTGTGGTGTGATCATCACACCTAAATATTTGAATCCCCTCTTGGACCAATTAAAAGTAACCTCTTTATCTAAATCTGTAGGCCATTTTCCCACTAACATCATAGCTTCTGACTTGGTTTCATTAACTTTATAGCCTGAGATTTCTCCAAAATCCTTTAAACTAGTCATAAGTCTAGGGATTGAGCTCAGAGGATCAGAAATATACAAAATAATGTCATCCGCATATAATTATATTTTATGAGTGACTCCACCTGCTGTTACTCCATGAATTCTAGGGTCTGTCCGTATTCTTTCTGCCAGGGGCTCAATGCTGATAGCAAATAGCAAAGGCGAGAGAGGACATCCCTGCCTAGTTCCTCTTTTTAAACCAAATTTCCTTGAGGAGTATCCATTCACCCGTACTATGGATGTGGGTCCATAGTACGGTCTCATTAAGGTGGGTCTCCTGAAGCATTGCAATTGAGCAATTCAGCCTTTTTAGCTGGGTCAAAATTTTATTTCTCTTTATTGGATTATTTACTCCATTTATATTATATGTGACTCACGACCATTGGCTCTCTCCTCTCTGTTGTCACCATGGATAATGGCTCTGATCTCAGCAGGGTTCAGCTGTTGGTTCTTCCTCTTCTTTCCCTGGGTTGTCCATCCGTCCCTCGTCAACTCCTCTTCCAATATCTCTCTGTCCTCCAGGGGTGTTTCAATGCCAAGATCTTTCAATGTAGAGTGTGCTGCTAGAAGTGAGGGGAAGAGTTTTGTACCCCCGTTCATGAAGAGTTTCAGCTTAGCTGGGTATGGTGACTGGGCTTTAATGTTCTTTTCTTTTAGCTTCTTTATTACCTCTCTGACCTTTTTCCTTTTCTTCTGCAAGTCAGGTGAGTAGTCATGGTCGAAATAAATTGTGTGCTCTTGGTACTTTATGTTTCTTTGCTTCCAAGCTTGTAGTAGCACTTTTTGTTTTACATCAAAGTCCAGAAACCGGGCTATAATGGATCTTGGGGGCGCCGCGGCTTTAGGTTTTGGGCCTGACGCTCTGTGTGCTCTTTCTAGTTTAATGACAACTTCTTCCTGAAACTCTAGAGAAGTGCTCAGAAGGTCTGTGATAAAGTTCACCATATCTTCTTTTTCCACCCCCTCTGGGATGCCATACAGCCTGATGTTATTACGGCGGAGTCTGTTTTCCATGTCGTCACATTTAGCCGTGAGGATAGCTTCTCTTTCTAGCAAGTGTCTCAGCGCTCTCTCCTGCCGTATGCTTCGGTCTTCCGTTGCACTTACTCTGTCCTCCGCTTGAGTCAATCTTCTGTCCAGCCCCTCCATTTGTTTCTTTAAGTCCTCCATGGATGATTCTACCCGGTGTAGAGAGCTCTTCAGGTCCCGAAATGAGTCGGTGTTTTCCTGCCGCAGTTTTCGTAATTCCGTTAGCATCGCTGTTTCCCCGCTAGCATCTCCTGTAGCCTTCAACGGTGTAGCTTCGGCTAACGTTAGCTGCTTGGAGCCTGCCGTAACGTCGTCTTTTCTTCCAGCTTTCATGTCTTTCTTCTCCGTATTTTGACTAGAACTCCGTCCTCTTGAGCCCTTTCCTTTTAGTTTAGTACTCATTTATCACTTTTCATTACTTTGTCGGCTATTTATTGTGGGTCTGGTGGAGCAGCAAAATTATGCGTCTGTCTTCTCCATTGCCTTCCCGGAAGTCCTCTGCTCTCTAGGATTGAAGGAGGGAATCAAGCAAATAAAAATGGGGGCGCCCGTAACATTCAATTCAGGAAGTTATGTTTGGTTATAATTGTGATATTTCGTTATTTTCAGAGAGTCAGGCTAAGAAGGCAACCTTTGGCAAATTTACTTGACAGAGTCGGCTTTTGGGAAGTGGATAAGACAAACGAACATCTAATCAGGGCTTACAGACGCAGGAAACAACGACAGACGTTGGGGTTCATCACTGCTAAGCAGAATCATCACTGGAAACCGTGTAGCACGGTAGGGAAGCTAGTATTTTTATGAATGTCTGAAATTCCTGACTGTAAGGAGATGACGTGGTCGGCTCATGCGTTCTTTGTTATCAGAGAACCGAGGCACTGAAAAACCGGGCCAAGCCCTACTATCGAACTGGTACTAGATTTAGCGCGGTTCGGTTGTGTCTGGCACAGTGCAATTCAGTTGTGTTCCATTTACACTTGATAGTTATCTCAGTTACCGAGCTCGGACTGTTCTCGGCACGGTTAAAAAAGCGTTGTGTAAATGGGGCTTATGTCTATCTATAGGAAGAACTTTTTGTTTTGCTCATATTTTATACCAGTTCTCTGCTTTGTCTTAGCACCCGATTCACAGAGTAAATAGCACTAATAATATGAAAACACCAACATGCTTTTTAAATTCTGCAGTTGTGAACAATTTGCATTCTTTCTTTAGTTGGGTCACGGTTATCTGAACTCAAATTTTATTAAATGCTTGTATTTAATAAAATAGGGGCGATGGTGGTGCAGAGGTTAGGGAGTTCATCCTGCCATTGGCAGGTTGCCGGTTCGATCCCCCGCTCTGACTGTCTCTGTCGTTGTGTCCTTGGGCAAGACACTTCACCCGCATTGCATGCTGGCGGTGGTCAGAGGACCTGGTGGCAGCCTCGCCTCTGTCAGTCTGCCCCATGGCAGCTGTAGCTACTAACAATGCTCACCACTGTCAGGGTGTGAATGTGTGTGTGAATGGGTGAATCACTAAACTGTAGTGTAAAGCGCTTTGGAGGTCATCAAGACTAGTTAAAGCGCTATACAAGTACAAGCCATTTACCATTTATTTGATTATAATGAAGATACAATAATCTAGTTGCGATCATTCGAGAGCTGTAAGAGGCAGATCACTTTTTATTGTAGCAAGGAGTCAGAGTTGGTAAACGGCAGCAGTGCAGCAATCTCTCCACCGCAACTACAGTGGAGAGATCACTGCCCTGCTGCTTCAGACAGTGCTGAGACATCCATCGATCCATCCATCCATTTTCTAACATGTCTATCGCTTGTGGGGTCGTGAGGGGTGCTGGTGTCTATCTCCAGCTGTCAATGGGCGAGAGGCAGGGTACACCCCGGACAGGTCGCCAGTCTATCGCAGGGCTATCAGATGAGACAGCATTTAGAAATTAAATAAACTTACTGTCATGTTTTGAGGTTGTTGAGGACCAACAGTACAGCGAAGACGATGCAGAGCCATCATAAAGGTTAATAGTCTTAATGAATAGAAAACAGGATGGGACTTCAGGTAAGGTTACCAGAGGTAACCAGATATGCCTCCCTGTATTGGCTTGAACAGGAGGCAGCCGCGGATTGCGATTATCCAATATTGAACCTCAAACTAACATCGCTGTGGTTCAAACTGGAGTTATAATTGCCCCCATGAATGAACTTCAGCCACACACTTACGTCTGAGTGTGCTATTTTGAGCACACACGGACATAATTCAATTCAATTTTATTTTATTTATATAGCGGCAATTAATGAAACACGTCATCTCAAAGCACTTTCCAAAATCAAATTCAATCAGATTATACAGATTGGGTCAGATTATAGAGATTGGTCAAAGAAAAATTCCTATCAAAGGGAACCCAGTTGATTGCATCAAGTCTTTACAAGCGGCATTCACTCCTCCTGAAGAAGCGTAGAGCCACGGGGACAGCCGTCTGCATTGTCCATGGCTTTGCAGAAATCCCTCATGCTGAGCAAGGATGAAGCGGCAGTGGAAAGAAAAACTCCCCTTTAACGGGAAGGAAAAACCTCCAACAGCTCCCCTTATTAGTAGCCATCCTCTGCTCAAGTGGAGTAGTCAGACATGCTAGTGCGACTCTCCATTACATTAGCCGGCTGATCCTCTCTGCTACCCCCAGCTCATATCAGCTGGGGGTAGCAGAGGAGGGGGAAGAGTGTTTGCTTGATGGTGTGCTGTGATTGGATTGAATTACGTATTAAGATACCGAGATAGAAAGATAAACTGTTTTCTGATCTGACTGGTTTTGAGCAAAGAAACAAAGCTGACCGCCCATGAGCAGGTCCTTTGGTACCCGCTCTTGACATTCACACGGCCTCATCAGTTCACAACAAATCATATTAAACCCAAAACCACAGAAATTATGTATGGACATTTGTTTTATTAGTGCATGTTTAAATGTCCTGATTGAACATGCACTTGTCCCATTTAATGCTATGCATTGTTCTCTTCGGTAGGGGTGGAGTTTGGCTCCGTTCCCTGTGAGGAGAGTTTGTTGGACGGTTTAATTTGGTTCGCATGAACCCATTTGTTCTCTGGACTTTGCCGGGGCTTCGGGATTCTTATCCGGTAAGCTACCGGTGAGAGTTTTCCAACGATTTCGAAAGGGCCTGCCCAGCTTGGAAGAAACTTCCTGGACCGACCGGATGGCTGGGTAAAACAGAAATAGAAAACCTTGTCTCCTATTTCATATTCCCTATGGGACGTTTTCCGATCGTAGTAGGCTTTGGCACCTTGCACGCTGGCTTCTAGGTTCTTTTGAGCCCGCGCAAAAGTCGTTCGGAGATGATCTTTTAAATCGGTGACGTACTGGTGTGCCGTGTAGGCGGTTGTCACACTGACGTCTTCGGGCTGGTAGATGAGATGCAGGGGAAGGGTCATTTGTCTCCCTGTCATCATCTCAAAGGGTGTCACTCCTGTGGAGCATTGTGGGGTCGAGCAGATGGCCATTAGGACCAGGGGAAGCTTTATGTCCCAGTCCTTGTCATGGCTGTTGACATATTTCTTTAACATGCCGACCACGGTGCGGTTCATTCGCTCTACCTGTCCCGATGACTGTGGGTGGTAGGGGATGTGGAATTTAACTTCCACGCCCAACATGTCGAAAAGCGCGGTCATAACGTTTGATGTGAAATGCGTTCCTCTGTCCGAGTCGATGGACAGGGGAAGGCCCCACCTGCTGAAAACGTGATTTAGCAGCAGGACTGCCGTGGTGACAGCGGTGTCATTCGGTGCCGGCAAGTATTCAAACCATTTCGTGAAGCTGCATGTTATTGTCAAAACATATTTGTTACCTCTTGACGATTTGGGAACTGGACCAATCCAGTCAATCTGCAAATGTGACCACGGAAATGTAACCCCCCTTCGCTGAAGCGGAGCTCGGTTGAGCAGTCGTCTTGGTTGAAATTGGCAGCAGGTCAAACAGCCCTGTACGTACTCCTGGGTGTCTTGTGCCATTGAAGGCCAGTACGCCACCTGTTGGAGAGTTTTCAGAGTAGCTTTGTAGCCTCTGTGTCCTCCTACTGGTGAGTCGTGGGCGTGTGCCAATATGATCCCCCGATGGTTCACCGGAACAACCCATCGGGGTGGGCCATTTCCGTTTTGGGAGTAAACCAATAGGTTTTTCTCCAGCTTCAGGTGAGGTAAGCTGCGGCGGAACGCCTTCAGTTCTTTGGTTCCTCCGTTTGGTGACGGAGTTATTCCTGTTGATAGACTGTTAGCCACCAGACCTCGGAGGACGTGGAGGGTCGGGTCCTGGTCCTGCATCGTACACAGGTCCTCTGGTTTGCGTCCCAGGCAGAGGATTTCCCCGGAGTTTTGGGGTTTCTCCTGCCTTTCCCTGGTCTGTCGCCTGGTGATGGCGCAGACGGTCTGGGGATCTAGAGGAGAGCTGACATCTTCTCGGAATTCCCATGGGGTTCCGCTTTCGGCTCCCAATCTGGCCAGACGGTCAGCTTCGTCGTTTCCGTCTTTGTCTGGTCCCAGAGTACGGGAGTGTCCTTTTACCTTCTTCCAGTAAACGATCATGTCTTTGTTGGTGGTGAGATGGTCACATGCCAGGAAGAGTTTCGAGTGCTCCACCTCCCTGTTTCTGCCGTTTTTCATCCCGTTTCCTTTCCACAATGGGAGGTGGGAGACAAAACTGAGCCGAGCATAGTTGGAGTCGGAGCAGATCACCAATTGTTTCACATCCATGGCAGCTGCCTGCTGGATGGTGATGAGCACTGCAGCGACTTCAGCATACTGGCTGGTCTTGGGTCCCAACCGGTAGTGGTTAGGTTCGGTGAGGTTGCGTCCCACCCAGACGATCCCTACTCCGGCTCGGAGTTGGTGTCCATGCATGTAAGCGCAGCCATCTGTGTAGACTCTTGGTAGCCCGTGACACACGTTTTCGTCGAAGTAACGGTGGGTTGATGGAGGGCTCCCAAAGGTGGCTGAGGGTCATGGCTTCTGTGTCGCACTCAGTGTTTGCACTCTGCCAACCCCTGCCCCAGCACCATTCTGTTGTTCTGGCTGTACTTTACCTCAACGTTGTAGCCTTGGAGTGCCATCATCCATGTTGCAATGCGACTGTTGGACACTCTGCCTTCTCTTAAACGTTTGCTGTTCAGGAAGGTAACTGGCTGATGGCATGTCTTGATGATCACTTTCTGACCTCCGATGTAGCTGCGGAAATGTTCCACTGCCCAAACTGACTCACAGTCTGAGAACTTGACCTCCCCATTGCTCAGCGGGTCTACTCGCGTATGCCACTACCCGCATGTCTTGGTCGTATTTCTGTTTTAGCGCGGCGCTCAGGCACTGTGAAGAGAAACTGGCTTCCAGATAAAACTCTTTGTCTTTGTCTGGGTATGCCAGGCAGGGGGCAGAAACGAGCTTCTGCTTTAAGAGCTGGAACGCTTGTTCTTGAGGCTCCCCCCAGTTGAAGGGCACGTATTTACGTAGAAGTTCAGTGAGTGGCCTAGCCATGTCCTCAATGAACTGATGCAAGTAGTTACAGACCCCTAAGAAGCTTCGAAGCTTGGAGACATTTCCTGGGGCGGTTATGTCTTGGATGGCTCGGATCCTATTTGTCAGGGTTCTCTGTGCTGCTCTACTCTAACTCTACTCCTCAGGTGTGTCTAGTGGGCTGAGGAGGCGTGGCCCACACCTGCAGCTCGTTGCAGGCGGCTTCCTTTGGCTTCTTAAGCAGAGCGCTGACAGATGGAAGACGCCAGAGCCTTAACCAGTCGTGGTACGACGTGGCCTCTGTCCCAACTCTCGGAAACCAGCTTGTGAGTTTTTGCTCTTCGTTTTTGACTAATTTTTGGATCTCTGTTTTGCTTCAGATTTTGGTGCTTGGATGCACTCACCTGTCTTGACGTCTCGTTCCGAAGAAACAGACCAGCAGAACCGTCTGCTCAGATTTTGCTCTGGCGCTCCCCTCATACTTCCTGGATGTTACCCAGCGAGGCCTGAGATCCCCTCTCCCGGTTTCTGCTGCTTCTGCATTTCACTCTGGTCAATCCATCTGTCAACCGTTGCCGACGAGGCTCGCTCAGGATCCCTCGCCAGTTACATCAGCCGTCCTCAGCCACTAGCCGCCTATCTCCAGCTGAGTAGAATCATAGAGTACTCCCGACGCTACATCTTCCCGGTTAGGTCCGCCCAGCCCAATGGTAAGCAGCGCAACTTCTAGCAATTCTCCTGGTTCTACTTTCAGAGTTACTTACTCCCTCTTTCTTACAGACTCTCCAGCCGTGACGTTCTGACCCAGCCGAGTTGCCCGTAGTTCCGTCCGTAGATCTGCCTGTTTCCCAAAATAAACATCTTAAAACTGTGCATTGCCTCCCGATCGTATCTGCATGTGGGCTCGTCACCTGAAAACCATGACACTATTAGCTTGGGGTTCAATGCCATTTGGACCTACTGTTAGGCCCACATAGTCAACTTTTGTCCTATACCACTGGCCTTTGGTCAGGGCTAGCTTAGCTCCTGCAGCAGCCAGCTGACTTAGAACGTGTCTGAGTTCTGCCAAGTGTTCTTCAAACATTCGGCTTTTCATAAGGATGTCGTCGACGTAAATGAGGTTTCCGCGTGCTGCAGCATCCGTCATGGCTTTGTGGAGAAAGATGTTGAATTCGGCTGGGGAGTTAGAGTACCCAAACGGGCATCTGTTCCAGGTGTACTGACGGCTCCCAAAAGAGAACGCCAGTTTGTACTGGTCAGCCGGATCCACCCTCATTGTCAAAAAGCCATTAGCCACATCCACTGTGGAAAATAAACGCGCATCTTTCACCTTTGCTAGTTCCTGGTCTAAATGAATCATAAGCCAACGCGAAAGAGGTACTTGTTTATCCAGAGCGCGGTAGTCGATTGTCAGACGCCATTTCCCAGTTGCACCACAAAGGGATCCAGCAGGCAGAGCTTCATGTCGCCTGATTTGGATCATGTTGGAAGGAAAAGTAAACACGGTGTCTGTTGAGTCCTGTTTGCCGGTCAAGTATAAGGGCAGATCTCCAATGACGGGAATGCTCAGCTCAAAGTCGTGGAAGGAGCTTTCGATGAGCACCCCAAGAGGTTTCTTCGCCAGAACTTGGATCGGCATTTGGGTTGGATTCTCCACCAGAAGGTAAGCTTTCAGAAGCCGGCGAGGCCAGTCTGCTGAGAGCAAGTAGTGGCTGTGTTTTGTTTCAGCCAGATGGGGCTTTTCACGGCACAAATAGCTGTACAGATCTCTGCTGATCGCGGATTTCTCCGACCAAAGAGCAAGTAGCACATCTGGCATGAATGTGTTTTCCAGGTGCACACCTTCGGCCACTCTGGGGTTATAGGGTTCAACTCCAGAGTGTTTAAGCGAGCAAAGGAAAGATGCGTGGCTGCAGAGAGATGTTCTCTGATCGCTGGGAAGCGGTGGTGTGTCAGAGGATTCGGAATCGGCTCTGTTGAAGGCAGAACCGGTGCCAAGAGTTCTTTGGGCTCTTCTGAGCAGGTCACCTGGTGGATAGGGATGGATGGTCCACTTCCAGAGGTAAGAGGCTTGGGGGTCCCCACTTGGGCCCAAAGATGGCCATGATGGCAGACGATGAGTGGAGCTAACCTGTTCAACAGATCCTGACCCACAAGAAAAGGTTCTGTGTCCAAAGTACAGATGTAGATAGGGTGCACTAGGGTCATGTGACGGAAAGTGATGTCTAACCACACCCGTTTGGTGATGCATGACTGATCCTGAGTGTAGCTAGTGATGCCCACGTTACAGGTTTCCACCTGTAACGGTTTCCCAAGAGACACCATAGCTCTGGTCACCTCATCAAACAAATCTGAGCACATCAGACTGATCTCGGAACCTGTGTCTAAAAGCGCATTTGCTGTTACACATCCTCCTATAACTGTCGAGCAGTATAAGCGGCGTGCGTTTTCACGATGGTTTAGCTCACCTAGGAACCTTAGAAAAGGGGTTTTCTGATCACCTGCTGATGGGTTTTTAACAGATTGTTGGTGATTTTTCGGTTGGTCCCCCCACTTAATCAGATAAACTCTGTTAGAGGAGGGAGCCTGGTCCACGCCTAGTCATGCTGGCGCGGGTTTTGTGCCTGGCTTCCCCGGAGGGTCGGCAGGATTGGACGGTGGCTGCGATGGCGGCGGCGTGATCTGACGCACTGTTTCGGCTAGCAACCTGCGAAAAGTCTCCTCCATCTCCTTTCTCATTGACTTTTCCATGCGGAGGTTCCAGCCTCTATTGTTATGTGTGCTTTTCGGCTTCTCTGACCTGTCAGTTTGCTTACCGTATCGGGCTTGATCCGGCCTGTGCCATTTTTGAAACCTCTCACCTTCCCTGCTGTCATGCTGACCTCTCCTGTCTTGAGAAGCTTTCTTCTCCTGCGGACCGAAACTCTGTTGTTTCTTGAACCCAAATCTAGTTTTAGGTTTGGAGGGAGGCATCTCCTGTCCCTCCAGACCTAACCTCTTTTCTGGTTCCGCCTGAATTTGTAGAACCCGGTTATCACTGTCGGCTCCTTTGTTAAGCCGGACACGTGTTTCCCATGCAACCTGCACGTATTTTCTGATTTCCTGCATGGTAAGTCTCTTGGTTCTACAATGCATGGTAACCTCATATCGCACGCTTTCATGAAGGTTATGGAGGAACAAAGATTTGAAAGTGTGGTCTTCCTCCAAGCCGGGAGCATTTCGTCCCTGGAAGTAAGCAGCTCTCAAGCGACGGTAATACTCCTTCGGTGCTTCAGTTCTCTTTTGCTGAATAGCAAAAGCTCCAAGAGTCGCAGAGGCTGGATCTGTGAACACAGAATATTCTTCCCTTAAAGCCTGACAAAGAGCTGAATAACGGTCACGCGTAGCTGGGGGAAGGCATTCTATGAAAACATGGACACTTCTAGATGTGGTTTTCCAGATAAGCCTCAACTTTTCACGAGCAGAGGGATTGTATAAGTCTAGCAGACAGCGCTCTACCTCTCTGAGATAATCATCAATGGTGGATTCTGTATTGCTAGGATCAAAACGCTCTATGTCTCAGGCCAGGGACTCAAGCTGACGCATCCGCAGTCCCTGCTCAGGGATCGGGGTCGGTCCATCTGAGTCCTCCTCCGACGAATCCTGCATACGGTAACCACGGTAGGAGGGGGGCTCCAGCTCTGACCACCCACCAGGCATCGGCGGCCGCTCGTGGGACACCGGGGGACCCTCCCTGTCATGAACTCTTGTCCGTGGATGCGGTTCAGAGAAGTGGGGTTCACCTGTGTTCCAGGAACGGTGCTCCCGTCGCCCTGGTGGGGGGAAAAGATCATAGCAGACAGTGCTACAGGTCAGGTGGGAAGCAGGTGTTGTCCCATGATTTACATCATGCGAATCAGTCCTGTTTCCCGCCCTAAGTTGATTAGGCACTTCCTTCCGTATCACACTGCTACATCTGTCCTGACCTCCTTCGCTTACCCTTCATTCAGAAGATGCCTGAGGGCCCAATTCATCCAATGTCTTCCAGGTGTGACCCCTACGCTTTCCTTTGGGGTTCTCACACTCAGATCCTTCTGTCTGTAAGCTAGCGAGATCCTCCTCTCGCTCCTCCTTGAGATGACAGCTGTCCTGCTCTAGCTCCCTGATTCTTTCCTCAGCCATGATTCGCATTTCAACCTCTCTGTTACGCAGATCAGTCTCTAGCGTTAACCTTCGGTGGTATAATGTAGTGAGCTCACCTAGCACATCTGCTACCAGCCTGTCCTTTGGCTTTCTTTGGACCTCATCAACCAATTCCTGAATCCTTTGTTCACAATCCTGTATGTCAAACTGATTCAGACGGTCTTGTTCCTCCGGGTTCATTCTGAGTAATGAGCTAATGACACGAGGGTTCTGAGCCTTCAGCTCCTTTGACTGAAGAATCTTTTCTATCCATTCTTTGTCACAGCTATGGATAGCAACACAACAACTGTAGCTTAGCACTACACAACAACAACAACATTGTAGCTTAGCTTGGCACTACAACAAATAAATAACAATGCTGTATTTTAGCTTAGCACTAAACAACAACGAACACAACACTGCAGTTTAGCTCAGCGCTAAACAACAACTGCTAACCTGTCAAGTAGGTTCACTTAACTGTTACAGCAACACGCACTATGACTGACACTTTACTGCAGTAAGTGTGTAAATTTGTGCGTTTAATTCAGCTGCGCAGGGGAAAATCAACCCTGTGATTTACACAGACCTCTCAACTTTTATCAGAAGTTAAGAGTGAGATTATGCTAATTTTGGGGCGGGGCTTGTTTGGGGGTGGGGCTAACTGGGCCCTGGAAGAGCCGGTGGAGTCAACTCCATCTCATTTTTATCCCACCAGACATTGAAGTAGACATGTATTACTTTTGTTAAAAAGAGAAAAAGACTTTATTGTTCAGTTAGTGGATTAAAACATAAAAAATTTGTTCAAATAATACTGAATAAAATAAAGTAGTTTTAAGTTTTTGACCGAATTATTACACAGTTACAGATTCATTTATGGGTTTGTTTCATTGTAGATCTATAACCTGATTGGTCAATCAGGCTGAGTTTCATCAATGGCATATCCGACAGTTTCCCCTCAGCAGTGTCTTTACGCACGATCCAGCTGCTGATGTCTCCCTCTTTTCAGCTCAATGCACTTCTAGACAGTTTATAACCATTATCATCACCTTTCACAGCGACAGGTTTCTCAGTCGCCGCGCTGACCAGACAAATCTGTATTTGTCTCGTCAGTGCGCTCTGGGCGGTGAGGTGGGCGGATTTTACCCCCGTTGGTGCGCTGCGTGCGAGGGATAAGCAGTGGGGAAAATGCATAAATAAAGACTGTAAAGGGCTCCTTTAGAGGAAACAGGGGGACTGACAGGTCTGAGATCAAGCCCCTGATGTTACAAGTTCTTTAAAATTACCCTTAAAAGTGCGCACCAAAATTACATGTAACATAATTTTGCGCACCTGAACTAAAGCGCAAGGCAGCATGCCCACCGAAGCGCCACTGATTCTATGTTGTTAAAAACAAAAGAGCATGAAACACAGCTACTAACTCTCCTATTCACTTTAACTGGCACACTTTGCTACGGATGTGAGGACATTAAACGTAGTGATTCACGTTTTGAATGGTGAGAAAAGCAACTGGGTCCGAGGAAAAGGAGAGGGGGAGAGGAGCAAGCGCTGAGGCACAGAAATACGGTGCATGTAGTTAAGAAATGCAGAATTAATAAAAACGAAACTTATAAACAGACTAAGTGGCGTTTTAAACTGCATCTGGTTAGCAGAATTGTTTTATGATCCAGAGTGCAGCCATGCCTGGTTCTGAATGGCAGCAGCCCTTTCCTCCTGCGTAAGCAGTACAGGACCGTACCGGCTTACTTTCACCACTGGTTAAAACTAAAATTATTCATAACTCTGTTAACACAAACTGCAGCAGGAATTACGGATGGCCACAAGCTGTGAAAGAAGCGAAACAGCTCAGCAGAAGGCGGAGTTTTGTCGTCCGCAGCCCAGATGGGCTTTGTGATTTTTATGCGTGAGAAATGCCATGTTTGCGTGTGAAATTTTCAATTCAATTCAATTTTATTTAGATAGCGCCAATTCATGAAACATGTCATCTCAAGGCACTTTACAAAGTTAAGTTCAATCATATTATACAGATTGGGTCAGATTATATAGATTGGTCAAAAATGTTCCTATATAAGGAAACCAGTTGATTGCATCAAAGTCCCGACAAGCAGCATTCACTCCTGGAGAAGCGTAGAGCCACAGGGAGAGTCGTCTGCATTGTACATGGCTTTGCTCCAATCCCTCATACTGAGCAAGCATGAAGCGACAGTGGAAAGAAAAAACACCCGTTAGCGGGAAGGAAAAACCTCTAGCAGAACCGGGCTCAGTATGAACGGTCATCTGCCTCAACCGACTGGGGGTTACAGAAGACAGGGCAGAGAAACAACAAGACAGACAAAAAGCACAGAAGCAAACATTGATCCAGTAATCTGTTCTACGTTAGATGGTAATAGTCGGTGATCTGTCCTCCCTGGATGATTTCACAGTCAACAGAACGTCAGACCAGGTGTACCTACTATGAAGAAAAAAGAGAGAGAACAAAAAGTTAAAAGCTGAAATGACAACAGTCATTTCAATGTAATGCAATGCAAAACTGGAGAACAGTAGACTGGAGAACAGTAGAAATCAGTAGAGTGAGGAAAAATAGGCCCTGATGTCCTCCAGTAGCCTAAGCCTATAGCAGCATAACTATAGAGGTAGCTCAGGGTAACATGAGCCACTCTAACTATAAGCTTTGTCAAAAAGGAAAGTTTTAAGAAATGCCATGTGTTGCGTGTGAAGTCAGTGAAATGCGTGTGTCACACGGTCAATGCGTGAAAGTTGAGAGCCCTGGACTTACAACTCCTATGTTTAGGCACGTTTAATATGCTTGTTTAACTTTCAAAATATTAACCGTGAGTGACATGGACCACTAACCTTTCGGCCAGTAAGTAAAGTGATGATGTTGTGGCTTTGTTTGTGATGTAAGTTATTTAAGAACAGGTGCTCTACACATATGTGGAAAAACAGCAAAGTGTTTTGGAAATCCAGAGGTGGTAAAGAATGACAGTTAAAACCGCTAAATTGCAACCTTAGTTTCAAAACCGCAGCTCAATTTTAACCACTTGTGATAAGCAGAAAGGAAAAGAGAACAGATAGAATTTATAAAAATATATTTTTTTTTTTTCTTCAAAAGAAATTAAAATGATAATTAATTGGGAAAAATAAAGTATTAAAAGAAATAACCATAAAGAAAGTTTTTAAGAAACTGACTTTCAAACAACCCTTAAGGCAGACCGAGTGTCTTCACCCGAGTTTTAACCGTTACTGCAATTACCCACCCTGGCCACCAGATGGAGGCAAGGTCTCTCTTTTCCAAGCAGAACACGACATACAATATGGTTGCACTATCACTTCAGTATAACTAACTTCAAGTTAGAAATCAATACTTAAACCAAAGATTAACCACTTTAACCCCCACAAAGACGTATATATTTAGTAGGAACGTTTCCTTAATCAATTATGATTGAATAGCACTTTTGGCAAGGTGCTGCAATCAAAATGTGCTGAAATATGGATTGTGTTTATTCAATTCAGAATTTGCTGGTCATTCATTCTAGTCTAAAGGGAACGCCAATAACTAGTAATTATTAGAAGACTACCCAGGGACACCAATTTAATAAACTGTTTGAATATGAATATTATTATTTATTATAATTTGCTAATATAATTTTAATAATAGGTCATTCAAACTCAAATGGTAGCTATAACAAAATATGGTTCAAATGGTGGTGATCCTAGGATTATAAGCTTGTAATGATTAATACCAATAATGCATTTATTAATTAGCTGTTATGAACTCATTTATGCTGGAACGGGGTGATATGAACGGCTTCTGACCGATGAGATTTATCCAGCAAGCGTTGATAACTCAAATTATAACTGCAATTAGAGTTTAATCTTACTCCTTTATCACCAATCCAATTAAGATGTCTGTATTAATCTCAGTTGTTAACTCAAAAAGAGATAATTCTATATTCTGATGACCATGCAACTCTGGATTGAAATGAACACAAACAATTACTATTCCACAGGTTGTTATTTATTGAACCAAAGCAATTTCCTTTTACAGTAATTATTCTAATTCAACAACCTTGGAAACTCTACTCACTACTAAAATAAACATGCAAAAATATATGAAAATAAACAAGTCAAAAATGGATTAAAATAAGAGGTAGCAAAATCTTAGTTCAACTCAGTTGTTCAAACATCACATTCAAGACCTGGGCACTTGACGTAGCAGCATTGAAAGACAAACAGCTCTGGGAACTGGATGGACGCTTCACTGTTCTAACAAGCTAGCTAACAGCTTAGCTACGCTGCACCTTCCCAAGATGGCGACTATGATGACACACACAACCTACAACCTTGCGTGATGCGTAAAGGGAGAGGTCTTAATGACGTCTTTAGCGCACCGCTAGTGCATAGGGCGAGCTTTGGAAAAGGGGTGGTCTTACTCCTAGACAAAGGATTTCAAGGAAAGCGCGCAAGCTGAATAGTTTCGGACACAAAGAGATTAAACTAAGATAAGGACAGGAAAAGAAAAAGAAAGAGAAAAGACCCGCAGTGGGGTCACTTATGAACCACAAATCAAAACACAGCCAAAATCACTTACAAAATGCATGCACATACATCAGAGATATCCAGCAGTTAAACAAAACTCCATCTTGGAGTAATTAAGCATTAAACTAATCCTAAAAGTTCACCTTATGGGTGAAAAGAGAAAAAAAATAAAAAGGGGGGAAATCTTTCTTTACTCTCACGTTGCCTTGGCTGGTGTCCTAGGGCGCTTCGAGTCCGCGAATCTGGTTCAGCTCCGGCGGGCCGATGTGTCGGACAGCAGGGAACGGGAGGAGAAATTCCTTCATCTCTCTCTGGGCTTTTCAGATGCTTTGTTTGGCCAAAACGAAAGCGTGGTCCCTTTACGATCACCGGGAGATAACGGCTCTCAGTCTTTGATCGAAGTGGATTCAAAGTACCTTTTTTTAAGTCGACCTCCTGCACATTAAGCAGGGATGAAGTTTGCTTCGAAAATCCTCGTTCCAGTGAGAAAATCAAGCATGGCACGTGGGGAAAATCCAAACGGGATTAAACAGCTGTGTGTCTTCCCAGTCTGGCGGGGCGCCAAGTAAGAAGAAAGATCGCAGTGTGCGATCGGGTTAAATACCTTTCCCATAGTAACGTTATCTTGTTGCTACGGTCGGTGGCCATTTTGGGCCGTGTTGCATGATGGGAGTTGGTGGCCATTTTGACCACATTGCATCATGGGAAATGCAGGCTGTCACGTCCCGAACTAATGCAGGCTGTCACGTCCTGAACTGGCGTAACACACACACACACACACACACACACACACACACACACACTCTCTCTGACATTATCCTGGTATAACCAAATAGTCTCTGTTTACATCTGAGCTTTCACAGTGGCTGAAACTGAAAAACTGTGGACAGTCATTTAAAAATTTACATTCAAGCTGCTTTTTTTTGTATGTTGTTCTTAAGGTGTGTTCACAATGAACGTGATCAAAGCGAATGGAGCAAATTATTTAGATGTTATCCCTGTGTGGGGGGGGGGGGGGGTCGTGGCTGAGTGGTTAGAGCAACGCGCTTGCACTCAGACAAGGATGCAAGTACCCGGTTCGATCCCCAGTGCCGGCACTCTGGGTCCCTGAGCAAGACCCTCAACCCCAGATTGATCCCCGGGCGCCGCAGATGGCAGCCCACTGCTCCCCAAGGGTGATGGGTTAAAAGCAGAGAACAAATTTTGTTGTAATGTATGTTTCAATGTATGTTTCAATGACAATAAAGATGATATTACTATTACTATTACTAAAGACTTGATAAGAAGAAAATTAAACGTTGATGCATAGAGCGTCTGTAGTTGGTGTTCCAGAGGGTGATCCATCCCCCAAAATGGGAGCAGGTGCTTGCCGGACAGGGGGCATTTCTGGCGGATCTGGCGGACGCAGGGACGATGGCGCTGACGCCATTGTTCAACTTTCCACATTACAAACAGCAGCGTGACTTGCTTGGTAACATCGAGGTCTGCCATGGTGAGTTGAACAGACAAGATAAACTGGCAAGCGGATTGACACTCCTCCTATTTGATGACGTGATGAAGTGAGCTGTGTGAAATTGTTTGCAAGAGCAAAATGTCACACCACCAACGGCAGGCGAAGAAGGCAAAACAACGTTCCTTGTTCACTTTTGGTGTGAAAGCACCTTTACAATTATCTACTCATCACACAATGTTTCTGTTTCTTATCACCATAGTTTATTTGCAACAATACCAAATAAAATCTTTATGTAGTATTATTGTTGCCCTGAGTTTTTTTCGGTATTAGGACTCTCAAGGAACAAAATGTACTTCCTGTCAAAGGTGATGATCTACAAAGACCACTTTATTTACTGAAAAATAAACACTAACAAATACATGAGGAAATCTCATAAGCTGAAACAGCAGCAATGCATTGGTAAATCACATAGCCAAACATTATTTTCACTCTGCTATGCCCAAATCACATTTGTAATTCATGTACAGTGCCTCAGTGCTGGCAGTGTGTTTGTCACTGAGTTTGTATTTATATTTGCCAGTCCGTCTCACTGACTGCTAGCTATTGTGTTTCAGTCAGGCTGTGTGTAGGGAGCTGAAGGCAGTTGTGATTGACTCCCCTGCTGTGGCAGAATGCCAGCTTGTCCGTGAAGTGCATACAGTCAAAGTCCCTGCATCAATCAGCATGACTGACAAGTCTGCAGCCTCCGGGGATCCAAGCAAGGTGTCACAGCGTTCAGCTCACGGCATCCTTCAAGGCCACGCTGTCGCTCATACATGGTAAAGGTCATAATGTAGAAACCTTTGAAAAACATTACAGAATTGTGCTTAATGTTGATATAATGGTGTCAATCTCTGTTTGCTTTGGTTTGCCAGTACCTGTCATGGATAAAATGAGGTTGTGTTCTCTGGCATAATTCACGCTGTCATATTAGCAGCTCTTACATTTATCTGAATACAATACCGTTTTCAGAGTGAAACTTGATGGATTTTAAACATGTTGAATTATTGATTGATTAGTTGTTAAAACCGATAAGGTAAATTCTAAACTGCGATCCTAATTACAGTATATTAATGCTAAATATGTTTGATGGTAACTGACTAAAAAATTCCAACTCTTTTTAATGTGGCAAAATTTACTTCTATTTCAAATACTATTCAAAATTAAAATATACTTTATTGATCCCAAAGGGAAATTAAAAGTTGTTGTAAATCCCATTGATTCAAATTCTTCAAAGAATTATCGTAGATACCGATGGCTGTTGGCAGGAAAGATCTCTTGTAGTGTTCTGTATTGCAGCAAATTTGAAGAAGCCTCTGGCTGAAGACACTCTGTTTTCTCAAGACAGTCAGATCAAGAGGATGGTCAGGGTTGTCCATAAGTTTCTTGGTTTTATAAAGAATCCTTCTTGGCATTATCTTCTCCAGAGGTTCCACAGTTGTCACCAGAACAGAACTAGGCTTCTCTGTCAGGTTGTTGAGTCTTTTTTAGGTCGCTGGCTCTGATGCTGCAGCCCCAACAGATGATGGCAGAAGAGATAACACTCTCAACAAGACTTATAGAAGATATGCAGCATCTTACTCCAAACCTTAAAGGGCCTTAGCTTCCTCAAGTAGTACAGTCTGCCCAGTCCCTTCATATAGACGCCTTCAATGTTGCATCTCCAGTCCAGTCTGTTTTCCAGTTAAACGTAGAAGTATTTATATTCCTCAACCACCCCCACTTCTCCAATGATCTGCTAAAATCTACAATCAACTCCTTTGTTTTGTTCACATTCAAGATGAGATGATTTTCCCCATACCACTTGTTGATTGTGATTGTTGCCACAAAGCAATCCACTAGGTCTCTGTACTGAGCTTCTTGTCCATCTCTTGTCCAGTCTCTTCAGGACCTTCGTGATGTGGGATGTCAGGGCAACAGGTCACCCTTCAGTCATTAAAGACTGAAGGGTGAGTTTTCTTAGGTACCGGAACAAAGCAAGATGTCTTCCACAACACTGAAACCTTTTCCTGGGTCAGGCTAAGGTTGAAGAGATGTTGCAGAATCCCACAGAGCTGCTCTGAACAAACCTTCAGGACTCTGGGGCTGACAACCATCTGGAACTGCAGCCTTATTCCAGTTCAGTCTCTCTAGCTGCCTCTTCACCTGGTCTCAGATACAGAAAAGTGGAAGGGAGAGACAAAGGGAGCAGGAAGTATCTCCTGATTTGGTTGAAGGCAAACTTGTGGAAGCAGAAGAATCTATAACTGAAGTGGAGAAGATGGAACATATGAGGTTTGACAGGAAACTTCAGTCAGAGGATGGTGGGATGTCTTTTTGGCTGGGGACAGGAGAGGAGGAGGATGAGTTTGTTCCTGAACTGAACTTATTAAAGAATGTGTTCAGCTCAATGGCTCTGTCCAGAATTCCATCTATACAATCCCCCTTTTGCTTGAAGCTTGTGATCTTCTTCATCCTTTACCACACCTCTCTGATATTGTTCCTCCACAGTTTATTCTCCAGCTTCTTCCTGTACCTCTCCTTGCTGTCTCTAATCTTGACTTTGAGCTGCTTCTGCATACTCCTCAATAACTCCCTGTCTCGCTCCCTAAAGGCTTTTTTTCTTGTTTAATGCAAACAGCTGCCAAAATAATACTGGTGAACTCTCTTGGTAAACAATATGGACGGAAACTTACTGCAAAGAGTTCAATGTCTGGACTGCAGTGACAACACTTCACAACAACATGTCCTGGTGGACACCATTTGCCATTCAAAAGCACTGCTAATCAACCTCCTTTCCTTTTCCCTCTGCTCTTTAAATCTCTGTCAGCTCGTATAGTCAGGAAGCCAGGCAGAGAGACGGTGGAGTCGGGGATATGATCTTGCAGCCATGTCTAAGTAAAACACATTACACTGCATTCCATATACTCGTTCTGAGTCCTTGTCAGGGCTTGAAGTTCATCCATCTTGTTAGCTAATGATTTCACCTTGCCCATGGAAGAGATGATTTGAACTTCCGTCTTCTCTCTCTCCTCTTTGCTCCTATTCTCCATCCACGCCGCCTCCTTTTCAACTCCTCTGCAATTTCTGGCTTCAGTTGTGATTTTATTTCCACTTTTCCAATATCAATCAGTTGCTCCATGTTGTAGATGACCCTGTTTCTATGGTAACGCATCATAACAACATAGCAAAATAGGAAAGATATTGCAAAAAATCTGTCCAACTAAAAAGCATTCAGAACAATGGTTGTCCAATTAAAAAACATTTTTTCCTCCAAAAAGGCAGGAATAAAAGTTTGAAAAAGAAAAATCTCAATGAAATGTATAGAGCTACTCCAACGTGCTGCCACCCTGAGCGGTGCAATTCTGCAGTGCACACATCCACACAAATGCAGTCTGAAGCTGTCTGTATGTGTTTCCAGGCTTCAGTCTGTAGAGCTTGTTGCCACTATTATGGTCATGATGCTGACCTCTGTGAGATTGTAAACTCCCTCCTATTTCCTCTTTCCACACCATTTATACTTGTCCTTCTGTTGGTGGCAATAAACTTCTTTCCTTTCGCTGTTTATTGCTCACATTAACTGTCTTTTTTGTGCAAGTGTGTAGCACTGAAATCAATGTGCAGAGTCAGAAAAACAACTTTCACCCTTAGGAAAATGTCATAATTTAAATACTCTGCAGAAATATTCTCCCTGTTCAATGCAGTGAGAATTTTTGACCTTAGCCCATATGACTTCTGCTTTAGTCAATGAGCTTACAAAGTTTTAGTTTTAGGTATAAAGCAAATAACATTTTTGCTGTGGTGTGAGTCACAATATCTTCTCTCATTTCTGAAATATTTCTGCTGTATCATAATGTTAGAGACATAAATTCTAAGTTTAACATACATTTGCCAACCCATAGCTTGCTTAATTCCAAAGTCAGGGTGGAAAGGGAAAGGGGGACTCTTATGATACTCAGCTGGAGTTCAAGGTTGCTTTCCAACTGAGCAGGTCTAGCCTAAACCCTCCTGGGCATGGTGGAAAACCAAGGATAAGTAGGAGAAGGAGAGTCAGAGGATTCCAAGTGTGGAAATGAGGGAATGACAACCTTGGGACTGGGATTGGTTTAGTTTTCCCAAGATTTCATAATTCTACATGTGATAAACACAACAAAAAAATAAATAATTGAAGTGAGAAAGTTTCTGTGCAATCAAATGTGTTCGTATGTTTGTTTAAACTCCTTTAAGCAGTCCGAGCCAGACACTTACACTCAACACCTCCAGGAATATAACATGACTCCTAGTGATTTCAGGGTGAAATGAAAATGCAACACAGCAAAGAATTAGGTGAACAAGTTTGAGTTTATTATGGTTTTTCTCAGGTTTAGAGAGGTGCAAATCTTTATACAAACATTTCAAAAAGGGAAAATATTGTGATTAAAGTTAAATATTTTTACTCACTCATTTCACAAAGTGAGACTCACATAGATTGATTACACAGAGTAAAGGATTTCAAGCCTTTATTTCTTGTAAGTTTGATAATTAAGGCTTCCAGATCATTAAAAGCAAAAATAAGATCCAGTGTCTCTGAAAATTTGGATATTAAATAATATCGATTAAAATGCATATTTTAAACAGAAATGTCAGACTTCTGAAAAAGTTTGTTCTGTTCTATGAACTCAATACTTGGTTTGTCCTTTTGCATGAATTATTGCATCAATGTGGCGTGGCACGGAAGCAGTCAGGCTGTGCTCCTGTTGAGGTGTTTAGGAACCCGAGGTGCTTTGATAGCAGCTTCCAGGTAACCAGCATCTTCCTTTTGACAATGCTCTGTGGATTCTCAATGGGGTTCAGGTCAGGGGAGTATGCTGGCCAATCAAGCACGGGAACACCATCATAATTGAACCAGCTTTTGGTCAATTTTGCAGTGTGGGCAGGTGCCAAGTCCTGCTGGAAAATGAAACTAGCATCTCCATACAGCTTGAATGCAGAAGGAAGTACAAAGTGCTCTTTGTGGACATTGTTTTTCAAATTAAATGCAAACTTCATCATCACCTTTGGACCACTGAGCAACAGTCCAATTTCTTGTTCAAGAGTTAAAGATTTGTGGCCCATGTGTAGAGTTTGTCTGTGCATAGTGACTTTGGATGTGCTGACTCATTCCACTCTTTGTGAAGCTCCTCTAAATTCTTGAATGACTTTTGCTTGACAATCCTTTCAAGGTTGCAGGTGTACCTTTTCATACCACACTTTTCCATTCCGCTCAACTTTCCATAAATGTCCTTTGTTATAACCTTATGTGAACAACCAGTGTCTTTAGCAATGACCTTTTGTGGCTTACCGTCCTTGTTGAGGGTGTCATTGACTGTCTTCTGGACATCTATCCTAGTCAGTAGCCTTCCTCATGATTGTGTACCCTACTGATCCAGAGTGAGAACCTTTTAGAGCAGGGGTCTCCAGAGTCAGTCCTCAAGGGCCGGTGTCCTGCATGTTTTAGGTGTTATCCTGGTTCAACACACCTGATTCTAATGAGTGCTTAATTAGTAGGCCTCTGCAGCCCTTGATGACTGACAGAAGGTAAATCATTAATTTGAATCAGATGTGTTGGAGCAGAGATAGATCTAAGACGTGCAGGAGACCGGCCCTCGAGGACTGGAGTTGCCAGATGTACTTCTCATTCACACAGACTCCATCATCCATGGGTAGTCTGTTCTGTCACAAATAAAAGCCATTCTAGTCAATGGGGTATTTCCCACAGGCTCAGCGGCACTAGGGCATGACAGAGAGCCCTCTTTCTTCGTCCGTCAGAAATATTGATTAAGTCTATTTGTGACGCATGAAAGAGTGAAACTTGTCAATTTCTAAAACCGTAAACCAAATTCCTAAAACCAAATGAGCCAGACAGGAAGTTAGATACAGGAATATACAGACTGAGTTTGGATTACTGTGCGGCACATTTGCAATGAATGGCGCAGACAAGGAAAGTAGTCATTGTGAAGCCGGCCTCAGAAGCTCATGATACCTTTGCAGGTGTTTTGAGTTAAATAGATGATCATTGTTTGACACCATGGGTTGTTAATATGCAATCTTTTCACAACATTCTAATTTTCTGAGGCAAAGGATCTGAGGGATTGTTCATGTAAATGCGGGTAGATACTTGATGCTGATGTTATCTACAGTCCAATAACCATAAGAAGGCTCTGCAAGAGAAGATCAATTCAGTTTTTCAAAATCTATGTCTCCGCTTATGTCCCAAACGTGCCCATTCTAACTCTGCAAGTCAAGAACCAAAGAAGGAACATAGACAAGAGGAAGAAAGGTTTATTCTTTGATGAAAAAAAAAACAATCTGTAGCCTGATAGCTTCCAATATTACTGGCATGACAAGGGGATCTCAATGGAGGTGTTTTTCTCACCCAGAATATTGGAGGAGGCTATTGCCACCATGATATAGGACCTTTCTCCCTCCATAGAACAATGAAGCTTCTGTTTGTGCAGGGCCATCATACTATTACTGGGTTTGTGCACATGTCTCAAACCTAGTTTCTCTTTTTTGCAATCTGAAGCTCAACTTACAAGCAAACAATCAACGAGTATGAGAATGGGAGATTTTTAACCTTTTCTCCAGTCACAAAACATAGATCAGGAGTGTATAATGTTGTGGATTGTGCTTTTGGTAGTATTCTTCTTACTGATACCGTTTTATAATAAGACAGTTTTGGTCTGTTATTCCCCTGCAAACCATGTTTTTTTCCAAGGGTGAAAATGAGCAAATAAAGAAAAATCTTGTTTAGTAAATGTTCAGGTTGTCTTTGTCAAAGGTTGTGTAATCATTTGAAACTAGGTTAGTGCATATTTTCTATTTCATAGATTTATTTTGTACATGTTTTATCAGTTAGAGTTCATTAGAATTGATTCACATTATTCAGTTTCAGTCACTTTACACTTTCTTCTCTGTCAATAAATCTTAATATGCCACAGAACAAGCCTCTTACTGTCATGAATCAGAGCAGAGGACCCAGAATTCAACTAGACCAGCAGAGGTTCGGTAAAAGAATATTTATTAACAAAATCCAAAAACCAAAAAGGGCAGAGAAACAAACAGTCCAGTTGGGCAGGCAGGGCAGGAACAGACAAAAACAGGATGGCTCAGATCACTGGAGACAAAGGGTAAAAAATCCAAACGCAAACCAACAAACAGAAACTTGCAGGAGGAGACTCACCCATACTCAAACAGACGACCTGGCACTGATGTCTGGTCTCAACAGTTTATATGGAGGATGAAGCAGGTGAAACCGTTCAGAGATGATTGCAGCAGGGGTGGAGTAAGGCAGGTGTGCAGAGTAAGTAATTAGACCAGACATCAGTGCAGAGGCTCAAAACAAGAAATAAATCAGAAACCAAACCTAAACTAAGAAGCTAACAGGACAAGTGGCAGGAAACAGGACAGAACTAGACAAATTACTTAACTAAAGTAATCATACAAACTAAATCCCAGAAAGAAAACAAAAGCTAAGACAGAGCAAAAACACAAGCACATAATAAAAATCAGAAACGAATGTAAATACAGGAACCATGACTAAATAAACTATAACTGTGCAGAAGCTATGAAAGAATCCAAAACAAGACCTAGACCAGAAATAAAACCTGAGGCAGAGGAGTGAACTAACAGATCAAATAATAAACATAAACCAAGATGGAAACCAGAATATTACACTTACAATGTATCAAATTCCAGACTAATGTGGTGTAAAAACAATGTTTTAAATACATTTTAGATGGCAGTGTGATTACAGGAGGTTGTGTACTTTAAATGTTGTGCTCGGGCTGTCTTCTCAGTAAATATTGTGATAGCGAGGATTAGCAGACCCATCCTCTCTGTTTTAGGAGTATTGTGATGTGGTGTGAGAACATGCTCTGAATGCCGATGGTATTATGGGTAACAGATTTACATGGATAATCCCCTCTACGGGTTTAAAAACAATTTGCAGAATGACTTATCTCTTTATCCCATGGCTCTGAAGTCTACGAGAGCTCTTAAAGAGCAACAAGATGATGATATGTGATGATCTTTGTTCAGAGTGGTTTGATAATACTTTCTACACCTTTACTAAAACAAAGGATTCAATATGGTTTCACTGTGGCAATGAGGAGTTTGTATTTTAATGACATTGTTCCCTTTGTTGGGGATCTTGTAATCTACTTTGTTTTCATCAGTAGTGATCCACGGCAGTAATGTTGCTGTACGAGCTCATGAGAAACTCATAATCAATGTTTCAGGCCTGGCTTTAATTATGAAATATGAAACCTCTACCTTTCTAGCAACATATCCCTGTTTTTGTACAGCGTTTATCTCTTTGAAGAGTTTTTTTTTTAGAGTTTTCAGAGATACCCAGCTGGGATGCCGATCCGGGTTGGCAGCAAATCAATACCATAATGAGAAGGAGCCATTTGAAGTGGATACGGGCAGCTTCATGGAATCTATGTTGAGCTGAAAATCACTGATGACACAGCAGTTGTGTAATATGTAGTGGCAGAAAATAAACCCTGTGGGAAATAACGGCCAAAGTTGCTCATGTGAGAGACAAAAAAATAGCAAACATCATCTCCCCAAATGAAGTTTGTTTTCATCATAAAAACATAACAATACAGGTTTGCACACACCTACAAGCCCTTATTGGCAAGACCTCTTATTCTAAAGATCAGTGAGGTGTCCTTGAATATTTTATCATTATCCAAATAAAACAATGCTGTTCATATAGTCTAAAATATGAAGACAATAAATTAGATTAAATAAATCAGATAAAAAATAAAAGGCATTTTTCACTATTAAAAAAGAACAAACCTTTTTTAACTTTTGTGATTTATAAAGAATAATATAATAAGCTTTGTTTATTAGTGGCTCTTGAGTTAAGAAGAAGGTTTGATTAAGAGTCATGGTCTCCAACATTTCTGAACTGGCATCAGAACAACGATCAATGGGAAAATGGTGTAGTATGAAATCTTTAACAAATAATATTTAACAGAGTTAAATCTCACATGTGAGATTTAAACATTTTATGGTTATCTGTTCAATTTATTGAAGTACTTCCCTAAAACAACTAACCTGGTACAAAGTGGTTTTAAGAAAATGGGTACAAATCTTTTGGGGATAAAAGTACAATGCATTGGTACAAAATGGGGTTATAAACTGGCAAATAGAGAAATAATAAATAATAAATGGTGCATTTATTTTGGGTTAAGGTTAGATACATGTAAAGGTTATGGTGGGTTTAGCGTTGGGGTTAGGCAATAGAAAGGGTTGAAAATTAATTTAATTAATTTAAAACAAGGATGTGCGGGTGTGTGTTTCCATCTTATATTCCTGTATTACACTATTACACTATGACCTAAAGATGCTCTCTTGACCACAGGCTTTTTCCACTAAGATCTGTTGTTACCATGACAATCTAAGAGGACAAACAAAAAAACAAAGCAAAACAACAACGACTCCAGACTCATCCAAACTGCATGCTGCTCTCTTGTTATTCAAGCCTGGCAACCTGACAAACCTCATCATCAGCTCATTGAAGGCTGCACCTGCAGCAATTCAGCTGTGCTCTTCCAGCTACTAATTTGTATGTGTGTTGGTGATGTCTGTAAGACAATCTCCTCTGGATCATAAAACCTACTGTTTGTTTGAACGGTTTACCGTTGCTTTGGATATTCCTTCATCAGAATGCCATCAGTACGGTTCAAGAATATGCTGCCAAATTGCTGAGTGGGGGCGATAACACTGTTAGCTACATTAACCACAATAGTGACTGCTTCCAAACATTTTGCATTCTGTAGGGAATGCAAACAGCTGACACAGACAAGCTTACAATCTGGTATCTGATCAAAATCTCATTACAGCTGCAAGAGCAACTTCCAGACTTGGAAAATCTATATGTGCATTGGTCACAGGCTCTTGTTAAAGTTAAAATATTTGAAATGATTTTATCTCAAGCCTGAGTCCTCTTATGAAAAGAAATGCCTAGGCAGTCAAAAACAAATACTGCCCACACAACACATCATCTCCATCATGAAACATGACTGTGAAATCATCCAGGGAGGACAGATCACCGACTATTACCATCTAATGTAGAACAGATTACTAGATCAATGTGTGCTTCTGTGCTTTTTGTCTGTCTTGTTGTGTCTCTGCTCTGTCTTCTGTAACCCCCAGTCGGTCGAGGCAGATGACCGTTCATACTGAGCCCGGTTCTGCTAGAGGTTTTTCCTTGGGTGTTTTTTCTTTTCACTGTCGCTTCATGCTTGCTCAGTATGAGGGATTGCAGCAAAGCCATGTACAATGCAGACGACTCTCCCTGTAGCTCTACGCTTCTCCAGGAGTGAATGCTGCTTGTCGGGACTTTGATGCAATCAACTGGTTTCCTTATATAGGAAAATTTTTTGACCAATCTGTATAATCTGACCCAATCTGTATAATATGATTGAACCTAACTTGTAAAGTGCCTTGAGATGACATGTTTCATGAATTGGCGCTATATAAATAAAATTGAATTGAATTGAATTGAATAAAAAACATGGTATAATTATGCTTTGGGAATGTTATAATCCTAATTCTACCACCATATCACAGTATAGCCTATGGTGTAATACAATGTATATTTTAATACGGCTTTACTTTGTTTTACTGTTTTATTTTTTGACTAAAAATCTTTATTACTAACAAAAAAACAAACAAAACAAAAACAGACACCAACAAACAGAATTTGGAAAAGATTAATTCAGCTTGGAGCTAAATCTCTTGTCTCAGTTATTGTTTTGGCCAATAGTGCATGACAACTTTGCATTGTGCCGCCAGTCACAGAGAAGCTCTGGGTATGTTATGACCTTTCCTGCAGATCCTTGTGGAATACTACAGACAAGGCTTGCAGCTGCAAGACTTTGGCTGCAATCAATACTAATCAATTTGCCAGTCTGTTAGTTAATAACAAGCTAAGAACCCACGGCTCGGGGGGTGGGGGGGGGGGATGTCTCCCAGATCTCTTTAATGCGGTACCGCGCACGTGACGTCACGGCCTTAAGAGTAACGCCCCTTTTGCCGCACCGGTAGGGCAAACAGTCGTAGAACGCACATACAAACCAGCCATTACAAGCGCAACAGAACCAGCGATATGAACGACTTTGCAGCCATTAAACTTACCCAAGACGATGTCCCAGGCGCACGGTTTACTGGTCGCACTGTGGAAGAGCACACCAACCTTCAGCTGAAACGGTGGCTTGAGTGTCAAGGGCTCAAAAAAAACGGAAGACGGGCCGAGTTGACGGTAAGCTTTGTTTTTTTCCCTGCTCGGCGTTCATGCCTTTGTTATGATTTCCACCGTGCTCCGTTCACGTCGGCCTTTTTTGTTAGTTTGCAATCAACGTCCAGGAATCTGTATATCTATGGTCAACTTAGGGGCCTAAGTCAATATCGCGCGGCAGGATAGACACGCAGACATAACAAAAGTGTAACAAAGGATAGCTTGTTTCGTCGTTAGCTCTTCGACGCCTGAGCAGATTTAAGCTTCAGTAAAACACCAAAATACTCTCACCTGTTCACTGCTTGATGTCGCTGGAATTGGGTCAGGATGTTCTTCAGTTGGGCCCTTTCCACCGACAAAATGCTTGCTACATATGTAGGTGAATTTGGTAACTTTTTCCGGGTTGAAATGTTGTGTAGGCCGCCCGCACAAGTGTACCCAACGCACACACTTCTCCTTGGCACTCTTGAGTTTCGGGAAATTAATGAAGAAAACATCCTTCATATGCGGCCGATCAGCGTACCTGGAGTCGCTGTTGCACGTCCCATAGCAACAATGTTTATAAACCATGGTCTTAGATGTTGGAAAAAGCAGTCGTTTACCGAGTAAAACCTAGGCTAACGCACGTCTCTTCCACACCAAAACAGCGGCGCGTTTGGGAGTTTGCCCTACTGCGTACCACGTGATGTGACGTCATCGTGACGTTGTGTTTCTAAAAATAGCTCGCGCGCGGTACCGCATTTGTCATAATAGGAGGTCAGAGGAAGCCAACCTGATTATCTGGATGAGTCTGATTCCTCATCTGTGGTAGGTGGCTTTCACAGCAAAGCAGGGTTATTTAAGGAGACCCAGTAATGCTTTCGGTTAAGGCTTGCTGTCAGCAGGATTTGATTTGGAAATTTGAGAAATAATCATTTTGAAATATTTCATTTGTGATACTCCATTTCAGTTTTTCTGGGTTTCAATTTGACCCCGATATTTGAGTTTAAACAGCTGCTCAAATGTTCCATTCCAGGACAATTTTATATAAAAATTTTGTGTTGGTTCTGGACATAGTGTTGTAGGAGCTAATATGATTAATGAACACAAGTGCTCACAATTTTACTGAAAAAAATGCACCTATATATTGAATTGTATTGATAAATCAATGGTAAATTATGCTTCCAGTGATGTAATTACAATCTGCATTGTGCTCCTGTCGGCTGCTTCGCGGGGCCTGGACCCTGTGTTGCTGTTGGGGCCCTGCCTGGGCGCAGGACGCCTTGGGTCTCTGAGCCCATGGTTGGATGCGCTCTGGCGTAGCTGTCCGCTGGTGGAGCCTGCAAGCTAGTCGCTGCAGCTCCCAGGGGCTTTGGCACTCTGGCTGTTGGGGGGATTCCTGGGGTTCCTCTCTGCTCCCCCCCAGGGATGGGTATGACATCTTTCCCTGTGTTGGTCCCTCACAGAGGCACCTTTACTCTGGAGTTCTGGTTTCCCTGGTGTCTACCTCAGCAGGTCTTTGGCTCCTCACAACCACTATTGAGGATTTTTCTTATGGATAAATCTTACACACACACACACACACACACACACACACACACACACACACACACACACACACACACACACACACACACACACACACACACACACACACTCTCGCAAACACTTACAGGTGCTCGGATTCAGGTGCTTACAGATTCACTTCTATACAGAAAACCCCTATCAGTAGCTTTAGCAGTCACGTCATACATCCTGTATCAAGTCATACTGTGTATTTTTCAGTGAAAGTATCAAGGCATATCAATGCTCCTGGTGAACCCGATATTCAGCCAAACAGAATAATGTCTTAAAAGGTTTATTGAAAGAGGTGAATAGTGGCAGGTGAGGCAGGCAAGCAGAACCAGACTTGACCAGATGCAGGTCGTGACAGGCCAAACCAGTGAAGAAGGCAGGGGCTGACCAGAACAGGCAATGTGGATCGAGGAACCACTCAAACGGGCAGAGCGAGAGGCTGGAACTCATGGGAAAACAGGCAGTGTTGTGCAGTGTGCAGACACAGGCAACTTACAGCATTAGAGTCCAACTGGCTGAGCACACAGGAACTGGTAGAGTCAAGCCAGCAGTGCACATGAAGTGAGACAAGACGAGACTTTCTGGCAGTGAGTGGATGACTGAGGCAGGCCTAAGTAGGCATGTGAACAGGTGTGCAGAGTTGACCAATTAGTGCAGCAGGTGGATCTGATTAGGAGCAGGTGTTGGCTGGAAGGAGACTGAGCTGATTGGATAGTGGCTGGTGGCTGAGAGGTGACAGGTTGAAACTAGAAAAAGTCCAAAACAAACAAACAAAAACCTAAATCATGACATGCACCTGTAATACTTTATTGGTTTGTTTTGCTGTTCTTTTTATAACTCTCTTTGCAGGTGTAGAAGCAGACTCTGAGGGTGTTATCTTGCTCTCTCCTTTTCCTCTCTATTTTTTTCACCTTTCTCCCTTTTAGCATGTTGTCTCGTCTTTTTCTCTTCTTTTTTTCTTCTACCTTCCAGTTTTTGTGTCCATTAACGTGAAATAGTCCCAGAATAAAATCTAATAAAGCTTTTTGCATATATAAATCAAGCTGCCGATGTTTTCGGAATTTCTCGATACTTCAAGTAACTGACAGCTCTAAAAAGCAGTAATCCTGTTATCATAAATCAAATTTTGTATGCATTTTGTATGCATTTTCAACGTCCTCACGGTGGACTCCTCCCAGGAGTCCACCGTGTGTCCAGTTGCAAATGTCCTACCGGGGCTTGAGGGCTCTCATTTGCCCAGTCTTCTCATTGAGAAAATTTGATCAATTGCGTTGAGGCACCAGCTGACCAGGTGATGATTAGTAGTCTGTATTTTTCAGATTAAAAATATTCCTTGTATTTAAATCTCCCATCAGGTTTCCTACATTTAAAACCTCTTATTTCCCATGACAGACAGGGGTTTAAATCTCAAAATAAAGCCTCTTTCTGTTTTTCAGTTAGCCTACCTGTACCTCATTTAACTCCATGTTGTTCCACTGTGACGTTTCAAGGAAGATTTTTTCACAATTGAAAATTCCTCTGTCAGGACTGGCTGTCCAAAACGTTGCAAATGGTGTCACCTAATCTGCAAAATGATCCATTTAGATGGACTTGTAATAGATGTTGGATGATAGTAGAATATGTCATGTGAGAGACAAAAAGTGATGAAACAAAAAAAATCCTCTGAATACGTTTGGAACTGCAAACGGACTGTCTTCAGTCAATTCTGTCCAACTCTCCTTTTTTTTGTAAAAACTTCATTTAATTTATTTTTAGATTCATAGATTTTCTTCAGTTTTATAGTTCCATTTCCTTAAGTCTTGTTTGGTTTCTAACCTTGTGAAATTATAAGAAAGTCATGTTTTTTTTTTTTTTTCATTTTTGTATACTATCCACATTAAAAGCAAAGTAAACCAAATAGAAACAGTCTCAATGTAAGGGTTTATTTTTAACAAAGAAAATTTTACAGTTGCATTCCAACCTGACTGTAAAAGGGTCAGCTCTGCACATGCTCAGTCGATTTGCAGTCTGGACATGAAGCGAACAGCTCTGACTGCAGCTGGGAGGGATTTTTGAGTGCCCTGGGAAAGGGGAGGTTCCCATGGAAGCGCTCACTAATCTTCCTTTCAATTTTACCGACATTTTTCTTCTGACTGGAAGCAGTATTACTGTTTTGGGGTCCTGCATTGAATCCATCAATGAATCTGTGTAGGAAGCCAAAGATTAGGATGATGGCAAGGAGTCCTTTCAATCTGAAAGACTCAGAGCTCATTGCATATAATGGATAGTCCAGAGTACCAGTGGAAACCCACTGAAAGCTTGTTAGCCACTGTTTCACTGCTGTAATACCAATGAAAGCTTTTCTGTTTAATGTTGAGAAGGGAACAAATAATTCCTGACAAGTAATTTTTTAAAATGTGATTAAAAACAGAAGATTTCTTTATTTGCATTATTATCCTCTGGGAGATACCTGTCTATTTTCCCACAGAACGAAACTTCTCAGTTGAATAACAATAATTTGAAATCTAAATCTTCCTGCTTTAGGAATAATTTTGGGAATATGGTACGGCTTATACATTACTAGGTATGGTTCAACAACAGGTTTTTAGGCTGTAAATTTTAATTTCTTGCATGAAAACAGTCAAAATATAACAGTAAACAGGACTGTGTTCTTTGGACTGCTGGCCTCAGCATAATATCTTCAAAGAACAATGTCAGGATGAGGTCTGTCAGACAAAATAAAGTGATGTAAGTGTATCTATAAACTGCCATCATGACCTGTTGGTCAGGATGATAAATTAGACAATCCTTCAGACGGACTATCTTCAGTCCTTTCCCTTTACAGTGACTAACAGGATGGATAATACATTGATCTTAGTTTGGTTTCTCAGCCTGTCACCTCACCCGTTCTACACTTTCCAGAGCTCTGTCAGAGCTGCAGATCAGACGGCCCATTAATCAAACACAAAAGGTCAGGAGCTAAACCCAGTTTAGCCGTACCCGTTATTTGTTGCTCACAAGAGTAATGACTATGTTAGTGGTGAATCAGAAGACGTCCAGCTAAGAAACCATTCAAAAAGGTGTATTCTTTATGAAAATGTAGCATCTGCAGCTGAGTGTATCCCAGGAGGGAGAGAGGCAGCATTATTCTCCTGACAGCTTTTCATACTCTTTTCTTTTTGTAACAGCAGAAAGTGGTGAGCAAAGAGTAAATATAAACCCATTCTGATTTGGAACTGGAGGCTTAAATATTCAACAAACAGACTGATTTGTAAGAAAATGAAATCAAACAAAGAACTGTTTCAAATGAATGCATCTTTTTGTCATTCTCTTTGCTCTTTTAACACACCATGCACTGTGCAACTGTCTTTTCCTCCCCCTTCTCTCTACATTAAAATGCGTTTCCTCAAATCAGGCCCAGAAGCACTTTTTTTTCATCTGTTGAGAAATATGCAAATTGTCTATTCTTTTTTAAAAAGTTTTTCTTTGAGTCCTTCTTGTTGCTGTCCAAATCCTTCAACCTTGTCATATCTTTCCACCTTGTACAGTATGCCTCTGGGTGCTCTAAACTGTCTTTTTCCAGTGACTCCATGCAAGCTGGAGTTGTGGAATAATCTTAGTCTGAACAGCCAGGTTATTTCTTTAAACTCAAATGCTGTATTTGAGCTGCTAGAACAGAAGTTGGGTCACTTTACCTAAACACTGGGCTGAAAATTGTGACCCACAAGCATCATTCCTCCTCACGCGCAGCCATTTTTAACTAAACAATGACCTGATCAGACTTCCCTGAACAGAGGATGAAAGAAGAAATGATAACACTGTAGATTGATGCTGTATATTAATGCTAATGTGAGTGAGTTGTGTTAATTACTTTACTTCAAACTAGAGAACCACTATGTTTACTTAAGCTAACATTACATGTTTACCTGTTTGGTGAAGAGTATGTTTGCAGGTCATTTTTTCCAAGTCCAAGTGAAAGTTCAAGTCTTTGGTGGGCAAGTCAGACTGAAGTCGCAAACGACTGAAATGAAAATGTTCAAGTCTGTGACATCTAGTGCACCCCTAACCCTGTAGTTAGTAATCCTTGCGTTTGACCTAAGACTTCAATTACCACATGAACATTTAACAGTTATCCTCCAATATTTAAATTTTCATTTCCAGTTGTCTTTTAATATTTTAACATTTAATTCGGCATCCCAAAAAGGGCTGCTTTTTATCATTTTAAAATTGATTGATTAGAATTATAGAGATCAGTGCTTTAAGAAAAATAAATAACAGAAAAATATTAAAACCTGCTAATATTGAATTATTGAAACAATAAAACAAAATGCTTTTTTGTCTTTGTAATTACTAAGTTAACCCTTGTTTATCCCTGTCTGCATGTCTTCCACTCCTTTTTATATTGCACTAAAAAGAGTTTGGAGGGTTTTGTTCTCCTTAATTTGAGCTGGAGAATTTTTTGTTTCTAAATTTGGGAAACAATTTTCCAGATCCACATTTAAAACCTTTGCACTCATTTCTACATAGTAAAGGTGTTAAAATCTAAGGTATAAATGAATGGGGCAAAGTATAATACGTGAGTAAATGAGTGTCGGAACTTCTGAATATTTTCTACTGGAAGTCTCCTTGTGATGTTGTAAGCAGCTTATAAGTGAGAGAATGTAGGAGGTAAGTTATGTTTATTTTATGTGCGCTGAAAGGATTCTACCACTGACCTCTGAAATCAGCAGAGCCTTCAGATTCTGTTCACAACCCACACTACCTGCTGAGAGATGCAAGGATAATTGAACTGTGTCATGACTTAGAGGCCTGTTGTTTTGCCCATGCTTTATGCTTCATTCTCCTCGTGTCTGCCTGTAAGGTTTTGTTTTGTTTTGTTTTTATTCTTATTGAAATGTTCAACTTGCGTGCTGCACCTGCCAGTCTGTCTGCATTTGGGGTCCAACTCCAGTATCAGAACCTGACAGAACTGAACTGAAAATGCCTTCAGTCATGTAAAAACAACAACAAATAAATAGAAAAATACAATTTATATATATATATATATATATATATATATATATGTGTTTTTTTGTTGTTTCTTTATACTGGTCATTGGTTGCTGTTCCCTGTTCTTGCCTTTGGACAAAAGACTATTACAGTACCTTGCAAAAGTATTCACCCCCTTGGCTTTTTATCTCTTTTGTTACTATCTAACCTGTAATAGAAAATATGAAACTGCCATGTGTATATGTGTCCAGCACCTCTGCAATGAAGCCCCTAAAAAGTCCTGTTGCGACCAATTACCTCCAAAAGTCTCAGAAATATTGAAAAAAAGTTCACCTGTGTGCAATCTAAGTGTCACATGATCTGTTGGTATAAATACACCTTTTCTAAAAGGCCCTGTAGGCTGCAACACCACTGCCAGTTGTCGACTGATTAACACCTTAAAGACCCCACACGACGATAAAAAGTTGTAGATATTGTAGTTGTAGATATGTTGTGTCCTTCCAAACAGTAAGCACTACACACTATGCACAAACAGATTTCCCTCATGAACCTTAATATCTCAGAAGGGAAATCTTGCAGAACCTCTCGAGATCAAACGTGAGTTCAGAGTAAATAAACGTGGCCGACGAAGAACAATGGCAATAGTTTGTGGACTTCTTTTTGTAAAAACTATTACAAAAAGACAAGCCGTTGGTTAAAGCAGTGAAGACAGCTTGAACAAGGCTCTATGTTTGCTACACAGAGATATGGAGGTGAGTTGTTGTGTTTTTTTCCCTCTGGTTTCCCATCACCTCGCTTTCTTATTGGCTGCACGTCAGATTTAACAGCCAGCATGCTCATTTGTCCTCGGTGAACCCTACACATGCTAGAATATTGGGCCAAGACCATCCAACATGTTGAATATCCCCAATTTGAGGTTAGAGGGTCCCAACTTTCTTTTGAGCAGACTAGATCACTCGTAACACATCACACACAGCAGGACTATCTCTTAAGATTATCTTTAGAGACTTTTAAGTGTCTCTTAAGATTGTTGAAAGGTTAAGATCAGAGCAAAAAATACCTAAATCCAAATAAAAAATATCCAAATCCTTGATGTTCCCCAGAACACCATGAAATCCATTATCTTCACGTGGAAAGCACATGGTACCAAGAGAGGGCCGCCCACCAGAACTCACAGACTGGGCCAGGAGGGCATTAATCAGACAGGCAGCACATGTAGGAGCTGCAGAGCTCCACAGCAGAGACTGGCGGATCTGTCCCTAGGAACACAATAAGCTGTAGACTCCATAGAGCTGGGCTTCATGGAAGAGTGGCCAGAAAAAAAGCCATTACTATGTATTAAAAATTAGAAGGCAGTTTTCTGTATACTTTTCAGGCATGTGCATGACTCCCCAAATGTATGCAGGAAGGTGCTCTGGTAAAATGAGACTAAGAATTTACTTTTCTTCCACCAAAGAAAATGCTGTGTCGCCTGCAAACCCAACATATCCCATCACCCCAAGAGCACCATCACCACAGTGAAAGATGGTGGTGGCAGCATCATGCCGTGGGGCTGTTTTTTAACAGCAGGGACTGGGAAACTGGTCCAAGGTGAGTTAAAGACGGCAGGTACTAAATGCTTCTTGAGTGACTGCTTGAGAGACTGGGACGGAAGTTCACCTTCCAGCAGGATAATGGCCCGAAGCACACTGCTAAAGCAGCACTTGAGTGGTTTGAGTGAAAACTTTTAAATATGTTGGAATGACCTAGTCAAAGCTCAGACCACAATCCCATCTGTGGTTAGACTTGAATATTGCTGTTCGCAAGAGAAAACTATCAAACATGAAAGAGCTGGAGCAGTTTAGCCTTGAGGAATGGGCAAAAATCCCAATGGCGAGATGTGGCGAGCTCACAGACTGATCCAAAGCCACTTGCAGCAGGAATTACCACAAAAGGTGGCTCTACAAAGTGCTGGCTTCAGTTATGCTAGCTGGAGTTTTCTATTTTGTCCTGTATGTTGTTGGCTTCACAATAAATAAATAAAAATATGTCTACAAAGCTGTTGGCATGTTGTGCAAAGCAAATTGTGCAAACTCTATAACAATCTATATGAATTTCGGGCAGTGAGGCAGCAATGCAAGAAAAAGCTTTGTATCCAAACCAGAGTCAATCATAATTGTTTAAATAGTATTTTTAAGGGCTACTTACATTCAATTTTCTATGTTGGAGATGTGGTAGTTTTTGTAAGGCTCAGATATGCAGAGAACCCAATATTTGAACCAGACACAGTGTTGCGCTTCAAGGATTTATTTGAAGAAATAAGCAAAATCTTGAACAGGAGACAGTCATTGCTGACAGCAGGCTGCTCACAGCAGGAGATGATGGGCTCAACGGGCTGGAGACAGCGAGCAGGTCCTTGAGACGTACTGAGGTCACGTACATGGCAGGCAGCAAGTGGCAGACAGATCCAAAGTGTAGGACAGGAATCGTGGTCAAAAAACAGTCCCAGTTTGTGTCCAGAGTCAGAGAGCCGACGGGGTGTCTGAACGAGGGCAAAATGAGAAAACTGGATCAAAAGCAGGCAATGCAGAAGTGACTGCTGGACAGCTACTCACATAGTAAGGCTTTTTGACAATCTGGCGGAGACTGGCTGAGAAAGGCAGGTATAAATAGACATGATCACAGGTGGAATGAGTGGAGGTAATTAGGAGAAAGACAGTTGTATCTGCTCACGCTAATTAGCAGAGTAGAGCAGAGACTGGCAAACAGCCCAGATGCAGGCAGAATGCATAACAGATTTTCACAGTGCCCACTGACATTATAAGATTGCTGCCTTTTCTTGATCTGATCGTTTTCTAATGAAGTACTAAATCAAAAATAGGTTAATACTGTGCTACTGAGTGGTGCAGCTGTTAGCAACCATTGCCTAAATCCTAGGTCCTAAGCTTAAAGTCTAGGCAGGAGCTTCCAGTATGGAGTTTGTATACTTTTCACATGCGTTCACATATCCTTTACAGGTATTCACACTTACAGGTTGTCATGGTTGAGTTTTGATTTGGCTTTGTTTTTCTGTTATTTTCATTTTTTCATCTCTTTTGGGTTAGGTTTGACTTTATTTATTGTTAGTTTTCAGTCATCAGTTATTTTCTGTCAATTTTCACTTCACCTCCTCAGCAGTCAGTCACACCTGAGAATCATTTACTTGTTAATTAGCCAGACCCTTGTTTCACCTGTTAGTGCTCTATTTAAACCTCCCTATGTCTTCAGTTCGGCACTGGGCCGTCTTCTGCTATCCACCACTCCATGCCAGTCCCTCTGTAAGTCTTTGTATTCTGCTGTTCACTCCTGGAGAAGCTCTGCTCTTTGTCCAGGTGTCTTCTGTGAATTGCTAACCTGACAAGCTGCTCTGGAGAAGCTCTGCTCTGTGCCCTGGTGTCTCCTGTGAACTGCTAACCTGACTAGCTGCTCCGGAAAGGCTCTGCTCTGTGCCCTGGTGTCTCCTGAGAACTGCTAACCTGTCAAGCTGCTCTGGTGAAGCTCTGCTCTGAGTCCTGGTGTCTCCTGAGAACTGCTAACCTGTCAAGCTGCTCTGGTGAAGCTCTGCTCTGTGTCCTGGTGTCTCCTGATAACTGCTAACCTGACTAGCCGCCCAGAAGAAGTTCTGAGTCCTGGTGTTGCTATGAGGCCTGCTAGCCGAGCAGCACTTAGTGAGTGTGGACTCCCTCTCTCCGGGCCGTCAGCTCCTGCCATCACCTACATCCCTGACCTTCTGCAGTCCTGAACCTCCGGTCTTCATCACTCACCACCCAGCATACTTCCTTCAATAAAAACTCAAACTTTTAGTCCCGTGTGTGCGTCCTGAGTTCATCGATAAACAAACCCTGACAGTACAGCCCAGTCAAAAGGTGTACTCAGGCGCCATGCAGGGCTTACCTGCAGGAGTTGACGACCCGGACATCCTCGCATATGTGGAGATGTGCGAACGCCAGATGAGGGAGAGGTACGCCAAGATGGCTTCTGCCCGGGACCCTGTGCCACCGATCCGGGCCGACTCCACTCCCCACGTGGTTCACGTGGGCGTTGTTACAGCTACCCCGGAGCCCAGGGAGTGAAGCCGCTCAGCCTCTCGTCGTCTCGGTCATCACCTCCATGACTCGCAGCTGGCCACTCGAGTGAGGCTCATCGTTCCACCTAGCAGAGCCCCACGCATCAAGGAGAGCCAGCTGTGGGATTTCTACTACGGTGACCGAGATGACCTTCTGCCCTGCTGGCCAGCTGCCACCCCCGAGACTGCCCCGGATTCCTCATCTGGCCCCTCCTGGCGAAGACAGCAGAACCACCGGCGCGGAGGGTCCGTCAAGGACGCGCTTCTGCCTCCATCCAAGTCTCAAGAGGAGGTCCAGGAGGACCTGCCTCTATCCAAGTCCCACGAGCGGGTCCAGGAGGATCCGCCTCCAACCTCGGCTTCTACTGAAGCCTGTAACCCGGCGCCGCCCTCTGAAGCCTGTAGCCCGGCGTCGCCCTCTGAAGCCTGTAGCCCGGCGCCGCCCTCCGAAGTCTGTATTCCGTCACTGCCCGAAGCTGCCGAGGGATTGGTTCTACCTCCGTCCACGTTCCACGAGGGGGTCCAGGAGGACCTGCCTCTGTCCAAGTCCCACGAGGGGGTCCAGGACGACCTGCCTCTGTCCAAGTCCCACGAGGAGGTCCAGGAGAACCTGCCTCTGTCCAAGCCTCAAGAGGAGGCTCCTGATAACTGCTAACCTGACTAGCTGCCCAGAAGAAGTTCTGCTCAGAGTCCTGGTGTTGCTATGAGGCCTGCTAGCCAAGCAGCACTTAGTGAGTGTGGACTCCCTCTCTCCGGGCCGTCAGCTCCTGCCATCACCTACATCCCTGACCTTCTGCAGTCCTGAACCTCCGGTCTTCATCACTCACCACCCAGCATACTTCCTTCAATAAAAACTCAAACTTTTAGTCCCGTGTGTGTGTCCTGAGTTCATTGATAAACAAACCCTGACACAGGTATTTTCTAAAAATAGGTCTATTAACTTACCTGGCCACCCTAGATTGCCCTTAAGTATGAATGTGTATGGTTATTCGTTTTGAGTGTTTCTGTGTTAACCCATGTCAGACTGCTGACCAATCTACAGTGTACCCTGTCTTTTTGCTTGACGACCACTGGAAAACTGCACCAGCCAACCCAAATCCACTTCTGAAAAAAAGACCCCTCAAAGATAAAGCAACAAAAGAAAATGGAGGTATGAATAAGAATGATCCATTGTAACCCAAATATTTATTTACTTATCTAGATTATTGTTATTCTATTCAGGGCACTGTACACTCTGAATGGGATCTCGTGGTAAGCAAAGTAAACAAAATTAAGGTGTCTATAACTAAGCTGTGTCATATTTATACCTGCTTCAGTTCTCTGCTCCCCGCCAGAACGTCACATCTCGTCTCATTTTCACATGTTTTCATATCTCATCTCCCTGTGGTAAGAGCTCTCCAGCATTTTTTGCATTCTTTGTGTCTGACCTGTTTGCTTTTTTGAGTCTGCTCAGTTCCTGTTAGTTTTATGCTTGGATGTTCTGCTCTGTACCTAGCCTGGATTGTTTTTTGCCTGCCGGATCCACCACCTCATCACTTAATCTCTACCTGGGTGTCTGGCTGAATACTGGGTCCATATTCTGAATCGTTACAGTACGTTCTGGCCCAGTTTAGGATCCATCGCCAGACCAACACGTTCTTTTTTTTTTTTTGCTTTTTCCCTGCTTATTTCTTCTTCTACAATGAGCCTGCTGCGATACTGGAGCTCTTTCCCCTGCAGAGCTGATTTGCAGGGGGCATCATTTGAGGGTTCCAGGTTGGTGCTCTGCCCCCCCGGGTTTGGTCCAAGACGCCACCTTCAAGGGAGGAGCGCCATGCCGCAGCCGAGTGGTTGGTCTGGCTGACGCCTCTGCTCCTGTCCCTGAGGGGTTACCGCCAGCGGGCGACGTGGAGGCCCAGGAGGGTCCGCCGCCAGCGGGCGACGTGGAGGCCCAGGAGGGTCCGCCGCCAGCGGGCGACGTGGAGGCCCAGGAGGGTCCGCCGCCAGCGGGCGACGTGGAGGCCCAGGAGGGTCCGCCGCCAGCGGGCGACGTGGAGGCCCAGGAGGGTCCGCCGCCAGCGGGCGACGTGGAGGCCCAGGAGGGTCCGACGCCAGCGGGCGACGTGGGGGTCCAGGAGGACATGCCTCCGCCCAAACCCCATGAGGGGGTCCGGGAGGACCTGCCTCCGCCCAAACCCCATGAGGGGGTCCGGGAGGACCTGCCTCCGCCCAAACCCCATGAGGGGGTCCGGGAGGACCTGCCTCCGCCCAAGCCCCATGAGGGGGTCCGGGAGGACCTGCCTCCGCCCAAGCCCCATGAGGGGGTCCGGGAGGACCTGCCTCCGCCCAAGCCCCGAGAGGGGGTCCAGGGGGACTCTCCTCAGCTCAAGCCCCGAGAGGGAGCCCTGGAGGACCCGCCCTCAATCTCAGTCTCCAGTGCCTGCTCCCCGCAGCCTAAAAGCTCAGTGCCTGCTCCCCGCAGCTTAAAGGCTCAGTCTCCAGTGCCAGCTCCCCGCAGCTTAAAGGCTCAGTCTCCAGTGCCAGCTCCTCGCAGCTTTAAAGCACTGTCTCCAGTGCCAGCTCCTCGCAGCTTTAAAGCACTGTCTCCAGTGCCAGCTCCTCGCAGCTTTAAAGCACTGTCTCCAGTGCCAGCTCCTCGCAGCTTTAAAGCACTGTCTCCAGTGCCAGCTCCTCGCAGCTATCCAGGCGCCTTTAGCATCCTGTAGCCAGGCGCCTTTAGCATCCTGTAGCCAGACTCTGTCTGAAGCCTGTAATCCAGCACCTCCCTTGGCCTGTATTCCGGCGCCTCCTGTAGCCTGTAGTCCGGCGCCTCCTGTAGCCTGTAGTCCGGCGCCCCCTTTAGCCTGTAGTCCGGCGCCTCCCCCAGCTTTTAGTGCGGCGCCGTCCTTAGCCTTTAGTCCGGCGCCAGGTTCTGATTTCTCCCCTTCCAGGCGTTGGCCTCCGAGGTCCTGCTCCGCCGCCGGTCGTCTGAAGTCCTGCTCCGCCGCCGGTTTCCTGTCTGCCTGTCTCGCCTGGGCCGTCCTCCGGACGACCGCCGGAGATCCGGTCTCGCCTGGGCCGTCCTCCGGGACGCCCACCGGACCACCTGTCTCGCCGGGGCCGTCATCCTGGACGCCAGCCGGACCACCTGTCTCACCGGGGCCGCCCTCTGGGACGCCCGTCGGACCACCTGACACGCCGGGGCCGCCCTCTGGGACGCCTGCCGGAGTACCTGACACGCCGGGGCCGCCCTCCGGGACGCCCGCCGGAGTACCTGACACGCCGGGGTCGTCCTCTGGGACGCCCGCCGGAGTACCTGACTTGCCGGGGCCATCCTCCGGGATGCCCTCCAGACTCTTGTTTTGTTTGCTCTGTTTCTCTGATCGTTTTTGTTTTTCTGTTTTCGCCCTGTGGCTTGATTTTGGTTTGTTTTCATTTTTGATGGGACAGTTTTGGACTTTTTACATCCTCTCGCCCGGTCTGGGTGGTTATTGTTTTTGTTTGGACTCTGTCCCTCTGTCTCTCCGTCCTGAAGACCCCCTCCACCCGCCCGGTCTAGTCTGTTTTTTGTTTTGTTTTGGTTAGGTCGTCTGGAATCCGCCCTTGAGGGAGGGGCTCTGTAATATTCTGGGTTTTGTTTTATGTTTGTTATTTGATTAGTCAGTATACATTTCTGTCTTGTTTGGTTTCTATTATAGCTTGTGTATTTTAGTTTACCCTGGCACATTATTTAGTTTTTAGTTTCTGTCTTAGTAGTAGTTCTGGTTTTTCATCATGTGCTCTGTTAGTTTCTGCTTTATTTTCTATCTTAGGTTTGATCCTTGTTATGTTATTCTGGTTCTGTATTTACCTTGTTTAGATTCTGTTCCCTTCCACTGGTCCTGTCAGCTCCCTCAGTCACTCCCCCATCCTTGATCACTTCCACCTGTTCTGATTAATTAGTTGTTCACTCTGCTCACCTGTTCCTCTGCCTATTTATACCTGCTTCAGTTCTCTGCTCCCTGCCAGAACGCCATGTTTTCATATCTCATCTCCCTGTGGTAAGAGCTCTCCAGCATTTTTGCATTCTTTGTATCTGACCTGTTTGCTTTTTTGAGTCTGCCCAGTTCCTGTTAGTTTTATGCTTGGATGTTCTGCTCTGTACCCAGCCTGGATTGTTTTTTGCCTGCCGGATCCACCACCTCATCACTTCAAATAAATCCTGTTAATCTCTACCTAAGTGTCTGGCTGAATACTGGGTCCATATTCTGAATCATTACAAGCTGTTGAAAGAGTGCCACACATCTGGCAGATAATTTATAGGTTATTTTGTGCCTTACTTTCATGGACCTCATTAGGTTTTTGTAACAAAACATTCACCGCCTGATGATCCCCATTCGGTAGTTTAGGTATTGTAATTCCAGAGCCATGTCTCCCTGCTGGACATTCTATGACTGCTGATCTTTATCAAATCTTAGTTGCGGCCCATTTTATTAAAAGCAAAGAAAATTAATCAGACAGTACCTGGGCTTGCTGGGTGCAGGTGGAGAAGAGACAAGTTATGATCAGGATCGTATGTACAGAATCTGGAAAGGGAACTGAAGATTAGGGTGATGTAAGGAGGCTTTCCAACCTTAAAGACTTAAAGCTCATTACTAAAGGTAAAGCCTGATACCAGTGGAAAAAGTTTTTTTTTTTTTTTGTGGCACTGTTGTCGACTATTGAGAAGAGTATGAATCATTTTCGACATTACATTTTTGAAAATCTTTTCTCCCTTAAGACCAAAACCCTTTTACATAGTTCATCAACTTTCAGAGATGCCTGCCTCCGAAAACAAACTTCTTGGTGGAATGATAGGAATTTTAAATCAAAATCTGCTAGGGGTATGAATAATTTTGGCTGGGCTGTAGGTAAATAGTCAATAGTAGCCATGTAATAGTTTGCTCACATTTAGAGCTATTTGTACTTGAAGAACAGAAATAAAATGTCGAGTCTATATTTCATGGCAGCAGTTTTTGGGTTCACCTGTAACTGTTGGCCTCCTCTAGCAATTTATCTTTCCTTTTTTTCAGTGTCAAAGAACCAGCAGAACTTATAACCAGTGACATATCATCAGTCTTTAGGTGCGTCAATTCTGCCATGAATTTCATAGTGCTGCCCGGGCAGATTGGTGGATTGATGGATAGAAGATTAAGCCATGTAAATCCAAGTCCAGTTATTGTCTTTAACATAAAAAAATGCAACAGTGGCAGGAAATGAACAAATACGTAGAAAGTCTTGCTGCCCAACTTAACTTCAGCATTAAATTATCAGCAAAAGTGCATGTAAACAATTTTTAAGACCTATTTTTCTCTGATCAAAATATGTTATTGTTGTTTAAAAATGTGTACTAGTTATTTGCTTCCTTTACCATTATTTACCTTTGGGTGGAAAGAGGGGTCGTCTGTCACAAACCAGCCTTAAGTTCACCTCAAAACCTGCAGAAGCCCAACGACAATACATAGAAGAAACTCAGGAAGAGATGGACTTCTTCAGTAATGCTCAGTTGATTTTAACTATACAAAAGATTTCTGTAGTTTTTAGTCTTTCTCCGCTGTTTATGAAATCACACAAAGAAATTGATGTGCAATCATTTAATACTTGCATTAGATGGTTTTCCTTTGATTAAGTTATGGCACATCGGCATAAAATGGACATGAATGGACAAATGGGCAATTATATTATATTATATTATATTATATTATATTATATTATACATCTCTTGTTGGAAGAAGTAGTAATTTTCTAGAGAAGCACCAATAATCCTCTTGCATCTATTTCTAGGGAATTCTTGGTACTGTTGTTGCTGCTCTGTTCCATACTCTTCTTTTTGAAATTGTGAACATGTGTTAAATAAAAAGTAAACCTTCTTTTTCCACTTTTTCTTATCATTAAAACACAAAGTAGTTGTTACAGAGTGGCATAAATGTCCCCTGGTTTTCTTTCATGCCCTTCAAATGCCTGTTTGTACGTGACTCCTGAGAGTGTCCTTCACTTCTGTCAGCTTCCTCTCTATAGAGAGAATCCAATGACTTTCCCCTCATCCATAATTGAGAGGCCATGCTAGGTGCCTGGAGAGCTGGAATGAATTAGCTGGAGGTATTAATAGGCATCTAAAAATACAGCTTCAAGTTTAATTCTGGGGCCCCTAAGGGACAAGGTCTTACTGCTATTAGTAGCATTAAAAACTGCTGCAAAGTGCAAATTGTAATAAAGACATTTTGTAGAAAGACATATAAGGCCAATCATAAAAGAACCTGAATCTCAAGCTGTATGTTTTACAAGACTTCAGTGGTAAAAAAATTAATTGGATTTAATGAAACTGTTTAAGATGTGGAGCCAAAGAGAAATTAAAATGACATACTCTTTTGAAACAAGCTTTCTGTACTACCATGATTTTAAAACGTATTCAACTTCTCTCTTTAATTTGTTTCAGTAAAATCTACCTTTAATTACGTTTATTAATTTTTCTCTCTGTAACTTTACAATCTACCTCACCATCGAAAGCCACCCACAAAATCTTAATACAAACACAAGAAGATCATCAGGATAATGTGGGTGACTTCGAGTCAAACGAGGCAGACACATTTCAGCTTTAATGATCTAAATGAACTTATCACTGTCTCTTCCCCCTGTGTCTGAATGCCTCAGCTGACCTGCTGTAATTACACCTTTCATTAGCCATTAGCATGGATAGCCTGCTTGCCCTGCTGGATTGATCGGGTGTTCACGGGAGTGCTGTTAACCACTCTGCAGTGGAGGACAGGACCGCATCCAGGCGGTTGATAAGGGCAGGTACTTCAGGGAAGGGAAATGATGGGCAAGATAATGGCACTGTGCTAAATGTTATAACTATCTCAGCTTCATATTAAGATTATATCAAAAATAGGAATCTGTGGCCCTACAGGCTTTAATACGCCTCTTATTATTGTACATTAACCTCTCAGGGGCAAAGTTTTGCTTGATCGCTTCCTTTTCTTTTACGTCGTTGCTTTGACTGGCAGAGCTCTGCATTTCTTCATTTTCTATGAATGCTATTACTCATTCACCTCATAATATTACTTCCAATTTTATCCCTTTAGCATTAGCTATAAAAATCTTTTATATTAGGGACTGAATAAGATCTCGTGGCACAGGATCTCATAATATTAAGAAGGCATGGTATTTTGAATCAAATTGAAGTCTGTCACAAAGAGCTATCCTTTTGCTGTCAGTATGTGATACCGTCTGGTGAAGTAAGGGTAAGCTATTATTATTGGCTTTGGGTATAAATGTGTTTGCTTTAAGTTTGACTGGCTGTTGTGTTCATGTTTTAGAATCAGGAAGTTAGCATGGAAGCAGCTGTTGAGCTGCACTGTTTTTTTGGTGGAGTTCTTAAGAAAAATGTAGGAAAAAGTATGCTTTTTTTTTAGACCACAATCGCAGAATACATGCACTGGAATAATCTATACTGATAAAAATTTTGAAACATAAGGTAAAATTGTTACTCAGGTTGTAAAAAATAAACTTGGTGATTCCAAGTCTTCTCAGAGATGTTTGCCTATTTTATTTGCAAAACTTGAAGCTGGAACTGTGACGCTTTTTAACTGTTTCTGGCTATTGTCTGGAAGGATTGGGACGGTATTGGAGTTAAAATCCACTTGAGTGCTGCTGTTGTACCTCTCAGCCACAAAATGACATACTCAAAACCCCATACCAGCTACTTTACCTAAGCGTTAGCCATCTTCGGGGGTGTTGTATATTGAATACAGACTGTCTGTGTGACCACCAGAGAGAGGCCACTTGCTGCGTCTGTTACACCCTGGTACTGGAATGGAAACAACCAAAACTGGAAGATATTAAGAAAAGAGACTCCTGATGCCTCAACTGCAGCAGGTCTGGCAAGACTGGTTTTATTACAATTATTTACAGATGCAAAGATAGTCTTGAAAACAAAACATTACAAAAGGAATACACACCTTTATTCAATGTCGCTTCTCCTTAAATATAAAATTCCTATATCAATAACAGCCAAGCCCACCACTTCCCATGTGTTACTAAATTATCAGTGGACCCGAGTTAGGTTAGTAAGGGACAACAGAGCTTAAAGAAACAAAAACGTATATTCCCCATGTATAGGTAATACACTTCTGAAATATAGACAGTAACTGTCAGTGACGTGCAGTCAGGGGAGGCAAGTGAGGCCAGGCCTCACTTGTCATCATGGAAAGAAAGAAAATATATAATGATGATAACATAATATAAATTGTGATTCACTCAGCCATTTGTAATAAAAAGTAATTGATGCATCTTCCTGTCTCTAGATCATAAATTCAATTGTTCAAACAGTTATGAACAGGTTTTCCATAATTTACTGTATGTGGATTACCAATTGTGTTTTGGTCATCAAACTGTGTGCAGGTAGCATGTTTTCGTGTGCTGCTGGGCGATCATAATAGCCAAAGAACTGGCTGTAGGTGAGGCCAGCAGTTCCTTGGCCTCTAGGCAGGGGGTGCTCAAGGGGCACCGCTCCTGATCCCAAAGCTGTAGAGTGACAGCAAGTTATGGATGTTTTATTCATAGATATACGTAGATGCCCCATTGGACGCTGCCGGCCGCTGGGCCGACGTGCCTACAGGGCGGCCATCTTGGGTCAGACCACAGATCAGACAGCTGCTAACAGAATGAATAGGAGGCAGCTCAGATCTTATTTTTATCATATGTTCACAATGCTGGTGACTTTTCAGTTAGATTACACATATTTATTCAGAACCAAAACAATTTAAACTGAAGTCAAACTGGATGAGATATAAACACGCAGTTATATATTTTGCAGTTACATATTAATATAATAAACACACACATTATGCACACATATCTCTCATATATATATATATTATATATATATATGCACACACAGAGGTAGCGTGGCGAGAGAGGCAGAGGACAGGTGGAGGCAATCAGATGATTAATGAGCGACAGCTGAGAACAATGACAAAATCAACACATGGCACTACTAATAATCTGATTTAAAAGGCAGTCTGTAATCTTTTATCAGTTTACATCATAGTTAGACCCTTTGGCTTCCCAGGGTCCATCGTTAAATTAGTGAGCACAAAAAAATGAGTTGTTGAGCTAATATTAGACTCCGGCTTCCTCCCACAGTCCAAAAACGTGACTGTTAGGTTAATTGGCCTCTCCAAATTCTCCTTAGGTGGGAGTGTGTGCGTGAATGGTTGTTTGTGTCTCTGTGTTGCCCTGCGATAGACAGGCGACCTGTCCAGGGTGTACCCCACCTCTCACCCAATGAATGCTGGAGATAGGCACCAGCACCCCTCGCGACCCCAACAGGGATAAGCGTGTCGGAAAATGGATGGATGGATGGATGGATGGAGCTAATATTAGTTACTTTATTAGCTTTGCTTCATCATTCTTTGTATACTTTTATTCTATTTATCTTTGAATCGGAAGTTAAATAGTGTCACCTCTCTACTTAAATTTTATAATATTTTCCTAGCTCAAATTTATTTATCTTTGATTACCTTGAAATCCATGCAAGCACTGGTTGCTGGATTCATCACCTAACCCATTGCCCACACATTTATGGCAGGTCTGCCATCTTGTAGCCTACATATGTCGATACAACCACTGGCAGCTCTCCCACCGCTGTCTCCAGAATCAATTAAGGATATAGTGCCTTGCAAAAGTATATCCCCCCCCCTGGCATTTTTCATGTTTTGTTTCCTCACAACCTGGAATTAAAATAGATTGTTTGGGGATTTGCACCATTTCATTTACTGAAAATGCCTATACCTTTTCAAACAAAATGGGAAAGTGGTAGTGGAGGCCTAGTGGTAAGGGAACCGGGTGTTTGTGTCTTGGAAACACTGCAAGGTTGCCGGTTTGAAACTCAGTCTGTCACTCTCAGTCCCCGTGCGCCATTCAGTGTTGGCAGCACACTGCTCTCTAAGGGATGTGTTAAACACAGAGACAAATTTCCCCATTGTGGGACTATAAATGAAAATATTTATTAATTTAAACAACAACCAGGAGAAAGAAAACCTCATCTTCCTAGTTAGTTTAAAAAAACGAATAGTTTTTTAAATTATTTTTTAGATATATTTTTCTCATTTCAATTCAACAAGACTTTTATTGCAGATTCATTAGATAAAATTTAATTAAAAACATTTAAATTACAGGTTGAAATGTAATTAAAAAAAAAACAAGTGGGTGAATACTTTTTTGAGGCTCTGTAGCTGCCAAATGTGTATTTAATTTATTATTGAAAGTATCTTAACATTATTGCAAAGATTTCTGCTGCAGTAGCATACCCAATGTTTGGTTGATGTGCACAGCTTTTATTTTCTCTTTACAACTTCACACGCATCTCTTTCATAGAGCTGGGAGAGGGCACTGCTCCACCTGCCATTGGCTGCTTCTCTGTCATCATAGGATTCAGAGAAAAGATGGAAAACAGTATGGTAGAAGCTGCATGCATGTTGCTGGAGCAGGAGGATGAAATATTGGAAAGTTGGATTGCACGTATGGCACGGTTCCATCGTTGTACAGCAAGGCGTGGTTCCACTGAAACATACTGTTTGTGTAAGATATCAAGATTTTTCAAGTAAATGGGGTCAATTCAAGGGGATGTCAACAATCAAGTCCAAAGTCTTTTATGATATTCTCAAGTTGCATCTAAGGTCGTCAAATTTGTCCCATGACTCCAGTCCACACCTCTGCAAAAATAACTTAGTACACATTTTTAGAAAACAGTGCAAAAATCTTTCATTTTATACCTGGAACTGGAAGATATTACAAATGACACTGAGGCACAATATTTCTGTCCAAACACAATCATTCCTCAGACATAATTAACAAAAATAGTGTCCTAATAGAAAATCTTTGATTTTCACAGGTATAAGAAACATCACATGGGGTTTACTAACCAAACAGGCATGAATAACTTTTATGAAATTCATCTACTACACGTCAAGCAGATAATTTCTTCTTGTTAACACACTGGCCGAGGAGCGCTGAAGTGCACATCACTGGACTTTAGCCATGTGAGTCTTCTTCAATAGGACTATCAGAGCATAACTGATAAGGTGTCAAACTCCACTGATGTGTTAATCCATTTCAAAATGTTTGATGCTGAACAATTATTTTATTTGCAAAGTCCAGCAGATCATCATTTTCCATGATTTATGACTGGGGCTCGTCTTCAGAAGAAGTTTTGGATGGATCTTTTTTCTTTGTTAAAATCCTCATCTCAATCATTCATTCTTATAAACTCAATGTTTTGTATTGTCTAATATATATATTAGACATATCAAAACACCACTTAGACGACAGAAAGGATTCACTAAGACTACTTGAAGAGTCTGCCAAACGTGTCTTGGAAATACGTAGCAGCTTAAAAAAAGTTCACCAAGTGTAAATGATAAGTTTTCTACAGAATCTATAGTATGTTTTTTTTTCTGACAAATTCCAAAAATGTTGGAATGTATGTATGTCAGAAATCCCCAAACCAGAAGGTAATTTAGTCTAAACTCTATGGAAACCCATACTTTTCAAAAAATTGAATGTAATTATACCTGACTGTGAAATGAATCATCGGTTTTGGCCTGACAAACTAAGAATACCATTGTCTGTCCTCACTGAAAGAGCAAATTTTCTTCTTCGCTTGGAAACAAAGTTTAAAAATGCCTGAAACCCACAAAAAACTATCAAACACTTTAGTATAAACTGTTGTCTGAGGGAATGTTCTAACCTCAAAAGTGACTTATCTGCCAGACGAAAGAAGAATTTGAAATCTGATATTGAAAAGTCATTGCTCTGACAGATTTAGGAAGACATTTCCCACAACTATCACAAGCAATATTTAAGTGCTGCTTTCCATCCTGGACCTACTTGAGGTTAAAATTTGATTTTACAAATCTTAACAAAGATTCCAATTAATTCCCCGGCCGGTGTAAAGCTCGACGATTGAGCTAATGTGAAAGTAAAAAGCGCTGTGAGGCACAGTCCAAGAAAAGCAGAGATAGCTGTAGCACTAAGAACTGTCATATCATATTGCCTTGGCAGTCATAATATCCACGGTGTGTCATGAATCATGAGTGTTACTGGTGTGTTGTAATGCAACATGAGACAGTTGTGAGTCTCACCAGCACTGTTTAGAATCAAAATACAATAAGACAGTGTGGGCATCACACTAAAACCAGCAACTATTAAAGACAGTTGAAGTCCTAATAGGGTACATTTGACACACTGGTGTGATTTAGTCCTAGTTTCTGAGGTCAGCTTGCTAGAGTGCATATTTTTGTAGTTTGTTTGCCTAGTTCTCTAACATGATTACTGTACATTTTGAGGCCAAAGGCTAGTCCAGATTCTGTCCTTTCCCAAAAAACTGATTATCCTGTGATCAATATCTTTCTGGGTCAAAGGCCTGAAGGCCACTCAGGATATAGTTCAATAAGTGAAAACAAGAATACAGAGGATTGCTAAGAAAACACATTTGTTTGCAGAAAGTTTTACAGCATCTAGATTCCAAAAACTAGAAGAGGCTTTGTTAAAGTAAAGAATGCAGAGACAAATGCATGTCTGAAGTGTAGAAAATACAAGCAGAACAGTTCTCTAGCATAAAACAGTGATTTAGTGGGTATTCACACCTAGTATGTTTGGGCTGCGTTAAACAGAACAGAGTTTGTGGTGGGGTAACGTTAATGGCACATTTCTCAAAGACGTCACATTTGCTTAGGGACAGCTCTGCAATACCAATCATTTTGGAAGATGGCAACGTCCTGGAAGCTTCATTTCAACCTGCTTCACTCAAGAAACATAGTGCAGAACAGCTTAAGTGTTGGTTGAAATATAGAGGCCTCAAAATGAGCGGAAAGAAAGCAGTATTATTAGGAAGGTGGGAGAGGCTGTTCTCTAATCTCTCTCAGCAGATCACATGCGAGGAAGAAACCTGCTGAATTCAATTAAATTTTTCAATTAAATTTTATTTACATACCGGCAATTCACAACACATGTCATCTCAAGGCACTTTACAAAGTCAAATTTAATCAAATCATACAGACAGGTTGGTCAAAAAGTTTCCTGTCAAAGGAAACCGAGCAGATTGCATTGTGTCTTGACAAGCATCATTCACTCCTCCTGAAACATCGTAGAGCCTCAGTGGATAGTTGTCTGCATTGTCCATGGCTTTGCAGCAATCCCTCATACTGAGCATGCATGAAGCAACAGTGGAGAGCAAAACTCCCCTTTAACAGGAAGAAAAAATCTCCAGCAGAACCAGAACCAGGCTCAGTGTGAACGCTCATCTGCTGTGATCTGCTGAGGATAGAGAAGACAGAGCAGAGACACAAAAAAGCACAGAAGCACACATTGATCCAGGAATCCTTTCTATGTTATGTGGTAATAGCGGACGATCTGCCTCCCCTGGATGATGTCACAGCAGAATGCCAGACCAGGACAATAGAAAAAATATAGGTATTATAGCCCTATATTTAAATTATTATAGGGCTTATTGCAAAAAATAGACCTGAAAACAGTTTCTTTACTAAAGCTGGAAAGTCAATCATCCTGCTGTAATCAGACACTCAGATCCCATCTCACCATCACACCATCACACACACTCTTGTGAAAAGAAACAAATGACTTGCTCCATTAAAGCAAGCCCAAAAACCAAGCAAACCACCTCATTGTTATGAAGAGGCCACTTCTAATCATCACAAATGCATGTTACCGCTGGTGTGTATAAATACCATCTTATTGTATATATTGATCTTTATGTCACAATCTTTATATTGTTTATTTCACTAAATATGTTGTCTTTAGCCTTAAATGCTAAAGACAAGAAAACCCTCTAAACCATATTTAGTGCAAAATATAATGAAGGCGTGGACAACATTAAGATAGGCAAATACAGCTGCGAACTTAGTCATTACAAAGAAAAACAAACAAGGGCTATTAAAATTATCCCATTAACTATTTGCATTATTTAAATAAATAAATGCATCAATTAATTTGAAAAGTGGCTTGTCTACATTGTCGTATACACTTCTGTTTGCTCAGTCATGCTAGTGATGGAAAAAAAATTTGATTCCACATATAATTTTACTTGCAAGGCAAGCAATAATGCTCAGAATAGAGATGTACAAAAACCAGAAAGAAACAAAGCAAATCCTGTCAGAGAAAGCGCCATATGTCGCTCTCACATGCGATCATTGGCCGTCTCCTAGCAGTGATTATGTGTCAGGGCTCACTTTATTATTGACCACTGGTGTCTGTACTCCTTTGAATTAACGAAGAGTAAGTCTGCTGAGCGCCATTATGCAGAGCCATGTGTGCCCCTATATAAAGACCCAATGGCATGACTACACAGCAACTGAATTATAGAACAAGGTGAGAAAACTGCAATATGCACGATTGTAATATACAATCAATATATTGAATCATCAAAATTAGTCTGTGACATAAAATGTATGAAAATTGACATGTCTTTTTGTTTGCAATATAATTAATTATTTAGAATCATGTAACATAATTCAAGAAACAATTATTGGGCATAAAACACTGTGTAAAAAGATCTGAGACAAAAACCAGGGAGCCCCTAATAATAAGCCTAGAACAAACTTTAATTATGAGGTTTATAACAGATTTCTACAGTAGTCTCAAAGAATCCCCTATCTCTGTCTTCTCTTCATTTCATCACTACCAGTTCACTATTTCCAAAATAGCGATGAGTTGAAAGTCTAAGTTTAAACAGATTCAGCCTGATGTTGCATTTGACAAAGACCTAATCATAATATGCTTCGACTACTTTTCTCCAAGCCCACCAAGAATCTAAGCACTCAGAAAATCAGGAATGAGTGTAGCAGCAACGGCTTTATTCTAACTGCAGAGCGTTTCTCTATCCTGCCAAAATTCATCCGCCATGCCTTCCTTCTCACTTAACTAAAACCGTCAGCTCCCTTACAATGTGCTGACAGGTCCCCTCATTCAGTATCATTCGATTATCAATTCTCATTTCGCAAGCCACAGCTAAGCTCGTTTCAGATTTAGAACCCAGACTTCAAGCAGCCATAGATCACCTGTCACTTGTCAGAGCTCTGTGGCAGAAAAGGACAGAAAGCCGTCAGTAGCTTTGGGCAGTCTGCCAACAATGACAGAGAAATGACTTTATTTTTATGCCCTGGAATTGGCACTTATATTGGAAGTGACAGAAAGCAAATACCTCCTGCATGTTCACACTGTGTTTGCCGCTGGATATTGTGGCTGGGTTGAATGTTTGTTAGACACATCAGTACAGTGTCTTGCAAAGTATCCATAAGCCGTTTGTTGTGTTATAACCAAAAATCTGAATGTCTTCTTGGTGAAACACTAACTCTCATCAGTGAAAGACTGACACAAGGCAGTGAATGTTGGAATTGGGTTCGGAAATTTAAAGGCTTACATGGTTTCAAATGTGTTTCATAAATAAAATCGAACAACTGTAGTGCACGTTTACATCTAGACTCTGAGGTATTACTTTGTTTCGCTGCAAAAACAACAGTAGGTTTTTCAGTGTGTGTTTCTACAAGGTTGGCACATAAGGAGACTGAAGCTATTGTCCATTCTTCTCCTTCTCCCTTGTGCCTTTTGCAGCATTTGAGGTATACGATACTAAGAAGATGGTTACCTACATGTGCCAGGGCAGCGTTGCTCTACAAAAAGGACATTTGGTATCCCTTTTGAGACTTTATTGAAACAGAGTTGCATCAGATATCAAAGTAGATAAGTTACATTAATAAAATAGAAATTCAGTCCATTTACCATTTTTTTCACCTCCTCCATTAAGGCCAGTGTAAGAGTAATTGTTCCTCTGTCGACAGATTTTCCCTCCTGAGCTATGGATCTCTGCAGCTCGTTCAAAATGAACCTCGGCTTCTTTCCTGCTGGTTTGATTAACACTCTCCTTACCTGAAATGTCAGTTTAGGTTGATTTACATATCTTGGTAGGTATACAGTTGAGATATAACTTTTTTATCTAACCCCTCTAAACAGCTTTACCTTGACCTGTCTCATGCGTTCTTCTGTTTTCATCACGCTCTGACACCTTAACAGAACAGCTGCATTGATCTTGAGCTACCCAGTCTCACTGAAAAACATGTAATAGCCAAATTGGTTCACAAAAGGAAACTAGTATAGTCACAATTTGGCTCCTTTAAAATGTACTTTTTTGGACTATTTATTTACATTGGCTTGCAACAAGGTCACATGACTATCGAGTGTCTCCTAGCGAAAAAAGGAACATAGTCTCCTTCCCTGTACCTTATGTAGAAAACTTTGTGCTGCCACAGGGTTAATTTCACTGATTTTACTCGTGTGTTTGAGGAGGAAAAACCCAAAGGAAAAACTTCCACAGCGCTCCGATGTAAAGATGTAAAACAAAAAGATTTATTCCACAGTTTCTTGCGTTATCCTTTACATGAGCAGTCAAATCTTTGATAACCTCCACAAAACAAACTACGGTTGAAAAACCGTGTGGCTCTGTCGATTCTCACTTGCAGCGCCCGACTTCCTTTTGCTTCGGTCTCCCCCAGGCTCACCTCATTTGCATAAATTGCAAAGTGGCAAATGAAGTTATAAGGCATACAAACTTAAAATAAAACACTTAAAACATTATGAATTTAGCTACATGCAATATAATAATGCTTCCTAAACCTCAACAAATTCACTTATTAAATTACTAATTGAACAAATAAGTTTTTACAGTAACTGAATATTTTCTACATTAACTTGGCCTCCACATTCCGGCCCCTAATTGTGACCCTATTACACAATTACCAACTTAAAACTTGTGGAGCCAAAGTACCCAAATGTCCTTCAATAAACAACATTAAAAATACAAAACAAACTTATCAGTTTCTACGAATGACTGCTTCAGGCTGATTCCTGTAAAAGACAAATCTTTGTTATGGGTCTGTCCATTGTGCTCGTCTTGGTTTTGATCTTCACTTGACGCACCAGTCCTGTCTTGTCAGAGATGGTTTGGATTACTTTCCCTGTGACCCAAGAATTGCGTGGAGCTGTATCATCAACAATAAGCACAATGTCTCCAACTGCAAAGTTGTGAGATGGACGGGTCTATTTTTGCCTTTCCTGAAGCAGTGGCAAATATTCTCGTGTCCAACGTTTCCAGAATATTTTTGACATATATTGTACTTGCTTCCATCTCCTTCTTGCGTAGAGATCTTGCTTGTCAAACAGTCCAGGAGGAAGCGATGGTTTGTTTTTCAGAAGCAAGAGATGATCAGGAGTGAGCACCTCCAAATCGTTTGGATCGCTAGACACCTTAGTTATTGGCCGACCATTAGTAATAGCTTCGGCCTCACACAGAAGTGTATGCAGGCCCTCTTCGTCCAGTGTCTGCAGTTTTAACGTAACATTTAAGATCTTCTTCACCGACTTTATTAATCTCTCCCAGACACCGCCATGGTGGGATCCTGTGGGAGGATTCCTGCACTACATCTTTATATTCCTTAACAGTGTGAGCACAAATCAGTGTACTCTTCACCTCTGGGTCTTCTGTAGTCAGATCTCCACTGGTATGCACACTCTCTGGCCATTCGTCCATGTGTTTGACAAGAAAGTCCGGCCCCTGTAACCATACATGGTGGTGAATGAAGCTTTCTGCCTTGAGACCCCTGGATGCACAGTCAGCGGGATTCGATGAGGTGTTGATATACCTCCATTGCTGTGGATCGGAGCACTTCAGGATGGCATCCACACGATTAGCAACGAATGTGCGGAACCTACTAGTTTGGTTATTGATATATTTCAGCACTGTGGTACTATCTGACCAAAACACAGATGGTTGGAGTGGAAGTTGCAGTTCTGATGTTAAAACATTTTCCATGCGTGCTGCCATGGTTGCTGCAGTAAGTTCCATACGGGGAACCGTTACAGGCTTAAGTGGGGCCACTCTTGCTTTCCCCAGCATAAATGCACAATGAACTTCGTCACTGATGTTCTTCTGTAGCAAATAGCTAACTGTACCATAGCCCTCTTCGCTGGCATCAGCAAAATGTTGCAGCTGGTTGTATACCGACTGTCCAAATCCTAAAGTTTTAAAACATCTTGGAACACTTATGTTCTCCAGCTGGTGGAGCTGGGTCCTCCACTCGAGCCACTTATGAGCCAAGTCTTCAGGTATGATGACATCCCACCCAATCTTCCGCCTGCAAAGCTCTTGCAGAATCTTCTTAGCCTGAAGCATGACTGGCGACAGGATACCCAATGGGTCATAGACAGAACTCACGATGGAAAGGATGTTCCTCCGAGTGGGAGCCTTGTCTGGCATTATGATCTTGAACCTGAAGCTGTCAGACTGAATACACCAATGGACTCCCAAAGCCCTCTCTATGGGTAGCATATCCTGATCCATGTCTAGATTTTTAACTTCTGTTGTCCTTTCCTCTTCTGGGATAACTGACAGCACTGCTCTGCTATTGCTAATCCATTTGGTAAGTCTGAATCCGCCTCTTTGACATACCGCTCTCAGAGTGTGATACAACTGGATAGCTTCATCTTCTGAGCTCACAGACTTTAAACAATCATCTACATAGAAGTTGTGTAGCACTGTGTCAACTGCTTGAGTGTTGGCCTGGTCTCGGTTGTCTTCGGCACATTTGCGGAGAGCAAAATTGGCACAGCTTGGTGACGAAGTTGCACCAAAAATGTGAACCACCATCTTGTACTCCAGCATTTTCTGAGTAATGTCGCCAGATTCCCACCACAGGAACCGGAGAAGGTCAGAATCATAATCAGGCACCCTTACTTGGTGAAACATTGCTTCCACGTCTGCCATAATGGCCACCTCTTCTTGCCTGAATCTGATAATCACTCGAAGAAGGGTACTTGTAAGATTTGGTCCTTGTAGTAATTGGTTATTTAAAGAAGTACCTTTGTACGACGCTCCACAGTCAAAAACCACTTTAAGTTTGTGTTTCTTAGGATGGTAAACTCCGTGATGTGGCAGATACCAAACCTTCCCATCGTCACGATCAAGGTCTTCTTCTGGAACCTTCACTGCATAACCTTTGTCTATGATGTTACTCATGAAACTTGAGTATTCAGTGTGGAACGAAGAGTTCTTCTCCAATTTCCGCTTTAGGTTTAAGGCACGTTGCTCAGCCACTTTACGGTTGTTGGGCATCTTAATATGTTTGTTCCTTAATGGCAATGAGATACTGTAATGTCCATCCACAATGGTAGCTGACTGTGTTGTAATCTCCATAAACTGCAAATCTTCCCTTGACATTTCTTCTTTCTCGTTTCCTTTACACTCAGGAAAATCACTTTTAAACTGCTGACTCCAGAGTTCATCCAATGTGCTTACTGATATGCGATTTGCTGAAACTTGAATCAACCCTTGTGTTGCACTTTGTGAAATGTGTCCTTGAAGGGGTTCGCTGATGGTCCAACCAAGCCTCGTTCTCACGGCGTATGGACCGCCATTTTCACTTGCAATAACCTGCCAAGGTTCGATAGCTTTAGGAGCGTTAGCCCCAATAAGAAGTCCAACCTTAGCTTCCATCTTAGGTATTGTCACCTGCTGAAGGTAGGGCCACCTGTTCACATAATCTTGTGAAGGAATGTTATCAGCAGAAGCAGGAATGTTGCTATGACTGTAAATTTCTGGCATCTCAAAAAAATCATTAGTGTCTAAGCTGCTTATTTCCAAACCAGAAACCATGTGACTACTGACGATGTTTTCTTCTCCCATTGTTTTCAGCAAAATGTTCGTTTTCCTGCCTGAAAGGTTGAGCTCATTCATCAGCTCTTCAGTACAAATACACACTGTACTGCCTGGATCCAGAAAGGCATATGTATATGTCACCTTTTGACCTCTTTACGATTTGACTTTGACTGGAATTATTGCCAATGTGTGTTCTGGCTTCTCTGTTCCATAATTGGATGCATCAATTCCCACAAATCCATTCACAACTGACTCTGTCGGTTGTTCCTCTCCGTCATTTGTTCCCACTTCAGGCCCTGCCTCGTCGTTAACAACACTGGACCTTTTCTTGATGTGTAGTACTGTGGGATGATATTGTGCACAAACCTGACAGCTGGCCTTTTCTTTGCACAAATTACTCATGTGTCCCCTTTTAAGGCAGCTAAAACACAATCCTTTAGTGCGCAAGAAATCGATCTTTTCCTTGTGAAGTGACTTCCTCATCTTCTTGCATTGTTCCATAGAGTGCTCCTCGCCATGACAGAAGAGACAAGGCTTGGAAAATGCGCATGTCTGATTTCCGCTGACCTTTTTCTTTACCTTGGTAGGTGTGTCCTGGGAAGTGGTAATAGTTGCAGCTGTGGTGAAAACTTTTTTGATGCCACTTCTTCTTTGCAACCTCTCATCCACTTGTCCTTTAACTTGAAGCTTTAAGGTGCTGTCCTTTATGTCACCAAACAGTGGATGTAAAACTTCTTTGGCCTGTTTATTGACAAAATCCACCAGATCGGCAAACTTGACTCTGCGCTTTTCTTTGTCCAAGATTCCACAAGCATGCGTTCTCCATCGTTCTCTCATTTTGTATGGGAGCTTGGCAATGATGGCACGCATGTTGGCTGTGTTATCCAACTCCTCCATATACTCTACATCTGCCATTGCATTACGACATCCTGTGAGATAGAGTCCGAATGCATGAAGAGCCTCTCCGTCGTCAGACTTGATTGTAGGCCATCCAAGAGCCTTGTTAATGTAAGCCACAGATATCTTGTAGCTGTTTCTAAAGTGCTCTTCCAAAGGTCTTTTAGCTTCATTATATCCATGCTTTGGTTCCATATGAAGACAACTTCTTATCAATTCTCGTGGCTGTCCACTTGTGTACTGTTCCATGTAGTACAGCCGATCTTTGTCGCTTTCTGTTTTATCCTCCACCCCATGTTCAAATGCCCGAATGAATAGCCGGTACTCTAATGGGTCCCCTGTAAAAACGGAAATGTTCTGAGGGGGCAATGCTGCCAACTTCTGCTGCTTTGTTAGCACTTTGACTACATTCTGCAGAGCACTTGGTGTCTGTGATGGCTGAGAGGTAACAGCGTGTGTTTGATGCACGTTTTGCACAATGTTATTGTTCCACTCTTGACTCTCTTGCGTTGGCAATGGACTATTTGACTGCTGCTGGGCAAACAAATCTTCAGCTCTGTGCGATGTCACGTAGGAGTTCATTCCATCTGGTTTGGATGCACACCTGAATAACTTGGATGCATGACTGGATGCCTTAGATGCATGTGATCTTCATATTCTGACAGGATCTTGATCTTTGCCTCATTTGCTGCTAGAGCTGTTTGTATTTCTAGCTCCTCCTTTTCAGCTTTGAGTTTAGCCTCTCTTTCCTCCAGTAAGCGTCTCTGTTTCAAAGAAGATGCCTGAACCAATAGCTTAGCTCGTTCCAACTCTGCTTTCATTCGTGTGGAGGATACAGACGATGATGCACGAGAACCACGTTCAGAAAGGCTCTTATGACTTCGTTTTGACAAAGATGCATTAGATACACTGTCTAATGGATTAATCTCATTGTTGCATTTTTCAGCCTCTGCTGTGCATTTAGCCTTTTCCTCAATCCAAGTCAAAGCTGTCTCTGCAAACGCCTTGAAAGAATCAGCCTTAGGTTCAAACCAGTTTTCTTGATCTAATTTTAGATCTTCTTCCGATATATGTTGGAGCAGCTCTTTTACATTTGTGTTCAACTCACAAAACTCTCCAAACAGTCTATTAAAATCTTCCATTAACTGGTTTGCTTCACATTAACTTGGCCTCCACAAACTTGAATCTTGAACCATTCAGACAGAAGTCTTATGGCGGCCATAATTAATAGCAATATGAACGGCCATCTCAAAAATGTCAGATTTCAGCAAAAAATCGGAATTGAGCATCAATTCCACCACTGGGGGAGTGGTGGCCTAGTGGTTAGAGCATTGTGCTTGGGTCCTGGAGGTTCTGAGTTCAACTCCCACAAACTGCCACTCTGGGTCCATGAGTAAGACCCTTAATCCCAGACTGCTCCCTGGGTGCCGCACAGTGGCAGCCCACTGCTCCCAAGGGGATGGGTTAAATGCAGAAGTAAATTTCTCCATTGTGAGATCAATAAAGTTCAATTATCAAGACCGGCGGTGTGAAAGTAGCCTAAGAGTCCAAGGCTACCTTCACACTGCAGGGAAATGCAATCTTTTTGCCCATTTGAACCTCATATCCGTCTTTTTCATGGCAGTGTGAACGGCCCAATTCTGATCTTTTCACTCAAGAAAAAAAAATCAGATTTGAGCCACTTCCATATATGGGACTAATTTGGATACATATTGGATATTTTTCAAAGCGTCCGCAGTCTAAACGGTCATCTCAAATTTTATCCGTCTTTCACTTCACTCTCCTGTCTCTAACTACACATCCACACACAGCAGTAGCAATTAGAGATCCACTAAAGACCGTTCTTAATAGCTGTGCTGCTTTCTTCTTAACTTATTTAGTCTTGCTATGATGTGGTCTTAAAATTGTCGGCTGCCATTGGTCCACAGTTTTTTTTAAACAAAACTTTAACACTTCCTTAAACAATTACATTCACCATTATTTCCGTAAATAGCTCGCTGCTGTGATGTCTCCTTCTGTTATCTGCGCTTGCAGGTCGCTTTGCGGTCTTGAACCATTCAGACCGCAGTATGATGGAGGACGCCTTTAATAGTAGTATGAATGGTCAGCTCAAAAAAAAAATCCAATTTTAGCGGAAAATCTAAATTGAGCATCAAGACCCAGTGTGAATGTAGCCTTAATGTCTAACATGCAAATGTATGTCTACAATTTGGCCAAATTTGAAAAGCAGACATACATTAGCGGAAAGTATTTGCTCATTGATCCAAATAATGGAAATTAGGTGTTCTAATCACTTTCATGGCCACAGGTGTGGAACAACAAGCACCAGGCATGCATAGGGTGACCAGAGGTTCCAATATGTGTGGGACCCTGCCGCATTTTTCACTCATATCCTGGTGTCCCACAACTTGAAACAATATCCCGCATTTCACTGGGTCAAATTCCGAGAAGTAGAAAATTTCTTCGACATGTTTTTTCTGAAACGTAAAGAAAGCAGAGCTGCAGTAATCCTGTCGGCTGTCACTCAAACTACGAAGCAGCATCACATGTCATGACCAACCTGTGCACAATGCTCATAAAATAAAACCAAACTGAAAAAAGGATTATAATGGAGACAAACTAGTATGGAAACTAACTCAAATAAAAGAAAACGGCGCTACAACAAAGACTGCGGAATGGTTTATAAATGGATGAGGCCAGTGAAAGGTGGGGAGCATGATGTGAAGCGATACTGTAGAAGTAAGTCGCACAAGAAATGTACTGCTGAAAAAGCCTTCTGCTAATCTATGGACTTTTACTCAAACCCAAAGATTCCTGGCAGACAGACAAGGGAACAGTATGTAATGTATGTAAATATCTGTTTGCCTAAATTGCTTCTTGATTAACTTCAGATACCAGACGCTACTTAGTCAGGGATCTGATGGAGACTAATAGTGACTATCCACTCTCTTTCACAGCAATAAGACTTGACAGCTATGAAAGATTTATAAGACTGATGCAAGCTTAAGACTGCGTTCCCATAGTTTTAAAAATCCAAATCGATGCACTTCAGGATAAATAGAAACAGAAAAAATCCACATCTTCCCTTCCATGACTGCATAAAAAGGAGAGAAACCTTTCCATTTTTCTTTCGCATCAGTAATGGTTCAATCAGTGAGAAGTGAATTCATTTCTGTGGCAGACTGAGAGTGGATTGAAGAGTTTCTATCATCCTCTGTCACTCATCTCACCCAATGGGCATGCCACTCTCTTCTAGCCTCTCTTTATGCCTCCCTCTTCCATCTGACAGTCAGCCTGATGTTATTTTACCCCTAGCTATAATTTAGTGTGACCTGACAAGAAAAGAGATGTATTTACAAATTTAAGACACATTTTCGTCATTCTCGTCACCTTGGCTGCTGTCGTTTGCCTTTTTTTTCACAGACTGCAGCTCTGACAGGCAGACACATTTGCTGACCGTGGGGTATAAATAGTTCATAACAGCCTATTCATGTTTGTAATAGCCTTATATCACAAATGTCTTTTAAACTGAACCCTGCATTGAATGACTTTGATTTGTTTTATATGACAAATTTTCCCAATTTATCCCTGACGTCTAATTGTCCCACTGTTATGGTGGTATCATTACAAACACATTTTTCAGAATACACGTTTTTCAGAACAGAGTTACTACAGATAATAATATTAAAGAGGTGAAAACACTGACAGAACTGCACGATCCCCAAGAACCTAAAACTAATCAAAGACTGGAGAATCGTGACACTTTCTTGGTTCTCTGCTTATGTTGGTGAAGATTCTTCGTCATCCAGGTCATGATCAATCCAAAAAAAAGGTTAAAAAATAAAACAACTGGACTTCTATTCTGAAGCCGGAGATGTTTTGTTTCCCACCCAGGAAGCTTTCTCAATTCAAAATGTCTGGAGTAGTGTGGAGTTCCATGCTTTATAGACCTGCCGGGAGGCCTCGTTCTGGCCTCATAGACCAACCTTTAAGCCCAATTTACACTACCCTTGTTAAACCGATCCATGCCGAGCTCGGTCTCTTATGTGTAAACGGTCAGCAGACTGAACCAGACCGCGCTAAACATAACCGGACCGCGCTAACTGCAGACCAGTTCTTGGGTAGGTCTCGGCCTGGTTTTATTTCTGGCCCAGTTTTCTGATAAAGAGCGCATGAGCAGACCGCGTCATCTCCTTACAGTCAGCTGACTGTCCACGGGTTTTCCGGCAGTCTGGCTGCACGTCCCGATTCACACTCCATTCAGACAAATTTCAGACATTCATAATAATACTAGCTTCCTTACCGTGCCACACGGTTTCCAGAGATGAATCTGCTTAGCAGCGCAATGAACCTCAGCGTCTGTCGTTGTTTCCTGCATCTGTAAATCCTTATTAGACGTTTGTTTGTCTCATCCACGTCCCAAAAAAGCCAACTTTCTCAAGTAAATTCACCAATGGTTGCCTTCTTCCCCTGACTCTCCGCAAACACCGAAATATCACAATATCAAGCCTAACTTCCTGAATGTTACGGGCGCTGTTTTGTTTTGCTGCTCCGCCTTCAATCCCAGAGAGCGGTAGTACCGCAGATCGCCACTAGGGGGCGAGGAGCAACCAAGGAACCGAGATAAGCTTTGTGTGTAAACGGGTCGGCTTGTCTTGGATAACTGATCCAAGCTCGGACTGGTCTCGGCATGGCTCGGTTTTTAGGTGTAGTGTAAACGGGGCTAAAGTCATCTGAGAACCGGGCTACTGAAAAACCAGGCCGAGTCACCACATGGAACTGGTCTAGATTTAGCGCGGTCCGGTTGTGTCTGGCTCAGTTCACTTCAGTTTGCGTTCCATTTACACTCAATAGTTATCTCGGTTACCGAGCTCGGACGGGTCTCGGCACGGTTAAAAAGGGGTAGTGTAAACGGGATATTAGACTTACAACACAGCAATAGGTTTGATTCCTGCTAAGTTTAACCCCAATTCACACCTCCATGCATGTAATCACAACATTGCTCCTGTGAGCCAGGCAAACAATGAGCCTAACGACTCTCCATTGTTGAGGCGACCAGTTCCAGGTGAATCTACATGCAAATCCAAGCTCTAACGAGGCCTCACAGGCCTACTGAATTATAGGCCGTTTCGATGGCATCCATTCAAAATAAGGATTTTACTTTTAGTCATTAAAGACTTGACTTGGACATGGAAAATTACTTATATCTCTGCTTAACAGCTGAGAATCTGTCTTCTCAGCTTCAATCCATACTTCCCTCTTCTTTACTTGCTGGATCTATCTGTGTGCACATAATCTTCTCCCTGGAAAAAGGGACTTTTTTCTACTTAGAATCTGACAAAAAACAACAACAACTTAATCCTGCCACATAACATCAACCCAAGTACAGCTAAAAGTCAACGCCACAGTGAAGCCTGCTTCAGTAGGGAACTTAGAAAAATAGTAATTTCCTTGAAAGTCCCTGTGTTGTGATTCATGCAGATTGTTTGTCAAGTTCAAGGGAAGAGGCAAATTGGGGGGGGGGGGGGGGGGGGGGAAGCCAGAGGAAAGAACATGTCAGGTCCTAATCCATTATTTCCATTGATATATGTGTGGAAGCCTTAAGAGAGATTTGAATAATTCAAACTGCTTGGATTGCCAAAGCTTCATAATCAGCTTCCAAGCTCAAGGAAGCAGTGTCCCAGAGTGCAGAGTGCCAAACTGGGAGACTGACTGCTCAGGCCATGTGAATAATGAAGCAGAGGTGGCAGCTCAAAGCTGGGATATCCCCATTTACTAACTTCTCTGAGGTCACCTCTATAAGTGACCAGCTGGAGAACCATTTGAGAAGCGGTGATGTGTGGGCAGTCTTCTGTGTAGTATTACACAAGTGATGTACAGCATGTAGGTAGATCAACATAAGGCCAAAGATATCATCCAGGATTTATCTACCACATGCTCCAAATTAGTGGAAACCCAGTAGAATTCTGCTGATGGAGTTACTGGAAGTCTGTAGTGGCTCCCTGTATTGGTCCCAGTTCTTACAGTAAGGCTTTGTCAGTGCTGTAACTTCCACGAGCACACAATTGCTTTTTACAGAGATCTGGAGTGTGCTGAATGTATTTGGTAGCACAGGCAATTATCTTTCATAGTCCTAATAATGTGAATTAAATAAAAAATCTCACTTTTAAGACTGAAATTGAAAAAAGTTTTAGTTTTAACAAAGTGCCAAAAGAAGACATTTCTCTCATGCAGCCTAAGGGGTCTGGGATATATATTTCTAGGCTAAAAGCAATTCAGATAAAGACGATAAAGACTTAAAAACACAACACTAAAGCCAAATCTAAAACAAACAGGAAAGCAGTAACTTTGCTTTCCTGTTTGAGACTAGTCACCAGTTAGGTCAGAAACTTTGAAACTAGTCCATCCAGTAAGTTCCCTCTCTAGTCTTTGTCTCTTTTCTTGCAGCTGAATTACATAGTAGCTGTAGTGGACATATGCTCTTCCTAGGAAGGCCAGAGAGCAGAGCATTCTAATTACTCCTTTCTGAAATATAATAGTTAGTATCAAAACCTTTGTACCAGACAGAGAAACATGGTTTTACACAGGCAGTGTTCTTCAGATGATAAAACACCTTCTGTGTTACATTTTTAATGTGAGGTAAGAAACACCTAGATTTTGAGCATTATCTCCTCGGTTCATTGGCAGTGTTTGAAGCTGGAATGCACAGAATTCTCTCTCTGGAGTTTGGTGCCATTGACTACACTTCAGTTTTGTCCTGATGGAGTGGATGCTAATCCTCTGCAATCCTTAGATTAATTTCCAACATAAAGTGAAAAAGCGCATCAGTTGGTCTTGAGATATTACATAACACGACAATGTAAAACTGTGTGTCGTTACATGCAATTTGTCTGATGGATCTGATTTCTAGGTGTTCAGTCTCAGTACTGCATAGCTAAAAAAAATCAAGTCATTTCATCTGTCATGTGAACCAATGACAGATCAAGTGATTCCAATATGCTGGTGAAGATTCTCAGTCATCCAGGTCATGGTCATTCCAAAAAAAAGTAAAAAACAAGGCAACTGGACTTGTTATCCGTAGTAGAAGACGTTTCGCTTCCTCTCCAGGAAGCTTTCTCAGTTCAAAAAGTCTGGAGTAATGTGGAGTAACCAGCTTTATACAAAGGCCTTGTAATGGCTTAGATAACATGCAAATTCAATTGAATTTGTTATGTCCATTTGTGACAACAGTCAGCTAAGAGTTAACTTATGCAGTACTAAGACGGAACACCTAGAAATCAGATCCATCAGACAAGTTGTACGTTTGCCAGTGTAAACCAGAGTATATATGCGCCCTTACCTTCTGTCCCCACAATGAAAAGTCACTGTCATCCCCCCTTGGTGCAGATGCCCAGATGGCATGAGGTGGCTGTGACCAGGGCAATGGCCTGTCTCTCTGCCTGGCTGACAGCAGTGCCACAGGCTCTTCACTGCAATGCTGCCGCAGAATCACCACTGACAGCAGCATGCAACCTCCATATGGCAGCATCCAGCTGACCACACAAGATGCAAAACACAAAGCCATCTGTGACCACAGCATGCCTTTAGTAGGCTGCAAACCGTCCATTTTTTCTCTAGTCTACAACAGCAGCTGTGATTAGAAAACTTCTAGTTCCATGGTAACTGCCTCCCAGTAAAAAAGTCAATAAGGGACTGGCAAGAAAGATAAAAAGATTATCCTGAAGTTGCCAATAAATTAAATGTGCATGTCACAGTATTACATCTGATTCCAATTTTATTACAACAAATATTAAAAAAAAGAATCAAATTGCAAACAGCATGTTCTCTTTGCAACACAAGTTTTTTCAGTGCTAATATCTCAATGGATCCATGAAATCCTTACACATATTTACCGTACTCGTCTCATTTAGCACTTAAGTACATTACTTAAGAGGCAAATTAGAGCTGGAAAAGAAATTGTGAGGTCTGACATTAATCTAAAACACTTGCTACAGAAATTATTTTTGAATTCATATCTGAGAATTTTATGTCCCCTTAGGTCTTTGCGTTTACTTTCAAACATGAGCAGCAAAAACAGTATCCACATGGAAATCATAAGGTTGTATGCTTCAGCTACTGAGCCACACTAATTTCTACAAACAAAACAAAGAAGACATCCCTAGTCAGTGTTTTCTCTTTTCTCTACAAGCTCTGTCTCACTATGACGGGATTTACAACTCGACTGGAGTAAGCAAAGGGAGAGGAAAACACATTACTGCACTCATGTTATCTTTGACAGTTTGCAATTTGCATTACTACACAGGACTCCAATGATTACAAGACAGGAACGAATATCTAATATGTAGCAAACAGATGGTGCAGTCAATGCTGTAGAGATCACAGCCGCAAACACATTCTGTAGGGGATTGAATTGCTGTAAATCTCTATTTAATCTTTTATTACTTAATGTTTATTCTCAAACATTGAAAAAAGTCAGGGGGGAAAAATGTTTTCCCACACAGCTACAGGTACAGTAATGTGTTAGTATTGGAGGGGAAAAAAAACACAGCCAACAGACTAAAAACCAATTTGACCTTGAGTTTAAGGGAAGGAATACAGGCTTTTCATATGCAAATGTCTCACGTAATCTCGCCTTGAAAACAATCAAATGCTCCACAGAAGCCTTTTCTTTCCTGAACTTGACACCTGAGCACATCTGAACAGTGATAATGGATTGACCCTGATGGGCCAACTAGAATAGCCAAGTGAATAAAGCTGAAAGAAACCTAAGTGATCAATATCAGCTGTGATTCTCTGGAACACATTATTTTCTGACTTTCACTCAGGTTGGTATAACACGTTTCATTTTTGGTGCGTAACTTGTCACAACATTTTAATTGCACTTCAGCAAATCAATCTATGGAGCATAAAATTAAATTAATCAGGAGTTTATTGTTAGTCTTGAATTTCCTCCTGCAGTTGTGTTTGTTGTTTTGTTTCTTTTCCATGCAGCTGCTTGTTGATGGATTTTAAATTTGGTTTACTTTTTTCTTTATTCTGTTCAGATTTGCCATTTTTCTGTTCCATCATCCATCCCAAAATGTGTCGTACTGAAATTCGCACTGGATGCCTGTAGTATCCTTTTCGTGCATCCAGACAGTTTCCTCTTTTTTTCTGAAATGTTCAGAATCTGCTTAACTCTTCCTGTGTCTGATTTCCTGTCCTGCTCATCTGGCTTTAAGAAATTTACACCTTTTGTTCCATTATCTGTCAAAAATAGACTTGATCCGTATTTCTAATGGTCAACGCTCCGTCATGCTGCAGTGCCACGGAGCCAGTAGGAACTAACGCATCGACTAGGATGGCTTCTGTTTGTGACGGAGAATGTGTGTGAATAATATGTAACTCCAGCAACAACAGCTAAAATTTGAGAAATTTATGTCAGACTGCTAGTTTTGCAGCAACATCAAAGATGGTCTCACAGTTGTTTAAAAACTGTTTCTGATGGACATCCGTTCATCTGATTTGCTAAATTTAGCTGATGATTCTTAAAATCATACTGTTTAAAACCACAGTTGAGAAATTACATGCATGTCGCTCAGGCAGCAGATGACAGGCACAATCAGCAAATAGTCCTACCAATTAACAGAGGTGGATGGTAACTAATGACATTTACTCAGTTACATTTTATTGAGTAACGTCTTGAACAAAATGTGCTGTGAGGAGTAGGTTTACATGCCTGTAGTTATTACTTTACTTGAGAAATATTATTAAGAAGTATCACTATTTTTACCCTGAGTAACATCATTGGATAAAGAACAGACTTGTTTGTACCAAAAATACACCAGACAGACACACACCTGCATTTATGTTAAAGCGAGACTTCTTGTTTGGATACAAGCTTTGTTGTTTGAAAGTTATTTTCTATCTGCTGAGCTCAGTGATCCATTTGGGGGGGGGGGGGGGGAGGGGGGGGGGCAAGTGAACATTCAGTAAATTCATAAGTTTTAAAAAAATATTTAGAAAAGTGTTTTTTCTGCCTGAGATTGTTTCTTGTAATTATGTTATTTTTGTATATTTGTTAAGTTTTTTCTTAACCACAAAATAACACAATATTTACATATCTATATCTACATACTTTATATATCCAATTACATCATTTTAAAATATTAAATCAGATGTTATGATTACTCTGTACTTGAGTTGAGTTGAGTTGTTACATTTGAGTTGTTACATTTGTGAAAAACTATAAAAAGGTCAAATATACTGCGCAATAGGCCCTTTTGAAACCAATTCTAAATTTAGTGGGTGTTTATTTTATATCTGTTCACAATAAAGTTATTTAATTGTATATATAGTATGATCATTAGTGTTCACTGAAGCGGACGCTAAATCTGCCGAGGCTCAGATGTGACCGCAGAATTGATTGACGTGAGTAAATGTTCTGATATGAGGCTCTTAGAGTTGCTGTAGATCGGTGGATTTAATTAATAACAGTTGGTCTTCGATCACGTCAGGCTGGTGGTTTAGTGCGAGGCACTGCAGAGGGTCAGGCTCGGTCTGGCATTATTTAATACTGTTTTATTAATTAAGAAAACCACCATTATGATAGGTCTGTGATGCTGCCGGTACATGGCGCCACGTCTGTCTATATCTGGTCGATCAAAGGATGATCAAAACATTATCCAGATGGAGGCTTGGTGTATATAACTCTATTTTATCATACTCAAATGGTTTTCAGTCTTTTTATATAAGCATATAACGTGGCTATAAACCTTTAAGCTCATCAGACTTTTAGAGATTTAAGGAGCTATTGGACAACCAGTATTTGCTTGATGCTCAACCTACCTGGTAGAGTCAAGCAATTCAACAGCTCTGTGTGTGAAATTTTGTATTCTTTGAGAATTGCATTTCCCAGAATCGCTCCCTCGGTAAACCCCTGCAGTCCCTCTATCACCTTCAAGCCTCCGCCTGCTTGCTCACCGCTCGGTCTTCCTTATAGGTAATCAAAACCTCAAATTTCTGTCTACACTACACACACTTTCTGGAAACAAACCACCTCTGAATAAACCCTTCATCAATCATCAGAATCAGCATAACCCTTCTTAGCAGAACATCTTTCCCCTAAACAGTAAGCTGTTACTCTCTTTCTCTCTGAAATCTATAAAAGTACTCCAAATATCTTACTCAACTTTTATCATTTCTCCCTTCTTCCAGATGCGGCTGAGACCTGTTGTGGGAGTCCTGATTAATTCCTCCTCTGTAAATAAACCTGTTGCTGTCTTGTGTCCTGGTTTGATTCTGCATATGGGTCAGGAAATTGAAGAAGAACATTACAGGAATTTGATTATGGTTGATTTTTGTCTCCCATGTAACAAAGGAAAATGAATATGAATTTGTAGATTTAGCAAGCAGATTACAGAAAATGGGGTTGTGCATGGGGACAAAGTTTGCCATACCCTCTCTGCTAATGCCAAACACCCCACCACACGGAGCATTGACGGCTGTGAACAAGTGCATCTCCATCAGCTGTGTGCATGTCGGATGCCAGTCACAACCTGGTGACAGCTTTCATTATTGGTCCCTTTGTCTAGCCTAGACCAAGACTGATAAATCAATTGGACCCCCAAAGCATTTTTTCATGCTGTTGGATTTAAAAAAAAAATTATTTATCTATTTTTTGCGCCTGCAGCGGACTTGGAGCAGAACATATTTAAAACATTTTTTTATCATGAAAGGACATCGATATTTGACTAAACTCATCCAAAGAGAATTCTTTAATATATTACTGGACTATTTTTATTAAACGTGTTTGATTGTGGTTTCGTTTGGGATGGAACCAATGCTGTAGATGAATGGCATATGCTGATGTGGCGCACACTGATGAAGTTGCTTATTGTGATCGTACAATGTGCAGATATCAAACTTAATGTCGTACCAAAGATTATTAAATCCATGTCACACAGTGTGTCATGGAGTAGTCTTATAAGATTGCTAAAATCGCCTCCAAAGACTGGGGCTTATCAGAGACTTCTTTAAAAAGCTGGGAGTGGGAAAGATAAAATGGCCTACACGTCTATCCTCAACCCCATTAAACACTTGAGATGAGGTCAGACTTGCCAACCAGAGTTCCCAATTCAGCCTCATTGGCTGACTTACGATAAATGTTGGTTTAAAGACTGGGAAGTATTCATATTTATGTGTATACACCCAATAGCACTTGAACAGGGTCGCTTCCCACAGGTCCGTTTTACTCCTCCAAACAGTTTACAGTTTTTATTAGGGTAAAGAAATTAATACAAGTTTTAGCTGAGCTCTTTGCTGTTCACTCCACAAACTCCAGTAGCAAAAGAGACATAGGACATGGAGACGTATCTGTTTCATGACAGTGAATCCTTGTGTGTGTCTAAAGTGTCCAACTAAATGCACCCATTTAAATAATAGGGAGAGCTATGATAAATGGCTTGTACTTGTATAGCTCTTCATCAAGTCTGATGACCCCAAAGTGCTTTACACTACAGTCAGTCATTCACCCATTCACGCACATGTTGACACCCTGATGGGTGTTTATAGCCCAAGCTGCAAGTAGGGGCAGACTGACAGAAGTAAGGCTGCCATACAATGGTGCCACCGGACCAATGCGGGTGAAGTGTCTTGCCCAAGGACACTTTGACTGTGATGGTCGGAACGTGGGATCAAACCAGCCATCTCCCGGTTACAGGACAAGATTACACAAATTAAACAACCCATAACAGAAGCCATACCACAGTCTGCGACCTAACTGGTGACCAACAAGGGGAGGAGGTAGCAGATTGTTGGGGTTTTAATTAACAGTTATTAACATTATTTAACCTGGAAGAGGGGTGTCTAAGCTATTGTAGAACTGAGTTAGGCTTGCCCAGTAAACATTGATAACCTTAATTACCATTGCAATTGGAGTTTTAATTATTAGACATTAACCACAAGCCAATTAAAGGGTCTCAGTATATTCAGTTATTCACTCAAAAGGAGATAATTCGATAACTCTTAGAAACCCTTCAATTGCTGATTCAAAATAATCACAAACAACCACAACTAGGATATGTGGGATTTATTAAACCAATAATTCCCTGTTACAGCATTTATTTTGTTTAACAACACTATTAGAAACACTACTACTACTAAATAAAACACAAAAGAAATTGAAAAAAATAATAAGGGCCTCGAAATAGCTTCGGCCCAGATGATAAACTAGTGCTAACACCGATTAGCTTAGCTACTTCATGTTACGCACAAAATGGTGGCTCTGATGACGGATGAGCTCCAGCCCCTCCTTGCGACGTGCAAGATAGCTTCAGCCGAGACAATAAACTAATTCGCTAGCCGAGGACTGAGGGCAGACTCTACTCAAAGGGCACTTAATGACCGACACAAAAGCTTTAACAAAAACCGTGGGAAGCTTTACAACCTGGGAGCAGGAAACCCAAAGAGAGAGAGAAGAAGAGGAAAAATAGCTCTAAAGCCGATCGGCGCAGCTCTGTTCTCACAAGACAAAACGAACACAGCACAAATCACAGATTATAACGTAGATTCAGTCCCACACATTAAATATTTTTACCAAAGTTCAACACACTGAGATTAACTCTATTCCTATTAAGATTCTGCCCTGGCACAAGATATCACCTTCTAGGTGTATAAGAAGAAAAGAGATCTCTTTTGCTTTGGTGTCTCCTGAAAATGGAGCTTGTTGGTTGCACAGCTCAGCATCTTCAGATCTCAGCCGGTGTTGGCAGGGAGATGAAGACGGTGTCCTTTTTGGTGCGCTGGGGAGTCAGAGCACGCTGGTCTCTGGCTGAAGCTGGTATGGCGTCCTAGCTCGGTTCAGTGGGCAGTGGCAGCTTCTTGACTGGCTCGGCAGGTTTGTTTGGCCAAAACAAAATGGCAGTGCTGAGATGCGGGTTTTCCAGTATACCGTCTTGGGGTTGAATTAAAGATGCTAAATTAGAGTCCAGACCTCCTCAACAGAGGGAAAGGTGATGCACGCTTGGCCCTGCCAATAATATGCTCACTGGGGCCCACCATGTGTTGGATACAGGCAGAAGAATCAGCTGACGGGTCTTCCCAACACAGCAACACTGTTCAGAAGAAAGCCAAGCAACTGTGCCTAGGCTGGTTATAGGCTCAGGGTGTACTTCGATCCGTGGGCAGTCACAACCTCTGTTGTCGTCTGAGTTGTGGGCCGTCTAGGAAGTTGTAGTCCCAACTGTGTTGCATGCTGGGAGTTGCAGTTCGTCATGTTATAGTGGTATAATAGCATGTTCAGCATGATCTTTATGTGGGTTGGTATAGGATCTGTCCTGTAGAGCGGGGTCGTTGGAAAGAAAGAGTCCGACGATGCTAATAACAATAACAACCTCAGCATGAATGCAACACTGGACAGCGCCATGTTTGTTGTTTGTGAGAGTCAAGGTGTGTTCACATTGAATGTGAATGTGGCAGGCAGACTGACAGATTTACATATCTGATGCTAAGTGAGGCCACAGAGGCAGTTCTAGTGATGCTAAAGGCGCAATTTTGCCAATTCAAGTGAAGCCAGGGTGACACGACACCTGCGATGGATGCAAAGCGACAGTTGTTGGAGATGAATAATCTAAACTTTTGTGTCTTGTCGCACCGTGACAACCAATCAAGAACCGGATATGGCAGTGATATGATATGTGTGAAGGACTGCAGCGGAGATGAAGCTGTTTTCATTTAATGAGGAAGACTAGCTGATAGTGGCGGTCTGCGGTCAGCCTGAGTAGTATGACTCAACCAATTATTACTACAGAGACAAGTCCAGAAAGGAGGAAGCCTGGAGAACAGTGACTGAGGAGATTGGAGTGGTAGTTAGGTGAAAGTGTCACTACATAGCGCCATTGTACTGCTGTATTTCTGGCTTGTCGCCACCAAGCAAAGGTGGGGACATTGTGGCGTCATTTGCGTTCAGAGTGAACGCACCTTAAGGCACATGTGTGTTACCGAGAGGTAAAGCTACAGTGTTAGAATTTCAGAAAATATTTAGCTCACATGTACAAACAGAAATGTATCCACTCTGGGACCTGGTTTCAAAAATTATTCTTTACAGTCTCCCTAAAACAGTGGATTGATGGGGATGCACAGCCTAAATGACAAAATACCTTTACTAATCTCGTCTGCATGGGGACGGAGCCTGAGAGGATTTGGAAGTTTTTCATACTTCATATTCTGCTGCTTAACCCAAAAAATATTTATTTTTACAATTAGGGTGCCATTTCAATGGAAAAGAACACATGCTTGTCAATTGAAAAATATTTATTGTAAAGGCACTTTTACAATAAAGCACTAAATGACCAAACACTAATATCCTTGTGTTGTGAATTGGTGCTAGATAAATAAACTGAATTGAACTGAATTTGGTGAAGAGTATATGTTTTATGAATAACAGTTGCTTTATTGTTTAAATAAAACTAATTAGATAATACGACTCATTTTAAATTTTTGTGTAAATATTAAGAAACTTAGAAATTTAACTCAATGTTATTGATTGTTTAACTAGCAACATATAGCAATAAGCTATTAACTGCTGCTGACAAAAAAGAAAAAGCCATTTGCAAAAAAGTAAAAAACAAACAATCAAACAGGAAAAAACAGATGAACAATCCCTCTTTAATGTGTAACTGCTTGAATATTATTTTAGCAGAATAATAACAATAACATTCTACAATGTAGAGTAACCAAATTAAAATGTTCATTTTCTCAATTTGCCTTTTAATTGAGCAATACACATGCTGTACAGTTTTTGTTGATTGTGACCTGCACACTGTACAGATGGTGTATTGAGTGTCAGTCACAGACTGGCACTGATTTTGCCCTTCAGAGTCTGCGTTGATATCAACACAGCACAGGCCTATCGTACTCTGTCCGACTGGCTAGCTGTAGTTCAAACTAAGCCTCTGTTATAACTTAGATACAGTCTTACAAAACATTAAGTATTTTTATTCCAAGAGTACAAATTTAATAGTATAGTATTTCAAGTATAAAAAGAAACATACTCATACATACTGTGAATACACACACCAGAACACACACACACGGTGCAAAGACGCAGCTGTGCTGCCCAGAACTACTCTCCAGCAAGCTTATCATCATGTCTGCCACTATCTGGCAGGACCTGGGGCTTTCCAGCTCTACAATAACATGCCTTCCTGATCATCCTCTTCACAGCTTCTAATAACCTTTTTGTAGAATTTCAGTTAAAACGAGTCTGGTAAATGTATGTAGAGTCTGTTTGGCAGATGCCTTTAAATTGCAATCATTTAAGAAAATTATAGACACATTAACTCTCATTTTCAACAATACTGAAGAATAGTTGATATGACCTTCAGTACCAGTTCCTTCATTCATCCATCCATCTTCTTATTCTTCTAATGGCTCTTATACCAATTTCTGTCCATCCATCCATCTTTCAGTTTGTCCATTCTTCTGTCCTTCAATTATTTCTTACAGTATGCTGTTTTCCCCAATTCTGTATGGAAAGCCTTACTACTGTATAAATTTCTAAAATTCAAACTAGGTATACATTACTAATGGCTATGATATTACCAGAAAATTTGAATCCTGATAATCGTGATTTGGGAAACTTGTAAGCACCCCTGAAAGAAAACGACTTTGAATTTAAAAATGTACAATCCAGATCTTATTTGTATCATTAGTTGAATGCAGGCCTCTTGGAAGTACTTTCTTTTCCAAATACATTTGCAGTTAAGTAAAATTCGTAGTCTGTTTTAATTAGATACAACATCTGTTGCTTTTTATGGGCTTGCTGAAAGTGGGGTCATGGGACTGATAATTTATGATCCAAAGTGTTCTTTAATCAGGCTGTTGCGGCTCTGTTTAGTCGATATTGACGTGTAATTGTTATGTTTTTCATTTGCAGTGAACAGTGTTCGATTTTACAAACAACAGACAGCTATATCTAAGCATTTTGCAGGAAACAAAGAGATTCAGCCTTGTCAGTTTATCGGTTCTTGTTAGTAGGAGACGGGCAGTTTCCCCATTCCCCTTGCATATTATTTTAAGCATTAATACAGTGTTGGGGTGTGTAAGTCTGACATAGAATTTATGTTGAGCTACACATTTGAAAACAGAGCTTACTTGTCAGTCAACATTACTTCAAAATAGGTCAAAGTCATACACATTTTCTCATATAAATCATTAAGGTATACATAGAAAAGTGCAGCAACTGTTGCTATGCTTTATTTTATTACTCACTGATCTCAAGTAGTTCTGCTCATTCCCTTTGCTCAATACAGTATGATCAATCAATCAATATATGTACAGCACTTTTCATTCAGACTGCTATGACTCATAGTTCCTTAGAGGGGAAAAAGTTGGACAAACATGAATAACACTGAAAATTCTCGAGCCAAGTAAATGTGAAAAAATGTCTTCATTAAAGTTTTGTGAAGAAGTATTTGCCCCCACCCTCCGCGCGCGCACGCACGCACGCACGCACGCACGCACACTTTTTAGAGCTATCTTTTTATGCTTCAGATTATCAGGCACATTTTAATATTGCACAATACTACCAGTAAATCCAAAACTCAGTCTCCAAATTCTGATTGCATTTATTAAGGTAAAGAAGCATTCTGAATCATCCGGTTCCCCTGTTTTGAAAACGCTAACACCAACTTCTTGAAATCATGAATAAAATGAGGCTAATTATAGTTTTACGTCCAATTTCACAAGCCACACAGATGCTAGATTATTAATAGATATGTGAAATCAGAAAAGCACCGAAATAATCTCTGTCTAACAACATAAAGTAAGCTAAGGGATCTAATAAAGCAACACATCATGCCCCAGTCTAAAGAAATTCAAAAAAAGATGAGAAACAGAGTCACAAATATCTATTTGTTTGGGAAAGGTCACAAAGCCATCTCTAAGGTGCTGGGACTCCTCTGAACCACAACAAGGGCCTTTATCTTCACAAATGGAGAAAACATGGAGCAGTGGGGAGCTTTCAGGAGCACATCAGTGACTCATTCATTCAGCAAGTCAAAAAAACAACCAAAACATTTAAAGCACTGTGGGTCTCACTTGCCCTAGTTAAGGTCAGCCTTCATGAAAAAACAGGTTTTGTTTGAGGGATGCAGTGGGTAAACACAGAAATATACAATTATTTTGTTTTAGTTTTTTTTCTAACAATGTTTGTTTATTTAAATTTCGTCTGCTCTTCTACCCATCTTTCCCACTTTCAGAATTATAATCAGTTATAAACAGTAGACATTTAATAATATGGCCTGTCTGGTTAAATAAAGCTTGAAAAAAGGAAGTAAACTAATAAAAGCTGTCCCACAGGTAAGGGGAATAATAAGAAAATAATGCTTCCATGTGGGTTTTAGATCTCAATTTGGGTACCAACAGAAGACCCCCACCAGAAGACTGCGGGTCTGGAGGATAGAAATTATTATTAGGTCAAGCTAATACCATTAATTCAAAAACATTAAATTCAGAAACATTAAAATTGGTTGGATGCAAACTCTTTTTTTCCTTGTAATCATTCTTGCTGCCAAATTCTGAAGCAGGAGTAATAGCGTTACAGCTCTTTTGTTTTGTTTTAGGAAGACCATAAAGCAGAAAATGACCATAATCAGTTCTGCAAGTTACAAAAACATGTAATAAAGTCTCTGCATGTGATTGAGCCAGAAACAGTGGCACTCTGACAAATTTCTTGAGAGTACAAATTGTATTCTCCCTCCCATTTTTATGTAGCTTGCAAAACTTGAATTAAAACCAAACACTGAAGTTTTTGACTTGGTCTAAAAGGTTCATTGTCGCCGTTCGATGTCATAAAACTCAAATGTCAAGGTTCAGGTATTGGCACGTATGTAACCAGCAGTTAACCAGTGCATAAACTAGGAGGCACGGAAACCAAATGCTGTGTGTCATTAGAGTAGGGAGGAATACTGATGCTGTGGATCTTATTGACTTCACTCAGTTAGGACCATGTAGTCCTGACAAGTTGTTTTTACTGCTTTCTAACGAAATGTATAATGTCATTTAAATACCAAAGGTCAAGTGTGGCCAGATAGTTTTTCCTGACACATAATGCATTGTGCTTGTAAAGCAATGGTGAGCAAAGAAGGAAAAAGCCAAGTATGTGTAATCCTATGGGAGTTCCATTTAAATGCATTATCCCTGGCATTGTGGTATTACATTTTCTATAGCACCGTGTAAAATCAGCACAATTGCTGCTGTGGTTAGAATAGCAACACAGCTGGGTTACCAGTAATATAGAGCTCCAACCTCTTTTAAGATATATGAAAGCATCAAATTCATGTGAGAGGAGCTGCTGACAAGATGCTGGTCAGGCCTAATCAACACTGAGGTAACTGCTGAGAAAATGAAGTGTAAGTTAAGAGTCTTAGTCAGTGAAACCTTGGTTGCAGTGATAATTCACCTCCTCAGTGTTTCCATTATAGATGAGGTCCTCTTAGTGCTCTCATGCTACCCTCTTTCATCCCCACTGAGACTAGAAAACTTTGAACTCCCTTCTGCCTGTAGCTTCAACTGTGCCGCGCGGTAACAAATAGTAACAAAAGCGTACAGCTTCTTTGGTCTACACAGTAATGCTGGTGGGACTCTCCTGGTAGTTTACAGAACATGACGACCTGTATGTGTGTAAATGTGTGTTCAGCAGCTCTTAATTAACAAAAGCCCTGAACAACTTTACTGTTATATATGAGCATAAAACAGAACTATGAATATATTATCCTGTATGTTAAAGACATGCTTTGCTTAGCTGTTGTAAATGCCAGCACAGCCCCATACATAAATGCATCCACATACACATGCCAGTCCCCTTATAGTGGATTTATAGATGACAAACCTCTGTCTGTTCTTGAAAAATAGTCAAGCAGAGTAAAGTAAAGCTTTCCAGGGAGTGATTCCTTGAGTCTATGCTCCTTATGCCGATGGTTGTAAACTGCTTCTTTTTTTGCAAAGTCAACAGCAAGGTTCAGTCTGTGAGCTGTAAGTCTGTCAGAGGACACTTGAAATATGGCCCTCCTTGGACCACCTAGTAGCTGAACCCAGAATAAGTGCTCATGTTTGTGTTACAGCAGCGGAAAGCTGAAGTCTTTGTTCTAGTCAAAGCACCACTGTGGTTTTCTTCCCTCTCACTGCTCTCTTCTTTATCAGCTGCTCTTTGTCCCACTGCTCACAACGTGACCAAAAAAGACTTTGTTTCATGACAAATCCATTGAGCTAGTTCTACTCAATCAAAACCATCAATTTAAAAAAGCTTCAATGTGGTTTTGCTCTCTTTCTCCTGGATTATCTAATGCCTGTAATAGAAAGCTACAACTATTTTCTCACTTGTAGATTGCTTTTATTTTTGAAATATTTCAGATCATCAAACATAGAGAGTTGTATATATATATATATATATATATATATATATATATATATATATATATATATATATATATATATATATATAGTTAATATATAAAGTTAAAAACTGTTCTGTTTTCTGGGGGAAACCAATCTAGCCCTATGAAAAAAAGTGTCTGCCCCTGAAACTGAATAACTGTTTTGCCGATTTGGTAGAAACAACATTAAGTATTTACAGTAACTAGCGATACGTTTTTTATTCGCAATGAAGTTCGGCTCAATCTGCTTTACAGAATTTTGATTTTATTTAGTCATAGCAAAGGGTTTTCAAGCATGAATGATTTGTTAAAACCAAAACATTGAATCTGTGTTCGAGACTTTGAAAAGATGAATTCACTCTTTTAAACCATTCAACAGATCATCTTTCTGCTGTGTAACACATGTGGGATTATGTGGGATTGAGCCTAATATCAAAAACTGCTTTTTTTTTTTTACCTTAGAAAAGAACTCATGGTTTCATCATTTAGGTCAAGTCATCCAGTCTTGAAGAAGAAAGGCAGACCCAGACCATCATATTATTGCACAATATAACACTGATGATACAATATTCTTTTTCTGAAATGCTGAGCTACTTTAATGTCAGATGTAATTTGAAGCAGATCTTCTTAAAATGTTCACTTTTGTTCTGTCAATCCAAAGAATATTTTGTGGGCATTGGTGCTCTTTTTGGTCAGCAGTGGTTTTTGCCATGTAACGCTACCATCAAGGCTATTTTACCAGGCGCACCCCTCCCCCTTCTGTCCCTCCCATCTGGATCTGATTGCCATCTGGAGATTGGGGCCTGGAGGAGGAGCGGGCCACCTGGTCGGGCATGGGGATGGGCACTGGGTCCTGGGGGTTGGCTGGGGCTGGGGCTGGCACTTCTGCTCTCTCCTGGATTATGGAGGGCAGGGTATGGGGTGGGGTCTGGTTGGCCGGCCCATTCGGTTCATGTTGGTCCCATCTCCGGGTGGATGGGCCCGTGGTCGTCTGGGCTGGGAGTGGTGGGGGGTTAGGATCAGAGTATGGACTGGGTAGGTCGGGGTTTCATGGTGGTCCCCCCACATCCTGATGTTCACCTCCCGGGCCTGGGGGCTGGATACCCCTCCAGGGTGCCTGGACCTGGGAGTATAGGATGTGTGGGGTGAGTGTGTGTACTGTGTCCCTTTCTTTTTCTTTTGTTTGCATTTGGGGGGCACTAGGGTGGGAACATGTCAATGTGACTGTGTACATTGTTTTTTTTGTTTGTCTTTTTGTCAGGTTGGGTTTGGACGGCCCCTTCTCCTTGGACATATCAGGTCTCCACTAAGTGTGGTGCCCAACCCCCCTGTCCTGCTCCCCTCCGTTTGCTGGTGCCTTGACCTGCTGGTGCATTGGTGGTCCTAGGTGTCCAGGGCTGGGTGCTAGGGTGGGCGCCAGCTCGCTCCTGACAGCTGCTTCACAGGGCCTGGGTCCCCGTCGCGCTCTCGGGGCCCTGCCGGTGGCGGGGCAAACCTGGGCCTCGGGTCTCTGGGCCCATGGCTGGATCCGCTCCGGCCTAGCTGGCTGCCGGTGGAGCCCGGGGGCTTCGGGGCTGTGGCTGTTGGGGGGTTTCCTGGGGCTTCTCTCTGCTCTTCCCTGGGATGGGGGAGGCAGCTTTCTCTATGTTGGCTCCTCTTGGATACCTTTGCTCTGGGTGTCCCTTGGGGCATCTGGGGTTCTGGATCCCCTGGCGTCTGCCTCGGTGCTCTGGGGTGGCGGGTCTTTGGCTCACAACCACTACTGAGCATTTTTCTCATGGGTAAACCTTACATACACAAGCACACTCTCACAAACACCTACAGGTGCTTGAATCCAGGTACTTACAGATTCACTTCTATACAGAAAACCCTTATTATTATCTTTAGCTGTCACTTTATACATTTTGTATCATACTGTATATTCTTCAGTGATGGTATCAAGGCATTGATTGTTTGTACCTGTAAAACTTTATCGGTTGGTATTGTTTGGTATACTTGCACAAACTGCTTAAAGTGTTTAGAAACTTTATCTAAATGCTGCTAGGCGAATGTTATTGTAAAGCAGTGGTTCTCAAATGTTTTCTGTTGCGCCCTTGTTTGAAGAAGGAAAAAATCTCAGGCCCCCCTACCCCAGCAAAATGGGTCAAAAAATATTACTTATCGTTTTCTATTTTAATTGCATTAAAGCTGTCATTCTGAAAATTAACCAGAATCCCTTTTAAAATCTGTAACACATATATGGGTTCATTTATAACATGATAGTTTCTAACAACTAGAATGTTTCAGCATTGCTACACTTTAACTATATAACATTAAAAACAACTTAAATGGCTTTTGGCCTGACTCGTATCTGCTGTGAACTTTTAATGAACCTCACAAGGCAAAAGAATACCAATATTAATAATATGTAATATTAAAGGTAAACTTCAGTTACATTAAATGTATTACTTTTTTAGGAGTTTATATATAGTATTTATCATACCACTAACTGAAAGTACAGACAAAACAGCAAGGGGTGCTGTTGTCAGATTTAGAATGATTTAGAAGGCCTGTATTTTCCTGCCGCAATACCTTAACGCCCCCCTTAGGGGGTACGCACCACAATTTGAGAAGCACAGCTGTAAAGGAATCATGATATAAAATGTATGTCAATTACCCACCCCTGTTTCATTGTTATAAGATTTTACTAGTTGATGGTTAAAATTATGTGTTGACCTTGTTTTTTCACAGCTTTCTTTGCAGGACCTGCATTTCTTATTCTACTACCCACTATTGCCTAAAGCAATGCAAAAAACAGTTCCCATAAGATGCATTTTCTTAATGTGGTGCTCACCGGTCTACAAATAATTTGATCTTACACACTATATCAGTCTCATTATGTGGCAATGAATGCACTTATTTTCTGGTCCTGATGTTTTTTCCTAAATTAAAATTTTATCTAGCCTCTTCATGTGCATTTTTTGTTGCACATACTTTCCTCTGGATAATAGAGAATGAGGCTTGAATTTTGGTTAAAACAAACAAAAAAAATGGTATCTGAACATGAATGAATTTATTCTGCTGAATTTTTATGGTTAAATTAGATTTGTCTTTTACAGAGCAATACATGGTTTAATCCACATTGTCAAGCTGTAACTGCTTTATGACATTGATGTTTGTATTTGTTGAAGATAATAGAAGGTTACTATAGCCTCACATTTTTCTGTTGTTTGAATTCATCATTTAGAGATGAAGCTTTACAAAAACACACAAAAAGAAGTTATTCACCTGAATGCACACTCAAACAAGTGGAAAGTGCTTGACACATGCCGTTAGTGTTTACCTTTGTTACTGTGTCAGCCGTACTTCCTAAGATGCTTTTACATCGCAGGTTATCAGCCTAACTCGGCACACACCGTGACCTTTTGACCCCTGACAGACTACAGCCTGCCGGCTCTGACATCCATCACCTGCTGTACTCCCTTTCCCTCCAACTGAAAGATTTATGCCTGTTGTTTAAAAATACATTCAGTGTCAATCAGAAATGTACGTTTGAATACGGCTTCTATCTAATGGTGCATTGGAACTGTTCTTTTTGGTAAGTCGAAGTGATTATGCAACTTTAAATATGTCTAAAAGCAACAATTGTGTGCACAAATTAGAATTTAGTGTTGATTTTCTGTAATCCACAATAGGTCTTAATTATATAAACAGGCCCAAATGTTTACATACAGCCTAATAAGTTGTAATATGTGGATAAATCCACCTTGTAAGCTGCAAACAAACCCCATATTTCCTCAACAAGAATAGGCTCGAGGACGGGGTATTGGGTAGGTCATTCTGGGAGTTTAAGGTTAGCCAACTTTAACTATTCCAAAACTAGGTTTGACATGTTTTTGGAATCATTGTCCTGTCGCAACACCCAACTGTGTTAAATTTCCAGCCATCCGACCCAAACTTTCACCCTCAGATAAGGGGAAGTTGGTCAGAATATGCAAGAGCAACCCAATAATCAAACCTCAAACCAAATGTCTACTGTGACCTAGTAAAAGACCAGTGCCATTGGTTAAAGTTTACCATCAATACAGACTGAGAGGGTGTCAACCAAGAAAGAGATGCTACTCAAATATATGTAGAGTAGTTTAAGTTCATCTGTAATTTGCAGCTGCTTACATGGACAAGTCAGACAGAATCAGTAGAAAGGCTTTATGGTCAGAGAAGTCAAAGACTGTGATGTTATGCTACAATGGCAAGACAAATGTTTGGAGAGGTGAAGATTCATTGAAACCAAAGAATGGCTGTGCTAACCCTGAAGCATGGTGGTAGTATCATCATGCTGAGGTTTTGTCCTGCTGGGAGGTGGGTGATATAATGAAAGACTAATTTTGAATTGTTGAACTTCCCCTCAAATCAACAGCCAGATGGTTGCAGCATGTATAGGTATGGATGTTCCAACAGGACAATAATTCCAAACATACAAAAAAGAAAAACTAGTTTTGAAATAGAAAAGGCAGACTCAGTTCTGGCTTCTGGAACGTTCCCCACATGGCCCCAACTTTAACGCTATTGGAAAATAATTGACTGATTAAAAGTCATGCTAGGAAATCCATCAATTTAAACAAACACTCCCAATTCTGCCCAGAAACAGTCAGAATTGGCCCAAAACTTTTGATGACTACAAAACTGCATGCTTTGTCTGCAACTCACCAAGGGACATTTATTCAAATGTTAGTGGTAGAGTGTGTTTATATTTGTGTATAAATTTGTAATTTAGAACCTGTGTGGATTGAAGAAAAATCAACCATGAATTCCCATTTGAGCAGGCACCTGCTTTAAAAATCTTCGAAGTTGTGTGTTGTACCATGATTCTCCTACTGTAAAAGAGCAGCTTAAATGCATTACACTCGTAATGATGAGTGGATGTAGTTGACTGTATATAAGCTTCAGGAGCATAATAGTGTGAACTGAGCGAAAGCCCTATTGCCTCTGATTTAAGCCTGTCGCTGTTGTGATGACCTGGATAACTGAGAATTTGCACAGGCATATAATAGTGTTTTACACCACAAAAGCTGTTCTTGTTTCAATGATATTGTTAAACTGTTTGTTTAAATTACAACAAATGTTTTGCTAGTTTTTGGAACAACTACACATTTTTCTATACAAAAACCAAACCCTTTTGTTTCCTCAGCATGAAAGACTGAACCTTTCAGCTATGTCAGTTTGATTGACATTATCACATTAGTATTTAAATTAGTGCAGCAATAATCCTGTTAAATAATTTCCTCTTGACAAAGTATCAGACAGAAATAATGTCTCATTTATAGCTTGGCGTAATGTTGAAAGGACTACTCCTGATGATCTTGTCTTTTTTTGCTATTATTAACTAGCCTCTACAAACTATTTTATCAAGCAGACAACTGTTCATAGCTGCTAATCATATGCCAATCATTCCAAATAGTTTCCAATTTGATTTCCATTTGATTTCTTTCCATTTTTTTTGCTTGTTTGGTTTTGTTGCAGCCATATAAAGGGATTTTTACTAAAACAGAGACAGGTACAGTGGAGAACTTCAATGATAGATTTTGTAAATTAGGAGTCTTGGACATTATTTCATTAGATTACAATTTCAAATACTATTCCTTCCCTTTATATTGATTCAAATACCTGATTCCTGTAAGAGCTTAGAAATAAAATGGTGAAATCATATTAGTTTTTTTAGCAAGTTGATATCAATGTAAATATCATAATATATCATATTATGTAAATGTTAGATGAGCTGATAAGATGGCATCGTATTAATCACAGACTTGTGATACAGTGTGAATTACACTGTGTACGTTGAGTAGTTTGTAATGGGTTAACAGTTGTCTTAACTTGAACATCATTTAGAGGACTTGGTTATGTCGTCAATAATATCGGCATTTCTGTTTCTGAAACAAATACATCAGCAAGTGAGCCTCTAACTCACTTGGGTCACAACTTGTTACAGTTGATAGAAAGAGTACTGGTTTGAGGGCCTTGAATCCTCTTTGGCACATCCTCTACTGGCTTTAATCATCTAGTTGTTTTAAAATGTGTTATATATGTATGTTAGTGATGTTACGTGATGTGCCGAGGCTTCGAGGCGTGTGTCGAGTAATGGAGGGGGCGTTTCCGCAATGCGCGTATCGAGGCTTGCTTCATTTAGGGGAGGAGCCGAAAACGATGACGTCTGAAGCCTCGCTGCCCGGCTGTACCACGTGACTGCTTCGGGAAGTGGTTCAGATTTTGGTGCGGGGTTTGACAGCTTTAGAAACCCCACAGGCTCCATTCAAAATGTGGGTTGTTGTAGGCGAGTTGCGGTCAGTTGAGAGAGTGGATAGAGTTTTGATAGTTTGGATAGTGGTTATTTAGTTTGAGACAGTTAGTTTGGTGTTTGGAGAGTTTAGGAGAGAGATAGATAGATAGGAGATCAGTGCTCTCAACTATCACGCATTGACCGTCACTAACTTCACACGGTCACACGGAAACATGGCATTTTTCACGCATAAAAATCCCAACGCCCATCTGGGCAGCGGACGATAAAAACTCCGCCTTCTGCTGAGATGTTTCAGCTTCTTTCACAGCTTGTGGCCATCAGTAATTCCTGCTGCAGTTCATGTTAACAGAGCAGCAGGAAGAGCGATCAGAGTTATGAATAATTTTAGTCTTAACCAGTGGTGAAAGTGAGCCGGTAAGGTCCTGTACTATGTACGCAGGAGGGGAGGGGGCGGGGGAAGAGAGCTGCTGCCAGATATTGCCTTCATTCAGAACCAGTGATGGCTGCACTCTGGATCATAAAACAGTTCTGCTAACCAGATGCAGTTTAAAACGCTACGTCTGTTTATAAGTTGTTTTTATTAATTCTGCATTTTATTTAACTACATGCACCGTATTTCTGTGCCTCAGCGCTTGCTCCTCTCCCCCCTCCTTTCCCTCGAACCCAGGGGCTTTTATCACCGTTCACCATTCAAAACGTGAATCACTACGTTTAATGTCCTCACACCCGTAGCAAACTGTGCCAATTAAAGTCACTAGGAGAGTTATGGTTGTGTTTCATGATCTTTTGTTTTAAACAAAACAGAACCGTGGCGCTTCGGTGCGCTGCTGCCTTGCGCTTTTTTCAGGTGCGCAAAATTACGTTACTTGTAATTTGGGTGCGCACTTTTAAGAGTCATTTTAAAGAACTTGTAACATCAGGAGGTTGATCTCAGACCGGTCAGCTCCTATGATCACTGTATAGGAGCCCTTTACAGTTTTTATTTATGCATTTCCCCCCTAACCCTCGCACGCAGCGCACCATCGGGTAAAATCCTCCCACCTCACCGCCCAAAGCGCACTGAGGAGAGCAATAGAGATTTGTCTGGTCGAATGAGATGAGAAACCTGTTGCTGTGAAAGGTGATATAGGTTATAAACTGTTACTGTCTAGAATTGCATTGAGCTGAAAAGAGAGGAGACATCAGCAGCTGGATCGTGCGTAAAGACGCAGCGAGAACCTCTGTGTGCTTCAGTGTTGCTGCTGAGGGGAAAATGTGGGACCGTATAGTACTGGGCTAATCATTGGTCACTGTACCCCAATCTGTACATACTTGCACTTATTTATTTATGCACCCCGGCATCATCTGTGCCATGTGAGCGTGTCTTTTCAAAGGTTGGAGAAGTAGTATCAAAAAAGAGAAATCATTTGAAACCAAAAACTGTGGAGAAATTGTTGTTTCTTAATAAAAATGCATGAAATCATCCAAGTTACACAAGCATTAGCTTATTCACTACCCCCTCCCTAGTTCCACAAGCACTTTCATTGGCCTCTGCCTGATTAAGCCCATGCCATTTTTCTAGAGTCACAGAAAAACATTATTACACACCATGCCATATCACGTCACTACTATTTTGGGAATAATTACACACAGAATACATTCAAACAATGTTTTATTATACACATGTGTGTATACAAAATGTATGTAGACAAATTATTTCGTCCTACACCTTTTGTGAAGTCATTCCAAGAGTCATAATAGACAAAAATTCAATGCATCACACGTGTTAAGATACAGCTGGCTGTGATTATACACCTGGCCAGTAGGTGGTGTCGTGTGCACATGAAGCATCAAGAAATGAACCTTTTCTCGAACCAGTTGGCTGAGTGGTTCAATGCCTCATGAGGCTTCATCTCACCATCACTAATGTATGTATATTATTGGTGCTGTTTTTACGTTGCTCCATTGTGGCACCTGTTTGGGTAAGGTGCTGAATCTCTGTGTAAAGGCTTGGCTTTAGATACTGCTCTGCTCTTAGACATTTTAGGGTCTGTTTCATGTCAAACAAACTGGTCTACCATTAATGTTAAACTGACGGAGATATTGTTAATTTTCTCTCATTAGCAAACATTGTACTATATAAAACTTTAGTAGAAAAGGATGTTTGAATGTAGCTACATATATTGTATGTGTGATGATAAACTCAGTGATACTGGAGCAACAATCACTGTTAAAGGAGTAATAAGTGACATTTTACCACTAGGCTTGACCACTGTCTGCAGACCAAAACAAGATGTGTAGCAAGCGATAGCTTTCTCTAACTCGCTCCAGTACTCGGCACCGATTTCCCCTTCTCCCCCATAGGCTCATATGAGCCTATTTGCAAAGAATAAAAATAACAGCAGAACAGCATCACCTTTCACAGGAACATTTCCAGTGAAGTAGTAAGTAGCTCATAACTTTAGAATACTGCTGGCAAGAGAACGTTTTGATTGATGTGTCATGAATCAGAGACAGATGGACCCAATATTCAACCAGACAAGCAGGGTGAGTGAAAAAACAGGTTTAATGGAGGCGAATCAGAATCAGGTCGGCAAAACGAGTAAGCAGTCAGACAGGACAGGAAAAACAGGTTCAGGATTCGGACTGGCTCAGTAGTAAAAAAAAAAAAGGCAATTGGGTTATATCAACAGACAAAAGGGATGCTGGACAATACTCACCAAAGGCTTTGATAAACAATGATCTGGCAGAGTGCATGAGACAGAGGCAGGTATAAGTAGAGGAGTGAGCAGGTGAACAGAGTGAAACTAATTACCAGAATGGGTGGAGCTGATCATGGGGGAAAAGTGGCTGAAAGTAAACTGAAGCTGATTGGCTGGAGACTGGTGAAGGGGAGTGACAGACAGACAAATAGGGTGGTGACAAAGAGGTGAAAGAATGCTGGCAGGTGAACTGAATAAAGGCTGGTGACAGAAGTGATTTGAGCAGGCCAGAAGAACTGATAACATAAAACAAAGTACAAAATCAAACCACAACAAAACCCAAATCGTGACACGATGGGCGTTCTCTCCACCATTTTGTGACTGGTGGTGGCATTTTATGGACAGAAAGCGGGTAAGCCCTGAATGGCAACTGTTCACGTGCACGTACGTGCATGCGCAGCTGGCCCAGATATGTATACAGGAGATTGGAGAACAACACAAAGAGATAGTGTGTGATGTTTAACCATAGTCCATCTACAAAGATACCTTTAGTTCTTTACAAATTTTTTTTTAGTTCTTTCTGTCTAAAACAATGAAATTTCAAAAGGTATGACTCCTTTTGGCAAGACACAGTCCTTTTGACTAATTCACTTTCTCAGCCTTGTAGTTTGTAATGTAGGTGTTCACACAGTAGACAAAGTCAGACCTTCTTCCTCCCACACTTTGCTGGATCCACTTCTTTTTAAATGACAGGGTTGCAGAAGCGTTGGAGGATAAATGTAGGCTGGCAACCACGTCTTCTGAGTCACTCTCCATTTTTCTCTTGTTCTAGAGTGACTACTGATTAATGTTTTTTTCACACATTGCATTATGCATTATGTCTTGTTTTAAGCAAAAGGGCAAACAAATAAATTCTATTTAACTCTGCTGCAGGTGACTTACTCCAACAAGGCGACATCACTGGTCCACCTTCACACTGCTATTTCCCGCTCAGCAGTCCTCCCTCACTTCTCACAACTTCAGTCTCTGCGGTCTGTTTAATGAGCTAACTCTGAGCTGTGTTTAAGCTCATTAACCTTTGTGGGTGGTGTGTCCCACTGAGAGGGAAAGCCATTGATATACAGACACAGATGTAGAGAGGGAGATTTTTTACACTTCAAACACGCAGCTACTTAGACATATTACAACAGTGCAAATTAAACTTGATATCTTGATAGCTAAGAACAATGGATAGTTCTTAATATCTATGGGATGAAAAGAAATGTGGAGGGCCTGTTTGTTGAATGAAACCTAACCAAAATCAGTTAGATAACTTAGATTTAACAAAGTTAGAGTCTCCCGTTAGATAATTACTGAATGGACAATTATGTTTCAGCAAGCAACATATTGTTTGACCCTAAATGATGCGGAGAGTAGCTTCTTATTTCTTAAACAGCCTTGTCGGAAGAAACATTCTTTGGTGGTGGAAAAAGATGTTATCTTTTTCAGAAAGGTCCATTTATTGGAATGCACCATGGAAAAAAAAAACATTGAATATTGCATAAACTACTAAAATTTGGATAAGAACTTTCTAATTCATTAGAAACTGGAAGCATAAAGAGGAACCTTCATCAACTTGAAGAAATGTGGTCAGAAAAAAAATCTTGAATGATCCTGATCGGCACCCACTTAAACGTTTGTTGAAATCAGATCATAACAAAACGTACAGCAGCATTCAGAGTTATGTCCAATGTACAATGTGAAGGGAATTTAAAGATTGAGATTAAACATATGTTAAATGAGCAGTGAGGCTAATTGGAGGGAAAAAAAGGCTGATCATAAAGGTTAGACTGAAGCAACAGAAGGACATCATGGGGTTCGATGAGCCTAGATTCATCAGGGCTGATCAGGTTAAGAAGGGCGGAGGTGTCAAATGTATTTACATCTATTACTCAAATAGAAGTATTGATGCTAGGGTTTAGAAATACTTATGTAGAGGTAAAAGTATAAACGCAAACATTTTACTCAAGTAAAAGTATAAAAGTACCAGATATAAAACTACTTAAAATATTAAAGCAGAAGTAACCCCCCCCCCCCCTTACTATAATTGTATAGTATGATGTTAATATTGAAAAAAATTGGGATTGGCTATTTCACCCATATATGTGTTCATTGTAAACAAAAAATATAACCAAATATATTAAAGGTCCATATAGGTGCAATATTGAGCATCAACATGGGTTTCATGGACCATAAAATCTAATGTCTGGTTGCCTATAAGTATTGGTGCAAAAAGTTAAACTTCAGAAACATATTATCAATAACCTTCTACTTGTTATTATTGGAATGTAAATGAACATCCAAGTGTAGTTAGAGGAATTGATGAGCACAATAGATGTAAGATAACAAAACTGGACGTGAAAAAGAATGTATTACCCTCTTATAACAATGACCCTTGTATGGTTGTCTGTATACAGTAGACAATGTTGTAAAGTTGAATGATTAATCCTAGTGGTTGGTCAAAAATGAAAATAAGGAGAATGACATATAATCCCAAAAATGTAATATTCTTCTGCAACTCTTTTTCTTCTTAAGTTTTTGTTGAGGCGTATGGCAAACAGCTTGGGTTGTGATCTGGGGTTGCTGGAATTCGTCAGATATAGGTTCATGTGCCAAATACCTGAATATAATGAATGACCTGGTTTTTCCATCTGTGAACTTCCTTCACATCTGCAGGCATATTCCAAGAAGACACTCCCAGGATTCAACAAGCTTATACTGTGCAAGAGTGTTTCAAGGAACATGACATCGTTTTCACACATGGATTGGCCGCCACAGAATCCAGACATTAAATCCACTGAGAATCTTTGGGATGTACTGGAGAAAAAATTGTGCTCCAGATCGCCCATAATCCTGGCAAGACCTTAGGAAAAGGTTAATGCAACTGTAGACAGAAATCAACACTGCAAAAGCTTATCAAAGCTGCAATACTTTAAAATTATATTACTCAACTAGAAGTAAAAAGTACAGTGGAGTAAATCTACTCCTAGAAGATTAAAAAACTAAATGTAATGGTGGTTTCTACCAACTTCTGCTAAAATCTCCCAAAGTCTAAAGGAAAAACCAGTTAAGGTATGAAAATATTAAACTTGACCGTTTGGCCTCAGTTTCAAAAGGTATATTTGGCAACATGCCCCATCTCTGAAAGAATACTCATAGTGAAACATGGTGGTGGCAATATTTTTCAGCTTTTTAGTTGAATTGTACAGCGTATATATCATAATGTGTGTGGAAAATGTTTGATTTATCATGGGGTAATCCTTTTCATCACCAGACCTTGACATTTGTTCAGGGTCTGTAGACATTTGAACTCTACTGTAGTCGCCAAGCAGGGGGCTTCACTTCTTGGGAAATGTGCAATACATATTTAGTATCCAGTATGGGTTTTCATAGATTACACCTCGCCTTTAACCTGGAAAATGTCCTTTCATCTGTTGAATTTTTGAGTATGTTTGGGTGTTTAGTTGCAAAAGGGTAAAATGGCATGACTCACAGTACTGAGAGATTTTGGGTGTTTCCATTGCTATTTTGTTTTGTTATCCCCAGTGCCTCATCAACAATCCTGCATTTAAAAAAAATAATAAAATCAGATTCACTTTTAAGTAAGTGATAATTTCAGTGCACAGACAATAGCTGCAAATGCATGTTGAATGCATTAGCTGCAGCTCTGACGTCGCATTATCCATAACCACTGGGTAATCTGTCCAATTTCTACAGCATCTTCAGTGTATTCTTTCTCCACACCAGACCAAGACAGAGTAGGTTTTCACTCTTGACCTCTGTATAAGCATAACTAAACCCAGTTTGCTCAAAGTTAAAACTACTGCAGTGCACACAACTCAATATTCTATTCAAGCCGTATCCAAACCATGCAGGTTTTATGCACACTTACCACAGCTATTTAAAAGTTATCCTTTTTGCAGCGCACTTTTTTTTTACCCCTCTGTTGACAAGTGTCTTTTGTTTCAGATTTGCATGACTTGAAGAATTTTATTGTACAGTGGGAAAAAAACAAGTGGCATACATATTAACTGACTACACAGGCTGACACTGCTGTTGAAAGAATAATAAATAACGAAACATCCTTTTCCTGGCTGTCCTGTGGGAGTTGTGGTTCTGATGCTCGTCTGTCTCTTCTAGAAAGCCTGCTTGTTTTCATCGCTCTGTCTATTTCTGATTGTCTTTTACAGCCACTGCTCCCCAGGGAGGAAGCCGTCATTGTGTTTCTCCCTGCAGCAGATGCTCTCCTCCTGCTCTAATCTGTCCACTGCTGAGCCAATATTATTAGCCGCTGATGTTTTTTTATTTTCTTTTTTACAGCCGTGGGTGTTGTCAGTGGGGGTTGGCATATTCACATCTTCACCGCTAACTTCCCTTGGTTTGAAGCGGTAAAGGTTAAGAGTGAGTGAGACCAGACCACGGTATTAGTGGTGGGAGAATTGCTTTTTATTACTGTTAAGGTCACAGTCATATTTAAAACCCATCAGAGGAGCAGCGCCAGTGGATCTGTGGCTAGCTGGAAGTGCTCGTCTCAGCACTGCGCTGCAGAATCAGCTCTGACTTTGATTTGGTTAAAGACATGCTGTGGGGAATGAATGAGATAACAACATAAGAGGGAGAGATAACCCTGACAATGGTATCAGTAATCACTGGAAATCTAAATGTGGATGGGAGCATGAGAGCCTGTTTGTGCCATGTGATATAACGGTCTGGAAGGGATTACATCATCGTTTTAGATGTAGGTATGAAGGAGAGCAGCGACAGAAGACTTAGACTGCCACCTGGTGTCCATCCAGCTGACTACAATGCATTTAGCAAAAAGATAAAATAATAAAAAAGTGTTTTTTGCTGCAAAACACATTTTCTTTTATCTTGGAAATACTAAAGGAGCTATTAAATGTATCCCTTTTGTAATCTAAATTTAAAAAAATGGGGAACACCCATGCATAATGTGATGGGTAGAAGTATTTTCTTTTCCTTTGCCAAACCTCAGTAAATGGTTCCACATTCTGCCTGAAGTGTTGTCATTGCTGTGATGCCTTTGAACAGCTGTGTGGTGTTTGTGGAGCATAATGACACAGAGGACTGTATTTAGTGCTTGTCATTACTCGGGGATTAGGAGTCCTCTTCCAAGTCAATGCATCCCCCGAAGAGCCTGCAGCACTCAGAGTCATGAGGGAGCAATAAAGGCCTCGCCAGGCAATGAGACTGCAACATTATCTTGCATATTTCTAGCACGGCAAGTGCTTTCGTGTTTGTTTGCAGATTGCAAATTGGGAGCAAATCTCAGTAGAGATTGTTAATGGCACTTGCAAACTAATGGCAAAATGGCTTAAAAGCCTCTGCTGATACCTCGCTGTGAGTCTGCCGAGAGCAGCAGAATGGCATTTTCTCCAGTACCTGCAAACCATTTAGTTTCTTTTCACTTAGCACTGATCTTAAAGAAAAAGAACATTACAGGTATATCGATTCAGTTACACGTCTTTATTAAGGTATTTATAAGAATTAATTGAGTGAAGCCCAGAACTGGCTGTGTGATTTCATCCTGAGCAGGAAAAATGCATTAGATTTTAAAAGACTTAATTTCGAACTGAACTGTTACTCTTACACTTCTGAAATATCTCAGCAGTGACCATAATTACATTCTGTAATGTCAAACAACACTATGCAAATGCCAATATATTAAGAGTCAAAAGATGACAGATGCTTGACAGCTAAAGTTAATTTACTGGTATGACCTACTTTCTGATTAATCCAGCTAATAATTATGTGACCACTTGACAAGTACAATGAGATAATGATGTCACGGTGAAATGAACATACCATACCTCTTATGTTATACCTAAATATTGAATTTCACATGCTTGATCCCTGTGCACATGCACTATTCAAACCGAGAGTGCACTGAAGGCAACACACACTCTTTAAAGTTGTGGTAGGACTTATGGTTCTACAAAATTCTTTTAATTTTGTTGAGTTTAGATCTGTGGAATATCTATTTTTACTATCCCAACATACATTGCAAAATATGTATAACGAAGACCCGGTTCGTTACCGAATAAGTAATGCACATGCACCTTACCTGAAATGCTGGAACATGCACATAGCACTTTCATAGCACGCGGCACTTTGAAGTAATTACTAATTTGCACATCATCAGGGCTCCGGCCTGTAAAAATAAGAATTGTGTGATTTGGTAATATCTTTTAAGTGTTAATGTGTAGTGTATGTGGTATGTTTTAAAGGGTTTTAGCATGGTGTAATGGGTTGATTGTTTACTAACCTTCTTCTTGTGTCCAGGGGCCCGTTCTTCGTACGTTGCTTAAAACATCCGAGATCAAATGACACATCCAAGATGATTTCATCCGGCTAATCATGATCCGGCTAATTAGGTTCTTCGAACACACCTGTTGTTTATGATTAGTATCGCTGGATTGAGTTATCTGAGATAACTGCGCGTTCATGCGTCGGTTTAAAAGGGGAAATGTGTCGATAGTAGAAACAATGATCAGCAACGCTGCTATTGGCTGTTCAGCATGGCCAAAGACCGCGCACAGTTTTTCTCCTAAGCAGAACAAGAGCTTTTAATGGAAGGTTATGCCGAATTTGAGTCATTAATTAAAACGACAGGGAACACCTCAAAGTCTGCTAAAGCCAGGAGAGAGGGCTGGCAAAAAGCAGCAGACAAATTAAATACTGTCCATGTTAGATGTTTCTATCACTTTCTACAGTATGTATTTTTGCTTTTTAATAATTTCATATTTACTTTGTTCTTTTATGTCAGAGCCTCCACGGGACCCACTAGAACATGGTGACAAGTAAAAGTGAAGTACAACAATATTCTACAAAATGGTAGCCTTTAATGATTATACTTTATTTTAAAAAGCCACTTGTTATGGCAACAGATCCAATATCGGTGTCATTCCTTAGACACTGGAAGTAAAGGACGCATGCAAACCGGGAATTTTAACAAAAAATTCTTTATCTATAAAAAATGAAGTTTTTCCTTTTCCAAGTCATACACAGTTTACACGGTCAAAAATTGTATTGCTCCGTGTCTAGATAATCCGTCCATAGTTTTTTCTAATACGGCTCGACAAGGAAGCAAGCCTTTCAAAGTAAAACTAAACTTCACAATAAAATGGCCTGAACAAATCTTCTTACTGAATATGATAAAAATAAAAAGCAAACCATCATACAAATAACTTAAATATTTTCTATTTATGGCTCTAACACCACTTTTTCCTCTTTTTAAAAGCCACTGTTAAATGATGTTTGTCTGTTTATAACAGCCACCAAGAAAAATCTCTCTACAATTACACTGTCGAGCTGTGCTAAAGGAGCCTGTCTATTGCGCAATAAGCGATTAATTCGAAAAGCTCGGACATTATTCTTGCACCTTCTGCAACAGGTTGCTGTTGTAAAAATGGACGACATGGCTACAACAGACTTCCCTATCTCCTCCACTTACAAAGCTGCGATCTAATCCTGTTTACATGAAATAAGCCTGCCAGGCTTAAACTGGCGCACATGTACTATGACAGCAAGTCCAGGATGAGTTTCAAAGAACCAAACGATCCAAGATCATGCCAAATCGTCAACAATCAAATCCGGCTAACTGAGTTAGCGATGTACGAAGAACGGGCTCCAGGAGTCTGGCAAAAGGGTTCCCCAGAGACCAGACACTTATTTGAAACCTTCCGGGCCGGATCAAGAGTAAACAAGGCAGGGGGGAGTCATTTAATGGTTTTAGAATTGTTTGGGGAATTATTTATTGTAATTGTGTTTGTTTAGAATTTTACTATTTAATTAATGGGTTATGTTTACATAGTTTATTGGTGGGTTTTTATGGAGGAATTTTACATTGGTTTTAAAAGAACTAATGTTTGTACACCCCTAGTGGTTTTAGGTGGTTTTACCTTGTTGGGTGTGGCCCCTTTAAAAAGCCAACTTGTTGATTCATAGGGAGAGTTGAGTTTGGAGTGTCACCTGCTGACCTGCTGCTCTCTGCTACTAGGTAAACAATGACTGATTAACCTCCATGCACTTTTAGACTGCACTTGCACTTTTGATTGCACTTGACTTTTTGGATTTTTGAGTTGAAAATTAATGACACGGAAACTGAGGACCTCAAAGCTGCTTGACCTTTAATTTTTTTGTTGGTGGGTACCAACACTGTTTATTCCACCGCCCGTGCCACCTGACCACATTGATCCACACGGTGGCATGGTGTTGACAATATGCCTCACAAAGGCTTTAGGATTTAAAAGTCAAGTTTGAAGCTGACTTAATGCAACCACTTTGCCTGCAATGGCAGGATTTATTATAGGCAACCTTTTAAAATCCTTTTAAACAAGTTAGAAAAAAATTTAGAAACCTATTTTATTCACCATTTCTATTGTAACCAGAATTACAATCAACACCAGCATACTGAGTGATTACACTATTGAACATAATGCCTTTTTAGAGCATTTTACCAAATTTACTACCCTAAAGTTGTCTTAGAGAAGAAAGCAGCATCTTTTTTTAAAACTTCTGTTATATTCTGCTGTTTTTTTTGTACCTCTAACCACTTCTCACTCTATATGCTGTTGTTCAAATTTAACTTTATATCTGACAAGAAGTGAAAGTGGACATGGAAGGATTATCCTGACGCTTAGAATGTAACTATCAAAATAAATATAGCCTATGATATGGCCAGACATTTCTGCACTATAGCTGACTGTATGATTTTTTTTTTACATCAGCTTCTACAACATCATGAGTAAAAACAGCACTGTTTAGCTAGTGGATTGGACATTTAAATTCAGATGTTGGGATTGGATTCCAGTCCCAAAACACTGGATTGGAGCATGCTTAATATATCTGTATATTTAATGAACCTTAGGAATAAAATGACAAAGTATTAAAGAGACATATGGGCATTTTGCTTACACCTCTGAGAATTAACATCACTGCTTATTCTGCACAATCAAAAAGACCTGAAGACAGAGTGTGGAGGAAAGCTGCTGACAGCAAAATTCTGGGGATTATCCAGAACAACCACCCATGACAAGTTTCTGTAGAATTGCATTCATTTTAAACGCTGTGAGGATAATACTTTGAGCTAATACCATATTTGACCATCTCAAAAAGGAAATCTCCCAACCAAAGAACCATTCAAATGCATGCTGCATAGCCTCAAACACTTTTATGTTTTCATTTGTGCTGGCGTGGGAGAAAAAAGGGCGTATTGAAATGTTATGATAAATATAGTCTGCAGCTGTTTTGGGGGTAGATCATTTAGGCTCCAGATTTTTTTTTCTCTAGTGAGTGTACTTTGCACCAAACCTTGCCTAAAATGTAAAGCAAAATTGTTTCAATACACCAGAGTGGTTCTGAAGGATTTTCCATGACTTCCGAAATTATTTTGAAGCACCTTCTGCTTGACGGATCCCAGCCAGCAGCAGCATAAACCACATCATCCTTGACCTGCCACTCTACTCATTCTCAGGGAAAATGTAGCAGAACTAAAAACTCCAAATATTAGTACAATCATTCACAGCGGCTAACTGCCAGCACTGAACACTCTGCAAGCCGAGATATTTCATCCATGCTTTGTGATTTCACAGCCGCCTCGCGAAGAACGCTTATGATCTCATTTCAGTTGCTAATGTATTCATGTTCTTCCAACTTGCTTTGTTCTCCAGGCGGAAAGTGTTTAGTGTGCCAAAGTAATGATTTCTGAAAAAGTGCTGTTTACACGCTTGAATGGGAGCGCCAAAATCAGAGTGAGGGAGACCTTGAGGCTGTATGTAAATTTAATTAGGTTTTCAATCTCCAATGGTGAATTCTGTCTCTGCTTCATCATGAACATCTTCATAAGGATGATCGGCCTGTAATTTATGTTTTAGAGAAGACAAAGTCAGAAATTAAGGCAGTCAGTTAAATGCTGTTCACAATGTTCAGCGAAATATTCTACAGGGTGTGTCTCTTACTGGTAAACCTGCAGTATACAGTTCATTAAAAAGAAGAGTTCATACCCTTTTAACCTTTTCCCATTTATCACATTAAAACTGCAACTTTACTGTATATGGAATTTGTTGAGATAGACTAACAAAAGAGGCACACTGTTATGATGTGGAAGGAAAGAGATACATAGTCTAAATAATTTTTTCTTTTACAAAGTATAATCTGAAAGGTGTAGCCAGCTTTTGCATTCAACCCTCCTGGGTCTATACTTAAAACCATGTTTTGCTACAATTGCTGTTCCAGGTCTTTCATGCCCCGTCCACACGGAAACAAGATTAGGTGTATCTGCACAGGTATTTTGTCGCTTAGGCTGTGCGTCCACATGGATCCGTCGTTTTGGGAGACCATAAAATATAATTTTTGGTCCCAGAGTGGATATATTTTAAATCGCTGGTTTTGTTTTTCGGTGTGTTCATTCAAGCCGTTTCTTTTCTGAAATGATGACGTCGTAGCTGTCTCCATAACCCCCATGTGCTTCACTCACAAATAACAAAGATTGCGCCACCCGGTGTTGGGGTCATACTAAGGCAAATATTGGTTTTGTTATGGCTGTTAGAACCACCCTCAGGCTCTTCCTGTCTAACAAGCCCGCTCTACGCAGCGTGTCCTCTGCCAACCCGCAAAAAGATCTTGTTGAACATGTGTAGATGTTTGTGTCTGGTCCCACACCATGTTGCTGTGCTTACTTTTCATGAGTTATCTGCCACACATAACATTTTAAATATACAGTATGTTGGCTGTACTCCCTACATTGCTTGTGGTTAGAAAAACTCTCGTCTTTTAACAGCTTTCTTTTAACAACGGTTTTCTTCTGGCCAATCCTACATAAAGGTCAAATTTGTGAAATTTACAACCAATAACTGTCTTGGCAAGAAATTCTTCGACCTGATTCGTGGATCTTTGCGGATCTTAAAGTTACCAAGGACCTCTTGTTCAGCTGGTTAGTTTAGGTTGTAGGTTTGCAGTTTTGCCATATTCTTTTTGTTCTGTCTGATGTTAAAAGTTTAAATTTCATAATTTCCGGTCAGAAAAAAACAACAAAAAAGCACCCTGAAATGTGAACTCCAACTGGGAAAGTCAATGCTTGCCATGGTGCCTGTTCTGGTAGTGAAAGTTGCTGGTATTGGCTACATATAAGAAATTCTTACAGTATGTACCTCATTAACCCAGTTTCATACAGAGTGCTGTACAATACCTATTTGTGAACATAGGTCCTTTGATGTTTGAACTCAAAAATTGAGAGGAATATATTGTTATAGGCTTACTAATAACAGTTACCATGAAAACAAATATGAACTCACACTGCTTTCCGACTTATAATTTGACCGGCTCAACCCAGGTGTGGCAGAATTTCTAGCGATGAGCTCGAACTTTAAAAACATATCAAATGCAGCATAAAGGTGGAGGGGATCCATTTTACAAAATGCATTTTAATTTGGAAAGTAACAATGACCCTATGTTACATGTCAGATTGCATATTATTGTTTCAAAAAATGCATTAATTGAAAACCCATCAATTGTTTTTGTTCAGTTAATTTATTTTATTGGGTTGCAATTTATTTTTTTCAAATAAAAAAATCATTGTTTTCTTGTAAAGACTTACCTCTGCCATTTTCCACCTCACAGCAGGTGAACAGACAAAACAGTCCCCATGTGTTTGCACACAATTTATTGGTTCTGGGTTTCAAACTAAGAGGTGGATAAAAGAGGGGTGGTTCTAGCCAGAAAGGATTTTTCTGTTAATACAAGTCTTCAAATGATTGTTGGAATGTGTTAACATATTTTCAGTTTGTATTAGATAGTAAATGTTTGCTCTTTGTCTAGTGTAAATAGTGTTGTATTTTTCCATTTTCATTTGATGCAACCCCAATAATAGTTTTTCCCAAATTAGGTTCATTTGTATTAAGCCGTTTGTCATTTTTTGTTCATTGTTGGGTGTTGGTGGTTCAGTTTGGTTACACTGTTGGCTACAAAATAAAAAAGAATCCAAGAAGCTTCCACAGATGTCACTTCTTGCTTTGTTTTTCGACTGCTGTTTGGGTCCCACTTCCAGGACTGTTCAACCAGTTTGACAACCACGTGACATGGAGTATTATACCAAATGGAACTGAATACAAATGCCCTAAAAGCCATTTATCAATCTCCCACCACATCAGAATTATGCACTGCTTTTATAATAAAAATGCAATACAATGAACACTGACTTTCACATGACATGTGCATTTGAATTGAGGAATTTTACATACAGAAAAATAAATTGCCTCACAGAGGTTAAACGTTAAGCTACTTTATAAGACATATCTTAAGTAATTTCAAGACATGATGCAACACCACAAATTGAGAAGTTTTTGTAGCCTTAAAACCGATGTCAATACACAAACAAACCAGATAGAGCAAAAAGGCTAGTTCCTGAAAATCCTTTCAGCTGTATTATGAAGGCATGGAACTCTAAATTTGTTATTCAGGTCAAGTACTTTTCTATGCTACCAAATGAGCACATTTATAGTGGTGGATCCCTGCGGCAACTAACTCTATTCACATTCCAAACACAGCACTTTCATCTACTGACCTTGAAGAGTCTTGTTTACACAAATTGAAATTTAACACCAAAGAGGAAGGAAACCGTTCTCAGGTCTAATTTACCTAAATGGATAACCAAAGGAGATTACTGCTTTGCCCACAACTAAGATAACAAGCATTATATCACTGACATGACTGATTACATTTCTGCTGCATATTCATGCCAGATGGTCCTGATCCGTGAGGTACAAAATAAAATCAACACTTCCATTTCAAACTTGAAGGAGTGCAGTGGAGTGTTATGATATGTAGTCTTTTAGGGTTTTAGTGTCTATAAAAGTTGGTGTAATGGAACTGGTTGGATCGTATGCATGGTTAGAGGTAGGGGAGGCAGCATCTCCAGAGCTGGCTGTAAAAGCCTGGGTCCCTGAGGACCTCTATATGTCACCCAGCTCTGCATCTGCGAGCGGTCCACCGCACACACTGACCGACCTTTTGAAATGTCAGCACGATAAAACCCGATGGATTCAACGTGCAGGACTTGGTGGTGTCAAATGCCATTAGTTTTAATCTCATTTGCGGTGAAATTGCTCTTGAAAGGTAAAGGGATCTATAACTGTCGTGGCCTTGGGCTCAACTGTTGTAAATCTGTGTGTGCTGATGACTCCTCTGCATCCCATTTGGAGATGCTGTGGCCCAGCGAATTCCTTGGCTAAGTAGTAGAGCTGTAACAATTTTAGGATTCTATGCATAACCCTACACAGGGTGGATAGTGTTTGCAAAGAAAAGACCTATCTTTTCCACTCTACCGCTCAGCCTCGGCAAGGCCCAACATGATCCAATGCTGCTGTGATGTCTATATTTTCTGCTGGGTCCCTTTGAACTCAAGTAACGCTGCTGACTCCAGTTTTCCTCATAGCAGAGAAAGAGAGAAAAGAGCAATGATGTGTGGTGAAAAATACTTTTTATGATTAGCATAACATTTTTTGTGTAGTATAAACTATTGAAAAGGATAAAATGCATTAAAAGAAAAAAATAAATAATCGGAATCAGCTTAAATGACCATGATTGTGTGCACAATCAAGGAACTTGACATTGATTACAAGTCCTCACAGTATACAGCCATTAGGTTTAAATATATAAACAGAGGAAATAAAATTAGGGTTAAAAGGAGTAGTATGTATGTGTGTATGTATGTATTTTTGAAATGCATAAAGAACAGAAAAAAGGAGGTTGTGAGCATTCAGATATGCTTATTTTGTTTACAGCAGTGTAGCTAACTACTCAGACTGAGGTGTTCATCAGGATGACAATCTGGTTGAATGAACTATCTCCTTGGCTGTTTTTTTGTGTGCAAATAATGCTCTGTAGCACCAACCTGAAGGTAAAAACTCTAAAATGTTTGTAAGCAGGGTGTTTGGGGTCTACAGAGATGTTTGCAGGCTGTTCCAAACCCGAGACCTGTACCAAGTCCTGGACAGAGGGAAGGTCGGCACTCACCTAATGCGGTACCGCGCACGTGACGTCACGGCCTTAAGAGTAACGCCCCTTTTGCCGCACCGGTAGGGCAAACAGTCGTAGAACGCACATACAAACCAGCCATTACAAGCGCAACAGAACCAGCGATATGACCGACTTTGCAGCCATTAAACTTACCCAAGATGATGCCCCAGGCGCACGGTTTACTGGTCGCACTGTGGAAGAGCACACCAACCTTCAGCTGAAACGGTGGCTTGAGTGTCGAGGGCTCAAAAAAAACGGAAGACGGGCCGAGTTGATTCAACGGTAAGCTTTGTTTTTTTCCCTGCTCGGCGTTCATGCCTTTGTTATGATTTCCACTGTGCTCCGTTCACGTCGGCCTTTTTTGTTAGTTTGCAATCAACGTCCAGGAATCTGTATATCTTGCCAATAGGTAGCTACAAAACGATTGTTCACATCTCAGAATCTTTCGCTTAAGAGATTCAGGGCGTTTGTTTTTGAGTAAGCTATCCCGGTAGCAGGGTACCATGTTAGCGCCTGCTAACATGCTAGCCTATATGCTATCATGGCAGCAGGCGCTTCATTATTAACATGTCGGCCTCCTATCCTGCCTATCCGTGGCTAAAATCACAGAGCTACATAATACACTGGAGTGCTAATCGCCGGCTGTTAGAACGGTGTAACAAAGGATAGCTCGTTTCGTTGTTAGCTCTTCGACGCCTGAGCAGATTTAAGCTTCAGTAAAACACCAAAATACTCTCACCTGTTCACTGCTTGATGTCGCTGGAATTGGGTCAGGATGTTCTTCAGTTGGGCCCTTTCCACCGACAAAATGCTTGCTACATATGTAGGTGAATTTGGTAACTTTTTCCGGGTTGAAATGTTGTGTAGGCCGCCCGCACAAGTGTACCCAACGCACACACTTCTCCTTGGCACTCTTGAGTTTCGGGAAATTAATGAAGAAAACATCCTTCATATGCGGCCGATGAGCGTACCTCGAGTCGCTGTTGCACGTCCCATAGCAACAGTGTTTATAAACCATGGTCTTAGATGTTGGAAAAAGCAGTCGTTTACCGAGTAAAACCTAGGCTAACGCACGTCTCTTCCACAGCAAAACAGCGGCGGGTTTGGGAGTTTGCCCTACTGCGTACCACGTGATGTGACGTCATCGTGACGTTGTGTTTCTAAAAATAGCTCGCGCGCGGTACCCCATTGTGTGTCGCAGTCTGCATGTGTCCTGTTTTGTGGATGAGCCAAATCACACAGTGATGGACGAACACAGGACAGACTGAATAATGGCAATGTAGAGGGGGAAGCCTCCGGAAGTCCACCATTATCTTCACAGTCTTGAGTGGCTTAAGCTCCAGAGTGTTCTGACCACCAGTACTGCACCAGTAGATCAGCCAATCCACCTCCTGGTCCGAATGCAGACACTTTCCTAGATCAGACTGATGACAGTGGTTTCATCCGTAAACTTAGAAGTTTAACAGATGGGTCCTCTGAGATGCAGCAATTTGTGAACAGGGAGAAGAGGTGCGGGGAGGGAACACACTCCTAGGGGACACCACTGATGATGGTTCTGGGGCAGGAAAAGATGCTTCCAAGCCATAACGGCTGAAGGCCTGTCATTGTGTCCAGAGCTAAATGGCAAAAAAGTGGAGGAATCTGGTTGAGGGTTACAAAAAGATCAAAGACAATAATAACTGGAAGGGTCCCATCTGCTTCCAGTTTTACAAGAAGATGGATAAGCTGGTGGGAGCCCAGTATGACATTGCGTTCCCTGTAGGTGGAACAGTTAATTAGCTGGATGTCTGGACACCAGAGGTGCTGCAACCAAGCAACGGAGCACTTCCAGACAGAGCATCCAGCCCTTTAATGGATAAGAGAGAGAGACTGATGCCACCTACATCCAGTGAAGGAAAAACAAAAAGGATGGATGATGAGGTGATGGATTACCTCCACCAGCTCTGTCAATCATCAAATATGGGTACAGCTCAGGTCTGCTTACAAGGATTTAGAATCCCTGATGGAGCAGCTGTAAAGAAAATTGTAATTTAAGTGTTTCCCTTTTTCCTTTATTGTATATGTTTGTAAATTTTTTTTTTGAGTAAAATATTATTGGCAAATTTATTGTCAGTGTTGCACATTTGTTATTTTACATGTTTTTTCTGCTTAAATAAACTTAATGGAGAACACTAAGACTTTTTTTCTTTTTATGTGACAAAGGCTATGGGCAATACGTGGACCTGTGGAAACCAATTGTTGTTAGATACACAACTATTACCTCAAAAAAAAAAAAACACTCAAAAAAGAAGGAACAAATAACTGCATGGTAGGTAGGCCACTGTGTCATCAGTGTAATTGCAGTAATAACTATTGATTAGAATATTAATCACTGAGATCGATAAAACAATGACAATGAAACAGTACAGTGTGGAGAACACCTTTTTAATAGAATGACCAACAAACAAATAACACCCTTCGGCACATAATATAACCTACCACTATTATTACAACATTCATACAGCATGAATCACTCATTCATTGTTGTCCTCCTGCCTTGGGCAGCCATGTGGGTGGTTTGGGTACATTAGTGATAGCTCAATGCAGAAATTATGCACAAAACAGGCTGCCAGGATAACCATCACCACAGTATCATGCCTTGATTCATACATATCACGGAGATGCCTCCATTTACATTTTAACTGCTCAAAGGCTTGTTCCACAACCACTTCCCATGGCTGATCTGGGAGTTCTGCTGCTGGTCTGCTTCTCTTAGAGCCCCTTTGTCAAAACTGTCTTATCTACGATTTTTTTTATCATTATGTGTGATGTCTCTCAGGCTTTGAAAATTGGCCAACTATTTAAAAATCTTGCCATGTGAACCAGCCTTAGAAGTGTCATTATCCATGTACCAGATTTTATGATTATTTGCTGTCTTGCCCACAGCATGCCGATTATCAGTAATCTAGGTTACAAAAAAGAGTTTAAGAACAGTGATATACAATACATCATCATCAAATAAATATGTGCTTTTGCTTTTTGTGCCATTAATTCCAAATCATTAAGTGCAAAAATACAGTGAATAAAATGCAACTAATTATGATATTTACTGGTGTGCTATATTTGACCACACAGAGAACAAAAATAGATCCAAAGGTGGGTTGAGTAGCCATATATTGTATAATGTAAGTAAGAGTACCACTACTTCTACATATTTTTATTCAAGTAAAAGGTATGATAATGATCCAAAAAACTCAAGTTAAATTAAGAAAATATTACGTACAATGGCTACTCAAGTATTGAATAATTGATCATATCATGATAATAATTTTAAAAAGAGATAACCAGACAGACAAAAATATTAAGTTATATTTATTTGGGTGCTTTAAAGACTAAAACTGTTTACAGTATATATACTTGAACTCAAAATGCTACAACGAGGGGATCACTTCCTAGACTATACCGGTGTGGCTGGGTCAGGGGGTTTGGTATGTTGCGTCTTACTCTGCACTTTTTTGTCCTGGGGGGTGCCACTCTTGTGCCTCGCTGCCTAACCTGCCTTTGTGCGGTGCGTATGGCTTTCTTTGGGGTGGTGCTTTGTGTCTAGCAGCATGGAACTGCAGTGGCCTAGTCTACCTGCTGTTTGTTGTTCTTGGGTGCTGTGGATGGCAGGTTTTCTTTGCCACACTTACAAACGTGCCCCTCCAGGTTACTGAACTCACATAAACACAAACACATTTCTTTATTTTTTTTTATATAATTTATATAAACACATTTATTTCTAAACATAAGTTCACCCATCCACACACACAAAAAACACTCACACGCATGCAAGCATGCACGCATGCACGCATGCACACATTTACATTGACTTTCAATAGCCCTTTTCCATTGCAAGCACCAGATTTAATCAAAATCAAAAGTCAAGAAGCTTTAATGTCATTAAGTGTGACCATAACTAAATTTTTGGTGAGGCAGACGTTGGCTCAGAAAACACATAAATAAACTTGTATGTAGTATGGAAATTTAAAATCAGCATTTTACAATCACCATTAACCGAATAACACAAATAAAATCATAGTAAAGTATCTGAAAGGCTTCTTTAAATAAGAATTTCTTAAGGCCCTTTTTAAAGACCTCCACACGTTGTGGGGCTCTCAGGGTCTCTGGGAGGGTATTCCAGAGTTGAGGGGCAACTCCCTGGAAGGCCCTGTCTCCCATAGAGGAGAGTTTGGTCCTGAGTTGGTGAAGGCAGTATAAGGAGGTGGTGGAGTGCAGGTTTTTGTGAGGTAGTGTGTGGGGTGAGTAACCCACTGAGGTAGGCAGGGGCAGTATGGCGTAACGTTTGTGCTATTGACTTGAGTGAGCAGGCACCAATCTGAGAGCACAGGTAGACAAATATTCAGCGTTTAAATATCACACACCGTACACATAATATCATTTTAGCAAGTTTTTCATCCACACAAACCCCTGTTGTTTTAAACATGCCTGACACATAGCATGCAGTGTACCATGAACCAAAAACCTATGTCAGCCAATCATTGTTCTTCAAAATAAAAGCAATGTTGAACAGCATTGTGCCTGCGCAAAACACCTGACCTCCAAGGGCTTTTTCTCCTTGTCACCTCAACATATTAGAGCAGTTAGGCTTGTAAAAACAGACAAATAAAAGGCCTCTGAACCAAATGTAATGTTTATAATGTTCCATTTATGCTTTTACTTTGAAGTCTTTGAACCTACCAGGAGGCCTCAATATGCTTTGCCTTGTAAAACTAACATTATAGGCTCATTTCTTGTTATGTACAAAGCAGAACCATTAAGCCTGTGATTTTTATCTCCCTGCTTGAACCTTTTCCTTCTTATAGGTATAGTTCAGAGTTTATGAAGTGAGGTTTTGTTGACAGGTTATAAGCAGTTAAGATTTGGCATGCAGTGGATAATTATCGTCCTCCCTCTTCATTTTGTGTAAATCTGGATTAGTTGGAGGCTGATGCTAAGGGCTAGTCCAAGAAAGACCAAAACCAAAGAGTAATTCTACTTTAGAAGAACAACTCCAATCCCTGAAATGTCACAGCAGCTTACATGCATAGCACTTTTTGAACTTTAAACTGTTGCCATATCTGCATCTGTGGGTACAAAGAAAGAATCCATTGACTATTTACATGGGAAATTGTCACACTCCAGGCCTGGGTGCAGGGCCGGGTTTTCTCTCTCTCTCTTCTCTGCAGGGTGTGGCGGGCAGGTGCTTCTCATCACAGCTGATTAGAGCCCTTCTTAAGGAGCAGAGGCCAGGAGGAGGGCGTCAGTTCTTTCTCGCTTCCAGCGTGGTACATGCCCGAACTTACCCTGTTCCGAGTTCTCTGCAAGCAAGACCTAACATTTGTGTCTCTGTTGTTTTTCCCTCAGAACCTTCTGCCTACGCCACAGAAACCTCAAGCTTGGAACCCTAGGGCAACTGAATGTTCCCTGATCGTCTGCCAGCGCAAGTCCTCCTCCTAGAGCTCACCTGCCTGTCCACCCTCCCAAGCCATCAGCACAAGAGAGCATCTCTGGATTTGCACCCGGACCCAGGACATCACCCCTCCTGGTTCTTGGCAAGCCTCCGACTCAGTGATTTTAGCGACCTCCACATTCTCAGCAGCCAAAGGCTGTTTCTCACAGTTATCCCTCACCTCTCCAAGCAGACCAGAAGACTGTCAAACCGGACACCACCAACACCTGAGACCCTGCACTTTAAACAATAAACCAGATTCAACTGAACTGTTTTTTCTCCGTGGTTGCCCTGATTCTGAGTCGTTCTATTCTATCATGACAGAAAGAACTGACCAGTCTGACTCAGGGGCGCAACTGCGGAGCGCAGTTTCCCATCAGGGGTTATTGCTAGGACAGCATGAGGCTCTATTACAAACCATGAGCCAACAGCAGACGCAGCTTGTTCAAGCCGTGAGCTCACTAACTCATGAGATTCAGGACCTAAGAGGACAGTTAAGCAGGAATCAACCTACCTCTTCTTCTCCCCCAGTTGTCCAACCTCCCGCTGATATCGCGCCGGCTCCGATCCCTGGTGTCGGGGCGTCCGCTCCTACTCCAGAACCCTTCTTTGGTGAGCTGAATAAATCCAGGGGTTTCTTACTGCAGTGCTCCTTAGTTTTCTGTTGCTCCCCTCAGTCCTTTCCAGATGACGCTGGAAAGATTTCTTATATTGTCGGTCTCTTCAGAGATAGAGCCCTGAGCTGGGCGGAGTCATTTATCGACGAAACAAGTATTCTCAGTCTTAGTTATGCCGACTTCTTAGCACAGTTTAAAATAACTTTCTCTTCCTCGTTAAGTGAGGAGGAAGCAGCTAAGAGACTGTGGTCCCTGAAACAGGGAGGTCGCTCGGTAGCTGACTTTGCGGTCGAGTTCCGAACCCTGGCTACTCAGGCAGGTTGGGACGCCCTGGCTCTTAAAGCGGCATTCCTTAACGGACTCACCGAAAAATTAAAAGATGAACTAGCCACTCGAGACAAACCCCGAGACCTAGAGGAGCTTATCGCTCTAGCTATTTGGGTGGATGACCGGCTCCGTGAAAGAGCCCGTGAGAGACGGGGACAGGACCCTCCTCCGGCGCGACGCCTCACCCCTCCCGCCTTAGTCACGCCTCCCAGTTTCCGTCCAGCCCTCTCAGAGAGCCAACCATTGGAGGAACCCATGCAACTAGGTAGAGCTCACCTATCCCCGGAAGAGAGAGATAGGCGTATGAGGGCTAAACAGTGTCTCTACTGTGGCGCCTCCGGGCATTTTCGTTATGACTGTCCCATTCGCCCAAAAGATCCGGCCCGCCAGTAGTCCAGGGGATACTGGCGGGCGCATGTTCTGAGACCCCGCTCCCCGATTACTTTTACAATCCGTTATCTGTCGGATTGAACAAAGCCTTATTGATCCAGTCTTGGTTAATAGACTCCGCATACCTGTTCGTTTGTTACCATCCCCAGTCTCAGTTGTTGCTTTGGATGGCAGTCCCCTAGCCACCATTACCCATCAGACACTTCCACTTAAATTTATTTCTTCCGGTAATCATCATGAGAACCTTTCTTTTTTTGTTTTTCCCACTAAACACTCTCCTGTTGTTTTGGGTTACTCATGGTTGGCGGCCCACAACCCTCACATTAATTGGTGGGAGTCACGAATAGAAACATGGAGCTCCAGTTGTCTGGCGTTGTGTCTCCAGTCAGCCCTTCCCCGTTCTTCGATTGCTCCTGTCTCCCCTGAGGTTCCTCCTGATCTGTCCTTAGTTCCACCCGAGTATCTTCAGCTCTGACGTGTTTTTAGCAAAGACTTAGCTCTAAGCCTTCCACCTCATCGTCCCTATGACTGTTCCATAGATCTCCTCCCAGGGGCCCCCCTGCCGTCAGCCCGTCTTTATAAACTGTCTCAGTCGGAACAGGGGGCCATGGAGAAATATATAGCTGAGTCATTGAAAGCGGGCATTATTCGCCCATCGTCCTCTCCTGTTGGGGCAGGTTTTTTCTTTGTTCAAAAAAAAGATAAAACACTTCGTCCTTGCATAGATTACAGAGGCCTTAATCAGATAACCATTAAAAACAAATACTCTTTACCCCTTCTGGCTTCAGCCTTTGAAACTGTACGCGGAGCCACCATCTTCACCAAGTTGGACCTCCGCAACGCTTACCATTTGGTCCATATAAGGGAGGGAGATGAATGGAAAACGGCTTTCAAGACACCGATCGGCCACTTCGAGTACCTGGTCATGCCTTTCGGTTTAACAAACGCCCCAGCTGTCTTCCAAGCCCTCATAAACGATGTACTCAGAGACTTCATTAATCATTTTGTGTTTGTTTATTTAGACGACATCCTCATTTTCTCCAAAGACCCCAAACAACATCAGCAGCACGTACGCCAGGTCCTCCAACAGCTCCTAGAGAACCGTTTATTTGTTAAGGCAGAGAAATGTGAGTTCCACCATGAGTCCATAAGTTTCCTTGGCTTCATCTTTGAGGGTGGACAGGTGAAGACCGATCCAGCCAAAGTCAAGGCTGTGGAGGACTGGCCCACACCCAAGACCCGAAGAGACCTCCAACGTTTCCTTGGTTTCGCCAATTTTTACAGAGTGTTTATCAAGGACTTTAGTGTCATTGCCTCACCCCTTTCGGCCCTCACTTCCACCAAGACAACCTTCGCTTGGACCCCTGCAGCCGATCAGGCTTTTCATTACCTCAAGGAGAGGTTCACACAAGCCCCCATCCTGACATACCCAGATCCGTCGGCCCAGTTCACTATGGAGGTTGATGCTTCTGATACAGGAGTTGGGGCCATCCTCTCCCAGATGTCTGCCTCTGATGGCAAACTCCATCCCTGCGCTTTCTTTTCTAGGCGTTTCTCTCCAGCCGAGAGAAACTACGACGTGGGAGATCGTGAGCTGCTGGCCATAAAACTGGCTCTAGAGGAGTGGCGCCACTGGCTGGAGGGGACGGAGTTGCCAATTATTATCTGGACAGATCATAAAAACCTTTCCTACATCCAGTCTGCTAAACGCCTTAACTCTCGTCAGAGCCGTTGGGCACTGTTTTCACGTTTTAATTTTACCATTACCTACCGCCCAGGCTCAAAGAACGTTAAACCAGACGCACTGTCCCGACAGTTCCCGGCCACTCCTGACTCCACTGACCCAGAAACCATCATCCCCAAATCCTGCATCATTGGGGCTGTCACCTGGGAATTGGAGAGGCAGATTCAACGGGCGCTGGAGAAGGAACCTGACCCTGGAGGCGGTCCTCCCCATCGACTCTATGTTCCATCAGCTGTCCGTTCCCAGGTAATTCGTTGGGGGCATTCCTCCAGGTTCTCTGGTCACCCTGGCTCCTCTCGCACAATCGCCCTCATTAGACGATATTTTTGGTGGCCGTCCCTAAACAAGGACGTTTATGAGTTTGTTTCTGCCTGTCCTGTTTGTGCCCGCAACAAATGTTCCAGCAGACCGCCTACGGGCCTTCTGCAGCCTCTACCCACACCTAGCCGTCCCTGGTCACACATAGCCTTGGATTTTGTCACCGGTCTACCTCCATCCAATCACAAGACGGCCATCCTCACCATCATTGATAGGTTCTCTAAGGCATGCCATCTGATACCTCTGACCAAACTTCCATCTGCTCACCAGACCGCCAGACTGTTGTTCAACCATGTGTTCAGAATCCATGGCCTGCCAGTAGAAATTGTCTCCGACCGCGGCCCGCAATTTACTTCCCACGTCTGGCGTAACTTCTGTCAATGCCTGGGGGCTAAGGTTTCTCTTACGTCCGGATTCCATCCCCAGTCTAATGGCCAGTGCGAAAGGCTCAATCAGGAGTTGGAGAATACCCTCCGCTGTGTTTGCTCCCACAGCCCCACCTCCTGGAGCCAGCTTCTTGCATGGGTGGAGTATGCACATAACTCGCACATTTCTGCAGCTACTGGTTTGTCCCCTTTTGAGGCATCCCTGGGCTATCAGCCCTCACTCCTTCCCTCCTCCTTCCCCGACTCTACCATTCCATCCGTCAGGTCATACCTTCAGCAGTGCCGCAAAGTCTGGGATCGGACCAATGCCTCCCTTGAACGCACCTCCGTTTGCAACAAGAGGTTTGCGGACCGCAAACGACTCCCGGCACCCACCTACTCCCCTGGACAAGAAGTGTGGTTGTCTTCTAAAGACTTTCCGCTAAAGGCAGTGTCCAAGAAACTGGGCCCTAGGTTTCTTGGTCCCTTTAAGAACCTCCGCATCGTCAGTCCTACAGCTGTTCGGCTCAAACATCCTCCTCACCTTCGTGTACACCCCACATTTCATGTGTCTCAAATTAAGCCTGTCACCTTTAGCCCGTTTTACCCGCCTTCCAGACCCCCTCCAACCACCCGGATTGTGGATGGTCACCCCGCCTTCACAGTTCGTCGGATAGTGGCTTCCAGACGTCGTGGTCGTGGCTTCCAGTATCTGGTGGATTAGGCAGGGTACGGCCCTGAGGAACGATCCTGGGTGCCTCTCGTTCATTAATTTTAGATCCAGACCTCATCTCAGCCTTCGAGGCCTCCTCCACTGGACGGCCGCCAGGGGGCGTCCGTTAAAGGGGGGGGTGCTGTCACACTCCATGCCTGGGTGCAGGGCTTGGTTTTCTCTCTCTCTCTTCTCTGCAGGGTGTGGCGGGCAGGTGCTTCTCATCACAGCTGATTAGAGCCCTTCTTAAGGAGCAGAGGCCAGGAGGAGGGCGTCAGTTCTTTCTCGCTTCCAGCGTGGTACATGACCAAACTTACCCTGTTCTGAGTTCTCTGCAAGCAAGACCTAACATTTGTATCACTGTTTTTCCCTCAGAACCTTCCACCTACGCCACAGAAACCTCAAGCCTGGAACCCTAGGGCAACTGACTGTTCCCTGATCGTCTGCCAGCGCAAGTCCTCCTCCTCGAGCTCACCTGCCTGTCCACCCTCCCAAGCCATCAGCACAAGAGAGCATCTCTGGATTTGCACCTGGACCCAGGACATCACCCCTCCTGGTTCTTGGCAAGCCTCCGACTCAGTGAGTTTAGCGACCTCCACATTCTCAGCAGCCACAGGCTGTTTCTCACAGTTATCCCTCACCTCTCCAAGCAGACCAGAAGACTGTCAAACCAGACACCACCAACACCTGAGACCCTGCACTTTAAACAATAAACCAGATTCAACTGAACTGTTTTGTCTCCGTGGTTGCCCTGATTCTGAGTCGTTCTATTCTATCATGACAGAAATTGAGGTAGATAGTTTTCTACTTATGGTCTTTTGTGGAACCTGCACTGTTAACAGACCTTAAATAGTTCATTTGGTAAGAGTAATTGATTAAAAAGGTAAAGTTATGCAAAAAGCCAAAATATTACATAGGTTTTAGCAATTGCTATTTAATTTATTTTATCCACTATCCTACTTTCCAAATAAGCCTGACTGAAAATGAGTAATTTACCCTTCCCAGTAGCATGTTTTACAAAGGAAGATCATTGGAGGTGGAGCGCCACTAATAAACTTCTTCATGACTAATCTGTGAAAATCATGAGATTCTGTGAAAATACCCACCCAATGCAAATGTGATGTTGGTTCAGCGGTTGGTATAATAGTGTTTGCATAAACCTCTGGGATGGTTTGAGATCAGAATTGTTTTAAGATGGTGGACGCTATTTTCAGGCTCTGCACTAAACCTGATATACATGAAACAAAAATGCCAAGAGACTTTTGAACTGAACCTCAACACCCCTCAAAAGAAATTCAGTTTTAACCCTTCAAAATAACAGATAAAGAGAACTGCTTCCACTTCCTTTCTATCTGAAGAATGTGCTTTCTAGTGTGAGATAAACATTTTGGTCAGATGGCAGGAATCCTTTGTTTATAAAGAGCAAGAACAACAATCTGTGCTATAATGTCTTGGGACTTCCGTTGCTATTCAGACCAGATCTGAGAGCTTCTGGCTAAGTTCTTCTCGTCCAGGTTACTGCAGGGTTCAATACTGTATCTAAAATATGTTTGCTAAAAAATAAAGTATTAGTTGTTACAACTAAAAAACACCATGCTTCACAGCACAGGGAGGAAAGCAGCTAGCAGTTGCATTGTGAAGCGTACCTCGTCATATAGGCCAGTCAAACGTAGCTGTTTGTGTGCCACCTCCTGGAGGTTACCGCTGGAGCTGCACTGCAGCAGCAGTAGCAGCGGCAGGAAGTATAAGACTAGCATAAGGTTTCCTATGTCTCCCTGATGTTCAGTGAAGTCATGTTCCATTGCACAAATGCTGCACAGGCTACCAGGAAATCATCCACCACTGGGAAAGAGGGCATCCTGTTGGTGTGGGTGGGCATTTGCATGTGCCTGTGCGGTTGCCAAAGCAATGTTGTTGTCCCTGTGTGTTAGTGGTTATTTAATGTGAGCCAAACATGAGGAGTTGATTAGAGGATATGCCGCAAGTCAAAGGCCACAAGAGCTCACTGTGGTGTCATGGTAATGTAACTCAGACCGGTTTCATTTGAAATTTCAAGGGTGAGTGTTAATACACCAGATGGTCTCTCTGCAGCTTCTCACTGCTGCCGAGAGCTCCCAGTTTTTTGGATGAGGTTCTCTGTGAGTGGATGTTCATGTGCAACAGAAAACACACAGGAAGGAATTTCCACCATCCAAAATTGTCAAGGCACATGAAACAGCAAAATCAAGGGAAAACTGTACAGTTTCTGCAGGTTCCCACCCAGGATGGGCACAGTCTTATTTGTATGGTTAGTGAGCCATGAGGCTGGAAGTCAAAACGTAAACATCCTTTGCCTCTCGCCGGCATGTAAATCAGGTGTGAAGCAGCCTTTCAGATGAGTTTCACTAACAGTTATTAAATATAACAGAGCGCGCTGTAGTATATCACAGACATAATCTTATTTAAACAAGTGTTTCAGATTGCGGTGTCACATCTATTTTAGTCTAACTTCACATGTGCAAGTCGACAAAGCTGCTAAAATACTGAATAAAGTATTCTGCAGAAGAATGTTTACGTTTGGTTTATTTAGTCCATTCCATCTACCCATTCTTTCTGCACTCATCCTTGTGAGGTCGCTATTGGGCTGGTGCCTGTCTGGGTGAAAGGCGAGGTACATGTTTGACAGGTCACCAGTCCATCACAGAGGAACACAGAAACACACAGGGCAAACAACCATGTACACAGACTTTTAGACCTATTACAACTTAGAGAGACAAATATCCTAAAATGCGTATTTTTGACAGTGGAAGGAACCCGGAGTACCGGGAAAGAAGCCATGCATGCGTATGGAGAGCACGTAAACCCCATGCAGAAAGACTGCAGACCAGGATTCCAGCCAAAGATCTCCTGCTGCAAGGCAACAATGCTACCAGCTGTGCTACTGTGCAGTCTTGAATACTAAATATGGATTGTCTTTGAGCAAATCAACCTGAAAATGTTTAATGACAGGCTCAGGAGATCAAGGGAGATTTACCATTCTTATTGGTTTGATATCGATTATGAAATAAATTGCTACCATATAGACACATCAACAATGCTTATTGTACCTGAATAAATTTAGCCCAAAATGAAAATACTTGTGTTTAAAATAGAATGAGTTGTACTTGAACAAGTACTTGAACAAGTATGCTTTTTACTGGCAAATTTGAAATGTATTTTTTAAGGCAAACACCAATCGCAAGTGGATTTTGTACCCTACTCTTTTTCTTGTAAAATGTGTAGTAGTTCCACAAGCAATTTAAACTGCTTTCAGACGTTGTAGTCATTTTAAAATTTAAAACAAAGAAAAAAATTGATAAATACTTTCATAAACGCCTTTTATTAGTTTTCCTGATGATATAACTTCATACCTTTCAATCAAGAAAACCTTGATTGGCTCTAACAATCTGATGTTTTCCTGTTCTCGGGTTCATAAGCTGAAAGTTTAATGAAATGGTTATGGATTTTAAAATTGAGGTTATGCTATTAATTCATGAACTCTTACATGCAGTGAATCACTCCCTTGGTGTCTCTCATTTTGTAGAAATGCAGATTAATTGGTCCTGGAGGCTGAAGCTAACAGCCTCCAGTCTAAGATAGGCCAGGATCAAAGTCATAAAAAGGCTTCAATCTCAAAAATATCATAGAAGTTTGCATGAACTCTATGTTATAAATGTATACCCGGCACACAAACTGGCAAATGCAGATACATTTTTTCTTTATGAATGAAATGTTGGCAGGAAGCTGTGTGCCACTAAAGATCTTCTTGTTTAAAATATGTTACAAGAAGGGAAGATGTAAAGTGCTTCTAGTGAGAGAAACTGGCTGATTGTAAATGCTTTACGTTTCTATCAGTTACTCTGACTGGAAGTACTTTACAGGTTCTGTTTTCAGGACATATTTCAAACAGGAAAAACATTGGTCTTACCACTACACTGTAATGTTTTTTAGAGCATGGTGGTTTTAAGACTTTGGACTCGGTCATTCTTGGACTACCTGTTTACGTCAGTCTCCAGGACTTATCAAAATAGATGAAATTTCATTTATTTACCAAATAAAGAGGCAATGAGAGTTTTTTTAATGCAGTGAAGCTATGATGTTTTACCAGTTGCCGCAAAATGCTAAACCTTCCCTTTAAAGCTATAGTTGGTAATCCAGTACAGAAACACTTTTTGTTATACTGGGTAAAATCGTCCTTCCATCCCGAAAGTCTATTTTAATTTTTGTTATTTTCAGTTGTATGTGTACAGTGCTTTGTTGACCTTTGTTCTTGTAAAGTGCATTATAAATAAATATGGTATGGTATGCAAGTACCGGTCCGTTGTGGTGAAGAGAGAGCTGAGCCAAAAGGCAAAGCTCTCGATTTACCGGTCGATCTATGTTCCTACCCTCATCTATGGTCATGAGCTTTGGGTCATGACCGAAAGAATGAGATCCCGGATACAAGCGGCCTAAATAAGTTTTCTCCATAGTGTGTCTGGGATCTCCCTTAGAGATAGGGTGAGGAGCTCAGTCATCCGGGGAGGACTCAGAGTAGAGCCGCTGATCCTCCACGTCGAGAGGAGCCAGTTGAGGTGGCTCAGGCATCTGGTTAGGATGCGTCCCACCAGGAGGAACGGCTATAACAGGGAGCAAAGTAATATTTGTACCACTCTTAACATCCTGCTCATAATGTGTGGTGGCAAGATTAATACAAGTCCTGATCTAGCCTAGTGCCCAGAGGATAAAGGAAATGGGCCTCTATGTTATGTCAACTCTACACCTCAGGGAAAAAGAGAGTCACAGATCACTATATAGAAGTTCTGTGGAGACTACGAATAACTTAAGAAATTAAAGGTTTGTTTCAGATATAATAGTTCCACAAATGATTAAAAGTAATTACCAGGAGGAGACCCAGAGGAAGACACAGGACACGCTGGAGGGACTATGTTTCTCGGCTGGCCTGGGAACGCCTTGGGGTTCCCCTGGAGGAGCTGGCCTAAGTGGCTGGGGAGAGGGACATCTGGGCCTCCCTACTGAAGCTGCTACCCCCGCGACCCGACCCGAATGCGGAAGAGAATGGATGGATGGATGGATGGATGGATAGATGGTATGAAAGTAGTTAATACATTATGTATTCAGTAGGGCTGTCAAAATAACGCGTTAATTTCGATTAATTAATAAAAAAAAAAAACGGATTAAAAAAAATAACGCAAATTAATCGTATAGGGTAGTTCACTGCTATTGTTTTCATCCGGGTTTTTCGCGCCTGCGTGCCGGGCGGTCTGCTGTGCCGTGCGGCCGCCGGGCCGTCTCGTCTTTCCTCTCTCCCCTCCGTTCCCAACGACGCCCGGTGCCTCCCGTGCGCCGGCGGGTACCCAACTCTCCCCCCTCTTCCGGAGGGGGCACGACATACAGTGTGAGCACTCCGGTCGCGTCCGAGCGTCGCGCCGTACAGTGTGAGAACACAGATCGTGAGCGGTGAACTTCTAAACCCCGCGGTTCAGTCGCACAGTTTGAGATGTATATAAGTACCACGACTGACAAACTCGTACAGTGTATGCCCGGCTTTATTCACCCATTTTGTCACCGTGTTTGGCGAGAACAGTCCTGCTTTTGCCTACCGGCGTAACCCGGAAGTAGCGCGGACGTCACTTTACTGTTGTAAAGTGTTGATATTGAGGGGAGTGTTCATTTATTTTCATTGTGTCCCCTACATTACTGTGTTCCACATATGCCACAACGACACATGTTAAAACGTCTGAAGGCATGGAATGTGAATAAGAGTTTTTGAACTTTAATGTATCTAATGCTGATTATTCATTGAATCATTTGAATTTAAATATATAAAATACTTTCACAGCAAAAATTATATGCGATTAATTTAGATTAATTAATTACAGAGTATGTAATTAATTAGATAAATTTTTTTAATCAATTGACAGCCCTAGTATTCAGATAAAGGAGGTTAAAAAAAATCTCTTTGAGGGGGCTGCAGGCCTGTAAAAACTCTAACCAATCGAATGGCAGGGATTGGTCAGAGTTTTGGTCCTGTTCTCACTCTCCTCTGTCCCTCAAGTTCCACGGGTATCACGTTATCTGTTGGTTGTCCCACATGCCGATGCGCTCACGTAATGCCAATGTGTGTGCACGTTCCTTGTTAGTTTCCACTTGCTGGCAGCACATGCAAACTTTTAGTGTTCGCAATGAGGAGCAAGGTAAGGCGGTTATTCAAAAAGCGAGTTGGGGAAACTTCTGGAAAAATGTACCTTTAAGATCTCTAACAACAAATAGGTTAAACAGTAAAATAGAACTTTGGGGAGGATGTATTTGGTTCAGAACAGTGGGTTAACCATCGATGTCAAACTGTTCACATTCTGCCATTTTTGTTATTGTTTGTAATTCTTGAAAAAAGGGAAAAGGAAAAAAAGAAAAAAGTACACAATCTTGTTAAATGTGCACCAAAAAAGCATTTTAACAATTTTATTTTCAGATTATATCATAGTTCACAGCTAAAAGCAGAGTCAGATCTCATGTAATAACTTGTATTGCTTGAGTAATTTTTTATTTTAAATTTTGATGTCAGAAATTCCAGTTAAGAGAACATCTAAAGGAGAGAAAACTAAACGTTATCGTGCTGAGGACAAAATGTGCAAGGTAATCACCAAAAAGCCACACTGCATTATCTAGGCGCATGGTATATTTTTAAGTGAAGTGGAAAACAATAGAGAAAACATAGCCCACTGTCAGTAGGGGGCACTATAGGTCCATCCTTCACGTTATCCACACTAACGTAAGCCACTTTTATTATTCTCTACTGCTGTTTGAGCTCTCCCATCATCATGCAACAGTGAGCAGACTCCAGAGCATGGCTGCCCTCAGGCACTGTCTGAAATATTGCGTTATAGGCTGGGCTCCACTTGAATGACCTAACAAGGGATAACTGAGAGAAGCTGGATTCGATGTGAAAGCTGACTCTCTGAGACAGAACATTTACAGGGTGCTAAGCAAGGAGGCCAGGGCACAAAGAAATATATACAGATATCAAAATGCAAAAAAAAGAAAAAAAAAACCTGCTGCTGACCACAGAGTGAGGGAAAATGTAAGTTGTTACTGATGTTTTCCCTGCTAGACTGACGAGAAGAATGAAGTCATCCTTTAAGAAACCACTGTGCATGTCATTGATTTTAATGATATGCACAATTAATCAGTCAGACCATTACTGCTGTTTTATTGACGCACATAAAGCCACAGAGGCTAATTTGTTGTGCCTGAACAAAGACGTTTCTGCCTGGAAAGAGAATCAGAAGCGCACGATAACGTGCTAATGTTACACATGCATCAGATACAGTGTATCCACAGACATGGGAAAAAATATGTTATTACACCATTACCCCCTTTGCCAATAGCACAGCATTTTATCTTCATTTAAATAATTTCACAAATTGATTTTTATAGAAAGACAAACCAGATTTTATTTTCAAATCTTGTGGTATTTCCATAGTGCTCATGGTGCCATGAAGTCAAACAAGGTTTTCAGGGTATTTGGAAAACTAATAGACCTGCGGCATCACAGATTCTACATCATACTTAATAATCAATATTGAAATCTTTCCAACATACCCATCCTTTGTTTTACATAAAACCCACCTAGAGCAGTTTTTGCAGAAAAACTCATAGTCTCATCTGACCAAAGCATGTTTCCCCTCATGTTTCCATTTTGATTAGATAATAGAAAAGCCCTTTTATTTGTATTGTGCCCAAACAACCAGTTGGTATGTGTCTACAGCATCTAATGTGGATAGCATCTAATGGTTGTCATGGAGACTAACCCCAAGATGCCACTCTCTGCTGCAGTTCTCTGTAGTGACAAGATACGACTTTCAGTGAATGTGTGCCCATTTAGGGAGGAGAGGGGCCATTTGTGCTGTGAAAGCTAGCTACCGGCTCAGAGTACAGGAGTATTAGAACATGTTTTTGTTGTCAGCATCACAACTGTATGCAGGTGTCTGCAGGAGTTTTGTGCTGTGCAGGTATAAAAATATCTGTTGCCTTCTCAGTCCTGAACCTAAACATGTCTAACTATGTCTCACTATGAATTTTGACAATTAATTTTTGTGTAATTTAAAAAATGCCTCTACCTTTGTTTTGTACATATTACAAAAACCTTTATGACAACTTGAGTGCTAAAAGAAAAAAGGTCTATGAATTTTAATATTAATAAAATTAACCGATAGATAAATCAGTTTGGTATAATATGTTCAACAGACTTTTAATTCCTGAAGCAGTCAATTGAAACAAATTAAATGCCTTTAAACATTGGGCCAGTATCAGAAAATACAGTGTGGATTCTTCTACACTGGCGGCTCCAACAAGTTGTTTGTGTGATCATCATCATGTATTTATTTATAGAATGCTTTAAAATCCAAAAGGTGACCAAAGTGCTGTACCAGTGAGTAATAAATAGATTAGAAAATTAAAATAAAACAATAAAAAGCAATATTCAATTAAATGCAAGGCTGACAATAGAAACAATAACATCAGCAATAAAATGGCACCAAAATAAAAGATTAGCCTAATGGTCATTGTCTCTGGAATTAAAAGCAAGTTTAAAAAGAGGTTTTATAGGCGATTGAAAATCATTAAAACTTTCAGCAGATCCCACAGAAAGAGGTTGACTTTTCCAGTGCCTAGGAGCCGTGGCTGAAAAGCTCTGTGTCCCCTGGTCAGGGACCTCCAGGGAATTACTACTACATTCAACCAGTGTCAATTTCAGTGCTTCCATTTTCTTTCAATATCAAAATATGCTGTTGTGAATTTTTTAAAATGGCAGGTCTGATTCTTGTAAAGGAGTTGCTCGAGCATGACAACTAGTGACACTATCCCCTACCCAATCAGTGACTGACACTCTTCAGCTCACTTGGAACAGCCACAAAAATACAAAAAAAGGGGCTGGTACCATGGAACCGTTACCAATGGAAATCCCTAATAATCAATCTAGAACAGGGCTGAGAAGGTACTCATAAAAAACGGCTATAACAGGGAGCAAAGTAATATTTGTACCACTCTTAACATCCTACTCATAATGTGTGGTGGCAAGATGAATACAAGTGCTGACCTAGCTTAGTGCCCAGAGGATAAAGGAAATGGGCCTCTATGTTATGTCAAATCTACACCTCAGGGAAAAAGAGAGTCACAGATCACTACTGTAGAAGTTCTGTGGAGACTACGAATAACTTAAGAAATTAAAGGTTTGTTTCAGATATAATAGTTCCACAAATGATTAAAAGTAATTATTTCTTAACATGCATTTTTTAAATCTTTATTGGGTAATTGTCACCAAGTACTAGGTAGGATTCGTCTATCACTTTCAGCATGACATTATGGTACTGCAATAAAAAATGCGTTTTACCCTGCATTACCTGGGGTCTCAGCAGATTTCTTATGATTCAGTTCTAAAACTATCTGTTCTTTCTTGCTCCATTTGCCCTTCATTTTCTTTTACTTTAAACAACATATTTATTTCTCACCTAGGCTCTTGAAGAAAATGAAAATGGAGACAAAAAGTGTCTGTTTATCTGCTTCATCACCTAAGTGAATAAATTTGGTGATACCGTAGCTAAACAGAACTCCAAACAGCAGCAGAGTCAAATTTATCTCACTGATAAAAATCAAATGCAGGAGAAAAGTTGGAGCAGTCTGCTCTTCTGCCTCATCCCTGTGTAAGAACACAAACATAAAGTATTAATCTCAGGAAGACAAGCACAAGGTTAAGTGAAAATTTTACAAGAATACTAATATAAGACAGAGAAAGAAAACAAACCTGTGTATTTGCGTGTCTCAGGAGGTGCACGTGTCCTGACCAAGCGCCTATGTGTTTTTGTGTGAGGAGTGGTAGCGCTCTGGGGTGAGCAGATGCATTAGTTCATGCTGAGCCCTGGGTCGGATCAGACTCGGTGGAGGAGAGGTAAATTCATCCGCCCCCACTGAGCCTGTAAGGCACTCCAGGCTTCTTCATCACCATGTAGCCCTGCTGCTTTACTGGAAAATGAGAGGGTAAGAGGACTAAGGGCTAGAAAAAAGGACAGACATATGGCCTCTATAAACTTCATACATGGTAGAGTTTGTATTTTTAGGCTGTTGCCACTTCCCATACAAATGATAAAGCAATAATAGTAACAGATAAAACTAAACTGATGTTTCTAATTTCTTTAGAAAACCTCACGTGTCATCACAGGTCATCATCATTATATAAATTGGTAAAAAGCCACAGGTGCCACCATAACAGTATGTTTTAGTATTCTCTTTTATGGTTCAACCAACTTGCATGCAAACACTTTATTCTTTTTTTTTTTGGAAAGATATGCAATGATTAGCAATAAAGTAGTATACTGTGGATACTGTGCTCTCTAGAACAGACAGCCAAAAATCAGAAATTGTCAGGCACCAAAGCAGCATGGTGATATATTTAGATCTCTACTAATGGAGATTATGATGCCACGATGCCATTATCGAAGATATGATTCCAAAAGGAATTGCAATGCTAATGTTATTTTGTTTAATTCTATATTTAGTTGTTGAACACATTCTGTGAATCTCAAAGGTATTTTAATGTTGGTATGGTAAATGCAGCACTTTGCAGCAACCAGAAATATGGTATGCTGTATTTCTAAATAATGTTCTTCTGCACTACCATATCCATTATATTTACTTTTTACATTTTTTCCACTAATAAACTAATAATGAAAGGTCAATACTATATGAGTAGTGCCAAGTTGTCAAACAATTATTGCCTAAATTAATCAAAACGGGGGCAGAGTACATCAAATGGAGCCAATTCAATTGTTTGCCATCCAGAGGTGACTGAAGAATGAACGTCTGCATAGTATAACATAATGTATTAATGTTATTACTGGGCCACTGCCGTGTGTGCTTGAGTTGTGAAGCTCATGCCACCTAATCTAACATGGCTAAAATAATTGTGACAGCCTGCATTAGGTAGTAATAAAATGTTATAATCCACTGTTAAATGTGTAGTTATTGGATGTTGGATCATAATTTACTTAAAACTATGCATCCTTACGCCACGGAAATCTAAGTTATATTCATAACAGTGTGATAGCAGTATTGACATCCTTTAACAGAAAATAACTTTAAAATTCCTGAGCATTTCTTTTATTACTAACAGAAGTAACAAAGAATCCTGCTGTGATAAAGTTATACATTACTTACACATACATGGCACATTTTAGCTCACTGATTTAGCTCCTTTGGTTCACATATAACCCCAACATATACTGATTCTGTACTTGGTCTCAGAGAACTCTGCTTATATTTACAGAGCCAGAACCAGAAAGTGGCATCTGTTATATTGTGCCATATGATTAGAAAATCCAACATTGCCTGTTGCTCTTATTCATAGAGCTCTGGCCAAATGGATCTGTGAGACTCCACCATGTTTTTCATGTGACTTTCCTCGCCACAGGCAGGACAGATAGCCAACATCTGACCAGTTCCACCTCCTTCAGTCTTACAGGAAGTCGACTGCATGTCTCTGCGGGGCCCACCATCGTATTAGTTGTCATTCCCAGCAGGGCAGGCACTAGGAACAGGCTGGAGAGCTGTGGGGTTATTAAGGGACTCAGCTTGGCATTACTGAACTCTTTGGCTCCATGCTGGAGAGGGGCTTATGCTGAGCTGATGGGTTTTGGGGAAGAGGCAAAGGGAGTGGAATGGAGGGAAGGGGAAGTAAGGTCTGGTACACACAAAAAAAAAAAAAAAAAAAAAAGAAAATTTTGTGCCTGGTTGATATATACTTATGAGAACTGTTTCCTGACTCCACAGATTTGACCACAATGTTACGCTAATGCTTGTTGGTATTTTGTTTTGTGACAATTTTCTTGAGTGGAAAATAAGAAATAATTATACACAATGACTAATTAAATAAATGAGTATATTATTGAAACTTTATTTTTGTAACTCAGTTTAAAAAATGAACCGTATCATATAGATGTTTGTGTATATTTACACACAAATTGATGTTTGCAAGCCTTTATTTCTTTCAGTTACGATGATTTTCCACTTACACTAAATGACAACATTTAAAGGAGTCATAACCTGGTATTTTACATACACAATCCTTCTGAAATGCACGAGAATTTGACTTGCGTGTATGCGTGACTATGTCTTCCCATGGAGATCTTAGTGGTTAGCAGCGTAAAATTAAAATTAAAAATTTTATGTGATAGCGGTCCTTTGCTCAGGCACACAGAAGCACATGGGGCAGTTTACAAATGTCCACATAGCAAAGCAATGACATGAGGAGATTTTAAACCACAACCACTAGAAATGTGTATCTTACATGGGGATGTCACATTAGCAACATTAGCAGTTTGCCATGGTTCATTCACATTTGTTTCCCGGTCTCTTACACAATAGGTAAAAAGTCACACAAGGAACAACACTTATCGACTGCACTGCAGATGAGTTCCTGATTGTTGGAATCGCACCTTTCTCCAAATGCAGTTACCAAAACACATACAGAGTTGCAGGGAAAGTCACCGGAACATCGTTATCAAAGATGAACTTATCCACTGCTCCCTGGTAGTTTGGTCCACAGATGCAGGCAAACTGAAAACATTTGCATGTTTATTTTGGCAACCAACGACGGAGCAGTTGACATGAGCGTGAGGTTTGGACATCTTTACTTTTAACACAAGTCATTAGTGGCGGCGACGCAACTAAGGGATTTCAGGTGGCTTACGTTATTGTCCTTGCGTGAGTGACGTAAATCAAGGAGGAGCTCCAAGATCTCGCTTTGTGGAGAGCGCACTCTTGTGGGTTTTTCTGGTTTTTACAATGAGCCCACACAAAAAAAACAAGTCACTTTTACACTCCTGATTTTCTGGAAGGTTTTAACTGTGGCCCAACATCAACACACAAGTTTTAACATGAAAAAGTCTGATTTCCAGGTGATGACTCCTTTAACATCAGAATATTAAAAAACATTTTAATAGAGAAATGTGGGCTTGATGAAAATTATGTGGAGCACTCGCTCACAACTTGCAGTGGTCTTTTTTGGATAATTACAGTGCACTAAAAGACCCCACCCTTATAAACTGTTTTAAGTGAGCTTTGAAAGAAGCTACCTCATGCTAAGTGGAGAGCATGTAAAAAAACAGAGAGAACATTTGTTGTTTTGATGGTGACAAAGTTGTTTTTAGATCTGAATTTTGTTTTTCTTCTTTTAAGTTATATAAACATAATCACAAAACATATTAATAGCATCAGCATTGTCTTTTGCACAATATTTTCAGTACTTGCTGGCTCGTACATCTATTGATAAAATACTTGTTAATTAATTATCATCTGTTGTACTTTCCAAATAGTATTTTAGTTAGTTTAGAATATTTATTGATAAAATCTTGGTTTTCCACCTAAAAATTATAAGCCTTTTTTACTCTTCACAGTGACATTCACAGTGAGACAGGCTACTTCAGCTTTCTATCTGTGTCATGTGACCTTTTATGCCTGCTGTGTTCAGATTTTGCCCGACAGCTATGAGTGCAAGATAGAGACACATTATTCATTAGGTCGAGCACTAAGTTTATGAAACAGGAGAGCAACATTCTTCCGTCAGTTTTGTCTGAACACAATTGTTAGGAACTACAGTAAAATATGTTATGAGCCGATTGATCAGAAAGTCATACCAAAAGATTAAACATCCTATAATTAGCCCTGCACTAAAGCAAACTGGGCATGCCAACAGGATGGGCAAGGTAGAGTTTGTTAAATACTATTACTGTGCACATTATGGTTGTGTGTTGTTGGAACAATATACCCTAGTATGATTTTTAACCTAGTTGAACTAAACAGCATTTTGCTTCTGTCCGGCAGATGCTCTATTTGAGACAAAATATCTGCAAAGACGAGACTGTTTTGAAGATGATTTCTGAATGAGTTGCAATATTGAATCTAAGTAGTGTGTTACTTTAAGGCTACAAAATATTAAACCATTAAGCTTTATTTTATGAACTTCAAGTGTTGGATGGTGACTGCGTTTTGCCTGATGGGTACTCTTAAATGGCCCACATCAGTATCGGGAACAAAAGATTTGGTTGAGAAACCCCTGAATACAGGACCTAAATATAAATTTGGACTCATAAGTAATAATATTTTGTACAGTAAAAATTCAATTTACTTATTTTATCCACTTTAAGGCCCTGTCTGATGAAAATCAACAAGAGGGATCATATTTCTCCAATTTTAGCTTCCCTTCATTGGCTTCCTGTTAAATCAAGAATATAATTTAAAATTCTCCTTCTCACGTATAAAGCCCTTAATAATCAAGCTCCATCATGTATTAGAGCTCTGATTACCTCGTATGTTCCTATCAGAGCACTTCGCTCTCAGACTGCAGGTCTGCTGGTGGTTCCTAGAGTCTCTAAAAGTAGAATGGGAGGCAGATCCTTTAGCTATCAGGCTCCTCTCCTGTGGAACCAACTCCCAGTTTTGGTCTGTGAGGCAGACACCCTGTCTACTTTTAATACTAGGCTTAAAACTTTCATTTTTGACAAAGCTTATAGTTAGAGTGGCTTATGTTACCCTGAGTTATCTCTATAGTTATGCTGCTATAGGCTTAGGCAACATCAGGGCCTTTTTCTCTCACTGTGCTGAGTTCTCCTACTGTTCTCCAATCTGCATTGCTTGTTGTCATTCCAGCTTTTAACTTTTTGTTTTCTGTAATTTTTTTCTTCATAGTAGCCGTGACATCATCCAGGGAACACAGATCACCCGCTATTACCATCTAATGTAGAACAGATTACTGGATCAATGTGTGCTTCTGTGCTTGTTTGTCTCTCTTGTTGTGGCTCTGATCTGTCTTCTCTAACCCCCGGTCGGTCGAGGCAGATGACCATTCACACTGAGCCTGGTTCTGCTGGAGGTTTTTCCTTTCCGTTAAAGGGGAGTTTTTCTTTCCACTGTCGCTTCATGCTTGCTCAGTATGAGGGATTGCTGCAAAGCCATGGACAATGCAGACAACTGTCCCTGTGGTTCTACGCTTCTTCAGGAGGAGTAAATGTTGCTTGTGAAGACTTGATGCAATCAACTGGGTTCCCATCCATCCATCCATCCATTTTCTGACCCGCTTAATCCCTCATGGGGTCGCGGGTCAACTGGGTTCCCTTAGATAGGAAAAGTTTTTGACCAATCTGTCTATGTATGTGATTTTTATGTATGTTAGCTGGACACGCCATGTGGAGTGGGTTTGTTAGAAAGGAAGAGTCCAAGGACACTACTAAAAGCCATAACAAAGCCAAAATTTGCCTTAGCATGAATGCAATACTGAACAGCACCATCTTTGTCGTGATTTGTGAGAGTGAGGTGCATGTGGGTTATAGAGATAGGCAAAGCTACATCATAACTGTTTCAGAAAAGATGTAGCTTGCATGTACACATGGAACACTGCAACTGGTGTTTTTGAAAATCCACTCTGGGACACGTTTTCAAAAATGATCGTTTCCCAAAATGCATGGACGCACAGCCTAAACAACAAAATCCCTTTTTAGATACACCTAGAGTATGGGGCCTAAGTTATAGCTGCTTTTACAGCCTGTTGAGAGGATGCACGGAGAGCAGGGGGTGGTGAAACAATAAAGCTCCTCTGACTCCACCCAGTGGTCCTACTGCCATTTTCAGAAATACACCACTCCCAAACAAAAGCAATAAATCAGAGCCAGAAGGAATGTCTGGCTCTGATTGGTTGTTAGCAGTGTCAATAACTCTTGTCTACTGATGCTCCTACCACTTCCCCGTACTGCAGTACCGTCATTCAAGCTCAAGAATGCTGGTGGGCTGCAGCTGTGTTCTTTACAGGTAAACTGAATTTCTGTAATGGCACCTGCTCAGAGAACAAAGACGGGTAAACATTGGAGCGGCATGGCAGGCTCTGCTGTAGGGGAGGAGCTGTAGGTGCACCAGAGAACAAGGCGGAGGGACCTGTAAGGTGTGCTTGTTAAAAATTTCAGAAGTCCACGGTTTCTCAAAACTCCCTCTGCAGCAAGAAGTTAAAATTGCTTACTGACAGAGTTTTTTTAAAAAGTATATTACTACCCCACCACCTTTCTTTGGGCGATTGGAGCAAAAAAATCTTATAGCCATCAATAGCTGTCTTTATCTGAGGTGTTGTGCAGAGTCAGGGAATAGCCCCCCTAAAATCATTTTTAAAAATAATATTGTACACACATGATCGATTTTATAAAGGTTTTCCCCCACACAAATCCGTACAATGGTAACGTCAGTTGGAAATAAACGACCAGAGATGCCATAGGTTAGTAAATTTGTCTGGTTTAACATTGATTAGACTAATATAGTAAGCAGTTAATCACAACACCAACGTAGAAATCAGCACCTCTCTGACAGCATTAATTTTTTCGAGCTTATTAAGTAGACCTCTGACGTTTAAGTGAATGACACCAAGCCCAGTTCTAGTTTTAAAATCATCTTGAATATTTGGGCAAATAGGATCTGGACCAGGATTAGGCTAGAGGTTTCCTGACAGAAGCAGCAGTACTAAACTAAAATGTTCAGTAAACATGTTGACTTTTCCAAAACCGATTGTACATAGCCATCAGTTTAGTAGGGTTAGAAAGACTTACTGTATTTTTAGTACTATAAGTTGCACTTTTTTCAGTTTGGCCAATCCTGTGACTTATAGTCAGGTGTGACTTATATATACATTTTAAAAGGTAAGTCGTACTGACAACCAACAAGTAAAAATTACCATCTATAGCTGTAGAAGGGCTCTCTAGGCTTGTGAAAACTATATACTACTCATGTACCACTTAAAAATTAATTGAAAAATTAACTTATAGACAATAAAGACACATGTTTGTTTGTGGTTTCGTTGTTTCAGTATGCATTCACGCAGTGGAGTGTTGCACGGAAGCGCCCAGACCACGACAAAACCCCGCTATTGGGCTGTCCATGAAGCTAATAACAGCTAGTGCTAGTTTACAGGTCTGTTGTCCAAGCGCTTTACAAGTTTGCTGATGCACATGAGCTTTATGTTGCTCTAAAACATCCGTGTTGTACTTTTAGCTTGGCATGTAGCACCATTATGCTCACGGTCTAAGTTAAGCATAATTTTAACAACTTTCAGCGCAACCGGCCGTTATGCCGAAATGCGCTGGCGAGAACTTTCCGGGTGGAGTTGCTGACTTGTTATGCTAATTTACTCCATTCAACCTCTTAGGTTATTCAGCAGGGCTCTCAACTCACATGCAATGACCGTGTGACACACGCATTTTTCACGCATAAAAATAACATTGGGCTATATGGGCTGCAGATGATCCGTTCACAGAACTGCCCATTTAGAGCTCAGTCTAAACTCTGCCTTGTGCAGAGCTGTTTCACCTTCTTTCGCAGCATGTGGCCATCAGCAAATGGAGGATCAGGAAGCGCAATTAGAATTATAAACAATTTTGGTCTTAACCTGTGGTGTAAGCCGGTATGGTACTGAGTATACAGGAGGCAAGGGGAGAGAGCGGCTGCCAGATAACCCCTTTATTCAGAACCAGTCATGGCTGCAGCTGGAACAGAAAACAGATCAGATGCAGTCTAAAACACCACTTAGTCTGTTTATAAGTTTCTTTTTTATTCATTCCGAATTGTTTCTGAACAATTCTGTGTGCTATGTTTCGGTGCCTCAATGCTTTTACGCGCCTCTCCCCTCCCTTCCCTCGGAGCCAGGGGCTTTTATCAGCGGCCAGCCTTGAAAACGTAAACCACTACATTTAATGTCCTTCCACACGTAGCAAAATGTCCCAATTAAAATCAATAGGAGAGTTAGTACTTGTGTTTCATGCTATTTTGTTTAACGACATAGAACCAGTGGTGCTGTGGTGGGCGTGCTGCGTTGCCTTGCACTTGAATTCAGGTGCGCATAATTAAGTTATGTGTAATTTAGGAGCACACTTTTAAGGGGCATTTTAAGGGACTTGTAACATCAGGGGCTTCGGCTCAGACCCGTTATTCCTCTCCTTCTCTCTAAAGCCCTTTACAGTCTTTATTTATGCATTTTCTCCCACTGTTTATTCCTCACGCGCAGCGCACCAATGGGGGTAAAATCCGCCCAGGTGGTATAAATTATGCTGCTACCTGACGTTATCAAAAAAATAGTTTTTTTTTTCTACAGTTACGTAGGAACCAGCGAGGCGCCGAGCTTGAAAAGCTGTGGCTATACTTATCGAATCTGGGGTTGCAATGCAGAAAAAGTATATTTCCTAGGATTCCGCCTTTAAGACTATTAGTGGGCTAAAAGCGAAGCAGAAAGGAATAATTCCGTCCGCTCAGACCACAGACAAAACGTGTTCGGAGAACAACTTCAAACTCTGCCTTCGGCTTGCGTAATTACGCACTAGAGTGCCCTGCGGAATAGAGGAGATATGTCTGGTCTGGGCGGCGACTGAGATGAGAAACCTGTTGCAGTGAAAGGTGACGACAAAGGTTATAAACTGTTACAGGCTAGAAGTACATGGAGCTAAAAAGAAGGCAAACATCAGCAGCCAGATTATGTGTGAAGATGCAGCGTGAACCTCTTTGTGCTTCAAGTGTTGCAGCAGTCGGACCATGTAGGCTTGATGAAACTCATCCTCATTCACCAATGAGGTTATCGACCTATACTGATAAACAAACCCATAGATTAATGATGATCAGAAGTGTTTTCATTGCCTGGATGTGAATCTGATAAGTCAGATTGTGCCTTTTATAATCAACTACAATATTTTCTTATTAAAGTCAGGAAAAAAAGATTGTGTAATGTTGTTGATCTGTTTTTGAAGAAACTCTGCTTGCAAAACAACCATATTTCTCCCTTTTTAAAAACTAATAATATTCTCTACTCAACATCATTTATACAATCTAAAAACTGGTAATTCAAAACAGAATGAAAAGTTTAAGCTAGCAAAATGTAAAATAAAATGTGGATCCAATGCGATCTAAATGAAGAGCAGTTTGATAAAGCACTCAGTGTGAAGGAGTTGGAAATATTCAAAGTTGAGAGCACATGAAGGGTTGGAGTGCAAAATTATGGCAGGACTAAGGGAGTTATCACAGGAGTATCTGTTAGTTTGGGAATGGAGGAGCTTAAGAAGCACTTTAAAGGAGAAAAAGTGTCTAACATAGAATGACATCAAACAAGGACGGTGTAAAAAGGGAAAGTGAGCCTATAGTAATAGAGTTGCAGGAGGAAATATTACCTAAGAAAGTATTTCTGGAGCTTATGTACCAAAGCCACTGAGATGTTACAACTGCCAGCACTTTCGTCATATATCAAAGAACTGTACCTAAAAGAGGAGATGTGCCAGGTGTGGTGGGGATCATAATTATGGAGAATGTGGTACAGGAGTACAACCAAAATGTTTTAGTTGTGGCGGGGCTCATAGTGTGGCATATGTTGGTTGTGAGTTTGTGGCAAAGGAACGGCAAGTACAGAAGATGAGAGTTGAGAGGAAGATCTCTTATGCAGAAGCAGTGATAGTGATAAGAGAAGGCAATGTGATGAGCAGACAGGGCAAATCGAGTTTGCCGATACCTCAACAGCAGAGAAGCAATGTTATTTCCATTGAGAAAGTGGCATTGGTGACATTTATTGCTGGGGTAATCCATAGTACTGCAATTAAATCAAAAATGAGAAAATTCAGATTATAGTAAAGGCAGCAGTTAAAAACCTTGGAGTAGTAGGGCTGACATGGGAAGAGGTGAGGAACTCCATACTTTAGACCTTGTACTGACATATAGCATTGATTGTGAAGAATTAACAGCATTTCCTCACAACCCTGTCCTATCTGATCATTTTTTAATAACATTTGAGTTTAATCTAACTGAGTTCTCCACCCCCAAAAGAGGGTTCCATTATAGTAGATCTCTATCGGACAATGCTGCATCAAACTTTAAAGAGTCTGTCCCCCTTTTAATATCCTCAGTATTGCAGAAATGCCCTGTAGATGGCAGCAGTGCTGTTTCTTCCCATTCACAAATCGATACCTTTGCTAACAATGTGACTTCGTCATTGCGTTCTGCATTGGACAATGTAGCTCCCCTGAAAAAGAAGGTGATTATTCACAGGAAGCTGGCTCCCTGGTTTAATTCAGAGCTGCGTTCCTGGAAGCACAATGTTAGGAAATTGGAGAGAAAATGGCGCTCCACACACCAAGAGGAATCCTACCTAATCTGGAGGGACAGTCTATTGTTGTATAACAAGACCATTCGCAGAGTTAGAGCAGCATATTTTTCATCATTAATTGAAGAGAATAATAATAATCCTAGATTTCTCTTTAGTACAGTTGCCAAACTTACACAGAGTCATAGCTCCGTTGATCCATCCATTCCCTTAGCTCTTAGCAGTAATGATTTTATGGGATTCTTCATAAATAAAATTGATTCCATTAAAAATAAAATAATTGGCATCCTCCCAACCATGATTACCTCGTCCTCAGTAAGTGAGGCAGCGTTGGAGGAATCTTTAGAAACTGCGCTGTCTGAACTGTCTAGAAGCAGTAGAGCTTTCTGAGCTATCTAAAATATTAGCTTCATCTAAACCTTCTACCTGTATGTTAGACCCAATCCCAACCAAGTTGTTTAAGGAGATATTCCCCTTGATCAGTGGTCCTATTTTAGACATGATTAATCTATCCTTAGTAAATGGATATGTGCCACAGGCTTTTAAAGTAGCTGTTATTAAACCTTTACTTAAGAAACCATCTCTTGATCAAGATGAGTTAGTAAATTACAGACCTATATCTAATCTTTTCTTATCTAAAATTCTCGAGAAAGTAGTTGCTAATCAACTTTGTGAACATTTACAAAGTAATGACCTACTTGAGGAGTTTCAGTCAGGCTTCAGAGCTCATCATAGCACTGAAACGGCTCTGGTGAAGGTCACTAATGATATTCTCATGGCCTCAGATAATGGACTTGTGTCTATACTTGTCCTGCTAGATCTCAGTGCTGCATTTGATACAGTTGATCACAATATTCTCCTACAAAGACTTGAGCATACTGTAGGGATTAAGGGGAAAGCATTAGGCTGGTTTAAATCTTATCTGTCGGACAGATTCCAGTTTGTTCATGTTAATAATAAATCTTCTTAAAGCTCTAGGGTCACCTGTGGAGTACCACAGGGTTCAGTCCTTGGACCAATTCTCTTTACTATATATATGCTTCCGACTGGCAAAATTATCAGATAGCATGGGATTAATTTCCACTGTTATGCTGATGACACTCAGCTATATTTATCCATAAATCCTGATAAATCCAATCAATTGGATGACTTTAAATTTCCTGCACTTAAATTCTGACAAGACAGAAGTTATAATCTTTGGACCAGAGTCCTCAAAAAATAAACTTCTTAATCATTCACTGAATCTGGATGGCATTAACTTGGTCTCTGGTGGTAAAGTAAAAAATCTTGGTGTTATTTTCGACCAAGACATGTCATTTAAATCCCATATTAAACAGGTTTCCAGAGTTTCCTTTTTTCACCTCCGGAATATCGCCAAAATTAGAAACATTCTGTCCAGGGGTGATGCTGAAAAACTAGTCCATGCATTTGTTACTTCAAGGCTGGACTATTGTAATTCTTTACTATCAGGAAGTCCACAAAATGCAGTTCAAAGTCTTCAGCTGATCTAAAATGCTGCAGCGAGAGTTCTGATGAAAATCAACAAGAGGGATCATATTTCTCCAATTTTAACTTCCCTTCATTGGCTTCCTGTTAAATCAAGAATAGAATTTAAAATTCTTCTTCTAACGTATAAAGCCCTTAATAATCAAGCTCCATCATATATCAGAGCTCTGATTACCCCGTATGTTCCTAACAGAGCTCTTCGCTCTCAGACTGCAGGTCTGCTGGTGGTTCCTAGAGTCTCTAAAAGTAGAATGGGAGGCAGATCCTTTAGCTATCAGGCTCCTCTCCTGTGGAACCAACTCCCAGTTTTGGTCCGTGAGGCAGACACCCTGTCTACTTTTAAGACTAATCTTAAAACTTTCCTTTTTGACAAAGCTTATAGTTAGAGTGGCTCATGTTACCCTGAGCTACCTCTATAGTTATGCTGCTATAGGCTTAGGCTACTGGAGGACATCAGGGCCTATTTTTTTCACTCTACTGATTTCTACTGTTCTCCAGTCTACTGTTCTCCAGATTTGCATTGCATTACATTGAAATGACTGTTGTCATTTCAGCTTTTAACTTTTTGTTCTCTCTCTTTTTTCTTCATAGTAGGTACACCTGGTCTGACGTTCTGTTGACTGTGAATTCATCCAGGGAGGACAGATCACCGACTATTACCATCTAATGTAGAACAGATTACTAGATCAATGTGTGCTTCTGTGCTTTTTTGTCTGTCTTGTTGTGTCTCTGCTCTGTCTTCTGTAACCCCCAGTCGGTCGAGGCAGATGACCGTTCATACTGAGCCCGGTTCTGCTAGAGGTTTTTCCTTCCCGCTAACGGGTGTTTTTTCTTTCCACTGTCCCTTCATGCTTGCTCAGTATGAGGGATTGCAGCAAAGCCATGTACAATGCAGACGACTCTCCCTGTAGCTCTATGCTTCTCCAGGAGTGAATGCTGCTTGTCGGGACTTTGATACAATCAACTGGTTTTCTTATATAGGAACATTTTTTGACCAATCTGTATAATCTGACCCAATCTGTATAATATGATTGAACCTAACTTGTAAAGTGCCTTGAGATGACATGTTTAATGAATTGGCGCTATATAAATAAAATTGAATTGAATTGAATTGAATTGAACTGATTATTATTTTTAATCAAATAATGGACTATTTTGGTAAAACTTAATTACTAACACAATTCCAACATGCATACAGACAAGGCTTCTCAACTAATACTACACTAGCACACCAGACATGTTAACCATTCCTCGGTTAACATGTCTGGATGAAAAGAAACTAGTAGGAGCTGTGTTTTTGGACTTCACTGCAGCTTTTGATGTAATCAACCATGGTCTTCCTATGGCCAAACTTAGAGCATATGGCTTTTCACAAGCTGCATTGGCCTGGATACACAGTTATCTATCCAATAGGATCCAGCAGGTCTTTTACAACGGCAGTCTTTATTTACTTTTATTATTATTTATTTATTTATTATACAACGGCAGTCTTTCTAACAGTATAACATCATGTGGTCTATCGCAAGGAAGTTGTTTGGGTCCACTTTTATTTTCAATATTCATTAACGATTTTTCATATGTTGCTGAAAAGGCTGGTGTTGTAATGTATGCTGATGATGTCACTGTTTACTGCAGCATCAACAACAATGGAACCAAATGGGAGTCTACAGCAAGAGTTAAATACAGTAGTGGACTGAATGAAAAAGAATAAACTGGTATTAAACAATTTCAAAACTAAATGTATGACGTTTTCTGTAGTAGATATACATTACCAAATATTACTTCACTTAATTTGTATATTGAGGATACCAAGGTGAAGCAAGTCACCAAATTTAAACTGCTGGGCATTAGATTAAACAACTTTTAATCCTGGTCAGATCAGATTGACCACACAGTCAGTATGATGGGCTTGTCATGATTTGTCTTTCTGAACCCGGACAGAGCACGCTCACACAGAGCTTGTACTTTTGCTGTTTATTGAAAGTAATGAGTTGGATGATGATGACCAGAGTTAGTAACCGGACTGGAGATGATGGGTGCAGGAGCAGAGTTCTTGGAGATGCTGGGCTGCTGTCAGACGAGAGGTGCAGAGCGCGACAGTTCTTGGGATGCAGGACTGCTGGAGCACAGGGTAGCAGGCAATCCAGCGACAGAGCAGAGAGCAAACCTGGAGCACAGGGGTAGCAGGCAGTCCAGCAACAGAGCAGAGAGCAAACTTGGAGCACAGGGGTAGCAGGCAGTCCAGCAGCTAGCAGAGGCTTTACTTGAAGCACAGAGGTAGCAGTAGTGATGTTACGTGATGTGCCGAGGCTTCGAGGCGTGTGTCGAGTAATGGAGGGGGCGTTTCCGTAATGCGCGTATCGAAGCTTGCCGAAAACGATGACGTCCGAAGCCTTGCTGCCCGGCTGTACCACGTGACTGCTTTGGGAAGTGGCTCAGATTTCGGTGCAGGGTTTGACAGCTTTGGAAACCCCACAGGCTCCATTCAAAATGTGGGTTGTTGTAGGCGAGTTGCGGTAAGTTGAGAGAGTGGATAGAGTTTTGATAGTTTCAGTGTTTCCCGCAGCACTATGTCGGCGAGGCGGCCAACATTCCAAAAAAAAAAAAAAAAAAAAAAAACTAACTTGATATGCTTGCATGTTTATTTGACGTTAACACACGTTTTTTTGTTGTTGCTTTCTCGCATGCATATAGTGAATGGCAGGGAAAAAACAGGCAAAAATACATGTATACTTTGAAGCGAGAAGCGACTTCACCAACGGCGTCGATGCTGACGCCCCCCGCTCCGCCAGTCATCCGCGTAAAACTTGTCTCCCCCCCCGCTCCGCCAGCAGTCATCCGTGCAAAACTTGTCATCTGCGCAAAACTTGTTCTCCCCCCCCCCCCCCCCCACCCCGCTCCGCCGGTCATTCGCACAAAGCTTGTTCTGGCCGCCAACTTACCGCCTCGCCTAAGCAAATTCCTGCGGGAAACACTGAGTTTGGATAACAGAGTTTGGATAGTGGTTATTTAGTTTGAGACAGTTAGTTTGGTGTTTGGAGAGTTTAGGAGAGAGATAGATAGATAGGAGATTTAGGAGTGCGAGGACAGGATAGGAGTAGGATGGAGCCGGCGAGAAAGAGGAGGATTTCCCCTATGGAGAAATTGTTGTTTCTTAATAAAAATGCATGAAATCATCCAAGTTACACAAGCATTAGCCTATTCACTACCCCCTCCCTAGTTCCATAAGCACTTTCTCTGTCCTCTGCCTGATTAAGCCCATGCCATTTTTCTAGAGTCTCAGAAAAACATTATTACACAACATGCCATATCACATGACACTACTATTTTGGGAATAATTACACACAGAGAATACATTCAAACAATATTTTATTATACACATATGTGTATACATAATTTATGTAGACAAATGATTTCGTCCTACACCTTTTGTGAAGTCATTCCCAAGAGCCATAATAGACAAAAATTCAATGCATCACACGTGTTAAGATACAGCTGGCTGTGATTATACACCTGGCCAGTAGGTGGTTTCGTGTGCACATGAAGCTTCAAGAAATGAACTCTTTCTCGAACCAGTTGGCTCAAGTGGTTCAATGTCTCATGAGGCTTCATCTCACCATCACTAGGTAGCAGGAAACCCAGCAGCTAGCAGAGGCTTTACTTGGAGCTCAGTGGTAGCAGGAGATCCAGCAACTAAACAGGGAGCAAACTACGCTGACAGACGTGGAGTGAGTGGAGACTGATGAGAACAGGACTAGACAGGCGTGGTGTTGGTAGTGTTACTGTTTCACCGTGCCGTGTCTACGGTGAAGCACCCTCGGTGGACCCAGTTCGTTTTACCCAGTCAGGCGACCCCCACGTACTTATTACCTTGAATGTAGGACGCATAAACCAGACAAGTATGCTTTTAGTTATATTTTATCTACGTAAAGACAGAGAAATAGTTACAGTCACACCAGCGCTGATGGGCCCCTGATCGGCAGGAGGCCCCGAGTGCTCATCACACAAACATTATAAAGGGATCTCGGGACACACCCATACAAGGGCGGTACACATCCAAACTGTGACATCAGCAGGGAAGCTGTGTCACCTCCGGGGTGGTATCTGATAGATATGTGCCGGGATAAACAGCTCGTTCCACTTGACCTTGTTGATATCCTAACAGACCCCCTGATGATGTGTCTTAATGGCACATCACCAAAGATGATCAACCAGTGGAACGACAGCTCTCAGTCTGTCTCTCTCCCAGAACAGTCGGTCATTCCGTCCAGTCCAAGCAATCCACGCACGTCAGCTTCCGGCTTCCAGAGTCCATCCATCCGTGATCTCCATGGCAGTCGATAGTACGGCTCAGTCTCTGGGGTCACACAATCTCTGCTGGTGTGCCCGAAAGGCATTTTGTAAAAACAGTCCAGTTGTCCGTTAGCCCCCCCTGTTGGTGTGCCCCAAAGGCACATCACAACGAAAACAGTTCCAAGAAATGGGCCGGACAAACATCGATGGAAACATCTTAGCATCAATCAGCATGAATACTTCATAATTCAGCATTTTTTACTCAACACCACAGTCCAAGCATTTTAACTACAATTTAGGGTTCAACTATTTGAGCTAGGCCTGTTTTAGGTTCCTATGCGCACATTATTTTAAGTTTACTTTAGACCAGATAAGCTAAAGATGCACCTTAATCAAGGCCAAATTCGTCTACTCTACCCCCACCCCAAGAAACCTCCTACTCGGTCCTCCACTCTCCATTCCTATGGACAACGATCCATCACCTTCACACCTCACAAATCCAAGAGTACCAGTAGGGGGCATCAGAGGGCAGGCTGAGCCTTAAGCAGGAAAACCCCATCTCTCTAAGAAATGGTAAAAAACCCGATAGAGCCCAGTCTAGGGGAATCCCACTCTGGGCCAATCTGAGCGAGAAGACACCCTGTATTGAATCTAAAAATTAGCCTTACCAAGTAATTTATGGATCTGTGATAGCCATCAGATCCTGGTTCTCTATATAACAAAGCAAGAAGATTGCAAGAACTGCAGGTCGTGGTGTGTGTTTCTGTAACAGAGAGTTTTCATTCTTAGTCATAAAGCCATAGTGATCAACATAATGCAACATCACAGTATAAACATCATAACACATAAGATCAAACATGGAAGTCAGTCGAAAACAGAAAGGAGAAAGAAAAAAATCAGTTTTGTGATATAAAAAGAGTCTGTACGTCAATAACGCAAAGTTAAGGAAGCCTTCAGGCCATTCAGGCACAAGGCAGAAAATAATCTAATCGCGCTTAGGGTCTCTTCAGGCAACTCCTCCCGTTGAAGAATAAGGAATCAGAGTTCTCTGGCTTCTTCATCCCCAGTCCTCTTCTTGGTTCCTCCGCATGGACAAAAACGATTTAGTTGGATGGTAATGAGAGTCCTGTCCTTTTTCAGGCAATAAGCATTTTATCCCCAAGAAAATGCTCTGTTGAGATGGTTGGCAGACACCAGGCCTTGTTTACTGTTGGATAACAGAAACAAGGTGTAATTAGTGTTCTTATCAAGACTCCCAATCCTTTTTACATTTACCTTCTTCAAACACTTTCACATCCAGATATTTCCGTTCACAATTATTATGCTCTTAGCTTAACCTCCTTTACTGTAATCATTAGATCTTGCATTACTCTTATATAAAAGAGAAATCTGAAAGTTCAACGTTATCTGCAGCAGCATTTCTCTATAATTTTTTCCCATGTGTGTCTCACCTTACAATTGTCCAACAGTTGAAAAGTTCTCTGCAATAGAAATTTATCATCATATGTTTCATGGCTACTGTGACACGGTTCATCTCAATTTATCTAGCACACAAGGAATTGTATTAAAACCTTTCAGAAACTTCTTGCTGAACCAGCTCTACAATACTTCACATTTTTCTAAAAAGACCAACAGAAAAACCCTTAAGTTTGTAAAAGAAAGCTCCACTATGTATATTTGCAGAATAATGTTGTGATATTAATCAGAAGCAGCCTTATGTACTTCTTGTCTTATTTTAAAAAGATCAGCTGAGAAAAAGGAAGACTGTGCATGCCCAAGCATTACACAAAGTCGTAATTGGCTGCCATTCAGGAAGTGGGTGTAGCCCAGGGCGGAGACAGGAAGTAGTTCTGTGAATCACTTTCAGCTTGACGTGCATCAAACCAATCATCCAAAGCGAAGAGCAATTCTAACCCGATTAACTTTCCTTATTTCTTTTTTTTTTTTTTTTTTTTTTTTTCTGCTTGTTTTAACAGATTGCTTTTGTAAGCAACCCTGGTTGCATTTTATGTCCCCCTGTCTAAATTTTGTTTGAAACAAACCTTTAAACTGTAGTATGCTGTGAGCAGTAACTCATTGTTGCTTATTAAACACATCGCCCCCTGACCATGTAAGAAGCTCCATACTGCTCTAGGTAGTGTTTTGTATGAGTCTTTAAACCTTTTTCAGTCATTCAACATTAGTTTAATAGATAATACAGCCAAGTATAATTTTATCCCAAAGTAAATCAACCCTTTAACAAGTATCTTGTTCTTGTTTTCATGTGTTTAGTTTACCCTTGAAAAACTTTAAGCAGACATTACTCCAAGTGTTTTTCTTACATTTTCAGTTATCCATTATTATTATTATCTACTATTAACTCTTTTTTACTGCGTTCTTACAAATTTAGGATCTGTATCCGTTAAATTATAATCACCCAGTGATCTATGAATCCTTATTTTATGTTTGCACTGTCTTCTCCTAGCAGATAAAAATCCCCATTCTAGAATTTGCTTTTATGTTTCGTCAATCACTGTCTGTTGTGATTATTGAAGAAATTGTGCAGTTCCCTTGAATCCTCTTAAATATAGACCACCCGTTGGTAAATGATCAGCATTAAGTTTTGCCCTTCTTCTAATTCTTTGTTTAGCCTTAGTATCTGCACTTTAATCTGTGGATCATAGGAATTCTTTGTTTGAACACGTCTCTGTGTCCGTATTTGTTTAGGTCTCTGTAATTTTGTTCTATGCGTTTTAAGTGTGAACCTGGTCAGGATAGAGAAAGTCATCTCCGATGCTCCTTTTGGCAACCCCAGCAAACCCAAAAACAAAACGTTCACAGTCAGTGTTAGGTTACAGGTAATCCCTGTGGGAACACGACGTCATCTCCTTGGTCCAACCTGGTTCCAAGCGCCTGGGCCATCGAAACACTCCACCACCTGCGACAAATCTTTGACATTTTCAAACCACAGCAGCTATTCCTGGGTGTCCAAACCCCCTGTCTGTGAAATGTCTCTCGTCGTAAGCCCAGGCTTTCAGTTTATCGCTTCTTGAGTGTCCCGCTTTCGAGCCCATTAACCCCAAGTTGCATATTGTTGAATCCCCATTTTCAAATGTTCTGTCGTTAAGAGTCCAAGAGTGTGTTATAGGTGCGTTTCCTGAACGCCAACCTCTCCATGTCATGTTGATGAAACCTTGTAGTTGAATTCCATCACCTGTGAAGCAAAGCAGTCGTGCATAGTCCTGTTCAAGATGTTTTATAGCACAGCAGGAGTTTCACTGTCGGGTGCCATTGCAGCTCTGATGTTCCTCAGAGCCGACCTTCATGCATTGATATCATTGTCAAGCTGTTATACTCTTATCATCATCTTGTGACCAGGAGTCGCTTCTGCTGTCCTGACCAGATACCCAACGTCCAACTAATCTAATTGACCTCATTTCTTTCCTGTATGTACGCAAGAGGATAATCGTTAGATTATCCTGGTCTAAAAGACCTCAAGGTTAATAGTTGGCTAAACTCTGTTTATGTGTTTTTTCCCTTCTGGATGTTTTAACATCTAGTTAAAGAACAACTATTGTGCTATTTTGTGTTCAAACAGAGAGATGTTAAGTCTCCTCACACCTTTTAGGTAACTGCGTACAATTCCAAACTATTTACACTGGTGCTTTAATCCCTAATTTACCCAAGTTATTTATTAGAATAGGGCATTATTCTAAACTTGCAGTTTTATCCATTCAAGTCCTTAACCTTTGTATTGCTTTACATCCTAATAATTAATTTCTTAGTTGCGCCTCTGCTTACTTTAAGATACCCAGTAAATGTTGTGCTCACAATTTCTCCTTCGCTTGAACAAGGTTAAAAGGTTTAGAGTTTATTCTGCTTATATTGAAATATTAGCTTGCTCACTCGTTCGTTCATTCGTTTATGCTATTAACTGTTGCTGTAACGCCTACTTTAACATTTTCGCCCACTAGTTTTTTCATGATCCTATTTTATCTCTTATTAATGTACTTTTTCCCATATCGTCTGAATCGCATACATTGTTCTTATCCACTTTCCTTTTACGTTTAAACGGCCCCTCTATGTATCCCACTCCTTACTTTAATCACCAATATTCATAAGTTGTCAAACCTGTTTAGGTTTAGCATAATTTCTTAAGCTGCTCTATGCTCTCATCCCGTAACTTAATATTTTGGTGCAAAAATGGATGTCTTTTAGCGGTTCCCCCCTATTTCTTCTCATGCATGATGTATTTTATGAAGCTTATTGTATCTTAAAGGTGCCTCTTTGAATCTTATTCAAAACCCCCTGTGGGGTTAATAAAATTCCAAAACATATCTATATGTATTTTAAATGATTTAAATAAAAACTTTGTTAGAAAAGTAAAAGAAAATCCTTCTTATCGGCGGCCCAAAATCTCTACCAGCTTTGTTTCCAGACCAGTACCACTTGTCCGAATGCGTTTGACCCTCTTATCGCTCGCTAATAACAGCTCTGACTTAAAACAATTAACATCCTAGGGGTTTAATAATAATCTTGATTGCTTTTAATCTGAAAGTTTTCTTCTAAGTGCATCCGCCAATGTGAATGTTTCTAATGTGTGTTTCGTGTTTTAATTATGTGCAGGAAAATCTGATGTGAAATGCAGAAGGGGTGTCTGCCAACTCATCTTTGTTTCGTGTTGCGGTCCACTGAAGGTTATCCGATGCCTCTGTCTTTTCCCCCGCAATTAGTTGTCAATTTTCAGTCCTCATGTCTCAGTTCAACAGCACAACATCGTTCCAGAACGAACAATGTCCATGAATCTTCTTTCTCCAATCGTTGTGTCTGAAACCACAAGGAATTCTGCCAGCCTTTTGCCAATATGGATTTTGTCCAAAATCAAATTTTCTAATACAAGAATTGTCTATCTTCATCCGTAGTGTAGTGTAAATAAGTTGAAAAGAAAAAATCAAAACAAAAATTACAAGAAAACTGTCTCAAAACAAAATCAACCACATCGTTCCCTCTAAAACAAAATTATTCTTGAAGTTCTTCACCTTTACCCCAGATCTTGATCCCTTAAAAATTTATCCAAGCAAAATATTTTACAGACAGTTCAACCTCTTTGTATAAGTTCAATAATAAAAAACATTTCTCTTAACCTTGTAGCATCACATTCCCCATTAAACCTCTATGCAGCGTCTGTAAAAATCACTGATTTTTTTATCCAAAATTTGATTAAAAACTGGATTAGGCAGGAGTCAAGTACATCACCTTTTTCTCCGTCCCCTGGACCACTTTGGCACCGCTTGGTACTAACTTGTCTCTGAGAATGCCTAAGAAAAGAGACTAAAATCTCTCCGTTAGCACATTACAATTATATATGACCAGGTTTCCTTGCAAGAAAAAAGCAGAAAACAGGATAGAAATGTTAATGTGAGTCAGTGGAGAGGGGAACAGTGGGAAGGGGTACATGAACAATTTCCAAAGCCACCTTCTTACCGCTAGAAGGATACTGAATACTGAATTGTACTTTATAACTAAATTTGCCTTGCCTAGAAGGTCTCAATATTACCTGTCATAAGTTTGTTAAACTTAGCATAATTTAGTCACTTTTGTCAATCCCTGCACGTCCCTTTTAGATTATGACTTCTTACCATACGGCCTGAAAGAGCTCACTTTCCAGAGTCTTCTGTCAGAACAAGGTGGCTTTACAGTTTCATCTCACATCATCTGAAAGAAGTAACTCAGAGAAAAACAATTCCGTTAGTGTATTAAGTGACAAAAGAAAACCTGGTCTTTTTTAGTGTCTTGGTTCTTAACGTGATGTGTCTAAGTTCTCGGTTGGTCCAGGGGAGGTAGGAATCTCTTGTTCCTTTTCTTTCAGCGTTTTGTATTAATACTTCTCCTTTTCTTAAATTATCTGCCGAACAACCTTAAATGTTGTCACTTTTTTGCCGCTGGTGATGTAAAAATTAAAGCAAATGAATCATTTAACAAAGAAATAATCAAAATACACAAAACAATAAAAATCCGAAAGTAAAAAGTCTCCCAAGGAGTGCAATCTGTGTGTTCCAATATCTTACAGCATTCTTTTGATTTCTTTCTAGCACTTTCGATCATGCAAACTTAGTTATTAATGCTTTTCAATCTTAAATTGTCAAGGGTGAAACTTTAAAGCAACCATTTTCTCTTTCAGGCTTTTGAGCTTCTAGTGTTTTTCTATACATGATAAGAGTTTTCCCCGTATTTCAGCACATTGAGAAGGCTACCCAAAAACAAACAAATTAGAAGTAGTATCTAACCCTTCACAAGCTGGCTTTATTTTATTTTTTCCCTCTGACATAGTTTTCGTGCCCCTAGGCCAGAACACACAGACCCAGCCTTGCCATAACATTCAGATGTTTACATCATGGTCAGATTTGTTTATCATATCTTTTGTCCTGCTTCAGGTTAAACTGACTCTCTGAGGCTTGCCTCAGCTCAACATAACTAATAACATCAGATGCTTTTGTAACCGATGACATGCTTAATGTGGCCTTGTGATATCTTGACACTTCTCAAAATTTCTCATTAGCTGCATTCAAATCCCCAGTAAAAAGAAATAAAATAAATTAATACAGAACCCTTAGAAAAGCAACCATATTTAGTCCCATACAGTTTGTTTAAAGCACAGTTTGTCTCATCTATTTAAATCAAAAATCATGTATATCTTAATGCTCTTAAATTCTTCTTTTTAGGCAGCTGTAAAATCCTTAGTTAAAAATCTCCCCTTAAACATATCCCATCCGGTTCCATTTCTCCCAAACATTCTCCCATATGCTCCCCATATGCTGTTTGCCATTTTATTAATGTTCCAAAATTACAATATAAAAGCTTTTACTCTGTTATTATTTCAGCTGTCATGAATTCATTGACAAACACAAGCCAAACGCAATCTAATAGCATAACTGAATACAGCCCTAATGCCTCTGGTTGCTGTACTGCATATTTAAGCTCCAAACAACAAAAAAACTTTTATCCCCAGTCCCAAGTATTTCTTACGGCCCTGGGATATTTTCTGTTTAAGACACGTTAGCATATCTCAGTGTAACAATTTAATTTGGCCAGATATTTAATGTAAAAAAAAAAAAAAAAACTTTGTTATTTAAATCTCTCTTACTTTTACCTTTTTGTTAACCTAGTCCATGCTTAAAATGTCATTTGAATTACGGAGCTGCAGTTCTCCCAAAACAAATGATCATCTTGAAACCATGAACAATAATTTTAACCGAATTAATTAATTCACACAGAAGAACGTTTAGTTACAAACGACACATACATACGTACAGTTACATACAGATACATAGAAACTAACGACATTCAGACAAACAAACACACGCAGGCCTTTACTTCTGACAGGGAGGAAGGGCTGTTCAGATCCTAGCGACGGTTATGGCAGCCTCTTTCAAAATGCCCTGGCGAACCACACGCCCAGCAAAAGGGCACATCATAATCTTTGGTTGGTCCCTTTCTATGATTTCTGTACTGCTGTGTATCTCTACTGGGCATTTGACCCCATGGAGGACTCTGATACATCTGAAATGGGACATCTGGATGGAGGTGCCCCACAAACTGGTTTGAACCAAACACAGGTGTCGGGGCCATAACCATCTGAGCTTTTGCAACATTCTTCTTCCTCCTCCTCCTCTTACTTTGAATGTCTCTCAGCTGTTGTAGCTGTTCAGCTAAGAGTTGTTGTTCTAACTTCTGTGAATCACTGCTTATCTGTTTCATATTCTTTTCACCCCTATCCAGCTGATGCACCAAAGCAGCCATCCATTGATCTAAAGGCATATCATAACTCGCAACCATTCTATACATGTTCTGCTTAACATCCTGTGCCTGGCCCTTTAACATTGCTTGTTTAAAGAGTTGCTGCAGCGTGACTAATAACGGGCAAGAGCCGGTCTGGTCTTCCCATACTTTCAACATTCTGTTCACATATGCTGAAGCCGACTCCCCTGCACAACGTGTAGTGTCATTTAAAAGGCCAGAATCCGTACTTACCGGATAAAACGTCCTCAGTGTGCTCCAAAGTTGCGGTGCCACCGGGGCCAGAGGGGCAGCTGCTCCTAGTTCGTCAGTTCCAGCAGAAACTTCAACCGCATGTACCTCATGTGGTTCCAGGTATGCTGATAAGCCAGTCCTCACATCACCAATAGCCAATACATACCCGCTTAAAATCTCCACGAATGCTTTGATCCAAAGGTGCGCCCCTTCTCTTGGGTCAGGGAGTATGTGCCTCAGATGAACGTTGTCAGCACATGAAAGAGGGCTGTAAACAGCTGCATTCACCTGTCCTGTAGCACTGCGAGTCTGAAACAATGGCAGTTGCACACTTTGTTTCGTTGCAGGTAAAGAAAGATCAGTTTCGCTAGAATGCAGATTACATCTAGGTCTTATGTTACAGCTTATCTGTCCCCCACATAACTCCATACCAGGCACCTCCACCGAAGGGTCTGATGAAGTCACCACACTCCTGGCCTTGGATAACAGTTCTCCACTATCACCACACAGATTGTTTTGCATAACAGCGGCTGCACCAGAAGCAGACATGTCTGGAATAACAGGAGTTGTGTACTTACCTTCTTGTTTGAAAGAAGATGATTTCCTTACCCCCTGCAGATTTTCACTCTCTTGTTGTTTGTCGAGGCCTGAGAAGCATATGCTGAAATAATGTTTAGTTAGTTCTATCAAGCCTGCTATTTTGATTTCCTCTTTTTGGCATTTTTCTCTAGCAAACTCACCAGCATCAGCCGTTTTTACTTGTGCTTGGGCTAGTCTATTTTTTAACATTTGCAAATAGTAAGTGCACATTTGGGCTTCGGGTGGAGGTCCTTCTGTATCACCAAAAACCCCGTCTCCCCTCATTTTTTCACACCACTCCTCAAATTGTTTTAAATGGTTTTCAGCATCTCTGTGTGGAAAGCTTGCCATTATGCTCCCATTTCCTGCCTCCAGCAGTGTTCCTAAAGAACACCCCTGGAGCTCATTTTCTACCTGATTCTCAGCCATTCCCGCACTCACACGTTTTGGCCAACCTGCTGGGACAGCGTCCTGTCCCCGGTCCAATGAGAGCTTATTTTTTATCTCTCAGACACCAAAACTTATTATGTTCCTATGTGCCTTATTATAGTGTTTTTACACAGCATTTTCAATGAGCCAGTGTACTCAGGATGAGCAGGTTATATGTCACCTGAACAGGTGCACCCTTACCCTTCACTTCCACGGCTCAATGATAGTAACGTGTCTCACACACACACACACACATACACACTCACACTCTCTCTGGCCAATCTTTAGTTAACTCAGTACGTACCTCCGGTCCTGCTGGTTGTGTGTGCGTCCACTGGCTTTTTTCTCTTTCTATATTCGTCTGTAATCGGGGTTTTTACAAAACGTCAAACCACCGCATTCACACTATTGTGTATTTGCCAGGTCGTACGCGCTCGTTTTTCGAAAAAGGCTGCTTTTATATTACCGCAAAAACGACTTTTATGTTCGTCCTTGCGGAAAATAAGGGGGCTCTAAACCCACATTTTCTAGGCTACACGATGTTTTAGAAGCCACGCGTACAGGCGTCTCTGTCAGAATGGCTGCTTTTATGTTAAACACAGAGGAACACGTATTCTCCTCCGTGCCTAACAGGGGGACCTTTTAAACCCTAAATTCTCAAGGTGCACAGTATTTTCGGAAGCCTGGCCAAGACTTCCCGGACTCTCACCTCTGTGACCGCACGCAAATCCCAAGTTCTTATCGACACGTTTGCAAACGATTATCCTCAAACCTTTCTCTGCCTTTAGGAATACAAAAAGTCGGTCCTCCAGGAAGAAAAAGACACTAGGAGATGAATGAAATCTCCTTACCTTTTGTGCGGCCGCGGGCTGTGTGTTTTCCTTCCGGAATGACGTCCTGACCGAAAAAACGGAAGGTGGTACGTCGTCCTTTGGGTCCGGGCGGAAACACCAATTTGTTACTGTTTCACTGTGCCGTGTCTACGGTGAAGCACCCTCGGTGGACCCAGTTCGTTTTACCCAGTCAGGCGACCCCCACGTACTTATTACCTTGAATGTAGGATGCATAAACCAGACAAGTATGCTTTTAGTTATATTTTATCTACGTAAAGACAGAGAAATAGTTACAGTCACACCAGCGCTGATGGGCCCCTGATCGGCAGGAGGCCCCGAGTGCTCATCACACAAACATTATAAAGGGATCTCGGGACACACCCATACAAGGGCGGTACACATCCAAACTGTGACATCAGCAGGGAAGCTGTGTCACCTCCGGGGTGGTATCTGATAGATATGTGCCGGGATAAACAGCTCGTTCCACTTGACCTTGTTGATATCCTAACAGTAGAGACTGAAGATGAGCCGGCGGGGAAGAGAAGACTGAGGGAGGCTGTTAGAAGAAATGTGAATGTAATCATTTTCTTTTTATCTTTTTATTAAGGACTGTTCTACTGTTTTAACTTCACACAGGAGAAACAGATGTATCTCCTAGACAAGGAGTCTCTAGCTATATATGTTAATCTTATACCTCTTTGTGTACCAACCCCGTGTGGTAAACCCCCCCCTTATCTTTTACACCCATGTTGTGAATTCCTGACTCCTCCTGCCCTTTCTTTGATGTCTGATAATAAAGGCAAAGAGACAGAAGGTAGCCAGGGCAGATGGGGCCCAGACTGTGATGAAAACGGCCTCACGTCCCTGGCCCTGCTGCCCTCTGTCTCTTTGAGAAGAGTCTAAAACTTGTTTGTGTTGGCTTTCTTTCCAGAATAAAGGGGTTATTAAACTTAACTCTATCAGAGGCTTTAGTAGGGAGGCTGGCAGGTGGAGTGAGTTCTGACTGATTAGTCCCTAACAGGTGTGACTGATTGCTGAGCTGAGTGAGAGGAGGTACTGGAAAACAACAAGGAAAAAAGCCAGACCAAAACTAAACCATGACAGGGCTGGGGAATAACCATGTCAAGAAAATGTTCCGCATATTGTCCAGCTTCTTTATTGAAAAATGTAGTCCAAAGTCTTGTTTTATCTCATTTACAGTATTGTTCAGTAGTTTAGTCCAGTGGTCCAGAGTAGTTTTGCAATGTCCTTTTCACACCAATGTGCACAAGATGCATCTTAAACTGTCTTAGTGAATCGTGGAGGCAAAACTAAAATGCAGTCTTCTGCTTTTTATGCAAAAGGTTATGATTTATAATACACATCATTATTTTAAAGAAAGAATATTATTCAGTGGACATTGCCATTAGCATGTAACATCAACAACACGTTTATAGTTCCAAGCTCTGGAAGTAATTTTATGTAGAAAACTATTCTATATAGAGGGGCTATTATGCAGCGGGTGTTGGGTGGCTTTTATAACTTTTAAAACTCTAATTAAATAAATATGTATGTTTTAATTACATGCACCGTTAATTGCATTTTTGTATTTTGACATTATGGACCCCAGGAAGACTGGCAACCATTGGTGTGGAAACTAATGGGGATCCAAATAAAACAATAAATAACAATAAAACAATAAACTGCAGACGCAGCACCAATCCGCCTATCGATCTCCCGTTCCATCTTTCCCTCATTCATGAACAAAACTCCGAGATACTTCAACTCCTCTACTTGGGGCAGGACATCCACCCCAAACCGGAGAAGGCACTTTACCCTCTTCTGGCTCAAGACCATAGCCTCCGAGGAATAATTCAAACATATTTAATTTGCAATTACAATAATAAAGTTTCAAAAAGCATGGCATAGAAGATGTAATATTTTTAAATTTAAGGAGAAATATGGAGCATATGTTTTTTTATATAGTGGTGATAATAAGTTGCAATTTGTCATCCCCATGGCAGCATCTATCCCCTGCCTCAGCGCGCCTCCCCATCTCTCCCCACTAATAAAGGCCTGTCAGAGGCAGGGCAGGCAACCAGTCCACACGGACCACCATGCAACAGAATAAACCCCAGCTTATTGATGTGGAGAGGAAATCGTGTTTTTCTAGGCCTTTTGGGGAGATGGCTGAGGAAGCCGCCACTGGATTAGAGGTGGCAGAGGTTTCTGTGAGTGAAAAATGAAATCCGATTTCCTTCACTGTTCTGGAGCTGAGGAATATTTATGTAGAGTGTGAGCAAAAAAAAGCTCACTCTATGTGAAGATGAAAATGAGCTCTTCTCGTGTCAGTTCATACCTATAAGAGGTATATTTGAACGTTCAGCTTATGATGGCAAAAGGGTTAAAGAATTGAGTTGAGCCGAGGGTTAAGAAGAAATTGTATTGTGATTTCCAAGGCTACATGGTTCATGGCTTGTTTCATCCCCTCTGCGCTGAGAGTGCATCAGTGTGTCATTATGCCACACAGTGAGAAATTTAAAAAGGCCTCTATAATAGTGCAAGCTTGAAGCATTAAATCTATTTGCATTAAAATATATTCATCACGCTGTGAATTTAGGAAAGGAAAAAAGGAAATAAAAATGTTTTTGAATATCTTCCTAACGATTCTTTGACAGTTAAAACCTGCAACTCGCCCAAGGGTCCAGACGATGACCTGCAGAGAGGCAGGTGGGTGAAAAGTGGCTTGGCTTGATTTCTAGATAAAGGAGAGAAGCCATAAGCCAGTGGGGAAGATTAGTTGGTTTACAAAGAAATCCAGTTAAATCCCACCATTTCAGTCTCCATCATCTCACTCCTAGCTAACTGGCTACATAGTTCATGGTGTGTTGAGCATGACTCAAAAGTGGTCAATACTGAAGTGGGTATCTGGCACTCTTGTATTCTTTGTTATCAAGAATAGATATGTCCTTTGTTTTTGTTTTGTTGCCAGGTAAAAGGGAAACAAAAAATGAAAATTGGCAAATATAAAGGTTTAACCTTGCAGTATGTAAGGAGGCCTACACAAAAAATATAATAATAATAATAACAACAATAACAACAACAACAACAACTGCTTGGATGCCAATTTGGAAACTTTGTCAGTATTTGGACAAGATTAAGATCGCCTAGTAACTCTTTATCAAAGATAAAGGTGAATAGCAAATAATATTGTAACCAGGTGAAAAAGATGGGTATCTGCCAAATAGAATTTACATATTAAACACTGTTTTGATTTTGTTTCACCTACTTGTTGTAGTTTTTGGTTTTGACAGGGTGTGGTGCTGTTCCTTTGTAGAGCAGTCTAAGGTTTCAGGAAGTTAAAGTATACCTTGTTTATGTTTCCCACGTCCTTTCGCTCCATCCGTATACCCTTAATAATAGCTTCTAGCGGCTGTTCCTAGCTCCTGTTCCTTGACCTTTCATGGGGTCAACAGTAAGAACTCTATAGTGGGGAGAAATGGAGCTTCGGACTGCTGTGCCACTTTCGGACAGTACATGGATGATGCGAGTCATTTTCCTTACTGACTGCACTATTCGGACAGCATTTAACATGGCGACCGCTGATTCGCTTCCGCTTTGGCTAAAGAGTCCTTACTCAATAAGAGTACTAGGGTTGAGCCTTTGATCTAAAATAATGAAAAACACAGACATCTTTGTTTTTGAATTGTAATAAAATAGGCTTTATTGATCTCACGTTGGAGAAATTCACTCCAATTGAATCTGGGGTTTCCCCATTGAATTGGAGTGGTTTTCACTCATTAATCTGGACAAAGCAAGCAGCACTGTGAGGATCATCCTTGCCGACTAACGCACCATGAGACAGGTAAGTCACAGGGTGAGCAGCATCGTATAAGAATCTTGATTTACTTGTTGGACAATGCGGGTGAAATCACATATTTCTCAGAATGGTGGTATTTAATTAGTATAATTTCTGATTCTATGTAAAAGTAGATTTTACTTAGAGTATAATTAAATATAGCATAATTATACTACTTAGAAATTAGTATAATTCTCTTATTTTCATGCTAAAATGTATGTGTGTATAAGAAAAAGTAAATAATGAAAGAGTTTAACAGACAAAACTCACCGATTATAAGTTTGTGTAACTAAATCTAATAAAAACGTGAAAATAAAATGTGCTGCAGATTTTCTTGAGAGACAGATTTTGTTTTGCCAAAACCTCCTCATCTCTATTTGCAACGGTCATCAGGTGGAGCAGGACACTTGTTTTACATTCTTCCACTCAAAGCTCTTTCTACACATCTACTCTCGTTGATAACAAAACAACAAAGATGTAGGATCACATTAAGCCTTAGGGAGATTGAACAGAACATACTTTCTGCAAAATCTCTTCAACAACTTTTAGTACTGTAGCATAAGGGTCCATCTGATGTGCTGCATAACATTATAGCTGCTTATTTCACCTGCAGCAGTGTAGATATAAATTCTCTAGAGCATGTTATTAAAGTCACCCTGCAAACCCCTGGAATCTAAACAAGTGAATATTTGCTGAATTCCTCTACCTCTTGATGATTTTTCGGTATTTCAGGTATTCTACTCGTTCTTCAGAGAAAATGCATGTCTCCTGCATTATGCATTGCAAAACAGAATCTTATATGGCTACAGATAGCTTTTTTCAAGAGCTGTCACCTTCTTTAACAGTACTGCACTTTAACTGTCACCAAAGCCGTTCTCTTCCCCTGCACCTCGCATCCATGTAGACCTGCAGCATTATTACAGAATCGTATGTTCCTGGAAAGAGTCAAATTGCTCTTCGGTCCCACTTTGGTTGTTACTGCTGTTCACAATGTAATTCAATGTGGTTTAAAGGATAATTACAATATGTATGCAAAATAACATTTAAAAACAATAAACATAACATTAACAGCTGAAGGTAAGCAATACAAGAAATGCATGTTACATTTTTTATCTAAAACAATTAGGTCTGGGCGATATAGAAAAAAAGCATATCAATAAAATAGAAATACTGATCGATATCGATTGTTAACAAATTCAATACATACCTTTTAAGTGCAGCCCTGGCCATTTTATGCTGTTGCTTAGCAACCTATATTTAGATACAGAACACACAAACACTGAATTCAAACTCAACCCTTTATTCAACTAACTTTTTGCCAAAATTGCAAGTTTCTAAAAAAGAAAAAAGGAAGGCGTGCTCTCTGAACTCTTTGAAGGGGGCGGGGCTTGGTGATGGAGCAGTCCTGGGTCTGTGTTTGTGATTGGTTGGGAGGATGTAATGACTGTAATATCAACCTACTTGACAGGGTCGAATGCAAAAGGGAGGAAAACTGTTATTCTATTTGTCATGGTTTTCAGGTGACGAGCCCACATGCAGATACGATCGGACAGTTTTAAAAGATGTTTATTTAGGAGAAAGGCAGATATCAAGGACGGGACTACGGGCAACTCGGCAGGGTCAGAACGTCACACTGGAGAGACTGCAAGGAGAAGAAGAGTAAATGACTTTGGAAGTGAACCAGGAGAACTACTAGAAACTGCGCTGCTTACCATAAAGCTGGGCGGACCTAACCGGGGAGAAGTAGCGCCGAGGGAACTCTGTGATCCTACCCTGTTGGTGTTTGGCGGCTAGTGGCTGAGGGCGGCAGATGTTACTGGTGAGGGATCCAGAGCGAGCCTCCTCGGAAGTGGGTGACAGATGGATTGACCAAAGTGTGGGGAGAATCAGCAGAATCCGGGAAGGGGAATCTCAGGCCCCGCTGGGTAACATCCAGGGAGTATGAGGGGTGAGCCAGAGCAAAATCTGAGCGAGAGGATTCTGATGGTCTGGTTCTTCGGACAAGACGTCAAGACAGGTGAGTCCATCCAAGCACCAAAAACTGTGACGAAAACTGGGAGATCCAGAATTAGTTCAAAGTTCAAAGACGAAAAAACTCACAAGCAGGTTTCCAAGAGTTGGGTCAGCAGCCACGTCGTACCACGACTGGTTAAGGCTCTGGCGTCTTCCATCTGTCAGCGCTCTGCTTAAGAAGCCAGAGGAAGCCGCTTGCAACGAGCCGCAGGTGTGGGTCACGCCCCCTCAGCCAACTAGACACACCTGAGGAGTAGAGTTAGAGCAGGACAACACAGAGAACCCTGACACTATTGAACTTTCTATTGACCATTTTTTTCTATCATCAATATACGTCTATTGATCGATATATATTGTTATTGAATTATCGTCCAGCCCTAAAAACAATCATCTAAAACATAGTAAAACTGAACTGAAAAAGCAGTCTTTTGCCTTTATGGTGAAACCACTCTAAAACATTATGTTTACAGTCCCTATTTAAACACTCTTCAAGTCTTAGATTTTCAAGGACTTCCATCCAGAGTTGAGTTGCATAGTGTTGTGCAATTATACACTGTTTAAAGTTATTTAATGTTTCATAAATAACTCTCTGTCTGTTAAGTATTGTCTGGTGATGATCAGCTCTTAAGCTGATATCAAGACAACGGTTGAAAGGGATGGATTCGAGCACTAGCGATCTTTTAACAGCAAAACCTGCACACACATAGAATAAAGGAGTGACAACTTCTTTTCAAGTCCAAGAATTTAATAACAGAAATAAGATGAACATCCAGAGAACATCACTATGTAATGCTGTTTACCTGAATTAACACAATATTTCGATTAATAAATCCTCTCTACTTGGCTAGTGAAACTTAACTAAGCTACTAAGCAAAATGAAGATAAAAAGGAGCTAAGCTAAGGAACTATTTACATGCAAAAACAAACAAAAGACAAACAAAAGTGGTTGGTCATAATCAGATTAATTCAGTGAATCCCTGTTCACTACAGATCTGATTTCAAAAGCATGGAGTGGAGTTAAAACATCTGCCATGCATTTCAATCCATTCACAATGCAAAGCCCAAGTTAAACAAAATATTATTTGTTGAAATAATATTCTGAGGACTGTTTGTCCTGTAAGATTATTTAAACCCTTACGACCGAGTTTGTTAATGTGATTCTCCCTCCGGGCGCATGGGGTCGCTGCAGCAACTCGGTGGCTAAGAGGTTACAACATAAAGTTCCCAAAATTGCCTTGAAAACCGGCATTAATATACCATATTGATGCGGGAATAAGGCAGATAACACCATCGGAGGATGGCGGAGCAGAACAGTTACGCTTTATGCTTTAAAACGAACTCCCTTTTCAAATGTCCGAAACCGGATGTTAGCAAGCTAATAGCATGTTTGGCTAGCACGACCTACCGGTTAGCCCTTTGTTCTAAACACCACGGTTTACAAACATTTCCCAATAAACCGTTTCTTCACCCTCAGACCGCTGCCCAACCTGTTGATGCCTCATGTGTGAGTTCTGTCCACTTTGGCCGTTCCAGGAAGAAGCGTTGAAGGAGGAAATGGTTGGCTAGCGCTAGCGGGCTAGCGCTCGGTTCTTGGCAGGCTAGCGTTAACCTTGCAGCAGCAGGTGGCTAACGGCGTGGTCTGGATAGCTTGGAGGCCACGTTCTTTGACCGGGATGCAGTCCAAGCAGGGGTTTTCCTCAGCATCCAGCTTTCAGCTCCATTGGTGTTCACTTCCCTGTACAGGCTGAGGAAAAATACACAGAGCTGTTTCAGATGCAGGGTTTTTTCCCTGCATCTGATTGTGAAGTTAGGACTGCAACTTAGCTCTGTATTTGCCCGGACATGTTGTTTGTCCGGATTCAGTCAGGTCCTCTGCTGAAGCAGGCCCTCTGCTGAAGCAGGCAGTCGAATCTAGCAGACCCTGGATCAAGTGTTGTTGGTCCAGGCAATCTTTCAGATGTTTCAGCAGATGAGGCCATATGGCCCCATGGTTCAGGCCCTCTCCCTTGTCCTGGAGAGGTGGTCTGAAGAAGTGGGAGAAGAGTTGAAGAGAAGAGAGAGTCTTTGTCTGTGGGAGAAAGGTTTTATCTCAGCAGGAGTGGTCCCAGCTGACCTCCTGCTGGGAAAAAGGGCCGTCCAAACATGGGGGTCTCCTGTTACGGGCAGAGTGGAATTCCTTTGTGACCCTCTTCCACTGTTCAGAATCCAATCCGAGATCAATCATTTATCATGGCATGTTATGGCACAACAATAGAAAGCAATTGCTGATCATGATCCAAATGACTAAGTGGGTCATAGTTTTGTTATTCATCTGTTTGTTCCCTTTGTGCCTTTTTGTATTGTATACATGCTTTGTTATCTGTATAATCTGACCCAATCTGTATAATATGACTGAATTTGACTTTGGAAAGCGCCTTGAGTTGACATGTTTCATGAATTGGCGCTATATAAATAAAATTTAATTAAATTGTTAATGTGTCATTTCTTCTTAGCTCTTCAGTTCATCTCCGCTCTCAACTGTCATGCATTCAGTTGACGAAACTTATCTGATCCTGTGCTCAGTAAACACTCTTTGTTTAAATACTTCTTTGTGAAGTCAGATGCCAAAATTGTCTTAAAAATGGAATGATCTGGCAGGTAACTAAGTACTGCTAGTCCCCTTCTTGGGCTTGCCATTGCAGTGCTCTGTTCTTTTCCTCTGCCTAGAAGTTTGTTTCTCATTTGTATTCAAAATCCACACAAGGACATGACTGTGCTGCTCTTCTCTAGTTTAGTTTTCTTCACATGCCTTTCTTTTAATGTATTGCTTACATTTAGCTGTTAATCTTTTCATGTTTGTTGTTTTAAAATGTAATTTTGCACACATCTTCCAATTTACCGGACTATAAGGCACACTTAAAATCCTTAAATCTTCTCAAAAATTGATGTTGCTCCTTATAATCTGGTGCACCTTATATATGATTAAAGTTGTGCCTACTGACCAGTTTTATGTGGTACAATGCGTTCAAAAATCTGTTAAAATGTGTCAGCGCGGAGCAACAATAAACCTAGTAAGTTAATTAAATATAAAAGTTATGTTTATTTTGGCCTTATGCTAGAAACAAGGCAGTGTAGTCCAGCTGCTGTCAGAGACGGACAGCTCTCTCTCTCACAGGAGAGAGCTGAGTAGGTGAAGGGGAGGACTGATATTACACACTTGGGAAGGATATTTATTGCGCCTTATATTCCGGTGCACCTTATGTGGACAAAGATGCACAAAAACACGTTAATTCAGTGTGCGCCTTATAATTCGGTGCACCTTATGGTCCGAAAAATACGGTATTTACCTTTAAAATACAGGTGTCCTGAGCTAAGGGGACTGCATGATCTGCATAATTCTCTCCTTTATCTTTGACGCAAAAATTATGTTTTATAATAAGGTTCAAGCTGGAAGACTCACCCACTGTGCACCTGCATCCACTGATTGCCTTGTTAAGCGTCCACGCACCAGCCAATCTGTCAAGTCCTCATCCTACCATCCCACAAGACTCTGCTTATATGGCACCCATGAATTCTCCTGCTCTTCAGCTGAGCTTCGACCCTCCTCCTTCATGCTCAAGTTTGACCTGACTACCTCTCCCCTACAGCCTCCACCCACCAGTGTCCGGACCCCGGGGAAAGACTTCACTAATCCTAACATCCAAGCTCATAGACATTTGCAGCTTTCACATCTTCTGTCAGGGTCAGAGCACCAAAGAACTTTCTAATTGATGTCAATAAATGTCTCTAATTCCCTCTTTTTGTCTGTGTGAATCTCTCCAGATTGAAATGCTGTTCTCTTTCATACATTTCAATTCTTTTGTCATCATAAAATTGGTCGGAAATTTTTACTAGAAAGCAGTGAGATTCAAACTATCTCTGCAGTTGCTGTAACTTTTAAAACACTACAATGTTTCTCTTTAATAAAATCTGTATTCTTATTAAATGCATTTGCTGACAAAATCTTATATCTGCTTGCCTTTTACAATGGTCTGAGCGAAAAGTAAGATGCAGCTTAAGCTTCCTAAGATCAATTCCACTGTATCTACTATTTGAAAATGTAAATCTGTCTTATCCTTAGGTGTTAGGTTATGCTTTTCATTGGTGTTCATGTATTCAGCATTTCCTTCACTTACAGGTCTTGCCATACTCTGTTGTTGTTGTGTCATTTGGGTTTGGCCATTTATTTTCATTAGGCGTTTCCCATGTTAGATTATTCTTTTGTGTTTAGTTTCCTAGTATATTTGTTCTTGTCTTTACATTTGGACTTATTTGAGTTAGATCAATGTTAGATATTTCCTCTGGGTTACTTGTATATGTGGGTCTGTTCTGCTCTTGTCCTCTATCTGCCACAACCGCTCCTCATTCTTTCTGATCAGTTCTTCTACTTTGCTTTTCATTTCTCTACCCAGCCTCAGTATTTAAGCTCCTGACTTCTCTTTTTACTGGAACCTTCCATTGCCATGGCTGTTCCTTCACATTACTTGTTATTCTGTTCCTTCGTGCCAAGCTTTACATTTACCTTTTGATTTTATTAAATTATCCTTCCTCTCACCTCTCTGCTTTTGTTTTTTTCTTACTAATCAGTTATGATAGTTACTTTACATTGTTGTGTTTAACGACAGTATCATCAGGTTTAAAGCCAGGGGAGAGGCATCCATTATAAATATTGAATAGACTAAATTTGACTTTCTGAGCCCAACAGCTAAGCTGCATCTCTACTGCCCAATCACATACATAGACACTTAGTAGTCAGACAGCTCACTTTTTGGGAAAATGTTGCGCCTATTTTCTACATTAAATATTCAATGTTTTCTCCAAGAGGGCAATTCTCAACAAAGTGAACTCCCCTCATGAATACATTCACAGAGAATGCTAAATAAATTAAATAAAATTAAAGAGAAGTGGGCAAAAGCAGTAGTCATAAGATTGGTCAAAAATTTCCTATATAAGGGAACCAGTTGATTGTATCAAAGTCGACAAGACAAGCAGCATTCACTCCTGGAGAAGCGTAGAGCCACAGGGACAGTTGTCTGCATTGTCCATGGCTTTGCAGCAATCCCTCATACTGAGCAAGCATGACGCAACAGTGGAAAGAAAAACTTCCCATTAACGGGAAGGAAAAACCTCCAGCAGAACCGGGCTTAGTATGAACAGTCATCTGCCTCGAACGACTGGGGGTTACAGAAGACAGAGCAGAGACAACAAGACAGACAAAAAGCACAGAAGCACACATTGATCCAGTAATCTGTTCTACATTAGATGGTAATAGTGGTGATCTGTCTTCCCTGGATGATGTCACAGCTAACAGAACGCCAGACCAGGTGTACCTACTATGAAGAAAAAAAAGAGAGAGAATAAAAAGTTAAAAGCTGAAATGACAGTCATTTCAATGCAATGCAATGCAAAACTGGAGAACAGTACAACTCAGAGTGAGAAAAATAGATCCTGATGTCCTCCAGTAGCCTCAGCCTATAGCAGCATAACTATAAAGGTAGCTCAGGGTAACATGAGCCACTCTAACTATAAGCTTTGTCAAAAAGGAAAGTTTTAAGATTAGTCTTAAAAGTAGACAGGGTGTCTGCTTCACGGACCAAAACTGGGAGTTGGTTTCACACGAGAGGAGCCTGCTAGCTAAAGGATCTGCCTCCCATTCTACTTTTAGAGACTCTAGGAACCACCAGCAGACCTGCAGTCTGAGAGTGAAGTGCTCTGTTAGGAACATACGGGGTAATCAGACCTCTGATATATGATGGAGCTTGATTATTAAGGGCTTTATATGTTAGAAGAAGAATTTTAAATTCTATTCTTGATTTAACATGAAGCCAATGAAGGGAAGCTAAAATTGGAGAAATATGATCCCTCTTGTTGATTTTCATCATATCTCTTGCTGCAGCTTTTTGGATCAGCTGAAGACTTTGAACTACATTTTGTGGACTTCCTGATAGCAAAGAATTACAATAGTCCAGCCTTGAAGTAACAAATGCAAAGACTAGTTTTTCAGCATCACCCCTGGACAGAATGTTTCTAATTTTGGCAATATTCCAGAGGTGAAAAAAGGAAACTCTGGAAACCTGTTTAACATCCATCCATCCATTTTCCAAACCGCTTAATCCCTCATGGGGTCGCGGGGGTTGCTGGTGCCTATCTCCAGCGTTCACTGGGCGAGAGGCGGGGTACACCCTGAACAGGTCGCCAGTCTGTCGCAGGGCACCTGTTTAACATGTCTTGGTCAAAAATAACACGCAGATTTTTTTACTTTACCATCAACATATATTGATGGCTGCTTGAAAAACAAGTACATGTCCATGATTGGAAAGGAAATATGGAGTTACATGTCAGGTAAAGGAGCACAGCGGATGGGGGGGTGGAGGAGGGGGAGAGACATGCGGCAAAGGACCGCGGGTCGGAGTCAAACCCGGGTCAACCGTGTCAAGGACTAAGGCCTCTGTACATGGGTCGCACTACCCACTGAGCCGGCAGTCATCTTTAAAAGAAATATACAGGTAGTCATTGAAATCTTTGACATTTTCCAAAAATCTATCATCCCATGTTAATTTCCTGGATAATGATACATTTGTAGGAAATACTGTTAAAAGTCTTTCAGAAAAGGCAGAACAACTCAATACATCCATTTCAAAACCCATTAAACATTTATTACGGAAATTAAAAGTTGAAGTGGTGCATCAGAAGACTCCATCCTCCAAAGCTGACCTGCCATCTGTTATATGAGAACACTGACAATTCAATGATGAAAAATATTGCTTTTTCATCAGTGAAGATCATATCTTGTAAATCTGTAGTCAGAACTATCTTTTATGTATGTGTTAGGAAGTATCACTGTTCGGCTGTTTAATGAAATTGTAGTGTCATATTTAGGATGTTTTTTGTGACATTCTAAAAAGACAAAATATTCATATATTTATTTTCAATGTACTGGACCCAAGTAGGTTTCTTGCAGATTTAAAAAGAATACCTTTAATGAAATACATAGCCAGGCGTTTTAAAATTCTCAGTTGACATCTGTGTTGGTGTTGTGGCGGAAGCAATCATGTTACCTGCTCAGAAACATTCCTCCATGCCTGTAATATTTTAATGACTTACAGACCCATTACATAAATTAGAACTCTATTGAAAGGTTAATTTATTTCAGCCACTCAATTCACAAAGTGAAACATATTATTTAGATTAATTACATACAGACTATTTTAAAGCCCTTTTCTGTTAATTATGTTGATTTTCCATTTTACAGTTAATGAAAACACAACATTCAAGGTTATAATATTACATCAGACCAATAAACATTTTTATCAAAGAAATGTGGGCTTTAATGAAAAATATGTTTTAATACCTGCTTAAAGGTATTAAAAGAATTTTGAAAATGTACTTTTAGTGTAATGTACCAGAATTGGACCCAATATTCAACCACGACAGGTCAGTGGCGTTTCAAACAGTTTAGTGATAAGCAGGGTTAAATAGCGCCAGCTCTCAGGCGTGCGGCTCTCAGGCGTGCAGCTCTCGCTAACGTCTGGAGCTTCCCTGGAGGCAGAGGCACAGGTTAGAGGCTGCAGTGGCAGGTTAGCAATGTTAAGCAGACTGATTGACTAACCTGGTAACGAGAGTAGCCTGGGCGCCGAGAGTCAGCCAGAGACAGGCGAGGGGGTTCGGGGCAGGAGCCGTCTACTGGTTGGCGGGGAAACACCGTTGAGCGGCCGGCCGGCAGTGTGGGGCTTTCCAAAGACGTTTGTCCAGGGGCAGTCCGGGTCCAGTAACGGGCAGTCCACAAATCCAGCAGAGGTACAGAAGGGAAATCCAAAAGGAGGGTCCGGGTCCAGATCCAGGTCCGATATCCAACAGAGCAGAGAGATTTAAAGGGGACAGGCAGGTTCCAGTACTCACGGGCAGAACAAGGTCAGAAGCTCAGGTAGTCAATCCAGAATCCAGAGGCTGACAGAGCAGGTCTCAGGCAGGCAGAAAAAACCAGAACGGGATCTGGCAGGCTCAAAAAACAGAAGGCAAAACAGTAGTGATGTTACGTTATGTGCCGAGGCTTCGAGGCGTGTGTCGAATAATGGAGGGGGCGTTTCCGTAAAGCGCGTATCGAGGCTTACTTCATTTAGGGGAGGAGCCGAAAACGATGACGTCCGAAGCCTCGCTGCCCGGCTGTACCACGTGACTGCTTCGGGAAGTGGTTCTGATTTCGGCGCGGGGTTTGACAGCTTTAGAAACCCCACAGCAGTGTTTCCCGCAGCACTATGTTGGCGAGGCGGCCGCCTCGCCAAACTCACGCTACCGCCTCGCCAACATTCCAAAAAAAAAAAAAAAAATAACTCTTGCATGTTTATTTGACGTTAACAGGCGTTTTTTTGTTGTTGCTTTCTCGCGTACATATAGTGAATGGCAGGGAAAAGACAGGCCAAAAATACATGGATACTTTGAAGCGAGAAGCGACTTCACCGACACCCCCCCCCCCCCCCTCCGCCAGTAACCGCGCGGATGACTGGCGCATTACCATATTACAAAAACATTATCACAATTTTTGCATGCTGATGTTTGCTTGTTGTGCAAATAAAGACAGGTAACAGACACTGCATTTATTCACTTTTAACCAGCCACCAGAAAACAAGAGCTGGATGAAGCTCTAGTCTCCATGATAGTGAAGGATACCCAGCCTTTCACTATTGTGGATGACGTTGGATTCAGGACAGGCTGGAGAACCCCCTGGAGTTCTGGGCTAATCATCGGTCACTGTACCCCAATCTGTACAAACTTGCACTTATTTATTTATGCACCCCGGCATCATCTGTGCCTTGTGAGCGTGTCTTTTCAAAGGCTGGAGAAGTAGTGTCAAAAAAGAGAAATCGTTTGTTTCTTAATAAAAATGCATGAAATCATCCAAGTTACACAAGCATTAGCCTATTTATTACCCCCTCCCTAGTTCCATAAGCACTTTCACTGTCCTCTGCCTGATTAAGCCCATGCCATTTTTCTAGAGTCACAGAAAAACATTATTACACACCATGCCATATCACATGAAACTACTATTTTGGGAATAATTACACACAGAGAATACATTCAAACAATATTTTATTATACACATATGTGTATTCAAAATGTATGTAGACAAATGATTTCATCCTACACCTTTTGTGAAGTCATTCCCAAGAGCCATAATAGACAAAAAATCAATGCATCACACGTGTTAAGATACAGCTGGCTGTGATTATACACCTCGCCAGTAGGTGGTGTCGTGTGCACATGAAGCGTCAAGAAATTAACCCTTTCTCGAACCAGTTGGCTCAAGTGGTTCAATGCCTCATGAGGCTTCATCTCACCATCACTACAAAACAGGTTGGGCAACAGGCAGGCAGGCAGGCAGGCAGGCAGGTTTTCAGATAGAGTGCTGAAAAGTTCTCACTGGTTGGCTCGAGACGATCTGTGTCCTAGTCAGTCTGGAGACTGACTAGGACGGAGCTTATATGCAGCTGGAGACAGGTGGAGCCAGTAGAGGTTGATTGCAAAGGGGTGGAGACTGAACAGGTGTGTTCATTGTGAGCAGGATCAGCTCCAGTTGCAGAATCATCACATTTAGCCTGGCAAACAAGCCTCCTTATTCTGTTTTATTGAATGTGACCGTATATAATCAACATCTCAACCTTTTGTTGTCTTTTCACAAAACGTACAGTATATAGAACACCACTACACTGTTTCTTGGGCCAATGACACACATGGCACCAACTGTAAGCATTCAATATAACCAGATAAAACATGAAGCAGTGGAACAAGTTTGGATAGGGGGGAATCAAGGCAGTTGTGAACTGAATATCCATTATTGCCCATTCTTTTATAAGTGACAGAGTTTGGACAGTCACTTACTGTTCTTTTTTCATGATTTGATGTGATGGTCTACTTTCTGTATAGAAGTGAATCTGTAAGCACATGAATTCAAGCACCTTTAGGTTTTTGCGAGAGTGCACTTATGAATGTAAGGCTTATCCATAAGAAAAATGCTCAATAGTGGTTGTGAGGAGCACAGGGGCAGACGCCAGGGGAAACCAGAACCCCAGACACCCCAAAGAACACCCAGAGCAAAGGTGCCCAAGAGGGACCAACACAGGGATAGCTGCCTCCCCCATCCCGGGGAAGAGTAGAGAGGAGCCCCGGGAAACCCCCAACAGCCACAGTGCCGAAGACCCCGGGAGCTGCGGCAATGAGCCCGCAGCTCCCCACACAAATCCCAGCCCAGATGACCCATGAGCCCATCCACCCGGAGATGGATATATAACTATATAGATATATATCTATAAATATTGTATGTTTTCTTTATTGGGACCCAGAACTCCCCCCCAACCCAACACAAAAATGGTTTGGCCACTGAGATGAGTTTTTGCTGCAACTTGTGAAACTCATTTTGGTCCTCAAATAAAATATTAGAATGATTTTCAGAAGTCTGGTGCACAGGTAAGAAAAGTGAAGAGAGCATTAAAGCATAACTTGAGGGGTTTTATGAGTAAACATTAAAAACAATCTGAGGATGAGACTGGAACAAGTGCAGCAGGGCGGGTATCGCAGGTGATTATGATGGCCATCCAGAGCCAGATAAGAAGCAAAGCAGCCCAAGCTTAGCAATGCAGCTTAGCATAAAGTGACCAGCTTTCTCAAAGGAAAAATGGAAATATCTGCATACTTTGTCAAGGGAGGTTGGGAGTGGGGTTTCGGTCGGCCCACAACACTGGGAGGTTAGAGGGGGCAGTTGATAAAACATACCGTGTTACATTTATTGCAGACTTATTTAACAGAACTAGATTAGGTTGCAGAGATAGTGTTTATGCAAAGAAGTTGAATAGACTCGACACAGACCATAGTTCGATGTGCCACCTCCGGTATACCTGAATTCTTTATATTAAAAAGAGAATAGAACTGTCATTGAGTTTGGCTGTTCTAGTCACTTGGTTGCTAATGCATTTTTGTGAAAGTACATTATCAGATGTTTATTTGAAACTTTGAGTGAAGCACGTAAATTATACAGTCAGAGTCAATGTGGCTGAGATGCCATCCTGATAAGCTATTGGTTTGCAGAGTAGTGGCCCATTGGCCAAACAGACTGTCTCATACTGGCAGGATACTGTGAAGGCTCCATTGTGTTTATCACCATCTGTCTACACCTGTCAGACATCTTGTCTTTCATTCTGAAGTTCAAGCTTTAGGTGACTGTGTATCCACACAAACACCAACCAGATTGGGAAGATTGTGTGTTTCTCACACAATACACACAACTTTGTGCCCTTTGGTTTTCTGTAGATGCCTTTGTACATGCACAGACATATTTCCCCCAAAGTAGCAGCCCATCAATCTTAGACAGTGTCTGAAAGAATTGGGTTCTGGTTTTAGATTCCTCAATCCGTGGCACAACAAACTGTGAAATAGCCATTCACAGCCCCACTCAAATCTCTGTTGCTGCTGATAGCATTCTCTTACTATTAGGGGCTCCACACAATACAGTATGAAGAGCATTCCATTCTCTGTGCCTGCAGAAAATAAACGAAACATCCTTCAAGAGGTATAAAGAATGTAATAAAGAATGTTTCAACAAAATTGATTTCTATCAAGAAAAAGTTTTAGAAACATCATTTAAAAAAAATATGTGTGTGTGTATTGAGAAAAAAGACTGATTTTAGAACCACCGTTGGCTGCAATGAAAGTTGTTTGGGGTGTGTTCCTAATAGCTTTTCACATCTAGAGGTTGAAGCAATTGTTCGATGCGAGATAGCTCAAAATCAGTAAGATTATCTTTGACCAGTTTTCTTGCTACAGATTCTTACAGAAACTGATTTAGGCCTCAACTGTGAGAGGACCAGTCTAGCACATGGATATGTTTTGTTTTGAACAGTTCTGTGATAGTTTTATTTGTTCTAAACATAATTCTGTATGTTTAGGGTTGTTATTCTCCCAGAAGGTGAACCTCCACCCCAGTATCCAATGTTCTGCAGTGTCATTTTATTTCACATTGAACAACACAATGACATTTAAAATCTCATTTCTAAGGATGTCATGCCAAAATGACAGTAGTCCAAGACAGCACTGAAATGCACAATATGTTGTTAGACATTACACACGATCACTAAATCATGAGGATTTAATGATCGTAGTTTCATTTTTTTAAAGTCCAGTGACATCTTGAACAGTATTACCAACTGAATAAATATTTTTTTGTTTCCCACCCCATGCATAACTGTTGCAGAGCTGGAGAGCTTTTTCAGTGACAGACTGCTGCATCCCGGATGCTCTAAGTAGCGCTTCCGCAGGTCGTTCCTCCCTGCTGCCACTAGACTTTATAAACTCTGTTGACAACAAGGTAATGGGTGCATGGGTTTTGAGCTGATAGTGAATAATTTACACTGTCTCTCAGATACTAAGGTACACTTGCTTAGTATCTGAGAGACAGTGTAAATTATTCACAAGATTCTACTGTACTACAATGCATATTGCTTCATATCGTTCTGTATATAGGCTGGTGTTTTCCCACTGTTGAACTTGAATATTTCATCTTTTTTACCTGAATATGCATTATTATCAATAATTGTGCAACACTTATTCTAGTATTTATTTTTTACTAGACTACTAAAAATTGTGCGCTATTTGTCTTGCCACTGTCAAATTTCCCTATTGTGGGACAATACAGAAGATCTTATCTTAATATGACAAAATGTGAAAACGTTGAAAGGGTATGATCATTTTATGCAAGTAACTAAATGTGCCAAAGAGAGGAAAACAGAAGGTTCACAGTTGAAGAGATTCAGAGACATGCTGTCTGCTTTGCAGAACACTATATAGCTTTCACAGTTTAAAAGTAAAGGGCCAACTGCTGAAGTAACAGTTTTCTCTGCAAGTTCCCGTATTGTTTGCAGAATTTACTGGAAGATATTGTAAACCTTTGTCAAAGTTTCTGTCATGTTTTATAATCTTGTAGATACTAAACAGAAGTAGATAGAAAACCTAAGAAGAGCAACTTAGCAGACTGATCTTGTAAACATTCCTGCCTTCTCGTACCTCCCTAGAGTTTCTACAGAAGTAATGTTGCTTCTACAGCAACCTTGACAATTTTTTTTTACCTGCCTTCACACAACCTCCCCTGACTTCGCTCCACACACCAAATAGTGCACAATCATAAATAACCCACAATGCTGCAGGGGGTAAATAATTTCTATTTTATATGTCACAAACATAATAAACCTAAATGATGTTCCCCCCCAAAAGCAACAGCAGGAAAATTATTCTCAGGAGTTAGTATTGATTTGATTTGTCAGGATTTCCTCATTTCATCATTTTCTTTGATTGCTGAAGTGATTTATGGTTTCCTAACACGTCAATATATTTTCCTTGACTGACTCGAACAAGAATACAAAAGGGCACCAACAAACCGATGGATCAATCCATTCCTCCATCCATCCATGGTCTACACCCGCTTAGTCTTGCAGTTTTGCTGGGGGGCTGGTACCTATCCTTGACGGCCATAGTAAGAGAGGCAGGGTACAACCTGGACAGATCCCCAGTCCATCAAAGGGTAACACAAAGATGCACAGGACAAACATCTTTGCCTACACACATTCATAACCAAGCGCAATTTAGAGTAACCAATTAATCTAACAGTCATGTTTTTGGATTCTTTTTTGGATGGCTCTGTGTGGAAGAAAGCCTGAAAACTCGGAGAGAACTCATGCATCAACTAGGAGAAGATGCAAACTCCATGCAGAAGGTGCCTAGGCCAGGGTTTGAACCTTATCTTCTTATTGCAAAATAACAGTGATAACAACTGATCTACCAGTCCACAAATGAATGGAATAATTGGTTAGGTGAAAGGGAAGTCAAATTTCTCTGGTGAAAATACTGTTTTATGATAAAATATGTTATATCTGTGAAATGTACCGTACTTATTGAAGTCTAATGCCTCTGAAGAAGCAAGTTGTAAGAAAGAGGGCTCTGTTTTCTTCAATAATGCCCTACAATTCCAGCTCAGATGATTTATGACTACTATTGCCAACTAAAACATTTTGTATACTCTTTTATAGCAAGGTTCTTTTTTGTCCATTCAGTATTTATCTGTTCAGAGTATGAAAACCATGTATCATTTTCCTTTCACTCCACAAATTTTTGCTACTTTTAATTCATCTATCTGCATCCATCTGCAGCCGTTTTCGGAATTGCTTTTTCTCTGTATTGTGCCATATCTGGCTTGTTTTTGTTTTATTGTTGTAGCCACTTCGGGCTTGCTTCTGTTGCATTGTGCAGCCGTGTTCGGCTTGCCTATATTTTGTTAATCACAGCCGTTTTCGGGCTTGCCTTTTTCATTCAATGTGCAGCTGTGTTCGGCTTGCCTATTTTTATTACATAGCTGCCGTTTCGGGCTTGCTTTTTCTTTAATTGCGCAGCCATATTCGGCTTGCCTCATTGAGTGTTGCAATCTTGCTGGTTTGTACTTCGTCTGTAGCTACGGTGGTCGTAGTGCTCCTTGCAGCTTTTTACGCTGTTGGGGAACCCCTGGTGGCATTTTCTGCTCGACCAGGTTTCCTGGTCTATTCGCTCGTCAGCTTGAGTGTCGAGAGTGGCGATCTCAGCTTAACCTGACCTAGTCCTGTGAGCGTCAGATGCTGGGCGAGCCGTGCTGCAGATCTTGTTTGGCCGCTCTCCCATTGGAGGATGGGCATCTGTGTCCCTCTTGTTTGGGACCAGATCATCTAAGAGAGGCCTTGACTGATGCGTCCTGCCCTAATTGTTCTGTCCTGTCCTTGTCCCTGCTTACTGGTCGTTTGGCTGACTTTCAAGGCGTCAGCCAGCCTGTGAAGCTTATGGCTCCTGAGGCTATAGGGCCTCCGTGGAAGAGGACCAAGAAGAGGGATTCAGAGGGCCTATCTGAGCTGATGGCTGAGCTGATGGCCCATCTCTGATGGCCCATCTCACTTCTGAGCTGGAGGAGATGAAAGCGCTGCTCGAGTCCCTTAGGGACGGGCGTGGCGCTGGCCTGACTGGAGACCTTGACCCAGAGCAGAGCATGGGTTCAGGACTCTCTGCTTTAGAAGATGATGCTATATCCATGGCAACATCTGGCACTGATTTTCAAGATCAGTTTGACTCTGGCTCACATCTGTTGGCAGCCAGTTCGCGTATGTCTTCTGGCTCTCAGTCGGAAGAGAATGGTTCAATAGTGGGCGCTTTGAGAACTGCTCTTGCCCGGTTTCAGCTGGATGCTCCATAGAATGACCTGCAGCTTCCAGTACTTTCTTTCGACGTCCTACTACTAGTTCTTCCTTTATGGTTCCCCCATCTGCCGAATATGTGAAGGAGGTTATCTTCCGTCTGTTGGGCAAGCTGACTGCTGCCGCTACAGTAATACCCCTGGGACTGTTGTCCCTGCGACCACTGCAGATATGGCTCAACAGCCTAAGGCTGGACCCTTCTCGTACGCTGCACAGTCGCAGGAAACTGCGGGTGTACTCTCATTGCCTCGCATCGCTGGCTCAGTGGCGAGATGCAGTGTTTATGACGAAGGGAGTTCCACTGGGTTCACTGCCGTCTCGACGCATTCACCACAGGATGGGGGGGCGTCGTGGCAGTAAAATCGCCCAGGGGACATGGTCTCCGCGGGAAAAACTTCAGCACATCAACGCCTTGGAGTTGGAGGATGTGCAGCGGAAGACTTGCGCTGAAGGCATGTCCTGGTGCGGTACTTCAGTGGTTTTTCATATCAACAATCAAGGGGTAACACGGTCGATAACATTGCTGAGGCTGACCCAGAAGCTCTTGAATTGGGCAGCCCCTCTTTTTGCCAGCCTGAGGGAATATTCTGTCTCGGGGACGTCCACCACCGGGTGAGTGGAGGCTCCACCCGGAGGTAGTGGGGGCCATTTGGGAGAGGTACGGCAAAGCACCTGTGGATCTACTTGCATCTGAAGAGACGACACATTGCCCGCTTTGGTTCTCCTTAGCGGACAATGCCAGTCCCCTGGGTCAGGACGCACTGGCACACGACTGGCCAAGAGTGCTGCACTACGCTTTTCCGCCGCTTCCCCTCCTAGTGCCCCCCCGGTGGCCAGAGAGAACCTGGTATCCACTGCTGCACAGGCTCTATTGCAGCTCTCCAATGCCTCTTCCCCACAGGAAGAACCTTCTGTCACAGCTGGGGGGTAAGATACTGCATCCCAATTCCAGTCGCCTCCAACTCTGGGCTTGGCCGCTACGGGGCCTGGCGTTTCCTTCTCAGAGTATGACGGAGACATCGGACATACAATGACTAATGCCAGGGCCCCTTCCACAGGACTGGTGTACACCCATAAGTGGAAGGTTTTTAGCAGCCTGGTGTCATGCAAGACATGAGGACCCTGTACACTGTCCTGTTTCTGTTATTTTAACCTTCCACTTCCTAATCCTTCCAAGCACTGCTTTCTCAAGGTCGGTCTCCAGCCACTCTGAAAGTTTATGTTGCTGCCATCTCTTGCTGGCATTTGGTGGTGAGTGGAGAAACGACAGGCTGTAACAAGGATGTTTCTTTGTTTCTGAGAGGTGCCCGATGTTTGCACCCTCCCACACGCCCTGTTGTACCTGTGTGGGACCTCTCTCTCGTCCTCGCTGCCCTGCGATTTCCTCCATTTGAACCGTGGCAGAGGCGAGCCTTGAGTGTGTGTCAAAAAAGACAGCTTTTCTCCTCGCCATGGCTTCGGCAAAGCGGGTGGGTGAGCTACATGTTTTGTCTGTTCGCGACTCCTGTTGCCGTTGGAACCCAGCAGGTTCTGGTGTTACTCTTTGGCCTGATGTTGCGTTTCTTCCTAAAGTGGCCTCATCTGCGAGCCACACTGTGCCCCTCCAGCTTGCTCACCTTGATGCGGCTGGGCCTGATGAGCCTCTCTGCCCTGTTCGGGCACTGGAGGCATATGTCAGACTCAGCTTCTCTGTGGCAGTCTGATAGTTTGTTTGTTTGCTACGCAGGGCAGGCCCTTTCTAAACAGCGTCTTGCACGTTGTATTGTGGACGTGGTGGAACTAGCGTACGTTCTACAGGGCCGCCAACCCCCTGCTGGTGTACGGTGCCATTCCACCAGGAGCATTAGTGTGTCATGGGCCGCAATGGCTGGGTCACTCTGGAGGCTATATGTGCAGCAGCCTCTTGGTCATCCCCGAATACCTTTGCTAGGTTTTACAGGGTGAACTTGGCCGCCTTTCACCCATTGGAGGGGATCCTATCCCAGCGCGCATCATCATCCCAGTGAGGTGGGCATGTTTTCTGGGTTGTTTCTTTCTGTGTGTGAAACCTCAGGACTCTGTTGGTAATCGTCATCCAGTGCTTTAAGCACCGCCTCTGGTGGTCAGCAGGGATGGGATAGGACGAAAGTTCCGACTGTAACTACGGTTCTATGAATCCCGGGTGACCGCCAGAGCGATCGGTCCCTCGGAATCATCGTGTTTGCGAGAAGATTAAGGGACTGAGCTGTCATTGTCTCGTGACTATATGGACTTACCGGTGTCACCGGGGGTCACACGTGACCATGTTGGTATAAGATTCTCGACCTGTGCATGCGCAAGAGTGATCATTCAGTGCTTTAAGCACCGCCTCTGGCGGTCATCTGGGATTCATAGAACCGTAGTTTCAGTCGTAACTTTCATTTCATGTCTTAGTCACTGGTTCCTCCTGTATGCTATGCCCAGTTCGTCCTGTCTGCTTCATGTGCTGTTCTCTAAGGTTTAAATTTGTTTACTGGTGATGGTGAGATGAGGCCTCATGAGGCATTGAACCACTTGAGCTATTTGCTTCAGCAAAGGGTTCATTTCTCAAGGCTCCATTTGCACATGAAACCACCTACTGGCTGAGAGCACTGTCAAAGTCAGTAATATAATATGTGATGCTTGCATGTATTTTTATCCTTTAGGGCCCTTGGAAATGATCAATAAAAAGTAATAACCATTAATTTATCTTATAATTATCACATGTGCATTATAAAATGTTTTTGTGTGTATTTTTTCTAAGAAAAACCTAATCTTATACGGCAGGCTGTGTATATATTTTAGTAAAATGGCGTGGGTTTAAGCAGACAGACAGTGAAAGTGCTTGTGGAACTTGAAAGAAGGCACTGCATATGCTTGTGCAACTTGGACAACAATGTGATAAACCATAGAGTTGAGTTTCTCAACAATTCTTTTGGTTTAAATCGATTGCTGTTGTTTTTTTAGACACAACTTCTCTGGCCTTTGAAAACATGCACATGCACAAAAAGTGTAAATTGTAAATTGGGGCAGAGTAATTTTTGCCTCTCCCCATAATCCAGTGGATTTTCCATTCTGCTAACATTGGGGTCTGAGAGGTAGCGCTGGACTTCAGCCATAGCCTCTGTGGTTACATTCAGCGTTTTTCTTGCCTTCGTTGCACTCGTGTCCAAATGGTGCCACCATTTGCTACGTAAGATCACTGTTTGCTACCTCAGATCATGATAGCAAGTGTTTTAATAGAAATAATTGTTTTTAAAATGAAATATGATTAACTCCAGTGATATCATGAGAGATGGCTCCTTTGTGGACCCTGGTGCTAGAAGATCCAAATGAGGATTTCCAAGCAGACAAAGGCATCCTCGTTTTTTTCCAGTCGACTAACGGCGGTTTTCATAACTTTTGCTTCCTGATCTGAAGTAACACTGTGTTGACCTGAGAGCAGATGCATTTTATCTCAAAACATTTTCCCACCTGACAGAAGACAGCAACAAGTACATTTGGTTTATTTTGTTACTTTTCTTTCTAGCTTGGGCTTGGTGTTCTAAGTATTGAACTGTTGCCTCAGACTATGAGCTGAGTTTTAATGCAAGGATTGTGTATGTGTTTTTTTTTCTTCATTGTTGTTTCAGTGCCTATGTGTTTGGAATATTTCACAAGTAGTCCAAGGCCTTTGGGGTTACAAACCATTTGTCTTCCTTGCCCAACCTGTGACCGAATGGTCTGCTGTTTATGAACCTTTGTTCTGGGAAGCTAGTTAGCAGCTGGAAGCTAGACCATGTTTCCCTTCCTATGAACACAGTTCTGTGTTATGACCCATTGTTCTGGGAGCTCACTAACAGCTAATTGCTATACTCACGTTCCTATGAACACGGCCTAACTCTCCCTATTACAATGATCAAAACATTAATTACCCTATGAATGCTCCATTTCTGCCTACACACTCCAAGTTGTCCCACAAATTGTTTATCTCACAATTTGGTGATGCTGGTTGACATGCTGCAAACAAAAGTGAAGCTTTATGATTGCCTGTTCAATATTCTACAAAGTGCCGGTCCAAATTTATATTTTTTCACTTAATTACTCATCCTCACTTGATTGTTTTGCATTTACCTTTGATTAAAATTAGATGTGTGCTTTTAGTTAGTTAAAGAGTTTGTGACTCAAACAGTTGGGTTGTATCAGGGTGATTTGATTAATAAACTCTCACAGATGAAAAGATACTTGTTTGTGTTTATTTTTATAAAAATTTAATTTGCTATCCGAAGGTTAGCGCTCAAATTATCGCTTTCAAGTTAACAGTTGATGAGACATTGTATGGGGATTTGTTAATAAATATTAACTGCAGATTGCAGTTATAACTTGCAATTATTGACAGTTACTAGGCCCAAACAACTCCAAAATTCCAATATATATATATATATATATATGTGTTTGTGTCTGTGTGTGTCATCATATAAATATATATATATATATATATATATATATATATATATATATATACACACACACACACAAACATATATATATATATATATATATATATATATATGTGTGTGTGTATATATATATATATATATATATATATATATATATATATATATATATATATATATATATGTATGTGTGTATGTGTATTAGTGATTTTTGATTGGATTTCCAAATTATTAATTATGATTTTTTATTAGAATTTCTATGGTCATAGTTGTACAACAGAGCATTAATAAATAATAGGAAAATATTGCATAATCAGGAATGAAATGTGCAAAGAATAAGGTACAGAAGAATATTTTTATTTTAAGAATATTTAGAAGAATTTTTCATAATATTTACAGCACTGAATTGTCATTACTGCTTTATAAATAAACTTCTGATTGATCTGCAGCAAATATGCTTTAAAGTCTTTGCACCATGATCTTGGGACCAATTTACCCTTCAACACTTGGTTATTTTCCACCTTTTTCTCCATTTTATATTGGTGATTTTGTACAAATACAACCACCTTTTACAAGCAGGCAATCATTACAAAATGCTGACGGGTGGGTGCACATTGAAATCAAATAGATAAAGTAGTAAAATGCTCAGTATGACGATTAAACATAAGTAATGTAAAATGATGATGAGGATGTAAATAAGGTATGTTCAAACATGTTGATGCTGTGTGACAATAATTTCATTTTGCTAAGTTTCATCATCATGTGACAGATTTCTTAATCCAGTCTAATCAGTTAATTTCTCTCCTGTGATTACTAGGAGCACATTTATGTATACTATGAACCAATCACAGCTCTTAAAAGACAGCCTCACGCCTAGCAACGGGGTCAACCACACCTCACTAAGATTAAACATTCTGCCGTCTCCTTATTCAAAATTGCTCTCAGCAGCTATCTGAATCACACTTAAGATAAGATTTTTGTGAATATGGGCACAGGTTTCTGTATCCTCCCTGCTGTATTCTCTGTTGCTGCCTCACTGGTTCCTGTGTGTTTCATTGCGTTATGTAACTTTTCAGTTTCATAATTAAATATATCCACATAATGCATCTCCCTTGGTCCAGTTGCAATTTGGATCCTCAACAACTTCAAATAAAAACTGAATAAGGACCCAGCAACTGGAATATAAGTCATAACTCTTAGAGCATTTTCGACGGAAGGCGGAAAACCATCTGGATTCATGATTGCCTTTCTGGGGCTTTAGGTTGGTGATTCCACCTCCAGGAAGTGGCCCGTGGTGATACAGCACCTCTATGCAACGTAGACCTCTAACGTGACACTGGTAACACTGGAATGACCAGGGCACCTCACACACAGCATTTGTGCCTGACACCTTGCACCTCTTCCGTGAGGGTCAGTGTGGTATTGTGCACGCATACCCACAGCCTGCTCCCTGGCTCCCTTATGGGCTTTTGGTGGCCAAACCAAAACATTTAGCTGTAGAGGTTGGGTTGGATGGCCGGGCCTGTCTTTTTGTTTGCTGCACTAGTGTCTAAGCCTCAGCTCCAGTGGTCCCAACAGGACAACGCCTCTTGTAGGAGCCATAAATGTATTATGTTTATTTGTCACATGGTGAATGGTTGCTATGGTGATGTGTAGCGTGTATGTCATGTGACACATTTGGTGAAGGGAGCTGGTTGCTTCAAAAGAGGCGTGCTTACCTGTACCAGGTTTGACAGGAGAGAGGGGAGCGGGGTAGCCGTAATTTTTGTTGACCGTTTTGCCGTGCTAAGATGAACTACAGATCATGTAACACCATATAGACCTGTTTCTAACTGAGTGTAAACAACGTTGAAAGCCGCTGTTTAATAAATCATTCACGATATAATCCTGCATCCAGTGCGCTTCTCTTCTCAAGCGACGGCAGCGCGTCAGACAAACAGGACCCTACCTTTCCCTCTCAAGCGACTAGGCTGATTCTTTTGGAGTCGCAACATTTTGTCAACAAAAAAAGGCACTATAATGAGAGCCATCGCTCGCAATCCAGGAATCCACAAATGAACCAAGACAACGCAAAGTAAGTGCGGCCGCGCCCGCAACGCCGGACAAAGTGCCACACCCAAAACGCCATATGATGAAGAACAGGTAAGCCAAACCTGTTTCTTGCTTGTTATGGATAAGGAATCCGTGTGCATTAACGCTGGAGGGTGTCTGTTCATGGCTTTCTGAATGAATGAACGCATGTCGGAAAAGGATGTCAAGCGCTGATGGCTCTGCGTGCACTGTGATTGCTGTCTGTTTATAGTGGATTAAGCGACGCTTTGGAGTTTCAAAGGAATCGATTATGATGACGCCTTAATGAAAGAAAATGCTGTGGTCATCACGTACTGGAAATTTATGTGAAATTATTTGATGCAAAGTTTTCACTGAAAAAGAAAAAACTGAATCAAAAGAAGTCTAAATGAGTCACACTAATGGTGGTACTTTAGATTCTGAAACGGAGTTTGAAAAAAAAAGAGAAATCAAACTTACTGAAAAAGCTTTGATGTATAAGATTGAAAAACTGCAAAATGAACGCAAAAGGTTTGTCAATAAAATGAAAGGATTAATACCTGAAATGAAACAGTTGATGAAACAAAAGAAAAATGGGTCTCAAGTAAAATAATTTCTGGAGAGATTGGATAAACTTTGTGGATGTGCGATAGCTGTTCATGAAGAATTGTTGTCACTATTGTCAGAGGATGAAGTTAATAAACAAGTTGAATGGTTATCAAATATAATGAAGTACACTGAAACGTTTCAGAATAAAACAAAGCAATGGATAAAAGAAATGGAAAAAGACTACAGTAATTCACAGGAACAACAAGAATCATCTGAAAAGAATGAGTCTGTGTTTTTGGTGGAACAAACAGAAACAAATGAACGTTTAAGGGTTTGTGATGTCCATGAAGATGACATAAAACCAAGTGACAGTATTTCCAACGTTGAATCACACAAAACTTCTCACATGAGCTCTACAACATCCTCTGCATGCTTAAGAGCTGAAGCTGATCTTGCTGCTTTAGCTACAAGACAGAAGTTATTGGAGGAAAAGCATGCCATAGAAGAGGAAGAGCTTCGCAAAAGGAAAGCAAGACTACAGCTGGAAGAAGAGGCGGAACAGCTGCGCAAACGAAAAGAAAAACTGCAACTGGATACTGAAATTGCTGAAAAGATGGCAAGATTAAACATTCTCAAAACACAAAGCATAAGTGGAATAAGGTCATCAAAGATTTCAGATGGAATGAATTCCTATTTGAAAGAGGGAAATTTTCAACAACTTAATGTGGATGCAGAAGAGTTTCATCCATTAGCAACTGCAAAACAAAAAATAATAAAGAAGGATGAAGAACCAGTTAACATTCAATATGTTAATCAACAATTAATCACAAATTTAAATAAAGATGCATTAGAAGTGGATACCAATGATGATGTTCTTGGCATTATGAGGAAACAAAACGAAATAACAACTTTGTTAATTCAACAACAGTGCCTCGCAGCTCTTCCAAAGAAAGAAATCCCAATATTTGATGGTGACCCATTCAAATATTATACATTCATGAGTGCTTTTAAGAACGGAGTGGAAAGAAACACAACAAACAACTCTGATCGTTTGTGCTTCCTGGAACAGCATACTAAAGGTCTTGCTAAAGAACTGGTGAGGAGCTGTCAATACATGAATCCAGACCATGGACATTTGAAAGCCAAAACTTTATTAAAGGAGCATTTTGATAATGAGCAAAAGGTTGCCTATTGGTACTTGGACAAAGCCCTATCATGGCCTAATATAAAGTCAGAGGATGTGAAGGCCCTGCAGGATTACAGTCTGTTCCTCAGAGGCTGTTGTAATGCAATGGAGGATGCGCAGTATCTTCATGACTTGGACATGCCTTCTAATATGCTGAATATCATAAAGAAGTTGCCATATAAACTTAGAGACAGATGGAGGAGTCAAGCTTGTGATCTGCAGGAACACCAAAGAAGAAGACCGCAGTTCAGTGATATTGTAGATTTCCTTGAAAAGCAAGTCAGGATTCTGACAGATCCTGTTTTTGCCAATATACAAGATTCTCCTACAATAACGAATAAAGGAACATACAAATCAAAGTTACAGTCACGATCCAAAGGAGACACCTTTGCAACCACTGTCGGACCTGTGGAGAACAAACCTCAGCCTGTGAAGAGAGAGAAAGAAATTGGAACAACTGGAATGAACACATGCATTCTCTGTGGAGCAGGACATGCGCTGGTTATGTGTGCACAGTTGGGGAGGATGGCACATGAAAAGAAGATAAACTTCTTAAAGGAAAATGGTATATGCTTCAGCTGTTTGTGTATAGGACACATGAGTAAGCATTGTCGCAAGAGGATTTCCTGTTCAAAATGTAGCCTGAAACACCCCACTGTACTCCACAAAGAAAAGGATTCAGAGCAAGCTGAGAGGGATGCAGAGGTCTGTGGTAACACACTGGTGTCAAGTGGCCTTACAGGGGCTGGAGAACAAGATTGTAAGCTACCAATCGTGCCCGTCCAAATAAAATCTAAAAAAGGAAGCCATATTGTCACCACATATGCATTTTTGGACCAAGGTAGCACAGCAGTTTTTTGTACAGAGAGTCTGATGAATAAACTGCATCTCACTGGGAGGAAAGGACACATTCTTCTGCGCACTATGGGCCAACAGAGGGTGGTGAGCAGCAACACACTGTTAGGGCTGGAGGTGGCTGCACTGTACGGAGATAAGTTTATTGAGTTGCCTAAAGTGTACACACAGGAGTCCATGCCAGTGAATAAAGGAAATATTCCTACTGAAAGGGATATTAAAAAATGGCCTCATTTGAAAAATATTCACTTACCTCAGCTTGATGCAGGAATTGAGCTCCTGATTGGGACCAACGTGCCAAAGGCCCTGGAGCCATTAGAGGTGGTGTGTAGTATAAATGGAGGTCCGTTTGCTACAAGGACTATGCTGGGATGGACTGTAAATGGACCACTGGGAGGCAACAGTGATGAAACTGTAGACAGTAATCAGCCACAAATAACTGTCAACAGGGTCTCTGTTATGAATCTACGTGAGCTTTGGCAGCTACAGTTCAAAAATGACTTCCCCGAGAGCAGGTTAGATGAAGAGCTAGCCATGTCAAGAGAAGATCAACGGTTTCTAGAATTGGTCAACAATTCAGTAAAACATCTAAATGGCCATTATGAGACCAGCCTACCACTGAAACAAAGTACTATCTGCATGCCAAATAACAGAAAACTTGTTGAGCAGCGTTTACAACATCTTAAACGCAGGATGCAAAGGGACTCAACATTCTATAATGAGTATAACATCTTCATAAACAATCTGCTGGACAAAGGCTATGCAGAGAAGGTACCTGAAGAGGAGATAAACCGTGCTGATGGAAAAGTTTGGTATATTCCACACCATGGAGTTTATCATCCTACAAAGGCAAAAATCAGAGTTGTGTTTGACTGTGGAGCAAGTTACCAGGAAACATCTCTGAATGCTCAACTCCTTCAAGGCCCTGATCTTACAAGCTCTCTAATTGGAGTGGTGACTCGCTACAGAAAGGAACCTGTGGTGATAATGGCTGACATTGAGTCCATGTTTTACCAGGTGCGAGTTACTCCTGATGACACTGATTTGCTCAGGTTCCTCTGGTGGCACCATTTACTCGTGTGGGAGTAGATTACTTTGGGCCTTTTGAGGTAAAGAGCAGAAGAAGCATTGTGAAGAGATATGGGGTGATTTTTACCTGTCTAGCTATCAGAGCTGTGCATATTGAAGTTGCACCCTCGCTGGACACGGACTCTTTCATCAATGCATTGAGACGCTTTATTGCAAGAAGAGGTCAAGTCCAAGAGCTTCGTTCTGACAATGGCACCAACTTTTTTGAACAGGTATTGAACAGTGGAACAGTGATCAGATTATGGATTTTATGCTGCAGAAAGGAATAAAATGGAACTTTAATCCACCTGCTGGCTCGCACCATGGAGGACCATGGGAACGGTTAATAAGATCCATCTGCAAGGTACTTAATTCGACCTTAAGAGTGCAAAATCTTGATGAGGAGGGCTTGCATACAGTGCTTTGTGAAGCTGAAGCCATCATCAACAGCCGACCAATCACAAAGGCTTCCATGGATGTTGATGATTTAGAAGCAATAACTCCTAATCACCTGCTATTGTTGAAAACCTCTCCATCCTTACCACCAGGAGTGTTCCAGCCAACAGACATATATGCGCGCAAGAGATGGAAACAGGTGCGCTATATGTCTGATCTCTTTTAGAAAAGATGGGTCAAAGAATATTTACCCCAGCTACAGGAGCGCCAAAAATGGACAGGAGCAAGGAGGAACCTCAGTGTAGGAGACCTCGTTCTCATCATGGACAGAACAGCGCCTCGGAACTCATGGCTTATGGGACGAGTTGTTCAAACCTTCCCGGACAGAAGAGGATTTGTTCGACAGGTTCAAATAAAAACACGGACTAGCTGCCTGAACAGACCTATTACAAAGGTCTGTTTGTTGCAGGAAGCTGAGACTGGTTGAGAACTAGCCTCAGTAGAGATAGAGGATTCTGTGGACTCCGTGGAACCTTGCAGAGCTCAAGTTGTAGATTACTTTCTGATTTATGACTTGTGCCCACCTTTTGACTGTAGACCTGCTTTCTTGAGACATTTCTTTCAACTTGATTTTGACTCATGACTTAAAAATGAAGAAACAAGAGTCCAGCATGGATTATATTATCTTTATTGATGGACATTAATTTGCAGGCTTTAAAATTGTGAGTTATTATTGCTAATGCATTTATGCCTCCTATTTGTGGAATTGTTGTTTGTTAATTATTGAGTGATAATTAAAGGGGCTGGTGTGTAGGAGCCATAAATGTATTATGTTTATTTGTCACATGGTGAATGGTTGCTATGGTGATGTGTAGCGTGTATGTCATGTGACACATTTGGTTAAGGGGGCTGGTTGCTTCAAAAGAGGCGTGCTTACCTGTACCAGGTTTGACAGGAGAGAGGGGAGCGGGGGAGCCGTAATATTTGTTGACCGTTTTGCCGTGCTAAGATGAACTACAGATCATGTAACACCACATAGACCTGTTTCTAACTGAGTGTAAACAACGTTGAAAGTCGCTGTTTAATAAATCATTCACGATATAATCCTGCATCCAGTGCGCTTCTCTTCTCAAGCGATGGCAGCGCGTCAGACAAACAGGACCCTACCTTTCCCTCTCAAGCGACTAGGCTGATTCTTTTTGGAGTCGCAACACCTCTAGACGTGGATGCTAACAATGTGTTAGCAAATGGTGAGAGATCATTGTTTCAAAAAACATAAATCTCCTTGTCAACTTTCCTTCTTGAAGATATTCCAAGTAATACCCAGCATGTCTGCCTGATAGCATTAGCTGAAGTTATCCAGTCATCTGGAAGCACCTCCTGGCAACCCAGAGCTTGTCTCAACTCCTCCCTGACAGCCACACAACCTTTTTCAGCTTCTGCTGTACCACTTTGACCTCTGCTCTTCCTTTGTACTCTTCATCTTCCTCATCATTCGTCATGCTACAAACCACCATCCTGTGCTGTCTGGGAACACTCTCATCTACTACTACTACATTGAAGTCATAGTGTTCCTCCAGTTTACATAGTCTATGCAAGATGTAATCCACCTGTGTGGTGTACCTCTGCTCTTTTGGTCAAAAGTATTCACTACAGCTTCCCCACTTTGCACAGTCACCATTTGTCCTTCAGCATTCCTGTTCTGGATACCAAACCCGCCGATCACTTCCTCATCACCTCTGTTTCCAGCTCCAATATGTCCATTGCGATATGCACCAGTTACAACTCTCTCACCCATGGGAATATTTTCCCATGGGTGAGAACATGCCAGACAGTGGGTCCCAATGACCCACTGTCTGGCATGTTTTAGGTGTTTCTTTGCAGTGGCCTCTGCAGCTCTTGATGGCTGCTGAGGAGGTCATGCAAACTCCTCCAGGATAACTCCTACATCATTTATCTTCCTGTCTACGCTATGATAGAACACCTGGCCTTACTCCTAGGGGTTAGAATCTTTTTTTATCTCAATATTCGTTCATAATTTTTGGGGCCACAATTAGATTCAAAACCAGTTTTCGATTCAAATCGATTAGCTATTCAAAACAATTTGATTCATAATGATTTCTGCTTCCATCTAGAGGTGGGTTTTGCTTTGCAAGACAAAATGACAAATAGAGACATTAAGGTGTCTTTTATCACATTTTAAACATTAATACATGCTGCTTAGATTGAATTGTTGCCTGCTACATAAAATAAATGTGCTTAAGTAACAAAAGTACAAGTACCCATTTATAAAAACTAGTCAAATTAAATATGCTGCCTTTTAAATTATTAGAAATGTTTTCCAAAAACAATGCATGGACCACAACTCCTACTCCTACAAGCTATAAAATAAGTTGGAAAAAAAATAAAGTTCTTCTGTATAATGAAAATGGTACACTGGAACAAAATACATTTTTATTTTACAGGAAGGTTGCAGTACTAAAAAATACATTATGAAACACTATGCACAACTTGAAAACTATTTCTCAGTATCTTCATTAATAACAAGCTATGAAAATAAAAGTGCTTCTTTTTAAATGAAAAATAGCACTCACCAGGTAGCTTCCTCATAAACGTGCTTGCAACAATAGAACTGTCCACAACTATGCAACTGATTGTACAAATCATGAAAGTAAATTAGACATGAAATGTGTCCAAGATTACTGTCCATTTGCAGGTGCAACATCCAGGTTCTTTTGTAGGAAAAGAAGCTGATCCACATGTGCTGGAGTATGACTGCAGCACATGTGGATCATGTGCTGCAGTCATACTCCAGCTGTCATCCTGACCATATCCCCAGCAGTGGAGAATGCTTGCTCAACTGCAACACTAGTCCCAGGGATACACAAGTAGAGTTTAGCCTGTCTAGCCAAGGGAAGGAAAGTTCTCCCATGGGCCCTCCACCAGCTGAGGGGGTTCTCTGACAGACACAGTGGAGGGGCTACCAGATACTTTTCTAGCTCCTCTTCAGCTCTGGTGCAGACAGATTAATGGACAACAGTCACCTTAGTAAATGTCTTGCCTAATAGAGCCACCGGTGCAGAGGGTCTTCTTTTTGAAGTAAGACCTTTCTTCTGGGTCAGGTGTCTCAGATTTGTCCTCAGCCTCCTTTGAGCTCACATGACTCTACAGAAAAAAAATCATATCATTCATTATGTACAATATAATCACACCAGGCCCATATGTTATGGAAAAATAACATAAAAAATCCCTACAGTTACAACTATGCAAGATGGGTGTGAGACGACATTTAATTTTGATCTACACAGCTATCCATTTTTAACATGTATACATGTTTTATGCAGTTTACAAAAATATACATTGTTCAAGAACAGGTAATGTACCTCAAGTGCTGCAGCATGTAGCTTCTGCAACTAGATTGGCACGGACTTCCAGCTGGTTCTTCTTGACAAGGAAAGGCAGAGCCTTGAATCTGTGGTCCAAAAGAGAAGCAACATAAAGCATGTGCTTATCCTGTGCAAAACTGTACCTTTTTACTAGCTCTTCATGAATTGCCAGTTTGATCTCCTGAATAATTGGTGTGTCAGCAGGAACACCAGCTGCCTCTGTGTCTTCCAGCAACTGAGCATGTAAAGAAGCAATAACTGAGAGTTTAGGTGTACAATCCTCTGACGTGATGCGAGTTGCATCCTTTATTGTTTTCATCGCTTATGCTATTCCCTCAGCAGTGAAGATGTCCGTGTCGCTGATGATGAAGATGTCACTTCCACATCTTCTCACTTGAGGGGAGAGAAGCAGGGCACAAATAGCAGGCTGCTGCTCCAAGAATCGTTCAATCATGTCCAGCGCACTGTTTCATCGTGTGGAGACATCTGTTTTCCATTTGTGCACCGGTAACTGTAGATGTTTTTCCTGCAGTTCATAATTTGCAATGTTACTGTGGTGGAAGAAACCAGAGACTTGCCTGATCCTTCAAAGCAGTTTTGGCACTGTCGTTAGCTTTAGAACTCAATGCTCAGCCAGATTGAGAGTATGGGCAAAACATGTAATGTGTACCAAGTTGTCATTCTTTGCAGCAGCAAGCATGTTGGCGGCAATATCAGTATCTATCACCAGATCCACGACCGTCAGCTCTCATTCACCAGCAACAGAGTGAAACATTGCATGGAAATTTATGGCCATATGGCTTTCGTGCATCACACGAGTTTTCAAAAAAATTGGGTCCGAGCAGCCATATATCTGTTATATATGGCTGTTATATAAGGAATGGTGAATGTCACAAAAGACGGGGTTGCAATTGATGTCCATGATTCACATGTCAGTGCTGCTCTGGTCGTTTTGGTTAAGGCAAAGGCAAAGGCAACCTTTTGTTTAGTACCTTGGTAAAGCTATGGCACAGCTGTCTCTTTAAAATATTTAAAGGATGGTATGGTATATCTTGGCTCCACCATCTGCAACATGTGAATGAACCCCTCATTGTCCACCACACTGTAACCCCGGGGTTCCACTGGATGGTTGGTTCTTCTGATTGGAAGTAACATCAAGGCTTTGGAGTATCCCAGCCATAATCTTGATTTGAATCTCAAGGAGAATCTGTGGCAGTAGATCAAGATTAGGCTCATGTCAAGGATATATATATATATATATATATATATATATATATATATATATATATATATATATATATATATATATACATTGTCATGATGCGGCCTGAAGGCTGCACTCCAAGCATTTCCTACCTCCTCCTTTCTCTGCGCAGCCCTGATTAGGATCACCTGTCCTGTTCATACCCCTATATAACTCATCTTCAGTCTGTTCCTCGTCGCCGGCTCGTATTCAGTCATCCAACACCTCGCCTGTCAGTTCCAGTCCTCGTCCTTCACGTCTTGCTCCCCGTCTGTTCAGTTAAGTACCTGTTTGCTGCGCTGCTGGATTCTGCTCCTTCGTCTCCGTCTTCATGTTTCTGGTCTACACTCCTGGTTCTGCAGCAGCCCAGCTCCTCCGACTCCTGACAATCATCTCCGCTCCATTCCTGTCAGCCAGCTCCTGCACCCTTCAACTCCCGTCTGGTAACTGTCTCTGGTTCTCATCATCCATCATCCACCGTGTGCAATACACTCTCAAAAACCAGCTCTGTGTGTGTGTGTGCTGTGTCCGGTTCATCCAAGACATATATATATATATATATATATATATATATATATATATATATATATATATATATATATATATATATATATATATATATATATATATATACATACATACATATATATATGTGTATATATACACATACATAATATATATATATATATAAATATGTGTGTGGGTGTGTGTGTCTAAATAAACTGTCTGCACATACTGTGCAGAATAACAAATAAAGCTTGCTTAATCACTTTAGTCCATATCAGATCATCATAAATGAAATCACATCATGTTCAATTATTGCATCTGTCAGGGTTTAGTTATGTTCTGACCTCATTTATTGTTAGTTTTCAGTTTCCTCCTCCCCCTCACTCAGCTCTCCTTCACTCCCTCTGCGGTCAGTCACACCTGTTGGTCATTAATCAGTCAGACTCACTTCACCTGCCAGCCTCCCTACTTAAGCCTTCCTCTGCTTTCACTCCTCTGCCAGTCCGTCAACAGACTACACTCACTCCTCGCCTGTCTGCCTGGTTTGCTCCTGCTAGCTGTTTGTTTCCTGCCTCAATTTTACCTTGCTAGTCTCTGCTACTGCTGGATCTATCCTGTCTCCCCTCTGAACCTCAGGAGGAGCTTCTAATCCCGTTGTGTCTCTACCTGCAAGTATTCATCCTGCCTAGCTGCTATCCTGCTGTCATCCTGGCTTACAAGTATTCATCCAGCCTAGCTGCTATCCTGCTGTCATCCTGGCCTACAAGTATTCATCCAGCCAAGCTATATATCCTGTTGTGACTCTGACCAGCAAGTATTCATCCAGCAAAGCTATATATCCTATTGTGACTCTGACCAGCAAATATTCATCCAGCCAAGCTACATATCCTGTTGTGACTCTGACCAGCAAGTATTCATCCAGCCAAGCTATATATCCTGTTGTGACTCTCACCAGCAAGTATTCATCCAGCCAAGCTAGATATCCTGTTGTTACTCTGACCAGCAAGTATTCGTCTCTGCCATGCTGTGGATCCTACTACTGAGCTCTGGTTCCCTCTCTGCCGTGCTGTGGATCCTGCTACTGGGTTCTGGTTCCCTCGCTGCCGTGCTGTGGATCCTGCTACTGGGTTCTGGTTCCCTCTCTGCCGAGCTGTGGATCCTGCTGCTTACTCTGGTCTCCAAGTACCCTCTCTGCCGTGTCTCTGGTCCTGCTTGCCAGCTCCTGCACACATCTACACCTTTGCTCCAGTTCAGTCCTGCATCTCTGGTTCCACCTGCCATAATTCATCCACTGTTACAATAAACTCTCAAGTTCAGCTCTGTGTGTGCATGCTCTGTCCGGGTTCATCCAAAGACAAATCATGACAGCATCAAGTAACCATTTATTTAACTTGTAAATACAGGTAATCTCCCCATGATTTTTTTCTAAAATTCTTAAAACATGAATTTCCTCAAGTCTTTACCCATCACACAGTAACATCTTTTTAATCTGTACCCACATTGTAGCAACACTTCCAACAGGAAATCATAACTTGAAAACATTTCAGCTAAATAACATAATTAATTCAATGTGTAAAGTTCTAAAATACTCCATCTGGATTTGACAGACATTTATCCATACTATGTCAGGCTAATATGAGCAACTTACACACTGGAGTTTCAATTCAATTCAACTTTATTTATATAGAGCCAATTCACAACATATCATCTCAAGGCACTTTACAAAGTCAATTCAAACCCAGCAGATTGCATTGAGTCATTGACTCGCAGCGCTCTTTCCTGCACAAGGTATTCTTTCTTCTCTTTTTTTTCCCTTTACAATTCCGTCTGTGCTCTTTGGGTGTGTCTCAATTCAGGGGATGCATCCTTTGAAGGCCATATTTATAGGCTAAATACGTCACAGCGCTGCCACGAAGGCTGTCCCAATTCACAACTCCTTCAAAGAGTCCTTCAAATATAGCCGACAAATGTGTCCTTCTTTTCACCAATTTGAAGGATGGGGCCGGTGTATCCTTTGTGGCCCACCCTGTCCCATGGTTCATTGCAGGTTGAAGAGAATTGTTAAAGCGTAAACAGCAATGGCAAGGAGGAGAGAGGCTCACTATGCTGAGAGAGAATGCCTGTCTCCACTTTCAAACTCAGTCAGATACCTAATGACAATGTTTGGTTAATTCATTATTATTATTCTCTACAAATAAATTAATTTAAACTTTGCCCAGAAAGTCATAGGGTTAGTGTTTGAGTTGTTAAACGTTTTACTAATAAATTACACAAATAGTATTTGTCATCAGTGATTCTTATTTAGTGGTATATTTCTATACCAACATAAAATTACACTGAATGTTTTCAAATGGTTGAGTAAGGAAATCAAAATTTAAAATGAAAAGGTAATAAAGCAGCAGCATTGCTGTATTTTTTCCCTGTGTTGGCTCACATGCACACAAGCAGAGGATTGGACTGCTGTCTCTACAGGTTCTGCAGAGGATCAAAAAACAACTAGCACAGTGTTAACCCTTCGTGACCATACACTGTTAGTGTGTGGGTTACACACCTATATTTCGTAAGATAAACAGCATGACAGCCACTTTAGGATAACACAAGACATTGCACAGAAGCAAAAGAACAAGAGGCAACTTCTTCTTCAGCTCTCCACTGGAAGTAGATTTATTCTACCTATGTTAAAATCTACCTCTACAAAGCTTTTTTAGAAAACTGTTTTTACAAGCATTTTGAAGCCATGAACACCTGTGTGTTGTCACAGGCTCGTTTGATATTTTAAACAACCCTTAGGGTTAAACACGGCTTGCAGCTCTGTCATAGCAAACATCTGAGGTTGCAAATAATATCCTGAAGATTGTCGCTGATGGTGTACATTTCAGCCACGCTTGAGCGGTGGCTTTAACATCACGGTGTGCTGAGTGGACACCTGCCAACCACAGCTAAATCTGCACTCTGGAGCTTAAAGTCTTTATCTCTACTTTTCCTTTTATTATTTAGCAGCTTGGAGCTATTCGTTTACAACTCCTTATCCAGCTAAACCCATAAACTAAACCAATCAAAGGCCAAGTATAACCGCAAGGTTTAGGGAAATCTATTGGCTTTGATGGGCTATTGATCTCACCCTCCAGAGCCAAGGCCTTTCTATGGCTAAGAGGCTTTACAAGAAGGTTAAAAAGTATAGAGTGGTTTGAAAAGAGCTGTTTATCCCATTAAGGGGTGTAAATTAGTTGCCAATTAAATTCTTATAAAGGATAGAATTTCAACCAGAATCTTTTTAACTAATATTTGTTACAATGCCTTACTTTAATCATTCACACCCATTTAACTTTTTTTTTTTTTTTTTACTTTTTTTCAGATTGAAAACAGCAATTTGAGTGTAATTTATTAGGATCCAGAGAATTATCAGTAGTGAACTCTACAAATAGTGCCTTTTTTAAAAAGAAGAAAGCTATTGTTAAAGAAGAGCCATAAGAATTTCCGTTTATTTGACACAAGCCACGTGGGGGGGGAGCAAACATGCATTTTTTGTATTTCCCAATTCACAATGATGCACTCCTTTGTATTAGTGTATCACATAAGACACACCAATTTTAAGTGAGATACATTGCCGTCTGTGGTTGTGATAAAACAAAATGCTGGAATGTTCAAGATGTATGGATACTTTCACAAAGGACTGGATACCTAAGTCATATTTTACATCAAGGGTTAATTCTTCCAGAAGATTGGAACATTCTAGAATTATGGGAGTTATGCTGTGCTCCTATTCACGAGAGCTTTTGTAGCAAGTAACCATTTGCTTGATATTAATATGTGGAAACAGGAAGCAAATGGCTGAGTACTCTGCTTAAACTCATTAGCAAGCCCAGCAGGGGGATTTGCTCCCCAGCTATCAAGGAATTCTGGGCAGATTTTCATTATGTATTCTCTCCTAATGCCTCAAGTCTCTATTTGGTTGGATAAAAGCATTTAACTGCAAGAGATTTGAAGATTGGAAAACGAAATAGCGCTGGCTCCAGTTTTATGCCTCCAGTTATGCTTGGTACATTTAAAAACAGCATTGTCCCTAAACAAGCAATGTTGTAAAACAAATTGAATTCCAAGAAAATTTGATGATTGTGAACATTTGTTTTTATTCTACTTCTCTGCCAGAAGCCTTTAAAATACAGATTTAATTACACATCAAACACTACAGAATTAGTTTTTTGCTATTTTGGAAGCAGTTTTTTGTCCTCCCTACCAGATGATAATACACAAGTTAATAAACACACTGTCATAATCTGTCGATCTTTGAGTCTATGTTCATTATTTTGGTTCCATTGTATCATCCGTTCATTTTATTCCTGGGTTTTTTAGTTTACTAGTGTCAAGTTTACCTCTGTGCCTCAGTTTGTTATTATTCTACAGCTTTTTCCCATCTGCTCATTTACTCCCCTGTACAGTATGTTTTGAATTTGTTCTTTGCTGGATATTTATGTTCTAATCTAAAAATACTCCTGTATCTGGTTACACCGTCAGATCCTCTGTTGTACTCACCCTGTTTTTGTGGTCCTGTTCTGTTCAATAAAGCAAGTTTTTTCACTGGGTCCTAAACAACACCAAAACATGGGAAGGATCTAACATGGGACCCAACAAAGAGATTCTCCAAGCAGGATATTCAGAGAATGTGAGAGGTTGTGAGGCTCTATATCAACACGGTTGCTCAGCCCTGCACTACATGGAGCTGCCTGGGTGTAGTAGCGGACAGCATGTATATACTGAGGAAGTTGGCCCCTCTGCTGGTTGAGTTGCTGGGAGAGGTGGAGATGGCCCACTGGAAAACTCTTGCCGAGATCCCCCCCCCGCCTCCTCAACTGCAACTTCATCTTGTTCTGGAGTTCTAACCACCAACCTCTCCACTGCTGACACCCAGGCTTGTTCCCTGTGATCCCAAGCCTCTTGTTTCGGCAGTCACCTCCTCACTGGCAGGACCCTCAGCTGACTTCAGCTCGGTGGGTCCATTTGATGTCATCACTCCAGTTTCTGAGCGACTAAAAAGTCTCACCATGTGCCCGTCAAACGGTTGGGTGTGGACCATCTGCAGGTGCCAGGACGGCATTTGGTGAATCATAGTCCGCTCCTTGCCTCCTAGCACCAGAACCTGCTTCTAACCTCAAGTTGCTAATTACTAGGTTACTAGGCCACTAGTGCTACTTTTACCACAGTGCCTCAGTTTCCTGTTTTTCTACAGCTGTTCCCCATCTGCTCATTTACTCACCTGTGTAGCATCCAGTAGTGATAGTCCTCAATATAAATACTCATTGGTTCAGTTGCTCCATGTCAGATCCTCATTTATGCATTTGTGTCCCCAACAGCAGCAAAACATGACATCTATGCTGCCTCTCTGCATCTTTCTGTGGGTAGCAGAGGTGTTTCAGAGTGTAAAACAATCTTAGACTCAGTCTGACAAATGTCATTGCAGCTAACACATTCCAGTAAGGACAATGTTAGAGTAGGAAACGGTAATGTTATATAACAAAACAACCATTGTTTTAAAGGCTGTGATATTGAGGCGATCGATCAAGGACAACAACGCCTGTATTTGGTTTTGGCGCCACTTTTGTGAATAGATCAATATTTATCTGCTTATGATGCTTTGAAAACAGCCTTTCAGCTTAGTGGTTTGCTTGCCCAAGGACATAATCCATCTGCTTTAGCAGTTATGTTCCCTCAAACTAATTAAATTGGTTAGCATCTGTCTTGAATGGTTAGTTTTCTTTTGTTTGTTTATAGATGAAAAAAGTGTACCTGTAAATTTTGGTCAAATGTTTCTGTAGTGGGACTTTTGAAAAAGAAAGCATAGAGCAGCATAGATGGTGTATAACATATATATTTTGAGTAATTTCTGCATGGAATTAGATCTGGTCACAATTGCACACAGTTAAGTACTAAGGCAACCCATTTAGAGGAATAGTTACATCAAGGAAAATGGCTGCATCTTGTTGAAGTGTTGCGAGAAAGACAGATTTTTTGACTCAGTCCTCAAATAGTTTTACTAGAACCTCTGATGCTTCTGAATTGAACAGATTTGAAAAGTAGCGCTAGATGTTACTCCTTAAAGGAGCTATAAGTAAGATATTTACTGTAAAATCAAACTAAATCATTCTCATTTGTCACCTGGGATGGAAGTAACATTCCCTATAAACAATCAGTCCTCTCCATCAACAATGTCTTAGTCAAGTTCTTCTCCTTTCAAACATAGAGGTACGGTCTGGAACTACTTCAGTTCACAGTGTAGCCTTTGTTTGCTTCCTGGTACCTAAGCCAATCATGTGTATTTTTTGCAACATGTGTTATGCTCAGTGCTCAACTTCACAATAATCTAGAAATATCCCTACAACAGAGGAAGCCTTTTTTATCAGTTTACTAAACTTTCCAAGTTATAGGATCAGATTCCACTACCCCAACAGGTGAAAGAAGAAGCAATTGCTCTCTCCACAACAGGCTTACAAAAGATGTGGAGCATCTTTCTGCAAACACTGAAGGATCTAAGCTTACTAAAAAAATGTCTACTCTGTTTTGTTCAACTATATTTTGTGCAAAACTCCTTCCAGTTCATACATGATATGCCTAGTGCACGTACAAAGGAAAACTTACCCATGTTGACCTCAAGTTCATGACTGTAGATATGATGATAAACAGCAGTGGCGGCTGGCCCATAGGGGGCGCTCGGGCGCTGCCCTCCCTAGATGTGGAGGGGAAAAGTCAAAATCTATATAGATTTTAAAAGTATTATTAATGTCAGTTTTTACTTAATAGTACATGGCTACATGTAATAAGAATTATTAAAACACTTCTACGAATTGACTCTACCAATTGACTCTCATTTAACAGTGCATTTCCACCAACAGAACGTATCATTTCTCTTCTACGCTTGTGGGGCTGCCGCTGAAGGAGCCCCACAAGTGTAGCAAAATAACCAATCGTATACTGTTGCTAGGGAAGATTTATAAATATTTGGTCAATCAGCATCGCCAAAATGAATGGGTTTGGGGCTCCTGGCGTCGTAGCCCTAGCTGCACAGTGATTTGTGCACTTCACGCATGACGTCACGAGCTACATCCGCGCTACATCTGGGTCACGGTGGTCGGCAAAAACAGCACTTTTTTCGCTTACCAGCGTGACAAAACGGGTGAATTCGAGCGTACTTTTAGTTTATTTTTGGAATCTAAACAATGCCTACAACTTGTTGTGCTGCCAGTTGCACAGAGGCATTCCAATTCATCGGATGTACGTTTCTTACGTTTACCGAAGGACGAAGAAAGAAGAAAGAAATGGATAATTTCAATGAAAAGGATCCAATCGTCTGTGGGAGCCATCATACCACGACAGAATTTGCAGTTTACACTTCATCTCCAGTAAATACGACTTAATTTTGCACTAGTCGTTATTCTACTTAAATCATTATATAAATAAAAAATTAGGATATATATTTAAGTCAAGACGTAAACATCGTTTCGTCATAATATACGTACATGTACAATGTATGCAAACCCTCTGGCATGAGTCTGTGAAAAGGATTAATAAGACAAAACCACCAAAATAATCCTTTGTGAACAATGTTTTTTTATTAATTAAATGCTTATTGTGGTATCGTAGTAATTTTCTGACTTTTAATTTAAATGCATGTACTGGGTTAGGCAGGGAAATCTATTGGCCAGCCCCACCAAGATTTATTTTCACCAGCCGCCACTGATAAACAGTATATCATATGTGAACTTATCAATGCAATTTCTGTTAAAGCGTAGAGCTAAAGTAAATGTTCAGTTAGTTATGCAGCTTATGATAAAATTTTAGTATTGTGGCATGAGAACAAAGAACTTATGAATCAGAAAAGGACTGAAGACATTAGGACTGGAGAGCAACAAGGCTTGAAAATGATACCTTCAGTTGGGTACTGCTCATAGGAGTTATAAATGAATGAATGAATTTCCGAAAACAACTGTGCCTCCTCTGTTCTCTGTTTTTTATTTATCACACTCTTTTCTGAGTCATTAAATTCTTTAGCATTTTACTATTGTGTTTTCTAGCAGAAGCAATCAATAGTGAGCATTTACATGATCGCTCTGCATAATTTCAAAATCATTTACCATTTGTTTCAGCACAAACGTTTGACTAAAAAATTTTCAGTGTGCCTGGATGTGGACAATAGGTAGAAAATCTACAGATTGCAAAATATTCATGTTGGTGTGAGCAGACCAGCTGACAGCTTTGCTAGGGCCCGGGACAACGCAGTCTTTTTGGGTCCCCCCTCTACACCTGCTGCCACCACAGACACACACACACCAAAAAAAAGGTCAACTTAACTGTATACTTCATGGAAATCTCTGTATTTTATACTGGATATGTTCAACCCATCTATTGAATTTAGTGCACTAGTTGATCATTTCTTCATAAGAGAACACCAAGCACTGCGGCCAAAATATGGACCTTTTTGACCTGCTGTATATTAGCCAGTCCCTAAGCTTGATGTATCATGAAACTGTTGACCTTTCGGCTTTTGTGATTTTTATTTTATTATTACAATTAAATAATAATAATAATGTTATCTTCATAGTGTTTTTTTCCTAATCCACCTCTTATATCTTTCAATCCTTATGTAATTTTTTTCTGTGTTGTGTGCACCTGCCTGTTACTTTAATCCAATAATTTTCCCCGTCGTGGGATAAATAAAGGATTAGCTAATGTTATCTTATCTTAAATAACATTTTTTAATAGTATATATGTACTGGGTTCTCTCAAGGTCTTAATTACATTTTTTGTGTGGGCTCCAGTAACATATGATAGATAATATCTACTTTGAAAGTTAACATGAACTGGATTACCAGAATGGGTGCAGCTGATCAGGGGGGAAAAAGTGGCTGGAAGTCAACTGAAGCTGATTGGATGGTGACTGGTGAAGGGGAGTGACAGGAAGACGAAAGATAATAAAACAAAGTACAAAATCAAACCACATTAAAACCCAAACTATTCCATTAACCAAAACTAATACAGAACCTAAACCTAAGACAGAATCGATTACATGAAGAGAGTCACTAAACCAAAACAGAACTTAAACTAGACTAATCCAGAACCAAAATCACCATAAAGACCAAACCTAAGACTAAACAGAACATAAGCAAATAATAAAAACCAGAGCTAATACTAAGACAGGAGAGTGAACTAATTAATCAAATAACAAACAAACCACAACAAAACCCAAATCATGACATAAATATGAGTCCATCAGACTTTTTCATATTTTACTTTGGTTTCAAAGGTGTGGAAAGACATCATGTCATGAGAAATTCTTGCTTCCACATCACCGTACAATATATTTAACACTGTAGCATAAACAGGTAAGCCAGACTCACAGTGATTTATTGCACACATGCACTGATGCTACAGAATCAACTGTATTAACCATAAGTTAACTGTATGCCTTCGTCTGATTTATTTTATTAGTAAGTTACCATTTGCGTACACTGATTTGAGTTTTTTGAGAATTGAGTTTTCATCTCCTGATGGACAATTGAAACTTTAACCTGAAAAAGAATTAAATGAGACTGCAACATAAACAACCCTCACAGAAAAGTAAACAACTCAATCATGACACAGCGCAACACTGACGTTCACACCCTCAATCCACATGGACTATTCAGAAAAAGAGCCCATAAAAAGTGATTCACATACTTTAAAGATGAGGTAAGACATGATGTTTCATAATTGTCCTTCATTTCCTTGTGTTTAGGCCCAAGTAGATGCTGTTTTTGAAAATTCAAGCTGATGGGGCAAGATAGGAAACAGTGTGACAGCAGCTTTAGTATTTTTTAACAAGAATTTCATTAGGAGACAGTGTTTATTTAAGTAAGCTAAAATAACTAACAATCCTGATTACTAAACGATTTGAACAAATAGCAGAAGTACATGTATGAACTGTAAGATGGAACTATTTCACGACTCTGAGACACCCTTAGGAAGAAGGAAACATGTGGGACTTTTCTATTTGCAGAAACACCACTGGATAAATATTTGTATTGTTCACTGTAAAATTCTTACTGTTGTGTTTTTAGGTAGACAATTTTAAGATCTGTCCAGGGACAACAGATGAAAAGTAGCCTTTTGGCTAATTCTGGTGCATTTGCAGGAATGCTAATTAATGTACACTGTCCCTGTCAAATAAATAAATAAAATTAAAATTAAAAACATGTAACTTTTGTGTTTTACCTGATTGGGTACCATAGATTCATTGCTGCAACTGAATATTGTTCTCCTAAAAGCATAATTCACCGTTTGTTGATGTTACTTACATTATATAGTCATTTAAACACCATTGACCCAGGTATGCCCATCGGGTTCCACCAGAGTGTAAGTTAATCTGCCTAAAAGAGACTGCGGCACATCAAGGTTGTCAGCGTTTACAAAGGGCTTGTGTGAATTTCAATTGGATGAGATGAGTTGCGACAGTTGATATAGAGAGCTGTTGTGCTGATGAAATGGATTCATTGTGACGGCTGAGGATAATGAGCTTTACTCAATCAGCTTGAGAGGCCTTCCAACTGCCATGTCAATTGCTACCTTGTTGACTGTCGGGGGTCTATCAGGGACAGAAAGGACACACAGGCAGAATACTGTTGTTTGGCTTTGGTCTGTCGTGGCCTAACCCCAAACCAGTGGCACTGAAAAAAATACCTTAAAATGTTCAATTCCACCATGGGGACATTTTTGGAGAGAATCATCACAATTCGTCCTCTAAAGAGATTACGCTTTTTTTAAGAGGTTTTGCTAAACAACTACATGTTGAAGAGATAATATAGCTAAATGAGTATCATTCCTAAATATCTGAAAAGACTGCATGGAAATGTAATGGATTATTTAATTTCTCTATCCTATTTCCAACTTTCAAATAAAACAAATTCCACAAATAAAAAAATGCATTTGGTTATAAATGAAAATGATAAAAATGAAAAATTCTAATTATAAAGAAAACGATAGCGAAAAGAAAAGGGTTTTTGTTGTACTCTGAGAGTTTATTAAGTCTTTCTATTTAAATAATGCACTTTCATTCCAATATGTAGGACAGTGACTTTGCTGCTATGTCTAACAGTCAGCAGTTTGTGGTACAGCGTGGGTGCTCTGGAATAGCAGCAAATACAATACCTCTCTGAATCACTTTGCTCTGACAATTTCCTCAGAGAGAAAACAATGGAGAAAATTTCAATTTCATCCAAGAAACAGATGTCCTTGTGTGGGAGGTGCAGTTACACCCAAACAACATTTTTAGTTAAACCAGTTGCTGTCGACCTGGTCCAGATCATGGTCCAGATCATGGTAAAACAATAACACTGCTTTGCAAGAGAGGTTCACACCTCACAGTCTAACGAGAAACTTGAATGTGTTTTTGGGGATTCAATGTAATAAAGCAATACCAATTTGTCTAAAAGTTTATAATTTCTATTTTTGTTTTACAAATAAAATCTGAAAAGTGTGGCATACAGTTGTAACTACTTCCACTAAGCCATATATTTGCTGTAGGTACAATTGTAACTCTTATTCAAAGACTCTTTTCAACTGGAAAGCAGAGAACGGGGGAGCGTGCGTGTCCCGATGGTACTTTTTTCGCGGGATTCAAATGTTTGGATTTATGATACTGGGATTTCTTCTTTTTGGATTCGGAGGATTTCTGATGTATCAGCAACTTCAGAGACTGCTGGCAGCGAATATGGCCCTGATCAGGCTGCCGGCGGCTTACGACGCGATCACTAAGGCGGCGAATGAACAGAACAACAAGCTGAATGAGCTGAGCCGTAGACTGGCTACGGTGGTTGAACTCAAAGGCGAGATGGGGTAAAATCTGGAAGTGAAAACGCGCAAAAGCCCAACTAATTTGGAATATTGGATTCATGGAGTCAGCAATGATGAAAAGACTTTAAAGCTGAGAGAAAAGTTGGTTCGGCTTGTTCTCATAACAAATTGTGTATTTTAATTAGGCTCTCCCACCATCTAAAAAGTCCCCCTGGATGTTATGGCGGAATGGCACAGAACTACCCCCCCACCCCCCCCCCCCCCCCCCCAAATATCTGTAGATGCGTCAAGCTGGGGCTTAAAGACTTTGATAAAGACTTTCCAACGTATCAAAGGACACTTGCCTGCTGACGGCGTTCATGGACATACAAAACTCCACACAACAAGCACACACTACTGACTCGCATTTATCTCATGAACTTACACGCAACTCGTCTCCAATGTTAACCCTCTGCTAATATGTGTCTCGTCTTATTTGTGCTTCTCGTGCCGAAGTTTTTGATATCTCAAACGGTATTCTGTTCTCCCACCTTCCTTTTTGTGGCCCCTATCTTTCCACAGAGTAATGGCAGCGCCCTGTGGGCACCGTGTAAGCGGTGTCCTTGGCAGCATGGCCTCAGTAAATCGTCTCCCCCTGAAATGTTTGTGATGTATGTGATGGCGGTTGTACTGAAACAGTAATTTCCCTCTGGGATTATTAAAGTATTTCTGATTCTGATTCTGATTATGAGTTAAGTCTCTCCTTTATTTCCCCATGTAGAGACTGAGATTTTTGTCTTTTCATCGTTGGAAAATTGCTCATACAGTCAGACTGGATAGAGACAGTCTACTAATATCAAGTTCCAAGTCTCTTAATTAATTCCCCATTATCTGTACTTTGAGTGGGTCAATTTAACTTGTAAATATGCTTTGATGTAAACAATTTCATTCTAGCTCTGGGTGTGTGCTTGTCTTTGGTAACCTCTAATAGGTTTTCTTCCATTGTTGGTCTCTTCTAATGAGTGCCCCTTCTTACACATCTTGCTTATGTCCCATACATGACCTCAAGTGGGATTTATTTTGGCTTTCTATCAATGCCAGTTTTCTTCTAGCCGCTCTACCACAAGGGTCAGGTGTTTGGAGCACAAGACAAAGTTTGTCTCACTGCTGCTCCTCTATACCATACCATACCATACCAGCCATTTTTGTAGATGACTTTAAACACCCACAGAGCCAAAATGCTGTACACAGAAAAAATAATGCTGTATTTATTATTTTTTCTATACACTATAGTTACCAGGGTTGTTTTGTCTACTTCTCTTATCATCTTCTGCTTGCCGGATTTGTCACTATAAGTGGACTGCTAAGTCCTGGTAGTTTTGCAGTTGTGACATTCTCTATCCATTTTCCCATGAAGGATTGAACATTGCATGTTCAACTCATGGAATAATGTTTAAAAACAAAACCTATATTTAAACTTTCTTGCAGTTTTATCCTTGACATGTCCCTTTGACCCCAAGTAGGGATTAACATGGAGATTAATATATGTATGCTGAGAATTAATTACATAATGGTGAATTCAACTTACTAAGTAGGGGATTTAACAGCAATTAACTACATAAAAGTTTGTGGTTTTGTAATCTATAAAAAAGGTTATGGGCTTTTAGGCACTGTGGATATAAAATTCAAGACAAATTGGTCGAGAATAGTGAAAACAAAATCAACTACTTACATTTTTGCTCATTCACATCAGTGTCTATGTAACAATGAGCCAATGTTACATGCCAGGTTGCATATTATTGTTTTAAAAATGCATTAATGGAAAACATCAATTGGTTTTTCCTTTTTGTCTGTTTTGTTTGGTTGGAATTTGTGTCTGCTCTCTGGGCGTGTCTTCACCTGCTGTGGGAGGGACCTCATCCTGGCATGTCATTCTCAGGTGCACAGACAAAACAGTCCTCAGGGATTTGCACACAATTTATTGATTCCCGGCATGGCACAAACTAAAAGGCTGATTGAAGAGGGGTGATACTGGCTAGAGCAGATTTTTCGGTTGATACAGATTTTCAAGTAATTATTGGAATGTGCTTAAGATATTTTCAGTTTGCATTAGTTTATAAATGTATTGTTTTGTTTGCTCTTTGTCTAGTGTAAATAGAGTTGTATTTTTCCATTTTCATTTGATGCAACCCTAATAATAGTATTTCCAAATGTAGGTTCATTTGTATTTAATATGTTTGTCATTTGTTGTTGGGTGTTAGTGGTTCTTTTTAGTTACACGGCTAACTACAAAATAAATAAAAAAAACAAGAAGCTCCCACAGATCTCACATTGCTTTGTTTTTTTTTTTTTGACTGCCATTTGGGTCCCACTGCCATGGCCGCTCGACCAGTTTGACAAACATGTGACAGTCTACCTAGCATGAAAATTGCAGAAAAAGGCAGATTACCTCACATCATTTCTGCTTAAGGGGCTTATATAAAAGTGTTTCCTGTATTTCTTGGCAAAACTGCAAAAGTAGCAGAGAACAAAATGTTGAAGTGAAAAACCTGAGAGATTGTTGATAGTGCCACCTGAGAGTCACGTATTGTGCCATTACGCATGTTTTTAAGTTATTTAATGTTTATTAAATAACTCAATTTATTAGATAGATAGAATATCTATAGATAGAATATCAGCCCAAGCAGCTGATATTAGGACAATAGCTGAAAGGATGATTCGAGCACAGGCATTCTTTTAAAGCAAACTCACACATATGGAATAAAGGATGGCAACTTATCTTCAAGTACAAAAATTTATTAGCAGAAATAAAATGAACAACCAAAGAACACCACTATAGAATGTTGTTTATCTGAGTTAACACTATATTTCAATCATTGGTCCTCTCTACTAGGCTAGTGAAACTTAATTAAACTACTACGCAAAATTAAGATTAAAGAAACTAGGAACTATGTACACACAAAAGAACAAAAGCAATAGTTGAAAACCATCATCATACGAATGGTTCAGTGAATCTTGGCTTCACTGCAGATCTAAGTTAGAGACCAAAGTTCATCTTAAAGAATGTGAAATGAGGCTATATTATCTTAACTAAGTTAGAAAAACATTTGGGATGTGTTCAACTCATTCATAATGCAACTCCAAGTTAGATAACACATTGTTTTTGTCATGGTTATGTAATGAGACTCAGAAGGAGGGCAACCACGGAGACAGGTACTCGATTTAGAAAGTTTATTGTAAAAACTGGATGTTGGCTTGGGAATGGTTCTGGCTGGTCTGTCCGTCTGGGTTCTACTGGAGAGAGAGTGAGAAGACTGGTGAACAGAGGCAGGAGCAGATGTGTCCGATAGTCAGAGGAGAACTCACTGGGGTCCAGGCTGAGTTCCAGTCCGAGGAGGGTGATGTCCTGGATCCAGGAGGAGGTGCGGGTCTGGTGAACTCTCTCAGGGTTCTGCGGTGTTGGGGGTGGACATGCAGGTGAGCACAGCAGGAGGACCAAGGCAGGAGCAGCGCCTGAGTCTCTGTCGTTAGTTCACGGAGAGCTGACTCAGAAGTGCAGCGGCTCTGAAGTCCTGGGTTCTGGATAGATGCAAGGGGGTAAAACAGGGTTAGACTTGACTTGGAAGAAACACTTGGAAAAAGTTCTAGGTTTGTCATGTACCACGCTGGAACCGAGTAAGAACTGATGCCCTCCTGCTGGAACGCTGCTCTTTATGAAGAGCAGCAATCAGTGGTGGATGGGAAACACCTGCCCGTCACGCCCTGCAGAGGAAGAGAGAGAGAACGTAGCCTGCACCCGGCCTACAGAGTGTGACAGCTTGAGGAAATAACATTTTAAAGCATAATCTGCTAAAAAAAAAAAAATCAATAACCTTTAGGACATTTGATTTTTATTAATGTAATTATTTCCCCAGTAAATAATTAAGAATCAAAATAGTAACTTAAGAAGCTAGAGGGCGCTGTAGGACAATCAACTGTAAATAATGTGTAAGGGCACATCCAGGCAGTGTTGCCATTATCTTAATGAGTTTATCTTAAGTCACACAAAACACCGTAGCACTATGGGACGATGGCAGAGCAAAATTAAAACATATTTAAACATGTTTAAACAAACCATAGTTATGTTTAACTAGGGTTAGTAGCGCATTATTAAGGGAGGCTAAAAGCGGCTATTGCTAGCGGACATTCAGAGCTTAATGTAAAGTACTTTTAAGCTATATTTTGTATAATATATATATTTTGTGTAATTAGCGGACAAGAAGACACAAACTTTAATGTCCCATCAGTGTTGAAAACCCTTATGGAAATAAAGTTTGTCATAACTATAAAACCCTGCGACAGACTGGCGACCTGTCCATGGTGTACCCCGCCTCTCGCCCGGTGAACGCTGGAGATAGGCACCAGCACCCCCCGCGACCCCATGAGGGATTAAGCGGGTTTGGAAAATGGATGGATGGATAACTATAAAACACACTCAAAACACATCAGCATAGCATTGTTTCAGAAGTAGCTTAGCCTGTGAGCTCCTGGACTTAACCTCAGTAAAAACCTTAAAATACTGTAAAACACATTAAAAGTAAACCATTTAAATGGCTTAATCTCATCCTAACTTTCCCTACTAAACTCTGCCAAACCTCTGCCTCTGTGTCCGTTCGGTTGACCTTGGGGCATCCAGTTGGAAGCGGTTGGAGCCGGTGGAGAGTAAGCGACTCTCAGGGTGAAAGCACTCGTTTAAGAACCAGGTCTGGATGAGCTTTACACGGATCACCGGTGGGCTGTGCTCAGTTTGTGGAGTGTGGGGATCTCTGCACATCTTAGAGAGATCAACGCTGCTTTTATTTTGTTGTTGACTTCACAGAAAACAGACTTTACTTAGCTTGGTCCAGCCTGCACATGTTGGTGCGTCTCCGAACCCCATGAAGGCCCATTGTCACGTTGCCTCTCCTGTGTAGACCTTCTCCTTACGAGGTCCCCGGAAAAGAGGAAGATGACAGCCTCTCTCCTGTGCCGCTGAAGCAGTGGGCAAAGATGATGATTGGTCCGGGCAGGTGAGGTGAGGGGGTAGTTCCTTAGGGAGTGAGCTTCTTATAGCATTAGAAACAGTCTGATTCTATCTCACTTGGCTGATTTCCCAACACACTGATGTTTTTGAATCATAAAACAATTTTGCATTATTTTAATTGTCCTGGAGCTCTTTATTAGTTTTCTAATCCTTGTAACCCTTGTAGTTATTTTGAAAGGAACAGCTGCGCCATATCAGTTTATGTACCACACACAGAGAAGAGCTGATTGTAAAAAGCAGAGAAAAAACTATTTTTGTGTTTTGGTGTTGGGTATATATTGGTAGGGCAGCACAAAATCTGGTCATCAGTCAATGGGCTGACAGCCTACTGGTACCACCTCTGTTTTTTGTAATGTGTAATATTCTTTCTTTCTTTCCCATTGCATGCTGGGAGTTGTGGGTGGAGCATGTGGAGCGTGTGGTGAGTGGACTGAGAGATTGAGAACCTCTAACTTTGTTTTTTTTCGCCTCTTTTGGTAAATGTACGGGTATTGTTCTTTAAATATTGTGGTTGTGGAGTGAAGTTGAGTGTATTTGAGTACATTTTTTTGGGTTGTTCCGGCATTTTTTGGCCTTTTGGCTTGAAATGCCGGAAATGGATTTGACCAAATTAACGAGACAACATGGGTTGAAAATCATACCCAGTAGTCCCACTATGACAGTGGAGGAATGTAGTTTAGCGGTGGGAGAAGTTGTAGGCTGTAGCAGCATTAAATCCGCTGCTCGGATGAATAGTGCTGTGGTTATTTTTGTTGACAGCGTGGAGAAAGCAAACAAAGTGATTGAAAAAGGCATTGTTGTCAATGACGTTTTTTTGTCTGTTTCTCCATTGAGTACTCCAGCTAAAAAAGTCTTGATTGCGAATATTCCTCCCTTCATTATTGATGATTTGTTAGTGAGAGAGTTGTCACGTCATGGGAAAATTGTTTCTGCGATCAGGAAATTACCATCGGGTTGCAAATCACCGCAATTAAAACACGTCGTTTCACACAGGAGACAGGTTCTAATGATCTTGAATAAAAAGGATGATCTGAATTTTGTTCTCAATGTGCGAGTAGATGGTTTTGATTACGCCATTTACGTAAACTCGGGTACTTTGGTGTGTTTCGGTTGTGGTGAAAGTGGTCACTTAGTTAGAGCGTGTCCGAGGAAAAACTCTTCTCCTGATGATTCTCAAAATCAGAATAAAGAAGGCGAAAATTTGACGAATCAAACTGAAGATTCAGATTTGAGGAATGCGGAGCCAAAAAAAATAGAAGGGCAAATATCTGAGAAAAATGTCCGCAGCGAAAGGGAAGTGCAGGAGATATATGTGTTAGAGGATGGAGAACAGACCTTGTAAAGTCAAAAGGTAAATGATTCACAAGAAAACAGCAATGAGGAGGGACGGAGTCAGAGTTTGCTAAAGTCTCTTACTGAGAAAACAGACACTGAGGTTGAGGGTTTTAGTCAGACTATAGAGGAAGATGGTTGGGAAATTGCCAAAAAAAGGAAATTTTCTGAAGGCTCTATTGTTTCTCAAATTGAAAATGATGACAGAGATACAGAATTGGAATGTTCAGGAAAAATTCTGGAATCAGAAAGTAATTTGGATGAGGAAGAGGAGGGGGACGGTGAAGATGAAGGCTGGACAGAAAACAGTTTAGCCTCATCTAGCAGATCCCTAACACCAACTTAACGAAAGAAAGGTTATGGTGTATTAGAGGTTAAGAAGTTTTTAAAAGTAACTAAGAATATGAAGAATGTGAAAGTAGAGGATTTTTTTCCTGACAAAAAACTTTTCTTCATGCATGTGGGATCTCAGTTGAAAAACAAGAGAAAAGAAGGATATAGTGATAAAAAAGTCTACCGGTTAAAAAAATTGATTGGAAAAATCAAGCAAGAATTCAACAACAATGATGAATTTGAGGTTTAAATGTCTGTGTTATCTTTTAGTGTTTTTTCTTTCATCTTTGGCAAAAATTAGTCATTTCAGAGTTTCCACATTAAATTTAAATGGAGCCAGAGATGTCAAGAAGAGAATTAGTGTTTTTGAGTTAATTAATTTAAAACATATAAATGTGTTAATGGTACAAGAAACACGTAGTGACTTTTTAAATGAAATAGATTGGAGGAGGGAGTGGGGAGGAGAAATAATTTTGAGCCATTTAAACCAAGCCAGTGGGGGAGTTGCAATTTTGTTTTCGAAGAATTTTCTTCCAGTGTCTTATCATTTTGAGGAAGTAGTCAAGGGTAGATTAATGGTGGTGAAAGCAAAATATGAGTTTTTTGATATTGTTTTTGTAAATGTTTATGCCCCTAATACAAGAGTAGGGAGAATTCATTTGTTACATGAAATTGAAGATGTATTGTCTAATTGTGATACGGGTGATTTTCTTTTTTTGGGTGGAGATTTTAACTGTACAGAGAATGATCAATTGGACAGGAATCATTTAGAGCCGCATCCAGCCTCAACAATATTTTTAAAGCATTTGGTTGATTTATTTTCATTGGTTGATATTTGGAGAGAAATGCATGGTCATGAAATACAGTATACATGGGCTAGAAATACAGATGCTTCTTTTTCTGCAGCTAAGTTAGACAGGATATATAGTTTCAGACATAATTTTGGAATTTTTCAAAATTGTAGTATCCATCCTGTAAGTTTTTCAGACCATGCTTTGGTTTCTTGCAGTGCATTTATTGCCAATATTAAACATAAATCAGCGTATTGGCATTTTAACACTGCTTTATTGTTAGATGCAAATTTTAAAGATGTGTTTGTTTCTTTTTGGAAAATGCATAAAACTAGAAAAGATGACTTTGCGTCTTTAAGACAGTGGTGGGATCGGGGGGAAATTGAAATTAAAGAATTGTGTCAACAGTACACTGTCAATGTTTCGTCGGATTTAGCCAAGTCTATTAGAGATCTGGAGATTGAGATAGTGGAGTTGCAGGTTTCTGCACGCTCCACAGGAAATCGAGGTGATTTGGAGAACCTCAATTTGAAAAAGGCCGCTTTGGAAGATTTGCTGGGATCGAGAACCCAAGGAGCAATGGTTCGATGCAGATTTCAAAAAGTCGCCTTAATGGACGCACCGACAACGTTTTTCTTCTCTTTGGAAAAAAAGCAAGGACAGTGTAAGTTTATGCATGGTCTGAAATCGTCTGAGGATATTCTTCTGACTACTGATGGTGACATCAGGAAGAGAGCTGCAGAGTTCTATGCGGATCTCTACAGCTCTGAATACGTTGAAGACGAAGATAATTTCAATGACTTTTGCAGCGATCTCCCAAGGGTCTCTGAAGATGTTGCTAAGGAGTTGGGAGGACCCATGACGCTGGAGGAGATTCATGCTGCCCTGCTAAGTATGGAAGGAGGGAAAGCACCAGGCATCGATGGACTTCCTAGTGAATTCTACAGAGCGTTCTGGTCTGTCCTCTGTATCGATCTTTTGGAGGTCTTTCAAGAGAGTTTTGCTGTAGGTTCTTTACCTCAGAGCTGCAGTAGAGCAGTTCTTACACTGCTACCAAAGAAAGGTGATCTTCAGGAAATTAAAAACTGGCGACCTGTTTCTCTGTTGTGTACGGACTATAAGTTGTTGTCAAAGATGCTGGCAAACAGATTGAAGAAGGTGATGGATAAGGTGGTTCATCAAACACAAACTTACTGTGTCCCTGGCAGATCAATGATTGATAACGTTTCCCTTGTTAGGGATATTTTGGACGTTTCCAGTTCTTTGGGACATAATGCTGGTTTAGTTTCTTTAGACCAGGAAAAGGCTTTTGACAGAGTCGAGCACCGATACCTATGGAAGGTGTTGGAAAGGTTCGGTCTCGACTTCGGCTTTATTGACAAGACTATGGTTTTATACGAAAACATTGAGAGTGTACTGAAAATTAATGGTTGCTTATGTAAGCCTTTTAAAGTCACAAGAGGTGTTCGACAAGGTTGTTCCTTGTCTGGAATGTTATACGCTCTGTCTATTGAACCACTGTTAAGAAAAATTAGATTTAACATTGAGGGGCTGGTGTTTCCAAGTTGTAATGTGTCTTTTATTTTATCAGCGTATGCTGATGATGTCATTATCATGGTTAAAAATCAAGAAGAAGTGAATAGTTTAAGTAGAATCGTTAAATCATTTTGTAAGTTGTCCGCTGCTCGTGTCAACTGGGCTAAAAGTGAGGCTCTAGCAATAGGAAGCTGGCTTGGTGGGCTTCCTCGTCTTCCAGGTGGTTTAAAATGGAGAAGAGGGGGTTTGAAGTACCTTGGGGTACATTTGGGGGATGGAAATACAGAAAAAATTAACTGGGAGGGAGTGATGGATAAAGTGGAAGAAAGGTTAGCAAAATGGAGATGGCTGCCACAGCAGATTTCTTATAGAGGAAGAGTGCTAATTTTAAATAATTTAATTGCTTCTTTATTGTGGCACAAGTTAGCATGTTTAGAACCGCCTGCTGGATTGCTGAACAAAATTCAGTCTTGTATTATTAAGTTTTTTTGGGATGATAAACATTGGGTGCCCCAAGCCGTGCTTTTTTTACCTAAGGAGGAGGGTGGACAAGGTTTAATTCACCTGGAAAGCAGAACTGCTGCGTTCAGGTTGCAGTTTATTCAAAAATATCTAATGGGAAGGGAGGAGGATGTTTTGTGGAAGCCAATAACAAGTATTATTCTGAGGAGAATTGGAAATTTTGATTTAGATGCTTCTCTGTTTTTGTTAAATTGTAAGTCATTATTTTTGTATGAAATGCCAATGTTTTATAAAAGTTTGTTTAGAGCTTGGACAATTTTTGAATGGAAAAGACTTGAACCAACTGCATCCTTGTTTTGGCTTCTAGAGGAACCTTTAATTTTCGAAGCTCGTTTGGCGCTAGAAGATGGAGTCGGAGTGTCAAGTAGACTGCTTCAAAATAAAGTTGTAAAATTTGGACACATTGTGAAGACGGCTGGACCAGGACTTAAAAATACAGAAGCGACGGCTTATCTGCTTGGTTTAAAATTGATCCGAGTTATGAGAACTATTTTGGACCAGTGGCTTGGAAAGCTGACGCTGGATGAAAAACAGTTACTGGAGGACTTGAGTAATGGAGAGGAATTCCCAAATTCTACAGATCCGTTTCCAGAAATGGGACTGAACATTGATTTCTCGGATTTAACGGGTCCTCTTTTGATCACTCAAAGAGACTTTAATTTCTGTATGTTGAATGGAAAATGTTTGTATAGATTAGTTGTTCAAGGGTTGAAAAAGAAACATTTAAGTGGAAGAACTGATACGGTTTGGAGAGCCAAGTTTAAAGTCGGAGATAGTCAGAAACCAATCTGGAGAGTTTTTTATAAGGCCCCCTTGAGTAAGAGGGTGGGAGATCTTCAGTGGAGGATTTTGCACGGTGCTGTAGGTGTAAACAGTTTTGTAGTTAAATTCAGGAAAGATATGAGTGAATTATGTCCTTTTTGTGAAGAGATAGAAACCGTTTTTCACATGTTTCTCGAGTGTAAAAGACTCTCACCGTTGTTTATGTTATTAGAGGATGTTTTTAAAAAATGTGGTGTTTATTGGTCTGAAGTAGCTTTTATTTTTGGTGCTGGTTACACTAAAAAGGAGTCAAGCAAGTGGAATTTGTTAAATTTTCTCATTGGACAAGCAAAATTATCCATCTTTGTTAATAGGAAAAATAAAATCAATGGTGGTCAGGGGGAAAGAGTGGATAAGATATTTATTTTGTTGGTAAAAAGTAGAGTAAAAGCAGAATTTATGTTTTTTTTCAATGATGAATAACTTAATTGATTTTGTGTTTTTGTGGTGTTTTAATAATGTTGTATGTTCTGTGGTTGATGAGGAACTAGTTTTCAGTCCAATATTTGTGTGAAAGTTGAATTGAGCTATGCTAAAATGTATTGTTATTGAAAAATAAATGTGGTGTTAAAAATAAAAAAAAATCTTTCTTTCTTTCTTTCTTTCTGGTAATGTGCAACATGCAACATTTCAGGTAATATGCTATCCTCAAAGCTACAGTAGGACACAAGTTCTATATATGGAATCAGTGGCAAGGTGAGAGCTTGGAGTCATTTATCAGTGAGATTAAAGGTAAAAGTTGCAAATCTGAAGAACCGACAAATGAACTTGTCTGTGAAAGTATTCAGTGGGATCATCAGTCACTCTCTCGGGATTTCCCAAGAGAGTAAAAGACAGTGAGGTGACACTCTTGAGCCATTTCAATCTGTCTCCTTCATGAAATAACAGAGAAGGGAAGCAGAACACCAGCCTTTCCACCAAGAAATATAAAGCTATAAAGCTTATAAAGCTCATACAAAACAATAAGCAGCACTAAAACCTAGAAAAATGCTCTTGGGTTATTACAAACTGCAGTAACTGTGGGGCCTCTTATGCAGCTAACAGGGAAAGGTGTCCATCTTTTCGACAGCAAAGCCACAACTGTAAGAAACTGAATCCTTTTAAAAGCTGCTGTAGTAGTGAAATATCAAATACTTCATTCAAACAATTCTCAGACAGTCTTTGCTTGAAGTTGCATTGGATCACCAAGCAGAAGGCCAGCAGAACACATTCCAAGTGGATGGTGTTGAAGCTCAGAGTTTAGCGTCAAGTACTGATGACAAGAATGAAAGATTTGTCACAGTGCAAATGGCATAACTGGTGAAATTCACAGGCCAGCTAACAGCTTTGCCATGGCCTGGGAAAACACTTTTTTTGGGGCCCCCCATCACCACACACACAAACACAATGTTTCTCTCCATGGGTTCTTTCATGCTCTGGAAATCTCTCATAAAGCTTTCTGTATTTTAAGTAGGATATGTTGGATATGTCCTATGTAATTTAATGCACCCTTCTACCCTTTTCAACTTCCTAAGAGAACAACCGGCATAATAGCCAAAATAAGGCATTTTCTGAGCTGCTGCTTACCATTCAGTGCCCTGCATTTTTCCCATCCATTGTGGGAGGTATAATTGGGATACTTTGGGAATTCCCTGTGCTCTACATCTGCTTGCAGTTCCTTTGCCCTCTCTGAGAAAGGCATCACTTTTGTCATTACACGTATGAGGTTCTCTTAATCAGAAACATTTTTGTCAACAATAGTGCAGGATGGTTGAAATTAAGTGGCTCAATTGTTATGAGAACTCTCTGACCAGGCAGCCAGCCACTCCATCCCCACTGTGACTGTTATCTGTTGTGGGCAAGGGCAAAACTTTGGGTCTACCGTTAGTGGAGTTAAGTTCTTATTTGTTATGTTTGTTAAACTTATCTGTTTATTTATTTATTCATTTAATCATTTCATTTGGTAAAAGGATTCAGGATAATTCAACATTCCTGTATTGTGATCCTTTTAGTGTGAGCTACTTAACTTTCCTGTTTACTTTGTATTTACTCTGAACCTTTTATGTTTCACATCAGTTCGACAGTTAATAAAAGGCTTACCTTTGTAATAATTTTTTCCTCATTCAATACCAACTATTTTACATTTACAGGATGTATTTTACAATAGATTTTACTCAATGCGCTGTAATTTGGTTGGGAAAAATAGCAACATTCAATCAATTCAGCCATAAGTAATTAGACAAAAGCAGACTAAGACTAAAAATGTTTACATGGACAATTGGTATATTTAGATCTCTAGGTCATCTGTCTCTCCCTTTGTTCTTTCTCCTTTTTTGCTATGTACTTTCTGCTCTTGCTCTATCTCTCGCTCTATCTGTTATCGCCTCACTCCTCTCTTCAATCTATTATAAAAATGGCTCAGTTCATCTTCAAATGTCTCACAAAAAAAGTTTTAAAGCATTGTTTAAAAAATCTGGATAACATTGCAAGTAGTAGCAGAGCCGTGTGCTCCCCCACCCCTGGGGGTCAGGGTAGTCCTGAGCCCCGATTAAAAAAACATATTACCTGTGCCATCCCTGCATTTGGGGCCAAAGAGGCCAGGCCCCACCATAGGTTGCTGTGGAGCTCTATGTTCACAATAATCAGTGGGATAGGATTGTTCTTTATAGAGCAATATTGTAAAAAAAGACAGATTCCCTTACCAATAAAATTTTATTATAAACATTTTTTGTCTATATATCTAAGTCTTCCAGAAAACTGATAAGCTCAGTTGGCTAAACCCTCCTGAGGCGCTTTGATATTGGGGCCGGCCCACCAACGTTTGTTTAAATAATGAACATTTGAAATGGTAGTGCGCATGTTGAATGCTTTTCACATAAATATTAACACTTTGTAAATGTATTACTGCCTATAAGTGAATGGTCAAAGGTCAAAGTTTCAGGTGCAACTGTATTTCAGTTCTGGATGCAAATAATTAATTTTGGCAGCTACTGTATGTCTTGACAAAAAAAATCCTCGATTCTGGCCAACTTTAGCATTTTGTTTAGATGCTTGAGAACATGGCAGAAAGTGATTTCAACTTGAGGTGGGCACTGGAGCATGTGCGTCAAGTGAACCTCAGACTCAATCGACAGAAGTGCATATTTTGCCACAACAAATTAGGCTACGTATGTTGGTCACATTTTTACAAGCGAAGGCCTCAAAGCTTCTCCTGGCAAAACAAAAGCTATCACTCACATGCCAGCCCCAATGGCTATCACATCGCTACAGCACTTTCTTGGAATGGTTAACTGTCTTGTAAAATACATTCTAAATTTCAATCATTCAAACTCTCAGTTTGGAAAAGTGCAGGCTGTTTTATTTCCTATCACCATCCTCCATGGTTTCCTCATGGAATAATTACCCATCAGGATTCACCACCTTGTCTAAAACTGCCACTGGATGACTACCTCATGACACCAACTGACTGTAGTTTTGTACCAACGAGCCAGGAACAACTTCATCTGGAGTCACTGCATGTGACATTGTCCCAGTCCCGGCTAATTGAAGCTTCAACAAGAGGTCAAAGTGCAGCGCCTGAATGGGATCAAATGAGAAAAAGGAAGTTGACAGCATCTCACTTCAGAAAGGTGTGTCATGTGCGAGGAGATAAATCTGCTGACAACCTGGCTGAGAGGATCATAACGGAGAGTAAGAGCAGCTGCTCACATGAAGAGAGGGCTTGACATAAAAGCTGGAGCTTTGAAAGACTATGTGACCATAAAAAATGTCAATGCGACCCAGTGTGGGCTTGTTGTACATCTGGATGTACCATGGTTGGGAGCATCACCTGATGGGCTGGTGTATGATGCACTGGAGAGACCTGCATTTGGCTTGGAGGAAATTAAGTGTCCCAACGCTCAGAGCTACATTGACTGTGGACATCTAATGCTGGAAGAAGGCCAGCACAAATTTAAGAAGAGTCACTCTTATTACTGGCAGATGCAGGGGCAGCTGCTCATCAGTGGAATGTCATGGTATGATTTTGTTGTATGTGCCAATGATGACATGTTTGTTCAGTGCATTCATGGGGATGAGCCAGTGCTGACCATTCTAAAACAATGGTGTGATTTGTTTTTTATACTTAACTCCCCAAATACCTATCTGCAAATTAAAAGTTAACACAAAGGTGTAACTTCTCAGTATTACCTGTCCTGTTCAAACATTGTTCACCAGTAACACCAATGCGTATTTTGAGGCATTACTTGGAAATCTATGCTTTCAAATGGTATGTTGACACTGTAAAACTGAATTATTAAATTGTTTGTCAATATTTAATTGTTCTGTTGCAGTGTATTTTTTCTTTTGAAGTTATGTTTTATATAGCAAATGTTTGGATTGTTAGACTTTTAAAATGCTTGTTGATGTTCTTCTGTAAAGAACATTTTTATACATTCAATTCAATTCAATTCAATTTTATTTATATAGCGCCAAATCATGAAACATGTCATCTCAAGGCACTTTACAAAATCAAGTTCAATCATATTATACAGATTGGGTCAGATTATACAGATTGGTCAAAATGTCCTATATAAGGAAACCAGTTGATTGCATCAAAGTCCCGACAAGCAGCATTCACTCCTGGGGAACCGTAGAGCCACAGGGAGAGTCGTCTGCATTGTACATGGCTTTGCTGCAATCCCTCATACTGAGCAAGCATGAAGCGACATGTATAACAGATGTTTGAGAAAACAAATATTAAACAGTAAATGTTTCACAAAATAGAATTATTGGTCTTAACTAGGCTATATATGTTAAAACTGAACACAAAATAGATTATACAGTATATTAGATTGTACAAAAGTAAAAAGACTTAGATCATAACATTACATAACTTACTGTCAATTATATTAACATGGAGCAGATTATTTACAATCAGTTAAGACAGCTCTGTATGTACAATTCATTTAAAAAAAAATCTCTGACTGGGTGAACTTTAAATATTAATTTTCTTGCCCAGGATTTACTCAGGGGACCATTCTGGTAGTTCACTAAAACACAGGCCACAGCAAAAAGTTGGTTAATGCATCCAGTCAGGGACAAGGGGACCTCGCTATTGAAGCGCTTGTGCTCCGTCACCCTTCTGATGACCCGCTCCACATGAACCCTGAGCCTCACAATGAGCTGTGTCTTCCTAACCTCTGCTCCTGACAGCTGCTGCCTTTTCTTCAGGAAGGCAGGTATTTAGACTTTGCAGGGAACAAGATCCTCAACAAATAAACCCTCGTCCATCATAAGAGCCATGGTGGGCTTGAGAAGAGGTACCGGACCAGACTGCTTTAAAATCACCTGGTCACTGATGCTGCCTTCATATAACGTGACACAAATGTCACTGCACCATGGAGGGCCATGCCAATGAGTCCCTTAAAAGTACTGTGGGACTTGTAGCTGCTGCTTTGCAGCAGGAGGGAGTCTGGTGTCTGGCAGCGTAGCACTGTGCAGTCCAGGATGACGTGCATGTCGGGTACTTTGAAAAAACCTCAGGCAGATTCTGCTTAACAGTCTCATCATCCAGCCAGATTGCACCAAGCACAGTGTAAAGAAAATTAGCCCAAGTGGTGATGATTCTGCTCACAGGGGACTGGTGGATCTTAAATTTGTGAGCCAGGTCTTTCTGCATCGAACCCAATGACAAGTATTTTGTGAAGAGGAAAAACTCATCAATGGGCTGGAGAGACTGCAAAAAACAAAAACAAACAACAGATTTAAGCTTCTACATGCCCAAACAGTAGAATCACCGCACTGTGTAACGTTTGCTTGTAGCTAAAACATAGATACATACTGCTTGAATAACAGAGAGAAAAAGCAGCAGGCCGGACAGTCTGAGCTCGGGTCACACGCACAATGTCGTTTGTGGCCAGTTCTACCTGGTTGCAAAATGCAATCAGGTGGGCATAACTAGCAAATCTGTTAATAGAGCAATATACGTTTAGAATGCAGGAAAATAAAAGCAGTTATGTAAATTAAGCACTTTGCAACTTTTGCATATGTGATTATTGATCCAGTAGGTGTCACTGTTTTATTATATATTTAAATATATGAATTGCCGTTATAAGCTTTGCTTTGGCATTGCTTATCATACAGTTAATTGCAGTATTTTGACTATAAAACACATAATGGCATTATAAAAAGCAACAATAACATCAACTTAAATTAAATATGATACATATAGCACATACAATGTCAAATTACAATCATTTTCATATTAATCTGATACCATTCAACAACAATACTAAAGAGAGAAGCCTTGTTCATGATTCACTTGCATAGGTTTCTTGCCTTTCATTGCCAAACACTTTATCATGATTATTTATTATTTAACAATTAAGTGTAATGCTAGGTGCTGATGCTTTGTCCATGAATTAGTATTTAATTTACCACGCAGCCCATTTTACCTTCTATAAAACCTGATGTCTTCAACAACCCTTTCCAAGCCAAACTTGTTGCTGATGGCCATGTTTTCATCAGCCATGTCTTCATCAGCCATGTCTTCATCAGCCATGTCTTCATCTGGCTCTGGAGTGAAGCAATCTCAGACTGGAGCTCATCAATTGTAGAGAGGACTCAATCCTGTGCACCTGGCTCTGCAGAGGAGGAGCAGTAGTCATGGTAAGGACGCACCACTTCCATTTCCTCCTCCTGGCCAACGTCAGGAGAATCTGGATGACGTCTCCGCTCCCAAACACCAGGGCGAGGGGTGGGAAGAGATAAGTTATCCCATTCAAAAAGAACAGGAACAGCTCTATTAAGCAACCTGCAACATCCTTGCTGGTTTGATGGCTCCCTCATTTCAGCAGGCACAAAATGACGACTACAGACCTTTGTGTGATTCGTAATCACAAAATGATCCCTACGAATGTTGACCATCCACTTTTTCCTCAACTCATCCTCTTTAGGGAAAGAAAAAAAAAGTGGAGTTACATCTTGCTGAAGCTGTACACACTTACGAGTGATAGCTTGCTTTTGCTGTAACCAGAAACTCGTATGCAATTGTAATTGTACTATTTTCAAACTGAAATACGTCATGCTGTTCTGTGCATGTAGGCCATTACAGTCCCACGGAGGCAATTTGCTCACATAGTGTTGGCTCCAGCAGCTTCAGGACACATATGAACACCTTAAATCGTGCCTCACTAGCCCGTATGTATTGTCCTCTTGCAATGTGAAAGATCCTGTCACACTAACTTGTTTTAGGCTTGGAGCAGCGTGCATGCAAAATGGTTGCTGCCTTTGCATCATCCATTATCAAAGACACAGAAACATGCTATGCCCAAATAGAGGAAGGAGTTTCTTGCCGTTGTGTTTGCCTGCGCAAAATTCAAAGACTTTCTGGAAAGCCCAATGTGGTGGAGACTGATCGCCAGCCCCTGGTCAGCATTCTAAAAAAGCCCATTTGTGTTGTACCTGCCTGTCTTTAAAGAATGCTACTCAGACTACAACACTATGAGCCTGGTGTAAAGAAAAGGTAAACAGATGTTTTTGGCTAACAGTCTTCCCAGAGCTACTTGCTATCTGGTTCCTCAGAGCCTCAAAGAAGATAACACTTTTGATGTAAAGTCTGTCACATTTTGAAGAGCTTAGACAGTGAACAGAAAAAGATGTAGAACTTCAAGCTGTAAGTGTGGTGATAAAACATGGATGGCCCAACAAAGAAAGCCAGCTTGAGCTTTTGGTACATCCCTTCTTCCCCTACAGAAATTAACTCAAGGTGGAAAGTGGTAAAAAGGCCACAAGGCAGTCATCCTCACGTCTCTGATTAGAGAATATGTGAACATTGTGCACAAAGGCCACCCTGGTGTTGAAGGGACCAAGTACAGAGCAACATATACATCCTTTATTGGTCTACAGTGTGAAACAATATCACAGAGGAATTGCAATCATGTGCAGTGTGCCAAAGCACAAAGCGCCATCAACAGACAGAAACTCTACCCCCTAACCCCGTTCTAGATCTTGCGTGGTGACACATTGTCCTCCAGCTCATTCTGGGGGACCCCAAGGCTTTCCCAGGCCAGTCAGGATTTATAGTCTCTCCAGCAGGTTCTGGGTATTTCCCGGGGTCTCCTCTCTGTGGGACACGCCTGGAAAACCCTGGGCAGGCAGTCAGTCTATGTTAAGCTGTTATTTCTGAAAGGGGTTATCTCACCATGATCTGTCACCTACTCATTGAGCTGTGCATCAAAACTAATCAAACTTTAATTGGGGGGAATCATTTAAGGTAATCTAATTCTAACAAAGATATTCAAGCTGAGATAAACCGAACATCTGCTAAAGGGAAAAATATCACAAATTAAGAGGCATTTATTCTGGTTTAGTTACCGCTGCTGCTTTGAAAGTATTGTGTTTGCTCACAGTGGGAACAGAAGACAATTACGCTCTGTGCATCTTGCATGCTTCTACAGAGACGAATCAGTGCAAGAGCAACAGTCCATCCTTTATGCCAGGAGGTTATCTGTTGTTTTTTTACATTTTTTCTGCATGTGCACAATGTAATAATAAGGAGAGAGGAAATGGGGAGAAGAGCTGGATATGCATAAAATATGGGCCACACGGCTAATGAATCCACTTGTCATCTTTTCACCATGCATCACAGTGGCTCATATTGCTTTATTATGGAAGAGTAAGCATGTTATGAATGTGTTTTGATGTTTTCGTGTCTTGGTGTGATGGACTGTGGTGCATGCATTATCACCACACAGCACAGAAGGATTCGGAAGGGAACAAGTCAAGGAAATGAAATTAGTGGAAAGTCATAAATATCTTGTAACATTGTTGATGGTGCTGCATGAGTTCGGCCCAATCCTAAATGAATTCTCATGTCTGTGGTGAAATTAAACTCCTATTCAGTCAGAGATATTACATCATTTATGCTCACAGTTTCTATTAAAGCCTGATTTGGCCACCCAAGCAGGAAGGATATTTAATGGAAAGAGACAGCAAGGTTCGCCGTGAGAAGGAAGGGAGAGTATAGGATAAATCTTTAGAGAGATATTTAGTAAATTAAATGAAATCCAATGTGTTTTAAACCATAAATGTGATTAAACAGAAATTGGGTTGAATTCTAACCACAGTCTGTTTGTGCAGTGCTCAACATAAGCACCTATTCATGAGGATTGTGTACAGAGACCTTGCATGCAACACAAATCAGCATGGGACTGATCTTTGCTCTTTGGAGCAGGTAACTGGGCTGGAAACCACAAGAACAAGGATGCAGACCGGATTAGCCAAGTAGAGAAAAAAATGTAAAGCATAAATGTAGTTGTTCTGCGTAGGCCTCGGAAGTTTGTTAGAGAATATTAGAGAGCAGCAGACAGGTCAGTTAGAAAGTTGAGGGAAGGTTTAAAGCAAGATTAGATACCGAAACAATAACCCAATCTTTGAACATCCCACTGATCTCTTCATCCAGTGAAAATGGAATTCTCACATTCCAGTTGCATTTTTTTTTGTTCTTGCTTAAAAATAGTTTTTTTGCTGAATTAAAAACAACAAACCTACTATGATGCCGCCATCCACTTAAAGTGACAGACAATGCAAGGGTTTTACTTATTAATCTTTTCAACTTGCTGCTCAATTGGTTCCTTCTGCAGACCAAGACTCCAGCAAACCCTACAGCATGAACTGACTAGAATCATTCTGGTTTTCACTTTGTTGTTTTGTTCTCTTTTCAGATTTGCCAAAACTGTACATGACAAAAACACAGGCTACACCTTCAGCACAAACTCACTGCACATTCTTTAGAGGATGGCTGAAAAGACAGCTGGTTTTAGAGGAGGGCAATATGCAACAAAAACATTTACTCTGGGAAAAAGCAGGGAATAATTACTTGTGTGTCGCTCGAAATGAAACAGTTGAACAGATTAAAGCGCCTCCTCCAGCACCCATTAATCAAACACACTGGAATTAACTTTCAATTGACTTTCCTACCCTTCCACATAAAATAGATGCCATGCCTGAGAAATGGCATGAGCAAGCAATCTGTAGTTCAAACACAGTTTCTTATGTTTGTTTTCATTTATACAAATGCACTACATGTTTTTGTCTATTTTATTGTCATTAGGGAGGATTTTAAATTTATGGCTGACTTTCAAGAAATGAAATATGATGTTCTAACTTGCATCAAGAACTTGCAAATGGAAGTGTTTGATCTAATATTAAAATATGTCAGTGTTTGTTGTGAGCTAGAAATGTAGTACTACTGTCATATCTGTTAAGATCTTTTCATTACAAAAAAGAAAAGAATAAAAATACCTTTATTGTACCACAATAGGGAAATTCAGGCGTGACAGTGTTAAAAACACGTAGACAGGATACTCCAGACTTACACATTAGATAAATTATGAATACAATGCTAATTTAAAGTTAAGCTGTAAAACAGAAGAGAAAGAATTTATCAGAATTAGCAATAGATAATACGGCATATTGCAAAAATATTGCAATGTTCAAGTTAAAATAGAAGAAAGACAGCAGCCAGTTTACAGAATGGTGTAAGAAAACTGTGCAATATGCATGATTGTACAAACACTCCCAGGGAAAGTAAAAGGTGTGCATCTGGGGTGCAGCAGTCTGTCACTAGCTATGTTTACATACAGAAAATTTCACGATCGGATTAAAATGTATTCAGATTAAGTAATCGGATTTTACTGTTTATACGTGCACACAATCAAGTAATCCGATCATAATGTGTGTATATTCACCTGGCTTTATTCAGAATAGAACCACTCTAACATTCACAGTTATCAAATTCCCCTAGAAAAACACAGAAGAAGTACTTCCATCTTTGCTAAAAAACAATAAACAAAGCAGTATTATTTGTCCTCTGAGTGCCCAGGATGTACTTGCACGACGTTCTAATTATGGCTGAAACGTTACTGAGTTAGCAAAAATGTTGAGCTCTTTTATTTTTTCGAACAGAAAGTTGTGTCGGGAGCCCCGACAGTTTTAGTTCCTGACGTATTTCGGCCTCACACCAATGCGGGGCACACATGCACACTTGGGTCAGTTTACCACATTCGGAATAACTTGAGCCTGACAAGTGTTTATACACACGTTGATCAGATTATCAATTGCCGTAACCCCCCCACCCCCCACCCTCTCATTCGGATTACAATTTCAATCTGATAGAGCTTAATCCGATCATAATATTCTGATTGGTATGTTTACATGATGCTTTTTTATTGCGATTGGCCGTTTATTCCTGTCATGATTTGTCTTGGATAAACCCGGACACAGCACGCACACACAGAGCTGGCTTCGAGAGTTTATTGCAACAGCGGGTAGTGGATGATGAGAGCCAGAGTCAGTTTACCAGACGGAGTAGTAGGGTGCAGGAGCTGGCTGACGAGAACGGACCGGAGCAGACAGAGCAGGATCTGGAGACGGACAGGAACTAGACAGGCATGATGTTCGGATGACTGAAGACGAGCCGACAACCAGGAACAGACTAAGATGAGTATATGAAGGGGTGCGAACAGGTGGAGCCAGTCATAGGTAATTGCAGCCTGACAGGTGATCCTAATCAGGGCTGCGCTGGGAAAGGAAGAGGCAGGAAATGTCCAGAGTGCAGCCATCAGGCTGCATCATGACAACACCCCCCCCCCTTCAAGGTCGGCTTCCAGACGACCCAGAACCTCCTACCCTGGGTGGGTGAGGGGGGCACTGGATGGCGGGCAACAAAACAAAATGCTGGAACCTTTAGGGCACAGGAACCTTTAGGGCGCAGGACCCCTTGTGAGCGCAGGAACCCAGTGAGCGCAGGGAGAGCGCCGGAACCTTATGAGCCCAGGACCCTCTGAAAGCGCAGGAACCCTTAAGAGCGCCGGAACCTTTAAGGGCGCCGGAACCTTCGAGAGCGCCGGACCCAGACGAACCAGAGGCGGGCGTCGCGGACGGCGACCCCAGCGAGACGAACCAGAAGCGGGGCATCGCGGACAGCGATCCCGGCGAGACGAACCAGAGGCGAGGCGTCGCGGACAGCGACCCCTGCATGAAATGTATGCTGAGAACACATTTAAAAAAGTGTAACTGGTTGATAAAAAACTACGGCAGTGTAAAACAAAAATATAGTTGCTACTTTAAGGATTACAATTAATAATTTTTTTTATTAGGTAATTACTCTGAAAAGAAATATTTCACATGTTAAAACAGATCTTTCATTGTTCCACAATAGGGACATTTAGGTTTACCAGCAGCAAAGAGCAAATTTACAACATAAGAAAAAAATCTGTACAGTCATTAAACATGACATACTCAAGAAATTAAAGAAGTGTTTGACAGAGTACAGGTAACACAGGAAAAATATTTTGGTTCAGCACACATGAGGACTGAAAAAATATAGCACTGTTGTGAACCTTGTCCTCTGCTGCTCTCCTGGTCGTTCTGCAGCCCCACCTCCAAGGAACTCTCTCGCTGCACCTCTGGTTCTACAGCAGACCCTGCACCTCCAAAGAACTCTCCCAAGACCCAGCTCGGATTCCACTCCAGCGCTCTCCTGCCAGCCTTGGGTTCTGCCCCAAAGCTCACTCTCGGTCCTCCAGCTTCCTTCCGTCAGCCTGCTCCTGCACTCATCTCCCATCAGCTCCAGTCCAGTAACAGACTCTGGTTTTCTACCTCCACAACTCATTATTTGCAATAAACTCTCAAAACGAGCCCTGTGTGTGTGTGCTCTGTCCGGGTTCATCAAGACAAATCATGACAAAAGCTAAATGTAAACTGGTATGAAGAAGTCAGAGATAATCTTCAAAACCCAGTTAGTCACAGAATTCAACCAGCCCCAAATGCCATGGAAGTTATTTTAGCAACCATATTTAGTCAAAGACTCCAGCATGGTGTACAGGACTGTGTCCATTGAAATGGGTTTCCTTGTCAGGCGTGCTTCATATGCTTTACTCCACAGTACAATCAATTAAAACATGTACACTTTCTTGTCTCTGATGATATAACTCTGAATAAATTATCACGCATAAGTCTGCAAATTTGTACAAGTCAGTCCAATTAAAATATTATATATTTAATATATCATTAACCATTTGTCCTGTTTTTTTTTAATCCATAACCTTAATGGCTTGCTTGTACAATATTTTGACTGGTTTCATTGTACTATTTGAAGCCTGTGACCAGGTGGTTAAACAATAATTTAGGTGGCTAAAAATCATAGAATGTAAAAAGCTTTTTGCCACCTCAGTGGACATTTTATCTCTGATTTAATGAACATTTGCTAGATTTAGCTTGACTATCGTACATATTTTGTTGACATGAATTTTAAAGGAAAGGTTAGTTAATCCATAGCCCCAGATATTTATATTGGCCAACTGTCAGTAGTTTTTCACCTGCAACCCATATATCACTATCATGGGAGTTTCTGTTGTTTTTGCTGAAAAACTGTTTTGGAGCCATTAAGTTGTGTAGTCAGCACTTTTGCAGCCATGTTGTGACATGACTCCTGGCTTTTGTAAGTTTGGCTGCAACAATCTCTTTGGAATGACTGTGAGCAATTAAAACGGTATCATCTGCATACATAATGCATTCAACTTCAAGAGGCAAAACAGAGGGCAAATCATTAATATAAAGACTAAATAAAGGGGGGGGGGGCTATAATTGATCCTTGAGCAACGCCTGATGCCAGTCTGAGTGCCTTAGACTTATAGTTATTAATTGAAACACACTGAGAACGACTGTTTAAATAGGATTCAATCCATTTCATTGCAGTAATGGAGACAATTTGAAAGCTTAGCAAAAAGAACTGAATGATGTATTATATGAAACGCTTTCCTAAGATCCAGAAATACTGCCCCTACAACACCACCCAAATCTAGAGATGCTTTTCTCTACAAACAGGCACATGGCTATTTCAGTGGAATGTTTGGCCCGAAAGCCAAACTGCATGGGGTGGAGCAAAGAGCTGTTATCTAAATGATGGACAGTTTCTTCAGTGACCCATTTTTGTGCAATTTATGAAATAAGTGGATGAATGTCCGGTGAATTGTCACTCCTCTCCGCTGTTTGTGGGTGACAAACGGCCTTCTTCAATGGGAAAGTCACTAAGCACGGCTCCATCTCTCAGATAAATGCCCCGCCCTCCAGGTAAGCTTGCCGGTTGTCCATGTCGGTAGCCCCTGTCATTGGGGTTGGAAGCTGGACAAATCTGTAACTTTACCAGCAACAGTGGCTGATCCCATTGTTGTAGTAACATCTCCAGATTTAACTGGCCCAGGACACTGATGAATATCTTCAGACAGTAAAAGGCAGATCACGAATATAAGCGCAGCACTTTGTTGGAGTTTTGCCACTGGTCTGAGGTGTTTGTTCTGGCGACCGGGTTGAATGATGTGGGCGAGTATGTGTGCTTCATGACCAAAGTGTTTGCCATCGTTCAGTGTTGAGAGGGCTAGTACATGATCAGATGTAGTGCCCCTTTCACAATGGTCAAAGTATCGCACAGTTAGTCTGAGCAATATCAAAATTGCATAAAGCTGAAGCGCCACAAGTGCACCTCTGCTACCTGCTGCCACCATCTTGATAAGCTCGTCTTTTCTTTTGTTTTTTTGTTGGAGCTCAAGTCCAGTTCTGTCAGATGGGAGGGGTTGGACTTCAAAGCCGAAATCAGAGAAGCACAGCTGATGTCTGACAAACTGCAGAACTTCAATCTCAATATCTGTATTTGACAGAGGGAAGTCTGGAGAAAACCACAGAGCTCCTTCACTCCAGCATCTTTCAGGTTGTTGAAGCTCAGGTCCAGTTCAGTCAGATGGGAGTGGTTGGATTTCGGAGACAGCCCAGAGAAGCACAGCTGATCTCTGACAAACTGCAGAACTTCAGTCTGTAAAACCAAAGGAATACAGCCAGGTTACCAGTAGTGTACTTGCTACACTGATGCATGCATAGCTGCTGTTATGACATTTGTTTTGTCAGAATCCACAATTTCTTCTTTGAAAAAAGAACAAGAACAACTGCCTTGACTAGCTTACCTTATTATTGTTTCTCATGGCATGTGCTGCTTACATTTCCATTTGATACTGTGATTGGCTAAAACCAACCTTCGGTAGGCGGACACTTGGTGTTTCTTCGCCCAATCAGCTCAGAGATTTCTGCTGAATGTCACTCTTTTAACCAAACGGATTCGATGGGAGCAGTCACAGATTTAAAATGTGTGAAATGGAGAGTGCTATACATTATTAATCTGGCTTGCCAGGTTATTCTTTGCCTGCCTTGCCAGGTTTTTGATTAAGTAATTGTTTTCTGGATTTTGACGTCTCGCCTTGCCCCTGTTGGACACCTAATCTGTTTTCTAGACTTGACCTAGACTTATCTGTTGACCTCATACCTTGCATAGCCCATTGACTCTGCCTGCCTGTCCGCTCTCACCTTCTATGACCCAAGTCTGCCTCATGAACCAGTGTCAAACCTCCACAAACCTGTCTGTCAATACCTGGTGTGAGTAGGCCACTCTCAGCACCATCAGATTCCTGCTCACTAATGCAGAGGTCTTTTTCTGCCTGCACCAAAGATTTATTATCATTATTATTAATAAATCTTTGAAAGCATAACACTGTCTCTGGCTCGAATATTGGGTTCTCTTTTCATTCTGGGCCTAATGAATATGAGAGTGTTTACATAAATGACTATAAAATATTTGATTTTGTATTTGTTCAATATGATCAAGGTCCTGAACCCTCACAGATTAGCTGTCAGCTACAGACTGTAGACACCAGCTAAATTGGATAAAGACACAAAAAGGTTTATGTACTCCAGGTTTGATTTCAACTGTCAAACCTTTTTCTTTTGGGGTCCAATGATGTTGGAAAGGAAGGGCAAGCTTTGTTAAAATGTTTTGTTGGTGCCTTATAATTCTTTTTAGTATGTAATATAGAAAATGTGACTTCAACCTTACACTTCCAAGAATTAGAGGCCTAAAGAAAGAGCTTGAACATTAGGCTTAATTTACCAATTTAATTAACTCCAACAACTGTTCAACCAAATTCACAAAACAGTAGAAATGTCTTCCTATGAAAGCCTTATCACCTTTCACTCTTCCCATTATTTAGATACAAGGTAGCATTTCTATTTTTGAGTCGTTTCTACATTTGTTCAATGAAAATTTGCCTAGGTGGTCAGATCCTGGCTGGAGGGATCAATGTTTACTGTCACACATGAGATTCCAGCCTCACTTTTATTATGGCTGGTCATGGTCCCCAATCTTGTTATGCTGCAAAAATATCAATAACAAATCACAGCCAGAAGCACATGGAAGGAGCTCGGCACATTATATTATTTTGGAGCAATGTCAAGAGGACAAATTTCCCCACACTGATGGTTCTTAAAAGATTAAAATACATTGGTTCTTGATCCTCTACTACATGAGCATTTTAGTTTCCTCCCTGAAGCATTTCACCCTGACAGGTCTCCAGAGGTAAAGGGTTTTAAAAGACCCTCTGTTGCACAAAGAGTAACACATAACCTCTTTTACTCTATCTTTTCTGTTGTTCTGCCTTCTAATCAGCCATTAGGGATTGTAAATGTGTCTTCATTTGTGTGTGTTTTTGCGCAGAGAGTAGCAGTGACCCGCAGTCCTGTGCAACCTCTTCGACCCCAGCCACTGCAGTCCCCTGTGGCTCTCTCTCACACACCTTAACTACTGTGCAGCCTTCCCTTCCACACTCCCTCCTCCTCACTCCACCTCCCACATAACCTCTTCACTGGGAGAGCCACATAATTATTTTCTCTGGGAGACATGCTGCTCGTGTTCGTCTCTATCTTTAATTACAATCATGCAAGAGGGAGCTTCAACAGGAGGGGCAAGATAGGCGGCTTTGATGTTGTCTGCTCCTGGCCCTCCAGTTCCTTTCTTTTTATGTCCAGGCAAATGGCAGAATGTTTATATCCCAAGTCCATTCATACAGCAGAGCCTCATATTCTCTGGCAATGATGGACATAGTGTCTTTGTCCACAGCAGATTGTGTAAGCTTGGATTCCAGGCTGCTGGTTTTCAGGCGGTGGCATTGAGTTAACAAGGCCAGCATGTAATTCTGCGCCAAAAGTAAATTCTAGTCCGGCCATCTGAACACTTTGATCTCCACTGCCAGCAAGAATTTGTCTTCTTTTTTTTTTTTGCTAAAGAAACACTGTCAACACGGCTTTTTATGTGAACTGAAGCATGGGTAAGCTTTTGCTGTAGGTTTTCTTGAAGTGCCCCAAATTACTAAACACACTGTGCATTTTAAAGGGAATTATAATGAGGTCAGGCATTAAACAAACAATATTTCATTCTATAAAATATTTTGCCCTTTCCATACTATATAGAGACCAAATGTTAATATAATTTGTACTTGTTGGCACTATTTACACCTCAATGCAATTGGGCCTTTGTGTTACATGCTGTGCTGAATGAATTGTGGTTAAGGACCCACTGCTGTAAATTTGTAATCAGAGCATTGGCTTGGGCATTGGCTCCTGGTTCTTTTGGAAACAAAAGGAAATAACCTGTACCACTTCAGATGGAGTGACTCTGACACTTTTGGGAGTCTGACTGCATTACCCCAGAACTTTTCCTGGTTGTTTTCGTTTTGTAAGAAAATGTATCATATTGTAAGATACTGATTGCAACCAGATTTGGTGGGCATCAACAGGGGCGATTTTTGTATTTGTGCTATTTGCCTCAAAGCCCAGGACATCGCTCAAACAGGAGGTAGCACAAGCAAACAAACACATGAAGAAAGTTATTGTCAGTCACACCAGGAATCAAACTCTAATATAGTTATTCTGGCCCGACCTAAACTGGAATATTCTGCACAGAACAGACATAATTTGAAACATGGCAAGATCTTTGAACTTTGTTCAACTTGGGATAACACAGAAAAATACTATGCTTAGTACTTTTTAGCAGTTGGATCACCTAAGGTTGAGACAAGCATGAAAACAGTAATACACACTTGCATCAAATTAACCCATTTTAACCCAAAAAACATACTGTATTTTTGTTCTGACAAAAGAATTCTTAGATAACCTTACCTCATTGCTTCATTCAGTTCAGAGGTTACTTCTACAGAAAAACATCCTCACTTGATATCAGTTAAGCAGATTAAATTATTTATTTTCTGTGTCATCAGTAACACGAGTGTGAGATGTCAATTCTAGACACCCTGTCCAATACTGTCCAGCAAGTGCAATAATGTATTATGTGCCAGAAAGTCAAATCTTCCCTTATGCTGTAAAGGAAAAAGAAACCTACCAGACCTACTGTTGGAACTAAGCAGGACAAGACATGTTAAAAAATAAATGAATTCAGAGGTTAAGCTGAAAACAGATATTTCAAACACGTTGTTAAAAACTGGCAGACTGAATGTAAAATTTGTATGCTAAAACCTTGAAAGCTTTTTGAATAGTACAAGACACAAACATTTTGACTAGCTTAATCACAACACTTCTTTGTATGCTTCTGATTCCCACCAAGTAGAATCAGTGCTTTCAAAATAAATAAATGAACACTCAACCATGTTACCTGGTTTCCTGAGGATGTATCAACCCTCTTATGCATTGGGCCTTCCACAGGGAGAGAGTATAAGCCAGGAGGTAGTGCAACATTAGAGGAAGCTCTGAGCTGAATTGCAAAAGGTTAACCCACCAATTGTCTGTAGATGAAGGCAAAAACTAAATTATCACAGAACAAATGCATTGGGCTTATGGACCAAAAGCAACAGGACAGGATAGGGAAGCTTGATGGTTGAAGGTGGAGGCTTTGGGATAAGAGGTTGCAGCGCTAAAGTTCATGTCTGTTCAATCCGTCATTCAGGTGCTTTGGACGTTAAAAGTTTTGCATTAACGCTGTGGTCAGTCAAACATGCTGAAGTGTACTGTTAATGGTGGACACATTCACACTTAGAATAGATGCATGACCAAAGAAAAAAGTAAATTACACTCTGCGTATTGATAGTGTTAAACATCTTGACATTGGATATACAGTATAATGCTGCTGCAATACCAAAAACATTAAAGGTAATAAGATAGAAAAAATATTTGCTTGGAGATTCCCGAACCGAGTCACCTAAGAAAAGCTATCAGCCCATACTGAGTCCCAGTCTGATATTGTTATTAAACCTCATAAAACAATCCCATGTAAATGTTTAAAAATTCAGTACTTTTACAGTGCCGTAAACTGAGATGCTACATTTATTCAGAACTACGACTCACTCTCCAGTGAAGTTATGGGCCTCCTACTCTTCTTTTTCTTTATATTTTATCCCAGCTGGATTTTCGGAAAGTCATCGTCAACATTCTGCTCCTAGTTGACTCGCTTTAGAAAGTTACTACAAATCACCTCTAAAAGTGCAATGAATTTAATGTTAGGTCTATGTTTTTTTTAAATGCAAATAAGAGCCATGTTGATATTATTCTCAAGAATAAAGAGCAATCTGCAGATAAGTCCTACAACTGTCACTTTTGAAGGGCCAGAAATCGAAAGAGTTAAATCTTTCGAATATCTAGGTATTTTAATTGATGACAATCTTAGTTTTAAATGTCATGTTGAACATTTGGTTGGGAAAGTGAGACTGAAAATTTGCTTTTATTTCAGAAATAGGCTATGTTTTTCTTTCAATGCAAAAAGGAAACTTGTAGCTGCAACATTTACACCCATTCTGGATTATGGTGACCTGATTGATATGAATGCCCCAACTCAAGTATTGCAACTACTGGACTCTGTTTATCATGCCTCATTGAGGTTTATCACAAACTGTAAGCCTCGCACACACCACTGTGAACTTTACACGTGTGGGCTGGACAGCACTAGAGAATCATAGACTCACTCATTGGAACATGTTGATTTATAAGGGTATTCTACGTCTGCTCCCCTCATATCTGTGTGAATATATTCAAGCAAAAGTGTCTGGACTGTATTCTTTATGCTCAGTGCTACTGTCTGTACCAAGTGTCCGCACAGAAGCTGGTAAGGTGGCATTTCAGTATTCTGCCCCCACAACATGGAACAATTTACAAAAAGACTGGAAATTAAAGGAACTGGTTGCAATAGGCCAGTTTAAACTCTTGTTTAAAGATTTGGAAATGAACTTCATGGTTTGTAAATGTTTTTAAATGGTCTTATGAAATTGTTATGAAATTGTCTGTAACATACTGAATTGTTGTGATCTGTACCGCTGTCTTGACCAGGAATCCCTTGAAAAAGAGATTAGTAATCTCAATGGGACTTTCCTGGTTAAATAAAGGTTAAATAAATGAAAAAAAAAATTTTTAAAGCATACAACTGTATATCAAAGATCAGTCACATTTGTTTATTAGTAAACCCGTCTCATAATTTATCTGTCAGCCCACCTTCTCTACTGAATGATAGCCATCACATTTTTTAAAAAACAAGGTTTCTCTATACTTCACAGAGCGTTCATTTTAACACAAATTACCCATACACTAAGTTGGTAAAAGGTCCTCAAAATCTATGAGCTACTGTGCAATACAGACTTTGATGTTTGGATATATGGTTTTACAAAATCATATCTATCCAGTAGGGATCCAAGTGTCGTGCAACAGCAAAAAAAAATAATTCTTCCTTTATTTAACCAGGAAAAAAATCCCATTGAGATTAAAAATCTCTTTTTCAAGGGAGTCCTGGCCAAGAGGCAGCAAAGTTACACATTGAACAGGTATACATTAGATTAAATGACAGGCACACACAAAAAAAAAAGAAAAACATATCAAAGAAAACAATTACAGATAATTGAGGCCGTTTAAAATTCTTTCACTTTCAATTTAAAAGTATTTAAAGATAAAAACTCAGTCAACTTCCAGTCTCTTTGTAAAAAATTCCACACACAAGGAGCTGCGTAGCTAAAGGCTTTCTTCCCTAGCTCTGTGCAGGCAAAAGGAACCGTGAGCAACAGCTGATCGTTTGATCTCAGGACATAAGAGGCCAAGCTTTTCTGTGTAAGTAAGGTACAAATGTAAGAGGGCAGTAATCCGAGAAGGGCCTTGTAAATAAAAGTGTACTAATGACACTCCCTCCTCGTAGAGAGGGAAGGCCATCCCACCTGAGAGTACAGGTCACAGTGATGTGTCATGGCTCTACAGTTTGTGATGAACCTTAATGAAGCATGGTAAACAGAGTCCAACATTTGAAGACTTGAAGAACTAGCATTCTTATAAAAAAGGTCAACATAATCTAAGACTGATAAAAACGTGGCAGAGACAAGGCGCTGTTTTACTCCAAAAGAAAAACATTTCTTATTACGAAAGAAGAAACTCAATTTAAGTTCTTAATTTCTTCACAAGTTTATCAATAAAAGGTTTGAAAGTGAGGGAGTCATCGATTACAATTCCAAGGTATTTATACTCATGTACCACTTCAATGACATTCCCCTCCAGAGTGGACACTACTGGCAGGGTTTGAGGCACCTTCTTGTGATTTGAAAACAACATTAACTTTGTCTTGTCAGCATTAAGAAATAATTTAAGGTTAATAAATGAATACTGTACAGCAACAAAGGCTTTCTGTAGGGAATTGATAGCCTGTTCAAGAGATGACCCAAAGCAATAAATAATTGTATCATCAGCATAAAAATGCATATTAGCAACAGAGAAATTTTGTTCAACATTGTTGATGTGCAAGATAAATAAGAGGGGCCCCAAAACAGATCCTTGTGGCACACCCTTGTGAACAGTTACAAATTCAGAACAAAGACCCTCACATTTTATACACTGGGACCTGTTTTCTAAATAGTTTGAAAACCAAGCAACCACATGCTCTGACAATCCAATGTAAAGTAGTCTGCGATTGCTCCCCAGGCACCGCACATGGCAGCCCACTGCTCCCCAAGGGTGATAGGTTAAAAGCAGAGAACAAATTTCGTTGTAATGTGTTCAATGTATTTTTCAATGACAATAAAGATGATATTACTATATTATCATTATTATATTTTAAAATAGCATGGTCTACAGTGTCAAAAGCTTTTGAAAGATCAATAAAGAGTGAAGCACAGGCACAGCACAGTACCGTTTTTTTAAATAAAAGAACTGGGTTACTTGCCTAATTTAGGTGTAGGAATTTTCCAGTCGAGTGATAAGGAAACTCTCTTCGCATTGCTGGATCACTAGCCTGAAGCTGACAATGTAAATTAATGAATACATCTACAATAAAAATGTTGTCACAAAGTAACTGTTTATATTTTCTGAACTTCAGTAGAAAGAATGCTATGCTGTCCAAAAAGGTATTGACTTACCGTAGAAGTTTTAGAACCGTTAAAATCCTAGTCATTGGATTGTAAAAAAGCTTCTCACACTTCCTGAGGCTTCAGGTCACAGGGACTTTGTAGACTACTTGGAAGGGGATGTTTTTCATAGACTGTCATATTAGCCTTTAAGTGTCATTCCTCTCCAGTCTTCTTAGATCCTAACTTGCTGTTTTTCAACTCATCTGCATGTTGCTTCACTGTACAAACTCACTGTGATATGATTTTCCGACTGCAGGTGTGGGGGACTGATACTGATGATCAACTTCACAGAATCTCACATTATGAATTCTAACTGGTCCCACTAATTGGTTCAGGTTTTGAGAATATAGATATATCCACAACAAATGCTTCATTTATTTGTGAGTCCCTACTCTAATTTTAAATTCCTGCATGTATTTCATGACTTCATTTGAATTCTTTTGTCAGTCCATCAATAACAGTTTTTCTGACTACTATACCCCCCATTGTTTCACCCCACAGCTGAGTTTATTCACTGAGGGGATGTTTACAAGAGACGAAATATCAATCAGTCTGCAAACAAGTTGGAGGTGTCAGCACAGCAATAGATTTTGTTTGAAAAAGACTCCATGGCTGCTGCACTCTGGGACTTAAAACAATCATCCTTCCGAACTAATGACTGGGTAATATGGATAGGCCATTTATCTTTGATTAGTTTTTTTGAGGCAGAAATTCATTCCCCTGACTCCCTGTTTCATTATTCTTTCTAATTACCTGCACCGATTTGCCCATCTAGCACTGGTATGCTGGCATGATATAATTGCTTCTGCTATAAATCAGGAAATATGTGGCGTCATTTCGAGAGCTCCAGCTCTAATAAAGCAAACTCTCTGAGAACCCAGGCTTGTCTATTGAAAACCCCAGTCATTTATTCTGACATTTTGATATTTGATGTTCTTAGTCTCCAGCTGAGAGTGTGTGTTATTCTCGCAGTGAGATTTCTGTCACTGTTCACTTGCTAACATGCAGAGGTGCACTGAATCTTAATGCTTTTTTTCTTTGAGTCATTTAATGGGTCAAGAATCACCATGGCCTTCTTTGATTATACATTTACATGCTCTACAAATTATACATACTTTGTTGGTTTGGCAAGGCACCATACAACAACAGTGCTGTTTGTTGTTTAGTGCATAGGAATAGCTTTTAGTTCCCCTGAAGTTTACACTTTTTTTGTTTACTAATAGTCTTCATTGTATTTTATTGAGTTTGTGTAAACTCTTAAAGTTATCGTATGTATTTGTTTATAGCACCCTTTACTCTGATACAGTGTAGAAAATCCAGTGCAAACATCTACCTTCAGAAGTCCCCAGTGTGTAATTTAATTTCAATATAAATGCAATTGTTGTGACAAGGCCTCTGAGGTTTGTTAGAGAACATTAGTGAACAAACAACTTCATGAAGATCAAGGAACAGACAGATCAGCGGTAAAGTTTTGTAATAGTTTAAATTCAGCCTGGGAGTTGGGTTTGGAGAGGCCTTTTGTCCGATTGCACAAAAGATGCAAGTGGAGCCATAATTTTGACATGAATATTTTATTTGTAGTGTAAAACACTTTTTCCAAATACAATTAAAACCATGTTTGTATGTATTTAATAATAGAAATAAGAACTATCAGTTTATAAAAGTTTACTGAATAAGCAGCTTATCATAGAAATCAAAGCAAATATTAACAGAGCAATAAGCGAAATTTCATTATTTTAGGTAGAAAGAACTAAAAAAATAATCAGGTCAAGAACTAAAGGTAATATTTCAGATGGACTATGGCATGAGGTCACATCGCATCTCTCTATGTCTCTTGTTTACATAGCCGGGCCGGCCACGTGTGCGTTTACTTGCGTGAATGTATGTGCATGTGAACAGCTGCCACTCAGGGCTTAGCCCCTCCCTGCCCTAAAACACTACTGTCAGAGTAGTGCAGTGTTGGAGCAACATGGCGGAGAGCATCTCCAGCATATCAAAATGTTCTCTTGCTAACAGCATTACAAAGTTGTGAGTTACTTACTTCTTCACCAAAAATGTTCCACAAAAAGGTGAGGCTGTTTTGCTGTGTTTTTATCCTTCACAAATATGCGCATAGGAGGAAATGAGTGAGAAGAGAAAGGAGGAGCCGGATTGCAGCTCGAGTGAAGGTAGAGAAGCGCGAGTTGTCACACAACTTGCTTTGGTCTATAGACAGTACTCAACCGCAACCTAGTGGTGAAATATCGCTTATTGCTCCTTTAAGGAACAGAGATTAAAGCTATATCATGAAGTACAAGTGAAACCTGAAATAAATAATTTGTCAGCCTTTTTTACGATGTCTTCAACAGAGACAGAGAAGTTGAGTTAATAGGAAAATGCATGGAGCTAATTCTGGAAGAAAAGCATGTTAAAAGGCTGGAATAGACTGAAGACTGGGGCAGAGATTCACCTTCCAGCAGGACAACACAAAACACACAACTAGTGCTACACTGTCCATTATACATACCCGAGTGTGTGTATTGGACAGTGTTAGAACGGCCCAGTCAACGTCCAGGCCTAAAGCCAAGAGAGAATCTGTCGCAAGATTTGAAATTTAAACTTTACAGCAATTCTTCATCTTATACGACTGGACATGAGCTAATATGCAAAGAAAATTGCCACAAATGTAAGTCTCTGCAAGAGACATTCCCCAAAAGAATGTCAGCTGTAATTGCAGCAAATATGTATTCTTTAACATATGGACTCAGCATGGTTGGATACAAATGCATGCTCACTTTTAAGATTTTTTATCAGTGAAATGTTATGAACACCATGTATCATTTACCTCCCACTTCATAATTGTTTCCTACTGTGTATTGTTCTAGCACATAAAATTGTAACTTCACGAATGTGTAAAGGTTGCGTTTGTGGAGTACTGTATCTTAGATACAGCCAAAGATCTCTGCTAAGGTATAAGGAGCGCATTGTGTGCTAATGAGGCCCTGGCTTTAATAAACATTCTGTTGCCAGCTGGAGTGTTGCCTTGTCTCTGCTGTGCAAAAACACCCTGAAAACACTGAAATAAGCTTGCCGGCAGCTGAACAGCACATATTCCTTTCCTCGGGGTTATCATTCTTAGTTAAGGCATTAGGCAAATCAACATCTCCCACAGCAGCACAGCAGTAGGGAGAAGTAGCTGGAGGTGGAATGTGAATGAGCTAAGTTAAGGCAGACAGAACTGGGGCTTCGCTGTTAGCCTCAGGGTCAAAGTGATAATGTATGAACTGAGCTGTGGCAGCCAGGCAGGCAGCACTACATTAGTGACCAACAAGTGTCCTGGTGTGGCTGCTTTACTCTTTACGAGAAGGAGGCAGCAGGTCTGCTCCTCAGCTCCATGCGACACAAAACACGCATTATTTGCTGTGCTAAATCAGTATGTTTTTTCTTGCTGCATCACACTTGTCACTCGCATATTCCCCTTGTTTCCCAGTGGCCACACTGACCTTGATGTAGTTTGTTGTGAATTAGATTGTTTTGCAGACACATTATGCTTATTAGGCACTTGGAGTACAAACAGAGGACATCTTCCGTCTCTCTTTGGGAAACACATTTTGTATTTTTTAACAACCTTTTCGTTACGGTGAGACTTGCATGATTTATTTTTAATTTCCTCAGTTCCAAGTCTTGCTATTCAGCATCCATGATATTACAACAATGTGTGAGCAATATCAATGCAAAAGGCCATCTTAACCCTTAGATTATTATTTCTGGTCAAAGCGATGAAGGCATGAATACAACAACAAGCCGAAAAAACTGCTGAAGCATCAAGATTTTATTGAGAAAATGAAGGCTTATGAAAGCTTTCATGAACATATTGTCATGATTTGGGGTTTTGTTTTTGGACTGTTTTAGTGTTCATCTCCCCTCCATGCTCAACTCCTTCCTACCACCAGCACCTTAACTAACTTCACCTGCTGCTGCAGTTAATTAGTCCCAACTCTGCTCACCTGCCACCATATACCTGCAACAATGCTACCAACTGGTCCACTGTGCAGCCCCTCGAATCACGATCTTTTAAGATCAAAATCTAAGATCTTTAGAAAAAAAAAATCTCTTTTGAAATATGACACATTATTACCCGTGATCAAATCAAAATCACTTTGATTGTCTTCCTGCTGCTGAGTAATATTTTCTGGAGTCAAGTTTAATATAAATTGATGTGTAGTTAGAGTTATTAATTTGTCTGAAACATCCCATGATAGATGGTCTTGTATGAAATGCAGCCACCTGTCAACAACACAAACTGTAAACGTACAAAAGCAAAATTACGGGCAGCCATACGAAGGCCAAATTAGTGCAGGATCCTTCTCTTTCAACCACTTCCTTACTCTAGATCCCTGGTTTTCAAAGTGGGGGCTGTGGCCCCCCAGGGGGGGAGAAGATGGAGAAAAAAAAGAAAAAAAAAAGTTATACATGAAATTATTTTATTGAATAAAAATAATTAAAATATTCCTGTCTGGGTATAACTGCATTATGAAAATTATCCACATAAAGCTTACAAATAATATTTTTAAATAACGCATCTCTTTCTAATTGGTTGGCATAGCCATGACCATGACGCACTCGTAAACAAACATGACTAGCCTTGCGCCGACATTAGCTTCTTGAAAATAATAGTGCTAAACAGATAGCAGGCAAACATGTTAACATGGACAAGTTTTTGAAAAGAAAAGGACCTGGCGAAGACCCCACCAATCCACAAACATCTGATCAAACACAGAAGAGCTGCAACTGGCCAAAAAAGTTGAGGAAGTATGAAAAGGACTATATTAACTATGGATTTACGGTCAAACACAAAAATGGACAGGAGTGCCCTAAATGTGTGCTATGCCTCGAAATTCTTTCAAACGAGTGCTTAAAACCGTCCAAACTTAAACGGCATTTACAAGAGAAACATCCAGCGGAGGCTGAAAAGTCAGTGGAATATTTCAAACGCAAGGAGGAACAAATAACGAAGCAGACGACAACATTTGTGCAGCAAGCTAACGTCCCCGAGAGAGCACTGAGAGCATCCTATGCGGCATTGTACCACATAGCTCGGGCAAAGAAGCCCCACACCGACGGAGAAGGTTTCTTACTTCCAGCAAGCAAAGACATGGTTCGGGAAATGCTTGGTGAGGACGCGAAGAAAATGGATGCTATACCACTTTCGGACAACACGGTGTGTAGGCGAATAAGTGACATGGCAGGGGACATTTCTAATCAACTTTTGGACCAGGTACGAGCAAGTGACTATTTCGCATTGCAACTGGACAAAAGCACTGATGTGGCTAATGCTGCGTAACTGCTCGTCTATGTTAGATACCTTCAAGGAGAAAAGTTTGCAGAGGAAATACTGTTCTGCAAAGTGCTTGAACGTAGGGCCACGGGGAGGTAGATTTTTGGTGTCTTGGACGATTATATGAGGACAAATAGACTTGATTGGTCCCGTTGTGTTGGCGTATGTTCGGATGGGGCTGCAGCTATGACAGGGAGACACAGCTGAGCGACTGCGCTAATAGAACAGAAAGCCCCACACATCATTTTCACACACTGTATGCTCCATCGCGAAGCCCTTGTGGCTAAACGCATCGATGACGAGCTTAACCAAGTACTGCAGGAGACCGTGCGGGTGGTTAACTTTATTAAAAGTTGCCCCGTGAAGGACCGACTGTTTGGCATTCTGTGTGACGAAATGGGAGCTCCGTTTAAAGGATTACTGCTTCATTCAAATGTACACTGGCTTTCTCGAGGGGCAGTTTTGAACCGTGTATACGAGATGCGGACAGAGATCGCTGAATTCCTTGCGTCTGAAAAACATCCGCTGACAAGCTGTTTCACAGATGCACCATGGCTTCTCAAGCTTGCATATTTGGCAGACATATTTCACCATCTAAATGTACTGAACCAAAGCATGCAAGGACGTGAAACATACATAATGCATCTGCAAGACAAAGTACGTGCGTTTTCCATGAAAGTCGCCCTATGGGCAAGCAAGGTGCAAGAGGGGACTACAGAAATGTTCCCACAACCACACCAAGAGTTGTCATCTGGTGGTGATTTGGACACCATTTCCCCTTTGATACAGTCACACTTGGAACACCTTCAGGGATATTTCAGAGACTATTTCCCTGACCTTGACAACTCTCAGCTAAACTGGGTCAGGACCCTCTTTGCCAATGATGTTGGCTTTTCTCTGGACTTAAAAGCACAGGAGGAACTGATTGAGATGTCCACCTCATGGGACTGACAGACATCAAGCCCAGACTGGACAAACTGTGTAGAAGCCATCAGGCCCACTGCTCCCATTAGCATGGTATGTCTCTGTCTCTCTCTCTCATGTAGCCTACATTTGTTGTTAGGCCTGCATTATATAAAATGCCTGCATTTTTAATTTGGGACAAACTTTTATTTTGTTCACAAATCTTTCTGTTTTTGCAAGGTATAAAGAGGTTCATCGTTTAAAAAAAGGTTATTAAAATTAAAGTGGTGCCCCTATGTTATTGTTATATGTTATTCATTAAATTAATGAATTAAAGGTTAATAAAATATAATTGTGACTTCATCTTTACAAAATAAATGTGTTTTTATTTAGATGGTTTGTTCACTCATTTTTTAATGCTGTCGCTGTGGCTTACACATGAGTGTTTATGCATGTTTCATATGAGGGGGGGCCTCAGCTGAAAATGTACTGGTGTAGGGGGGCCTTGGCATGGTAAAGTTTGGGAATCCCTGCTCTAGATTGTTTGAGATCCCAAATAAAATTTTCAAACAACACATTGACTACTTGAAACTCACCTGAATAATTTTCCTGACAAATCTTTGTGATGATTATCAGACTCCGGATTTAAAATCATCTATTCAGGAACATCAACCCTTCTAATACAACCATTCACAGCTGTTCTAGTATAACATAGCTTTGGGTTTTGAAAGACAAGTAATCTGTTCTTTCTTTGCACAGTTTAGAGAAATGCGCTCAATGTGTGTCAGATGCAGTGACCTGTGTCAATTGATGAGTCACACCTCTTAATCTATGTTCCCCTTAAGGCAATATTATACTTTAAACAATCCAATACAGTTAATTGCTTAGGTGGTTTCTTTATGTTATCCGTAAGTCTGTTCCCAGACAACAAATCTTGGTACTTATTGTCACAGTACGTAAGACAAAAGCTTAAATGCTAAAAGAAATCTTCTGATGTCCAAGGCAATGGCGAAAAAATGTCATTTTTTTATACGGCTTTCATATTTTTGTTACTTTACTAATTATTATCGCTAGAATACGAACCATCTATGAAACACTTTGAATAAATGTGCTAAAAACTGTAATGAAGCAATTGTTGTCTGTGTAATCAGTCAGCCAGGAGGCATATTATAGGAACTTGGATTTAATGGTGTTAAGTGAATGTTGAAATGTAAGTGTCCTGTTAGTTTGACTAATACTGATCTACAACTTAGTGACCAAAATACAAAAGCTTAGTGAAAGTGGTGAGGGAAATATGATGATAGAAAACAAAGAAAATATTGAGAAAACTTCCAGTTGATTGCATTCTGCAACCTCACAGAAAATGCTAACGTTTAAAGGAGCAATAAGCAAGAAATTTACTGTAAAATGAACCTAAATGATTTTTCGCCCGGGATGGAAGTAGCATTCCTTATAAACAATTTGTCGTCTCCATCAACAATGTCTCAGTCAAGTTTTTCTCCTTTCAGACCTATAGGTACGGTCCAGAACTACTTCAGTGCAGTGTGCAGCCCGTGTTTACTTCCTGGTTCCTGAGCCAATGATATGATAGTTCCCAGGGTTGCCAACACAGAGGGCAGCATTTGGTTTTTATTTTATTTTTTCAGAGGAGCAGCAGCATGCAAACATGGAAGCCAGTAAGAGAAGCGGACCAGAAATAGAACCAACAATACCTAAGAATCCTCACAATCCTTCAAAAAGGGAAAACAACCTAAGGCAGTGTAAAAGAGAAGTAGAGAGTAGTAGAAGAGCCGTGCCACTCCCCACACCATCAGCATTGCAGCACACCAATCATCCCCCACCAGCCACCTCCACAGACAAGATAGGCAGGAGGCGTTCGCTGTTTATACATCTGAGAGATATGGTCACCTTAATCTTTGGGTCTCTGTGAGCAAGCTATAACTTCAACAATGACAATTTACTTTGGCTTCACTCATCATCTTGGATTTAGCTTCGCAACGTCCTCATCTCTCTTGACTTGGAAACCTGCGTGGCACTCTCCAAAGGGTTTGTGTGTTTGTCTGATTTGAAACACTAGGTGTCGTTACAACTTACTGCTCGTTTAAATAGCGAAAGATTGGATTGATGGGGGCATTGCTTTTCTTCCTGATGTTTATTAATGTAATTTGATTGGAGTTCTTCTGCATGCAGTGTGCTTTTGTTTTTAAATGACAGGGTTTTTCCTTTAATTAAATTCCAATAATATGCCCATTAACACATCCAATAATAAATGTTAAATTACTTGCAAATCACAGGGTAACAGAAATAGCTTTGAGTTTGAAAGAAAAAGCAAAACTGACAAGTTTAATTTAATTTACTTTAAAAATACTTAATTAATCCCAAAGGGAAATGAGATGTTGTTGTAACTCATAATATGAAGGATTCTTCCACGAGTTGTTGTAGATGCTGATGGCTGCACGCAGGAAGAATTTTCTGTAGCTGTCTGTCTTACAGCGGAGCTGTAGAAGCTTCTGTCTGAAGACACTCGGTTGTTGTACGACAGTCTGATGAAGAGGATGCTCAGTGTTGTCCGTAATGGTCTTCATTTTATGGAGAATCCTTCTTTATAAAATCCTCTCCAGAGGTTCAAGAGGAGTCCCCAGAACAGAACCGACCTTCTTTATTACCTTATTGAGCTTTTTCAAGTCACTGCCATGGATGCTGCCACCCCAAGAAATGATGGCAGAGGACACAGCTCTGTCCCTTCTTGTAGACAATTTGACAGTCGCATTTCCAGTGTAGGTATTTGTACTCCTCCACTTCTTCTCCCATGAATGAAATCGTGTTGACCTATTCCTGTTTCTTCTGAAATCTACAATCAACTCCTTTGCTTTATTCACATTCATGATGAGATCATTGTTTTCACACCATGCACTTGACACTGACCGTGTACTCTTTTTCTAGTCATTTCTGACACACCCCACAACTGCAGTCATCCGAGCCTTTCTGTAGATGACAGGACTTCATCTTGCACCGAAAGTCTGAGGGGTACATGTTGAAAAGCAACGGTGAGAGTACATTTCTCCGTAATGCTACTGTGCTGCTGACTACCTGGTTAGACAAACGACCCCTCTGTTTGTTTGTAAGGTAGTCTTTGATTCAGGCAATTGTTAAGCCTCCAACTGAGTCTTGTGGAGTTTCTGACAAAGCAGATCAGGCTGAATTAAATTAATTGAAGAGTCAAAGAACATTATCCTCACATTGCAGCCTACTTTGTCCAGATGAAAGTAGCTTTATTGAAGCAACTGTATGATGGCATCTTCAACCCCAGCTCCATGGTGATAAGCAAACAGCAGAAGGTCCTGATAATTGCTTGTTTGCTTACTCAGAATTGCTCCGCAGGGAAACAGAAATAGCTTTTGGTTTGAAAACAAATAAACTTTTAATTTATTTTTATATATATATATATATATTTTTTTTTTAATAAAAAATACTAATAAAAAAAGAAAACAAATAATACTAAAGATAAAAAGTAAAGAATAATAATGTGATAACCTTTATTATGCCTGTATGTGGTCTTTTCACCTTTAACCAAGAACTCTCTGCAGAAACATGTTTGCCTCTTTTGAACTAGACTGTAAACTGACCTCAGTGGAGTGTAAAATGTTCCAAATAAAGGACTTACAATATCTATGTAGTTATCACCCTCCAAGCAAGGGCTACCCAGGATATTGCTCACCTGCATTAAAAGTATTTTATCTCTTTAATGCTAAACTGATAGTAGGTCAAATATGTAAAGTGAAAGGTTTTACTGAATCTATTGAGCTCACTGACTGTTAACATCTGACAATGACATTTATATTTCTTCCTGATTTTATCCAACACTGGCCAGCATCGTCATTTTAGCTTTAGTTCTGTCTTTTTTAGATGTTATCAGGTAACCTTTAATTAAAATAGTTTTCATGAGAAGAAGGTTATCCCCATCATCTCAACGGGTCACAAAGAGAGAAAAAATAATACAGTCTGCATAGCCCATTATAGAAACGATAATTGAACATAACAAAGTACAAGCAATATTTGAAGTCAAGTTTATTTATAGAACACGTTTCATACAACAGTCCCAGATCCAGTGTGCTTAAAACGTCAAAATAACTCACAAAGATCAAATCATCAACATCTGCAGGTCATAAAACCTTCAGCAAAGCAAGTACAGAAAACATTTACAATAACTTACAAAAGGAAAGAGATGAAAACAAAAATAAAAATAAAAATTTTTAAGTTTTTTATGATTTTATTTTTTGTTTTGGGCTACTGGGGGTTAGGTTTAGGACAAGGATATTAGTTAGGTTTACGTCAGGGTTAGGTTTGTACTGGTATGGTTAGATTTAGAGTCAGGGTTAGGCCATAGAAAGGGTTGAAACTGGATGGAAGTCAAGGGAAGTCAAGGTGCCGTCCTCAATAAGTATTTAAAACAAGGATGTGTGTGTGTGTGTGTGTGTGTGTGTGTGTGTGTGTGTGTGTGTGTGTGTGTGTGTGTGTGTGTGTGTGTGTGTGTGTGATTTGACTTGCTTTGGTTCCAAGTTGGCAAACCAGTGGGATTTGGTACCACCTCTTAGTTGTCGTCATGCTAACTTCTAGCAGCATCATATACCAGGGGTCCGTTCTTCCTACGTTGCTTAAAACATCCAAGATCAAATGAGACATCCGAGATGACTTCATCCGGCTAATCATGATCCGGCTAATTGGGTTCTTCGAACACACCTGTTGTTTATGATTAGTATCACTGGATTGATACTAATGCGCGTTCATGCATTTGTTTAAAAGGGGAAATGTATCGATAGTAGAAACAATGATCAGCAAGGCTGCTATTGGCTGTTCAGCATGGCCAAAGAGCGCCCACAATTTTTCTCCCAATCAGAACACGAGCTTTTAATGGAAGGTTATGCCGAATTTGAGTCATTGATTAAAACGACAGGGAACACCTCAAAGTCTGCTAAAGCCAGGAGAAAGGGCTGGCAAAAAGCAGCAGACAAATTACATGCATAAGTGCTGTCCATGTTAGATGTTTCTATCACTTTCTACAGTATGTATTTTTGCATTTTAATAATTTCATATTTACTTTGTTATTTTATGTCAGAGCCTCCACGGGAGCCACTAGAACATGGGGAAAAAAGTGAAGTACAAGAATATTCTACAAAATGGTAGCCTTTAATTATTATACTGTATTTTAAAAAGCAACTTCTTCCTCTTTTTTAAAAGCCACTGTTAAATGATGTATTTGTCTGTTTATAACAGCAACCAAGAAAAAGGCTGAAAATGACACAGGGTGCCATCCGTTCGTTATATAAACGGCATCTTCAACAAAAAATTTTTATTTTGTCCAAAAAAAAACACAAATTAAGAGGAGAAATTGAACTCCACAACTTGAAAAAGAGAAAAATTGCACTAGAGATCGAGTTGCTTCAAAAGGACCTTCAGAGTAAGTTCTAATACACCATTTGACAGTAGTATTGCTGACTTTACATAACTATCTCTTATTGCAGGAAAAAGATGACTTGCTGGCTTTTCTTTATAAACAATTGTTTAAATACAACGACAGGAATTAAGCATTATTTGTTTCGTCTTTTATTAAACATTAAAAAATGGTGTTCCACAATTCTGTCCCGTCCTCTGCCACTAGGTGGTCCAAGTGCACTGGCTGGATATCCCTATCTCCTCCATTTATACAGCTGCGATCTAATCCTGTTTACATGAAATAAGCCTGCTCGCGAGCAGTTTTAAGTTTGCGCACATGTTTGTATGACAGCAAGTCCGGAATGAGTTTCGAAGAACCAAACAATCCAAGATCATGCCAAATCGTCAACAATCAAATCCAGCTAACTGAGTTAGCGACGTACGAAGAACGGACCCCAATACTAATGTATTTGTCTCAATTTGTTTGTTTTTACTCTAAACATAAACATTCACATGCAGAAGTTATTCTGTATTACGTGTGCCAATAATTTAATTAGATGCAATCTGTTGACCTCAAGGCTGACTATACACCTCTGTTTCCACATTAGAAAATCCAACTTCCAAGCACATATCAATTCAATTCAATTTTATTTATATAGCGCCAATTCATGAAACATGTCATCTCAAGGCACTTTACAAAGTCACATTCAATCATATTATACAGATTGGGTCAGATTATACAGATTGGTCAAAAATGTCCTATATAAGGGAACCCAGTTGATCGCATCAAAGTCCTGACAAGCAGCATTCACTCCTGGAGAGGCGTAGAGCCACAGGGAGAGTTGTCTGGATTGTCCATGGCTTTGCAGCAATCCCTCATACTGAGCAAGCATGAAGCGACAGTGGAAAGAAAAACTCCCCATTAACGGGAAGGTAAAACCTCCAGCAGAACCGGGCTCAGTATGAACGGTCATCTGCCTCGACCGACTGGGGGTTACAGAAGACAGAGCAGAGACACAACAAGACAGACAAAAAAGCACAGAAGCACAAATTGATCCAGTAATCTGTTCTACATTAGATGGTAATAGTGGGAGAGGAGCCTGATAGCTGTTATGCCATAATAACGCCATGATAAATAATTGATCTCGGATTGGATTCTGAACAGTGGAAGGGTTTCAAAGGAACCCCACTCCTGCTGCAACATGAGACCCTCAAGGCTTGGACGGCCCTTCTTCTCACCAGGGGTCCTGCTGCTGTGATAACACCTTCCTCCCACATTCTTCAGCCCCCCTCTTCTGCAGACCTCTTCAGCTCTACAGCAGCTGCACAGCAGCTGCACAGCAGCTCTCTCACAGAGCAGACAAAGAAGGCCAATCCATGAGGGCCTGGTCGGCCCTGACCGACGCACATCCAGCATCAAAAAGTGTTTTTACTCACAAAAAGTGAGTAAAAACACTCAGAATATATATAGAGCTACTTTTTTCTGTCCATTAATGTTTATTTATTTATTATTATTATTATTTATTTATTTTATTTTTATTTTTTATTAATGTTTATTTTATTACAATACTAACCCTCCTCCTTTACCCGGGTTTGAGACCGGCAAAATGAACCATAAAGAGACACTATGGCGGAGTTACAATTTTTTTTAACGTTTTCTTTTTCCCCTTGTGGTCCACCAAGGAGCCTACAAATCACGGTAAAACACGAACATGTGGTTGTGTGAATCTAATGCCGTTATTTATTTAGGATAAACTATTTCAAATTCAGTTATTTATGATCAACCTGCGCCGTCAATCCCGGCGCATGCGCGCTTCATTTGCAGTCTGGACGCTGAGGGTAAACATGCTGTGGCTCTGACTGCAGCGCTGAGAGGGACTCCTGCGGTAGCGGGAGAACGGGGTTGGGACGGGGGAGGCGCCCCATGGCAGCACCTGCCGCTGGAGGACAAGAGTAGGAACGATACGTGCTTTCATGTAAGAGTCTCCAAAATTCGCCAGTGACACCAGAAAAGTCGCTAGATTTGTCGCTAGTCGCTTTTTTGAAAAAAAGTTGCTGGAGGGGTCTGAAAAGTCGCTAAATATAGCGACAACGTCGCTGAGTTGGCAACACTGGAGCTAACTTTGCTGTCTTAACAACATCACCGGTAGCAGGAGCAAAGATCCTGCATGCGAAACAGCTCTGTGTATTTCTTCTCAGCCTGTACCGGAGAGCGAACCCAGATGGAGCGGAAAGCTGTGGAATTTTGAGGAAATCTGCTCAGATCGGACTGCAACCGGGTCAGAGAACGCGGCAGGGACCAGGCCTCTGATCCGACCACATGGCTGCAGAGCCAAGCGCTAACGCTAGCCAACAACTTCCCTCCTTCAACGCACCCTCCGTGAATGGCCAAACTGAACAGAACTGACACGAGACAAAGGACAGGTTTGGGCAGCGAGCTGAGGGAGAAGTAAAAAGGTTTATTGGGAAATGATTTTTGTGAATCGTTTGTACATGGATCTTTGAACAAAGGGCTAACGAAATAGTTCATTGCTAGCATTCGGTACCATGTCACAGTCGAGTGTTTTTCTTTGGTTTTAACAGAACGGTTATGTCCACAAGGGTTTCATACATTGATGGGACATTAATGTATCCAGCCCACTCATTATGACTAAAAGCTAAAGCCTTTATCTGTTAGTGCCGAACACCCGCTAGCCAAACTGCTACTAGCCTTGCTAACATCCGGTTTCTGACATTTCAAGAGGAGTTCGTTTTAAAGCATAAAGCGTAACTGTTCTGCTCCGCCATCCTTCGATGGTGTTATGAGCCTTCAATATGGTATATTAATGCCGGTTTTCAAGGCAATTTTGATAACTATAGACTTAGCTAACCAGGTTAGCGATGATCGTTACAGCGACCCCCAGGTAGAATCGCATAAACAAAGGCAAACGATTCTGAATTAAATGATTTTACAGGACAAACCGGTCCTCAGAATGTTATTTTCTCAAAATAATGTTCTGGTTAACTTGGGCTTTGCATTGTGAATGGGTTGAAACACATACCAAATATTTCTTAAGTCCATTCCATGCTTTTTTGGAATCAGATCTTTAGTGAACAAGAATTCACTGAATTCACAGGGGGGGGGGGGGGGGGGGTTGGCATTGATGATCTGGCATTGCTTTTCAGATTAAACTGCCAAGGTAGATGACATGATGAACACCTCTAAATTCCCGTCCGTTTTTACATAAAACCTGTGGGTGTCTGCTAGAAAGCTGATAAATTTCAAGTTCAAATATATGCCAAAATCAAAAGAAGAATGACTTCATGAGGAAAAGGTCAGGGTTTTAAATGGCCTAACCAGAGATGCGGTCTAAATCTGGAAGCAACTCTGTGGGATCACCTGAAGATAACCATTTACAAAAGGACGCAATCTTAATGTAGGAGATGTTGGGAACTTCTGCAAGATAGAGTAGGGAAATATAATCTAGACAAGATATGGACTGATTGCACACTCCAACTAAAGAACACTGCTAAAATTGAATCAAAACATTCATCAATAAAGCGTTTGGGTAACATTATGTTTGCATAAGTGCAAACAGATTTAAACAATTTCTATAGTTTGTCATTTTAGTCTTTTGTTAAAAATGGTATATGTTATATTATATGAAGACTTTTCTTTGGAAATTATTTATCTTGGTCATTTTTTCATGTTACTAAAGCCTGCTATGTGTAAACATTTTTATAGCCCCTGTAGTTATTAATGCCTTTGCTTAAAATGAGCAAAAAAACTGACAGTGTATTGATTTCACAACTAACCCATCAGTGTCTGGGTAGTTTCAGTATTTTCTGTGAACACAGACAGATGAATGGGTGGATAATTTTTGGCAGTTACAACAGGGCCACATCCACATATTTCTGTCTGGTCTGTGTCCTCCCACTGAATATGTTCAAGTGGCAACACCACAGAGTGGGATGGCTAAAGTGCAGCGGGCACTGACCCAGGTTAATATGATTAAAACACTTTTCAGTGCCAGTGTCTGCAGCCACAGAGGCATGCAGGGTGCTGAATGCTGAAAACAGAGCAGAAATCCTCTGAGACTCTTACAAAGCAGCATGGGGGTGGGGTGGGGGTGGTGGTGATACTGTAGCTGCTGTATAAGCAGCTGTGTTGATGCCTGTTCTGAGGCTGCAGAGGTAGCTGTAACTGATTTCCCCAGTCTGTTTCTGCAAACCCTGAATCAAATCAGCTTCTTTTGTAAAGGCACTCATGTACTGCGGAAATTCTGATTATAGACTCTGTATAAACAAAACTGATCATTTTAAATACAGAGGTGGAAAACACTACGACTGGTCTGGATGTACGGGTTATAATCTGTGAAATAAAAAGGCCCTGTGTTATTACACAAAAGAGCAAAGGACAATCACTCATTTGGTTCTTTTTTCCCCTCATATTGGATGGAAGGGGCTTTTAAAACATAACAATATTAGCTTTTGATTCTGCTACTTAAAAAACTCAGAATTTGTCTCATCTTGAAGATCATCAAGGATTGTACAAGCTTCCTTTCATGCCAGCACAGTTTAAAGTTCTGCTGCTCAGCATCTGATCATAAAGCACAGAATAAGATGGGGAAGAATACACCTTCATTCCTTTGGTGGTGTGAAGTGATCAAAGTACACAGCCAGTGTCTTTGTGCAGGATTTGTTAGAGCCATAATTAGCTGGTTATTACAGGAGGCAGGTTATTGAAGGAAGTCGTTTAAACCCACTGCCTGCTTCTATGTTAGGTAGCTGTGTTATGTCTGAAACACAAAACCTTGTATTTTGTCTAAATACAAAACCTTGAGAAAGCATTCATACCCCTTTAACTTTTTTAGTCTTCATCATGTCAAACTTTTATGTATTTATTGGGATTTTTCTGGGATAGGCCTGCACAAAGTAGCACATAATTGTGAAGTGGATAAAAATATGGTTTTCGATTTTACAAATAAAAAAGTGTTCCGTGCATTTGTATCCAGCCTGTTTTACTCCTATATACCTAAATTATAGCGACACATTGCTGTCAGGCATCATCTGATTATTAAACAAAGTCTACCTGTATGTAATATCAGTATTCTACAGTCATAGTCCTTAGAGGTTTATGATAGTAAAATACATTATTATTAGCAAAAAACAGCATAAGGAAGACCTAGAAACACAACGGACAGGTCAGAGATAAAGTTGTGGAAAAGTTAATAGATACATTAATAATAATAATAATAATAATAATAATAATAATAATAATAATAATAATAATAATAATAATAATAATAGGATTAGGTTATAAAACATTATGTTTATCCTTGAACATTATACAAAGCACGGTTCAATACATAATCCAAAGCGGAAAGAGTACAACAGAAACTTACCAAAAAATGGAAGTCCATTTAAACTGACACCCCTGGCCAGGGGCCAGTAGCTCCATGTTAACTCTGGAGGCGCTCTAGAGATGCACAGCTCAGACTGTCAAATCTGTTACAGGACACGTGCTCCTCAAATCTGGCATTCTATGAGAGATTGGCATGATGAAAGTCATTGTTTACAGAAACATGTCATTTTAAAAGCTTTCTACAAGCCATGTGGGGAAAAAAACCTTTGGGACACACCAGATAAGTGGAAAAACATAGCCTGTTCAAGATGAGTGCAAACATTTTGGCCCACTAGTCAAATAGGTCGGTGGGGTGTAAGTGTTGAGGGAGCTCTCTAATTGTTTTACATCAGTGTTGTGTTTTGCTTTATTATAATAAGTCTTACTTTTCACTATTTTTGTTGTTTTACCGTGTGTGTGTGTGTGTGTGTGTGTGTGTGTGTGTGTGTGTGTGTGTGTGTGTGTGTGTGTGTGTGTGTGTGTGTGTGTGTGTGTGTTGAGGTGGGGGTGGGGGGCTATAGCTCACCTTTATCACTCTAAGAGTCTCCAGTGGCCATTGGGTACACCCGGGAGAATTCATCAGTCAGGGACGCTTTGAAAGATGACTTTCAAGATACGCAAAGCTGGTAAACACACCCCAAAGGACTTCAGCTCCAATTGCAAGGAAAGGTGGTTCTTCAAAGTTTTTAGACATATATAATGTTTTTCTTCTACTTAACAAATATGTGCTAATTTGTTTTGCATGTGTCACCTATAAAATCGCAATGCAATACATTGAGGTTGGCGGAACGTGACAAATTGGGGGGGGGGGGGGAGTTTGTACCTCCTGTCGGCAATGAGAGATGCACTTTGCGCCACTAAAATACCGCGTTAGTTTTAGTCAGATGTAAATTCTTAGGTGGACGCCACTCTTCTAAAGCGTGCAAGGCCAGTTGTATAATGGGCACTTTTAAACCCGCTTTGAGTTGCAGTGTATGGGAAACGCTCTAACCTCCACGCATCACGGATCAGCTCATCTGTTAACACATCTTCACGTACATTTTCACAGTTCACTAACTAAAAGGGGCTGCTCTGCCGAGTGGAAGCGTTTCGCGGCTTATGTGCTCGCCCCGTGCATCTCTTCCAGTCAGCCCAAAACCTGAATATTCATGATAGCGGCTCTAAACGTCAGGACGCAGCGGCGGCCCTTCCTCCCTGTCAGAGAGCAAAGCGAAGCGGTCCGGCTGAGAGGAGAGGAGAGGAGAGGAGGGACAGAGAGCAGAGCCCGGCTGCATTTCTCCCACCAACGCTGAGCGACGGCTGCGTTTAAGGACAAATCTGCCCTCGACCCACCTTCAGGCTGCAGCGGCGACGAGGGGCTGCTGCGATTAACTGACGGGAGGAGGCGAGGAGCGGAAAAGGGCAAGGGAGAGATAGAGAAACACCCCCTCTTATTTTTTTTAAAGCCAGCTCATATTTATTGGACGCACCTCGGGTTCATATTTGAAGAGCGGGAGGGATCGGGTGATCACCGCCGTCTTCATCAAAGAGATGCAAAAGAAAGCCAGCGACGGAGAGGAAATGCTTCAGCACAAGCGGCCATAGCAGAGTTACCTGCACGATGGAAGAGATACATCGGGATTAGCAGAGCTGGCGACTCCCCACGTTGCGGGGGAGAGATGTTTTGCAACTGTCGTCCGCTGTTTGGAAGGGATATGCCTCCCCTGGCGTCATTCTTCGTATGCAACGTAGTTTGAGCATCGTGCACGTAAAACTGTTCCTGCGGAAGCCCGTAAATAAAATAAAATAAAAACCCAGAAAAGAAACGTCGTACTCCGGCTGGAGCCGTGCAACCTTTCCCCCGGTCTTGAACTTCCAACGAGATGACTCCGAGCGCAGCCTCCTGAGCTGTCCGCGGTGCTGAATGAGCCAGTCAGCACAAAAACCTCCACCACGCATGGATAACCGCTGGGCTTGACCGAGTCAGCCAGACCAGAACTCCCTTTTTTCATGGCTGTGGCACGCAAAATCAAAACTTTGCTGACCGTCAACATCCTGGTGTTCGTGGGGATCATCTTGTTCTCGGTGTACTGCAGGATCCAGGACCGATCCGAGGAGCTAATCCAGCTGGGGCGCCTCTCTGACCAGAGGCTGAGAGCAAGGAACGGAAAAGTTTCCAACTCGGTGGACAGGCAGTCTATTCTTCAGCGGCTGGAGAGGCTGGAAGATGTGGTCTACAACCAATTAAATGGTAGGACACGGGATAAATGTGGGGAAATTATTAAGATTAATATTTAAATCACCAGGTTAAATAGGACATGTTTAACATATACAGTCAGGACAAAAACTTAGCCACCCCAATAAACAGTCAGTCATGGTTTTATCAAGAAATGCTCACAATTAAATGATGTGTAATCTATTTTTTATCTCTTGAAAATAAGGGGATTCATTTGCGCTTAAACAAATGTTTCCTTTCTACTCATTAAACAGAGGATATCAACAAAAAAAGAAATTATTTTCTGTTGAAGGAATAATTCAGGAAACCCCAGAGATAAATAGCCTATTTTACCCCCTTTGGCATATCAATCTAAACAAGTTTACCCATCTAAATTATTTTTAACAGATCTCAAATGTTTCTCTAACGCTCTAAGAGACATAGATTTCATGGGGGGAAACCATGAAGGTGAGTTGGGCAGGTCCTGCTCCAGCAAAGCATTCCCAAACCATGACACTTCTTGTAACTTCATGTAACTTCTGTGCTTCCCAGTTAGTATGAGGATTTATTTAACTGAAAACCCGTATTTTTATTTTTTTTTACCAAACGTGCTGTTTTCTGTCCCTACTCTGTTTGAAGAACATTATTCCAGATGTCTGTCTAAATTTTCTCTGACTTTAGTCTGCCCATCATATTTTTCTTGGAGTACAAAGGTTTTTCCTTGCAAACCTGCCATGGAAGTTAAACTTGAGCAGCTGCTTTCTGAATGCAAATAGATACACTTTCAAATCAACAGCAGCAAGAGCCTGCGATAGGTGCTGCGATGACATTTTAGTGGTTTTATAGACTTATTTTAGCATCTTGCGGTTTGCTTTCAGGGTGACCTTGCTTGGGTGGGCAGACCTGGGCATGTTGGCAGCTGTTTTGAATGTCCTTTTCTTGTAGACTATTTTCATAAAAGTGAAATGACATATTTCAAATTCTTTTGAGCCTTTCAGAATCATAAACTGCTACAATCTTGTTTCTGAAGGCCTTCAGACAGCTCTTTTGAACTGAACACCGTGTTCATTCTCATTTCACCGCCAGGGGCATACCAAATAAACGTCTGACATTTAAACTTGAAAACAACCCTCAAAATCCAGAGCTTTGATGTTTTAATGTTCTAATGATCTGCGCCCATGTTTAACTTTAGACAATTTAGTTGAGTATAAATGTGGGATTGTCCTAATTTATTCCCTACCAGAAACTGTGTTTTTAGTTAAGTATTATAGAAAATGGAAACAGTTTTTGTAATTTTTCTATATTACCTGAATTTCTCCATATTGTCCAAATTGATATTTAAGAACTATATGTCCAAATACGTTAGAAAAACACAGACTGTCATCAAGTGTCCTACCGTTTTTACATGACTGTATACCCTTTCTGGACTGTAGAATATTTTGCCAACACAAGCTGGAGCCCTACATGGACCATGATTCATGGACATTTTTCTGTAATCTTGAATACTCATCTGTATTTTTGCGAAACACCTAAAATAATCAGTTTCTCACTCAAAACTATGTTAACCAGGTTAGTGGATGCTGGCTGATGCTTTATTAGGAGGCTAATGACGCAGGGCTATCTATTAGACTGCAATGCTGTCTGTATGTGCTGTCCGTTCAGACTTTACTGGGCCGTATTCTTTTACAGCCTTCCTAGTAAATTACTTGTTATAAACTTCCCAGTGACTATGTGTTTATGTCTGTAATTTTGTACACATTAGATATTTAAATAAATAAAAAATGTCTCTATGCCAGCAGTAGCACACACACAAAAAAAAACAATATTCACCAAGCGGTCTGTTATCTAAAGAACAAGATGATGGAAGGATCCTGCAATACACTGTAGAATGGCATACGTGAATTTCATTTCAGTGCCATTAGTTTGTGGTTTAGTCACGTCAGCAGAGATATATTCCATTAAATCAGTTTAAATCTGACCTTCACCCTTACATCCATGACTAACAATGAACAACCTTCTATTTAGATAGTTGTTTTAGGTTTGGATATACAGTTCCTTGCAAAGACATTCATACCCCTTGAACTTTTCCATATTTTGTCATGTTACAATGCAAAACTTTTTTTTTGGGGGGGGAGGGTTATTTAATGTTATAGACAGTCACATAATAGCTCTTACCAGTGAAGTAGAACTAAAAAAGATAGACATTTGATACATTGAGCTGCTCTAATCGAGACCATTTCATTGTAGGTCTTGGACATAGATTTGGGAGTCATAATTTGACTGTAAAGTGAACCCTTGTCTTAAATCTTTTGCAGCCTCTAATAGGTTTTCATCTCGGATATCCATTTTTACAGCTCCTGTCCTGCCTTTTCCTGTCCTGAAGAAAAGCATCCCCAAAGCACGATGCTGCCACTATTATTCACAGTGTTGGTTTTCCAACACACATATTGTTTTGCATGTAGGCCAAAAGGTTATCTGCAAAGTGTTGACTCAGAGCGAATGAAAGCATATGCACACCACACTAATCAGACTTTCATTTATTAAAAGAGAGAAGAAAAAAAAGAGTAAAAGAATGTACTCCTTTCCTTCTCCAGAGATACAAACACACTGGACCACTGCTACACAGTCTTGTCTTAGTGTAAAACGTGTTAGTGTAAAAGCCGCAATAAATTTAATTGTGTCTGAGACACAATAGCAACTCCAAAGTCCAGCATTGTTGTTATTTGGTTCAGCACATGCATGTTAAGGGAGAGTTGAGGTCTTATAAGTGAACACACCAGTTTGTTATGCAGATAGGGTTATGAAGACAGAGCTACGGCGGGGGGCGGCTTCAGAGAGCCTGTTTCAAATGTAGTTGGTTTCACAGACCACTTCATCTGAATGGGATCCTCTATCTGACCAAGATATTAGTCAGATACAGCCAAACCCAGCTTTGTCTGGATGGGGCCTAGGAAAGATCCAGGATCTGATGGTATTTCCGCCTTCTGCCTGAAAGCCTGTGCTGTCCGACTGGCCCGCATCTTCACTCAGAACTCTAACAAGTTTCTGGAGCTGTGTGAGGTTCCCTACTGTTTTAAGCGTTCCAGCATCATCACAGTTCCCAAGAAGTGCACCATACCAGGATTAAATGCCTACAGACCTTTCTGCTTTACATCTGTGGTCATGAAATCCTTTGAGCGACTCGGGTTGAAGCATCTGAAGGACATCACGGGCCTTGCTGGATCCACTGCAATTTGCTGGGCAAACAGGTCAACAGAAGATGCAGTCAATTTAGATGTATGCCAGGGTCCTGTTTGTGGACTTCAGCTCAGCCTTCTGCACCATCAACCCAGTCATCCTTCACCAGAAGCTCACCCATCTCACAATGTTAGAGGTTCACCAGCTTCCTGACTGACCAGCAGAAGCCAGAGAAGGTGAAGAGCATCTTCTTCCGCACAAGAACCATCAGCGCTGATGCACCCCCAGGGTAGTTTTCTCTCCCCACTCCTCTTTGTAAACAATGACTGGACCTTAGCAGACCGATCCTTTCTCGGTCCTCACACATAGACACTGTTCGGGAGACGGCCCAGCAGAGACTGTACTTCCTGTGCCAACTGAAGAAGTGAAACCTTCCACAATAGCAGCTGGTAATCTTCTACACTGCGATTATTCAGTCTTACCTGTGCACATCCATCACTGTGTGGTGTGGAGAGGATCATCGGGGCTGACCTTCCCTCCATCCAGGACTTGATTAGGTCTGGGTTCAGGAATGGGGCAACAAACAGCTCCGCATAACCCATTCATCCTGGATACAAACTGTTTAGACTTTCACCTTCAGGTCAACGCTACAGAACACTATCTGCAAAAACCAGCCGCCACAAAGACAGTTTCTTCCCCCAGGCAATCTCTCTGATGAGCACAATGAACACCGTACAGCCCGAGTAGTCAGCTACTCCTATGTGAAACAAAATAAGCATATTGCACCACTACAACCAGGCATTCGTTTTTCCTCTTTCTTTATATAAAAATGGCTGTAGATACACATACATGTACATACTGTTCATTTCATTCTTAATTTATTTGCTCTGTGATCAAGCTCTTTTTATTTTGATTAATCCGTATTTCTCGTTGCAAACCAATTAATGGTTTAGACATAATTTATCAAAGTGTAATATTGAATGAACAATATAGTGTCTTCAAATGTCGAGAGAATTAATAGAACTGTTGGAGAAAAATTAAAAGTGAATATTTCTCCATTCAATCTTCTATGCATCACACTGTTGGAATAAAAAAAGCTATCTCTTACTGAATAAAACGACTTTTTTCCCCGCTATGCTGCGCTCGCCCACAAGTAAAATATTCTCAATCTTCCAACTCACACAGAACTACTCTTTCAGTTATACCATGAGCATATCCTACAAGCATTAGTGATGGCAGACTGATTTACTGATTAAAAGAATTAGTGTACCGGCAAATTGCAGACTTTTCAAAAATATATTTCAGCTAAACTCTGTTAAGCTGATCCAGGCATGTCATTTTTTTAAATTTTAACAGTTTTATGAAATTAAATATGATCTTAGATTACTTGCTGGTCAGTCAAACAATGTGTCATTTATTGAGCCTATCAACCAGACTGAATGTAGAACGCTGGAGTACGATCAAATAGTAACAAAATGCCCTTGTGTGGTATAGTCTCTTCCAAGCACTTCTAATATTGTGTCTAATGGTGTTTAGGAATCACTAGGAAGTCTAGTAAAGATAGCTTTAAAAATCTGTTAGTATCAGGAAATACATTTGCTACTTTGAGTTATTGTTTTATTTCATGGCAACTATACCTTATAGATATATCATATTTTAGTTAGAGATGGTATGAACTATCATCTCAAATAATGTTCCAAATAATTAAGTCAGAGTAAAACTGAAACAGGCCTTTACTGTACTTTTGCATGGATGGGACACTGAAGCTGATTTTCTAATCGTTCTAATCATTCATATCTTCTCTGAACTGAGACAAGACTTCACTTGGTCTTGCAATATAGCGAGATCCAGTGCCATTGATATTGTTACACCTCTAGTATGAAACTGTGAATAATCTGGTCTGGCTATAAAAGTTTTTAAAATGAATGCTCAATTTAATACATGCTACAGTTACTAAAATGCCTATTGATCAAACAAAGATGGGAAAAAGATGGAAAAATTTGTGAAACTATATTTCCAAAACATTTGGTACATACCCCAATGTATCACAGAGGACAACGTTAGCATTTCGGTTTTTAGTGATGCAGTATTTAATAGCTTCAACACCTTTTGAGGATCACTTAAGTCTTATTCAGTTATGTTTGGTGTCAGCCAGTAGCATTAGGCTCTCAAACAGTACATTGAATCATCTCATTCACTCAGATATATTTGAAGACAATGCAACTAAACATTGGGGCAAAACCCCTTATGGGCTTAAATCAAAGAAATATAGCTTTTTATTTAAAATCTGCTTCCATTGCTACTGAGGGTTTTAGAAGGAATGTATAAATTTTATCTATGGCTGGACAATCCAAAGAGTCAGCTTTAATTATTTCCAGATATGCATACTATGTGCAACACAATTAAGTCCAAAGATGTGTGTTCCTCAAAAATGCAGAGCACAGAAGAGAGACACAAACATAAAAAGGACAAAATATTCTGCAATTGCCTGCTCTGTTATTATCACTTGCATATTTGAACCCGAACACAACAGAATAAAAGCATTTCAGATCCCGAAATGACTCCAATAAAGCTGTGAAGAGATTTGATGTACATTTGACAAATTAGATTTCATCTAAATAATTTCACTCTTTTTCAGGCTATTACATTGTATTTTAAACAGGTTTTAGATGCTAAACTTCATTTTTGAAACAAATGAAGACATTCAGAGTGACTCCAAAAAATTAGATTTATAGTTTGCAAACAGTCTCCCTGTGAAATGTAGGTCTTGAAAAGGAACTGCAATTCAGTCGCGATTTATCTCGAACAGAGCCATGGGTGCATGAAAACATTTGCTTGCTGTCACCATTTCTCAATGATTTGTTTTGAACTCTTTAATGGCATACTTAATCACGTCCTCATAGTACAGGTCACCAGCCTTTTTTTTCCCTAACTTGTGCACAGACCACGAATTGTATTCTCCTGCTGTACAGAATAACTACACTAAGAGGGAGACTCAGTGTGCAAATAACTATTACCATGTCCACCAGCAATATGAGGTAATTGCCCATTCCCTTCGTTGTTTATAGCCTACCAATGACATGCCATAGGAGTAGCAGCAGGGACCAATTAGATTTGGAGGACATAAACAAGTCAGAGAATTCCTCTTTTATGGCTGTCTGATGGACAATCATCAGACTTCAACAAGTAAACAGCAAAGCTTTTTCTGCAGTCCATTCAGCAGAGAAATTAGCAAAGAGGGTTATCAGCAGTACTGCTCTACTGTTGATGCTACCAACCTTGGAATAATTAGATGAGAGGGTTTTAGGCTTTTTAACAAGCTTATGAAGCTGTGATTCGACCCTAGGTGTTGCATTAGATTCAATAAATACAGTACCTCTTCACTCACGACTCACTTGTGAGTCCAAAGGTACTAAATCTATACACATATAGAAGGAGCTGCTATTTATCTGGAATGATATTGAAATGCAAGCAATTATTCTTGAGATGATGTCCAATATCAGTGTCCGATGCACTGTTCTGTTTCCATTTTATCTGTAAAGTATTTTTCTCCAGCAGGTTTGGCTATGACATTTATCATTACAGTTATCATGTAAAAACCTGATGCTCAGTTTTACCAAAACCAGAGATAATGGTGAGGTTTTCACAGATAAATATCAAAAGGCAAAAATAAATTGCCATTCTTTCTAAATTAAAGTAATGTCAGTCAAACCAAAGTGGAGAAAGTTGCTGTAGTCTCCGCTGTACTGTATGCTCCCTGTTACACATATTGAAGTGTTCAAGTTACCTGACAGATGTAACTTGGCACAGACTTTCTGTTGTTTTTTGTTGGTTTTTTTTGCTTGTTTTTTTCCGTTTGTGTCCTATCTGGCAATGTGGCAATAAGAATTGTTGTCTTAATGCCAAAGAGAGCCCAACAGATTTTACTTTCACAAGTGGAGCCTTACTGCTTTCGCCATAGTGCTCCGCTTGATTTATATATGTGAGAAGCTTTATTAGATTTTATGCTGGGATTATTTCATGTTCAATGGATGCTGAAACGGGAAGGTAAAAGAGGAAAAAAGGAGAGATACAGATGAGACAAAATGGTAAAAGGAAAAGGTGAAAGAGGAAAAGGAGAGAGCAAGATAACATCCTCTGAGTCTGCTTTTACTCCTACAAAGAGAGATATAAAAAGAACAGCAAAACCAACCGATAAGGTATTACAGGCAAAAACAACCAACACCACGATACATCACTGAAGAATATACAGTATTAATTAATATGAAATGTATAAAGCAACAGCTAAAGATAATAATAGGGGTTTTCTGTGCAGAAGTGAATCTGTAAGTACCTGAATCCAAGCACCTGTAGGTGTTTGTGAGAGTGCACTTGTATATGTAAGGTTTATCCATAAGAAAATGCTCAATAGTGGTTGTGAGGAGCCAAAGACCCACCCCCCAGAGCGCTGAGGCAGACACCAGGGGAACTAGAACCCCAAATGCCAGAACGGACCCCCAGAGCAAAGGTGCCCAAGATAGGCCAATACAGGCAAAGCATCCTCCCCCATCCCAGGGAAGAGCAGAAAGAAGCTCCAGGAAACCCCAAAACAGCCACAACGCCAAAGCCAAAGGACGAGCCTGTGGGCTCTGCCGGCAGCCAGCTACGCCAGAGCGGATCCAGCCATGGGCCCAGAGTAGGCTTTCCCTGCCCCCCAGCGGAACCCCCAGCGGAGCCCCAGGCAGAGCCCCCGGCAGAGCCACTGGGGCCCAGGCCCCCCGAAGCAGCCACCAGGAGCAAGCCGGTGCCCACCCAAGCACCCAGCCCCGGACACCGAGGACCACCAATGCACCACCGGGCCTAGGCACCAACCAGTGGAGAAGAGCAAGAAGGGGGGATGGGCTCCACGATTAGTGGAAGTCTGAGATATCCCAGGAGAGGGGGCAGTTCAAACCCAACCTGACAAAGAGACAAAAAGAAAACCATGTACACAGTCAGATTCACACGCTCCCACCCTAGTGGCCCCACATGCGAATGCTCCTACAAAAACAAAAAAAAGGGGACGCAGTACACACACTTGCACTCACCACACATCCTATTCTCCCAGGTCCAGGCACCAGCACCCCAGAGGGGTATCCAGCTCCAGACCCCGTCCATACTAACTGTCCTAACCCCCCACTCCGATCCCAGCCCAGATGACCCATGAGCCCATCCACCCAGAGATGGGGCCAACATGAACCGAACATACCTTCTGTTGTGAGATATTGATGGTGATAATCATGGTGGCAACATATTTGGGTTGAGGACCTGCATGGATCAACCTTGTTGCAACAAAGCTATTTCATCTTGGACATCATCAGAGAATTTTGAAGTGGTTGGTGGCCTCATTTTGAGGAATCCATGAACAATCTATGATTTCCCTTCCAATAAATACAGGTTATTTGCCATTGGCAGTAGGGAAGCAAGCTCACTTCTAAATTAAGCATTGGCTGGTTGATTGAAAGAAATGTAGGGATTGTTTTTCTTTCTTTTTTTATGTCTGTCTGTCTACCAAGGGTAATTCTGTAGATTGTGAAGCGCAATATTAGTGCAGATGGAGGTAGCAAGGTGGAAGCATGGCTGGATAGTGCAGTGGTGAATTGCCTCGGGGCAGTTTTAATCTAGTTCAAAGGGGATCTACATAATATGTACTCTTATAGTATAAATCTTGCTGTTTATTCCCTGTATGGATCACTCCCAGCATGCAGAGGGTCAGGATTAATCAGTCTGGTAAAAAAAAAGCACAGCTTTTTTTTATGCCTCCTATAAAACTCCTTGACCTTTCTTTCCACTGACCAGTGACCACCATTCCTATAGCATTTTGTCCCTCTAAGCAAAAATGTTCTAAAATAAACCAGACACTGCTGTTAGCAAATAGATGTGCTGCTCCTGGGTTACCCCGCTGAACAACGGCGGGTGTGTCATTGTTTGATATAAGCTGTTGTCCCACAGCTCACGGTCACACTAAGGCTTCTGTCATCAGCCATGCATATCACTGCCATCCGTCTCTTGGTGCGTAGGTGCTGATGGGATGGAGGCCATGGAGGCTCAGCTGCAACACCAGATATGCTTCCTATCTATGATGCACAATTATGACAAAGAAACTAAGGCTGTCTATATGCCACAGCCACTGGAGCAAAGGCTTGATGAGAGAGGGAAAATGTCACATTTACTGTCTTCCATGCTGACAAATGCATGAGGTTTAGACTGGATCTGGATGATGCATATCTCGGTGTGCGTATATATTGTGTAGCGTGTGATGGGGATGACTGCAGTGACAATGTTCCCCAGGACTGTGATTTCTGATAAAATGAAATATACTCCAATAAATATATGCAGGTGAGGGGCTGGATGATAACATAGCTTAGAAAAACCGATTAAAATCAGTTTTGTTCAGACATTAAAATTATGTTAATGAATTCAGCAACTCACCTGACAATCAGCAGGTGGCCGCAGAGAATAAGGCTTCTTTCTGTTGGAGCGAGTCTTTCTGTTATCGACGATGCTGGCTTAGAGTCATGCAAGGATTGCAAACTGTCAATGCTAACATTCAGTAAAAGAGGGACATGTATTCATTTGCAAGGAGGGTTAATGTAGATGTAAATAGACTTTCAATGAAGCATCAACATATTCCTCTCACGGAGTAAAATGCATTATCTATCTTTACATTTTATCATTCTATGGAACAAAAAAATTAAAAACCTGTACTATGGTTGTAATTAAATACATAGATATTGTTTAGTCAGTGCTATGGGTATGCTATTATTCTAATACTATGCTATGCAACTGTTTTTAATTCAGTTACAATAAGGAAACATGTGCATCTTCAATCGGTAACAAGCAAAATGCTCTCTCTTGATGTTTTTTAACTTAAAAATGGTATGATGGATTTTTTACCTTATTTATTCATTCTAAGGTACTATTTTCCAACTTTAATATATATTAGCCAATATCTTACCAGGAAACTTTTTCAACCTCTAGTTACCACAACAATTTTTGGTGTACTGGTGTTCTATACAATAGGCTAACACAGAGTATCAAAGTTCCTTATTTTGAGGTGGAGTGAAAAAGATACTTGTTTTTACATAAAAAGTATGTTGTGCATTTGTTTTCACCTCTCTTTACTGTTTCAATGTTACACAGCTGCAAACCTATCAGGAGATAAATTACCATACTTGTAAATGACAGATTATTTATAGAAACAGTCAAGAGGCCCATGGGAACTCTGCAGGAGTTGCTCAGGTGGGCTAGTCTGTTGACAGGACAACTACTAGTTGTGCACTCCAGAAGTTCAGCCTTTATCAAAGAGTGCCAAGAAGAAAGTCATCGAAGGTTTTGTTTGCTGTTTGCCATGTTCAGGACCACTGCAAACATGTAGAAGGTGTTCTTCTCAGAGGAGACCAAAACTGGACCGTTTCATCTATTGTATGTGCATAATGCTATGTGTGGAAGAGAAATAATTCTGTTAAATCACCCCGAATATACCATCCCCACAGAAAGATGGATGGTGCTAAATTCTGGGCAATCCTTGAAAATAAAAAGATTACCTTTAGACTTCAGCCGGAGATTCACTTTTCAGCAGGAACGCAGCCCTGAATGCACAACCGGAGCTATAAGGGAATGCTTTTGAACAGAGCATATTCAAGCAGTAGGATGGCCTAGTCAAAGCCCAGACCTAAATCTGTGGCCCATCTTGACAGCTGCTGTTTGAAGATTCCCTCAATACAATCTAGCTATTTAAATAACAAGAATTGACAAAAGATTCACTGTCTAGATGGGAAATATGGAGGAAAAAATCTCAGTAAAATACACTGAAGTTTGTAGTTGTAATGCAATGAAATGTGGAAAAGGTCATGAAGTATCAATAGTTTTGCAGGGGACTATGCTATACAGAGTAGTCACACACCAACAAAAGAAAGAAAGAAAGTAAAAATGAAAGTTTGGATGTATTTGAGGTGTCGAACACAATTATTATGAATACAAATGTTTGCAGAAATGTGTTAATATTATTGCACAAATGTCTGACATTAGCTTGCTGAGGCTGCAGACCACACATCTTTGGAACAAAGATTGTGTAATGTTTGACAAAATATGGTGGTCAGTCAAAATGGGTTCTTATTTTGACATGGATAAGAAATTTGCTTACAGTTAAAAGTTGGAAACTTTTAAAAGATCAAAAGAATGAAATAAGTGGATGGCAACACATAGGTGACTACAAAGAGAGCACGGGCTCCATCTTGTTATTGGTGTTTTATATATATATGACATTTCCCTCTCTTTTAAAACAATGCAGGTTCATTACAAATGACTCTAAGATGCATTTAATAACGTCATACTTTTGTCTTAGGCTTTGCAGCTCGTGTACTGGCACTAAATTCCGTAGTACCTCATGCCTAAACCTAGAGGTCTACCCCCACCAGTTTTCAAATCACACTTGCTGTCCCCTTGATGTGCCTGCAGCTGTTATAAATGGCAATGCTAGACTTACTGCAGCCCCTTTGTGGGCTCTTAATATTTCATAGGTTTGTTTTGGTTTTTGAATCCTTTAAACCAACAAGATATTTTTCCCTCCTCTTCAAAAGATCACTGGATACCCCTCATCCCCTCAGCATCAATATTTAGAACTCAGCAGCATTACTTTGGACACACATAAAAAAACATGCTTCTGCTTAAATATTTCACAAAAAAATGGGTCATCTTTGAATTTGAGTATCTCATGCAGGCAAGTCAAGTGCACTCTGAAAGTTACCTTTCAAAGTTAGAGCTGGTAGAGGTTTGTGAATTAGACCAGCACAGTGACAGATGCATACATGGATACAATGAGATTGAAATTGGTGGCCATCTTATGTAGGATCTGCATCCAGCTGACTCTTTAGATGGGAATGGAGCGTCAGCGGAAGAAACAGATGTTGGCCTGTAATTGCCTCCCAGTGAATTGATGAAAGCGCCGGAGCTATGCAGCGTGTTAATCATATTGGAAACACTGAATGCAAAAATGTGTCATGGGAAATATCTGAAAACTTGAAATTCTATTAGCATTTTTATAAGCCTGCATGGTGCCAGAGTTTCTTCTTCATATATTACACATGTCAATGTTTTATACATACAAAGAAATCAAAACAAAATAGTCAATAAATTAATTTGTGTGTATTAAAGTTGGATGATGCAAGGATTAAAAATTGAAAATATGAAGAGAAGGAGGTGAAGAAAATAACTGATACTGCTGAGCATTTAGAAACAATCTTGCTTATTAATGGTTCCAAACTATAAAGACTGGTTTAGTCCTAATTGTTGGCCTAAAAAAAGGTTTCTCATTTCCAAGGTACTGCCAAACTCATGATTCACAATCTTGTTGTTGCAAAATTCTGATAGGATTAGCTACAGAGGTATTTCTAAAAGTTTGAAGGTTCTAGTCATCACCAATAGGCCCATAATCCTGGAACAGAACATTCATTCAAGATGAATGAATGTTCATACTAGGTGTTCGTCGCATGATTTCTGACAAAAGAGTAAGAAATACAATCACAGGAGATGTTCAAGAGGCAACAATTATTGTCAGAGAGCTTCAAGAGGACCTGGAATGACCAGATTTTCCATGAAAACAATAAGCAATGAATTAAACTACAAGGACCTTCAAGAATGCTTGATGCGCAACACTCCACCACTGAAGAAAATGCGTATTGACCATATGATTTTCACACACCATATTTTAAGGAGGAAAATGAATGTAAATCAACTCAAAAAACGAACAAACAAACAGAAAAACTGTGAAATTTGGAAGTGTGGGGTGGGTTTCAGCATTTGGTACATAAGGAAGGAGGAATGGAAAAATGTTCTGAGACATTCTCGACGAGAATACAAAGATGAAACAGGGGTGAACTTTTTTTGATTGACAATGATTGACAATGATCCTAATCATTAGAGTATTATGATCTTTCTTTAGAGAAAGAACATAATACAAGAATGACCCAGTCAATCAAACTAAAAAGCCTCCCAGAAGATTTGAAGATGCTTTGTGTGGAAAAAGGGGTCAAAATCACACAAACAATGGTTTTGACTAATTTTTCTATTTATGAGATATTTTGATGTCAAAATAAGCAACATTTTTAGATAACAAAAAATCTATACAAACTAACTCCATTTTTACTAAACCAACTTGGCAATGCGACTTTGCTCTCCAGACAGAGGCAATCAGCCATTGCAAAGCTTCACCTGAATGATTACAGCTGAGAATTAAAGCAGCGAGCTGTTGCTGCAAGTTTAAAAGGAACATTTCAAGCAGCGTTTTAGAGGAGCCTTTGTAACACTTTATAGTCAAATAGGAAAACGATACGAGGCAGATATGAATGGAGCAGAATTTTCTTTATCTAAATGATAAAAAACATAGATAATTTTAATTGATAAATGTGACTTGCAGACAGGATGTAACAGTACTGTTGGACCACTGATCTCTTCTGATTGTTACTGTTAACGAATTTAGAGGTGATCGATAAACAGGTTAGATTATCCTCCTCATAATGTCCTTGAGAGGGTTATTCGTGCTTTCTTTACTTCAAGACTCTCTTTGCCGTCCACAGCTGGTTCAGAATTCCGCTGCCCCTTTGCGAAAGGGGACAAGATGGCATGGGCACATCACTCCAATTTTGTATTTCCTCCACTGGCTGTCTGTCTCTTTGTCACGAACGGAGCAGAAGGACCCAGAATTCAGGCCGGACAAGCAGATGAGACGTAGAGGAATTTATTAAAGGCTGTCTGGTAAGACAGGGGCAGGCAGACTCGATGGTCAGAGTACAATCCAAGGTCGGTACACAAAAATGGCAGTCCAAAACCGGCAGAAATAATGACAGGGATAAGGCAAGCTCAGGTTCTCCAGAAACAGAATCAGGTCGGTCAATAACAGGCAGGCAGTCGGAACATGGCAGGAAAATCAGGATCAGGTATCAGGCTGGCTCAGATCTCAAAAAAGGCAGTTGGGTTAAATCTACAGACAATAGGGATGCTGGACAAAACTCACCAAAGGCTAGTTAGACAATGATCTGGCAGAGTGCAGGAGACAGAGGCAGATATAAGTAGGGGAGTGAGCAGGTGAACAGAGTGAAACTAATTACCAGAATGGGTGGAGCTGATCAGGGGGGACAAAATGGCTGGAAGAAAACTGAAGCTGATTGGATGGTGACTGGTGAAGGGGAGTGACAGGAAGATGAAAGAATGCTGGCAGGTGAACTGAATAAAGGCTGGTGACAGAAGTGATCAGAGCAGGCCAGAAGAAACTGATAATATAAAACAAAGTACAAAATCAAACCACATTAAAACCCAAACTATTCCATTAACCAAAACTAATACATAACCTAAACCTAAGACAGAATTTATTACATGAAGAGAATTACTAAACCAAAACAGAAATTAAACTAGACTAATCCAGAACCAAAATCAACATAAAAACCAAACCTAAGACTAAACAGAACATAAGCGAATAATAAAAACCAGAGCTAATACTAAGACAGGAGAGTGAACTAATTAAAAAGACCAACATAAACTTGGGATATATCTTAGGGATATATCCCAAGTATATCCCTAAGATCTCAAGATCAAAAGCAAGGACTCGGCTTGTGACTAGGGAACACAGAGCGTCTTCAGCCGCAGGGTCTAGGCTCTGGAACAGTCTCCCTTTTCCTGTGAGGTCTGCTGGATATTTAAATGATTTTAAGCCTCTTTTTCATCTTTTTATTTGTATGTTGCTTATTACTTTTGTATTATTATTATTACTGTTATTAGGGGGGGTCGTGGCCGAGTGGTTAGAGCAGCGCGCTTGCACTCAGTGAAGGATGCAAGTATCCGGTTTGATCCCCAGCGCCTGCACTCTGGGTCCCTGAGGAAGACCCTTAACCCCAGATTGCTCCCCAGGCGCCACACAGTGGCAGCCCATTGCTCCCCAAGGGGATGGGTTGAGATGCAGAAGTGAATTTCTCCATTGTGAGATCAATAAAGTTCAATTATTTATTTATTATTATTTATTTATTATTATTATTATTAGTAGTAGTAGTAGTATGTAGGCCTACCTGTACAGTACTTGGGATTTATTAAGCACTTTATTAGTAAATAATGATGATGATGATGATGATGATGATGATGATAATGATGATGATGATGCTCAGATGCTGGCTGTGCTCCAGAGTCGAGTACTAGAAACCAGGTAAAACATCTTCAAGGCTAACACTCTGATTTTTAAGAAGGATTTTAGCATATTGGTTAACACTCCTGGATCTTTAACAGTGAAGGGGTAAACATGTCAGACAGCTTTTAAGTTAATGTTATCTGTTTAAATATTAAAAACTTACAGACAACTAAAGACAGGCAGAAAATGCCTGCCTCGGTTGCTCCTCTGTTCAGTAGAAAAGGAATCAGTGGCTAACGAGTCTCTTAGAGTTACGATCAAATGGTGCACCCAGACTGAAGTTGAGAATTAGAGCAGAAACTAGTAAATGTGTTTAGTGCATGTAATTTCACTTTATTACACACAGCCCTATTTATAGATTAATTTCTTTGTGTGTCTGGATTGCTGTGATTTTTACTAACATCTGCTGTGAATTTCATGTCAATAGACCCATTAGAAACATATTAAAGGATAAAACTGTTGGCATGTTAATTACAGTACTTCTTTTCTCCTACATATAGTGCTTCTCACAGTAATTCAGAGGTAGTAGTAGCCCTCAGCTCTGGTTTACCTTTTTCTAATATAACATCACAGTTGACTTGCTTGACTTGTTATACAAAGTGCCTCACAGGATATTGGGTGCATGCATTTTTCACTCATGTGTTCATGGAAGGAGTGGAGTTCTAAATCCTAAGCATTGCTGTTGTTGGTGCAGTGCTTTACCCGCAGGCGAACTGTGTCCAAATTCTGCCTCTCAAGATGTGCATTAAAAGCTGCCATTTATATTTGCGGGCTTTACATGTTTGCTGATACATTTTGCATTGTATATGGGAGGTATTTAAGTATTAGTATTGAATATATAATATATATGCTTATAAAGTAATTTTTTATCCCAGCATTAAAGGTAGGAACATAAAAAAATCAAAGCCAGGCAGTGCAATTTCATTACCTCAATGACCTACCAAACATCTTAAAAGCAGCATTTTATCAGCAGCCACGTCGATATAGAACCACGCAAGACTAAAAGAGAGTGAAAAAAAGACCTGCTCTAAATTTTGCAGCACTGATTACATGTCAGGTACACTCTGACATTATAAGTAGGTTTGTGAATCTTAAAAACCCCAGTCAACACTGAAGTGGATCAGACAGGCAGGTCTCATCCTATTATGGAATTTCCTTCAGTAAGACAGCCTGCAGCGGAGGAGAGGCTTGAAGTAGACAACACAGCTGGTGGGGACTGTCCAGCGTCCAAGAATCATACTAAGCCACAATAAGGCTGCACGCGTCCACGTCTCAGACTATCTGAATTATTGTGGCTGGTCCACAACATGAACCCAATCCTTACGTGTCAAAATGCCACCCATTGGCTAGTGTGGGGCACGCTTAATCTGTCTTGTGGGAGAAGCCAGTTTGAAACCATTCAGCTCCAATTACAAATCTGCAACAGCACCCGAGGATTTGGGGCCATCCAAATGCAGTGATTACTGTGGGGCTCCTGGAGGGCCCGAGCTGAGCTCTTCATTGTTATGCGCTGTTTACTTTTTGTCTGTGTGTCCATCTGTTGATATGGAGAACAGACGCGGCCCAAGTTCTCCACGGAGCCCACACTGGAAGCTTGGCTCGCATGACAATAATCTGACATTTTTCTGCCATTTCACTGAATTTTAAATAGTTAAACAATGGTGAAGGTTTTCATAGAAACAGGATGCCATGCGCCTTGGTAGCAAGCTGTTCAGAGTTTAGGTCCCAAACAGAAATTATGTAGGAGGAGGGTAGATGCAGAACATAGCCTCATGAGGGTAGAAATTTCATGTAGCAGATTTCTGTTGGATTTCTTTTTCATCTTGTTGAATTTTAATGCCAAGGAAAAAAAAATTGCACATTCTACCCGCATGAAGGGTTTATGTGAAGTTTATAGGTCACCAAAGCCACAGGACACGTTTGATTGAACTCATTTAAATACAGTCCCCCAAAAAGTATTTGTTCCCTTTGACCTTTTTTAAATATCACATTACAGCAATAAACCCAAATGTGTCTCATTGGGTGTTTTAGCTGATAGACCAAGAGAAAGTGCATCATTCTGAGAAAGAAGGAAAATTATAGTTTTCAAAATATTTTAATCCACCCACCTTTGCCCTGATACCTTTACAGGACTGTCTCAGAAAATTAGAATATTGTGATAAAGTTCTGTATTTTCTGTAATGCAATTAAAAAACATGAAATGTCATACATTCTGGATTCATTACAAATCAACTGAAATATCGCAAGCCTTTTATTGTTTTAATATCGCTGATTATGGTGTACAGCTGAAGAAAACTCAAAAATCCTATCTCAAAATATTAGAATATTTTCTCAGACCAAGTAAAAAAAAAAAAATTATAACAGCAAAACAAAATTAAACATTTGAAAATGTCCATTAATGCACTCAGTACTTGGTTGGGAATCCTTTTGCACAGATTACTGCATCAATGCGGCGTGGCATGGAGGCAATCAGCCTGTGGCATTGCTGAGGTGTTATGGATGCCCAGGATGCTTCAATAACGGCATTTAGCTCATTTGCATTGTTGGGTCTGGTGTCTTTCAGCTTCTTCTTCACAATACCCCACAAATTCTCCATGGGGTTCAGGTCAGGGGAATTGGCAGGCCAATCAAGGACAGTAATGCCATGGTCAGTACACCAGTTACTGGTGGTTTTGGCACTGTGGGCAGGTGCCAGATCTTGGTTGTGCAGCGTTTCCTGTCACATTTCCCCCTTCCAACACACTTTTTGTGAATGTGCTTTGAAACTGCACTCTGTGAACAGCCCGCTCTTTGAGAAATTTCTTTTTGTGTCTTACCCTCCTGATGGAGGGTGTCAATGATGGTCTTCTGGTCAGCAGTCAGATCAGCAGTCTTCCCCATACTTGTGATTTAGTTTACTGAACCAAGCTGAGTGTTTTTCAAGGCTCAGGAAACCCTTGCAGGTGTTTCGAGTTAATTAGACGATTCAAGTGATTAGTTGAATAGCCTACTAGTATACAGTACTTTTTCACGATATTCTAATTTTCTGAGACAGTCCTGTAAATATAACCCTTATTTATGCAAAAATACAATTAGTGGAAAACAAATTGAGGAGCCTCTATCTGGCAGTTCCATGACAGGGTTGGGGGCACAGTAATATTTAGGCTGTGTCCAGATTCAGAGGCTGCATCCTTCGAAGGACCCGACCTACTTGGACCAGGTTCTTCGATGGTCACAACAATAAGAAGGCCGGATGGGATAGGCTGTGAAACTGGGTGATCTAGCCTTCACCAGCAGTCCCTGCCCTTACCTCAGCATAACTGTTCCACAGCAACTGTGATTGCATGAAGCACAGCTGTGAAGCCGAGCAAATGTTTATTCGCGCTGTTTCCACTCACTGTAAATAAATGTACACAGTTTTTATTTCTTTTATTCCCCCTTCAGATATTCCTGATGGCTTAATGATCTCATTTTGTTTAAAATGTTCTTGTTTTATCATCTTTTCATTTTATTATCCATACAACAGCCATTTTAAATGTTCAAATAATTTTTTATGTTCAGGGAAATGTATAACACTGAATAATATTCAGTCATGCGAAATACCATTTTTTTAATTTATTAGCAGAACCTTTACCAACTTAAACACTAACAATAACTTTCTGAACACAGTTTAAATCAATTTATTTGTAGAGAGTGATAAAAATAAATCAAACAAAGCTTCTTGCATATATAAATCAAGCGGAGCACTATGGCGAAAGCAGTAAGGCTCCACTTGTGAAAGTAAAATCTGTTATGGTAAATGGACTGAACTTATATAGCGCTTTTCCAGTCATGCTGACCACCCAAAGCATTGTACACTATAGCCACATTCACACAGTCGCTCTCACTAACGCAGACACATTTATACACCGAGACGCAGCTCGGTAGGCAACTTTGGGTTAAGTGCCTTGCCCAGGGGCACATTGACATGTGGCAAGGGGAAGCTGGAATCGGACCTACAACCTTTTGGTTGTCAGACAACTACTCAACCCATCAAGCCACAGTCGCCCCTGTTGCGACATTGCCAGACAGGACACACGAATAAATAAATAAATAAATAAATAAATAAATAAATAAATAAACTTACTTGAGTTTTAAGCTGAGAGAAAAAAACAGTGTTTAGTTCGGACAAAATAGACAGATACTGCATTAAAAAAATGTGAACGGAAGTAACAAGGAATGAAAGCGTTTATAGAAATGTAGTGGAGTAAAAAGTATGATTTTTATCATTAAAATGGAGTGAAAGTAATAAGTGTTCAAAATAAATGTTTTTCAAGAAAAGTGCAAATTCTCAAAACTGTACAGTACTCAAGTAAATTTGCTTCTTTACTGCCGAACTTTGCTGAACGGATTTTATTCTTGTTGGCTCCAAGTCCACTTTAACCAGATGTAACAGTTTCATAATTACAGTTGATTCCTCAGTTTCTCCATCTCCTCAAACTAAGAGTCTGGATGTTATTTGTGATAGCATGTTATCTTTTGAATCTCATGTCAATACTCAACCTGCATATAACCACCTTCGAAACATCAACCGTCTCCGTCCATGTTTTACACCCACCACCAGAGCCATCCTCCTTAATGCAGTCGTCACCTCTTGATTAGATTATTGTAATTCCCTTCTTTCAGGTCTTCCTCTCAGAATCATTCATAAACTTCAGTTTGTGTGGAGCACAGCTGCTCGGATCGTCACTAAAACACCCCCACCATAGAAAACATTACTTATATTCTTTAACATCTTCACTGATTACTCATCAAATATTGCAACGACTACAAGATTTTACTCCTCACATTCAAGGCTCTCAATAACTTGAGCACCTCATTACCTGACTGATTTTCTTGTCATCACGTACCCTCCGATCTTTTTACTCTTCCTCATCCTTCCTTCTTGATACCCCTCCTGCCCTCTTGTCAACCATGGGGTCCAGAGGCTTCTCCCGTACAGCCACCATCTCTACAACTCTGCCACAACACATCCATGACTCTGATTCTCTGTTCTCATTTAAATCTCATCTCAAAGTTCACTTGTTTAAACTTGCTTATCAAGCATAATCGTGTTATTTATTGAACAAATAATTGTTTTGGATTTCATTGATTGTTGTATTGTTTTATCATTTATCTCTTTTATAGTTCTTGTTTTTTTTTCCTGTTCTGTGACCTTGAGTGACTTGAAAGGAGCCTTCAAATAAAATTTCTTGTTAATATTATCATTGGAAAGATGCCATGTTGCAGTTAGTTTATAAAAAAAGGAGGAAATTATCAGAGCGGTAGAAGGAATGAAAACAGAAAGTTTTCATTCCTTCAGTACCTGTTTCATTTTACTTTTTTTAGCCAAAATACTTAAAGACAACTATTTGTGGGATACAGCACTATAGAAGTGGACAATGATATTCCATTTTCAGTGATTGTTGTCAAATTGAGTGCTTTTTTTTCACCCCAACAATGTTATTATTACTATTTGAAGCGGTGTCAGTTTGTATGATCAGTTGACCGTCATTTCAGTAGGAAAATTTGAGACCTGGAACATAACAGGAATGTACCAACTTTAATATCGTGGCACAAATATTGGTCTAATGCCATATCCAAACGTTTACTCCACTGCTTGTCAGTTTTAAAAACCCCATCCATGTTAAAGTGGATCAGACAGTCAGGTCTCATCTTATTACAAAAGTTCTTCAATCAAACAGCTGGCACTTGAGTAGAGGGTTGAATTAGATAACACAACTGGTGTTATCTAGTTCCAGCTGTCCAACTTCCAATACTCACACAAAGTTTACAAAATCTATGAAAATACTTTTATGTAGATTAGAACATCTTTGCTATGACGAAAACATTTGATAACTGAATGGTCGACTTTTAAGAGCACTGCAGAAACATTAAGTCTGATCAATTTTGTGCTACTTTAATGTAGAACTGGATAAATGTTATACATAAACCACATGACTAGATGCGTTTTAAGGTTGAAGATTACTTTAAGTATTGTAAATGATGAAGGCAAAATATGGGGATAAATAAAGTTGAAAACAGGACCATTTTCAATGCTAGGTTTTAAAAGTGTACTTCTTTAAAACGTTTTTCTTCAACACAGAACAAAAGTTTAAAAAAATCTGAACAATTCCTTGAAAAGAAAAAAACTCCTCCCTCACTGTTAGCCAGGGGATACTCTTACTCAATGGTAAGGAAAGAGTTTCCATGATTCAAATTGCAGTAAAAAAAATGCAAACTCTGAAAACAAGAGTCGAGACAAAGTTCAATTCAAAGGCTAACAGACTGAAACGGATCTTAGGAAAGTCAAAGTAAACTTTTTTTCTCTTTGTCATGTTCAGCTTCATGGTAAGAAGTGTGATGCGCTGGCTGCCAAGTGAACTCACTCACACAGATCCCAGCTACACCCCCCAACCCCCCTCCCCCCAGTGTGTATTGCATGAGGAGCTGGAGTGTAATTAAAATGGGAGGGGGGAGCAGACAGGTGAGCTCCTCCAAATGTTCCCATAACCAGAAGCCCTCAGTGTTGTGCAACGTCCTGGGCAGTACACCACGGAAAAGCCCTCTTGACCCAGGCAATGCCCACCAGCTACTGCAAAGTACCCCCACCCCTCACCTCAGCAGCCTTGTGTGCGTGTGTGTGTGTGTGGTGTAAGAGTGTAGTATGTGATGGTGACTAATGTGCGATTAAAACTGAGGGGCAGGTGGCCATAAAGTGCAATAAGAGTGTCAGGTTGGATGACCCCTCCATCACCCCCACACATCCCCTAATGTGGTGGTATGTATTGGGGGTGTCCAAACAAACTTAGAGGGAGGACCTAGCTGGAAACAGAAATGTTGGAAGAGGTTTGGATAACGTGGAAGAAGGCAGAGGTGAATAAAGAAATGTTAAACAAGAAAAAAGTAAAAAGTAATCGGGAGATACTTTGATTTAAATGCGAAGAACCATTTAGAGACTTACTAAGCACAATCATTTTTATCTTCTGCCTTTATTTCTGAAATATTCTGCTGTTCCTTTTTTAAAGCTCCTGTGTATTTTTTGACGTCAGTATCCAGAGTGTTTTTTTTTTCTTTACATGGTGTGTAATGATGGCTAATGAATGAGCTCTAATAGGTCTCAGAGCTGTCATAAACTAGCTTCCTCTTTGTGATACAAAATGTCAGTCAGCTTCCTCCTCATGGCCTCTCACTTCACATGTCTTACTTTTGAACAATCTCTATGTGTTTTCACTGAGAACTGTCTCTTCACATCTTAATTATTTTTTCTGTATCCTCAAAGGTCTAGCAAAGCCAATGGGGCTTGTGGAGGGACCCGGGGGCCTCGGCCAGGGGGGAGCCGCTGCCACTCTGGGGGAGGACAGCCGTGATGCAGAGGGGAAGTACGAGGAGTACGGCTACAACGCCCAACTCAGTGACCGCATCTCCCTTGACAGGAGCATCCCTGACTACAGACCTAAAAAGTATGTCAGCCTTTTGTATCTTTCTTTTTTTTTTAATGCTACAAATTGGTATATGTGCTTTTCCTCTCCTGACAATGTTCTATCCTGAAGTAGACCACTGTAAATTGTGGAGATTACTGGATTTAACACCTATCACCATTTCAATTTTAATTTGGGGCAAACATGATATTCAAAGGTTAGAATAAAGAATGTTGAGTAAATCTGTTATATATTTCTAAACAGAAGTGTCATTCAGCACTAAATGAATATGAACAAAATGAGAACTTGCATTCTCCCTTCATTTCAGGAGTAGGTGAATTAATCAATGTTTTCTACAACATAGTCTCCTATGTTTTTCATTTCAGCTGAAAAGAAGCTTTGTATTCTCTGAACATCTTTCATACAGAAGAGCCTACCTTGTATTGCCCATTTAAATTATCAAATGCAACATAAATCAAAGACTGCCTCATACGTGTTTTCATATTAAAGATTAAAAAAGAGGAATACACAGTTTTGATGAATTAGTGAATTAACTTGCAAAGGGAGAAATGGAGGTAGATGTCAAAATATACTGTATCCGTATAACAGTCTGCTTGGACAAGATTTTACTGTTGGCAAAATTGTGATGTTGTTTAGTTTCTCCAAATGTAGGAGAAACTAAACAACCAGGGGAAACCATTGTTTCCTTTGATGTCACCTCTTTATTCACTTGCATTCCGACATCAGAGGCAGTGAACACTGTCAGCACTCAGGTGGAGCATGACGAATCATTAAAAACAGAACCAATTTAACACCAAACCAGATTTGTGACTTGTTGGACCACTGTCTCTCAACCACATATTTCAAGTACAGAGACAGCTTTTACCGACTGCCACATGTACCATTGGCTCCCCAGTGTCATCCATTGTGGCCAATTTGTACATGGAGGAAGTGGAGAGCAGGACACTCAGTGCTTACAAGGGAACACCACCAACTCACTGGTTTAGATACGTGGATGACACTTGGATCAAAATCCAAACCAAAGATGTTGAGGCATTTACCCACCACTCCGTGGACAGCAACATAAGGTTTACCAGAGAGGATGCCAAGAACAACATGTTGCCTTTTCTGGACTGTGCGGTACATACTGAGGAAGATGGGAGTCTCAAAACTGAGGTTTACTGGAAGCGCACACACACAGACCAATATCTGCAATATCGATATCTGGTTCACATCACCCACCGGAGCACAAACTCTTTGTTATCAGAACTCTGAGTTATCGGGCTGACAACATTCCCTCTGCCACAGAGGAGAAACAAAAAGAACACAAGCGCGTCAGGAAACATCAGCAGTCTCGTCATGATTCAGGTAAGTACTTCACTCACACCAAGCAGTAGCTTCTAACGACCCAGGACAGTGATGGTGAGTCATTAATTTACATCTAACTGAGAATGCACCTAGGAGGATGGGCCTCCATGTCCTTAAAAAGAGCAGCGCACCGACACCCGGTTGCTCAAGTGCGAGCCGCCAGAATTGACAGAGACTCCTGGATAGGTGTTGAAACGTTTTCAGAAAGAACTGAACGAAAGTCCAGTTACCTTCGATTTAAACCTGTTTGTTGTTCCCTGGAATTAAATAATTATCCAAATAATGCATCTTCTGTATTGGAAAATTTACTTTTAACAAAATAATAGCCCTCCTTTTCAAGTCATACTGGACAATTAAATTTACAGAAATCTTAAATAATGTAATACATAATATAATAATAATAAAGTAATTATTTATTTCATTGTTTCTTTTTAATCTAATAATAAAAATAAAAAGCAGTAGTCTCGCAAAGACAGTTATTTAACACAAAAATCTGTCTCCAGTCTTAGATTATCTTCTTCAGATGCCTAGTCTGCCCATCTATATTTGCTGTAGAGCTGATCTTTCTCAGCAGTTTTCGGTTGCTGAACAAATAAACATGAAAGGCTTTGCAAAAAATATGTTTGAAATTACATTCCCCAAACAGAATACCTTTCAGTGACCCAACAGAGAGCGGGTCCTTTCCTTGGTCCACTGTCTCTGCATCAGTGAGAAAAACCTTTAAATATTTGTTTTGCATGAGGGAAGTGAAAAGACAAACTGTTCAATTGATTCTAGGTAACATCTCATGCTTAGTCCTTTAAACCTATTTCCTATTGGTCCTTTGAAAAACTAGCAAAACCTGACATTTTTATTAATCTACAAATCACCCCTGGATGCCCCAAACAGAGCTAAAAAAGTTAAATATTCAGGTAAAAGAAGAAGATTGGTTACTGGCCAACTGTATTAGTTAGTCCCAATATCTGCAGTAGAATTTAAATGGCATGAGTCAAGTAAAGCCCCAGTTTAGCTCTCTTGATTTTGGCGTTACAGTAATTAAACACTAAGTTTAAGAAGCAGGATGTTGCCATGTTTAGTAGTCATCCCTAAATATGGTATCATAGGTTCAACATGATACTAGCTTTTCAAAGGTCACAAAAGGTGAACTCTTTAATCTTGTCAGCTTTTCTTTCCAAATGCATTGCTCAAGGCACAATAGTAACCTCTGTCCCCATAGAACTACAGTTTGCTTTGAATCACACAAAATATTTTTTTTTCATTCTTTCTTACTGGCAACCTTCTTAACAGTTTTCTCCCATTTAATTACATCTGCTAAATGGATGGCCTTCTTGCATTCTGATAACTATTTTGAGAATTCCCAACTGTACTCATGACTTGGTGTCCGAGTCTAGGCAATTCCTCCTTGTCTTGTCTGTAACTGAAGCTCATGCATTTTCGGCTATGGTGAGTTTCAGATAAGCAAACTCCTTTAGGCATGCCTCAATCCAACATGAATAGACTTGGAGAAGATGATAGTGATGGTTGATCTCTTTAAACTTGTAATTAAATGAATGTGGAATTATCATTTTTTCCAGAACAGACTTTTAATGGTCTTTTTCTAAGAAACTTAGCATTTAAAAAATGAAATATACCTCTAATGTAGTCAGGACTCTAGGGGTTTGCTGATAATAAGTGCTGCCAGTGGCATTTATATTACACTGTGTCAAAGAACAATGGCGACAGGCAGAGTGGCATACAAGAAATCTGATGGCCAAGAGAGGTTTCTGTGGGTTTAGCAGGGATAACAATTCATTTCAGCTGTGTCCCTTTGTTCTCAGGTCTTTTTGAAGCACAGAAAATTAGATGAGGGTGAAATTGTGGGGGGTTGGTGGGGGATGGGTTTGCATAAAAAAGGAGATTGCTAATTAATAAAGTCATCTAAAAGGGTTTCTAATGAAAACTATTTTTTTTCAAGAGGCATAAGTTAAAAGAGTGCTGGTTTATGGTTATAAATTCTTCTTTTATCATGGACACTGTATGGATTCTGTGCAGCTGTTACTTCAGTACGCTTGTCCTCCCACACCATACAAGACAATGGAATATGTTTCCTTCTTTCTTGGATTCAGTCTTCTGTTCTTTAATTGTCGGATAATTCCAAAACTCTACAAGCATGTCGGCAAAAGAATACACTTTAGGCTATAATCCCTGCCAGTTTTCTGATACTTTAAACAGAAGTACAACATTTTGCTTGTTGGTTTGTCACTGGAGCAGGACTTTTAAAAGAGAAGAGGCATCAAACCAGAAGTCTAGGAAGTAACACTACTTTAGTCTTGAACTGTTCTTTTAAAGGAATTTACTATGAAATTTCAGTTTCTGAATTTCTTTCAAGCTATTTACATTAAAGCTCTTGATACTTGTTTTAATTTTGTGTTGTTGTTTTTATTATAACTATGGAAGGCTCAATCAGATGTTTTGTCCCTGACTGGCTGTTCATTTAAGAATAAACATTTGTCTATGACTACCCTCAGTCCATTACAAATCAGTACTATGTATATGCAGTAAATTAACACAATGTTTTGTCAGTATTTCATAGACTACATTAGTATTTTGATTTCCAAAGCTTCATTATCCTAGTATTAACAGATACTTTGTCTCCAACTGGAGTTTATGCATATAAGGTACAAACACAGCTGGAAAGGTTCTATAATGTCCTGATAATGTCCTAATGTTTTTTGTACAAAAGAAATACAGATTAATCAATAGGTTTGAGAGATATATCTTACTATACATCTTTCTCCATCTGACAATATTTTTACCCAGAGAAACTGGGGAAAAATTGCTCTCTCTAAAGTGCCATGTTTACTTAATGTGTTGATATTGCCTGATGTAATTTGGTTTAGACTAAACTTATAGACAAAATTTGTGCTTTAACGCTGCAGTAGGTAGTTCTGATAGAACCATACGACAGCGGAGCCTGCCGTGAATGGTCTAATTCTTCTTTTAGCTTGCTTTTCATCATTGGTCTTCTTCTATTTGTCTTTCTTTCTTTTCTGAGCCACCAAAGTGTGACTCAAGAAATTGGCAGTTTTTTTGTAATGTTAGGTTGTTTCTGCAACTGTGAGCTTGATTGACAGTATGCGCAGTGCAGACATTCCTCCTGGCTCTGATTGGTTGTTTCTGACCGGGATCAGTGTATTTCTGCAAATGGCAGTAGGTCCACTGGGAGGAGCCAGAGGAGCTTGACTTTTTTTCACAGATTATATGTTTCATATTTTTCTGTCAGGACACAGTGGCCGATTTAACAAAAATATAAAAAAAGATTTTTTTTTCAAAAGTTGATACTGCAGCTTTAAATAATATTTAATAACTGATGTTGTGGCTGTGCTGCTCAACCAGGACAGCTGAGGGTATCTGAGAAAAGCACAGAGCAAGTGACTTGACACAGATAGAATAGCAACTAAAGTCTCCTTTTCTTTTAATGTAAACACGTAGCTTATAAGTAGAAAACCCTTACTCGGCAGATCAGTATAGTGTTGTACACTTATGATACATGATTCCTTGAAAGCAGACCTCCAGCTAGCTGCAGGGGGATTTGTTGCAAAGTGTTCAAAATATATCAGCCTTATATCTGAGGTGATGGTCCACAGGAAGAGATTGATGGATTTCGAACAACTAGCTGGTCTTCCATTGTGGCCTTTTGTAAGATATTAGGTATGTTAAAGTTGTTGTTTAGTGAGTGGGGGTATAACAGTGCAGGACACATAAAGAGAGGTAGACTAGGACAGCATCTGCAGTGTGTGTTACATTGCACCAGTCTGTCTTGGTAATACGAGAGCCAAGTCAAAGCTGTCAATCATCCACGTTGCAACCCTTTCTGGCCTGGGGTCCCTTTGGAAAAGCTGAGAGAGGCAGCTAAGAACAAAGAAGTCTGGAAATATTTGCTGAAATTGTTCCTCTAACAACTTTGTCCCAGATAAACCATTAAAGAAGGGACAGTTGTCCTTTTTTAATTTTTTATTATTTTTTATACTCCTGAGAAGGAAAGAAAAACAGTTTACACATTATTTAACTGAACATTATATTAGACATTCAGTTAAATAAATTCTGCTTGTATTTGTTTCCAACAGAATATAATTTATTTGGTAAATATACTTTTAGATGAAAAGGAATTGTAATGTACAAGACAAGTAAAAACTCAATTTCACCAAGCACACAAACTAAAACAGAAGTTCCTGGTTGACTTAGGAAGATTATACCACCATTATACTACTACCTGTTATTAAGTTACTACAATTCCATCATGTATGCAGCTATCATTAGAAAGTCTAGCTGTGCTGCATTTCTCTCTTTCTCTTGAGTTTTGGATTGTTAAAGCTGGATATAAGCCCTAAGGCATTAGACATTTTAAAATTAGTGTGGGGGACTTTGTGTTCATTTTGTGTATTTGTTTCTGTAGTTTTGCTGTTTCAGGTGTTTTAGATATTTAGGATAGAATTATTGGCACACAACTTCATACAGTAGTGCTCAAGGCACTCAGACACTCACCCCTCCCCTTTCTTGCACAAGCTCACCTGAGGGTGGAAAATATTTCTGGTCCCTGTGTAGTTGAAAAGGTTAAAGTAAATACACATTGTGCATTGTTTGGAGGTATTTTGCGTTTGAGGAAGACAAACAGGAAAAAAAATAAAAGTTGCCTATTATCCCTCATGCCAGTTTTGTCCACTAATGGTGGATTAGCTCTACATATTTGTAGTAGAGCTAATTATTTTCACTCCTGACAGTGTAAGAGGTGGGTTTTTCTTTATCAGGAGTACTCACCTGTTTGTAATAATCTGGAAAGGGAAATAACAAGCCTCTTAAGTGGTGGGTATGTCTTGCCTTGGGCAGATAGATATGGCATCATGGCTTTCTGTAGCTGTAAAAGTGACGTGGGTTGGTATCGAGATAAAGTGGTATCAATTTATCCTCAACCTCTTAATCAATAAAACTATAGTCTCACAAACCTAAGGCTAAATAATCTATTAAGAGTTTGTGGCAGTAATGCATATTTAAAAGAGGTAAATTTAAAGATCAACAGAACTCTTATTTTGAATCCTATGTAACCACACATTTCTGACTCCTTTCGTGCCAAGGTAGCAGAAAACCCCCAACCCACACCTCACACTCTCATCAGGGGTCAGCTTCACCGATCAGCGGTGTTGATGGGAGGTAGTGGATAAGAGCTCTAACACATATGGCTATTGTATGGAGCAGCCCCATGAAGTGAAAAATAAATTTTTAACAAAATTATGAAAATAAGAAATAGAAATATGTCCTTAGTTGAAAAAATGCAGAAGTATCATTTTAAGGTGCATATCCACATTATTTGACTTTTTTATTTATCTATCCGTCAGTAGCTTACTCTGGTTACATACAAAGTTTTTATGAAAGATTATCACATCCTGCTGGCGTATTAGTTATTATTTTGGTGTTTCATGCTTTGTTTTTGCTCAATTTGTTAGTAAATAAAGCATTTCATGTTTATTTACAATATTAACGGAAGTACGTGCTGCCCATGCGCAGCAGGGGTTAAAACAAGGAAGCGGCTAACAGCTATTAGCATCTTCCAGCAAAACAATGAAGAAAGGTCTAAGATCCAGTGAAAAGAAGCACAGATATAATTCCAAGAGGGAAAAGACTTGAATGTCGCTGGGAACACAGTTTGACCGTTGGTGTTCACTGAAGCGGAAGCTAAACCTGCCGATTGCTCAGATGTGACCGCAGAGTTGATTGACGTGAGTAAATGTTCTGAAATTAGGCTCTTAAAGTATTTGTAGATTGGTTTATTTAATTAATAACGGTTGGTCTTCGATCACGCCAAGCTGCCGCTTTACTACAAGGCATTGCAGAGGGTCAGGCTCGGTCCGGCATTATTTACGAGCGATTTATAAATAAAGCAAACCGGCATTATGATAGTTCTGTGATACTGTCAGTAGATGTCGCCATGTCTGTTTATATTTGTTCATCACACCCGAGAGGGGATTATTTGTCGGCTCAAAAAGGATCACAACACTATCAAAATGGAGGCTTGATGTATATAACCTTATTTTGTCATGATCAAACGCTTTTTTGGTCTTTCTTTTATAAGCATATTATGTGGCTATATACCTTTAAAGGAGCCAATAAATTTTGCTCGTCACTAACCCCTATTACAGAACTTTTCAAGTAGGGATTAAGGCATCATTTTGCCATCTCCATTTTTTTGTGAAAGTACTGATGCGGCAAGATGGGTTGAGTTTCCCCCACTCTGTTATACCCCCAACTCACCTAGCAAGTGTATCAGCGGACTTGCAGACTGGAAACCCAGCTGCACATATCAAGTGATTATGTTGGTAGTATGGATTTATAAGGCAGCCACAGGATTTTTTAAGCATAAACAAGAATAATTTCAGATGAGAAGAGCAAAAAGTTTAGTTATATCTTTTCAATTTCTAGCATTTGATTGGACAACAAAAGGACTTATGCATGGCGTTCATTGTTCTAAAAGAATGATATCGGTAGACTCTTGAAAAATAATTGTGTGCTAATGTCAACGCTGCACCACACAGCCAGTTGTCCTGCACAACTGGCTTCCTTTCTGAAAGCTCACAGCTGACAACTTGTGACTTATGAAAGGAAGAAGGTGGGCAGAGGCATATCATCTAGTATGTGAACTTATGGTCTTTTTGCTGAAAGACATTTGAAAGTTTCACCTGTTTTGTTGCTTTTATGGTGTTTGTCTACATCAAAACAGTGAATATTTTCTCATGAAAATTACACCATTTGAAAATGAGCCAGGAGGTGGTTCCTCATTTATCACTTTTTTTGGGCTGGCTGGCCGTTTACTATTCTCTTCGCTGCTCGACTCAATTAATTGGAATGAGCTTCACCTTGGACTTTGCCATTACCCCTGATTACTTCCAGTAGTTCCACCTGGGTTTCTGAATATGTATGCCTGTCTACCACAGCCAGTTCATTGATGAGTGCACCCAAGTGTGGTTGCCTGTTGTTCATGAGGTTCGTCGTGAGGTCACCTAACGGCCCCGTCGGATTTTCAAGCTCTGAGGGCCCCGTCGGGATTCAAAGTAGCTTAAGTGGCTGCAGGCGTTCCTATTTTCAGATCTCCTAAGTGGGTTCCCGTTATGAGATCTACTATGTTGGTTCTTGTTTCCTGAGCTGTTGCATGGGTTCCTGAATGGCAAGCTTCATGTCATGCTGGGCACCAAGCTAGTGGGTTGAAGCTAGGTTTGGTCCTGAGACTTTGTCTCAGGACCAAACCAGCAGGTTGACTTAAACCAGCAGGGTTTAAGTCAACCAGGTTTAAGCAGTTCTTCAGATGCCCCTACGTTTGCTTGGTGCCTGGTTGACCGCCTAGAGACCTGCTTCATCACTGACAGTCTCCTATGTTGCTGCTCCTGTGTCGACCTCCCAGGATCCGGCTTCGCCACGGATGACCTCAGATCCTGCTTAAGTTGTTGTTGTTTTTTTGACTGGTTGGCTGTTTACTATTCTCTGCGCTGCTACTTTCCATTAATTGGAATGAGCTCCACCTTGGACTTTGCCATTACCCCTGATAGCCTCCACTAGTTCCACCTGGGTCCCTATCTAATACCTGCCTCCCAGATCGTCCGAGTAAGCTGTCCAGCATTTATAGTTTGCATCGCCTGTTCTCTTAACCTCACTTCTCATTTTGGATTCCCTGTTTCACCTTGCCCTTGCTGGACACCTCATCAGCTCTCTGATACTGGACACAACCTGAACTGTTTGTGACCTTGATTCATGCCTTGTGACTTGGACTGTACCTGGTTGATCTGTTGTTTATGACCCCTGTCCATCTCAAATTTCTGCTCTCTGCCTTCTGCCTGTTCAGCCAGTCACCAGCCTGTTCTTGCCTTCCATCACCACTCTTTTGTTTGATCTATTTTACAATAAACATTTTAAGCACAACACTGTGTCTGGCTAAATCATCAGGTTCCCTCCACCTGTACATAACAGTATCAAGGCATTCTGGAGAGAAATGCGCTGCTTAGTGTCTGAATGCTTGGTCCCAGTTGCAGCTCATGGGTCTTCCAACAGCATAATGACCCAGAACACACAGCTAGAACCATCCAAGAACGGGTATACGCCTATTGCGAAGTACCCTCCTATGACTGCTGATCCAAATCCTATTGAATTCTATTTTATTTATATGCTGCCAATTCACAACACGTCATCTCAAGGCATTTTATTTATTTTTACTTATGTCAGTTTCAAGTTATTTCAGTGACCATTGTGGGATTTTCTCTGATTAACAGAAAGGTACCAACAATTTCGTCCATGACTGTAGGTGTACCAGATGAGTTCAAGGTGTAAATGGGAAAGCTTTTTCTGTTCTGTCTCTCTTCGAGGTCGGTCGTGTTTTCCTCTCCTCTCCAGTTTTCACCCGCCCTTCCCCCCTCTCCTGCTTCTGCTGCTATGTCTTGTCTTTCTGAGCACTTTCTTCATATCAACCGAATTCTGAAAAACATGGATCTGGTAAGCTGGTCTCTCAATGCTATTGATCAATTTTTTTCGACGGGTAGGCAACGAAAGGGGGACCCGTGAGGTCCTGATTGACTCATTTTGTGGGATACACCCTATATTCTTGGATGGAAAACGGTGTGTCTTTCGACCTTGTCATTCCTGGACGTTTGAAACGTTTGCATGTTTGGATTCAGGATACTTGGATTTCTACCTTATTGGATCTGGTGGATTTTTGATGTATCAGCAAATACAGCGGATGTCGGTAGCCATTTGGCCTTGATCAGGCTGCCGGCTGCATATAACACGCTCACTAAGGCGGTGAACGGACAGATCTGGAAGGTGGAGGAGCAAAGCCAAAAAGCTGGATGTGCTGGAACGCAGACCGGCTTCGGTGGTTTGAACTCAAGTGGAATTCTCAAGGGGATAAAATCTGGAAGTGAAGCGCAGAAAAGCCCAACAATTTGGAAATTGGATTTCACCATTTGGAGCCAGCAAAAGACTTAAAGCTGACAGGAAAGTCAGAGCAGCTGTATCATAACAAATAAAGTATTTGGTCTGCCTCCCTATCTCTACTCCTGGTTTGTTATGAGGAACGAGCTCAGAACTCTACCCTGCTACCTCCTCCCCCGCGACATCTGCGGATGCTTTCTTAACTGTTGGCCGGCTGATAACATCAAGGACAATGGCCTCTGAAGAGTGTTCACGGAAATATAAACACTTTCACCCAAACAGACACACATAACTGATGCTCATATAAACTGATGAACTTACACGCAACCAGTCTCTAATGTTTACCTTCTGCTATATGTGTCTTGTCTTATTTGTGCTTTTTGTGCAAGAGGTTTTTGATATCTCAAACTGTATCCTGTTATAGGATAAAGTATGAGGTATGTTTTTTCCCTCCCACCTTCCTTTGTTGAAAATCTATCTTTTCCACAGATTCAAAGGCAGTGCCCGGTGAGCACCGTGTAATGTGGTCCCTTGGCAGCAAGGCCCCTGTAAATCGTCTCCCCCTAAAATGTTTGTGATGTTTTGTCTTGGCGGTTGTACTGAAACAGCAATTTCCCTCTGGGATTATTAAAGTATGTCTGATTCTGATTCTGATTCTGATTCTGATAAAGGATCATCTCTGAGCCCCTTTTTGTTTGCTGCGGTGACAGATGGGTAGACAGATGAGGTTGGACAGGAATCTCCATGGACCATGATGTATGCAGATGATATTGTGATCTGTGTTAAGAGCAGGGTTCAGGTGTAGGACAATATAGAAATACAGAGGATTGCTCTGTAAAGGAGAGGAAAGAAGGTTAACCATAGTAAGACAGAACACATGTGCATGAATGAGAGGGACCCAAGCCTAAGGTTACATGGAGCAGAGATACAGAAAGTGGGGCATTTTAAGTAGCTAGGGTCAGCGGTCCAAAGCAACAGTGAGTGTAGAAGAGAACCATGTCCATGGTTGAAGAGAAGTGTCTGGTGTGTTGTGATAAAAAGTATTAGTGAGAATGAAAGGTATTGTTTCTCAAACGTTGGTGAGACCAGAGATATTGTATGTGTTAGAGACAGTGGAACTGAGGATGAGACATGAGGCAGAGGTGTAGGTAGCAGATATGAAGATGTTGATGTTCTCTTTGGGACTGATGAGAATGGATAGGATCAGGAATGAGTATATCAGAGGGACAGCTCATGTTAGAGGTTTTGAAAATGAAACCACAAACGCCAGACTAAGATGGTTTGGACATCTACAGCAGAGGGAAAATGAGTACACCGGCAGAAGGATATTAAGACTGGAGGTAGTTGGTGTGAGAGAAGACGATGCAGAAGATGGGGTTAGTTGTAGACAGATAACTCGCTTTGGCAACCCCTGAAAGAGAAAAAACAAAAGAGGAATTATTGAAAGACTGAATGAAGGGTACACACTCCCCTAAGGGAAAAAAAACACTTGTAGTAAGTGTTGTCTTGTGTACTGTGTTGCCAAACAAGGAAGTGACACTTAAATAATATATTTATCTGAATGAGAACTGAATTGTTCTTTACTAATTGGTTTTGCCCTAATAAAGAAGTTAAAAGTAAGTTTGTCATATCATATTTAAACATATTTTTAGTTTTTAGTCAAAAATAACACTATGCCATTAAAATATTTATCTGTAGTACTGAAGATTGGGATTGAATATTTTTCTTAGTATCAGTAAGACTTTGAAATTTTTGTATAATGGCTTCCCTACCAGATTTTGTATAATGGCATCCCTACCAGACAGCCAACGTGCTTTACAATAAAATCACAAAACCTTTCCAAAACATAAAAAAACAAATAAAAAAGATAAAAGAATAAATATGAGTTAGAAACTCAGAATAAAATTCCCCAGTGCTACTGAATACTAAACCCTAGGCCTCTTTTAGAGAAATCTGCCTGAAAATGACATACCCAAAATGAATATATCTCAGAAACTATATCAAGTTTTATTTGAATTGTTCTGGTACCAAAATAAATGTTTAACTATAAAGAATACTATAGAGGTGTAAAAATCCACAATCGTTTTACTGAGTGAGTATAAATGAATAGGGAAGCAGCAGCACATTTTCAAAAATAATTTTCGGCACAAAAAAGCATTTTGAAAATTTGCAGTTTCAATCCAAAACATCCAGAAACCATATTACAAGATCTGACCATGAGCTGTATCAAAGCTCATGAAAATGTTATGGTATGGAAATTTTAGAGAGATATTAGTTATTAAAAAAGTCCAGGAGAACCTTCTAAATTTGCCATTTTGACGCCCTGAGTGCCTCTTAAAATTTAGTGTGTTTTTTTTTCTTAGGTTATGACATTGCTGTGTGTTTTTCTAAGTATGCCTGTTTTGCATATTTTTTCTTTTTTTCATTTAGCTGCTTAGTGTTGAGTCTGGGTCTTGTTTACAGAAAGTAACCGTGGTGGCATCTGTGCCATACATATGGGATATCAGAGTTGCTCATGCTGTAAAATCTTTTGTCAGGTGAAAAAATGTCTTCAGCTACCTGGGTTATGTTTAAGATCATGTTGTGTATGTTACAATTTCATAGTTGCAGGAAGGCAATGCTGTATAAATATTCACCTAGACTACAGCTTACCTTACTACACCACTGAAACACAAGGAGAGGAAGATAGGACGTGTGAAGGTGTTAATTTGGTTGAAACAGGATAGGTTTTTTCTGAGTTTTTACAGTACTAGTGGGTCATTTTTCATACAGTAGACGTCAAAAAGGAACAAGAAGGAGTGTAAGTTTTGTTTTCTCAAACAAATAGAAAATTCAGCCCAAGGGATCAAACCTGCTTTTCGCCCTTCAGTTGTCCCCTATCAAGAGGATTCCTATTCAATTACACCTAATGTCACCTCTGTATCCATGGTTGCTGTGCTGAAGATTTTTATTATTTTTTTGTTTTTTATTTCAAACTGGCAGTTAGATCCAAAACTTTATTGAAACACAGCATATGCAGTGTACCCCCAAGGAACCCTTGTCTGTGTTTGTCTGCCTGTGGGAGGATGATAACTAGAGAGGAAGCCTGAAGAAACAAGCTTACCTCATCTTCTAAGTGCCTGATACTGCAGAATGGGATCATAAGGTCTTTGCGGCGCAGGAGCTCCTACTGCAAATTGTTACTCTTTTCACTGCTAGAGTTTATCTCTTGAAATGGGGAAGGGGGAGGGGGGTAGAAAGGGGAGGTGACAAGGCAAACGGTTATCTTTCAGGGAAAAGTGCTCGCAGATTGGAAAGTTGCTTTGGTGTTACCTTCATTCTGCAGGTTATGGAAGGTTAATGTGAAATTTCACAGCAAATAAAAGTGGCCAGCGGGGGGGAAAAGTCAGAGTGGCCAGAGCTGCAGGTTGCTGGAGGAGAAGAAAAGGGGTGGTGTGATAGGAATACATCTTAATCTAGCACTCTGTTTCTGTCAAAGCTTGTTCCGGATCAAATTATGAGAGCTGGCCAGAGAGCTCAGTCCTATTACTAACAGATGAGCCGATCGCTCATCCTGTTACAGCTTTACAAGGCTTCCCCGCTACTGTGGACAGGTACAAATTTGAGGTTGAGTGATGCTCTAAATTGGATCCCATAACTAGGGCAATGGAACTCCAATATCACTTTATGATCTCGGTTCGAAAATCCTCTCCTCCAACACATTTCACTTACAAGTAATCAGGCTGCCTTCCCCTCGGTGACATTTTTAAGATACCACTCTAGTAATATTCATCAGACACAACCTCATTACCACTTGTGTAAATGAACAGTGGGGAAATATGCATCCTATTATTTTGCACACTCACCAGGTCAGACACACCTTTTTGCAAAGTAGAGCTGTGATGTAAAAAGATCCTTATTCACACTCACTGCCAGAATTTTGATCGTATTTATAGACTTGACAAGACAGATTTAGTCAAGAAAGCTGTGATAAAGAGCATGGAGTCATTCAGAGAATGGACAAATGTACAGGGAATGAAATAATACAGAGTTTAAACTACATAGACAAATAGAGTATCCTCCATCAAAATCACCCTCTTTGGTTTTAGTTTTTTCTTTTACTAGCTCTACTGTTAAATGCAAGTGAAATGCAATAATTTCAAGTGATTGATGACAGAGCATGAAATTAAGCTTTTTCCTTCTACAAGTGCAAATACTACCTACCCAATAACGAAGGCTTGCAGATAGTCATTTTCATGCATGAAGTGACTGTATTAGCTAAAGTGTCTGGTAAGAAATTTCATAAATGAGGCTGGGTGCATCTCTCAAAGTTGTGACGAATTTCAACATGAAATAAAAGTTAAATTCAAGCACAATGAAAAGAAACTTAGCACATTTTATCTTATTTTCTAAAGATTGCATTATTGAAACACCTTAAATATCTCGGAGCATACTTCAACATGATTTAAACTTGCTGAGATAAATAATGTAATGTTCTGTGATATTTGTTCTGGACTTGGAGTCTCTAAGAGTACAGAAAAGTTGAATGTAGTTTGTCCAGGAACTGCATAGATATCTTTTTATTCTGTTTGAGTAATTTTTTCCCAAGTGGTTCCGTTTTCTCTGTTCTCTATTATGTTTTTTTTTTTTTTTGACAATTACGTCACAGTAGTTACTGTGGAGCTGCTAAACAAGGTCATGGACTTCCGGCTAACCAATTTTGCGAATTCGACATTTTTTATTTCTTTATTTTTTTCTGCTGCAATTTTGTCCAAGCTCAAGGATGCTGAAGCTACAACTGAATAAGTGAAAATGTTCGGTGGTTGGGTGTACCAACCTACACAATTCATTACACTGTCCCTCAGCATACTATAAAAATGGCCCATTGGGGTGAAGTGGAACACTCTGTGACCTGGAGGTGGGTGGGGCGTTAAGTGCCTGTTATGGTAATCCTGAACAATAATAACTGAGTTTCCATCTTTACTAAATGAAGAGACAGCGGTGATGAAGTTCCAGCAGTTTTATTGAGAAACAGAGCGTAGATCACATAGATGGAAAATAATCGCACCCAACGGTCCCGCTGCAGTCTGCGTCTGCCCTGTCTCTGCCCTGTCTCGCTTTCGGCTCCACCTAATACTGCACAGTGGCCTTGGCATGAGACAAAACAGAGACAGTCTATCCTAGACAATAATCATCCCACACAGTATTTACGTAACATTTGGCCTTGCAATTAGCAAACAGTGGATCTTATACACAGCCATCATGTCCGCAGGCCTCCTATGTCCGAGTGGTGTGAGGCCATAGTGACTTCAGAATAATATTTTTATAACAGTGCCTCATTTGCATTTAAAGAGACAGTACCAAAACAAGTTGCTCTCAGTCACACCTCAGAGCAGGGGCTGTGGGGCAAAAATAAAGAGGAATCCAGACCAAAGCATTACAGTTCTAATTCATATAGACCACAACTGAATGATTTAAATATGAAAAGGAAGGGATTAAAAGCATGACATGTCCCCTATAAAGCATTCCGATAATGCTATATCCATGTCATTGCATAATAAATCGAAGTTATGTGATTTTTATTGCTATTCTATTTGGTTGCAAAGCTCAAAAGGACATCTTAGGTGTCCTATACTTTGCTTCAGAGCAAAGTTACTATACTGTTGTTACTTCATTTACACATCAAATTATATTATTTTTGCATCTTTTGTTTATTTCATATTGATTTGTTTTATGGTCATTGCCAACAAAAAAATAAAAAACGCAAATATGATATTGTCTTTTTACCCTTTAAAGTAATGAATAAAGACAAATGATCAAAATAATTAACCGTAATAGTCATCAATATAGGGAACTAAATTAAGTCAGTCGTTATTGTTAAAAAGAATATCCGTACAGTTAAAATGTGTTTTTTTTTTCTGTAAAGCGATTGACGGCATGTTGCTGATAATGCTGCACACTCTGCTTGTTATTGATTCAGTACAGCGATATCTTTTTCCAGAATGCAGGAAATTAAACACCACCTGGAAGGGGTGAGGGGCATCTTCAACAATAGAGAGGGCTTTCTTCTGGCATCTTTTCATAAAAATGTTGTCCAAGGAAGGGAGGGGACCTCGGTGACTCTCTCAGCCATTCACGTTTTAGTCTTGCTGTCAGTTATACTGAAGTTTGTGTTAAAAGATGCAGTAAGTCCTTATAGTAGAAAAGTGGTGAGGATAGGTTTCATTGATGGACCGTTAAAATTAGTTAGAGTGGCTTAGGTTACCCTGAGTTATCTCTGTAGTTATGCTGCTATAGGCTTAGGCTGTTGGAGGACATCAGGGTCTATTTCTCTCACTCTGCTCTGTTCTCCAGTTTGCATTGGTTGTTATTCCATTTTTTACTTTTTGTTCTCTGTTATTTTTGATAGTACATACACTTGGTCTGGCGTTCTGTTAGCTGTGACATCATCCAGGGGAGGCAGATCATCTGCCATTACGCTCTAACATAGAAAGGATTCCTGGATCAATGTGTGCTTCTGTACTTTTTGTGTCTCTGCTCTGTCTTCTCTAACCCCCAGTCAGTCGAGGCAGATGACCGCTCACACTGAGCTGGTTCTGCTGGAGGTTTTCCTCCCTGTTAAAGGGGAGTTTTCCTCTCCACTGGATGCTCAGTATAAGGGATTGCTGTAAAGCCATCGACAATGCAGACGACTGTCCACTGTGGCTCTACGCTCTTTCTGGAGGAGTGAATGCTGCTTGTCAAGACTTGATGAAATCTGCTGGGTTTCCTTAGATAGGAAACTTTTTGATCAATTTGTATAACTTGATTGAATTTGATTATGTAAAGTGCCTTGGAATCACGTGATGTGAATTGCCACTATATAAATAAAACTAAACTGAAAAGAGTACAAACAATTCAAAGTGTGAAAACGTGTGAAAACGTGTGAAAACGTGTGAAAACGTTTCTCCCAGATTTGATGGCTATGCATCATGCTTTTATAATGGAGACCTGTTTGTGTTTATATCTGCACTGCACTTACAAACATTAGCTTCCTCACAAAAGGGCAAGGTCAGTTCTCACCCACCTCAATTCCTACCCTCATTAAAGCACCCAGCTGTTCCCGTTTCATTCCAGCCATTAATTTTATACCAATAAACACACTTGTCATGATTCTTTGGCGTTTGTGTTTTGATTTTGAAGTAATTCCTGGATCATGTTTTCTGTGCTTATTTATCTTATAACGTTTGTTTATTTTCACCTTGTGGATTTAGTTAGTGGATTATATTAGTTCATTCTATATCATTTTGTATTATGCTCTGTTAGATTACATCCTGTGTTCCTCCCGGTTCTACCCGTCATTCCTTCTCCATCAGTTCTCTGCGATCATTGTTCTGAGCTGTCCTCATTGCATATCTGATTGCTTCCACCTGTCTTGCACCTCAACTCTCCACTCTACAGCCTTGTACACAAGTAGAAACAAATATCTCCTTCACATTGTTTTTAAAAATATCGAACACACGTTATCATTTTTAGAAACGTTTTCATCCACATAAACCTGCACAAATACACTACTGAGCGTTATTTTAAACATGCCAAACACATTTGTGGTGGTGTACTGCAAAGCTAAAATCTATATCAGCTAATCAGAATCCTTTAAAACAAGCATCAGCCATCGGAGAAAGCAAAAAGCGTCTGAAGCAATGTAAAAATCAGTACTTCTCTAATAGCATACATTTTTTCCCCACCATATGACCAAATAGATAACAATGGTTGCACATGTGAGGTCAGCACTGCATCATTTGTCGCAGACTGTGCCCATGTGCACATGCAAACAAAACAAAAAATATTTTTTTCTCAAATCTCTACTTTGGTCAGAGTTTTCAGAAATGATAATTTTTAGTGATGTAAAATAAGAGTCTTTGTGTAGATGAAAGACCAAAACACATAAAAATGTTTCCATTTTCCAAGATTTCCCAGAGCTACATGTGGTCAAGGCCTACCTCATTGTACCCCCTGGTCTTTCCCACCTATTGCTGCTTCATCTGTCTTCCCTGAGTAAACCACCTCCTGCCGCCTTATTTTCTCCGTGCCTGCTGCAACATTTCCTTAACTAGCTCATTAAATATCCTTATCATTCATGTTCTGTGTGTGGATCCTTCTTCTAAAACCATGACAAAACCATTCTGTACCAATGTATTTAACCACTGTATGTGTTTTATTTTTTTTTGTTACATATTTTGATAATTTATGAAGATAATCACTTATAAAAATACTCAAATGAGACCAATGGCAATTATATATTATTTTAAAAGGATTTTTTTATTGTTCATATTATTATTTATGTTAATTTTGTTTTTGATATGTGTTTGGGACGCTCGATTTGTGAGAAATAATAGAGTTTGACCCGTGATCACACCAAAATAACTTTAAGTAACCTCTGACTGGTACATATCATTTACTGGTTTCACATAGTCACATTTCTTTCAGAATACTATTGGTAGATTAGAGACATTTTCATCAAAGTAGTTTTGAAATATTTCTAAGGCAGGGACAAAACATCCTCTGGCAAATGGCTAGTTTTGAAATCTGCAAAAGTTAGGTAAACAAATTACCAAAACTGCAGAAATACAAGACAGTAAATGGGATAAATGAACAACACCCCCTTACATCTGCACAACCATTCAATAATGTCCCAACTAAACTCACACTTTTCAATGATCCTATCATCCAATGCCACAAAAAGACACACACCCGTGAAAGCTTACCACACTTGCCACACATGCACACAAAACCCCTTCTTCTTGGAGCTACTTTTATAATTATTCTAAGGCCCTTAACTCCACTCACTGCTGTTTCTTTTCTTTCCAAATATGCTTCTAGGAACAAAACCTCAATCGGTTTGCAGAGTTGGAAGAAACATTTTTTTCCATGCAGAGTTTGTTGATGAAGAAATAACAGTATCTCGGTGCCGGATTGTTCAACAATCCAGTCCAAACCCAAGCACGGAAAATTCCCAAAGAACACTGTCCTGTCCTGTCAAAGCTTGCAAGGTATATTTTGGGTAGGTGTTCAGTGTGCCATCAGTGAGAGTACTTAGTGTTTGTGCTCACATTTTAGAAGAAAGCTGTAGTAGTCTGGGACCAGTCTCTGAACAGTATCCTCTTTCTATACACAAATCACAAGTAAGACAACTGTTCTAGGTTCATTGAACTGTTGTATTTTTATTTATTTGTAGGTTCTTAGCTATTGTTTTCTATTAATGATCAACAATTACAAATTTAGCCTATTTTTTTAAAGTTTGTCATGGGTTACATCTGTTTTTGGTGGTAAAGAACACAAGAGTTGGCGGTAATGGTCAGAAAATCAGCAGGGCAGGGTGGGTGTGGGATTTTAAAAAAATAGCTCCATGTAGCGCTCCAACTTACAGGAGGTTCACCATCCAACAGCATAATGACTAAAAATATAGCCAGAGATACAATGCAATCATTTAGATAAAAGCAGAATACAAATGCACAGTGCACATATTTTTATGTGTATTTTTTTTTTTTGAAAAACATGAATCATTTTTCTTTCACTTTGCAAATATGTGCTTCTATTTCTTAGTCTCTCACATAAAATCTCAGTATAATACCCAGAAGTGTAGATTTGTAATGGTACCAAATGGGAAAAGGTTTGAATACTTTTGGTAATATAGTAGCACAAGTTCAGTCACTTCTAGAAAAGTTTTAAAAGACAGAAAATCACACAGTTACAAATGAGTGGGCAAATAATTATCCTTCGGTGTTTTTTGGAACCGTGTTTGTGCGCTTTCTGACAAGTTTTTTTACATTCATTTCCAAATATCTAGGAAGTTGCCAGAAAGTGGATAGAAACTATTAACCAACTTTAACTTCGTGCATCAAAATTTGGATTAAAAAAATGTGTTGAAATTTAAATTTTCTGACCACCATAACTTGATCGATTTTTATGTGATGCACTGTTGATTATGTGATCTGCAAATAAAGAGCTGTAAAGTAATGATATTCTAAATTCTTACCAAAGATATAAAGAAAAACTATGGTTGTTTTTATTGCTAATATATAGGACGACAGTGGCTTTGTCAGCCTGCACAACCTTTTGTTAGGTTTACAAGGTCATAAATGTTTCTGTGATCAAATAAATGTCCTTTGAAACCTGCCCAGTCATGCATCTTCCTATTCTCTGTGGAGTTAGATTGTTTGAAGTTACAGTTAAAGTTTCGACCTGCCACAGGAATTTAGTGGCCAACTGTGAAGTATGAGAAAGAGATGCAAGGAAAAAAGGGTAACACAAGACATTATTTATATTTTATTGTCTTACCCAAAGCATTTACTATGTAACTGCACAATTCAGTGTGTACCATCTGTTGTGTCATCCCACATCTTCTATTGCCAATTCTTTTCACTGAAGGTGAGAATCTCCTTACACAAACCTGCCATACACACACATTTAAATTCACCCACACAAACCAGTTGCTGCAGAGCTCCAGGAAGGTTTTCTGCGTGAGGAAAGGAGGGTATAACTTTAGCACCATGCTGAGATCCATCTGCTGTGAAGCCATCCCCCAGAGGCCTGACACCACGGATGCTGCTGTGTCCCAGTTATCGCTGGTATCTGGGCGCCAAGCACCAGTGGAGTTCAGATGGTTCACGGCAAGAGTAAAAAGCCGTTACAGTACAATGCAAAAGTATTTATACTCCTTGAACTTTTTCATATTTTGTTATGTTACAACCACAGAAGTCAATGTACTTAATTGGGATTATATAGACTGACACAAAGTAGAGCATAATTGTGAAGCTGAAGAAAGGTATGCATACTTTTTTCCCTTCGAATGAAAATCTACAAATTATGGCAGGGATTGGTATCAAGCCTTCCTGAGTCAATTACCCCGTTTACACTACCCCTTTTTAACCATGCCGAGACCAGTCAAAGCTCGGTAACCGAGATAACTGTCGAGTGTAAATGGAACGCAAACTGAACTGAACTGAGCCAGACACAACCGGACCGCGCTAAATGCAGACCAGTTCCATGTGTGAGCTCGACTTGGTTTTTCAGTAGCCCGGTTCTCAGATGACAAAGAGCGCATGAGCAGACCGCGTCATCTCCGTACAGCCAGCTGACATTTCAGACATTCATAAAAATACTAGCTTCCCTACCGTGACACACGATTTCCAGTGATGATTCTGCTTAGCAGTGTGATGAAGCTCAGCGTCTGTCGTTGTTTCCTGTGTCTGTAAATCCTTATTAGAAGTTTGTTTGTCTTATCCACTTCCCAAAAGCCGACTCTATCAAGTAAATTCACCAAAAGTTGCCGTCTTCGCCTGACTCTCCGCAAACAACGAAATATAACCAAGCATAACTTCCTGAATGTTACGGGCGCCTCCATTTTTATTTGCTTGATTTCCTCCTTCAATCCCAGAAAGCAGTAGTACCGCAGATTGTCACTAGGAGGCGAGGAAACCAAGGAACCGAGATAGCGTGATGTGTAAACGGTCGTCAAAACCAAGCTCAGCTAACTGATCCAAGCTCGGACCGAGCTCGGCATGGATCAGTTTAACAAGGGTAGTGTAAATGGGGCTATTGTTTAGCACAGTGACATTTCGCTACACCTGCAAGTCCTTCAGTGTCTCTTTCAACCTTGCATATGTAGAAACAAGAGATTTTGCTAAATTGTTCTTATGAATCATTTAAATATTTATATAGCTTCAGCAGTTGGAGCTTAGTCGGATTGGATGGAGAGTATCTGTGAACATCAGCACTTTAGTCTTGTGCTGATGTTGTAATTGATAGATTTGTTGATATTGTAGCTTATTTACACTGATAAACTTTCTTGCAGAGAAACACCAATGATTCATTGTCTTGTACATAATTATCCTCTGTTAGTAAGAGTCACCTCATTAGTACTACATAATGAATCAGCCTGCTCAGTAGTGTAGAAGAAAACTTTGGGAAAAATTGTGGAAAACGTTTTTCCGCTTTAAGATTTGAAGCCTAATTGGGTTTAGGGCTGTACGATTTTACCAAAAATCTAAATTGCGATATAATTCAACCATAACTGCAATTGCGATTTAATTTTGACTTTTCTCTGCATTAACCACAAGCATCAAAAATGGCCTGTAGATAAAGATGTTTGTAAACAAGGACTATTTAAAACAAGAAATGTAACTACTTTTATTAATCAGAATAATATTATTCAAGAGAATAGCTTTTGTTGACATAAAGTGCAAATTGCAACCACCAAACAAGTCTATGTATTAAACACTTGGACCAGTACTCAATGCTATGGTGAGATTCCTGAAAGTTTCTGGTTAAAAAAGTCTGATTATATAAACTCCAAAACAAATAATAAAATTAGATTATCTCACTGCTGCAACTCTCTTCCCTTCCATGTGGAGGCTAACCCACTTTAAACATATTACCGACACCTAAAGGACGCGTCTTATCCATTAATTGTTACATAGCCAAAACCTGCAGACCTCTGCAATTTGGAAATTGCATTTTTTAAATTTACAATTATATTGCAAATGCGATTAATTGTGCAGCCCTGATTGGGTTTGAGCTAACACATGCACAGACATGGTATTTATTAGCTGATTGCCCACCAACTGTTAAGGGCTGTGGTCTGGTCAGCACTGTTGTGTTGTACTTCAAAGCTGGTGCAAAAAACAAAAATATGAAATAAACTTTTTTCCCAGAGAAGATTGCGGAAGTTAGATATATCTAACAGTAGTATGCAGTTTATTTTATCTGGGCTGGTTTAGGAAGAAATTTGAAATTGGGTTTCATTACCAAATTTAGAAAAAAGAGGATATATAAGACTCGTGTAAAAGGATGAAAAACTGAAATGGATACAAGAAAAAAAACTGGGTAAGCAAGAAAGACAGAGGTCTGAAAAATTTATTATCTTGGATTACAATTATAATTTGCATCTGGTTCATATTATTCATTATTGGATTATTCTAGCTATTTAGTTTTAAGACAAATGTTTTTTTACAATTATCTCACAATATTTGCTGCGGAGCTGCTAAACAAAGTCATGGACTTCCGGTTTACCAATTTTGTGAATCCGCCATTTTTATTTCTCACCGCGATTTTGTAGTCCAAGCTGAAGGATGTCGAAGCTACACGTGGAGAAGTCAAAATGTTTGGTTGTTCATTACACCGTCTCCCAGTATTCTGCAAAAATGGCTGATTGCGCTGAAGTGGAACGCTCTGTGACCTGAAAAGGGGGCGGGGTGTGAAATATAGTGAAGTGCCTCCTTTAGATTCTCCTTTAGAGACTACACCAAACGAGTTGCTCTCTAGACGCACCTGAGAAGAGGTAAAAAGAGGGATCCTGGGGGAAAATTAATGAAGAATTCAGACCAACGCATTGCAGTTACACTTTATTTACACAACTGAATGATTTCAATGTGAAAAGGAAGAACTGAAAAATATGACATGTCCTGTCCATTTAAGTTCAGTTTATATTTTTCTTAATTGCTGTATTTTGCAAAAAAGGTTCTTTATTTGTTGAGGCCTTAAATTTGTCCAGTTTCCAAAAGCCCAATTATTTGCAAAAATGTATGCTCATTATGTTTGAATGTCAAAAATTACAGCAGCTTAGTGCTGCAAAGAAATAATGGCAGTAATAAAGTAACCTTTATTTTGCCTATAAGTTGCAAGCCAATTTAATTAAACCGAGCTGCTCATCAGTAGTTGTTTTGGCTCTTTGATATCATGCAGAAATCAGATTTGGACCTTCGAGCATGAAATTTATTAACCCCTGAATTAGCCGCTCTTTGCATTTAGTTTTAAACTAAACATTTTAAAACAGTTGTCCGACACAGCTCTAAATGTTTATTTTGGTTTACTCGTGAATTAATTGTTAGATACGGTATATTCTGATACTGTAGTAGCAGAATATACCGTATTTACTCTGATCAGATGAAACGATACCACAAACAAAACCTCTCTTTTTTTACTTACCTTTCCTCTCCTTTACTTATCTTTTGTGAGAGCGTCGTTTGTGATGTATATATTGATTTTGAGAGACATTTACAAGGTAAAATACTCCATGGAAATAAATGTGTAAATGATTATAACAACATAAAGGAAAAAATATTTGAAACTTTTGAACTGTAACCTCTTTGTTTTCATTGTTTTAGTTCATATACATAAGTTGCACGTTTAGGCAGTAACCTTACATGTAATATGTGAACACAAAATAGTTTTATTATTATGGGCAGCTATTTTTCTCCAAGAAGACCTGACTTACTGAAACACTCAAACAGAAAAAGCAGACACACTCCTCCTGGCTGTGCTCCCTTTGATATTCTGCAGTTCTGTGTTCTGGTTCACCGTCATGGTTCACTGGGAAACTGAAGGGAACTGAGCTATCATTAATGTTGCCGATTCCACAGGCACGTCTCCTGCTCTAACAATTCATCCAAATTGTTAAAATGAAAAAAAAAAAATTGAAAAATCATTTTGGCAGAGGCTGCTAAACTTTTTTTTTTTCCCTCGTTCCTCAGGTGTAAACAGTTGACGTACCCAGAGGACCTTCCTCAGATCTCAGTGGTCTTTATCTTCGTGAACGAGGCGCTGTCAGTGATCCTCCGCTCCGTCCACAGCGTCGTCAACCACACACCAGCACACCTTCTCAAGGAGATCATTTTGGTAGATGACAACAGTGACAGTGGTAAGATCATTTTATGGCTTTATTCAACCATAACAATTTCTTTAGAAATTTTTGGAAAACAGATTCATTTAGGTACACCTTCCTGGAAAAAAAGAGAGTAAAGAAGGCAAAAAGATAAGGTACTAATGGTGAAGCAATACAAGATGACCTTACCAGATGTTTCTTGATATTTGTTAAAATATTTGCTTAATTACTTTTCAGACTGTATGTCATAACATCCAGAGTTTATCAGCCCATTGCAGTTTTTATTATTCCATTTTACAGATTACGATTTGGTAATAAAATGCTATAAAGTAAGGGTGTATATTAATGTGCGTATGTGTTTTTGGTTCCATATGTTCTGTGTGTTTGAGAAACACTAGAAAGGGTGAATAACTCCTGAGGGTGAACACTTCAGTACGGGGGTCTTAAAATAGCTTAAAAACAAGAGGAGGAGGGAGGGGATTTATCTACCCTTCTTTAGCTGCTGCATACTGCGGTCTCCATAGCAATGTGGGCAAATCCTTTAGTTACATCTGTGCTGTGACGCCCACACCAGCTGACAATGTTTGGTTCCACATACCAGAAGCTTTTCTGTTTTGAGGGAGGACAGTCAACTAGGTTACAGACCACATGGGCTCTTCCTCGCTCGGCACAAACAAACCTGCCTCCCTGAGGCTGGCAGAGGAAAAAGGTGCTTTAATAACATACCGAAAGAAGGCTGACGAGGACTCACCACTGGCTGTTTCTGCTCTCCACTGAGGATCTAACTGCCCTCTGTTTAAAGAGGGAATAGTTAACAGCCAGCAAAGTGACAGAAACAGAAACCGACACCTCTTCTCTCTTTAGATCTGTTACTCCTCACATTTAAGCTGTATGGCTTTTTTCTTAAGTACACTTAAAAAGGCCTGTTTTCAATGTGATATCTGCAACATGCCAAAGGTATTTATAAAGTGTTGCGAAAGTGCTGTAGACTGTGTAGCAAAAAACACAGAACATATGACAGAATTAAGGAGAATGGTCTTAAAAGTAAAGTTTCGCCGCCAAATCAAGATGGTAAGGAATACCCAAGTGAAACAAGAACATTTATGTTTAGCATCACAGTCAAACTTGATTGATCAAAGGCTGTTATAGTTAGCACTACAAAATAAATCCATTTATCATTCAGCCCATTTAGTGACCTGGATATGATTGGAGTGGTATCTACTTTCTCATTTGGTCAAAATATGTCCAAAAATCATCCATCCACCCATCCATTCATCCAATCATCCATCCATCCATCCATCCATCCATCCATCCATCCATCCATCCATCCATCCATCCATCCATCCATCGTCTTCCGTCTACCCGAGATAGCGTTGTGGGGGAAACAGGTCCAGGAGAGAAACCCAGAGAGAAACCCATTCCTCTCTCCAGCGACATCTCCCTGCTTCTTCAGGCGGATCCTGAGGTGTTCCCAGTCCCTGCAGCGGGTTTTGCATCTTTCCTGGGGTCTCCTCCCAGTCGGACTCCTCAGAAAACACCCAAATGGAGGTGCCCAGGGGCCATCCTCATGAGATGCCCAAAACTCCTCAACAGGCTCCTTTAGATGCAGCGGCTCTACTTTGAGCTCCCCCCTGACAACAGAGTTCCTCAACATATCTCTAACTTTGAACCCAGCTACCCTCCAGAAGAAGCTTTTTTCAGTCGCTTTTATCCAGGATCTCGATCCATACTTTATGACAATAGTTGAGGGCCGTAACGTAGATGGACCGGTCATTCAAGAGCTTTGCTTTCCGGCTCAGCTCTTTCTTTACCACAACAGACCAGAGCAGCACTCGTACACAAAGTATCCAGTAGCGGGGGTAAAAGTAGTCATGTGAAATTGAAATGAATTATTATATTTTTTGTTTCCTTACATCGCAACAAAGAACATGACAGATGTCATATGATACATTCGTTTGATGAGTAGTTTTGTCGATTCAGCTAGTATTTATTTGTGCACTTGTGGGCACTCATGTACTGTGTGATAGATCATTAAACTTTCCTCTCCAGATAAGTGGGTATGGGGAAAAATGTAAAATGAGATGGTGACATCACAACAAATGTGACATACCCCGTGCAGACGCAACAGAACACTGTTTATTCTACACTCTTTTCCCCAATACCACACACAATACAAAACACAGGTTCTATTCATGCTTCACAGACCTGACAGGACTATGCTTCACAAATTTAGCTAAATTTCTTCCTAATTAGGCCGAGGTTGAATGCATTTTTAGATCCACAGAAAAATATGGCTGTTGTATGAATAATACCACAATAGTATAAAGACTAAGAGGAAGAACTGTCTGTTCCAGTACCAGTCAGACATGCCATCATCTGTTGGGTTGCTCTGAACATTGAGATGGAAAATTCCCTGAAATTCATACTGAAAGATGTAACATTGGTTCTGTACCTTTCTTATATACAGGCTGTCTATTTGTGAGTGCCTCCCTGGCTCTGTATCAGGGCACTCTTAGCTCAAGGAATGAGATTTGTTAAAAAGGTTGGATACAAGATCCTGTATCATGAAAACAGAAACTTGGGGGTTAGTTGCATGACCAGTCACATTGTTATATAATTGCTGTGACAACAATAGCAGCTTCTATATCTATACAGACCTTCCATGGCTTCAAATGCATATAGTGATTTGAGTATGAATGATTAGGATTATGTTACAGGAGACATTGTACATTAGAAATTCTAGTTTCTGAAGTATGGGTCTTTAAATCCTCTGTAGTGAAGGCCCATGTGCTTTCAGGTATGCAAATTGAGTGAGGTAAAATCTTGAAATTGTTTCAGAATCTAGTAGCAGCTGTTTATCTGTTGTTATGACTGCCCGGGGATGATTTAAATCAGCCATAATTAATTAAACATTGGCAAAGGACCTCTTGACATTAGAAAGTAAAAGATGGAACAATGAGCTTGATACATCAGTGTTATTGTGCAACAAAATGTCAAAACCTCATAGAATCAAGAAGTGAAACTCAGGATCAATTGACGCTTCTGTCTCAAAAAGGACATCTTTTACTTATAGTCTTATACTACCATATTGTTATCTGATCAAATAAAACTGCATCTGTAAATTTTGTGATTTACTATTTTCTGAACCATAATTGCTAAATATAGTGGCACTAGATGTAGTTTAACTTTTCTATTTTTCATTACTTTCCTGTATTACGCCACTACATAAAAATTACATGTGGGGTCCCACAAGGTTCCATCTTGGGGCCGGCCCGCGCCTATTCAATATCTACATGCTCCCTTTAGCTCAGATTATAACAAACAACAAGATCAGTTTCCATAATAATGTGGAAGACAAACAGCTCTACATTACAATGTCACCAGGTGACCATAGATCTATTAGCACACTGGCTAGATGCATAGAACAAATCAATACATGGATGTGCCATCATTTTCTCCAGTTCAATAAAAACAAAACTGAAGTAAGACTAATGTCTCAGCATTAGTTAAATCAATCACTGCAACAATGTCCTTACAGGTCTGCCTAAAAAGTCAATCAGACAGCTGCAGCTGATCCAGAACGCTGCTGCCCGCGTCCTCACTTAGACTAAGAAAGTAGAGCAAATCACCTCAGTTCTAAAGTCCTTACACTGGCTCCCTGTATCTCAGAGAATATACATTAAAATACTTCTGTTAGTCTATAAATCACATTAGCACCTAAATACATCACAGACTTGTTATCAGTGTATCGACCCTCCAGAAAGCCTTTTTACTTAAACTGTCCTTTTTTGGCTGATCAGAATTTTAAAGAAATTACATTTCTTTTAGCCTCTGGTCACTTGTCTGGACAAAAAGCATTCCATTTTCACCATGTGCAGAGTACAGGATGGTAAGAAAAGACTAGATTATGTACTATTACAAATGGAATATTGTTTGGACATCTCCAAAATACTGTTTACCAATGGTTGTGCCACAAGTGGTTATTAAAAACTATTATTTCTTAAAATGGGATTTTCCCCTTCTGAATAGATTTACTCAAATGAAAGGTTTGGTGTTAAAAATAATTTCAGGGCACCGTTATGCTACTTAAATAAAATAGGTTAATCACAGTTTAAGCATTTTTATACGTTTTTACTTAGAGTCCCATTAATTGTGGCAGGCATTGTACGTACAATGCTCTGAAAAAAATAATTTGGCCCCTTACAGATTTCTTCAGTTTTTGTTTCTTTTTCCCACTTAATTGTGTCACATCAGGAAATTAATATTGATATCAGAAAAAGATGATTACATTTGTTAAAGGAAATGAGTCATTCAAACAGACCCTGTCAAATATCAAAAAGTCATGACTTAAACAGAAACTGTCTGATAACATACAATGAGCTATAATATCTCAAATAACAACATGTTATTTGAGATATTCAGAAAGAAATCCAGGAACAATAACAAAGTCAGTAACATCAATTAATCTGGAAATGCTTACAAAGCCAGAAAACATGGAACAATGGTGTACCTACTAACATTGGAATCTACCAAAAAAAAAATACTGAAGCACAAAGGCTCATCCAGGAAGTCACAAAACAGCGCAGAACAATATCTAAAGCTCTACAGACCTCAATTGCCCTAGTTAAGGTCAGTGTTCATGATTGAACAATAAGAAAGAAACTGGGCAAACAATAGATCCATGGGATAGCTCCAAGGTGAAAACCACTTGCTAACTTGTGGTAATTATTGGAACAAGGAATCCTGGTCTATACCCAGGAGGGGAAAGCCATTAGTGTGCGTCCTTAGACTCACGCACACTTAGGTAATGCCGCAGGAAATCATTTAATGTACACCAACAAATCCACCACTGAGTAGAACAAAAAAAGAATGTTTTTGAGTGACGTAGTGAAAGTTCAAACATAAAAGCAATTTAGATGCTATGAAAGGACCTTAAGCAGTTTTTTTATACTGGTAAGCCCTGTGGCAGAGTTAAACCAATGCTGCTTAGAGAACTTGGTCAATATTGTTAAACATGGATCTAAAAGTATCTGTTAATTATCACGAACACTTAATGCCAGATGATGGCGCCAAAGGGGGTTCTATTCAGATTTTTAAAGAGTGAATACTTTTTCACATACAGCCAAGTTGGTTAAGATTAAGTTTAGGTTTAAAATTACATATATAAATGAAAACAAATACTTGAAGAAGGAGTTAATGAAGTAAAAATATATATGTTTTATTTCAAAATTTGCTAGCTGTTATCAACAAATGATATGACTGCCTAATTATCTTGATTTTAAATAATAAATAAATAAATTATATTCCTACTAATTAAATGATAGAGTTTGCTTAATTGTCAGGATAAAGCTCCAGGCATGAAAACTCATTAGTAATGTCAAAGCAAAACAGTCTTCACCCACAAAAAAGTGACAAATTAAAACTGATACCGGGTAAGATTTGCGTTCACAGTTCTGTGTGGTCACTAAACGACTGCAAGGTGTTTTCACCACCATATCTCTCTCGTATCTTTGATGAAAGGTAAGTTTTAGGCAGTGTTGCCAGATTAGGTGGTTTTCCGCCCAATTGGCTAGTTTTTATTTTGTGGGTATAATTTGCTTAGGGCGGGTGGACATAATTTGGGCGGATTTGGAGTCAATTCTGCGTTTTTTTAGTATACCTATTAATGTTATCATTTCATCGTTAGTCATTGGTTCATACCAGTTATTGGGGAAATTTGGCTCAATCATATACTGATCACAAATCACATTGGATTGTATTATAAGTCTGAGGAGTAAATTCAGCGTTCAGATCTTTAGCCTTTCAGTCAACAGTGGACTTTGCAATAAAGGTAAACACTCTGGGCGGGATTTGATGGATTGCAGCTTTCGAAAACGTATTAAAAAAACATAGTGTATTAATGTGCATTCAGGCCCGCCCATACAGTAAATATAACATTATTTGACTTGGGAGGGTTTTCGTGTGTTGTGGCAGTTTTTAACAGATTTTTGGGCTGGAAAAACTTGACTCTATCTGGCAACACTGCTCTCAGGACATTTTCACATTTCTCAACTGCTCTTATGGAGGAATAATCAGTTCCCAACTCTGATGATGACTCTTGATGACGTGTGAGTTGATTTTTGTCGGGTGCTCTACTGTAACATTAGAAAATGAAGATTACCATGACCTTTTCAGGAGGGAGCGGCCCCTGGCTCAACTAAAATGTGACTGTAACACATTTGGTTTCTGGGACAGCCCGTGACATTTAAACAGTGACTGAGCGGTTCATTCACAACAACAGCTCCACCAAACTTCCCGCTTCCATTGATTACCTTTTTGCTTCATGTGCCAACCAGAATGACTCCAGGTTATTGTTGTTCATAATGTTAAAAGCATTGAAAGGCTTAATAAAGCCGACTGGATTTCATTCCAGCACCAATTTATGAGTTAATGATTCATATAATGAAAACAGGAGATAAACTTAGAGGCAGTTGACTACAGCTCATGAAATTAAATTTAAGTGATGATAAATGACTTATTTATTGTGTACATTAAATCCTGTTAAAGCTTCTGAACATAGTTTTGGCTTGTTAATCCGACACAGTATCACAAAATATTATTCAAAAAATACTGTTTTGTTTTTTACATTTATGACCCTGTACCTTCTTGTTATTTGTGACACAATGCAAGCAGGGCTTTAGTAAATGGGGGTATTCCACGTCACATGATCTTCTTTTCATTTAGCAATAAACATTTATCTTTATATTAAAAGGTGAAAATATTAGGAAAATTGCATTTTGCCTTTTGGTGTTATAATTTTTTTTTTTTTATTTTGGAAATTATAGTTTTATTTATTTATCAATGCATTTTCAAAATATGAATTTATGATTTTGATCTACCAAGATATTTATTTATAGTTGTTCTGTGAACTGCCTCTCATGGTGCATATAACCAGCTTGGTTACTGCCAGGCTACAAACACAAGCCCCAAAATTCTTCATACGAACTTTTAAACATGTTCTCAACAGATGCCTTTCTTGCGACCTTTTTTCAACCTTTCCTCATATAAATCTTATATGCCTGAGTGGTTATTTCATGCACAGTGGTTTGAAAAGAAAAGTTTGATATGGCACTATGCCTCAAAGCTTTTCCACCACGCTCTATTCTTTTGGTCCTGGATGTCATGCCTGCAAGCCAAGATCTGTTCTCAGTCTATGAGAGCTCGTTCCCTCAGGGTGCAAGCACATCTTAGCATAAACTTTCGCTTTTGATGTTTGAGGCATGGGCCTTCAATTTTTATAATAAAGTTTTAAAGAACATTAAAGGGGTATTCACTTTATCAATGAAGGGTCCTCAAAAATACAGAAATCAGGTAATGTGTGCTGACTTCAGTACACCCAACGAATACATCTAGATCCTGCAATGTAAAGCTGTATTTTAAGAAAAACATCCCGAAAAGATGGATGGTTTTCAAAATATTCTACAAGTAAAAACTCTGAAAAGTGTGGTTGTCACTTCCATTCAGCACCCCCTTTTAGAACAGCAATATTAATTGCTCTAGAACAGGGGTTCTGACCCACTTTCGTGCATGTTGTAGGTGTTTTCCTGCTCCCACACATGATGATTAGCAAGCTTCATCAGCATGCTTGCTAGTCTTTAATGATGAAAAGTATCCCCACCGCATCATGCTACCACCTCCATGTCTCACAATGAAGATATAATATTATGAGCGTCCTGATACTATCTTTGCGGCAGCGTGCATTCGATTCTTTTTTGATAGTTCAAGCTTAATCAATCTTATTTAATACAGATTCTTAAAATAGATAAAATAAAGAATTTCTATTACGATTTTAAACCAAACAACATGAATGGCAAATAGCGGATAAATGAAAAGGAAGTTATAGGGGGGAGGGGAGGGGCGCATCTGACTCCCAGGGAACATGCTTCTTTTTTTTCTTTTTTTGCCGAATTAGAATAAATTGTAATTACACATCCACTTCAGTAGGTGGCAGTGTGTCGCTCTCATTGTCAGAGTGTGTGCAGGGATCAGAATCAGAATCAGACCACTGAGCTAATGACCGTTTCTCAATATGCGTTCTTGAGCGGTCTCGTGTGCTCGTGTGCTCATGACACGTCATCAGCCTCAGCCCGAGCACTGTTCCGATCTTCCTGTGTTCTCGCCAAGACCGGACTTGACGAGAACGCGAGTCCGTACTCGCGTTCTCGTGAATTGAGAAACGGCCATATTATCCACCTTGGCCGTTTCTCAATATGCGTTCTGGAGCGGTCTCGAGTGCTCGTGACACGTCATCAGCCTCAGCCCGAGGACTGTTCCGATTGCCGAGAACTCCAGAGCGAGAACGCACCACATCCCCGGATGTTGTTCTCGCCCCGCCCTCTTTATCGAGCATGCATCAGAGCAGACTTGTGCGTTCTTCAGACTGACCGCTTTCCCAGAATGCACCGCGGCAAGATAATTTTTAGGCTTTTTAGAAATTAAAAATGTTGTTTTAAAAAAAAAATTCAATAAGATTTATTGTGGTGTAGTATATAAATAGTTCTGAATGTTAAAGAAATGCTAAAGAACTGTGCGTCTCATGACATCACAAGTACGCTTCTGTTCTAATACACCATACGTGCTGCGTGCTTGCGTTCTTGTCAAGTCCGATCTTCCTGTGTTCTCGCCAAGACCGGACTCGCGTTCTCGTGAATTGAGAAACGGCCCTTATTTTCGAACGCGGAAGTAACTATGGGTCCAACTTCCGTTTTTTTGTGCGGCACTTCCGTTTCAGCGCTTCCCTCGGCCAAATAACATTAGTTTGACAGAAATGATAAACTGTCGCGGCAACATTGTTGAAAATTGAAGAGCGATCGAAGTGGCAGGTCAGTACCACAGCCTCAAACTATTCATGACTAAGAGGATGACATGAAGAAGTGGCCTCATATAATGAATAAGGACATTTTAACCAGTTTGTGTCGTCACTTGGTGCGGACTGCTCTGCAGTGCGACTTTACCGAAGCAAACCTCCGCAGTGGAAAAGTTGGATCGGTGATAATAAATAGCAACATGGATGGCCTGGTATTCATGGAGGCTGATGTCCGTTCAAGCCAAAGCAAGTCCGACGTTCACTCTGCTGGATCCTGACTACATCAACCGGCTCTACTGAGACGACTGGAGTGCTCTGATGCTGCGGCTCCAGGGGAAGTCCTTCAGTCATGCAGCGGCGACTTATGGAAGTTAGGGTAATGAATCGTCTGATTCAAAACATCCTAGCTGTTGCCTCGTTGTGATTAGATTGCTGCTCAGTTAATTTTACAAAGATAGCAGTGCTAAATGTTTGGGATTTAACTGATGTTATAACAGTATATCAAAACATTCTGCCCACTTCATGTTTAGGCTTGAAATATAAAATTTAAATGGATAGTTTAAGTTGTCACTATAAACTATCCATATTTTTATATAAACATGACACCAAGGACTGTAATATAAAAAGCTTACCTGTGTCTCCTCTCCTCTTGACCTCTCCTTGTTTTTGTTTTTAATGGAACTTCGCAGCCCAGACACTTTTCTGGCGACGTGTGCCCTTCTGTCGGTCTTTTGTCCACAAAATGAAAAGAATAAACATACGGTCGCTTTGGTGGTTTCTTCAGATTTAAAGCTTTTAACCATAAGGCGAAGAGATTCCTCATTCTTCGGCTGTGTTATGATCGTGAATCAGGCAAACCCAGTATTCAAACCCAACAAGTGAGGTTAAGGCAAAAAACAGGATTTTAATAATGAAAACAGGAACAGGCGGGCTCAATAGTCAAAAGGGCAGTCCAAAATCCGGTACACAAAAAGCAGTCCCAAATAGGCAGAGGTACAGACAGGGCAAAGCAAGCTCGGATAACCATAGGACAGAAACTAGTCGGTAAACCGGTAAATCAGTCAGACAGGGCAGGAAAAACAGATCAGGGAACAGGCTGGCTCAGAATCAAAAAAGGCTCTCGGGTTATCGTCAACAGGTCAATCAGAATAAAGAATGCTGGAACTAAACTCACCGTGGCTCGTTAAATGATCTGGCAGATAGCAGAGGTTTGTGGCAGGACTATATAGGGGAGTGAGCAGGTGAACAGGAGTGAAGGCTAATTATAAGTGAGCAGGTGGATCTAATCAAGGCAAGAAAGCTGACAGATTGCTGAGGGGAGACCGAACAGAGCTGATAAAGTGACAGGTGGAAAACAGGTAACCTAAACAGAAAAACATGTCTAAATCAAAACCAAACAAGACCCCAAAATCAGAAACTTAACTAATAAATCTGATAACATAAACCAAGACAAAACCCAAATCGTGACAGGCTGAGGGTGAATGAAGTAGGGTGCCCTGCATCCGCAGCTCTTGTTTACGGTCGATGATTAAAACACTCCTGCTCCACATAAAGCTTTCTTTTACACGCGTTATTATAACAACCTCTAACCGTACAAACGATCCCGGTCTTCCTCGAAGCCATAAAGACAAGTAATTTGAGACGAAATAGCTGCATGAGTCGCTTTTCAGCAAGCTACCCACTGACAGGAAGTGAGCGGCCGGAAGTCTTGCACAAAAAAACGGCAACTCGCTGGCTTCGTATTTCCGTCAAAAATAAGGTGGATACACTGGAGTGCTGATTTTACCGAAAAACTGAAGTCACTGGCCGCCATCTTGCTACTCCCTACTCTCATAGAATCCCATAGGATTTAGTTGCAACAACAAGCAGTTTTCTGGCTGTGTGAAAACGTTTCATATGTAATTCTACAGTCAGTGGATGTACTAACACTGTCAACTACTAGGAAATTAGGTGCTGAAATATTTTACATGTTATTCATATTAAATATATATATATATATATATATATATATATATATATATATATATATATATATATATATATATATATATATATGTATATATAAGTATGTGTGTGTATATATGTATATATATATATGTATACATATATGTAAATATATGTTTTTGTATATTATTTATATAGTTATAAATGTTATATATATATATATATTTAAATAAATAAAATGCAAAATATTTCAGCACATGACTTTCTCAGTACTTGATAGTTTTAGAACATAACATAAAAGTATATGGCATTTGACATTTTAAAAGTTTTAAGCCCCCCTGAACATGAGAAAATCCTCGTTATTCGATGCTGTAGCGCACATATTGCCTAGTTACTGGGGGAAAATAGGGAGTACCAATATGGCGGCTGGTGGCTTCAAAGCGACTCGTTCTAACAGCGGGCTATTAGCACTCCAGTGTATAATATAGCTCAGTGGAATCAGAAATGCTTTAATAATCCCAGAGGGAAATTACTTTTGTTACACGCTCCAGATATACAAACATTTATATATATATATATATATATATATATATATATATATATATATATACACTACCGTTCAAAAGTTTGGGGTCACCCAAACAATTTTGTGTTTTCCATGAAAAGTCACACTTATTCACCACCATACGTTGTGAAATGAATAGAAAATAGAGTCAAGACATTGACAAGGTTAGAAATAATGATTTGTATTTGAAATAAGATTTTTTTTGCATCAAACTTGGTTTCGTCAAAGAATCCTCCATTTGCAGCAATTACAGCATTGCAGACCTTTGGCATTCTAGCTGTTAATTTGTTGAGGTAATCTGGAGAAATTGCATCCCACACTTCCAGAAGCAGCTCCCGCAAGTTGGATTGGTTGGATGGGCACTTCTTGCGTACCATAAGGTCAAGCTGCTCCCACAACAGCTCAATGGGGTTCAGATCTGGTGACTGCGCTGGCCACTCCATTACCGATAGAATACCAGCTGCCTGCTTCTGCTCTAAATAGTTCTTGCACAATTTGGAGGTGTGTTTAGGGTCATTGTCCTGTTGTAGGATGAAATTGGCTCCAATCAAGCGCTGTCCACTGGGTATGGCATGGCGTTGCAAAATGGAGTGATAGCCTTCCTTATTCAGAATACCTTTTACCCTGTACAAATCTCCCACCTTACCAGCACCAAAGCAACCCCAGACCATCACATTACCTCCACCATGCTTAACAGATGGCGTCAGGCATTCTTCCAGCATCTTTTCATTTGTTCTGCATCTCACAAGCGTTCTTCTTTGTGATCCAAACACCTCAAACTTGGATTCATCCGTCCACAACACCTTTTTCCAGTCTTCCTCTGTCCAATGTCTGTGTTCTTTTGCCCATCTTAATCTTTTTCTTTTATTGGCCAGTCTCAAATATGGCTTTTTCTTTGCCACTCTGCCGTGAAGCCCAGAATCCCGCAGCCGCCTCTTCACTGTAGATGTTGACACTGGTGTTTTGCGGGTACTATTTAATGAAGATGCCAGTTGGGGACCTGTGAGGCGTCTGTTTCTCAAACTGGAGACTCTAATGTACTTATCTTCTTGCTCAGTTGTGCAATGCGGCCTCCCACTTCTTTTTCTTCTCTGGTTAGAGCCTGTTTGAGCTGTCCTCTGAAGGGAGTAATACACACCGTTGTAGGAAATCTTCAATTTCTTAGCAATTTCTGTTATGGAATAGCCTTCATTTCTAAGAACAAGAATAGACTGTCGAGTTTCAGATGAAAGTTCTCTTTTTCTGGCCATTTTGAGCGTTTAATTGACCCCACAAATGTGATGCTCCAGACACTCAATCTGCTCAAAGGAAGGTCAGTTTTGTAGCTTCTGTAACGAGCTAAACTGTTTTCAGATGTGTGAACATGATTGCACAAGGGTTTTCTAATCATCAATTAGCCTTCTGAGCCAATGAGCAAACACATTGTACCATTAGAACACTGGAGTGATAGTTGCTGGAAATGGGCCTCTATTCACCTATGTAGATATTGCACCAAAAACCAGACATTTGCAGCTAGAATAGTCATTTACCACATTAGCAATGCATAGAGTGTATTTCTTTAAAGTTAAGACTAGTTTAAAGTTATCTTCATTGAAAAGTACAGTGCTTTTCCTTCAAAAATAAGGACTTTTCAATGTGACCCCAAACCTTTGAACAGTAGTGTGTATATATATATATATATATATATATATATATATATATATATATATATATATATATATATATATATATATATATATATATACATATGTATAACTATAGATCCAAAATAAAGTGATAGTGACGTTGTGCAAGAACAGTGCAAAGAATGAATAAATGTCAGTTACAGTGGGGGGGTGCCTGAATCACTGAGGGAGGCGTTGTAAAGATTTATGACCACAGGCAGGAATGATTTCCTGTGGCACTCTGTGGTGCATCTGGGTAAGAGGAGTCTTCTGCTGAAGGAGCTCCTCTGCTGGGCCAGTGTGTCATGGAGAGGGTGTGAGACATTGTCTAAGATGGACTGAAGCCTGGACAGCATCCTCCTCTCTGCCACGGTCGTCAGAGTATCGAGCTCCTCCCCCACAACATCACCGGCCCTCTTGATCAGTTTGTTCAGTCTATTGTTGTCAGGGATTATTCACTCTATGCCGTTAGTGTAGGGCAGGGGTCACCAACATGGTGCCCGCAGGCACCAGGTAGCCCCCCCGGACCATATATGGGGCCCTCAAGCCTATTTAAAGAAATAGCACAATCCTCCAGTGAGCTGCATTTAAAATGCTATTTTATTCAGTTGCTCTTCCTTTTTAGTCATACTTGTATTTACATAGATTTTAAAATGACAAAAGCATTAAAAACATTTATATTACGTAAAGTTAAGGTGAGCTTGGACTCTTGTAGTTTAGAGGTCAGAACAGGTAGCCCTTCGTATGACACAGTGCCGATGAAGTAGCTCTGTTTCAAAAAGGTTGGTGATGCCTAGTGTAGGGTATTTGTTTTTTTTGTATACACAGCACAGAGCAGTAGATATAAAGGGCGGTGTACAAATGTTCAAGAGACACTATGGAAACATTTAACAGGGATGAAAAAAAAGGCGGCGAGAGACAGATAATGAGACAAACAGTCCCCGAATCTTAAAACAAGGAAATATGACGAAGCTTGTAGCACTTGTCTTCTCTGTGACTACGGTGGGAAATGAGGAAAGTCTGGTGTGTTTACGGTCTAAAAATATTGGTAGCGAATAGCTTGAAGCCAAATAAATTAAGGCATCACCTACACCCCAATAACGCTAATAAAGTGAAAATGTACCGAATATAGCCACATTCATCCCACTTTGTGAACTACTTCAATAAATCAGTGAGCACTGTTGGCATCATATAAGGTAGTGTACCAAATTGCTCTGTGCAAAAAAAAAAAAAACATTAGCAGAGGAGTTCATACTGACTGCAATGTTAGACATGGTTTCTGTCTTGCTGGATGACACAAGTGGTGCAAAAATGAAAATTATCCCTCTGTCCAATGACACTGTCACTCGACATATAAATGACATTGCTAACAATCTTCAAGAACAGCTGGAGAAATTCAGACAAACATTTTGCTATACAATTCAATAAAGCAACTGACAACAACAAAGACTTTATTGCTTATGTACGTTGTGATATGAAAAACTCCCTGTTTGAAGATCTACTTTTTTGTAAATATGTCTGTATGAACATATTTACAAGAAGTATGGAGTGACAGAGAAATGTAGTTTATTTTTTTTTATTTTACAAATTACAAGCACTTTCATACTCTTTAGATTTTTCTTTTAGATACTAAAAAACAATGTTAATAAAGTTATTCTTTGTTATAAGAATATCTATATTTCATTTTTCCTTTTTGTCTTCGTCAATGGTAACAAAGATACAATGTTATGCAGATGTGTAGCCTACTTGCATTATAAGTACACCTAACATAATATTTATAAGTCTTATAAGAATTTTAGGGACAAATCATACTATTTACAGTCGTGACGGACAGTGAGGGCAGATTTTTTATTTATTTTTTTGAGAGCTTGACAAAAAATAATTGAGAAGTACTGGCTTAGCCCCTCCTTCCTCATAAAATACCACAGTCACGGAGCAACATGGCAGAGAGCACCACAGCATATCAAAATGTTCTCTTGCTAATAGCCTTATAAAGTTATGAGTTATTTACTTATTCACCAGAAATGTTCCAGGCTTTTTTGCTGTGTTTTTATCTTTTACAAATATGCGCATAGGGGGCGACGGGTGAGAAGGGAAAGGATAAGCGTGGCTTGATACACATCTTGCTTTGGTCTACAGACAGTGCTCAAGCACCACCTAGTGGTGAAATATTGGTTATTGCTCCTTTAAGCTTGAATCTGCACCCCATTTCCTACATCGGTTCCTTTTTCAGAACTATAGATGTTGTTGAATTCCAGCCATGGCAAGTCAGGTCATCATTACTTTCCGGTTGATGCAAGGTGAAACACTGTACGCCGCTTCGACCATCTCAGTTTTGATTCTTAAGCCACACTCAGGTTGGGCAACAGTGCATGAAAAGCTTTTAGCTCTGAAGGGCTCAGGGAAGTCAGAGAGGTTTAAATAAGTGTGGGACTTAAAGGCACACTATGCAACATTTTTCAGTTAATTAATGTGTTCCATACCGTTTTGGATGATTCAATGAGTCATTTCAGGTTGAACAAAGGTTTTCTTGGCCGCCCTGGTGGTCTGTGGGGGAAATACCGCACTTGCAACTGCAGGAGCCCTCGGCCCGCGCCCACAGACTCAGAATCTCATGCAAGATCGCGAGAGTCGGTCTTGCTTTACGGCGAGAACATGTTTGTTACTAGCGCAGTGGCGATATCTGTGCAGTTATCATGGCGGAACCAGCGACAAAACAGCGAAAGCCCATGTTGGAGCAGGCAAGAAAGAGGAAAAGGGCTCTGGACAGAAAGAGGAGTCGTACACGGGTGAACATCGGGCAAGCTTTTTCCGAATGGCGAGAGCTAAAAGAAAGAGAAGGCTGCAAGGCTGACGCGGACCTCGCGTTTCTGCTGATGCGATTGTAAGTAACATTGGAGGGTTTCCCTCACGCTACCGCCTCCCAACATTCAAAAAAAAAAAAAAAAACTAACTCATATGCGCGCAAAGCTTGTCTCCCCCGCTCTGCCGGTCGCTCGCTCCTCCGGCCGCTCAAAGCTTGTCTCTTTCCACCGCCCACCCGCCCGCCGGCCGGCCGCTCGCTCCGCCGGCCGGCCGCTCGCTCCTCCGGCCGCTCAAAGCTTGTCTCTTTCCACCGCCCACCCGCCCGCCGGCCGGCCGCTCGCTCCGCCGGCCGGCCGCTCGCTGCGCCGGCCGGCCGCTCGCTCCTCCGGCCGCTCAAAGCTTGTCTCTTTCCACCGCCCACCCGCCCGCCGGCCGGCCGCTCGCTCCGCCGGCCGGCCGCTCGCTGCGCCGGCCGGCCGCTCGCTGCGCCGGCCGGCCGCTCACTGCGCGGGCCGGCCGCTCAAAGCTTGTCTCTTTCCCCCGCCCACCCGGCCGCTCGCTCCTCCGGTCGTCCGGTAAGCAAATTCCTAGGGGAAACACTGCATTGGAATGGTTTCTCTCTCTCTGTGTGCATGTTCATACTTTCACTGTGTTAGTCATTGTTTGTACTGCCGTTTTTTCGACTTTTGTATTCGTTGCGTTCGCCTGTCTGCTAAGCTCAAAACAACCGCGCCTGGCTTGACGGATAAACCAGGAGAACAGCTGAGCATATTTACGACAGTGCACTTTTACTTTCGCCCTCTGGGGGGCGCCTCGCTGGAAAATCAATCCCAGTTGCATAGTATACCTTTAAGGAGGGGGGTTGTTAAGTAGGGTGGTGATCGGGGAAAGTGACAGATATCTTAATTTGACATATTACACACATGGAGAGTGACCAGAGCAGGTAGTTTCGCCATGGATCTGTCTTTTGAGGTGGAGGATTTTCCACCCCCCCACGTTACTGGACATTGAGAGAGGTTTTCTGGAGCCCAGTGGGCACTGACTAAGCGATGCCCAAAGTCGGTGCTGCAGAGACAGTGAGGAACAAAAGAGGTCCAGTTTCTCATTGATTTTCTCAGCATCATCGCTAACATGGGCTAACTTTCAAAGCAGTACATTTAAATTATCCCAAAGGAAAATAACCTGAAAAACACTATTGATCAGTGCTGGCAATTCAAATCCTCACTCACCGCAGGGGGTGTGTGTCTGAGTGAGATGGTGGGTTGTGGCTATGGTGACCAGATCTAAAACAAATGTGGGACAAGAAGGGTGATTATGATTGCAGGACCCACCATGATGATGTTGTAAATTTTAATCTGACACAGCTCGCACATTCCATTAATCAATCTCTGCTTTGCTTGTAAATGCAGTGCAATGAATTAGACGAGATTTCTACAAAAACATTATTTGACTGTTTTGATGTTTATTAAAATTGTTAAACTTTCAAAATGTTTAATGACATTGTTCTAATTTTATCAACAAAAAAAGGCACAAGATTTTAAAGTTGAACACTTTAAAAAAAAAAAAGTTTCTCAGAAGAATGTTATTAAACTTTTGTGTAAAGTTAAATATTAAAGTTAATCTTGGCTGATGTTCCCTCGTCTGTCTGGCAGACGGGTTTGAGTGAAAATGAGTCCATAGATCAGCAGGCAGCTTTTTCAGCCATGCATTCTTCCGCGACTCTCTTTTACAGTATCACTTCACATCGTGCTCCCCTCTGTGTGAAATTGAAAAATTACTTTAGCAAACACAAAGCTTTCTGAGAATCACCTTTCACTGTCCTCAACCAGTTATAAACCATTCCCCAGTCTTTGTTTTAGCTGCATTTTCCTTTCTTTGACGTAGTTTCCATCATAATCTGTGAACATCAAAATCCCTTTCTTGTTCTGTTTTATTTTACTAGCATCGTGGCGAAAAGTGCGTTTCAGGATTTGATCTAGTCAATATGGGATATTGTTTTAGTCTGTGCAATACCAGAACACGAGTAAAAAATACAGCACAATCGCCCACAATCAGGACATCTAGTCACCCTAGTTTGGGCGTTTATGTAGACATCGACCAAGGTTTACCGTTAGCCAATAGGAAAACTCAACAGCAGTAAGTAAAATACTTTTAGGTCAGATATTGCAGAATTAAGCAAGTATACACGAAAATGTCTAAATTTGCACAGTAATATAAAGATAGAATCCTTAAGGCCCGTTTTATACAAGGCTTTGGTGTTTAGCTATTCTTTTAGTAAAGGAAAACGATCTGGATGGAGCAAAACCTAAAACATATCACATATAATAATGTTTGTGAGACTTGAGGAGTATAAAACAGGAGTTGGCATGACATTATGGTATTTTCAGTAAATATCTCCACATCTACATCCAAAATATTTCACACTTATAGTGAATGGCTGCCCTCTATTGTGACCCAACATCTCAGTGTTATTCTCCAGAGGCTGTTATAGAAATATCAGGAGTATCACTTTACTGTCATAATTTTATCCATCATCACATTACTAGTAGTAAGCCTCCTAGACTGACATGAGTTCGTTATTGTCCTTATGATCAATTAAAACAGATCAACTTCTGTCATCTTTACAGATGTGTGAGAAATATTTGCATGGGAGAATGTGAAAATTCACACATCTTGATTTTTCTACAGCACAATATGTATTGATAATGACATTTGTGAATCTTGAATCCTGACGAGTAATTTTCATAAAAGCACACTTGCGGTTAGTGTAGCCTTTCTAACAAAATGTGTGATTTTAATATCTTAGCACAGTGCGGATGAATTTTCAGTAGCTCACTATAGTTATTCTCCAATGTTTCTCTAATGTAGCAGCATTCTTAGTGCTCAGTGATACCAGAATATCCTAGGAGTTCCTCAAATGGTCTGTTATAAATTGCTTTTAATTCATAGTGTGTTGAATGGGTATTCATCTTTTATGCTCCAATGGCAGGTCTGAAAGATCTGCCATTGGAGCTTTTGCCATTCCACGAGTGTCTTGAAAATGTTTCCGTATGTTTTCTTTTTTATATTTTTTTGCTGTCAGCTCAGGGGATGTTCTCCTGCTTTTCTACTTCCCTGCAAAGTCCAGAAATAATTACACTCTAAAAGCTTTAAATGCGCTGTACTGTAGCTCCAGGTCAGGGTGATCCTGATCAAGTCACGCTGAGCTGGCTTTAGACCTCCAATCAGGGCAAACAGATCTTCATACAAAGACGTCTGCTTCCTCTGTAAGCTTCAATCAAGCTTTTAGCAATGACTCATTTAACATAAAATGTAAAAGTAGAAAACTCTTTTTAAAATTTCCTTTTTATACATGACATTTGGAATCAATGCACCTAGTGCGAATCAATGCACCTAGTGCGCTTAAACACTGCTTAAAAAAGCATATGAAAGGGTCAGATTTTACATTTGCACTTTTTTTAAAGTTTGCAACTGCCTGTTTGTTAAAGAAATCTCTCCAAAGCAGAGGTTGCTTTAATTCTATTTGCTTAGTAGGGGTGCTCAGTAGGCAGAGGTCTGATGACTCGAGGGATCAATATGCATCACATCTCAAAAGCTCAAATTAATTGTTCAGGAAGTTTCAGCCCAAGACCATTTAGTGTTTTTTACACCAGTAGCGGGATTTCAAGTTCATTAAGCACTTCAAACATAGGACAGAGGTAACTTGAGTGAAGTCAAAATGCAGGTTTTATTAATGAAGGGGGAAAAAGCTTCCCAAACTAGCTAGGTGATAGTAACCGTCCTCTTGTTAAGTCAAAAATACACCCAATACCAACACTTTTCAGTACAATTTGTCACCTAAGCTCTGGTCCAATTGGGTTGAGCAGCAGAGATATGATCTGAAGCACATCAGCAAGCCCACTTCTGAATGGCAAAAAAACAATAAGTAGGGGTTTTGAACTAGGCAGGTACAAGTGCTGCCCAGACTTCTTAAAGGTGACCTATAATGCTTCCTTTTAAACATTTAGGATAGGTCTAGGGGCCTACAAAAGGTCTATGGACATACAAAGCATGTTCATTACATTTATTGCACAAAATCATTCTCAGATAATGAGATTTCACATTCCCAGTTTCACCTATTTTGAGTTCCTTTCAGAATGAGCCATTGGGCAGCGCATATACCGGTAAAACCAGCTGACCAAATCTTCTGAATATGAAGAGGGAGGAGCTACGCTCTCGTTGCTAGGTGATGGGCAATGCCAGCGCCAGTTATGATGTAATAATCGGGAGGTTTTTGAAATGGTTAATTTACCAGACATTAAGAAGACATTTACCTATTGCCAAAAAACAGTTGGATTGGTTTTTGTTCATTTTTCTAGAAGCAGTAGAAACCCAAATGGAAGTAAAACAATTTGCAAAAAGTACATTTTTCATAATGGGTCCCCTTTAACAACTGCGAAATGGCCCTTTAGTTTCAGCACCGATATTAAACTATGAAGCCAATGCCAACTTTAGCATCATGAACATTTTTTTTTTCAAGTAAAGGCCCATTTATACCCTACGTTTGGCCTACACGTCCGTATTTCTGTCCGTACGTTCTATCCGTTGACTTCTTCATACCTCCGTCCTTCTTTTATGTTGTGATGCGCAATAACCAATAATTTCCTCTAGATGGCAGTGCTAGGCGCCAATAATTCGTCATTGATCAAACATGGCGACGGTCCAAGATGTGATTTTGTTGTATTTGCTCCATCGCCGCTTTTTTTATTATTTATTTTGCTATGAGAGCCCACATAGCGCTCCCTAATTGCGGTCCACTTGGATTTTATGACACCCCCTGTCATGCCCAGAGCCTCCCCGATTTCTTGAAAACTATTTAGAACTTTTTGTTTGTCCCTGTGCCCCGGACACGACACATCATATATGTGTGGTAGTTGCGGACAAGCTCCGCAAGTCGTTCCTCAAATCTCGCCATTGTTTAAAGCCCAGAATTATAACCTTCTTCGTGATTTTGTTGACATTTTGTACTACAAACTCAATAGCGCCCCAACCTTTTCCGGTAGTATTGCTCCGTATTGCTCCGTTTCGTCCGTAATCGTAAGCTCGCAATTTTCGTGTCAAAATACGGACGAAATCGACGGTTAGAACATATAAAACACTCCACACGTATCCGTATCCGTCTTTTACGTGAGGTATGAATTGGCCTTCATGCTGCCTTACAGATGATTTAAAAGAGGGGGAGGTGTTTTTTGGCCATTCTTATTGGCCAACTCGGTCGTACAAACACAAAGAAATGCTGTGTACTGGGCCTTGGTCAACTTCAAAGTGCTAATGTCAGAATGTTTCGGTGAAAAACACTCTATTGCCGTTGACTTAGTCGAACAAAGGACAATTTTATTTGAACTAGGCAAATATAAAAATGTTCAGATCTGTGCACGCATCTGGAGGACTCTTAAGTCTGATGGTTGAAAATTCCCCAGAACTATGAACGCAGCCCCTTTTTAGAAGCATTCCAAACAATATGTCAACTCCCTAAACGTTTAATTTTTTTATTTTTTTGTTATCAGTCAGGAGACAGCTCCCAAGATATGATGGTGCCCATCATATCTTGGGATGGACATAACATGTTATCACAAGGAATCATGTCAAAGAACCAGGGCGTCAGGACGTCAAACTTACTGCCCAACAGCTTGGACAAAAGCAGCAGCTAGACAGTGCTTCAAGAAACATATCTTACTTTATATTGCTTTTATTGCTAGATCTTTGTTTAATAAATGGTGACATGACAAGCATTTGTTAATGCTGAAAATGTCAGTGCGCTCTAAACAGAAAGGATTCTCAGAAATAAATACAGAATGAACATAATAGAAAATGTTTCAGTCACTCGTTCGTTACTTTAATACACTGTCAAAAGCGAACACTTGTTTTCTTCCATTGTCAATGCTTCCAAGTTCAGCCTCTTTCCTTAAAGCAGGCACCACAATATATTAAGACCTTGAGCTAGAAAAAGACTCCTGATAATCCTTCCGCTCACTGTGTGTTGTCAATCACACAGGCGGGGGATTAGACTTTTTTGGGGGACTTTGGCTGATTTATATTGCAAGCCAAAGTCAGCAGCTAGGTGTGGATACCACTCAGAGGCGGTGTCCCACAAGCGTCCTTATTAATCTCTCTTTCAGAAAGTGGAACGCTCAGCAGTAACCCAGAGGAGAAGCTCAAACAACCATCAATCCTCCAATAAAACACAGACAGCAATTTGCACTCCTCAGTATAACAGTGAAACTGAGCTTCCATTGAGGACAGCCATCAGCATGTGTGAGGACTGAGAGCATAAGATATAATAATACACCGGGAACAAATACATTAGTGGAGAAATGCCTTATATGAGACACTGCATGGTGATTTTCACGCAGGAACTCCAGAACAAGAGCCTGTTTTGTCTTTACTTTCAACAGCAAGGAACTGTAGTGCATCAATTTCATCCATATAATGAAATACATTTTTTACTATGATTGTGGCTTGATGGGTTGAGTAGTTGTCTTGCAATCAAAAGGTTGTGAGTTTGATTCCAGCTCTCCCTTGTCAGGGACAGGGGTTAAGTGCCTTTGGGCAAGGCACTTAACCCCAAGTTGCCTACTGAGCTGTGTATCGGTGTATGAATGTATGTACTTGGGTTAATGTCACTCTAGTCTTCAGCGCTTTGAGTGGTCAGTATGACTGGAACAGCACTTTATAAATTCAGTCCACTTACCACTTAAAGGGGACCAGCTATTCTTCTGAACATGTGTCCTTTATGGACAAGCTTTAAATCAGTATACTTCTTCAAATGCCTGCTATTTCAGAACATAATGAACATTGATTTGTAGAAGGACTTTTTTGTATTATTTAAAAGTAAGACAGTCCAAAATTTTAATAACTTTTCCCAAACCCATTCAAGTCTCTAAATACAAGGATTTAAATGAATTTCCTATCAGCTAATGCTCCTGCTGTCACAAGGTCTTGCAAAAATGTAATTAAATGGTATTTTTTCCTTACTAAAATGAAGTGTTTAATTCAGCAAGCCACAAAGTCTTCTCAATGAGGGATTAAAGGGATGCTTTCAATCCTTGTGTAATCCAGTTCCAGACCAAAAGTATATATTTTTTTATTTCTACATGTTACATCAGTGGTTTGAAGTTAAAATGATTTGATTATGAAAAATTCACATTTAAACCTTCGTCCGGCTGTGTTTCCATGTATCAGCCAGCAGAGTTAGGTGAATCTTTATCAGTGCAGGGTGCCTGCCAAGTGCAGCGTGAGATGAAGTAAAGTTACCCCTGGCAGATTTAGGATTAAAGTAATACTAAAATTGTACCAATATGTTTCTTCTGACTGGAAGTAAAATAAAAAAAATGTCGTGTAGTGGGCCAACCAAAGTCCACACTAGTGTCTGATGAAGGGAGCAAGCTAAAGATTTTGATGACACAAGGAAGGCCTTTTAACGTCAAACACTTAGAGCTCGTCAACAAATAGAAATTATTAAAAATACCAAGGAAATCTACTGAATGCTGGTCAGCAATATTAGGAAGGGTTTGGTTAGTGTTTGCAATAAATCACTGATTATTAAGAAGGGTATAAATAATGTTAACATGCCCTTTTTATTTAACTTAATGAAATAAAAATTATCTTTTTTCAAAATAGATAATTCATTTTATGCGTTATTAGCATTTACAGATGCACATTTACTTTGAGAAACAAACTGCTCGGTTAAAAGAAAATGATTTTAAATGAATGTACCAGGCAGTATGAATAATTTTGGGCTGAAGCTACTGCATAATGTAAGATTATGAGAATATTTAAGACCTTTGGTGCTTTTTCATGTTTAGAGACTTAATAAGACATGATTTTTACATGTACTTATTAAAGAGGATCCCCTCTAGCTGTTTGCTCTTGCTGAAAATTTCATTGTAGCTCTTTATGCATCAACCAGCGTAGGTGGCATAATTAAGCGGAATCCTTCAAGAAGCTGGTAGAGGCATGTTTCCTATGCTCTGGTTGTTGGTTGAGACTTAATTTACTTCAATGTAACGTAGATGAAAGACTGTTTTGTTGGCAATTTTGAAAACAGTATTGTAGAAAAACAAGATTCTTTCCATTTTTCCAACTTTGCCACAATAAATTATTTTAAGGTAGAGCGAGTTATACGGTGGAGCAGTTGGAAAGTAGTGTTGCCTCGCAGCAAGAAAGTCCTGGTTCTTAACCCCGGGGTCTTTCTGCATGGAGTTTGCATGTTTTCCCCGTGCATACGTGGGTTCTCTCACGGGACTGCGGCTTCCTCCCACTGTCCAAAATCATAACTGTTGGGTTGATTTGTTTCTCCAGATTGCCACGAGGAATGAGTTTGAGCATGCATGGTAGCGTGGTGTGCCTCTTTGTGGTCTGCCCAATTGCCGCTAGAGATATGTAACAACCCCTGCAACCATACCTGGATAAGCAGAAGAAAGAAAAAAAGAAAGAAAGAACGAAAGAAAGAAAATAACAAAGCTCAAACATAAAGGCAATGCATAAAAGAAAAAATATGTTAAAATACAGATATTAAAGCCCTATTAAGAAGCCTTTTTCAAACAGTTCACAACTCAGATGAACAAAAGCAGCTACAAACAACAATGTTTTCAGTTCAAATATAAAAGGAGCCAACATTTTCTGCAGATCTCAGGTTTTCAGGGAGTTTGTTGAGGATCATATAAACTAAATCCTCATTCTAGTCCTGGTATCACAGTAAGCAGAGGTCTGATGACTCGAGGGATCAATATGCATCACATCTCAAAAGCTCAAATGAATTGTTCAGGAATTAATTTCAGCCCAAGACCATTTAGTGTTTTTTACACCAGTAGCGGGATTTCAAGTTCATTAAGCACTTCAAACATAGGACAGAGGTAACTTGAGTGAAGTCAAAATGCAGGTTTTATTAATGAAGGGGGAAAAAGCTTCCCAAACTAGCTAGGTGATAGTAACCGTCCTCTTGTTAAGTCAAAAATACACCCAATACCAACACTTTTCAGTACAATTTGTCACCTAAGCTCTGGTCCAATTGGGTTGAGCAGCAGAGATATGATCTGAAGCACATCAGCAAGCCCACTTCTGAATGGCAAAAAAACAATAAGTAGGGGTTTTGGAGGTGGCCAAATTCATCCTTAGCAGTGTAAATAATTCATTTAAAGTTATATTAGATTTAGGGGATGGTCTTTGCACACTGAGACATGTTGGTTTAGATAGCTTTTCTTGTTTAATAAATAAAGCCATCATTACAAAACAGCTTCTTGTATTTATGCTGGTTATCTTTGTCTAGCTTTATATTATATTTTTAATATTTGAAACCTTTAAGTGTGACAAAAAAGACATTTGTCAGGAAAATACTTTTTTACAGCACTGTACATCTGTTATCTGTTACTCGTCAAATACCGTTAAAATCCATTTTTCTTCAAGCTTTTTTTGTTTGTTTAGTAAATCTGTGATGGAAGCACTTCAGGCTGCTACTAAATATAAAATGCAAATTTATTTCACAAAGTATCTGAAGTAGGTTTTTAGTATTTTTTTGTTTTGCATTGTGGTGTGCCATGTAAAGCAATTCCTCTTCTAATTAACAGTTTGTCAGTGTGGTCTTCACTATTTGAAGGTGTTGAAGCATCTTGAACAAAACACTGAACTTGTCATTAACCCCGTTGCTGCAAATATGTGTGAGGTGGATATATAGTGAAAACTGATCTAAATGTGGTATGCGGTGGGTGTGAATGAGTATAAAACAGTCTCATTTTGATTAACTTCGTAGAAAATATTGAATGCAATTTAGCACATTTTGAAGTGCGGTTTTGAATTTAAATATTTGAAATAATCATAAAAGACCTTTTTATTTTGAGTTTTAAGTTAAGTTATTTTGCACATATAACAACAGTAAACCATGGTCCACTTAATATATTACTTACAGTTTTTATTGATTGCTTTGACTCAGCAGTCAACTCAAAACCCAAATTTTTCAAAACAGTTAACGCAGAGGCCTAAACAGTGGCAACAATGGTCAAAATTACACATTTTGTTTGCAAAAGGCTCCAACTCTGGCAAAACATTTAAAATATGAACCAAAAGCAAATTTTGCACTCAAACAACACAACCTGCACACAAATGTTTGAGCCCTTCCAATCATTCATTACACAAGGGGCAACAAAATACAAAATACCACACTCAATGTGAATCAGTGCAGCATTGCTGGTTCATTGTAGCCAAAGACTGTACGCAGCTTACATGTCAGTGTCATTTGTAGTAAAATGTGCCTTCTTGCAAAAAATGGATCCAGAATCAGATATGCTGTGATCCAAATTTTATTGATAATTGATTCTTTTTTTTCAGATTGTGGCTACAAATGAAATATTCCAACAGAAGATACTAGAGCAGTCTGTCCCTTCTTCTCTCTTGACAACACATGGCCACATGGCCTCATCTTCATCACACTCAATATTTTCCCTTGCGATGCATCTACATCACAGGCAGCAGCAGTCATTGCATTGAGCAAGGGCATCTGCTCATAGGGGCAGTGATCATATACCTTCTATCTCCATGCACTGAATAATTCCTCTATAGGAATAGATAGAGATGTATAGCAGCAATACCTGCTCTCCCGTGGAAAAACTCTTAGAATGGATGCCGTGTTTCTATTGAGAAAAGGTTGGACTCTTTGTCCCGCCCCTCTAAGTGAAAGGCCATGATTTACCACATGATCAATCATAGTTTCCTGAATTTCATCTGTAACTTGAGCCCTTCCAGCTACAGCTACACCTCCACCTCACACACGGATTCCTCTTCCTCATAATCTTCTTCCCCTGACCCATCTACCTCTTACTCTGACTCTCATCTGCCTTAGACCATCCATGCTTGCAAAGAACAACACACAACATGGCACATTTTAGGTAAAGCCTGCAAACTGATTGCAAAAGAAGTGTTAATCAGGTGCTTCAGTGATTTCATTTCGATCAAGAAGTTTCTAAGAGTTTGGAACATATGGTTTCTGTTTTGCTACCACAGGTAAAGCAATGGAGTTTGGACTGCATGAATGACATCTGCGTTAACTGTTTTGCAAAAGGGCGGGGAAAATGTGTCAAACCAATGAGAATGGGTTAACGTATTTGCAAGAGGTGTCTTTTGCTCTGCTGAGGTGGTGATGATGAAAACTTAGAGGTTGCCAGTTTCTTCAAACAGGTCAAAGCAATCAACAAAAACTGTAATAAGATTATTATACTGCATTATAGAAGAGGCTGTTTTTTAACACTATTAACACTAAATACAAAGTTTTTGGGAGAACTTTTATAAGGTCTGATGACCAGGTTGTTACAAAGTTATGTGTTCTTAAATATGGTAATTGAATACATATTTTTTAAAGGACATGTGTCATATATTGCTTTAAAAAAATGCTAACAATTCTTTGAAGAAGTTTAGAGTAATAATTATTTGTCATATATTAATATTATTGACTACATACAAATTCATATTTATGTCAAAAATTATTTTAATTACATATTTTTTGTTTGATATTGATCTATTTAACTTTGGGTTAACTCAATTTACTTGCGTTTACTTGTAAAAAAGATATTTCAATGACCAATGATTTTAACACCATTCTCCTCAATGTCTTGTTTGTCAGGATGCAGCTTGTAGGCTGCATGCTGAGCCTCCCTTCCTCTCTCTCTTCCCTGCGCAGCCTGATTGGTTCCACCTGTCAGGCTGCAATTATCACTGATCTGTTGTCACCTCTATATATACCCACCTCATTCTGTTCTCATTGCCGGTCCGTAATGTTCAACTCCTGCTCAGTCTCAGCCAGAAATCCTGTGTCAGCTCTGTTTTTGTTTAGTCAGCCAGAAGACTTTTTCTTCAGCTTTATTTTGTTCAGTCACTGCCAGAGACTCTGCTTCAGCTCTGTTCCAGCTCGCCCTCGGTTCCAGCCCAGCCTCAGCCAGAAACACTGTTCCAGCTAAGTCACAGCCAGAGACTCCGTTCCTACTCAGCCCGCAGTTTAGGGTTCGTCGGCTCCGGTGTTCCGCTGTGGTCTCTGTCTTCGGCTCCTGTGCTCCGTCCTGGTCTCAAGTTCTCAACTCCTGGTGAGCCGTCCTGGAGTCAAGTTCTCGACTCCTGGTGTTCCGTCCTGGTTTCAAGTTCTCGGCTGCTGGGTTCCGTCCAGGTCTCAAGTTCTCAACTCCTGTGTTCCGTCCTGGTCTCAAGTCTTCGGCTCCAGTGTTCCTTCCTGGTCAGACTCTCCACACTACTCCTGTCGGCCAGCTTCTGCACCCTACATCTCCGTCTATTAAAAGACTCTGGTTCCTCTCTTCATCCATCATCCACTCTGTTCAATAAATTCACTTTAAAGAACTAGCTCTGTGTGTGCGTGCTGTGTCCGGGTTCATCCCAGAAAAATATCATGACATCGTTGGAACAAAAATGAATAAAGCCGACCATTTTTTTTTAATAGAATATCATCAGGGAGTCAACTGATAAAAGTCAACTGATGATCTTTTTAATTATGTTTTAACTATAAGTGATGGATAGTACAAAATTCCCTTCAGTTCTCCAATCTGGACAAACTGGAAGTTGTATTATTTGTAATCTTAGAATTATTATTATTATTATTTATCATCGTTATTATTATTCATATAATGTTTAGCTTTACCTTCAGTTAAATACGGTTCAGTTTCAATTCAGTTAACAGCGGTTCACAATGACTATCCTATCAAGGTACGTAACAAAACAATAGAATGTATTTACAGAAATATACATTTTATTCAGACCAATTATAGAGACAGATTAAAAGTCAATTACTTACATTCCATTTGATCCTAATTATTAAACAGTATATTCAAGTTCAGTTTATTATTCAAACAGATAAAAGGATTTTCTATTTAAGGAAAGCCATCCAGTTACACTGAGTCACCTGACTGCTTTATAGCAATCACTCTTCCTGAACAAGGATGTAGAAACAGTGGACAGTCCATTGCATTGAGTCATTAACTTTGCAGCAATCCCCCAAACTGAGCATACATTTAGCAACAATGGAGTGGATAACAATAGATTCAGTGGTTGCTCATTATCAATAACACTATTACATTTTGTCAGTCATTTAAACCAACATCACAATATGTAACATTTCTGTAAATTAGGGGATTTTAGTTCCCCCACCCCCCATGCTTAACCAAATATAAGACAGTGGATTTGATAGTATGGCACAACTTCAAACCTACCATTGACCTAAATGGACAATTAAGAACAGCATTAGGTAGTCAAGAAATGCACGGTTACTCTGGAGGAGCTGCATAGATCCATACCTCAAGTGGGAGATCAACAGGGAAACTACTAGTCATGCTCTCCACAAATATATCCTTTATGGAAGAGATGTAAGACCAAAGTCACTGTTGGAAGAAAGTCATGAGATTTCTTGGGTGCAGTTTCATACAAGCCGTGTAGGGGACACAGCAAGACATTGGGAGATGAGTTCCTGTTCTGACCTGACCAAAATTTAACTTTTTGGCCGACATGTAAAATGTCATGTGCAGTGGAAAACACGCACCACATTTACACTACGTCCAGCTCTGCAATGCACTACTCCAGTGCGAACTCCACAGCAAATATGCACCCATTTGAATAAAAACTCAATTTTAAAAGGACGGCCATCCGGCAAAATTTGTATATTGCTGACTCAGCAGGGGTTGAATATAATTGCATGCCACATTTTTCAATTTTTAATTTAAAAACTTTGCTGCACTGTGTTTGCCTATCACGTAATATTCCAATAAAATGCATTGGAGTTTAGGTCGTGTGACAACTTTAAGGGATAAGGATAGTTTCACAAGGCATTTCACATCTGTATGTGATGTTATTGAAGATTGTAGACTTTTAAAAAATGGATGAGAGAATCAATCAATCAATATAATTATATTACTTAGCATGAGCTATGTTCATAAAAAATTAACAAAGCTCATGGTAAGTAATATTAAAAACAGTAAGTTAATCTTGTCTACCACAAGGTGTGTACCTTTTTATAAATTGAAGGCAGAAAAAAGTGTCAAAATGAACAGGTAATAAATATTTTTACTGTGGAATAATAAGGTATCTTTGTTGGATATTGTCTTGAAAACCCATTTTTTCTAAACATATTTTTAGGAGGATTTTTTTTCTTCGTCTGCTTTCTTTTAGTGGAGCTAAAATTCAACTTGGACCAGTACGTGAACAAACGGTACCCAGGCCTGGTGAAGATTGTGAGGAATAACAAGCGGGAAGGTTTGATCCGAGCCAGGATCCATGGCTGGAATGCCGCCACGTCTCCTGTTGTTGGCTTCTTTGACGCTCATGTTGAGTTCAACACTGGCTGGTAAGAAAAGGTCACATTTAACAAGTGAAAGTCCAAGCTGTTTCTTTGTTCTTGCCCAGATTTGGCTTTATGTTTGGCTTTTTAGAACAGAGGAGTGCCCTGTAGCAGACTCTGTGGAATATGTACTGCAGTTTGGTCTGGTCCTTAGGTTGCTCAATATCAAGATATAACTGATAAAGCATTATCAATAGAGCAGCCCAAAATCTAAATAGAAGTTTTGATATACTTTTAATTGGTTCTTTGTTTCTGTTTAAAGCACTGAATGAATTAAAATACATCCTAGTTTAAAAGAAACTGATTTTCTAACAAAAAGTCACAACTCAGAAGCCATTTGCCGCCTTTGCTTTTTGATCAAAGATGGTTGCGAATAACCTGACAAAAGCCAGCTGTATGTTGCTCCGCCTAGCTCCACTCACATACATCTGGGACACCGCCGGTAGAGAGTGATTTCTCCAACCAAATTTATGGTCTGGCCAATCAGGACGCAGGGCTGGAGTTTCATAGATGTGACGTAGTGGAGACGCGACCATGACGTGAGACTGTTTTGATAGCAATGGCGGCTCGTCGAGGAAGCAACCATTAACATTGATGCTGCTATTTCTTCCGTGTTGTCCAATCTACCTAATATTGTTTCATTAAAAGAACATCAGAGAACGCCTCTGAAGGCTTTTGTTGGTGGAAACCATGTTTTCGCCCTTCTCCCGACCGGATTTGGCAAGTTTTGTTTTCCGGGGCCAGCGGACGTGCAGACGCGGACGCGCCCCGGAGCGGTTAGCGGTTAGCGGTTAGCGCTAACTATGTTAGGAGGCCTTTAGTCCTCAACGCGGTCGGCCCGGAATCGACTCCGACCCGCGGCGCTTTGCCGCCTGTCTTCCCCCCTCTTCCTGTCAGCTCACTGTCAATAAAACGCGTGCCACTAGAGCCGCAAACACATTTTTTTTTTTTTTTTTTTTTTCCTGCGTCGCTATCATCAGCGTCACGGGTTAGCTTCGGTGTGAGTGGTTGAAATAGCACGTCAAAAGATGACAGACAAGTGGCTTATCCAATCATATGCAAGAATTTTTGATAAGGCCCAGCCTTCAATAAAGGCAATTCCTATGGCGGTGTCCCAGATGTATGTGAGTGGAGCTAGGCAGAGCGACATACAGCTGGCTTTTGTCAGGTTAGGTTACGAAGGCTCTTCCTTGAATATACCTGTCATGTTTGTCACGAATCAGAAACAGAGGACCCTGAATTCAGCCAGACATGCAGAGGTTAAAAATAAAGGGGATTTATTAACAGGGCAAAAACAGGCAGGAAACCAAAAAGGGAACCAAGCCAAAAAGCAAGGAGGCAGTGTCCAAAAAACTCTTAACAGTCCACAGCCAACAACCTAAAATAAACTGGTCAGGAGTCAGGCTGGTCTAATAACAAAAAGAGCAGAACAGGTCAAATAATCCAGGCAAAAACAGAATCAGGTTGGAGGCAAAAACTAACAGAATCAGGTTGGGTTACAGGCAGACAGGCAAAACAGAAAACTGGCAGTAGTGATGTTACGTGATGTGCCGAGGCTTCGAGGCGTGTGTAATGGAGGGGGGGCGTTTCCGTAAAGCGCGTATCGAAGCTTGCTTCATTTAGGGGAGGAACCGAAAACGATGACGTCCGAAGCCTCGCTGCCCGGCTGTACCACGTGACTGTTTCTGGAAGTGGTTCAGATTTTGCCAGATGACCGGTTCATTCAGAACCAGGCATGGCTGCATGCTGGATCATAAAACAGATTTGCTAACCAGATGCAGTTTAAAACGCCACTTAGTCTGTTTATAAGTTTCGTTTTTATTAATTCTGCATTTTTTAACTACATGCACCGTATTTCTGTGCTTCTGTGCTCCTCTCCCCCCTCCTTTCCCTCGGAGCAGGTGCTTTTATCACCATTCACCATTCAAAACGTGAATCACTACGTTTAATGTCCTCACGTGTGCCAGTTAAAGTCAATAGGAGAGTTACTAGCTGTGTTTCATGCTCTTTTGTTTTTAACAACATAGAATCAGTGGCGCTTCGGTGGGCGTGCTGTCTCACACTTTATTTCAGGTGCGCACTTTTAAGGGTCATTTTAAAGAACTTATAACATCAGGGGCTTCATCTCAGATCTGTCAGTACCCCTGTTCCCTTTATAGAAGCCCTTTGCAGTATTTAGTTATGCATTTCCCCACTGTTTATCCGTCGCACGCAGCGCACCAACGGGGGTAAAATCCGCCCACCTCACCGCCGCACTGACGAGAGCAATAGAAATTTGTCTGGTCAGCGCAGCGACTGACTGAGAAACCTGTCGCTGTGAAAGGTGATGAGAATGTTATAAACTGTAACAGTCTAGAAGTGCATTGAGCTGAAAAGAGGGAGACATCAGCAGCAGGATCGTGCGTAAAGACGCAGCGTGAACCTTTGTGTGCTTCAGTGTTGCTGCTGAGGGGAAATTGTTGACATTAATCCCCCCCCCCCCCGCCCCCAAAATTAGCATAATCTCACTCTTAATTTTTGATCAATATTGAGAGGTCTGATTATTACACACCATGCCATATCACATGACACTACTATTTTGGGAATAATTAGACACAGAGAATACATTCAAACAATATTTTATTATACACATATGTGTATACATAATTTATGTAGACAAATGATTTCGTCCTACACCCTTTGTGAAGTCATTCCCAAGAGCCATAATAGACAAAAAATCAATGCATCACACGTGTTAAGATACAGCTGGCTGTGATTATACACCTGGCCAGTAGGTGGTTTCGTGTGCACATGAAGCTCCAAGAAATGAACCCTTTCTTGAACCAGTTGGCTCAAGTGGTTCAATGCCTCATTAGGCTTCATCTCGCCATCACTAACTGGCAGGATCAGACTTACCCCAGGCAGGAAAAAACACGCAACGATCGGGCAGAGTGCAAGGGACAGAGGCAGGTATAAGTAGGGGAGTGAGCAGGTGAACAGAATGAGACTAATTACCAGACTAAGTGGAGCTGATCAGGGAAGTGGCTGGAGGTGGAACTGAACTGACTGAATAACTGGCATGTGAAAACAGGTTAAACTAAAACAGTTCAAGAACCAATCTAGAACACAAAATCAATGACAAGACCCAACCTAAGATGGAACCAAGACTGAAACAGGACACAAGCTAAAATAGAAAACAAGAACCCAAAAACAGAAACTAAACTAAGGCAGGAACTCAAACTATGACAATGTTACGATAGTTTAAAACTACAACACACGCTTAATTATTAGCCATGTTCTGCTTGAACAGAGAGAGCATGTTTGCAACACTTTTTGCTAACTTGGGAAGATAAGAATGGTTCAGTTTATAATATCAACTGAATATAAAATTTGACTCAAATGTGAATTTACTGAACATGTTTTTGTTAGCATGGAATTGGGATGTTCTTGGTTCATTGTAGTTCACTACACAATAATCAGTGTTGGCATTATCCTTGCAAATTATAACACAAAGATTCTTGGAGCATCACTAAACACATGTTAAGTACCATTAGTGGTGCTTTTACCAGAGTTCTGAAAAACACTGCTGTAAAACATGTACATTTAGTTTGAGCTGAAATTGTCGGGATTGCAAAATAATTTTATTTGTGGTGCTGGACAGATTTTGTGGAATGAAATTACTTCTGGGGATCTCCCCGTGTCTGCCTGTTTCATAAGTTTGCGAGCAAATATATCGCTGAAATCGATGCAATTGGCACCTAATTTGAGCCTGTCATGTTGTCAGTATTTGAAGATGAAGTGTAGCTTTAGTTTCCTTGGAAGCTGCCTGGAAGGCACGAATTCCATGCAGGGGGATAAGGCTGAGGACGGGAGAAGTAGAGAAATTGAGGAGGACAGCTGCCTGTCACAGCTGGGTTTCAAATTAATAAGTCTCTGGATGCAATCCAAGGCTTCTGGTAGAATAGATAGCTAAAATGTATATGAAATATGAATTCTTTAGTCGTTCCTTGATTGACCAGGTTTTCCTTAAACATCACAAAATTGTTCACCCATTAAAATAATATGCAGGCATCTATAATCAACACAGCTCTAACTTTAGTATGATTGAAAGCTATATAATTGTCCATAAATCTGTAGGAAAGCTTGTAAAACTGCGATTCTGACATTTCCTTCATTCTTCCAGACTATTGTTGCCGTGACAAATTTATATACATGGGAAAGAAAAACGAAACTGCAGTGGGTGACCTTATCAGTTACATGATTTTACAGAGTGTATCAAAAAAAGTTTACAATAATAACATTATGATGTATATTTCAAATATGGACCAAATCACTGATCCACTTTGCCTGACATGTGGGACTGAAAGGAGACATCTGATTTGACAATAGACAGGAAGTGATGAGATAATAGTTTCAAGCGGAAACAGAAAAATTCCAAGAAAATAAATTAACAAAAAGGTCAGAGGCCAGATTTTGTTTAAATGTAGCTGAATACTCTTGAGCTTAGAGCAATGTTAATGCATTCAGCTTCAGGTAATATGCTCAACCCTCACTAACATTTGAGGAAATTGGGGATTTGAAAATTTACTGATTTGTACAAGTTAAGCACATAGGTCTAATTAGATGCAGGTTTTAGATTAAATTTAGATTTGACAGTCATGGAAATCTCTGTTTTGCTAAAATCTGAACCACACAGATGAAAATTACGTTTGTTCATAGAATTCTGCAGGACTCATCTTTTGCTCCCATTCCTCACGTGAAGCAACTTTTTCGGCAAATCCTTAACTATTCCGGACTATTCTACTCAGGAGGAGGACTTACAAACATTATCTACCCGTGCATATATGAGTATCAATTAATATTCCAAAAGAAGCTTATAGTATGACATGTGGGTTGATTATCTAGCTGAGCGGTGTGTAATTTACTAATCTATAATATACTACTCTGATTTGTATAATAATTGATAAATTATTGTAAATTGACAATGTAACATTATTAATTGTTGCAAATGTCAGAAAATAAACATTTTCGCATTGTTAAACAGAATAATCCCGCTTTGAAATTTAACATTGGTAGGTGTACAATTTCAAAATTAAGTTATATAATGTTAAAATATATATTTTTTTAATGTATACAGTTGAGTTTAGAAAGCTTATGGGCATGCTTATGAAACATGAGGGCGCAGCCTAATTTTATGGTGGTCCTCCAAACATATAATGTTTGGTGCACCGGTGCAAACATTATAGCTTTTTGCTGTTGGAATGATGACCTAAAGATCCTGATGTCTTCTACTGGCAAGCTGATTGGTCACGAGTTCCAAGTGTCTATCATGGTACTGCAGTTGAATTCCCTGAGCTCATGAGAGCAACTCATTCTTTCAAAAAAATTTGTAGAAGCTGTTTCCATCCTTAGGTTCCTGATTCTTTTACATATTTGGCCAAAGAAGTGATTAGACACTTGATTTTAATGATTTGGAAGGATGTCCCAATATTTTTGTCATTGTATTTGTGTATTCTTTGGATGCTCACAACTCTCCTTAGGCTTATTTGGCTAAATTAAAAGCACTTTAACGGAATGGTACGCTCAACCTAGCCAAAAAAAGAATAATACTACAAATGTACCATCACAGACTATTCCACTAACAGAGGCTTGCAGAGGGAGGTTTTAATGATCCTTGAGCACACTGTTCATGGCTTGAATGAGAACCGCAGGCTCAGAGGTCACGCATGGCATGCCAACCAGCCTGGAAGCAGCACTCATGAGAATCTGCATCATCGCCTAATGATACAGATGATAATTGACACCTGTGTGGTGCCCACAACAGTTTTCCCATCTGTTCTTTCTAGAAATAGACGTGCAATTCCTACCTCCACATAGCCGCTCTCACCTCCACACAGTTTGCTCAGCCTTCAGCTGTCTCAGTTATCGCACTGGCCCATCACCAGCCTCACTTCTTCTACCAAACAGGCTGTGGCCTTAGCTCACCTGCTGCCAACAAGGAGATTTTCTTCTCCCAGCTGCCACCCTCACAAACATGCTCACATACACCCTCACTGAGAAGTCATCTTCATCTTTATTTGGCAACCAGCAGCACTACCTTTTCCTGCCTTTGTCATGGTTTACAAAGGTACAAGTACTGACACAACAGTAGGAGTCCATGAACACATTCGTTGTATAATGTATAATGTGCCTCGGTCGAGGCAGATGACCGTTCATACTGAGCCCGGTTCTGCTGGAGGTTTTCCTTCCCGTTAATGGGGAGTTTTTCTTTCCACTGTCGATTCATGCTTGCTTAATATGAGGGATTGCTGCAAAGCCATGGACAATGCAGACGACTCTTCCTGTGGCTATACGCTCTCCAGGAGTGAATGCTGCTTGTCAGGACTTTGATGCAATCAACTGGTTCCCTTATATAGGAAATTTTTGACCAATCTGTATAATCTGACCCAATCTGTATAATATGATTGAATTTGACTTTGTAAAGTGCCTTGAGATGACATGTTTCATGAATTGGCGCTATATAAATAAAATTGAATTGAATTGAATAAACTATCTGCTGCAGGTTTTGGAACTGGGTTCCAGGTTGGTACTGAAAGAAGAGGCAGGTAAAGTTAGATAAAGTTGTGGAAATGATGAATAATGGGCTGATGTTAAGGTTTACTGATGTGAAGATGATTGGAATTCCTGAAAAAGGCGAGTCTATCTACAGAGCTGAGGTTGACAGAAGTTTGATTTATGCCAGTCATGAAATGTTTTCATGTAACTAGCAGATGGGTGGAGCAGAGGCAAGGATTCTGATAGTAGTTACCAAGGGTCTGACATAGGAGGGGGAGAAAGAAGGAGAGGGATTCAGGAAGATGTTTTCCACACAGGCACTAACAAACCAAGAAACAATTCACTGGAGTCCAGAACTTGGACATAAATGGAGGGATTGAGTTCCTGTCAGGGGAGATAAGGGAAGATAGTAGCAGAGCTTTGAAGAGCAAGGAACACAAAGAGTTGAGTGCCTGATTACCACTTGTGTTACCAAAACAATCTTGCGTCTGTCTCAGGAAACCAGCTCCTCTTTAAGCTCCTCCTGATGAGCCACAGCTGCGGAGCCACAGCCTGCCGGTCCCACCCTGGAAAGAAAGGAAGAGGAGAAAACCATAAAGCAACCTACACACAGCTCTGTGGACATGGCAGCCTTCAGATCTGCTTTTGTATGAGGTTTTATTTACTGGAGTCAAAGTGAACTAGAACCATATCACTGTGATTATGGTTCAAGTGCTATTGTTAGGTGAAAGGATGTAGCCACGGAGAAGATGAGAGGCATCGTCAACAAGCATATTTGTGGTAGGCTACTTTATATGAGAACGTGTTGTGTGTGTGTATACGTGTGTGCGTGAATTTATCTTCTGTACACCTGCAAACATTCTGCTCTGCTTTATTCAGATAGATTTACTCGTGTTATCTGCAGTTTCTGTTTGTTAGAACGGAAAGAATACCTATTTATCATAATATGATTATTCACCATGGCACATTCATTGATAAATGAGATGGATGGTTGCTGAGATGTTGTGGTGAATCTCCCTCAATGACCTTGCACTCACTGCCTGTGCATACTGAGCCAGAGACAGCACTGTCAGCTCTTAGCTGCAGCACTGTGATTCATTGGCAAAGGCTTCCCCTCTAGGGGAGCTGTACATTTGCAGCTAAAATGTATTGCTAGTTCACATTATTATTAACGCAAACATAATTGCGTCGTACTGTATGGTGCATTTGAAACCAGTTTTCCATTCCCTCACACATACTGCTTTATGAGGATTTAAGAGGCTGGTGGTTTTCACCACAGTAACTATGGTGTTTGAATACCACACCTCTGCTTTGCTTTAATATGAGGATATAAAACTGTAGCTTATGGTTACAGTGGTATTGCATCAACTATAAATCCATTCCTGCCAGCACCTGATAACGCTTCAACCATGTGACAGCAGTTGTATGTTATATTCTAAACAAGAACATGCTGTAAATAAGCAGATTAGGAAGGAGTAAAGGGGGCTGTGTAATTAGGGCTAACTGTGTCCATAGCTTTAAACACTGATGCTGAGAGGAAGCGCAGGGAAATTGATATTTATGTGGCTTCTGCAGTTAAATCTTTGGTTATTAAAAATGAACAACCCCCAGAGAAACATCTGCACCACGCTGACTGTGTGTTGAGTATAATATTGTTATTGCTGGGAGTTTGTAAAAAATGTCATGCTTCAAACAGCAGCACTTTGATGAATTTTGAATATACCACTGTCTTTATAACTGAAAGAATATCGGAGAAGCAGAAAAACTGGAAATGTATAAAACCAAATCTGGGTCGAATCAACGTCCTGTATTTGTTATGTTATATCTACCCATCTTTAACATACAGTGCTTTGCAAAAGAATTCACGTCACCCCTGACTTTTTCCACATTTTGGCATGTTGCAACCTGAAATACATTTATTTATATAGATGTATTTGATAGACTTTTTGGGTTAGTCTTGACCAAATTTGCACACCTACCCTCTGTCAGACTGGATGAAGAGCATATGAAATAAGCCAATTTCAAGTCACAAAATTCCAATTAGATTTAGGTCTGAACTTTGATAGGAGGGCAGTATATTGTCTTACTTGTTGGTGGACCTTCCCAGTGGTAATTCGTATGCAACCTCTAACAGGGTTTCTTCCTGTATTTAGCCCTGTGTGTTCTTCCATCAGCTTTGAGCAGATGCCCTCTCCCTGCTGAAGCAGCACGGCAGGCTCCACTGTGGGGGATGAGCTGTGCGGAAGGGCTGTAGCACAGCAGAGAGCGAGGGGGAGGGACCTGGAAGGTGTGCTTGTTCAAATTTTCAGGCTAAGGCCATGGTTTTCTCAGAACGCCCTACTGCAGCTTTGAGCTTTCAAATGTATTTTCTTATTTTAGAACAAAGGAGACTCCTTACATTAGCATGCCTCACTTTTCAGATTATTATAAAACTTTTGAAAATAAATATTTCCCTTTTGGAGTCTCACAGAAGGGAAATTTGTCTGTGTTTAACACATCCCTTAGTGAGCAGTGTGCTGCCACACTGAGGGGTGTACAGGGAGCAATCTTTGATCAAGGGTCTTGCTCAGGGATCCAGAGTGACAGACTGAGTTTCGAACCGGCAACCTTTGCAGCCTCTCCAAGAGGCATGGTTGCCTACCCACTAGACCACCACTTAAATTCAATTCAATTCAATTTTATTTATATAGCGCCAATTCATGAAACATGTCATCTCAAGGCACTTAACAAAGTCAAGTTCAATCATATTATACAGATTGGGTCAGATTATACAAATCAGATATAATTTACAATTGAACTATTATGTTTTAAATGTGTTTATGTATTACTTTGTGTTGGTTTATAACATTAAAACCTGATAAAGTATTAATAGTTTATGGGAAACAGTATATTCCTTTTTGGTAATATGGGACCGTGCATCAAAGCTAGTAGTCATACAGTTACAGAGATACTTTAAATTCATGGCAGATAGCATTTCTTCTTAGTAAAAGTAAATTATGGTCCCATAATACTTTGCACAGGAGTACCTGAACTGAAGTGAATGAGAAAGCTCTTACAATACTGAGAGCTTCAGATCCCAGGCTAGAATGACCTCCAGAAACATAGAAAACACGCAGATTTATGCTGCTTCCACAATTGTTCAGTACCTAACCACATCCTGAGTAAATACATTTGGAATGGGTACCAAATGTTACATCGCAGTCTAAGGCCCTTTTCCAGCTTTCTGCCTCTGCAAGCTGCTCCAGGTGAAGCCAGACGCCATAATGAATTGAAATTCTGTGCGGACCCCTTTACCTTCTTGAAATTCTGCTTCTTTCATGGGAGGCAGAAGACCAGCCAGTTTTATTATGTGCTCTAAATATGCATGTCGAAGCTGCTCTGTGAGACTGGCAACAAAAATTACAGCGGTTGGTTGCACAGTCAAAGATTTAAAATGGGTAAAAGCACTTTCCATATTAATTCCTTTACCATGTGCACCCAGCAAATGCAAATTAGAACATGCAGGGCTCATAACATTTCGTGTTGTATAAAGCAGTGCAGAAAGTGTTTTTTTCCCCATAAAAACTAAATAACATAGTTTTTATGATACTAAATGTAATTTCACAATATGTTGTATTATAGAATTTATTTAAAATGTTTCAGTCAGCCTTCATGATTTTCCCTTGTAAACTCAAGCTTAATCTCAAAAATTAAAAAATATCTCTCATCTTTGTAATTAATTTTCTCCATCCATGCACAAGTCTCTTGGAAATGCCTTTTTACATCAAAACATTAAAAACCTCGTGTAAATGTATTGGATTTTTTCATGTCAACCTCAACATCTCACAGTGCAATAATCCCGAGGTAGTTTGATTTCAACTTTTTCTCTTCAAAATGTTCAATATCTGGGAAAAATAAAACGTTTCTGTAACGTTTCTGGCACTGGAGCTGCTGATTGCAATCAGCACACCTGTGTCTGTCTCCGCCCTGGCTGCTTAAAAGCTCTGCTCCTCGCAGCCTCCAGTGCCAGAACGTCTCTAGCCATTCGGTGAGCGCTTCCAGCCTTTTTTTGAATTCCTGTCTGCCTGTCTGCCTCTCGACCTGTTCTGCCTCTGTTTTTGGAAACCTGCCCGCCCCTTTTGGATTTGTCTGCCTGCCTGGGTCCTGCCTGTCAGCCTCAGAGAACTGGACTGCCTCACCGTGTTTCTGACCCCAGCCTGTCCGTGAGTAAAACGAGTTCGCCTGCCCCCTGTCTGTCTGTGCTTTCTGGATTGTGACCTGGACCTGGACCTGGACGCTCTGTTGGATTCTCCCTTGGAAACCGCTGCCTGTGTTAAACGGATTTCCCCCTGACAAAGACCCGGACCGGACCTGGACAAAGAGCCCTGGATAATCCCCTCTCGGACGCCTTTGACAAGAGGAGTCAGAGTTCTGCCCTCAGCACGTCCAGGTTAGTGACCCTACTTCTCTCTCACCAACCTGTCAGTATCTGCTGGTCACTAACCTGCGACTCTGCCTTCAGGAGCGGCCAGTCGCAGAGTGCGAGCCGAGCCAGGGGACCGCGCCGCCAGCGTCAAAATAAAGACTGTTTATATTTTGTACTCACTTGTTTTCGGGTATTTCTTGGGTCCTCCTAAATTCATCACAGTACGTTCTGGCCAAACATGGACCCTGTACCCGAAACCCAGTGGCGCGCGGGGGTAGAGAAATCCATTTCTGAATTAGAAGCCGGCGTCTCGGAGATTTTAGGCCATCTTCGTACTCAGGGGAGCACGCAGCCTTCACTTCCGCAAGCCGCTTCCTCTGGCCCTCCGTCACTTCCGGTGACGTCGTTCTCGTCGGAGCCCCGTCTCTCCCCGCCGGCAATGTTCTCCGGTGATCCAGAACATTGCAGGGCTTTTCTCACACAGTGTGAGATACACTTTGAATTGCAACCTTCCTCATTCCCTTCAGACCGGTCCAAAGTAGCGTACGTGATTTCACTGCTTGCCGGCAAAGCCAGGTTGTGGGGAACTTCCGAGTGGCAGAATGACTCACGCATCTGCCACTCATATCATGACTTCTCCACGGAGCTTGTAAGAGTTTTCAGTCCCTTGCTGCCCTGCCGGGAATCCTCTAGGGGGCTTCTGACCCTGAGACAGGGAGATAGGTCTGTGGCAGATTATGTTATTGATTTTCATTTGTTGTCTGCCGACAGCCTCTGGAACGAGTTTGCCCTTATGGACGTTTTTATTTTTGGGCTCAACGATAAGATTAAGGATGAGCTTGCCACTCGAGAGTACCCTAAATCCCTGAAGCAGCTCGAGGAGCTGGCTAATAGAGTGGATCTCCGCCTCATGGAACGGCGAAGGGAACGTCGTTCGACATCTTCTGTTCCCCCTCGAGTTTCGGCTCCTTCCCCTGTTACGTCACCGGTTTCGCCTAAGCTTTCAGAGCCAGAGCCCATGCAATTGGGTAAGGTGGGCCTAACCAAGGATGAGTACCAGCGCAGGCAACAGCAGAGACTTTGCCTTTACTGTGGAGGGGTGGGCCACCAAGTCCGGAACTGCCCGTTAAAAGACCAAGCTCAGTAGGGGGTGGGGCATCCCTACTGAGCTACACCAAGCTTGCTGTCCCACCTAACCGTTTAATTCCTGCTACCTTGTCTTTCTCCTCACAGTCCCACAGGCTCTCGGTTTTCATTGATTCAGGAGCCGACACTGAGTTTCTGGATGAGGGTCTGGCCAGGAAGCTTAACATCCCACTACAGAACGCCTCTTCAGCCCGTAGTGTTCTCGCCCTGGATGGGCACGAGCTCAACCAATCACGCCTCGTCTCGGAGCCGGTGGAAATGACCTTGGGAGGTAATCATAAAGAGAGACTCACCTTTATGGTTATTGACTCCCCGCAGGTTCCAGTGATCCTGGGCGCTACCTGGCTCCGCAAACACAACCCCCAGATTGATTGGAGGCGTAACGAGATTACGGGTTGGGCCTCTTCGTGCTCCGAGTCCTGTCTGTCCTCTGCTCACCCTCCCCGCTCTCCCGAAGGTAAAGCAGACGAGTTTTACCCGGACCTGTCCAGAGTTCCTTCCGTATACCATGATTTAAAGGAGGTCTTTAATAAGGCCAAGGCCACGAGTTTACCTCCTCATCGCCCATATGATTGTGCGATCGACCTGTTGCCAGGCGCCGCCCCACCCAGAGGCCGCCTTTACTCATTATCCCCTCCAGAATCCCAGGCCATGCAGGACTACATTAGTGGGTCCCTAAGAGCAGGCATCATCCGCCCGTCGTCCTCTCCAGCTGGGGCGGGATTTTTCTTTGTTGAAAAGAAGGACGGCTCCCTCCGCCCTTGCATTGATTATAGGGGCCTAAATGACATATCGGTTAAAAACCGATATCCTATTCCCTTGATGAACTCTGCTTTTGACCAGGTCCAAGGGGCTAAAGTTTTTACCAAGTTGGACCTCCGCAACGCCTACCACTTAGTCCGGATTAGGGAGGGAGACGAGTGGAAGACCGCTTTTAACACCCCCACCGGCCATTACGAATACCTGGTGATGCCTTTTGGCCTAACTAATGCCCCAGCAGTCTTTCAGAACCTGGTTAATGAGGTTCTTGGGGACATGATCGGCCGGTTCGTCTTCGTTTATCTTGATGATATTCTCGTTTATTCCAAGGACCTGGCTTCTCATCAGCAACACGTCCGCTCTGTCCTCCTCCGCCTCCTTCAAAATCAACTTTACGTTAAGGCAGAAAAATGCGAGTTTCATACTACTTCTACCTCCTTCCTTGGGTTTATTCTGTCGCCTGGGCAGATTGCCATGGACCCAGCCAAGGTTCGGGCCGTAACGGAGTGGCCTACTCCGGTGGACCGTAAGCAACTCCAGAGATTTCTGGGATTTGCTAATTTTTATAGGAGGTTTATCAAAAACTACAGCCAGGTAGCCTCTCCTCTCCACGCCCTCACCTCTTGTAAAACTAAGTATATGTGGAATGAACAGGCAGACAAGGCTTTCAGGCGCCTTAAAGAGCTGTTCACTTCAGCCCCGGTCCTCGTTTCTCCTGACCCTGAGAAGCAGTTCATAGTAGAAGTGGATGCTTCTAGCTCTGGAGTCGGAGCCATCCTCAGCCAGCAGGGGGAGGATGGTCGTGTGCACCCCTGTGCTTTTTTTTCCAGGAGGTTATCCAGTTCTGAGCAGAACTACGATGTGGGCAACCGAGAACTTCTGGCAGTTAAACTGGCCCTTGAAGAGTGGCGGCATTGGCTCGAGGGCTCCAAGATACCATTTCTAGTCTGGACTGATCATCGCAACCTGGAGTACCTCAAGACAGCTAAAAGACTCAACCCCAGGCAGGCCAGGTGGGCACTATTTTTCAGTCGGTTCAGTTTCACCCTCTCTTACAGACCGGGGTCTAAAAACACCAAGCCGGATGCCTTGTCAAGGGTCTTCGAGGCTAACGAGGGGGATCCGGAGGTGGAACGGGGGTTCATCTTGCCGGATTCTGTGAGGTGTGCTGTCTCCCGCCTGGAACTTGAGAGGGAGGTAAGGGAATCCCTCGCCTCTGTCCAGATGCCCGAAGCCTGCCCCAAGGACAGGCTCTTTGTCTCTCCTGAACTCAGATCAAAGGTGCTAGAGTTCTGTCACAGCTCCCGGTTATACAGCCATCCAGGCGTGAGCAAGACCATTCGCCTCATCAGGTCTCAGTTCTGGTGGCCGTCTCTTGTCAGAGATGTCGGGGAGTTTGTTGCAGCCTGTTCCTCCTGCAGCCAGGCTAAGGTGTCTCGTCGTCCCCCTTCTGGCTTGCTTCATCCTCTCCCAGTCCCTCCTCGACCGTGGTCCAGCCTCTCAATGGACTTTATCACGGGTCTCCCCTCCTCTGACGGTCACTCGGTCATCCTCACGGTCGTTGACCGTTTTTCTAAGATGGTCCATCTGGTCCCCTTAAACAAGCTTCCCTCTGCCAAGGAGATGGGGTTCATCCTTGCCAGGGAGGTTTTCAGGCTGCACGGTCTGCCCTCTGACATTGTGTCAGATCGGGGTCCCCAGTTTGTGGCTCGTTATTGGAAAGAGTTCTGTGCGATGCTGGGGATTTCTGTAAATCTCTCCTCCGGTTTCCACCCCCAGTCAGATGGACAAACTGAACGGATGAACCAGGAGGTCGAGACGAAGATCCGCCTTTTCTGCCAGGCGGACCCCTCTAAATGGGCGCAGAACTTACCTTGGGTGGAACATGCGATAAACGCTACACCCTCCTCCTCTACTGGCCTCTCTCCCTTCTATGTGGTTTACGGTTTCCAACCGCCAGTGTTTACCACAGAAGAGGTCGAGTCCAGAGTCCCGTCCGCCCGTCTTTCTGCTCTGAGGTGTCGGCGAGCCTGGAGAAGGGCCAGGAAGGCCATACTCGCCGCGTCTCAGAATCAGTCCCGTGCAGCCAATCGTCGGCGGGTTCCTGCTCCAACCTATCGAGTGGGAGATAGGGTTTGGCTGTCCACCAGGGACCTTCCTCTGAGGGTGGACAGTAAGAAGCTGGCGCCACGCTTTATTGGACCATTTCCCATCGCCAAGATCATCAATCCAGTGGCGGTCCGTCTCCGTCTGCCTTCAACCATGAAGGTTCACCCCACCTTCCACGTATCCCGTATCAAGCCTGTCCACACCTCCAGTCTGTCTCCCACCACCTCGCCCCCACCTTCCCCCCGCCTGGTGGATGGCTCTCCGGTTTACACCGTGAAGAGGATCCTTAAGTCCCGTAAATGGGGTCGAGGCACCCAGTACCTCATCGACTGGGAGGGTTATGGCCCTGAGGAACGGCAGTGGGTTCCGGCTCGCCACGTCTTGGACAAATCCCTCATTAGGGATTTCCACAGAGCCCGTCCAGACCAACCTGGGGCGTCTGGAATCCGCCCTTGAGGGGGGGGCTCTGTAACGTTTCTGGCACTGGAGCTGCTGATTGCAATCAGCACACCTGTGTCTGTCTCCGCCCTGGCTGCTTAAAAGCTCTGCTCCTCGCAGCCTCCAGTGCCAGAACGTCTCTAGCCATTCGGTGAGCGCTTCCAGCCTTTTTTTGAATTCCTGTCTGCCTGTCTGCCTCTCGACCTGTTCTGCCTCTGTTTTTGGAAACCTGCCCGCCCCTTTTGGATTTGTCTGCCTGCCTGGGTCCTGCCTGTCAGCCTCAGAGAACTGGACTGCCTCACCGTGTTTCTGACCCCAGCCTGTCCGTGAGTAAAACGAGTTCGCCTGCCCCCTGTCTGTCTGTGCTTTCTGGGTTGTGACCTGGACCTGGACCTGGACGCTCTGTTGGATTCTCCCTTGGAAACCGCTGCCTGTGTTAAACGGATTTCCCCCTGACAAAGACCCGGACCGGACCTGGACAAAGAGCCCTGGATAATCCCCACTCGGACGCCTTTGACAAGAGGAGTCAGAGTTCTGCCCTCAGCACGTCCAGGTTAGTGACCCTACTTCTCTCTCACCAACCTGTCAGTATCTGCTGGTCACTAACCTGCGACTCTGCCTTCAGGAGCGGCCAGTCGCAGAGTGCGAGCCGAGCCAGGGGACCGCGCCGCCAGCGTCAAAATAAAGACTGTTTATATTTTGTACTCACTTGTTTTCGGGTATTTCTTGGGTCCTCCTAAATTCATCACAGTTTCTGCCTAAAGAAAGTGAAACATATATTTTTTATTGCCTAATGCTTGCTGATATATTACCCCAGGATGCAAAATATCAGTTATTTAGAAGCAAAACCTGAAACATTACCCTTAAATCATACAGAGTTTGACGTGAGTCAGTCATGTTTCTCACACTGTACCTTTTAAATTAATTAAGCTATAAAACATCTAATGTTGCACCAATGGCTCACTCAAGTGTCTTTACTATCATTAACTGCTGGAAATCAAGTGAAACCCTACCCATGTTTAGTTTAGGGACTCTGTGTTTCATCAGAATTTTCATGTTTTTCATGATTTTGAACTGCAGAACATTTTAGTGCATTGTAGATTTATACCATAATACTAATATTCATTCACATACTTGATGTTAAGAAATATGTAAAATAAAATAAAAACTAACCAATTGCAGAAAAAATAGGTAGTTTTAATGTGAGGAAAAACAAAATTACTGTCTGATTCTGTAAGTGAGGAGGATAGAGTCAGGAAAAATGTTTTATGAGAAGCAGTAGCTTGGAGATCTAGCACACCAGCACCCTACACAGGGATTTAAAAGTATCCTTGTTGTAATTCACCTCAGTGACGTATAACCGCTCGAGACAAAACCTTAAAGGTAGAGTGGACACTTTTTCCGGAAATGTAGGTAAGAAACGCTAACGTAACATCTTAAATAACGCAAGACCCTCTTACCTGCTCTTCTGTTCCTCATTGTGATCGTATGGAAAATTTCCTAAATCCTCTCATTTTTTTTTTTTTTATTCTGGGGACTTCCTCTTTTTCTCATAAATTGGTAAGATAGTTTGCTTCCTGTGACTATCAGCCATTTTCAAAGTATACAGTGAGAGCAGCGGAGCTACAATGAACAGCTGAAACTGAAGCTAACTGGATACATAAACACTAGAACAGCGCATGCTCAGCCAGGAAGCGGAAACTAAAAAGGATCATGTATACACATTGGTGTTACGTGAGCGCGTCACAATGATTGCCATGTGGGACAGCCAATATGTAAGGTGATTCCCCCGGAACTCAAAGCCAAAAAAAGATTGTCCACTATACCTGTAAATTAAAACCCTAAAATTCTGCCAGCATTTAATCTGATTTAGACAACTATTGTTGAGTTGATAGGGCAACATCAGCACTTTCCTTTTTTTTCCAAATAACTGTCTTAACAAATTACCATATTATCAAGGACCCATGTGTTGAACACATACTAGAAGTACAGGGATGCATCTGAAAATCTCAATTCCTTGCAAATAACTAGTAAATATTTTTACTGGCAAGAGTTTAACTGTCAAAACATTATTTTGAAGACATTGTCTGCCGTGCCACTCATACTCTTAGTTTGTCTGCCGTTAGTTTTCCCCACAATGTTCAACTCCATGAGGACTGAGAATGTTACTTTTGCCCTAAAGTTGTGTCCAGTTCCAACTGCAGGCAACTGTGACCCAAATAGTATTTTGGGCGGGCAAGTAACCTGGTCGGGCTTTTTAGAACCAGTGTAAATCCTCAGATCGGGCCCCTATCTGATTTTTTTCTAGTCAGATTTGGACCATTTCCATATGTGGTCCTGAATCCGGCTAATATCTCATCTTTTGGAATGTAACTCCAGTGGGGAAAAAACAAAATGGATTTAATGCATCTTTGGTGTCACTTCCATCGACATTTGTCACAACTTTGCATCGGAGGCAGCTGGAAGTGATAGCATTTAGCATTAGCAGCTGCCTGTTACAGCTCTGCTCAGTGGCGAGACAGTGAGATGTTAGACCTCATATGGAATAAAACCTCTATTAAAGCCAAATCTGGCTAAAATTCTGTACAATCCTGCACAAGGAAGACTTTGGAACACTGAAGAGCTTTTCACTCATTGCAATCCATTGTATCGCATTTCAACAACAGAAGCAGAGTGTCGTAATCTGCCCTTGTTGCGAAGTGATACAACAGATCATAACGAGTGTTCTTCCTTAGGAGGTCTCTGTGAAGTTATTAAAATCCCTCCGCCTCCATTCCCGCATCAAAACAGACCTCTGTTCAGTCCAAGCTCCGTGAAATGCCAGAATACAGAGTTTCAATCTCATTTGTGAGTTTCTCCTTCAGCACCCGCTGACATAATAAATGCTGTCTGTTGGGTGCTTTAAAAAAATAACACCTATTTCTTCAATGTTTCCTTGTTATTGTTGTTTTGTACATGCGGGTCACTTTGGAGCCACAAAGAGTTCATTCTGGAGTAAGATATATGCAAGATTTTAAAAGTAAAACATCTGCAGTGGGAACATAGCCTAACATTCTCTTTTTTTCCTATATAAGGATCAACTTATTATCTGGGAACTACATTTAAAAGCTCTAGTACCACCAAGTGATCAGATCATTTTTTTCATTCATATTAATCAGAAAGTAGTCCAAGCTGTCAGTTTAACTCTAAGTTTCAAGCAACTGGCCTGCCAAGGTGATTAAATCTTCATCAGCGCAGATAGTACAGCCTTGTGTGACATTGGGTAAGACTATTATTGGGTCACTACCAGGGCTTTGAACCGATTTTTTTCCCCAATCGGTTCGTTCCGAACAGAAACGGAATTATAACGTTTCCGGTTATGAGTTCCACCAATAAATTGACGTTCCCGAACCGGTTAGAACAAAAAAATACTGTTCCCGGAACGGTTAATTTCGTTCCTGTCAGCTGTTTGGAATGAGCGCGTGCACGTGCCCGCAACACACAGATATAACTTCACATGCACGGAAATAACACGCAGGTTTGTAGCCCCATTGGTGTTGAACTCTAACTTTAATATGCATGAAAACTGAACCAAGAGGCATTTCAGTGTTTCCCGCAGGAATTTGCTTAGGCGAAGTTTTGTGCGGACCGAGGCGGGGGGGGGGGGGGGGGTATCCATGTGTTTTTTCCCTGCCATTCAGTATATGCACGCGTGAAAGCAGCAACAAAAAACTGCGTGTTAACGTCAAATAAATATGCAGCAAATCGAATTCGTTTCTTTGTGTTTTTTTGTGTTTTTTTTTTGGAATGTTGGCGAGGCGGTAGCGTGAGTTTGGCGAGGCGGCCCTCGCCAAGACAGTGCTGCGGGAAACCCTGCATTTGGCTTATTAGTAGGCCGAGAGATAATGTAGGCCTACAATGAACAGGGTGAAAGGGGCGGCGCACACCCTACGATCATGCCGAATGCCAGACCGTCCAGTCCGTCACTGATCATAATTTACCTCTTATTTAAGATGTGTAGCTCTAGTGGAGACACCGCTCTCGCTCCATTCAGTCAGCGAATGTGTGATGTGATGTCACACAGGAAGTGAACCTCAGCCGTCATGGTAACGTGCGCAGGAAATTTTTTATTTTTTTTTTAGTTAATTAGGCAACGGAAACTTTGAGGAACGAAATAAAACCGGTATTGACCGGTTACCATTATTTTTAAATAAGTGTTCCAGTTCCAGAACATCAAAAATAATAAAGTTTCCGGTTTCGTTCCTGTTCCCTGTAAAATACAAAAAGTTCCCGGTTTTCGTTTTCGTTCCTTGAACCGGTTCAAAGCCCTGGTCACTACTGTGATATTTGAGCTTTGTTTGTGTCAAGTAGCATCAAAAAGTTTTTAAGATGTCTAAAAACAGTCTGTGCCCGCCTAACTTATCTAGTGATCAAATTGTGTATGGTACAGTGTCAAACATGTAGCGAGACAATTTTATCCTATGTTACTTTGGCACTGAGACAAAAGGCAGCAATACAGACAGGGTATTAAGCAGCTTCTTGCTGTTTAGAAATCTGGCTCTTAGCTGGTCCTTTGCTGCATCAGCAGGAAATATCCTCACAATTCTGCTCTAAGACACTTCAAGAAACTATGGCAATGATGTGTTATATCTTTTTAGGTCAACAGCACTTGGCAAAGCAAGTTGAAAAAGCTCTGATGAAGAAAATCTCTTTTTGACTTTGAAAAACAGCAAACAGCCTTGTTTACAGAAGCTGAGGCGAAAAACGGTGTCAATGTTGTTATGTGTAAAACTTTCTGAAAGTGTAAGTGTTTCAGCTTACAGCTATATCAAACCTCACGCAACAGTAAATACCTACCCTAAATGTTTGATATAAATGTCATCAGAAAAAATACAAACTAAAGATTCCTTAGCCAAAAGGCTCACCTTGGGACTGACAGAAATGTGCACTGTTCTTCACGGTCTCCCAAAATGTTAGTCTCTCAGTTTCCATTAATTACTCTGTTTCATATAAGAACAACAAGCCAGGCTGGGCCCATTTCCATTGACATCTTAGTCCTCTTTCTTCAAATGAGTTTGTGCGTGCATGCGTGCACGTGCAGAGGAGCTGTATCCTGTAAAGAATTTCATATGAGAGGAAGATCAAAGATTTGGGATCGTTTTTCAGCAGTAGATTTAACAAATTTGACTTGCAGGAGACACATTTGTGTATTTTAATGAATTCTTGGATTAAATGGTAGTTTCAAATAGCTGAAGGAGGTTACTGCACAGCTTGTGTTGTTGACGTGAAACCAAGACACACAGACATCAAATGTAGATAATTAATTTTCAGTAGCACCACATTTCTGACAGTATTGCAGTGTTGCCACTGAAGGGTCGGTCAACTAACCTAGCACTGCTACTTCTAATGATGTCCTCAATGAAGAAGGAAAAAAACTGTTTTTTTTTATTATTTAAAAGTATACTTTCTCAAACAAATCAAAATGAGAGAAAAAAATTAGAAATTGATGTAGTTTTGGCAGTGCCAGCTTTGTAGATTGCTTTTATTTTTTAATACAAAAAGGAAAAATCAAAGACGCACGTGAAAGGTTTATATATGCCTGAATTTGCATTATAACTTCATGGGCCAGTTGACTGGTTGCAGAACAACTCAACTGGGTGTGTAGCTGGAAGCAGTTTGAAACTTTGGAACTCAACAGATGGCTGAGTCCATCCATCTGTTACTGTATTTTAAAGGGTTGGCTTCAGGGAGATGAACAAAATTGGACTTTCTGATAAAATTAACCTCTTGGGGAAAAGATTTGTGTTAGGATCTTCATAAGCAAAGGTATTGTTGTTTTTTTAACAAATAGTCATATATGCAAACTTTTAAATTGTGGGCAGATCAATTTCCTTTGCATCAATTGCACTTCTTGACAATTCATTTATGTTGACGTTTTCTTCATTTAAATGATTTGTGGTTATAATAAATTACCTATGTGCTGAGAGTGGCTATAGCAAAAATAGAGTTTGATAATAAGTAGGAAAATATACAGGTTGGTCTTGCACATGGAGAGCAGGTCATTATGCTCAAGGCACAAACCCATAGCATGGCATGGGCAGTCAAGAATCCAGCAATGACCAATGACTACCATTGAGCTTAAATGCAAAGGCAGGAGTGGAGAGAAGACAAATGAACCAGAGCGGGTAAACAGAGGAAATGTGTAGCAGCTGAGGCAGAATAAAGGCAGGACAGCTGAGGTAGGGAGATTAATTTAACAGAAGAAACTGACCTAAGAACAGGAAACCAAGAGGAAAACATAAACAGAGATCAAGGTGAAATAACTCCAATAACACAAACACATTAACAAATATGGCAAGACCTAAATAAACATAAATAAACAACAAGGAAAATCCGACAACACAAGCACAAAAGAAGATCAAAATCGATCTTAAGTTGGATAGATATGTACACAATTAGTCAATGAAAACCCTATGGAAGCACAAATATTCATTAACTTAGTCTGATACTGCAAGTGAGGAGGAGACAGTCAGGAAAAATGTTAGAACAGTAACACTTAGTGATTAAACAGAATAGAAAATAAGTGTTTTCTCCAAGTAAATATCTATTTTTCACGAGAAACCAAATTGTATCTCCCAATTTTGAATAAATACCCTGAGTTTGGTGTTCTTGTGAAAACAGGGTATTTTTCTCGTTACTTGGAGATAACCGCATGAAAAATAACGATTCTATAAATAAATAGTCAACAAAGTGATTGTTTACACAATACAATCTTTTGTGTTTTTCTACAGAAAATAATTATTTGTGGTCTTTTCTTTTCCTGACTGATTGCTTGTGAATAAAGCTTGCCAGGGCCAAAAAATAACAACAAAGGAAAAAACTTACATAAAAGGTTCTTCTTCACTAACTTAATTATTTGTTTATATTCTGTTTCTCCTACACCACGAGCTGCTTGTAGATATTTAAATACATTGGAGCAGGTCACATGACACAGCGCTGCACTTTCTCTCTGTTTCTTACCTTGCATGTTTTTGAAAAGGAGCGAAACGGCTCAGATTCAGAAACACAGATTTGCTATATACCTCAATAGTGGACCAACAAAAGCTGTTAAGAGTTTAATTTTGTCAGGTTCTCTTGATTCATCTCAGTTTCCTGGTATCAGATAAGGACATTAAAAAAAGTTAATCAGTCATGTCTAAAGAGCTCTTCACATGTATTGGCACCAATTGTAGAGCTGTGCGATAAAAAGCCTCACAGAAATCAACTTTTATGACAGTAGCATCTCTCTCTGAAATTTTTTGAAAAATATAAAGAGGAAAACATTCAATGTTAACCACACTTGGAGCTTTCAAATAGTAATTTCTGAGTACCTGTTTTCCTAGAGTTAGAATGTAACATGGCATGGAAGGGACGTTTCTCTTAGCTGTTGTTTAAAATGGAAGAGAGCCCAAGTAGATCTTCCCACTCAGCACAGTGAGGAGGAAGATAATGGAAGAAAAAAGTCTAAAAGCTCACTTTTAAGAGCTGCAGCAAAGAGTGGCATTTTGGAGGTCATCAGGTTAACACAACACATTTTTTGTAGGCTTTTGTACACAATTTAACCAGGCAGCCTTATAATCCCACTTGGTGCTGTCTCTGGGTCTTGACTAAATACGTTTATATTCAGTATGTACTCATTACTAGCCTTTGTCTTTAAAAGACCCAAAATCTTGACTGTCTACAGTAGTACTGGTAGTCTAAAACTCTATATGGCAGAAATAAAGTAAAAATCACACTAATCACTAATCACATTTTAGGGTGTTAAAATCACTCTCCCCCTTCAATTCCCTTTTGGAGCTGTGCTGTGAAGCTGCTGAATGAGTTATTAAAAAAGGTCAGCTCTTAACGTTTCGTCTCCTTCTTTCCAAAGGGCTGAACCCATTCTGACCCGGATGAAGGAGGATCATACACGCATTATTCTTCCTGCCATAGACAACATCAAGTACAACACATTTGAGGTGCAGCAGTATGCCAATGCTGCCCACGGCTACAACTGGGGTTTGTGGTGTATGTACATCATCCCTCCACAAGAGTGGCTGGACAAGGGTGATGAGACAGCCCCTATCAGGTAAGGGCATGAGCTGGAGAACAGCTTCCATTATACATGAGGATGTTTGATGAAATATGGATAGCTTTGGGATATGACTTATTCATGTATAGAGCCATCAAACTATGGGGGTCTGTAGTTCAGTGTGCTGCACACAAATAAAGCCTTCCCTTAGCAATTCATATGATGAACATCTTCATTTTGATGCAGGATCAGGAGGCCGTTTTGATGTGGTGTGTTACGTCTAACATGCTCGTATGGTGGGGTAACATAAAGGGGAGACCACACAGGAATTTTAGCTTTGACAAAAAATATAGTTTATTGAAGTGCAAGAAAGAAAGAAAACCCGAGAAGGAAAACCTGACATGAGAAGCCACATTTCAGGTTAACTCAAAACTCCAATCAATAGCCAAACTAAACAAACCTGATGCAACCTAAAACACAAGAGACAAACCAAACAAATGAAGATCTCAGGAGGGAGAGAACAAGTGTAGCAGTTCTTAATATGAAGACAGCAATAAAGCCAACTACCAGCCTCTATAGAAAGCTTCTCTCAATCAACCCAAAAACAAACTAGGGCTGTTACCCCCATCATCACCACACACACACACACACACGCACGCACACACACACCAACTCCAGCTGGTCAATCATATTTCTAAACAATACAGATTTAGTTTACTAGCTTACGGTATAAACGCTTTAGTTTATGTATCAAAGTTATGGTATCAAATTGCAAAGATTTTACATCAGTTCATATGTGTCATGTCTATCAGAATCAGAATCAGAAATACTTTAATAATCCCAGAGGGAAATTGCTGTTTCAGTACAACCGCCAAGACAAAACATCACAAACATTTTAGGGGGAGACAATTTACTGGGGCCTTGTTGCCAAGGGACCGCATTACACGGTGCCCACAAGGCGCTGCCTTTACTCTGTGAAAAGAAAGAGGCAACAAAAAGGAAGGTGGGAGGGAAAAAACATACCTAATACTTTATCCTATAACAGGATACAGTTTGAGATATCAAAAACCTTTTGCACAAAAAGCACAAATAAGATGAGACACATATAGCAGAAGGTAAACATTTGAGACTAGTCGCGTGTAAGTTCATCAGTTTATATGAGCATCAGTTATGTGTGTCTGTTTGGGTGAAGTGTTTATATTTCCGTGAACACTCTCCAGAGGCCATTGTCCTTGATGTTATCAGCCGGCCAACAGTTCAGAAAGCATCCGCAGATGTCGCGGGGGAGGAGGTAGCAGGGTAGAGTTCTGAGCTCGTTCCTCATAACAATCCAGGAGTAGAGATAGGGAGGCAGACCAAATACTTTATTTGTTATGAAAACAAGCTGCTCTGACTTTCCTGTCAGCTTAAGTCTTTTTCTGGCTCCAAATGGTGAAATCCAATTTTCCAAATTGTTGGGCTTTTCCGCGCTTCACTTCCAGATTTTATCCCAAATTCCCCTTAAATTCAAACCACCGAAGCCAGTCTGCGTACCAGCACATCCAGCTTTTCGGCTCTGCTCCTCCACCTTCCAGAACTGTCCGTTCACCGCCTTAGTGAGCGCGTCATATGCAGCCGGTAGCCTGATCAAGGCCAAATGGCTACCGACATCCGCTGTATTTGCTGATACATCAAAAATCCACCAGATCCAATAGAGTAGAAATCACAGTATCCTGAATCCAAACATGCAAACGTTCCAAACGTCCAGGAATGACAAAGTCGAAAGACACACCGTTATCCATCCAGGAATGTAGGGTGTATCCCACAATTAGGACCTTCAGGCCTGCCCTGAAATTCCGTGTTGTCATGATTTGTCTTAGATGAACCCGGACACAGCACGCACACACAGAGCTGGTTTTGAGAGTTTATTGCAAACAGTGGGTAGTGGATGATGAGAACCAGAGTCAGTTACCGGACGGGAGTTGAAGGGTGCAGGAGCTGGTTGACTGGAACGGACCGGAGATACAGACAGGATCAGGGGGTGGACTGCTGAGAATCCCTGTGGTGCAGCAGCGAGTGAGTTCCTTGGACGACGAGGCAACAGATAATCCAAACTGAACTTTAACATAGTTCCTTGGGACTCAGATGCTGTAATTAATCCCACAGGGCAGCAGAGTGAAATCCGGGAGATGCTGGGCTGCTGCAGAACCAGGACTGTTGACGAGGGAACACAAAGGCAAAGAAGCAGAGCTCCAGCAGCGCAGCATGACGAGTACTTATCTAGGTAGACCAGGAGGAAGACGTGACGGACGACAACGGGACATGACAGGCTTGGTGTAGTAATGATTGAAGACGAGCCGGCGACGAGGAACAGACTGAGGTGAGTTATATAGTGGTGTGAGCAGGTGGAGCCAGTCCATAGTTAACTGCAGCCTGACAGGTGATCCTAATCAGGGCTGCACTTGGAAAGGAGTAGGCAGGAAATGCTCAGAGTGCAGCCATCCAGGCTGCATCATGACAGTTAACCCCCCCCACCCCCCCAAGGTCGGATTCCAGACAACCCAGAACCTCCTACCCTGGGTAGGCGGAGGGGGGCTCTGGATGGCGGGCAAGAGAATGCTGGAACTTGGGAACGTAGCAGGAACTTGAGAACGAAGCAGGAAGTTGTGAACGAAGCAGGAACTTGAGAACGAAGCAGAAACTTGAGAATGAAGACGGAACTTGAGAACGAAGACGGAACTTGAGGACGAGGGCGCAGGAACCTTGAGGGCGCAGGAACCTTGTGAGCGCAGGACCCTTTATGAGCGCAGGAACCCTGTGAGCGCTGGGAGAGCACCGGAGCCTTGTGAGCGCAGGACCCTTTGAAAGCGCAGGAACCCTTGATAGCGCCGGAATCTTTGAGAACGCCGGAACATTTGAGAGCGCTGGAACCTTAGAGAGCGCTGGAACCTTTGAGCGCAGAATCCTTGCTGGAGAACCTGACAGCGTGTGGAAACGCTGGGAACTTGCGTGCGCTGGGCAGCGACGTCTTGATAAAGCTGGGCAGCGGTGACTGAAAGCGCTGGGCAGCGACGACTGGAAAGCGCCATCTTGAAATGCTGGGAAGCGGTGACTTGAAGCGCCGTCTGGAAGCGCTGGGCAGCGTTGGGGGCGGGCGTCGCGGAAGGCGACCCCGGCGGAACAGAGCCAGAGGCGGGCGTCGTGGATGGCGGCTCTGGCAGACGAACCAGAGGCGGGCGTCGCAGATGGCGACCCCGGCAGATGAACCAGAGGCGGGCGTCGCGGACGGCGACCCCGGCAGACGAACCAGAGGCGGGCGTCGCGGACGGCGACCCCGGCAGACGAACCAGAGGCGGGCATCACAGAGGGCGACCCCGGCAGATGAACCAGAGGCGGGTGTCGCGGATGGCGGAACCCTCGACGACCTCGGACTGAGGCGGAGCGGAACCCTCGGCGGCCTCGGACTGAGGTGGAGCGGCTGAAGGAACCAGAGTGAATCCAGGAAGGGGGCGCTCTTGTCCGGCTTGGTACCACCAAGTGGGCTCGAGGGGAATGCCAGAGCAAAATCTGAGCAGCAGGATCCAGGAACCGGTCTTCAGCGCACGGAGACTCTAAGAGACGGAGATTCTAAGCGGGACGGAGCTTAATCCAGCCTGCTCCTGCACAAAAGCTCTGCGTGTGCTCGGGCTCATCTTTTGGCCGGCTCGTACTGTCATGATTTGTCTTAGATGAACCCGGACAAGGCATGCACACACAGAGCTGGTTTTGAGAGTTTATTGCAAACAGTGGGTAGTGGATGATGAGAACCAGAGTCAGTTACCGGACGGGAGTTGAAGGGTGCAGGAGCTGGCTGACTGGAACGGACCGGAGATACAGACAGGATCAGGAGGTGGACTGCTGAGAATCCCTGTGGTGCAGCAGCGAGTGAGTTCCTTGGACGACGAGGCAATAGTTAATCCAAACTGAACTTTAACAAAGTTCCTTGGGACTCAGATGCTGTAATTAATCCCACAGGGCAGCAGAGTGAAATCCCGGAGATGCTGGGCTGCTGCAGAACCAGGACTGTTGACGAGGGAACACAAAGGCAAAGAAGCAGAGCTCCAGCAGTGCAGCATGACGAGTACTTATCTAAGTAGTCCAGGAGGAAGACGTGACGGACGAGAACGGGACGTGACAGGCTTGGTGTAGTAATGACTGAAGACGAGCCGGCGACGAGGAACAGACTGAGGTGAGTTATATAGTGGAGCCTGACAGGTGATCCTAATCAGGGCTGCACTCGGAAAGGAGGAGGCAGGAAATGCTCAGAGTGCAGCCATCCAGACTGCATCATCACACTTGTTAGATTGCTTTGGTCTGGGTAAAGAAGCAGCCAGTCATACTGCTCGCCCCCCGTCCTGTTTCTCTTGATTGGCAGGCGAAGTGATTCTGCTGAAAAGTGTCATTATGAAATAAGAGGACTTTTAAAAAATTACATTTTGAAATAAAAACTCATGGGATTAAATAAAAATACCTAAACAATAAATGTATAATATTGTGAAAAATATTCATGTGAAATAAATGTTTTATCATAAATATTTCATCATAATGAGCTGATCATTTTATAAGCATTCAGTTATTTCACAATTTCACTGTCACTTTAAATATTTATATCTTATTTATTCAAGTAGCTCATTATTTCATAATGTTTTATTTATTTATTTATTTAATTTTGAACACTCTGATGTTCCGTAGTAATGATAATTCTTTGAAAAACCTTCAGACCTACCAAGAGACGGCAGGCTTTGATTAAGGAACTGTTAATACTCAAACTTGTATTAAACATCATCAGCAGAAATCAAACAGGTTATTGTAGTTTTAGCTTCGCTGTTAAAATACACTGAACAAAACTTATACTATATTTTTGAGTCTATCAATGAAAATCTAAATAATAAATAATTGTTACCTATATTTCTAATTGTGATGATGTATGTTCCTTTAGCAGAATCTGAAAGAAATGCTGTTTCTGTGATTTAAATATAGGTAGTTGAAAAATATTACGCATCTTTCTTTAAATCTTTTTTTGTGAATACTCTGAACCTGTTAGTTCTTCTTAAGGTTATCATAGCATGAGGATGCCCATGCCGAGCCTCATCTGACTGTCATAGTTTAAAACAATCATCCTTCTGCTATGTTGCATTAGTTAACACATGATAGCTAGAAGCTGTAAATAAGAGAAAGCATGCTGTTTTAAAGCTGTGATGCGAGGTGTGAAAGCTGCTAACAAAGCCAAATATCTGGATGTGGGTATGACCTGTAGTCATTTCCATAATACTATTATTTCCAAAAGTATAAAATGAAAAAAGTGTTATTTTGCACAAGACTCAAACACCCATACACACACACACACACACACACGGTATTCTTCATTATTTAACAAAGTTTAGTACTTGACAAAGATAACCTGTCTGGTAGTATGAAGCAGCCCAAAATTTCTCAAAAAGTAACACGCTAAGCCTCAGTGGAATGAAAATCAGATGAGAGACAATGTCACATCTGTTAGTCATGAAAGGGGTACGGGATTGTTCACCAATTATTAGGTTTAGAAAGCAATTACTTTATCTCATAGAGCTAGGTATGTTTGTATGTTTTTTTTCTCTATTCGAATGAAATCATGATTTTTGTATTTATGAAGGATATATTTTTCTAAAATTACTTATTACTGATCAATTTGTTTAATCTAGAACATTTTAATTTGTCAACAAAAGAAAATTAAGACAAAATCTGTGAGGGGGGAAAACTGTTTTACAGTGCTGACAATATAAAAGGTCGAGTTGTGGAGTTTGTGGGAGCCAAAACTTTAAAAGGTGCTAAGCAAGTCAAAGGGTTCATGCTGTTTGATCTCCCTCTGAAATCAAAAGTGAGGTTTATACTGCTTTCATCCAAGTTACAAGTGCCACAAATTCTGATTCTTACCCTCCAAAAAGTATTTAATTATTGCACACAAAAAAAAAAAAATTGTGTGCTTTTCAATTTAGACAAGAACAACAACAAAAAAACATTCCAAGCCAATATTATTAACTTAACGTGACCTCTACATACAAATTTCGTCTGCTCAGAATCTAATGACGGTTTGGTGTGTGGAGCTAATTGTATGTCTCCTAAAAAGCTCCACAAAAATAAAAGATTACCGAGCGTCAGCTGCTTGGCATGTGGTGCACAAGCAGTACAGGAAGAGTTTCAGGCGCTTACAGAGTCAGGTCGGTTTCCCTGTTGACAATTGGCTGCCAGCAGACGGATCGCCTCAGGGGCCAGCTGAAGTGTGTCGGCTGTGTGGATCTCTATTGGAAATCACTATGCCGCTTGTTTTCTTAGGGTTTGTGTCTATCAATGACAGAGGCTCTGTCATCCTCAGAGGTCAGGCGAAAAGGCATTTTTTTTGGCTGTTTTGATTGATTGAAACACAAAAATGTAGGAAAAGGATGCCAGCGTGTGCAAAACGGTCACTTTTTGAGAGTACAGGAGATTGAAACCATTTTGAAGATGTGACAGAGATGGACAAAGGCTTTCATCTGCAACTGCTGTGATTATTGACGGCACGCTAAAAAGGAAACGACGGTAAGAAAATATCTTGGAATTGGCAACCAAGTGTATTTTATAGAAGGGAAAAATGGGGAACACTCAACTTAAATAGAATGATAACAATTTCCCGAGTGGAAAAGTGTATCAGAAGTAGAAAGCCCACACAACAATTTATATGTTACATTCCTGTATAGCCCAGATGATGAAGTCCAAAATCATTTTGAGGAGAGGCACACAATTTTCCAGTAGGACACTTGCATAAGCATGATACGGATGGAGCTTGACTTCAACAGATAACAGGAAGGATGTACATATTACAACAAAAAGAGCTCAGACTAATCTGTGTTTGATGTTTTTGAGCTGACATCCTTCATCTGATGAGGAAAATGCTGATTTTGAAATGCTGGCATTTTGAAGTGCATGTAACATCTTTAATTAGCAATCAGACTGGTGCGGATCACTAACTATAAATATTATTTCTTAAAGATTTAGATCCTTCCTTAAATCTTACATGAAAAAAAACCTACAAACTGTAGTTATTTTGTCTTTGTTTTTGAAATAATACTGAAACTCTATTTTAATGCTAATACTGACTGATTTCTTTCACTCACGATGCGACATCTTCCTTGGTCCTAATATCATAGATCAATGATCAATCATGTAAAGGCTTATTAACGCTGCTGTGTATTCCCAATGAATTATTGAATGGTTTAACAATTCAAAACATCTGACAGTAAATCAAAGATCTTTCCTCATGAATATTAAATTTGACACATTTGTTAATTATTTTGACAGGTTCCTATAGAAGAAAAAAGTCCTCTTTCATTTTATAGTTCATTTCCATTCAAGGGTGTAGGAAGTAAGCCTGCAGATGGGGCTGGAATATCCCCTTGCACGTGATAGATGAAACACATGCTGAAAATATGCACACACAAAAACAGTAGATAAAAATACAAATATCCCTAATAGTGTTCTCCATTCTAATGTTACAAATAGAATTTGATATGGGGATGATTACAAATCTCTGGTTTATCATATTTGCTTTAGCCATATTTGTATCAGCAGGTCAAAGGGATTGGAAACCAGCTACAAATTATGATTGGTGCATCTCAATCTATGATGATTTATCTTGCTCTGTCCCATACATGTATTACTCACTCATACTGCAAGCAGTGGCTAAACTTATTAGGGCAAGGGATGAGTGACCCCTGCAGGCACACCATCTGTACTCTAAAAATAACCAAACCATGTGACAGTAAATTAGAAAGTAAGAATAAGAGACCTCAAGACTTGCAACGGAGAGTCACTTTTTTATGGCAAAGCTCCTTATATAATGTTTCCATTTAAATTATTACACTCAAGCATAGCATAGTAATAAGCTTGTAAGACAAAGTCCTTATTTCTTTTCGAGAAGCTAATTTATCTCCGCATGGTGGACGGCTGCTGTAAAATCTTAGCTCAGAATGTGCAAATTATGAGGTGATCCTTGAAGCCACTTCAGATCTATGGTGTTCAGTCTCTGTTTTCTGTTTTTCAGGAGGAACAGATGGCTCTAATTATTCACATAATTGGCTTCGGTTAATTGGGTCTAGTAAGGGGAATTGCTTAAATATTGTGTATTTGATCACCTTGCAGATCAAACAAATGAGAACAGCATGGTAATTTGATAGAAATTATTCTTAAACTACTTAAAATTCAGAATATATACATTTAGCCTTTACTGCTGACTGTTGTAGTAGTTTGAGTATATTATCATAACTTTATGCCTCTGTGGCTGGAGAAGAAGCACAACCTTTGTGGCAAGGCTGGGATTATAGCGCTAAGGTGCTGAATCTGTTCTTACAAATGGAAACAGTGCTGATGCTGCCAGGAAGCGCTGCCCAAACAATTTCACACAAAGTTTGCAAGGAATGGAATACCAAAGTAGGTGGCTTGTCAAAAGGATAAGAGAGGATGAGACACATAAGGCTTGGTGTCTTCCGTTTTATCTGCACAACCAAGGAATGTAATGGCACTTGAAAGCTTCCTTGTCACCCACTTAAAATTTAAACAAGACAGTATTTCTGTCAGCAACCACACATATTCGGTGTACCTTAGTAGGCATAAATATGCACAGTTACATTTTGACAAAAATGGTTTGTTTATCTACAGTCATGAAATTATAATCACATGGAAGTGGTGGGGAACTATGCAGCAGCTTTTTTAACATTACTTCTGCATTGCAGTTTCTTTGAAGTGTTCTAATTTGAGTGCGTTAAATGAATTTGATACAAGTCATTTAACACACTACGATTTAAAGCCATTTACACTTTAATATGAGCAAGAGTGTCGTAAAAGAAAAAGGTTTTCTATAGAAGCCATCGTTCTGAGGGGTCTCCAGTACTTTCTTATCCACACATCCAGGATGTTCAAAATAACACAACAGTGATGGCTCACTCTGTTTTATCTGAAGTCTGAGCTTAAAAGCCTCTTTCACTTTGGCTCACACACCGTATGGCCCAGTGCACTCTCTTAGTAAAGAGTCAATAAATCACAATGCAGCCCCAGAAGCTCTTTAAACTACTACATACTGCCATGCCCCTCGTACTGAGGCTGAAAATTTCACTTGTGAGTGTCTTTATGTATATAATAACATGCATGGTTAACTCTCTCCAGGCATGTTAGATGAATTGAAATGATGACTGGTCACTCTGAAATAGTAATGCTCCCAGTATAAAGGCTGCCACTGAAACACTTAAGACTTGGCAAGACAACAGCAACAAACACTGAGCTCAGAGTGAAATAAAAACGTCTCTTGTTCTGCCATCTGGTAAGGCTCTGTGTCGTAGAAAATGTCCTAAGTAGTGAAAACATCTTATCGTATCTTTGCAATAAAGTGGGACATTTATGAAATCTTGTATTCTTATGATTAAGCCGTAAAAACATAAAAATTGTAACGCGAAGAAAAAACAGTAAAAGGGCAGTAAGCAGTTGTTTTCTTCACATTTTCTTGTGATTGAATACACAATGTGATTTTTCCAGCTGCTTTATTCGTTTATCCTGACAGAAGTAAAAATGCTGCACAAAACCGATTTGTCAGGCAAACACTTGACCTGTGTTAAAAGTCAATGCTGTTCAGGACACAGGGTGACAAATGTTACCATAGATAAATCTCCCAGAACCTTGCCTGAGGAGGACTTTTGACCACCAGAAGATTATTTAAGGCGTTCCAACTCAAATCTCTTGACAAAGAATGGAATATTTAGGCTTATTAAGGTTATCACACTCTATTTTAGTTTTGTGTTAAGTTAGTATTTCTTTTCTAAATTGAGTTTTTAAGTCAAGTCTACTTTGCAAATTGTTTTGTTTAAGAAAATGCCTTTAATTAAAGCAACTTACCTCTACTGTTGCTTTGTTGATGTTCTACTCTTCCAGTCACCGAGACAACTAAAGGAATGATGACAGTTAAAGGTGTAGAGTATTGGTGGACTTGTCCTTAATTTATTGAGTTTTTTTGTTTCCTTTCTTTAAAAAAAAACTCAACCACTCCAACTAATGCAAATTCTGTGACTGGGGGATAATTCCTGCAACCTTAAAGGTATATAGCCACGTAATATGCTTATAAAAAGAGACCAAAAAACTCTTTGATCATGATAAAATAAGGTTATATACACCAAGCCTCCATCTTGATAGTGTTTTCAATTGTAAATCATGATGGACCGAGCCTGACCCTCTTCGATGCCTCACAGTAAAGCTTTGGAGTTGGATTGAAGACCAACCATTATTAATTAAATACACCGACATACACAACCTTTAACAGCCTCATATCAGAACATTTACTCACATCAGTCAACTCTGCGGTCACATCTTTTTTTCACTGGATCTTGGACTTTTCTTCATTGTTTTGCTGGTATATGCTAATAGCCGTTAGCCGCTCCCTTGTTTTATCCCCTGCTACGCATGCACAGTACGTACTTCCCTTAAAATCGTATAGAAACATGAAAGGCTTTATTTACTAACAAACTGAGCAAAAACAAAGCATAAAACACCAAAATAACAACTAATATGCCAGCAGGATGTGATAGTATTTCATAAAAACTTTGTATGCAACCAGAGTGAGCTACTGACGTTTAAATGAAACAAGTAGAATACCGTGGCTATGCACCTTTAATACACGTTATGCTGAAAAAAATTATTATCACAAATATTGTATGCAAGTTATAAGTTTAAATGAGCATGAAATTTACCATTATTCTTGGTACCAGTAGTAGTTGTAATGTTTTTCATAATTTCATCACCCTCTCACCAACACACTCAGCATGTCTTCTGTATTAAATGATATCTGTCAAGGATAAATTACACTCTGCAACCTGAACACACAACACACCCAGCATTCACACTGTTGTATTTTGATGAGCAGAGAGGACATTGTAAGAGGTTTTATCCCTGCCTTACTTACGCTGCCATCTCTTCACACCTGCTGCAACAGGTGTGCGGCAAAGCAAATCCTGGTTGATTAAAGAAAAACCTGGACTGAAAGCACAGTCACAAAACATAGTTTGAATGGTAATGTCATTTTCGACTAAATACAGTTATACTAAACTGCTGTCAGGGTGGTCATGAAAACTATTAACCATTTCAACACAGCTCAGATTGTCATATTGCTCAGCCCTAGTAATGCCCCTGACTCGTCAAGTGAGGTGGTCACCGCTCCTCATCAGCTGACTGGTGCTGACGGGCAAGCCGGCTTCACAGGCAGAGGAAGTGATCCAGCGATGAAATCCGGCTGGCTGCTGAATTTCAAAGTGTAAACAAGACTCGGAAATCATTTCTGACCAGGGGAGTAAGAACAACAGGATTGCTACATTGAGTCAATCCACCAGTCTTGCTTTGAGAGGAATGGTATGGAGACATTTTATATGTTAGTGTTGACATCAATCCCCCACCACGCCTCCTGTATCCTGCACACTGGGAACCCATCCAACTCCTGGGATTGAACCCAGACATCCCTAGTTTCTGGACTGGATCAATAAGCTAACTCTTGTTTCTTTCCAATTTGACCGAGATCAAATTCAAACTGATGAATACTTTGGCAGATTTAATCATATCAGCCTTTTTTGAGGAGGATTTATTCATTCATGTCAAGAAGACTGGCTGAAGCTACATATAATATTTTTTCTTTAAAACAAAACCTGTCCTCCATTGAAGTATCAGACTTATGTTGAGCTAATTCAAACAAATCTGATATGGTTCTTACAAGATAAACATTTACAGAGAAAAATTACTTTGGCAAATCCAATTAAAAAGAATCAAACCCAGCCCTAAGAATTTGAGTCAACTCAAAAAAATTAAGTTGACCTAGATCAAATATATCAGGATCCAGCAACATAATTGCTTCATTATGAAAGAAAACCATATAACTGAGAGAATAATTTTCTATATTTGAATTTTTTTTTTTTATCTGCCCCCTATAACACTTTAATTCATGAGTTTGGTGATATGTCCACATTATTCTTTAATCTCTAAAGCTTCTGTCTGTGCTGAGGTGAAAGCAGAACAGAATGCTAAAATAGATTGCACTGCAGCCTGCCATCTGCAATAAAGTGAAAAAACAGACATAGACGGTCTTTATGTTGCCTTTGTGCCTTGATCTCCTGGAAAATAACTTTCAATCCAAAAGATGCTTTGTTTTATACGTAACATTAAAACCCATCTTCTGAGTGCAGATATAGATTTTAAGCTTTTATATTAGGAAGCTGGGCCACAAATAGATTATATTCTTACTTTTACATTAGAGGCACATTTTCTGACTACTGTGGAAAAACATTGAGATGGGTTTTGGGAGCCTTGTTGTTGCTAAATGTGTTTGTTTTTTCCTCTTGCATCGTAGGACTCCAGCTATGATTGGCTGCTCCTTTGTGGTCGATCGGGAATACTTTGGTGAGATTGGCCTGCTGGACCCAGGCATGGAAGTCTACGGAGGCGAGAACATTGAGCTGGGCATGCGGGTAAGGAGCTTCATTATACTACAGTGACTTGCAAAAGTATTTATCCCTGTTGCTTGCTATAAAACATTTTGTCCCATGACAACCACAAATTCCAATCTATTTTATTGGGTTTTCATATGATAGTCCAACAAAGAGTAATCCATAATTGTAGAGTGGAAGCAAAATGATATATGGTTTTAAACCATTTTATTTTGAACCATTGTTCAAAATAAAATCTGAAATGTGTGGTGTGCAGTTACAGGCAGCCTCCTTAACTCTAAAATTGCTAAATAAAATCCATGAAGCCAGTTACCTGTAGAAGTCTCTCTTAATGTGCAAAGAGAGCCTGCACATAAATGTATATCAATGCTGTTCTGTGAAAGTCTCAGAGCTCACATGTCAGGGATAAAGTTGTGGAGAAGTTTAAAGCAGTATTAAAAACAATATTCCAAGCTTTGAACATGTCACATAGTACTGTTCAATCCATTATCTGAAAATGGAAAGACTACGGCACAACTGAAAATTCACCATGGCATGGCAGTCCAGCTTAACCTGACAGCACAGGGTAGGAGAGCACACTGATCTAAATTGTTGTAAAAATGTGGGAAAGTTCCATGAATATAAGTAGTTTTGCAAAAGACTGTATTTTATTACAATGGCATTGTTATGAAACAGTGACAGTTACATGGGATTTAAAATGAAACTGGCTTTTATTTTTAACATCATTAAAAGGAACTGTATAAGAGGAAAAAAAAGGGAATGTTTCTTGGATTTTCTGCAAGTACTAGTTTTAATGATGTATTTTTTCATAGCTGGATGGTTTTGTGTATAAAATTAAAATCCAGCCTCCACAAAAAGCTGTAATTAGAAATTAAATAATTTCCGCTGGAGGAGGGTTAAACAGTTCTGTTGGGACTGATTTGGAAATTTATTTTCTGACTTTTAAAAGACTTTTAATGGATATTCCTCTGTTTCTCTGCCTTCGGGATGTTGCTCAAGATACAAAACCCAAGGGTGCCAAAGGGAGCTATGATGACACATTTAAGTTTCTGAATCGAGAGTAGAAGGGAAAATTCCCCATAATGCAAATCTTCAGCCAACCCAAAGGCTGTAAAGCCCGTATAGAAAAAATGTAAATCTCTTTTGCTTCTGCTTTGAGTAGAATTTAACGCTTGATGTGAGCGGGTGGCATGCTGAAGAATTGGTTGGCTTTTAAATTCAGAAAATGTTTTTCTCAAACCGAGTGGAACTGCTCCTAAACTGGGCACCCTCCATGGGATTATTGGAGAGAGAAATGCTTGAAAGATCCAACTCTTCATCTAACGTCAGCCTCACACCCATTTCTGAATCTAGAGATGACTTTAATGACACATCTGAGGTGCTGGCTGCTTTAGAGGAAAAAAAGGCACCTGAACTGAGGCTGGAGAATGGATCTTGGGTTACAAATTGCTGCAGTGCTTTATTGAAGTCAGAGACATTTATGGTTGTTGATGACCATTTCAAAGCCTCCCATTATACCCCACTGAGTAGCTTTTCTTTTATATAAATAGCATGTTTTTTGCTGCCAGCTGCAGTAATGATACAGTCATCTGGCCTCCCGTGTTTCTGGCTGATCGTTGTGCTGTTGTTATCATAGAGTGATAACTCAGCAGTTTCTGTTATGTGTCAGCCAGCAGTGGCCTCCCCCGAGGTTACACACGATTTTGTCATTCAGTGAAGCCGCTTGTGCACCAAAGGAAACCATGCTGCTGTGTCAGATGAGGTGTGTGGGCCAGATCCATTCAGCTACAGCAGCTAAAAAAAACTTGAAGCCACCCTGTTGAACTTGACACGCAGTCACCTGACTGTTTGCAAACCTTTTACATTTTCATTGTGAAATTAGGATGAGCAAAAGTACAACTTTTGATGATGACCTGAGACTGTCCAGCATGTATTGTTTTTGACCCTGAAGCTGCCATGATTAACTGTTTATTTCTATGCATGGCTCTTTGAAACAAATGATCCTTTTCTGCTTGTTAAGACCTCGGTAAGCCTTTGAAATGATCCATGATTAATTCATGATCAGTTATAATCTTAACCTACACTATTTTGCCAAAAGTATTTGCTCACCCATCCAAATTATTGCAATCAGGTGTTCCAATCCCTTCCGTGGTCACAGGTGTATAACATCAAGCACCTAGGCATGCAGACTGTTTTTACAAACATTTGTGAAAGAATGGGTTGCTCTCAGGAGCTCAGTGAATTCCAGTGTGGAGCTGTGACAGGATGCCACCTGTGCAACAAATCCAGTCGTGAAAATTCCTCACTCCTAAATATTCCACAGTCAACCGTCAGCTGTATCATAAGAAAATGGAAGTGTTTGGGAATGACATCAACTCAGCCAGGAAGTGGTAGGCCACGTAAACTGACAGAGCGGGGTCAGTGGATGCTGAAGCGCGTAGTGTGAAGAGGTCGACAACTTTCTCCAGAGTCAATCACTACACACTTTCAAACTCCATGTGGCCTTCAGATTAGCTCAAGAACAGCGTAGAGAGCTCCATGGAATGGGTTTCCATGGTCGAGCAGCTGCATCCAAGCCATACATCACCAAGTGCAATGCAAAGCGTCAGAAGCAGTGGTGTAAAGCACGGCGCCACTGGACTCCAGAGCAGTGGAGACACGTTCTCTGGAGTGACGAATCTCGCTTCTCCATCTGGAAATCTGATGGACGAGTCTGGTTTTGGCGGTTGCCAGGAGAACGGTGCTTGTGTGACTTGATTGTGCCAAGTGTAAAGTTTGGTGGAGGTGGAATTATGGTGTGGGGTTGTTTTTCAGGAGCTGGGCTTGGCCCCTTAGTTCCAGTGAAATGAACTCTGGATGGTTCAGCAGACCAAGACATTTTGGACAATTCCAAGCGCCCAACTTTGCAGAAACAGTTTGCAGTTGGCCCCCTCCTCTTCCAACATGACTGTGCACCAGTGCACAAAGCAAGGTCCATAAAAACATGGACGGGAGAGTCTGGTGTAGATGAAGTTGACTGGCCTGCAGAGTCCTGACCTCAACCCAATAGAACACCTTTGGGATGAATTAGAGCGGAGACTGAGAGCCAGGCCTTCTCGTCCAACATCAGTATGTGACCTCACAAATGCGTTTCTGGAAGAATGGTCAAAAATTCCCATAAACACTCCTGAACCTTGTGGAGAGCCTTCCCAGAAGAGTTGAAGCTGTTCTAACTGCAAAGGGTGGACCGACATCATATTGAACCCTATGGATTAGGAATGGGATGTAACTTCAGCTCATATGTGAGTCAAGGCAGGTGAGCCAATACCTTTGGCAATATAGTGTATATTTTCTTCATAGAAGGGGATTTCACATCTTAGACATTGAATGAGTAAGAAAATGTTACCATATGATTATGATCTGGTTGTTTGGACCTGTCGCTCCCTAACAGCTTTAAGAATGCCTTTTGATTACATCACAATGGGGCGATTTGTCAAAGATGTCCAATACAGACTCAGAAAATAATCTTGGATGGTCTGAAAAACAACATCATCAATAAGCTAGCTGAGAATTGTTTAAAAAAATGCTTGAAAAACTGGTATAGGATTTGGTTGTTAGAAAAGTGCTTTCCATGCTTCTTGGTTTTTTTCTTAATGTCTTAATGTGCTGAGCACAGAAAGACTTTTTTGGAACAGTATTTTTATATGGCTTCGAAGTGAGAAATCTGTCAACGACCTGGACTATATGACACCTGCTAATTTCCCTCCACAGAACAACCTTCAGGCTAGTTCAAATAACTGTTGTGTATAATTTTTTCTGTCAGTGGACCTGGGAAAGAGGACAATAAGAAACACGGGTCAAGAGGCCCAGTCTGGTTCACTGAGAGGTGCTACAATGGCCCGGGCCATAGTAAGGTGTTTGATTTTCTGACAAGGCTTTGTTTTTGATGAGAAGCTGATTCACCCAAAAGTACCACCTTCCTTTTCCTCTCTTCCAAACTTTTCTTTTAAAGTTAGACAAGTAACAATTTCAAACACTATATATATATATATATATATATATATATATATATATATATATATAGATATATATAGATATATATATATATAGATAGATAGATAGATAGATAGATAGATAGATAGATAGATAGATAGATAGATAGATAGATAGATAGATAGATAGATAGATAGATAGATGCTAAAATATTTTTAAAAATAGGCTAATCTTCCTTTCTAAATCTTGCAATAGGTTGTCTTTCTGATTAGGAAAACTAATTCACCCTTCAGGTTCGATAGATCCACAGCAGAACAATTTTATTAAAGGGACTGACAACATTTTGATATTTGCATATAATCAAGCAACCTTATTAGTTACTACACTGGTTTTAGATCTCACACATACAAGCCCCCTAGTGATTAAAATGTCTACTCAAGTGTTTTGGTTCATGAAATGAAGAAAATACCCTGCTCTGCAAATGCAATTACCTCTTTGGCTTGTACACCCAGCACCACCCCACCCCATACACACACTCAAATGCACTAGGTTGAATAGGTGTACATTGAACAACCAGTTTCACTAATTTATTATATACAACCACTAATGGAGCAGAGTCAGGCGACTGTCGGGTGGACCAGAGTTCCTCCTCTCCGGCTACTCAGACTGAAATTAGCTGAGCAGTTGCCATTTGGAAAAGGTTTGATTGACAAGAACATGTTTAGCAATTAGTCAGAGCAGCTCACAATAGCAGAGTATCAATGACCGCAGTGACCTGACAAAAGGCAGGGTTCATCGTGGAAGGTTACAGCATGTTTATGTTCAAGCTGCACACTCTTCTGCTTGCTGTGGATAAAAAGGGCTTTAAGGATGCAAAGAACAGGTCCCCTTATGTAAGCAGTTAGGAAGCAAGGATGTGCATAATATGATTATGCAGCACATGGTAACGAGTGTGCTGCTCTTTTCAAGTGTAATAAGATGGAATAAAGTTAATGGAAGAAAAAATTAATAACATTTCATTCAAGGTTTCAGTTTACTGAGGTGTGAAATAACTCACGGGGCAGGACTTGTAAATTACCAGAAACCGGAATAAATCTGCAGAAACAAAGAAAAAATGTGAGATGTTTGAACATAATAAAGGAGAAAGGATTTTAATCAATGTAGAGAAACTCCTCCTTATTTTATTTTTGTCATCAGTAATTGGAAAGGAGGCAGGCATAGTGCCTTGGAGTTGTAGTCATACACCTTAAACTTTTTTAGTCTTGAGCATGTTACAACCACAAATGTCAGTGTATTTTATTGTAGAGATGGTTATTGTCTGTGAAAAGCAGCTTTCAAGTCTTACCAGATTGTCCAATAGATTTAGGTTTGGGGGGGTAATCAGAATCAGAATCAGAAACAAGTTTATTGCCAAGTAGGTTTGCACTTACAGGGAATTTGACATGGTGTTGATGGTGCAGAAACAAAAAAGTGCGCACCAACACACCGAGGCAGCCGTCCGCGGCGCCTTCTCAAGAGGAGATTGGGCCATTCTAACACAATGACATTGCTTGATCGAAACTATTCCATCTTCATCAACTGTGGCTAGCTTTCCTTGTCCCTGCTAAAGTATTCCACAGCATGATGCTGCTGCCAACATGTTTCATGGTCGGGATGGTTGTGTTCTGGTTCATGTCAAGGTTTACTTCTTATGACTTCCCTTCAACTGTGGCTATCTCCCAGCTGCCCTTCCTTAAAGGATAGATTAATGTAGTGCATGCCTAATAGTTTTTATGTCACCAAATTCTCTTACCGAAACGGTGGATCTCTGCAGCTCCTCCAGAGTCACCATTAGGGTCTTTACTGATTTTCCGTTAATTTCTTTACTTGCCTGATTGTCAGCTTTAGCAGTAAGTGACTGTTTCAAAGTTCAAAGGATATGAATGCTTTTGCAAAGATCTGTATACATGCCCATATGTCAGAGGTTTCTGAATGAGATTTGTCTATGATGAATAAATGTATGTGATGAGCTTCTGGTCCAGCGTGTCAGTTCTGGTTGAGAGCCTTGCCCTGTTAAAGGCATACTATGCAACATTTTTCATTTAATTAATGTGTTCCATACCGTTTTGGATGATTAAATTAGTTATTTCAGGTTGAACAAAGGTTTTCTTGGCCGCCCCGGTTGTTCTGTGGGGGAAATACCGCACTTGCAACTGCAGGAGCCCGCGCCCACAGGCTCAGAATCTCGTGCAAGATCGCGCAAGTCGGTCTTGCTTTATGTTTGTTGCTAGCGCAGTGGCGATATCTGTGCAGTTATCATGGCGGAACCGGCAATAAAACAGCGAAAGCCCATGTCGGAGCAGGCAAGAAAGAGGAAAAGGGCTGTGGACAGAGAGAGGAGTCGTACACGGGTAAACATCGGGCAAGCTTTTTCCCGAATGGCGAGAGCTAAAAGAAAAAGAAGGCTGCAAGGCTGACGCGGAATCGTGTCTGCTGATGCGATTGTAAGTAACATTGTAGGGTTTCCCTCACGCTACCGCCTCCCAACATTCAAAAAAAAAAAAAAAAAAAAAACTAACTTGATATGCGCGCAAAGCTTGTCTCCCCCGCTCCGCCGGTCACGCAAAGCTTGTCTCTTCCGCCCGCCCGCCCGCCCACCCGCTCCGCGGGTCATCGGCGTAAAGCTTGTCTCCCCCCGCTCCGCCGGTCGCGCAAAGCTTGTCTCGTTCCCCCGACCGCCCGCCCGCTCCGCTCGGCTCCGCGGGTCATCTGCATAAAGCTTGTCTCTCTTCCCCCCCCCCCCCCCCCCCCCGCTCCGCCGGTCGTCCGGTAAGCAAACTCCTAGGGGAAACACTGCATTGGAATGGTTTCTCTCTCTTTCTCTGTGCATGTACATACTTTCACTGTGTTAGTCATTGTTTGTACTGCCGTTTTTTCGACTTTTGTATTCGTCGCGTTCGCCTGTCGGCTAAGCTCAAAACAACTGCGCCTGGCTTGACGGAGAAACCAGTACAACAGCTGAGCATATTTACGACAGTGCACTTTTACTTTCGCCCTCTGGGGGGCGCCTCGCTGGAAAATCAATCCCGGTTGCATAGTATACCTTTAAGTCTTCAGTTGCACCATTCTCTTACCATTTTTGGATAATGAATTGATTGACCGATATTCTTTGAGATGTTTAGAGCTGGATTGATCCTCAAAAATGTTCAGATCTTTATTTATAAACATTTTAGAAAACCAAATCTCCTTAACCATTCACCTTATAGTTATGTGCTGTCTAGTCTATGTCACATAAAGTCAAATAAAACACATTAATGTTTTTGGTAAAACATCACCAGATGTGGAAATGTTCAAGGGGTGCATATACTTTTCCAAGCTACTAAAGAATTTTTACCTAATGAACAACTGATGCTGCTAAACATAAAAGATTTTCTGTCTATATAAGTAACATACTGCTGGATACATTTGTAAACAATTGTAAATGGTTTATCTGGATATGGTGCTCACCATTAGGGTCCATGTATAAAAGAAAAATGTTCTTGATCAGAAATGATGAATTCTACCAGAAGTTTATTTACTGCTGAATCACACACCCGCCCTACTCTGCAGGTACAGTGCTTGTGGGGCATCTCAAGATGGAAATATCATGCAGTCCATTTTAAAGTCTGTAATACTTCCATAATTCTATCTGCAAACATTACACTAAACATGAAATTTAATTGGAGACATTCAGTTGATTTGGCAAATCAGTTAACGAATTGTGAATTTTAAAATTACTTGTTTTTCTTGTCTCATGAAACAAATGTACTCTAGTGCATTTAAAAAAAAAACTCTGGGGAAACCAAGACGCTTTCAATAGCCTGGGAAACGGCATTCACAATATGTTGTTTTCATTTAAATTAGTGTACTTTATACTATAAGTTATCAAAGGGCAGCAAAATTGAAAATTAAGCATAGTTTATTCAAATATAATCACATTTTGCAATATAATTTTGTCCACTTTCATTTGGCCAGATTGGGCATAATGGTAGCTATGAAATAGCAGTTTGTAAAACGGTGTCCTGCCAGGCACACCAGTGATTGCATCACATGTTCAAGCATTAGGCAATGGGTGACACTAGAGAGGAGAATACTGTTTTGACAGTAAGATATGTCCAGCAGGATGGTTAGCCATCTGCTTCGACCATCTGGGAGGTGAGGGACAGGAAAGGGAAACAGACAGATAAAAAAGCACCACACCAGAAATGCCTGCAAACTGGGCAAAAAAAGGTGGCGAAAGTAGTGTTAATTACTCAGATATTGGAGTATATGGAGTGTATAATAGAGAAAGTAGTGGGCAATGAGGTGAATAAGAACAAGATTTGATCTCCCGGTGCATTCTGAAGCAGCTGTCTCACTGTTTATTACTTTGTTGTATCTGTTGGTGTAGCTAAAAAACACTTTTTTTGTGTATCTGAAGCTGAAAAATGAAGAATATTTCTCTAAACAAAGTCCTGTCACATGAGTGAAGTATGGTTGATGCTTGTGATGCAAAACCATTTTGTATAATGTGTGTACATTGGGATTAAATGTGTGAACTGTACAGTCTGCCACTTTATTAGGACAGAGTAAAGTTACTTTTGCCATTACTTTACAGTGTATGGTATTTTGTTTTGCTTTGTTTAGGTTTTCTTTCCATATTGTATACCTGACCATATACTTGTAAATGGCTGAGAGTAACAAGAAGCAAACTGTCTCACAATTTTATGAGATGAAGAGGAAGGGCTCAGAATAAAGAAATAAGACCAGAGTGGATTTGGGAGATTTTTCCACGCGGTCTGCCTGAGGAGTGGAAGAGCGGGTAGGATGGTGTTGTGCATGTGCGCAGTTGTCAAAAAAGGGATATGGGTGTTTCTTACCCACATTTCTGAGAATTATTGCCTACTCTACCTTTAAGGCCAAAATAATTTATTTAGATTTAAAATGTATTTCATTTAACCAAATCCTGTTAAACGAGACAGACGTTGCTCAGAATATAATCAATCAATGTAAAATAAATATCTTTTTATTTATCTAAAGACATCCTGTTGAAAATCATCCCTTCTTAATGAGCAATAGTAATACCCTTCTTAATGAGCAATAGTAAAAACTGTATTGGCATTAAAGTCAATAAATGACATAAATGGCATGCTAAATATGTTTTTGCATGTTTCCGCTGGCATTTTGATTTTCAGTCTTAGGTGATGAGTTCCAAGTCTTAAGCTTGGAATGCTTCCTGGCCACAAAAAACATAACCTTTAGCTCCCTCCACAGATTCTCTATCAATTTTAAGTTGGGACTCTGGCTGGACTGCTCCTAAACAATATTACTTCCAGATTGAAAGTAATTGCTGTGACTTTTCAGTAGAGCCTGTGTAAATTTCAAGGCAGCAACACATATCTATGTTATAACACTCAGAGCACAGAATTTATCAGCATGTCCAAAACATTTGTAGCACCCTGGCTTAGCTGGATTTAAAATTCTGTATACTTCAGTTTACTTACTGAAGTGTTATTTAGTTAATGCTGTTTGTTTGTGCTGCAATAAAATGCAACATGAGATAGTATGATGGGGTTATGAACCACAAGCAGCATAACCCCAAAAATAACTATTTTTTAAAAGGAGGTTTTGCTTGTATTAAAAAAGGTAATTAGTGAGTCTGCATCATAAACCCGACTGAGACACCAGAGGAGCCTATTAACATATATGGTACATCTACCCAGGGTTTAAACTATATAGAGTCAACTATTGAAAAGGTTGACTTTTCTATGTATGAAGGTAATCCAATACTGCAGGTATTTGCTTCATTTAGCTGTGATCTCATTATCTGTCCAGTATTTTGGTAGTAATACGATTGGCGTCTTCCTGGTGTATTATGAACTGAATGAGAAGTTGTTTTTTTAAGTTTCATTACTATACTATATTTTCTTATTACATATTACTTATTTTTACATACATTTAAAATAAAAATTTCATTCACCAATTCATTCATTCAACTCCACAGATCACATGAACCTCCTTAATTCTACCTCTTCTTGTGGTCAAATGTAACTGTCATGAGCTCTCTGCTTGGGCTGATGACATGCACCTGTCTCTGCTCTGCTCCCGTCAACCTGCCAGCTGCTCTGCATTTTCTGATTACCACCTCTTGTATATAAGGCCCAGTTTTTCACTCCACATTTGTCAGATCGTCTGCAACCTTGCATATGTAACCTGTCTGCCTGTTTGTTACTCTGACTCCCACCAGTGATCCAGAACCGAGATTCCTGCTTTCTACCTCCAGATACTTATTAAACCTTTGGACTAAACTGTGCTATTGGGTCCTCCTCTGTCCGCACTGACAGAACGATCTGACCAGCTAGACCAGTCTGAACCGATGGAGATCGGCCGTGCCTCTTTAACACTTACTGAGCGCCAGCGACGCATCACGTCCAACCTGTGCCTCTACTGTGGCGGAGATGGACATCGAGTCGCCACCTGTCCAGCAAAAGCCAAAGCTCACCAGATGTAGGAGGAGTCTGGGTGAGCTCAATGAACTTTCAGTCCTCCGTCAGTCGTAAACTTCTGATCCAAGTTGGTCTTCACACGTCTAACACTGTCCGCACTCTTGCAACCCTGGTGGACTCTGGCGCCGAAGCAAACATCATGGATACTGAACTAGCTCGTCAGCTGGGCGTAGAAAGCCACCAGTTGCCCGCCCCCATTCCAGTCCGGACCCTGGAAGGTCATATGATCGGAATCGTCACCCACATCACTGTTCCCATATTGATGTTGTTGTCAGGCAACCACCAAGAGACCATCCGCTTCCATCTGCTCAGGTCTCCCAGCCAACCCCTGATCCTGGGATATCCATGGCTCCGTCTCCACAATCCCCACCTCGACTGGGTCTCCGGAACGGTCATGGAGTGGGGAAATGACTGCCACCTGACCTGTCTGCGTGCTGCCTCGTTGCCTGCCAGCTCAGTACCTCCCAGCGCCACTCCTGACATTTCAAATGTCCCAGAATGCTACCATGGCCTCTGGGAAGTGTTCAACAAGACCAGAGCCACTTCTCTGCCCCCACATCGTCCGTACGACTGTGCGATTGATCTCCTCCCAGGTACGGCTCCTCCCAAGGGTCACCTATATTCGTTGTCTTCCCCTGAAAGAAAGGCCATGGAGGAGTATGTCAGGGATTCCCTCACAGCTGGGATCATCCGCCCGTCTTCGTCTCCTGCTGGTGCCGGGTTCTTCTTTGTGGGGAAGAAGGATGGTTCTCTTCGGCCCTGCATTGATTATCGAGGTCTGAACAACATCACGGTGAAGAACAGGTACCCTCTGCCTTTACTAACCTCTGCTTTTGAGTTGCTCCAGGGATCCACAATCTTCACCAAACTGGACCTTAGAAATGCTTACCACTTAGTGCGCATACGAGAAGGTGACGAGTGGAAAACCGCATTCAACACTCATACGGGTCACTATGAGTACCTGGTTATGCCATTTGGTCTCACCAACGCTCCAGGGGTGTTCCAGGCTCTAGTGAATGATGTGCTGCGTGACATGCTGAATAAATTTGTTTTTGTGTACCTGGACGACATCTTGATTTTTTCTAAGACTCTGGCTGAACACATTCGTCATGCCCAGCTGGTCCTCCACCGCCTGCTGGAGATCTCGCTCTATGTCAAAGCAGAGAAATGCGAATTTCATGTTCGGACTGTGTCATTCCTGGGATATGGGGTGGGAGAAGGAAACATCCAGATGGACCCCGCAAAGGTTTCCGCGGTCACTTCCTGGCCAGTTCCAGAAAACAGGAAGAAGTTGCAGCAGTTCCTTGGCTTCGCCAATTTTTACAGGAGATTCATCAGGAACTACAGCACAGTTGCCGCTCCCCTCACCGCTTTGACCAGGATCAAACACCCTTTTGTTTGGAACCCAGAGGCTAACAAAGCTTTTCAAATCCTCAAAACCCGTTTCACCACTGCTCCCATCCTTCAGATGCCAGATACAGACCGGCAGTTTGTCATAGAGGTGGATGCCTCGGATGTGGGGATTGGGGCTATACTCTCCCAACGGGCAGTGGAGGACAACAAGCTGCGCCCTTGCGCATTTTTTTCACGCCGGCTTTCACCCGCGGAGCGCAATTATGATGTCGGGGATCGAGAGCTGCTGGCTGTCAAGCTTGCCCTGGAGGAGTGGCGTCACTGGCTGGAGGGGTCCACAGTTCCATTCCTGGTTTGGACGGATCACAAAAACCTTGAATACATCCGCAGTGCCAAGCGTCTTAACCCCAGACAATCCCGCTGGGCCTTGTTTTTCACCAGATTCAACTTTACCTTGTCATACCGTCCGGGTTCTCGTAACACCAAACCAGATGCTCTCTCCCGCCAGTTCCAGAAGGGTGACGTCCCATCCCAGGAACCTGCATCCATTCTGCCCGGTTCCTGCATCGTAGCAGCCCTGACCTGGGATGTTGAGAAAGAGGTCCAAGAGGCCCTCCGTGATCAACCAGGCCCCAGCGCATGCCCTGATGGCCGTCTCTTCGTTCCAGAGAATTTAAGATCCCGGGTCATACAGTGGGGACACAACTCCCGCCTTGCTTGCCACCCGGGTTCAACCCGCACCTGCCATCTCCTTGCTCAGCGGTTCTGGTGGCCTTCCTTGAGAGGGGATGTCAGGGAATTTGTTCGTGCTTGCCCCACCTGCAACCAGAACAAGTCCCCCAACCAACCACCTGCTGGACTACTCCAGCCTCTGCCTGTGCCCACACGACCTTGGTCCCACATTTCACTGGACTTTGTAACAGGCCTGCCCCCATCGGATGGAATGACTGTCATTCTCACTGTGGTTGACCGGTTCAGTAAGATGGCACATTTTATTCCTCTTCCAAAGCTGCCATCGGCCAGAGAGACGGCCCGGGTTGTTATGGATCATGTGTTCCGCCTACACGGGTTACCCAGGGATGTCGTCTCAGACAGAGGGCCCCAATTCACTTCCACATTCTGGAAAGAATTCTGCCATCTTCTAGGGGCCACGGCCAGCCTCACCTCTGGTTTCCACCCCCAGTCCAACGGCCAGTCAGAGCGGGCAAACCAAGAGCTGGAGAAGGCGCTCCGATGCATGGTATCCCGTAAACCCCAGGCTTGGGCACGACAACTGACATGGATTGAGTACGCCCATAACGCTCTCACCTGCTCTGCCACAGGTATGTCTCCTTTCCAATGTGTATATGGATACCAGCCCCCTCTGTTTTCCAGCCAGGAAGGAGAAGTGTCTTGCCCGTCTGCCCTCGCCTGTGTTCGCCGGTGCCGCCGCATCTGGTCTCAAGCCCGCGCTACACTATTAAAATCAGCCACCAGCTATGCCACTGGGGCTAATCGTCGGAGGACGCCGGCACCCACTTACCGCGTTGGCCAGAAGGTGTGGTTGTCAGCAAAGGACCTCTCGCTGCGGGTAGAGTCACGCAAACTGGCCCCTCGGTTCCTCGGCCCATTCTTTATCCAGAGGGTCATCAGTCCAACAGCGATCCGGCTCCAGTTACCAGCTTCCATGAAGGTACACCCGACTTTCCACGTTTCGAGAGTTAAACCAGTGCATGTAACCCCGCTAGTTCCAGCTACAACTCCTCCTCCTCCTCCTCGTCTCATTGACGGTGGGTTGGTGTACACCGTCCGACGCCTGCTTCGGTCCAGACGGAGAGGTAGAGGACTTCAATATCTTGTTGACTGGGAGGGCTATGGACCCCAGGAGAGAACTTGGGTTCCGGCCAGTCGAATTATTGACCGGACTCTCATCACTGAATTCCACCGCCGGCACCCGGACCAAAATGCCGCCAAAAGAGGTCGTCCAAAGGGGTCCTGTCACGTCTCAAACTCAGCCCCTGTGTCTGACTCAGATTCTGATCGGGACCTTGCCCCTGATGGCGTCTCACAGGTCCTTTTGGAGGATGGGGCCACAGAGTCGGATCGTTCAGAGGAGTATTGAACTTCCACTGCCTCCCTCTCCGCCCACCCTATGTGATGTCGTTTTGGGGACTTCTGGGGCCGTCCCTTAGGGGGGGGGTTCTGTCATGAGCTCTCTGCTTGGGCTGATGACATGCACCTGTCTCTGCTCTGCTCCCGTCAACCTGCCAGCTGCTCTGCATTTTCTGATTACCACCTCTTGTATATAAGGCCCAGTTTTTCACTCCACATTTGTCAGATCGTCTGCAACCTTGCATATGTAACCTGTCTGCCTGTTTGTTACTCTGACTCCCACCAGTGATCCAGAACCGAGATTCCTGCTTTCTACCTCCAGATACTTATTAAACCTTTGGACTAAACTGTGCTATTGGGTCCTCCTCTGTCCGCACTGACAGTAACAGAATGTTATGGAACAAAACTGGTGCCAAAACAGAGTTTGAATTTAAAAGAGACCCTCACATTGTACAGCATCCAAAGACTCCCATTGACATGACAAAAGCAGAGACACACTGTTCACGAGAAGTCTGTTTATCATGTAAGCTTTGGCGAGTTAGGCTAGATAATTGATGATGAATGTATTAAGAGTTTTACTAGCTCATATCTATTAAATGGCCTAAAAACATCAGTAAATCAATGCAATCTGACAAACTTGATGTCAACCTGTACACCTCATATTGTGTAAAATATATGAAACATTACAGAAGGTAGCGCTAAAATAATCTAATCATGGAGCACATCTGGGGCAAGTCAAAAATGCACTGTAATGCAAGTAATTGGAGGGCTTTCAACTGCAATGAACCAAAATTTGTTGCTACTTGAGCATTTTAAATGTGGCTTCTTTCTTTCATTATTTGTTCCCTGTAATGAGACTGTTATGACAGAAGGGATGCCGTTCAGTTGCTGTACCCTTAAAATGGTGGGCTTATATTATGTTTACAGAATTAAAACAGCAACATTAGTTTGAATCTTAAAGAAAAGATTAGCCAAGTTAAAGGCATAGTTCTGTTCATAAACACTAGTTATACTGGGTGAAATTGTCCTTCCATCCTGACAATAGTATATACATTATGTATTTAGAAAAAGGAGGTTAAAAAATGTGATCTCTGTGAAAGCTGCAGGCCTGTAAAGACTCTAACCAATCCCTGCCCTTTGGACCGAAGGGCAGGGATTGGTTAGAGTTTTGGTTCTGCCCTCACCCCCCTCCGTCCCTCAAATTCCGGGGGTATCGCCTTATCTATTGATTGTCCCAGATGCCAATGATTACGCACACGTAACATCAGTGTGCAGGCTCGTTCCTTGTTAGTTTCCGCTTGCTGGCTGTGCATGCGCACGTCTAGGTTAGCTTAGCGGGTAGTTTCGGTGTTAGTCATTCATTGTAGGTCCACTGCTCTCACCGTATACTTTGAACCTGGCTGAGAGTCGCAAGAAGAAAACTGTGTTCATGTTTAGAAGAAGAGGAAGTAGAAAGAAATAAGACTAGAGTTTATTTGGGAGATTTTTTTCATACAATCACGATTAGCGAAAGGTAGCAGCTAAGACGGTCTTGCGCCTGTGCAGTTATTCGAAAAGGCACTTGGGGAAACTTAGGGAAAAATCGCTAACTCTACCTTTAACATCCACTCTCAAACCTTTGAGATAAAACTGAAACTATGATCAGACTATTTTAAGCAATTAATGTTTTGTTGTTGTTTTAAATCTACAATGAAAGTTTTATCCTTCTAGCTGTGATAATAGTGTTAAAATTGATGTGCGTGTGTTGCTAAATATAATAAATATTAAAAAAATTAACAAATAATATTATTTAATTATTTCATGCAAGAATAAAAAAGGCATCTAGCAAAGATTTAAAAAGTGAATTAAAATGTGACATTCTGGGGACTTTCAAAAGGACCTGCAGGGATGACTTTAATTGTGTACCTAGCTCAGGTCTCTACAGCAGTCCGCTTCTTTACCAAGCACCACAGCCCCAGTTATCATCTTTAAACCTTGTTTAATGCAGTTTATACAGTGGGTAAAATAAGTAGTTGACCCCTTGCTGATTTTGCAGGTTTGCCCACTTACAAAGAATGCAACAATCTATAATTTTAATCATATGTACATTCTAACAGTGAAAGACAGAATCCCAAAGAAAATTCCAAACATTCACATCATATGAATTTATTCAAATTGATAACCATCTGATGAGGAAAAACAAGTATTTGACCCCCTGGACAAACAGCATGTTAATATTTTGTAGAAAAGCCATTATTGGCCAGCACAGATGTCAAACGGTTTTTATTGGTGACAAGGTTTGTGCACATTTCGGCAGGGATGTTGGCCCACTCCTCCCTGCAGACAGCCTCCAAATCATTCAGGTTCCGAGGTTGTCGCCTGGCAACTCGAATTTTAAGCTCCCTCCAAAGATTTTCAATTGGATTCAGGTCTGGAGACTGGCTAGGCCACTCCAGAACCTTGATGTGCTTCTTCTTCAGCCACTCTTTTGTTGCTTTGGCGGTGTGCTTAGGGTCATTGTCGTGCTGAAACACCCATCCTCGACCCATCTTCAGCTCTCTCACTGAGGGAAGGAGATGTTGGTCCAGAATTCCACGATACATGGCCCTGTCCATCCTCCCCTCAATACAATGGAGTTGTCCCGTCCCCTTGGCTGAAAAGCACCCCCAAAGCATGATGTTGCCACCACCATGCTTGACGTGGGGATGGTGTTCTTTGGGTTGTACTCGGTGTTCTTCGCCCTCCAAACACAACGAGTTGAGTTGAGGCCAAAAAGTTCTATTTTGGTCTCATCGGACCACATCACCTTCTTCCAGGCCTCTTCTGAGTAGTCCAGGTGGTGAATGGCGAACTTCATGCGGGCCTGTACATGTTTCTTCTTGAGCAGGGGGACCTTGCATGCGCTGCAGGATTACAATCCATGACGGCGTAGTGTGTTACCAACCGTTTCTTTTGTAACTGTGGTCCCACCTGCCTTCAGTTGATTCATCAGTTCCCCCCTTGTGGTTTTGGGATGATTCCTCACCATTCGCATGATCAGGGACACCCCACGAGGCGAGATCTTGTGTGGAGGCCCAGACCGAGGGAGGTTGGCAGTGGTGTGGTGCTTCTTCCATTTCCTGATAACTGCACCGACAGTTGATCTTTTCTCTCCAAGTTGCATTCTCTTGTAGCCCATCCCAGCCTTGTGCAGATCAACAATCTTGTCCCTGATGTCCGTAGAAAGCTCTTTGGTCTTGCCCATGGTGGTGATGTTGGATGCTGGTTGTTTGGGTGTAGACAGGTGTCTTTTATACAGGTAACGAGGTGAGGCAGGTGTATTTGATGTAGATAATTGGTTGGGATTGGGGCTGTGTCTTAAAGACAGACTAACTGGCTTGTAGGAGCCAGAATACTTGCTGTTTGGTAGGGGGTCATATACTTGTTTTTCCTCATCAGATGGTTATCAATTTTTATAAATTCATATGATGTGAATTTCTGGAATTTTCTTTGGGATTCTGTCTTTCACTGTTAGAATGTACATATGATTAAAATTATAGATTGTTGCATTCTTTGTAAGTGGGCAAACCTGCAAAATCAGCAAGGGGTCAACTACTTATTTCCTCCACTGTACCTTCGAAAACTTTGGTTCATACAAGTGTTCGTTATGCAACCTAAACATGAAGGCTCCCACTTAAGTGCCAAAAGGCTAATAACTGGACTCTATGTGAGTTTACCCAAACAATCTGCTCAGAAACTCACTTAGCCAGCAGGAAGCCATCCAAAGTACCTCATGATGTCTGTCTCATTTCACAGCAGTCCAATCAATCAGTCCAGGAAACTAAGTGTGATCTCACCAGGCGGCCTGCTTCTCTTCATGACATTTAATAAACTAGTATTGGACTTCTTTCCTATTTAATGAACCAAAAAATTATTCATTAAAATTTCTTTTCTTTCTTTAAAACCTTGTCTTTATTTCCACCTGGACGGGACCTGAGGCATCTGGTCATAATCTCTCTGTAGTGTGGAAAGTAGAGCTAATTAAAGTCTGGAGGGAGCAGCAGCTATACAGGATCGGAACATAATTACACTTCACTTAACTTGGAGCCCTATACATCTCAAGTAGTTATTAAAAAATGATGACAGCTGACACTTCATTATTTTTATTATGTTTGGTTTAGGCTTGGTTCTTCATACATTCTTTGTCAAACAAATTAAACAGAAAATGTGCCACGGTAAATTACGTTTTTACATCCAGCTAATTTCAGGACTAAAATCAGTCGATTACAACTGACATGAATAATCTTTAGAAGTATGGTTGGGCTGTTTTCATATTTCTATTTTTCCTTAATTTTACTAAGCCTTTCAATTTATGGGTATACATTATTTCTATCTTTCGAAACAAGCATGTGATGCTGGATGATTATTCCCTCTCCTTAAGTATATTTTAACATGTCCTCATATATTTTTAACATGACTTTTGATTTTGAGATGCAAACTGTTGTATTTTTCTCTAAAGCTGCAACATAGCACAAAGGGATACAAACAATAACTAAAGCGATAGGCATCAGATAAGCAATCAAACTGGAAAAGTTTCTTCTGATCCAAAGATAGACGTGCAGCACAGGAAATGCTGTGTTATATTTCTGTAATCCTTGTGAATCACGTCCTTACAGACTTCTTCTGTTTTCGCTTTTTTTTTTGTCCGTTAAAAGTTTCAGATTATCAAACAAATCTTAGAATCAAAAAAAGTAAGTCTACACTGATGGCTCATCCAGAACACAAAAGAACCCAGAACAACATCCAAAGCACTTAAGGTCTCTCCAGTCACATGGTTTGAGTCTAACATTTGTACATGGTTGTGGTGGTGTAATCACCTGCTTTGGGATGTAGACAAATAGCTGTAATTGATAGAGCCATAAAGTATGCTCTCTATCAGAAAATCCTGAAGGAGGGTGTGCAGCTGTTTGTTTGGGATCCTAAACTCAAGTGAGCTTAGATTTTGCAGCATGATGATCCAGATCACATCAACAAGTCCAACTATAAATGGTCAAATAAAAAAAAGAAGGTTTTGTAGCAGATAGATGTCCAGTCTTTGATTCAAACTAAATCTGGTTGAGAGGCTGTTGCATGACCATAATAAAAATTCCTCCACAGTGATGCAGAAGAAGTTGTCCCCGGTTACTGCCAAAGCTTGATGGGACATTTTGCCTTCCTAGGGGGCATTAGGTTTAGGGGGTAATTACAATTTACAGGTAGCCCAAACTTGGTTTGGATAGTGCTGCCATCTTATTTACAAATACCATGCTGTACTTACTTACTTACTTAGGTTATCTTTGTCTCAACCATTTCAAGTGTGACAAAAAAAGTGATCTGCAAGGAGACAAATACATTTTTCACAGTGCTGTACCTTGGCCCGTAATTAGTGCCCAACCCTAAAGAGAGTTTTATTTGCCGCTCAGATGACCTTCTGTATTAGGATCTGCTAGAGCTGAAATTTGTAGTTAATTAAGCTTTTATGTTGTGGACCCAGCCCACATTCCTTGCTTTCTAATAACATTTACAAATAGAGGACTTTAGGCTTATAAGGTACATAAAGTGTTCGAGTTTGAAAATAACCCAAAAACTCACAGTAACCTAAAATAGTACAATGCTGAGATTTGAGTTTGTTCAGGTCAATGCTTGTAGCAGTACAAAGAAAAGTCAGACATCAGTCATAACTGTCTAAGTGGAAAGATGGAGAAAAAAAGTAATCTTACCCAGAAAAAATGACCAGCATGAGCCGTGGTGGCAGGTAGAGCAGAATCTTAGCGTCAGACAGCATCTTGGACAAAGCATGTGAAAATCAATCAACATCTGCTCTGACAACCCTGCAGCAAACAAATAAATCCCTGTAGCAAATGTAAACACTGTGAGGAAAAACAACAAATGAACAATAGGCTCTGAGCAATCAGCAGTGTGGGAACATATGTGGAACAAAAATAAGAGACAAAATGAAACTGAATGCATAGGGAATACAGCCGTCACGTAAATGAAGAAGGAAACTGTCTCAAGGAACAGAAACCTTTCTCTCTGTCTGTAATGATTTGAGGTGTTTCGATTTTATTGTGTGTTTGCTTTAATAATTTATTCGGAGATTATTTAGTTTTGCCATCTTCAGGGTTCTTTCTTTGATGGTGCCTTATTAGTTTTTTTTCTGTCATAATTTGGTCAGAAAAGTATTCCTATTCAGACCAGAACTCAGGTCAGACTGTGTGTTAAAAATAAAGAAAACTTGCAAAAGATTCTTGCTCAACAAAACCAACAGGAAGCATAGGAGAAGGCACCGAAGCTATGACCATGGAAATGGGTAGGCAAACATAAGCATCCAGCAAGGAGCAAAAGAAACCAGTAGCAGGTAACACAGATGAGTGGCATGAGCATAACTGGCAGGCACAGATGAGCTTCATTGTCGTGAGCATGAATGTTCAGTATAGATGGAGCGGAACAGGGAATCAAGGAGAAGAGATAAACATTCATGATTCTAAAACTAACAAAATAATGAACTTGAAGACTAAGGACAAAGAAAATAAGCAAATAAGTCAACTTCTAATAAGGAACTCTGAATATGGCAAAACTCTCTCTCTCTCTCTCTCTCTCTCTCTCTCTTCTCTCTTTCTCTCTCTCTCAAGACTCAGGTTGTAGAAAATCACTTATCCCACAATCTCTGGTTATCAAAGCCAGTATTAACGCGACCCCAAGGCAGGTTAAAATTGAAGATTGGTCAATACAAAACACCTTTGGCTGATGGCTCCTTTTTGTTCCTAAAAGCCTTGAATAAGCTACAAAATAACAACAGCTACTGTTTTTTCATATTCAGTAAATTTGAATATTATTAGAAACACATTATATAAATGAATTACAAACAAACTGATGTTTTCAAGCCTGTATTTCTGTTAATGATAAATTTCCACTTACAGAAAAACACAACATTTAAGATTGGAATATTACACCAATAAAAATTGTTTTAAATAGAAACATGGTCTTAAAGGGACAGTGTGTAACTAATTTGGCTATTTATTAGTAAAAATCAAGTATTGCTTTCATAAATACATATTCTGGTAAAGTCGAATAACATCACATCAAAAATGAAAGCATTCTCATAACGCATAATGTTGCATTGTCTTTTCTGTCAGTAGCCGAAAGGGGCCAAACTTGTCGGCCATATGCATTTTCCCTATCTGTCTTCTATATGAAGACGTGCTGTCAGCTCAGGTAATCCAGCGACCGTAGGTCATTCTATTTGCTGTTTCTGTTGAAATGGAGGACCCTCCATACTCTTTGCCCAGTGAGAGGGAAGAGAAAGTAACCAAGAGAAGAAAAAGAAGTAATAACCGGGAGAAAACAAGAGGCTATATCGGTGCAGCTTTTACTACCAGATGAAGTGGAGACAATTCAAAACGGTTGCAGGCTTTCTGCTGGACAGGTAATTTTACTCAATATAACTGTGAAGTTTATTTAGGCAGCAACAGGGCAGTGTAGTCCAGCAACTACTTTGTCCTCCTGGCAGAGACAGCTAGTTTGTTCGTCTTCTCCCCCACTCCTTCTCAGGCAGTATGTGTGTACGCGAAGGGGCAGAGTGATATCAACCAACCGGTTCACGATGTCCATAGTGCAGCAGTGCGAGTGGGTCTCTTTACTCATGTTTATTTTAGAGCCCAAATAAGCGACTGCACACACTTTTAGAAATGAGCCCAAAAAACTGAGACACACTGAATTTACAAGCGACTTTAGAAAAAAACAAGCAGACTTGGCAACAGTGCCAAAAATCATTTACCGTATTTTTAGGACTATAAGGCGCACTTAAAATCCTTACATTTTCTAATAGATTGATAGTGTGCCTTATAATCCGGTGCACCTTATATGTGATTACCGTACTTGTTGTGCTTACTGACTGATTTTATGTGGTACAATGCGCTCAAAATCTGTCAAAATGTGTAAGTACGACTTTGGTAAGTAACGATGCCGCTCCGCTCAATGGATATTTGGAGCATTACGGTACACTGTGTCACTACCTTATCAGCCCCACAACCTGACCCCTGAACAGTCTACAAGACTGCCTTACTGCAATGTCTAAACTAGAAATGCATTCATGTAAGGCAACTGAATTGAATTGAATTGAACCCGTGCCCAGAGTACGCGCTAGCAACAATAAACCTAGTAAATTGGCTCAATATAAAAGTTACATTTATTATGGCCTCATGTTAGAAACAGGGCAGTGTAGTCCAACCACTCTGTCCTCCCAACAGAGACGGAGAGAGAGCTGTGTACGTGAAGGGGCGGAGTGATATTACACACTTGGGAAGAACATTTAATCTGCCGTATAATCCGGTGCGGTTTATGTGTGCACATACACAGATAGACACGTTCTTTCACAGTGCGCCTTATAATCCAGTGCACCTTATGAGCCAAAATATGGTAGCTGCCCATGCCGAAAAATATGCAGTAAATACTTGACAATCCCAGGCCACATGTTAGGTCATGCACTGCTACTGTATCATGGTCTTTCACTATGTTTTTCAAATAGCTTCCCCAACATCTAAGACAACTGAGAAAATCTTGTTATTTTTTTTAATTGCAACACTCTTGTCAAGAAGTGCTGGTAAGCATTGCTTCAGGTGGCAGAGTGACAGCTGCTGTTTTGAAACAGTTGGTGAATGTAGTCAGACGACACCTTAAGATTATTCTGAACAGCTGCCTCACTGATACAGTTATAGAACAGGGAAACTTAAGCAGAGCTGATTAACCTTACAAGTCATCTGGATTTGTAGATGCAAACAGCTGAATCCCTCCAGATGTGTTCGTTTTGTTAAAGGCAAGCAGACTAAACATGTGGGTTTTGAACTTTTTAATCACAATGGGCATCAGTCTATGTGTCAACAATGCAAGACATTATATTGTATTTCCATATTTAGCACAGGGTTGTTTTTTTTCTAAATTCTTGATAAGAATTAATGCAATGTTTTCCATGATGTTTTCCAACATGATTGTTGCACTGAAGTGGCCCTGAAGTTCAATGAGAGTGCAGTGTATATACAAAGTACTCTGCACTAACTCTGATATATTTGATAGGACTGTGACAGCGGATACATATTGGATGGAATTTAAAGGATTTTTCCTTCTAATACGGAGATTTCTTAACCTGACCCCTGCCCAGTTGGATGTAGTTCCACCAAGCTCCACACGGCTCTACACATCCTTCTGGACTCGCTGTCATTCAGAGGGATTTCAAAACCAAATAAAATGGACGAGCCAATCAGGATCGCCGGGCGAGATTTTTGTAGATGTGAAATATCAGAGAAGCAGCTACTTGGATTCAGACAACAAAGGCAGCTCTTAGCCAGGAGGCAAGCGGTCAACAGACGTCCCTGAGTTCCCATTTTGGATGACCTGTCCCCAGCAAAAGTTGTCCCTGAAATGTCCTCTATTTCAGTGTATCATGATGGAGTAAAAAGTTTAATGCAGCAAGAGATATTTACCCTGTCCTGCCGTTGTCCCGGCGTAGTAGAAAAGCTGAGCCGAAGGCGCTTTCCCTGCCCCGTTGGCGTTGCAGATTGGGCAAAACAAACCAACCCCCTGACAGAGACTCTGTGCCTGCCCGCCCAGCAAAATCAGACATCCCTGGAAATCCATTAGAGAAATCTGGTCAACCGGTAACATTGAAGCTGCTATTTCATCAGTGTTGTCCAATCTACCCAAAATTATTTTAAAAGAACACCAGAGGACGGCTTTGAAGGCTTTTTTTAGTGGAAATGATGGTTTCGGTTGTGATGTTGGTTTTGATGTGAGTGGTTGAAGTAGCGCGTCAGTATAGATGACGGAAAAGTGGTTTATCCAGTCATATGCAAAGATTTTTGATAAGGCCCCTCCTTCTGAAATACATCTGGATTCAATAGAACAATCCCAGATGGATGTGTGGAGCCGTGTGGAGCTTGGCAGAACTGCATCCATCTGGCGAGAGTCAGGTTAGAGATTTCTACTATAAAAGGAAAACAGTTCCCTGCCAAACATTTTGCTTGCCTTCACGACTCTAAAATTGAGTTGTATTTGTGTGCACAGCCCTGCTAGATTTATCATATTCCCCTGAAGGTGGGGGGTTGTTGTTGTGATTTTCTCTCAACTGTCTGAAAGCATCTTACATGGTATAGAGGCACATCAAAGCAGGATGTGTTCTCTTAACCTCTATTCTTTCAGGAAAAACTAGTGCAATCTCAAATCAAAACATGTAACAAATTCTTCCAATTCTGTTTTTTTTTTCTTTTTGGGGAGTTATGCAGAGACATTTCTTCACACATAGGAACATTCAGATACCACAGACTATTGCTGTGACAGTCTGCCAGACAAAAGCCGAGTGAATCTCAGTCATGTTTGAATCAGACGTCTCCAGCAGGCTGCAGCCATCCGCAGTGAAAGCAGTCACCTTGAAAAGGACAGGAATGTCGTTATGAGTGGCAGCCATCTGTGTAAAGGACCCATTCTGGCACTTTCTAAATCAACACTGTGCCTGTGTCCATCAAACTGCAAATGACAGTGGGTGCTCACCATATGCGAGCCCTTTCCAACAAACTGAGTCATTTCATAGATGAGAAGCAGTCCAAAGCCTCGGAGGGACCCTGATCTTACAATTTAGCAAATGGATAATGATAAATGTGGAGAATTACTGGACGAATGCCATAACATGGAATGCTGGATAAATCAAGGTACCCTATACCAATCCATTTGGTTCCTAGCTTCGTTCGTTTAAAAATGAAATACATTTATGATTTATAGGTAGATCCAAGTCTACTTTTGTCAGTCTTGACATTGATTTAGTTTGAAAGTATTTTTGTTCAGCCTGATTTTCTAAACACGAATGGCCACACTTATCGGCACCCGTATTAAGGATGTGTGAAAAGCCGAAAAATAAATGATTGTTGTAGCATAATTTCTCACAGAAAAAAAGAAAAGATATGTTTTTAACTTGAGGTGGTGTGCGGAAATACATATCAAAAAGCACTGGTGGTGCAATTATTCATACTTTTCTACCTCAGTATACCTTTTAGCAAAATGTTCTCTCTTTTCTTCAGCTTACCCCACATATTTTCTAAAAGATTTATGCCTGGGGATTTATATGGCCATGAAGGTTAATTTAAAGTCTGGTAGTCCATACCTGTCTTCAGTTTGGAAAATGTTTTGGACTATTACCCTGTTGAAAGACTTTCTCATGATCGATATTTAGTTTACGTGTAGAAGCTATCATATTCACATTTAAAATGCCCTTGTGTTTTAAAGACTTCTTGATGTTATGTGCCCAAAAAGGTTTCCTATGTTTTTTGGAAAAGAAACAGGCTGATGGAATCACAGATCCTCCAATGTACTTAGCAGTGGAGAAAATGTGCATTTCTACTCATTTATCCTTAGTTTCATGCCAAATCTGCGGCAAAATGATCAACCTCAGTTCCCTCTGGTCAAAACACAAATAAAAAATGCAAATGACCACTTTGCATCTCATGTTGGTTTTGGAGACTTGAGTGACCCCCAAGAACAACGAATATTGCCATTTGTTTAACATCTACCATCCTGTTAACTTTTTAGCAAAAGGAATGGGTATTTGTGTCCAATCATATTTATACCCAGTAGGGACTGAAAGTCATGAATACTAAATACAAGTTTCTTGAAACTTGAATCACCTTAAAAAAGTAAAGTGTTTAAAATATTATGTTACCTTCATTTAAAGGGAATTTGTATATTTGATAATTCTGAACACAGGGTTGTTGCCTCCTCAACAAATGTACTAAAATGAAAGCTTGGATTTCTCGCAATTTTTAGATTATAAAGATATAAAAGTTTATATTATAGCTTTTTACACATCTTCATCAAATGCTCTACTAAATATATTTGTAGGTTTCGGAGCTACTGGAGCAATTCATATGTGCTTGTCACGTCTGTGGCGCAAGATTGATTTCTTCTTTAGCCACAACCCAGACCTACGATATGCAAGTATTCTTCTGCTCCTTGTCAATAAAGGGTACATACTGTTAACAATAGCACTGAATATTGGTCGATTGTTTGTCTCTTTCACTGCCTGCATTATTTAGTGGTCGATTCAATCTGCTAGTCTCTAATGGACTCAGCTTTACTTACTAAGGTGCTCATTTACTGTACTTTCCAACATGAGTCTGTGTTCAGGAGTGGGGACGAATGAAAATATATGTAGCTGCAAAGGACTGAGATCAGGTTTTTTTCTTTTTTTTTGTGAAAATTAATACGGTTGCTGAAGGACTTACTGCCAGCATATGGCGAAGTGGAGCCGTTCTGCATATGCTTTGTTGTGCACCGGAATTTGTTTTGGGGTTTTATTCAATCCGCTAACATTGTAAAACATGCATTAATGAGCGCTGTGCATGCATAATTCACAAATTATATTGTCTTGCTGTCTGTTCAAGGCGTGCTGATCCAAGCCATATGCATGATTTACACCACATCAGATTCCGTGTTTGTGAAGCATGTTTTATGCCTTCCTTTACTGCAATGACACATAGCTTCGGTTCAGAAATAAATAGGGGTTGAAAAAAACACCTCAGTGTTTGGTGCAACTTTAGTTTGTGGCCAAATCATTTATAACTAGACAGGTTACTTGTTAATGTGATTTACCAACTTTAATACAAATCCATTTCCAGTGTGACTGTAGGAACCTTCTCCTTAATTTGAAGACATAACTGCGAGGCAATAAAGAACAAATCCCAGGTTCTGGTTTATCAATGTTGAAGAGAGCTGAAACATTTGCACGGATTTTATAAACCCCTTTCTGAAGGCTATATTGTAACTCAGAACCATAGAAACACTCAAGAGCAGCCTTCCATACTTCATTTATTGTCTGAGAATCAGTAAGGCTGGTCAGTTCACTGACTATCTTGGATGTCAAAAGCTTTTGCTGCAAACCTGAAGTGATCTGACAGGGGCCAAGTATTTTAAGAGTGCTAGCTTGCAGTGGTTTAGCTGCACTAGCAGACTGGCAAGGCTTATCAAAGATGAAGTGCAGCAACTAGGTGGAATTAGCTTATGACAGACACAGTTAAAAGGGCCTCTGCATCCATCACTCTCTTCCTCCATTCCTTCTATAGACGTATGAACAGGAAAATAGGGAAAAAATGTATGATCTGGAGTGATGGATCATGCGGCTTTGCTGTTATCCTGCTGCACAAAGGAGCGCGGGGGGCGGGGTAGAGGCTCTGATCCAGAACACTCTCTGATGCATCACTCATCTTCCCATCAGATTTTAGAGGACGGAAGAGGTTGAGGCAAGCGAGCTGGCATTTCTGCTCAAAGAGCTATCTAACACTTTTTATGTTTTTAGTGGTAAGCAAACAGCTATTTATCAGCATACAAACGCTCAGTGTCTGATGAGAAGACTGAAGCCACTCTACAGTGTGTATACTAAATCTATAATTAAAGCAACTGGAGCCTTTCATATCAGAGTACCCTATGGTCTCCATGACCGTACAAACACAGCTAAATTACAGCACATAGAAAAACCTATTACCATTGTAAAGGCAGCTGTGACCCTACTACTAACTTATTACTTCAAAGGGGTTTTTCCTAGCTGCTGTGTACCAAAGTTCTTCTGACAAAGAAAACACAGCTTTATCTGTCTAAAACATTAGTAGGATTCTGCACCTCCATTATTAATGCTCATCATCAGTGCTCCTATCTCAGCAAGAGCAGTCAGAAGAACTCATGAAAGCAAAATCCTATCTTTGTGTTTTCACTGATAACTGGGATCTGATCACATCAATCAGTTGTGCTATTCTAAAATAGCGGTTCTTCCGCCTTATGCTCCTACTTTATCATCACTTAATATGAGGCAAGGAATTCCTATTGAAAGCATCACAGGTTCCTTTGACTGTCAACTTCCTCCATTTAACAATCCTTTGTGCAATTTGGAGGTGTGGGTACCTCTTCACTGCTGATATGCTTCAACCATAACAATGACCTTCCACGATCTCACAACTGATTATATGTTTCCATATAATGCCCCATGTTGCATAACTGGGAGCGTTCTTGATGCATCCCAGAAGGCATCTGTGAGATCCTCCAGACTATCTACATTCTGACTGGTGCATTCAAAGTCCATTGTGAGGGGAGGGTTATTGAGAGTAGATATACCACAAGAGAAATCGCTAAAGCGTGCATATAGCTTCCCTCTGTTACAACTATGCGCAAGGAACGAAATCAGATCTTTAGTGTGTAAACGTAGGCATGTCCTTACTGAAACATAAAGAAATACTCTTGAATGTTGTTTGACAGGTTATTGCATCCTGCTTCATCATATGAATGTTTGAGATCTTCTTACATACAGAGAAATGTGAAAAAGTATGTGATGCTGTTATATGACTGGCATAGCTATTGAACCTTGAAATTAGCATAGGTGTGATTAAACAATGCTTTTGGACAGCGGAACTAATTTAAAAAAATGACAGGTAGTTTTTGACATGTTTCAGTATTTGCTCTCTCCTCTCTGTTTCTACCTCCAGTAGGAGTTGAAGAGTGTCACAGTGTCTACTGAGGACCCTTCAAAAATACCCTGTCTTCATGAAAAGATGTGATTGCACATTGTGTGTAGTCTGCACCCTTTATCAGCATTGTGTGGTATTTCATTAACCCATTGAAGACTTTTTTCCCTAAAAACAGCTTTCCTTCAGATAGCAGAGAGGAGAAGTTTTCAATTAAAACAGGGGCGTGTAAAATTCCCCCGATGTAACTGACTGTGCACAACTTGTTATCTCAAGAGGACACAGCAAATGAGTTATTCACTTTCTTCCAAGTTAATTGTGACCTTTTTTTCTCCGTTTTCAGGAAATTGTGTGTACAGGTGTGCATTGGAATTAGTCGAATAGTCAAAGTGAAAAAGTAGCTGGTCATATGATATTGTGCTGCAAGCATGTGCAGCAAATCCCTAGGAGGGGTGGGGGGGGGGGGGGGGGGGGGGGGGGGGGAGTTGTGACAGGAGATTCAACCAGTGGTGTGTGAGCGAACTGAGACCTAAAGGAGGAAAACAATGACATAAAACTTCTACTCTTGGCTGCAAACTGCAATCTAATAATTGAATCAACAACCCTGTACATAGTGGACTGTCAGCTGAACCAGTAGTCACAGCTTTTCAATCTTCATGATTTTTTTCCTGGCTAAAAAAATCGCACTATGTTGATTCCTTTATTCAACTAAAGACCAAATATCTTTGATTTTCTAATGCTAACAGCTTTATTACATATTAAGACTACTCTCGAATTGTAGTAGCCAAATTTTTTAAGCCCACAACCCCAAAATTAACACAGCAAGGAACTCAAGAGCTCGCGTGTGGGGGCATACATTATGTCTTTTTCATGCATGCACTCAAACAATTAGACTTAACGAGCACAAGCCAAAGTGAAAACTGAAAGAAAGAAGACGGCTTAACAACTCTGCTGTTATTTGATATGGATTGTTAACACATCTCTGTCAACGTGATATTTATGTCTGAACTGCAGTAATGTGTGTTAGCATATATGAGCCGCACACTTACAGGTTTTATGTCGGTGAGATGAGTGGGCAGGATGGTCGACACATAGCATGTCCATTCTGGACTTAATTTTCAAGATGGCCATTCAGAAATCAATCAACCTCCATGTTTAGTCCTAACCTTTGCTTATTATTGATGGGGGCCAACATTGAAAAAAAAAACCTTATCACAAATGTACATAGAGCCCAACTGCAAAAGGAAATCCATACCGGTCTTGGATAACTTGAGTATAACCGTTCAACGGAAATCCAGAATACAGGCCTCATTATGGAATCAAAAGCTGTTTTTTTGGGATTTTGATGTTTTCTCTGGATAGTTCAACCAGTGCCTCTCCTGATTGAACATTTGATTTGTCCATGCATTCAGTCATACTGTTCTGGAGCTCTTTCACCTGGGAAATACTTATTAAAGTTTTCCATGAGGGCTTTAGCTGAGCAGTGGAGTCATCAGACTGTAAAGCGTACTTCCTGTTCTTCAGTCTCCCAATAACGTGACAGTTTATGTCCAAGCCATATCTATAGTATGTCATGGCTCCTCACAATGTTTCCGTGTGAGGAGCCATTCTATCACTGTGAATACCACGGCACACAGCAGCAAGCTTTTTTTTTTCTCCCCCAGTGCAAATATTGTGTTACCTAATACAATGACTTTTGAGCTTTGCCTGAAAATGTTGTTTGCTTATTTTGAATTTTTTGTTGACAATGTACCTCATGCTTATCATGGTACTTTTGGGACCTGGAGGAAAGCTGCTGCTGGACGTTCTCCCGCTCCTGGCAGCCTCTTTCCGGACCAGGGGTCCATGTCCTTTTTGATAGTGGTTATTATTTCAGTTTTTCTTCACTGGGCTCTCATCTTAGTTTCAAGCAAGGTGTGATCCAACAGAACATGTTGATGTTGAATCTTGTGCTGAACAGTAACAGCTGTCTGCAAAATGTGGTTGTGACAGAGCGGCAAATTTCCGTAGCACAGCGTTTGTATACGTTTGGGTTCTACACATGCATGATCCAATTGCTTCAAACTGGATATAAATGATCTTTGTCAATCTACCCACAACTCCATTGGATAACATTGGAATTTGGATCAACGGTGCCCCCTAGAGTGCTTAATAGTAATTACAGGTTGGCGTGATCAGTTGATGACATGACATTAGCCCCGCCCACTGAGAAATAAGTAAAAGGGTGTTTTGCTAATTTACTCTCATCAAAAGAGTTTGTTTCAAACTTTGCCTAATATGAGATAAGAATTTCATGTGACATTTTCAAAACACGACAGAAAGGCTACGTTAATCCTTCGCCACCAAACAGGAAGTGATCACAGCTTCCAACAGGAACATTGGATTTCAGACAGATTTTCAACACTTCTCACTGAAGCACATCTAAGCCTGGTGGAGGTTAATGTTTAGGCCTGATCGTGGTGAACTATGCAACAGGATGAGAGTTCTGCAGAGGCGTGTGGGCAGTGATGCTGCATTCCTGCAGTCATGACACAGGTTGAGTGGCACTGAGCTGCGAGGACCACCCAATGCTGCTTGCAGCTTTAATTGTTCCTGTTTTTCGCTGGGCTCTTAGCTTTGATCTGTGAATTGCTTTTGATTGTTATAAACCAACCTTTCATGCTGACAATGTCCCACTTTAAAGCCTACATTAGGGATAGAAGTTTTTTTGCAAAAGCAATTTAATAGAAACATTATGCCCACAAGTTCTACATTTTATGTGGGGCTGACTTAATAACACTGATGTGGTTATTCACGTCAGGAGAAAGGGGAGGTGATTTTCTTCTAATATGTTTTTTTTTCTTACAACAAGTTTTGCATAAATATATTATTTTTAGTAATCATATTTTAGTTTTTTAAATTCTTAAAAATTAAAATAATGGAAATTATCTTGCGATCTTCTAACAGCTCTAGAAAGTAGGTAATATGATTGAATTATTTTCCAGTTCTGGATAATAATCAAAAGGGCAATAGTGTGGAAAATGTTTACTCATCCAGACTTTGTTCTGTATCCCTGCATCTCAAATTTCCATCCATCTGTCTATCCATTCATCGATTAGTCGTTCCATCCTCCTTTTATTCCCTTCTTACAACCAAGGGTTCTCCAGGATTATAACAAAGGATACAGAGATATTCCAAATAAATAAAAATATTTTTTACACCTTGTAAATGGCCTCAGAGATGGATAAATTGTCCAGATGGATAAATCTGGACTTCTGAGTGACAGTATTAAATTTTAACATGGTGAAATGGTTTAAGTATCAAAGCCTTTCTGGTTTTCTGCCTCCACTCAGGGTTTGAGTAACAGCTGGGATTAAAATAGTGGGTTTTGGAAGTCTGATTGGAAAGAAAAATCATCATGAATGTGTACTCAAATTGAGCTCCTGGATTAATGCAAATGCACGGCCTATTCTGAATGCATTAGTCACACGTCTAGATGACTATTTGGCCAGACTTTGAAATGTTACTTCCTAGCAATATGTTCCCACCACCAGAATATTCACAAGATGAAAAGTAGTAGTTACTGAGGGGTCAGTAGCTGGTGACACCCCAGTAATACGGTGTCAGAGAAAAAAAAACCTAATGGATCAGCACCAAATTTCTAAATAATACATCTAGCTGAGAAAAAAATAACATTAGTGTCTGAAGTAAGAAGCGCAGAAAAATAGAAAATAGTTGGACAATTTTTCTGTTTGCATTAAATGGATGCCTTGCTAAAAATGGTATGAATTTGTAAGACAGCTCAGTTGTAGTTGAAGCAGTCATAGTGCTGACATTTTATCACACCTTCCTGTGTGTGTTTCTAGCTGAGCTGCATTAGTCACCCTGCCAGGTTCATGGTGATGAACTCCAGCTGACCCTCAACTGTCAACACACTCATTTGGGAAATCTTGAAGTGGCTATTTGTCACTAGAAGATAGCTTTGCAACCTGTATGTCAAATATGTCAGCTGTCCTGTTAGATGGACCATGCTATGAAGTATGCATGAGCTCATCACAACCTTTCACCGCCTCAGTCTAGTTACTTAGCTGTCCAGTGGCTCCTCTTGCACTGCTCTCCTTTTTATTTGACCACTAGTGGTGAAAGCATTCAGATGGATAATTTACCTGATCTTGGCTGTTTTCAAAAAACATGGCACTGACGCTATTTTTAAGTAGCTTAGAAACGTATTCCTGTTCAGGTTTTGAGCAGCATCTGGACTCCTTCAGCTTCAACAGTCACACGGTTCATTCATTGAGTTTCAGGTGTTTGCAAAGCAGAAATATATCAGATTTAGATCATTTTCTGTATTTTTCATACAGTGATATATATATATATATATATACGTAAGTATTTATAATTGTTTTCCAATGTAGCTGATATACATACTATACAATTTTTTATGTAGCTTGCACTGTATATCTGCTTTTATTGCCTACATGTACCACAATAAACTTTGCCAATGTCTGTATTTCCAAAGAATCACTGGAGGCACATTTTTACCAAGCTTTAATTTCATTATTATGTCCATGATTTATGTCAATCGCACTTTTACATTATTTTACCATTCTTCCCTTCACTATATTTAGCAGTAAACTCATTTAGAGGAATAAATGGAAGAGCAAATTCACATTTTCATGTCACAACGATAGAAATCTTCTATCAGTCAAAAAGACAGTTTGACTGAACCCTCTGAGTAATTCCAGTCCGGACTGAAAGATAAGCGCCCTTCTCTACTGTTTTAGTTCAGGGATGTTTTTCACATCCTTTTGAAGAACTGTCTTCTTCAGCTTGTTTATTTATTAATTTATTGGAGAATGTAGTTAAAGTATGTTGTTGAATTTAATAGTACTCATCGTGCTATTCTACAAAATACATTTTCCATTTTATGCTTTACACAATGTGAAACCACTGGAGAAAGCCTGTTTACTACTGTTTAAAGCGTTTATGCTAATGTTTCCTGTAGCCTCATGGAGCTTATTTGGCAAATGGTCCAGCTGCAATTAACTAACTGCATGTACATAGACAACTAAATTAGATTAGCTATTGCATTCTCTCCACATCAAAGATCTCTATGTTAAGTGTTTCCACTTAATGATGCAGGCTGCAACTAAATGAGGGGTCACCTCCAAATGGATTTAGCAAAAATGCAGACCTGAAGACCTGTGTGTGGGATGTCATGAGAAGATGCAGATTTAAGCAATTTATCTGCTGTTCATATATGTTGCATTTTAAATATGCTGGAAAATTAAAAGCCACATACTATTAACTAGCCTTGACCTGCACTGAAAGCAGTTTACATTGTAAGATCAACCCCTCTTTACAATGTATGTAAATATTAATGTTTAATGAACAGTTTTATTTGTAAGCACAGCAGCTGATAATTGATTGCTCCTCTCCTGTGGAACCAACTCCCACTTTTATTCCGTGAGGCAGACACCCTGTCTACTTTCAAGACTAGACTTGAAACTTTCCCTCTTCATAAAGCTTATAGTTAGAGTGTGTGTGTGTGTGTGTGTGTGTGTGTGTGTGTGTGTGTGTGTGTGTGTGTGTGTGTGTGTGTGTGTGTGTGTGTGTGTGTGTGTGTGTGTGTGTGTGTGTGTGCCCGTGCACGTTTTTGAAACCAGCAGAACTACCTGTTTTGCTCATCAGCCAGACTGGGGTCATCACAGTGTGGGGGGAAGGGCTTCTGTAGGTAGTGATGTTGCGCAAGCTCCTCCAAACTTTAGTTAGGTCTTTAGCTTAGAAGCCCTATATAGACCCCGGCCCCCACTGCTGTAAAGATGTATGTTTTTCAGAAGGGGGGGCCTTATCAAAAATCCTTGCATATGATTGGATAAACCACTGGTCCGTCATCTTTACTGATGCGCTACTTCTACCACTCACATCGGAACCAACCCGTGACGCTGGCGTTGGGGAAGATCAAGCTCTTGCCAAACCCGGTCGGGAGAAGGGCAAAAACATGGTTTCCACTAACAAAAGCCTTCAAAGTCGTTCTCTGGTGTTCTTTTAAAGAATTAATATTCGGTAGATTGGACAACACTGATGAAATAGCAGCATCAACGTCACCACTTGCTTCCTTGCTGCGAGCCACCATTGTTTTCTCAATCCAAACGTCACAACTACAAAAATCCCGCCCGGCGATTTTGATTGGCTCGTCCATTTTATGTGGTACTGAAATCCCTCCCAATGTCAGCGAGTCCAGATGGATGTGTGGAGCCATGTGGAGCTCGGCAGGACTACATCCATCTGGCAAGAGTCAGGTTAGGTTTGCTGGTGTTATATATGCAAAATATATTCTCCACAAACATGTCCTCAAAAGAACTGATGTGTGTCACAGTGTCAGTAAGCTTGTCCAGCTCAGTGCCTGCAGCTTCAAAACCACTGTGTGCATGTGTGCAGTAAAAGAAGGCCTCTAACATCTGCTTTAAATTCACCAGTCCACTCCCTAACATTCCTTACCCCAGGCTTAGATGTTTTCAGTTTTTGTCTATAAATTGGAAGGAGATGAAGCAGACAAGGATAAGAGAGTCCTAAAGCTGCATGGATGCTGCAGGCTCCTTTTAAGATTCTGTAAAAAAACTAAACACAAAACATGAGTGGCTCTAGTACCAAGGCGGCCATCCCAGGTGCTGACTATGTTTGCCAAAGACGCTGTTTGCCAAAGACACTGACAACAAAACGTGAGTGATTTATCATCAATATGGTGAGGTACAATTATTTCAGAAATATTGTTATACATTAAATCCACCCTGGAAAAAGAATACTTCAGTGGGAAAGTCCTGGATTAATGTGCCTGTACAGGTTCTCAGTCATCCCAGTTTAACGATATGTTGTATTGTGATAAAATTCTCTTGGGTTTCTCAGCAACGAATTTGCATCTAAGGATGTGCCTAGGAGAATGGGCCTCCATGTCCTTAAAAACAGCAGCGATCCAACTATAGGTCGCTCAAGTGCGAACCACCCGAATTGAAAAAGACTCCTGGGTAGGTGTCGAAACATTTTCAGAAAAACTGAGTGGAACTTTCACTCAGTTTTAAGCCTGTTTGCTGGCTAGATTAATGTGATGTTCATGCCCATGATGACCATATGTCAATTTCTAACAGGCAGCTGTACATAGGCATTAGTAAATCTGGAATGTGAAACACTGAGCTGACAGTTTGCTGAGCACATGTTGTGAGTTTTTCATGTTGGGAGAAGGTTTCATCAGGATCCCCCAAAGCAGAATATATTCCCTGCAAATGTTCTTGCTCTAGGTTATCAAGTGTTAAATCATGAAGGAAAGGCACCTTTGCCTCACTGAACCTCTTCTCCTGTTCTATTGTTAGCGTGCTTGATTAACCTCCCTCTTTTATCAAACTTGGAGAATTGGGGTTACAAAGGTTACAGTGTAGTCAGATGATATCTGTAACATTAACACTTCATTTCAGTCTAATACAGGTTTTAGGTGGGCAAGGTACTACAAACTGAAAAGTCTGAAGGCCACAATGTTGAACAACAGACATCGAAACTATTATTTTCTGTTAGCACAGTGTTTCTGTGATGATCTAATTGTATTCTATTTACACACACCTTTTGTTGTGACAGGCTTCATATATAAATTGATTAAAACACAGTTAAACACACTCTGGATGTTCATGTAATGCTGATCACTGAAAGAAAATTTTAAAATACAACAAGAACTATGGAAGATAATTATCTTGGGGAATGTCTGAAGCTCAAAATGTTGTCTCAATAAAATAAAATAAATCTATACAGAACGTGCTATACTTTTTGATTTTTGCACTTAATCACAGTCTTAATTACTGTTAGGATTGTGTATAGTTAATCTTTTTCAAAGATGTGGAAATTTGGTTTGAAAAGTACGCTTTTACAGATAGGTCAAAAATGGACTAATCCAGGCCTGGATTGATTTACCCCACCAGGGTTGGGTTATGTGTTTGACACGGCATTCTGGGTACGTTTATAAACCCAAAAGAATATGTTAAAGGGGCCTTTGTCTGATATTAAGAACATCAAAGAGCAGATTGATAAGAATGTGTAAAGCATCAAGCATTCACCATCAACTTGTCTTCTTCCCAGCTTACCAGGTGTTCCCCAAGGTAAGTGCAGCACATGCACTCAGCCATCTAATGTAAAAGAAAATGTGATTTATCAGAACTAGCCACCTTCTTCCATTGCTCTGTGGTCAGTCACCAATAAGCACCTCTTATTGATGCTTTTGGTGGTGAAAAGGGCCCATATGAAACAAACTGTGATGCACTTTGTATTCTGACACCTTTTTATCAGAACTATCATTAACTTATTCTGTAGTTTGAGCTACAGTAATTTGTGTGGTGGATCGAACAAACCAGTCTTTACTCCCCATGTGCATTAATGGGTCTTGGCTGTTTTTGACCCTGTAGCCAATGTACCGCTGTTCCTTCCTTAGACCGCTTTTGATTAATACCAACAACAGCAGACTGGAAACAAAAGCTGCAGTTTTAGAGTTGCAGCTCAGTCATCTAGCCATTTCAATTTAGTTCTTATAGAACTCACCAAACTGCTTGTTCACTTCCAGCACATCAACTTTAATGGCAAAATGCTTCATAATATATCCCATGTGGTATTCACTTCACCTGTCAGTGGTCATAATATTGTGCCTGGTTTGTGTACATTGTAAAGTATGTTATATAAAACATACATTGCATTGGCATTTAAAAATACATATGTAAAAATACATAATTATGCAGTAGAAGATTTACATGTTGCAACAGAAAAAAACTCAGAAATGATAAAAAGTAGCATAGCCTATTTGTATTTTTTGGGTTAAATAAAAATAAGGTGATAATTGCTCTCATTAAACTTTATATTTTATTCAGAAAAACTCACTGAGGCCTAATTTACAGCTTCACAGGCGTTGTTAGCTGATAGGTTTCAGACGTTTGAGAAATGTTTGAGAGGGCATTGATCTGCAATTTTCTTTAAGTGCCAACATCTAACTGTGATTACACATATCCACATTTACAATTATCAATAAGCGGTACATGCATATATCCATTCCCAGTCACTACATACAGTTCCACACAAACTACACTCATGCTATTGATTTTACACAGCAAATGGGAACAAAGGACAGAGAGAGCATTATAGAGGCCCGCTATGTTTCCAAGAGAGATGGAAAGGACCTGCAGGGACTTAAAAACCAATAAAGTGGTATCGTACCTATGCCCGCAAAAAGCCCCAATTATGAAGCCGTATGTGGGGAGAGAACTACACCATGGGTAGAAGAAAAACAGATAAACCCTACTCCAAAGCACTAATGGATTTTCTTTAGGCTAGGGTCATTGCGGTTGATCAGCGGTGAAGATGAGGGGTTTGCCAGTCAATAGAGGTGTTTTAGCTCAGGTCAGTTCTTTCAGACTCATTCACTACTGATACAGAAGTTTCAGAGTGAGAACAAGAATAGAGGGATACCTTTAGTGGAATTTATTTTCACAACAAATACATATAATATTGCCTGTCCCCTTGAGTATTTAAGAAACATGTGAAAACTAAATTAGATTAGATTAATATTTTGTCATGTAACTTCTTTTGCACCTGCCCTTCATAAGGTATTCAAATAAACTGTCTGGTTAGAAGATACATTTATATGACTATCCTTGAAGATGTTTGTTTTAAATTATTTAATTATAGCTAAACTATGTAATGAGACTGTAAACTTTTCCTAGACATTAGATTATACATATGAATGATATGACAAAGAAGTACTCAATGGTTTAAGGAACTGAGATTAGTACAATGAATTGAAATGTAACTACTTTCTTCAGTGGATGCACTGCTTACCCAAATAAAAGCTAAACCTTTAATTAACTGATGCTAAATCCACACAGAGCCAAATATTGTATCCACAGAGAAGAGTGAGCAGAAAGATTAAACCATATCAAGCCAGAGGAGGCATATTAGGTATTGTAATACCTGTGCCACGCGAGTGAGTGGCGCGGTAATGCTACCACAAAAGTAAAGAAGGAAGACGAGATGGGCAAAAACAACAGGAGAGAGAAAGAGGTGTTTGTGTGGACTGACAACAAGGCGGTCCACTCAGATGCCGTAGAGGAGCTTATTGTGTAAAATCCACAATAAGTTGAATAAACCACACCAAGCCGGAGGAGGCATATTAGGTATTGTAATACCTATGCCACACAAGTGAGTGGCGCAGTAATGCAAATGGGCCATTGTTGTTGTCTGTGTGAGCGTGTGTGTATTAGAGGAGAAGTGAGGTCTACGTTGGCTCGCATGCACAAACACGGCAGTGTGTAGCTGGTTATGTGGACAGGGGTGTCCAGACAGAGCTGCCATGGGAGGAGGCTTCAAACTTTCCCACCCCACACCCTATCCGACCAAGAGGTTTGTCGGATACAGCCACACCTGTCTAGACGGGGCCTTAAACTGCTTCATGTACAAGGTCTTCTTTAGAGGCAGGTTTTCAGCTGAGTATCATCAGCATGGTGTGATGTAGTCAGTGGCCTCCTATTAGCAGCAACACATTTGTTGTGATTAATACAACCTGACTTTGATACATTTTAAATAAAACTGATAAATTAACATAAACCAACACACTAGAAATGCCATTTTATACAAGCTGAATGTAATTTAATTTTATATATAAAATTACAAATAAAGGCTCACTCGTTCATTTATTGAACAGAAAAGATTCACATCAATCCTATGAGCCATTAAGGACAACCAACACTAGATTAATATTTGCTTTTAGTTTTCATTTTGTTTAAATATTCCTACATTTTATTCTGACTGTTCTTTTTAAAACTTTTATTCTGTTATTATTTTGCAATGTTTTGATCATGTAAATCACTTTGCATTGTCCTTGTACCGAAAGTTGCTATACAAATAAATTTGCCTTACCTAGACTGTCACACACTATTTGGCAGAACGTAAATGTAACATATGCATTTCCAGTATTTTGATTGGACGATCCTAGCTTGGGGCCAGAGGATTTGTGCCCCACGGCTGTCTACTGAGAGGGTGTTGGGCATGTGCACTACGATTTCAGATATTTAAACAAATGTTGGTGGGCCGTCCCCAATATCAAGGCACCTCCAGAGGGTTTAGCATACTGAGCTGGTCAGTATTCTGGCAGACTTAGATATATAGACACATATGTTTCTAACAGAATTTTATTGGTAAGGGAATCTGTCTTTTTTACAATATTACTCTATAAAGAACGATTCTGAGGCCACAAATGCATAGACGCCTCAGGATGTATTTCTCCACATTTTCAATCTGATTATTTAAAACTAAATCTGAAACGATGCACATTACAGAAGAAATGCATTGTAATGGTTAACCACAGGCTAATTAACTACACTGAAACAATGCCAAAAAATATATTAATGATTAACCAATAATTAACTAACCAGTCACTGGGTATTGAATATGAAATGCAACCAGTTTACCTTAAAACTAACTAAGCTAACTATTACCCTGTAATTATTTAAAATATGATTTTAGTTCACCATTTAATAATGATAACCTGAGACTGAGGCTCCGTCTGAATACGCTTAATAATAGCTCCTAGTTTAATAGCTCCTGTTTGGTAACTTTTGACAGGGTCAACAGTAAGAACACTATCGTGGGAAAGAAAGGAGCTTCAGATTGCTGTGTGTCATGATTTCGGCACTGTTGCCTGGTCTAAATATCTCATGTCACACACCTGCTTAGCTCCGCCCATTCCTCATCACTTCAGATTTGTTCCACCTGCTCTCACTAGTATATAACCACCTCTGAGACCAGACAACAGTGCCAGTTTATTTCGAGCCATTGGTGAGACTTATTCCAGCGTTATTTTGTTCTGACTACTGATCCTGACCTGTTTGCTAGTGATGTTACGTTATGTGCCGAGGCTTCGAGGCGTGTGTCGAGTAATGGAGGGGGCGTTTCCGTAAAGCGCGTACCGAGGCTTGCTTCATTTAGGGGAGGAGCCGAAAACGATGACGTCCAAAGCCTCGCTGCCCGGCTGTACCACGTCACTGCTTCGGGAAGTGGCTCAGATTTCGGTGCGGGGTTTGACAGCTTTAGAAACCCCACAGCAGTGTTTCCCGCAGCACTATGTTGTCGAGGCGGCCGCCTCGCCAAACTCACGCTACCGCCTCGCCAACATTCCAAAAAAAAAAAAAAAAAACCCGATATGCTTGCATGTTTATTTGACGTTAACACGCGGTTTTTTATTGTTGCTTTCTCGCGTACATATAGGGAATGGCAGGGAAAAAACAGGCAAAAATACATGGATACTTTGAAGCGAGAAGCGACTTCACCGCCCGCCCCCCTCCGCCAGTAACCGCGCGGATGACTGGCGCATTACTATATTACAAACACACTATCACAATTTTTGCATGCTGATGTTTGCTTGTTGTGCAAATAAAGACAGGTAACAGACACTGTATTTATTCCCTTTTAACCAGCCACCAGAAAAAAAGAGCTGGATGAAGCTCTGGTCTCCATGATAGTGAAGGATACCCAGCCTTTGACTATTGTGGATGACGTTGGATTCAGGACAGGCTGGAGAACCCCCTGGAGTACTGGGCTAATCATCGGTCACTGTACCCCAATCTGTACAAACTTGCACTTATTTATTTATGCACCCTGGCATCATCTGTGCCTTGTGAACGTGTCTTTTCAAAGGCTGGAGAAGTAGTGTCAAAAAAGAGAAATCGTTTGAAACCAAAAACTGTGGAGAAATTGTTGTTTCTTAATAAAAATGCATGAAATCATCCAAGTTACACAAGCATTAGCCTATTCATTACCCCCTCCCTAGTTCCATAAGCACTTTCACTGTCCTCTGCCTGATTAAGCCCATGCCATTTTTCTAGAGTCATGGAAAAACATTATTACACAACATGCCATATCACATGACACTACTATTTTGGGAATAATTACACACAGAGAATACATTCAAACAATATTTTATTATACACATATGTGTATACAAAATTTATGTAGACAAATGATTTCGTCCTACACCTTTTGTGAAGTCATTCCCAAGAGCCATAACAGACAAAAATTCAATGCATCATACGTGTTAAGATACAGCTGGCTGTGATTATACACCTCGCCAGTAGGTGGTGTCGTGTGCATATGAAGCGTCAAGAAATGAACCCTTTCTCGAACCAGTTGGCTCAAGTGGTTCAATGCCTCATGAGGCTTCATCTCACCATCACTACTGTTTGCCATTCGACCTCTGAGCCTGCCTGTTCCCATCTGATCCTGTTTGCCTGATCTGATTCCTGACTTCTGCCTGACCTGATTACCTGCCTGACCTCTGCTGTTTGTGTACCAACCGGAACCGTCCTTTGACTACCGAGCCTGCCTGCCCTCGTTCAGTCTGTCTGCTGATCGTGTACCAAACCTGGAACTGTGTCCCGACCTCATCCTGGATCTACCTCCAGCACCTCATCTGACATCTGACCACCCGGCTCTGACCTCGGATCTCGTCCCCGACATCGGCTTCTGGTTCATCCTCCTGATCATCCTGCTCACGTCTGTCTTCACGTTTCTGACCTCCTGCCTGTCCTCCGACCTCCGCATCACTCTCTGAGCGGCAACCTCCGCACCGGGTTGGCTATCTGCCAGCTAGCGTCTAAGACCAGGTTAGTGACCTACACGTTTCTGTCTGAGCACTCTAGACTAAACAAGGTCACTAACCTGTTGTCTCCTCCTGCAGAAGTTCCCGCTGTAGACGCTGACTCCACCCTAGCTGTTTCTGAGATCAATAAACTGTTTAAACAACTATGTTTGTCTGCCTTGAATTCTGGGTCCACCTGTTCTGAGCCTAATACTGTGCCGATGTTGGACAACCTTTAACTCCGACATCATTATGTGTTGAAAATGCTCATGGATGATGAGAGTCAAATCTGGGCCTACAGCCTTCCAAAAATGAATTACAAAGTGTTCGATCTCTTCTCTCTGGACAATTTCGTTAGTTTCCGTGAGGTTGGCTGTGCTTATGAACCATGTCACACAAAGGTTTATGGGATACCTCGAGGCTCCTTAGCGCTGCTAAGAGACATTGTGAGGTTCCTAGGCTAAACTAGCCATGAGAAGGAGCATACAAGCTCTTATTCCTACCTCCTTTCTTACTGATCACATTATTCAGACAGCACTTATCATGGCGACCCCTGATGCACTTTTGCTTTGGCTAAAAAGTCCTTCGTCAATAAAAGTATTCAGATAGACCCTTAGTTCTCTATTCATCCCTTTCATAATATTAGAATTACTAACAATATATTTACAAGTCATGATCTATTGACTGGCTACTTCAAAATGTGATCAGTAGTTCATCATTAGTTAATGGTTTGCTAGCACCAAGTCTAAGACTGTTTCTACATAATTCCTATTAAACCAAGTTATTTGTCTGGTCCTTATTGTAAATTGTTGCCATAGAAATAAATCCCCCTAATGTCAACATCCCCAAATAATTTCCATTCATGACAGAAATCTCTATAGGTGAACTCTTTAAACGTTTTGAGTGTATAGAACGGCCAAAACACAGACAAGAGCTTGTAAATAGCATATTGAGTAGAAAGCTTTAATGATAAAAAGGAATTCCAAAACTTACGGGCAGGGCACAAGAAGAACTGCACAAGGAAAGTCCTGTGGGAGAGGGGAGGCGAGCAGGAGGGAGGCTGAGGGAGGCAGAATAAGGAGAATAATAAACAGTGATAATACACAGGGAGACACAAATGCACAGAGGGAAGAAGACAAGAAATAAGAAAGAAAATGGACACAAAGGAATAAGCCCATATGGTAAGGCCCTTACAGCAGTAATGGAAAAGAGAAAAAAACTGTTTGTGGCAAGATATTAAGGGCAATAATAAACCCAGAAACATCACAAAAGAAAACCGAGACACAAACACCAGTAAATCATAACAAACTTTACCTTCTATGCTCACAACATTCTAAACCTGAACATGTAAACTTTTTTTTACTTTATTTCCTTTTTTGTTGTGGTGGACACTACAGTATTACAAACGTGAAAGAAAACAGAAAACAACAAATAACTAGCTGTACATTTTGAGTGACCCTATACATCAAAGGATTCTTTTTTCGACTACCAACTTATTTCCCGTACCATGGCAGAATAAAATCATTTCAGGTTTTTTTTATTGATAGGAATATGTTGTCTGTGATAGACAGATAGGCGACCTATCCAGGGTGTACTCCGCCTCTCGCCCATTGACAGCTGGAGATAGGTACCAGCACCCCTCGCGACCCCAACAACGATAAGCGTGTAGGAAAATGGATGGATGGATGAATATGTTGTTAAGTATGTTTTGCAGAAAGCCTGCACTGCACATCAACCTGAAAACCTGAAAAAGAAAACTCTTGGTGAAACATGGTGGTGGCAGCATCATGCTTTGGGGATCCTTCCCTTCATTATGGGCAGGGAAACTGTTCAGAGCTAACAGGAAGATAAGTGGAGCCAAATACTGGGCCATTCTGGCAGAAAACCTTTCACAGGCTGCAAAAAACTTGAACAAGGCGGAAACCAAAGCGTCCAACAAGAGCTACAAAAGAACTGTTTGCCTCATTGCTTGTTGATGTGTTAGAATGTCCTTATCCAAGTCCAAACTAAAGTCAAACTGTATATCTGTGGCAAATCACAAAGAATTGACAACATTTTTAGTCTCTATGTGTTTAGTTGGTAGATATGTATTCCAAACGTTTGCATTTATTTGCATGAAAAGGCAGTTCTACAATGTATTGACTCTTAACAGGCGAATGCAAAGTTGTGTAATACTTTTTTAGATTTATTTTTGTGAACATTTTTGAAAAATATGTATCATATCTATGTTTCATTTTACAATTATACACAAAGGTGTGTTGGTCTTTCCCATAAAATTCTGGTTAAGTATATTAAAGTTTGTGGTTTCAAAGTGAGCAAATGTAGAAATATTCAGTAGGTATGAACACTTTTTCAAGGCACAATAATAAATAAACTAAACAACAATATCCAGTGCATGAAAGCGATCACAACAGAGTCCATTAAAATAATTATTTAGAAGTTGTAAAACGCAAGATTCTTCTCTGTATATCATCTTTAAAGTGACATATCACAACTTAAAACACTGCAACTGATTCTACAAAAACATACTTGTCATGTAGACAGCCTGATATTTCTGGTTCAGCTGTGCTATAAAGGTCCGTTGTTATAACTACTGGGACCACATTAGTGAGTCACTGTGTTTCCCTGGGTGACAGGTTCCCTTGTTAAAATGAAAATGGGGACCGATGCTGAGCCAGTCCTGCGTTTACTGCTTCACAGCCAAAAATATTCATCATATGCATGGAAAAGCAGTAATTGTGCTTTAATCCTCAGAAAATCTACCTTTCTGATATTTACGATTTTTGGCCTCATCTATAAACCTGTTCATTATAAACACCAGAGGGAAATCATGAGAAATATTTCAACTTCAGCGTTAGCCTTTTCACTTCCAAGTAGAATTTCCCTAAACTCGAAGCTGCATTTACCTTACCGATCATTAAATAAACGCTGCTGCTTCAACAGGCTTCTCTCCTTTTCTTCAGGTAGTTGGACTAATGGCTTTCCAGCATTATTCTCCTTAAACACTGTGAAGTGGGTTTCATTTTGGGGTCATGGCGATGTTAATGAATGTCAGCATCTGTTACACATTATGGTGATAATCATTAGGACACAGTGGGTGATGGAGGCAGCAGTAGTTTGCGTTGTTAAGACTGTTACCATACTTTCTGGCCTTATGGTGGCACCGTGTCAAGGAGGTGCAGCAGCTACACCCTAACCCGGTGTGACACAGATTCACAGAAAAGCAGACTTTATATCACAAGAGGACCCTGTTTTGGCAGTTGTTGGGCTTTGAGAAATTACTTTTCTGCTCCTCTACCCTGAGCATGTAGTCGAGGATTACAACATCCCTCAGACTGCAATCAATTATTTCTCTCTGCACTGACTGATGCTTTTAGAAATGACATTTATGCAGTGCCAGGTTTCTTATGTAACTCGGAGCCATAGTGTTGTAGTATCAGGGATTTCTGGTTGTCACTGGTAACTCTCTGAGGATTGCATTCTTGAGCTGTAGGTGGGCTTTATGAAACATATCCTGCTTTTCACTCACTTCAGCAACAATACAACAAAAATAATGACCCTGGTAATGACAACAATATAATAATAATAGTAATAACAATAATAATAAAGATTATAATAATAATACCAATTATAACAAAGTGGTAACAGTAATGATAATAATTGTAACTCTTTTTTTCCCAGTGTCCTGTCTAGCAATGTGGCAATAGGAATTGATGTCTCAATGCCAGATAGAGCTCGACAGATTTTGCTTTTACAAGTGGAGCAAACAGCTTTCGCCATAGTGCTCCACTTGATTTATGCTTGTAAATAGCTTTATTGTGATTCCTGCAGGGAGACTTTCAAATTATATGGACATTACAATGGGAGAGTAAAGGAATAACAAGAAGTGAGAGAAAAAAAAGAGTAGAGGTGAAAGAAAGAAGAGATAAAAGGGAGAGAATGATAAAATCTTCTCCGTCTGCTCCATCACCTGGAAAGAGAGACGCAAAAAGAACAGCACAACCAACAGACATAAAGCAACAGATACAATCGAATAACACCTAGATGCCATTGCTAAATCATATATATTATTATGTAAGCTGACATGTGTAATGTGATACCTGAAAAAAGAAAGTGAAAGAACATAAATAAATAAATAAATTATAAGCTTACTGTATACAAGTGAACATTTAATACCTGGGACCCAGCACCTGTGGGTATAAATAATTGTAACTCTTAATGTATTGTCAGGTTACTGTATGATCCAAAGCTATTACTTCCCAGTTATGTTTCTTACAGTAGATAAGAGCTGAGCAGTGACGAAGTGGGATTCCCATCTAATACAGGAAAACATCTGATGCCAAAAACCTGAATCTAAACATAGGATATTTTTGGCATATAAGTGAAAAGAAATGCCTACCAAGCTCACATTTAACCAAAACACTAATTTTTGTAAGTACAGAAATAGTCAAGCAGTTTACACACTATTCACCATAGGTCACTTATATTTGTTTTAATAAGTGGCTCATGTTTGTAGATCAACATATACATGACACACTAGAGTAAATACACATATTTTCCACAAACCACCTGGACAAAGGAAAGAGGAAAGGTTGCTGGTTGCTTTCACAGTTAAGAAGGACATGGAAAAAAAAGAAATTCTTTCATATAATGTGGAGATGATAATGTCCGTGCTTAGCGGTTGTTATTTCATTTGATTATCAACTCAGCAGCTTGTATTTGTGCAATTCTTTTTTTTTATGAAAATCAATTCAAGTCAGAGTTTTCTCATAAGAATAAGCAGATAGCAATTGTCGAAATATCGATTGGAAAGATTTCAAACTCACAAAGCAAACCTAACTCTATAGTACTCGTATTCACTGGACAAGTAATATAATGACCCTGAAATCTCTATGCAACCCTAATGTTTAACAGTTACATTCTAAATACATTTATTTGTGTATTAAAAGCACGGTAAAGAAATGCCTCTCAAGGCAGACATTGTTACTTACGGTTGTGTTAAATCTCTGAATGTCATGTTGATTTTCAGTTTTTATTGGTATGTTTGAAGCATTTTCTTCCAGAGTTGAATTATTATACAGGATTGTGACAGGGATTGTATTTAAATGCAATAAGTGAGTGCAGAGGGTAAAGGTTTTTGTGGATTTTCTGTAATCCACACAAAATCTGGATCTAAAGCAATTGGCAGAATCTGTGATGAACGTGTTACAAGACATTTGTCAGAACTGGTAGTTCTGGTGGGTTTCCTAGCTTTTCAGTATAATCCCTTAAATGTTAAATAAAGGTGAGATCAAGAATTGGAAAGACCATTCCAGAAGGGGGGGGGGGGGGCTGCACAGTGGTAGCACTGTTGCTTTGGTTTGAATGCATGGAGTCTGCATGTTCTCCCTGGGCATGTGTGAGTTCTCTACAGGTACTCGGGCCTTCCTCCCATAGTCCAAAAGCACGACAGTTAGGTTAATTGGTCTCTCCAAATTGCCCTTAGGTGTGAGTGTGTACATGGTTGTTTGTCCTGTATATATGGCACATGTGCTTCAGCAGTTTGTTGCTTCCTTAGTTGTTCCTGACATCATAAGCAATATGATTTAGGGTTTCTTCTAGACCTTGGTAAAGTGTTACTGTCCAGAGTGACTTCTCCTTCATCACAGTTGTTTGAACTGATTATGTTGAAATCTGCAGATACCTCTCATGAATGAAAAATAAATCCCCAAGAATTCCAACTTGTGTCCCCAGTTGTTTTGTTCATTTTTCCACCCTGATGACCCGGATGAGTGAAAGTACAGTATCTTGAAAACAGATTTCTCTTCTTACAGATTTTTTTTTATTTACTCAGGTTGTCTTGGTCTAATATGAAAAAGTGTTGATGATCTGAAACACTGAATTGTACAAAAAAAGAAAGAAAAACAGCAGCAATCTCAGTTTGCCCCAAATATTTTTTCATGGCACTGTAAACGTCTCCTCGGGACTCTATATTTGATGAAAACCCTCCTTCTTTACGCCTTCCAGGTGTGGCAGTGTGGAGGGAGCATGGAGGTCCTGCCGTGTGCCCGAGTCGCCCATATCGAGCGCACCAAGAAACCCTACAACAATGACATAGACTACTATGCTAAACGCAACGCCCTGAGAGCAGCTGAAGTGTGGATGGATGAGTACAAATCCCACGTCTACATGGCCTGGAACATTCCCATGAATGTAAGCCTTTTTTCTGTTTTGGATCACTCAGTGCTTCAGTCCTTGAGTAGCCTTTTTCCACCCTCTCTCCTTACATCTCTGTTGTTCATTCAGACCTGAAGGCCAGGTGTAAAACTAATCAACAGCAATTCAGAAGTCACATTTCATACAGCCTGACCTTCACAGAGGCAACAGGCTGAGTTAGATCAACATTTAATCTCCCACCATTTAAACCAGAGCATCACCAAGTAAACGAAACAAACCTCATGTCAGTTTAGCACAATTGCTTACAAGAGCCTTTTGAGATGGGTTGCAAACTACTAAACAGCTGCTTTTATTAATGGAGAGTTTAACATTGAATTATAATTCCCTCCTTCAGCGCTGAGAAGGAGATGATTATAAATCAAGGACAGCTAAGACCTCAAAAGGCTCCCTAAAACTACCTGTTGAATTATAACAAGCAGCTACTGGTCTGCTCATAACTACTATGAATGCTGTCCTAAAAAGGAACCATATAAAAAGCCAGAACAGAACTCAGCAAGCTCCAGCAGGAATAGTGGAGGTACTGTGGGGAAGTGGTAGGTGACAAACTAGCCATTCCCAAACACAGCGGTATAGCATGTTATTACCCTAGCTGCCCTGTGGTGTGGAGTTATTTTGTGTACAGTAAAGACCTAATGCTACGATTATTTCATCAAACCCCCTCCAAAGTCACCCATACACACTCACAGATTCTTGTTATTGTCTATGGTGCCTGCTGAGAGCACAATTACTTTGAATGGAGAAGGCTTTATGATTCACCACAGTGGGCAGCCCCGAGTCCAAATGCCAAACAGCAACTCGGTGAAGCTGTATGTGTGTGTTGGTGGTCTGGTAGCCGATACACAAGTGTTTATTTCCAACTGGAATTCATTACCAACCCGTGTTGGAAGTAGGATTTATACAGTAGCTGCCAATTGAAAGGGCTTTGCTGGGAAACAGCATCTGGTACCAGCTTTGTGTGTTTCTGTGTAATTAATCTCTATGGGATGACCACTACTCTTTGGATATGGTTACTATACATCGTAACTGTACCTATTCCCTATGCATTCATTTCCATATGAGTCCAGATTAATGCAGGACTCTATGTGCACATATCGGTATGCATAGTGCGTGTGTGTCAGAATTAGGCTTGAGGCATTTCAGCCATTAGGCCTTCTCCCAATCAATTCGGAGACCATCCTCCATAATGCTATCTGGCCGTGAGCACTCATAATCAAGCAGATGATTAGAATTTGCTAAGTACAGATCATGTCTAATGGAGGAACAATGAAGCTCTCACATGACAAGTGCATCTGTTCATCTCTTACCTAATTGTGTCTTCTCAACACTATATAACTTGTGCATCTTCGTTTCCTGCTACACTGTGTGCTGTGCCTGACATTTTTTTTTTCCTTTCTTTGTCTTTGTTTTGAACATGTTGACAGAACCCGGGTGTTGATTTTGGCGACGTCTCGGAGCGTGTGGCCTTAAGGAAAAGGATGCAATGTCGGAGCTTCCGCTGGTACCTGGAGCATGTCTACCCAGAGATGCGGATCTACAACAACACCATCACATATGGCGAGGTGAGAGAATAGCTTGCTAAGGGGATTACTGAAAATAAACTGAATGTTAATTTAACCACAGTATCGGCTGTGATTCTATTGCAAGGGAAATAATAGAATTAAGCTCTTTTTAAAGAGGATGCTGAAGCAAAGGTGGATAATTAGATTCAACAAATGATCAATAATGGAAATTAGCTCTTGAGAACCTTGTTTTTTGTGATAATCCTTCTAAAATAAAATCTGCCAGAAACAAAAGAACATGTTTCCAAACTCTAAGTGAAAAATGAAGGGAGACTGAGGGGTCCTGTCAGCTGCCCACCGACAAGGGGGGGACAAATGGGCCAGCTGTCCCGGGCCCAGGAAGGGTGTGTGTGTGTGTGTGTGGGGGGGGGGGGGGGGGTGCAAAAACTGGGGCTCTGGTACTTAGATTATAGATTACTCAGAAAAAGCTGGCTAGTAGCTTTAAGCAAAAAAAAAAAAAAAAAAATGCTAACTCTGCTAGCATGCACAACTGTCATCTTGTCAGTAACTGGCATTGCACTGTAAGCAAATGTTAGCATTTTACCTGAAGTGTTCCCTGTCAAGATCCCTGATTGCCACGCCAGGAAGTCCACCCTGCCATCAGAACGCATAAAGAACTGAGGCACCCTCATGCCTTTGAGTGAAAGTGAATTAAATGTATATATTTTTTAAAGAAAATGTATTTTATTCAATTAACTAATGACACAAGAAGATGACCAGCCACACAATATGACACTGATTGTTTTATCCTTCATATCTCACATGATAGTCAGGTCCAGGGTAAATTTCTAATGCCGCCTTAGCAGAGCAACGTCACTGCGCAAAATTAGATACAATTTCCCTATAATGAGTTTTAATTAAACACTTATTAGTTTTCCATTTCAGCTTGATTGTCTTGTGCCTGCTTGAACACTCGGCACAGTGGGGGAAGAGAAGCTTTTGATGGCAGGTTGAAGGATTGAGCACACTCCCGAGTCAGACATTGTTTGCAGACTTGCTGAAATGCACAATTTTTAATTCATATCCATTTTGAATAAGTGGAGACTCTGGAAAATCAGTAGGCCCAGCATGTCAGCAGTCACTCAAATTACCTTTTGCATTGATCAAATTTTAGGGGATTTTACACCTTCTTTGTTTCCCCCGCTGCCTGTTTTTGCTCCGGTATCCAGCTAATGGATTTCTCAGAGTGGCATGCACTCAAGTGGCACAATTTCAGATCTGTCGACAAGCTGGGAAGCGGTTACCTTGCATTGCCACAGAGCAGCTGCAGCAGACGTGTGTCCCATCTGTCACTAAGCATCAGCACTGCACTGCACTCAGCCTCGCTGTCCAGACCGGCCAAGTGGAACCTTCCCTGACAACAGCACATGATAGATATGTCACAACCTGGAAATGAAGCTATGTGCATTCAAATCACAGAGAACTGAATCCCATACTAAAGACACACCATCCTCTAGCCTGGAGGAGACAGAACTAGGACTGGTCACTGCATGATAACATCCTATCATGACCCGGCCTTCACGATGAGGTGAAGCTTTGTGACAGCTGTGTGAATAAGCCATTGTGGACCTAAAGGAGGCACTGCAGCATGCACACATAAAGAAATGTCTGATTAAAGGTGCAAGACAAAAATAGTGAAGAGCACTAATCAGAGATTCAGCCAAGAGGCTCATGGTGACTCTGGATGAACTGCAGAAATCCACAGCTCAGGTGGGGGAATATGTCCACAGGACATAAAGAGCACATTTGTGCACTGCACAAATGTGCTCTTTATGGATGAGTGGCAAGAAGACAGCCATTGGTAAAGGAAAACCAACGACTCTAAACTTAAAGCCAGGGCTACAAGACAAATCAATATCAGGTTGCTTACAGTGGGTGATGTAGAAGACACCAGGGCAAGTGCAAGTGCAGTCAGGGCTGGAGGGTAAGCTTGAGTGCAATCGTGGAGCTGGAGGGCAGACAAGATGCAAGCCAGAGATGGAGGAGCTTGAAGGGTGCTGATCCAGGATCAGGCTTTCCAGGTAAGTTATTGCCCAGGAGGATTAAACTGTGAAACCAAGAAGCTTGCTGTGGCAACCAGGAACAGATCCAACAGGTACCACAGCAGAGCACACTCAGCCATCGAATGACCAGCAGCCAGATCCTCTTATACACCAACTGATGATAATGATGCAGATCAGGTGTGGAGATGGTTCCAGCCAAGCTGGCTCCACTGTGCCTTCCAGTGACCTGCTAGATGAAACACACAAGGACTACCACAACAAACCCTGACAAAAAGAAGGCATGATTTGAGTTTGCCAAAAGGTACGTGGACGACTCTTGAAATGTACGGAGGAAAGTGCTCTAGTCCAATGAGACTAAAATTAAACTTTTCTGCCAGGAAAACGCAAAGTCTGCTGCAAACCCAACACATCCGATTATCTTGCGAACACCATACCCCACAGTGAAACATGGTGGTGGCATCATCATGCTGGGGGGATGTTTTCCAGCAGCAGGGACTAGGAAACTGGTCCAAGTCGAGAGAAAGATGGATGATGCTAAATACAGGGATATTCTGGAGCAGAACCTGTGTCAGTCTGTTTGTAGTTTGAGACACCCGACTCGTTTAAGGGAGACATTTAAATGTGTTTGGATGGTCTAGTCAAAGTTCAGACAAAACATGAACTGAAAACAGAACACAAACGTTACTATCAGATTAACTATATAAGAGAGAATTTAGGCATTTGAAAAATCATTGAATTTGCTCTCACTTAGACTATTATCACGTGTTGCACTCAGGAAGATCCTTGATGGCACATTAAATTCTGTCTCCATTTACCATGTAAACAAGGCATCTGCTTCTGAGTGAATACTGCCCTGTGCATACATGACAACCTTTTAAACAGCCTTTTCATGAACTGCTATGAAATCTTTTTAAATTTGAGTAGTTTAAAGATAAGATAAGATAGGATAAGAATTTCCTTTATTTTCCCACAAAGGGGAAATTCGGGAGTGTCAGTGGCAAAGACACAATTACACAATTTTAGTAATGAAAAACAACAAGCTAATCTAATGTTAGTTCTAAAGCAACAGAGAATGAGTTTATCAGAAAGGTCAAAGTAAAAGTACCAGAGTAAGTATTGCACAATTATTGATAATACTGCATACTCGAGTAAAAACGATGAAATATTCAAGTTAAACAGTGGAAACACAGTGTAGAAACACCAGCCTATTTACAGAACGGAGGCCAGAATCCAGTTTAATTCCCCTCTCAGACTAGCCATTAGTTTCAGCCTCTGGGACTGATCTGGATTTATACTAAATACAAATAACATATTAATTGCTTTTCACCTTTTAACAGAACCTCGCTTGGAAATGTCTGAACTGTTCCCTTTAGAGTAACCAGAAAAAACCCACCTAAAAGACTACCAAACATTACCAAACTAATATGATGTTTAACTTTATTTACCACAATTTATGGTTTTGCCCTCTTTAATATCCAAATCTAAGTGCTAATCAGTGTGTGTCAAGCTGATTAGTGTTGTAAGGTAGGTTAAAGTACTTGTCTGCCAGATAAAGTTAAATGTTCATCTGAAAGATGCAGAACAATAGTTATTATTTGAATATTTCTTTGGGTTATTACTTTGACTGATTATTTTTTACATTGTATGTGGTTTAATTCCTTATTCCTTATTTGATGTATGCATCTGTCAAAAGCTCCTCTGTGATTTTCTTTCCAGGTCAGAAACAGTAAAGCCAGTGGTTATTGCCTCGACCAAGGCTCGGAGGACGATGACAAAGCCATCCTTTACCCCTGCCACGGCATGTCCTCCCAGGTCAGGCCCGATTTCCTGTATCAGCTGGTTGTGTGTGTATAAAATGCACTGCTTTTCTGGAAGACAATTTTTCACAAGTTTGCCATTGATTAAAAAGTTTTTCTTCAATTTTAGATTTAGCACTCCCCTCTAGAACACTGAACATAATTATTCTCCTCTTCATGCTTTATGGAGAGAAAAATCGGATGTAATATTATAAGCGGTGGAAAGAGAAATGCGTGGCTTGCCCGTTCTTTTTTAACAACTCCCATCCTCACCCCCCACTTTCTGTTGAAGCTTTTCATTCAATAATAACAGATTGTCTTCTGTAGCAAGTAATCCAGTAGCTATAAATTTATATAACATCAGAGATGTATGCAGAACACGCATACCTGTAATTACTTAGTTTTAAATTCCTGCGCAGACATCACCTTATGCTGTGCATTTAAGTTTGCCATAGAGAGAAGAGGAGAGCACTGTGAAATCAGAGCTTTGGTGCTAAATCATGTTTTGATCCAGCAGAGGTTGTTGTCACAATACTTTCCCCCTGCTGAGAGTTTAAACCATCCCAAAGCTCTGATCTGACAAATACTGAAGGGGTCTTTAAATCCTTCACATGCATTGCACACACTCACACTGTGGAACCTGAGAAAGCTGTGCCGTGATTGCAGATTTGTGTAAGCTAAACAGAAATTCCTCTTTTGCAGTGAAATGTTATTGAAATGGTGTAATAATTGAGGTATTTCATTAAAAAGTTTACTCTTAGAATAGTTCTGCCCATTAAAACAGCGTTTGAAACTGTAAATTAATATTTATTATTAATGCCTTTTTACCTCTGACTTGTCAGTGTTCATCTGATCCAAAAGCTATGGAAAACCTGAAAGTAGAATTTAAAATTTCACAAATAAAGGTAAAAGCTTTGATGTGTGATATGTTTTATAAAAATGCTCCTAGAAAATGACATGAACAACCAGCCTTTTATTAAGTTCTTCATTTAGATGAGCACTATTAGACCTTTTTTGCCAATTTCTAATTTCTGGTTTTAGGAACTTTTTAACCTGGCCATAATAATTTTAGCCAATTTAGATTTCTCTTTATGAACTAAGAAGGTATAAGAACAGCATTCAAAACATATTCTTATAGCCTTGCTGTCATTAATGGTTAATTTACAAAGCGTTGTTGTAGGTGCTCAACTCGCTTATGAAATGTGCTAATATTCACTCCCCAGCTTTGTCCCACTAGCAGAAAGTTTGGGAAATGTGAAAGAAACTAACTTTGAGTCTTCTAAATCAGAAAAATCATGAATTAAGTGTTGTTGTTGATGTTGTCAATCAAGCTCAAAACTGGATGATCCCGGTCACCAGATTATTTCTTGGTGCATCTCTTTTTTCATTTCCAACCCTTCATCAAAGGCCAAGCTTTGCTGCAAGTAGTCAGACATTCTGCAAAAAAAGATCAACAGCCAAAGAGTATTTTAGAGAGGTAAACCCATAGCAATACAGTGCTAAAATTACCAAAAGACAGGACAGTAGGTTCATATAGGTGTGCCTCACCCATCTTTCAATGTGGCAAAACTGAGTGACATATCATAGAACATATTTATATACACAAATATTCTTGTAAAGTTATTAAAAGTAATCTCTGGTTGTTTTTTGTAATAAACAAATCTTTTCTTAATAAACACGTACCTTCTGTCCGGTGTTTTCCCCCATTCTCTAAAAACAGCAATTATCTAACCACTGCTGAAAAAGAACAATTTAGACAAATTACTTCTGCAGAACTACAGGCCTATCTCCAAACCTCCCCTTTACCAGTAAGATTATTGAAGAAAATGTGCTTTAACAGTTAAAGACCTTCTTAAATATGACCAGGTGCTTTGACGTTTTCCAGTCAGGTTTCACTGCTCACCACAGTACAGAGTCAGCCCTTGCCAAGGTGTTTAATTAGAGCCATATAAATGCAGACTGTGGAAGAACCACAATGATGGTATTATTGGACCTTAGTGCAGCTTTTGAAACTGTCGATCACTCCATTCTGTTGGAGCGCCTGGAAAACTGGGTCAGCCTTTCTGGTACAGCACTCAACTGGTTTGAAATCCTATTTAAAGGACAGGGACTTTTTTGTCCCTTTTTTGTCAGATACGACAAAAATCACCTGTGGTGTTCCCCAAGGGTCCATCCTGGGTCCCCTCCTATTCAATATCTACATGCTCCCTCTAGCTCAGATCATAAAAAACAACATCAGTTACCATCACTATGCAGACGACACACAGATCTACATCACCATGTCACCAGGTGACTATGAACCCATTCCAGCACTGAGTAGATGCTTAGAAGAAATTAATGCATGGATGTGCCAAAATTTTCTTCAGTTGAATAAAAACAAAACTGAAGTAATCATTTTTGGGCCGATAAAGAAGCAATAAAAAGTTAGCACACAGCTTCAGTTGCTTCCGCTAGTAACCACTGATCTGGCCCGAAATCTGGGTGTAGTGATGGACTCAGAACTGAACCTCCAAAAACATCTAAGCACAATTACAAAGTATCACATAAAGAACATTCCCAGGGTTAAAGGACTAATGTCTCAGCAGGATATGGAGAAACTAATCCATGTGTTTAACTTTAGTCAAAATGATTACTGCCAGAATGTTTTTACAGGTCAAAAAAAGTGGATCAGTCAGCTGCAGCTGATACAGAAAGCTGCTGCCCCATCCTCACTAAGACTAAGAAAGTAGAGCACATCACCCCAGTTTTAAAGTCATTTCACTGGATCCCTATATCTCAGAGAATAGACTTTAAAATAATTATGTTAGTCTATAAATAATTTTAGCACCTCAATACATTACAGACTTGTTATCAGTGTATCAACCCTCCAGACCACTTAGGTCTTCTGGCTCAAGCCTACTCTGCATACCCAGAACCAGAACCAAACACGGAGAAGCAGCATTTAGTTTGTATGCTCCACTAATCTGGAACAAACTCCCGGAGGACTGTAAAAGTACTGAAACCCTGAGTTCCTTTAAATCAAGGTTAAAAACCTATTTGTTTGGAAAGGCCTTTAAATGTTAATGTGGAAGTTTGTAGTCCAACTTGTCTTATACTGTATCTGACCTGCTGCTACTATTCCAGTGCAATGTGACTGCCTCTGCAATGTCCTCTGTCTCTGTAATGCTTTATTTCCCATGTTTGTTTTTTGTTATGTTCATGTACAACCCTTTGAATCATCTTATTACTGAATGAGTGCTTTATAAATAAACTTGCCTTGCCTTTTGAAAAAACTTTCCATTTAAAATTGAGTCACACACAGACCAGTTCTCTCTTAATTATATTACATGCACAAACAGTTAGATTCAGGTTAAGTTACATATATTACAGTTCACTCCAGTTAATTTCACTTCAAAGATGCATAAAAGTACAGAAAAGCCCTTATCTCTGCACTAAATTTCCCAATCATATTCACTTACAGTTGTTCAATTATACTTGGCATTTCTGAAATACTGAAATGTCTTTTTGGTGCCTTCAGTCGCCCCAAACAGAAGCCTTAATGTTGATATCAGGACTCTGTGGGGGCCATCCCATCTGTTACTATTTGTTGTTCTTGTAGCTGAGCAAAGTTATTTTTAACTCTGCTGTATGTTTGCAGACATTGTCACACTGAAAAAAATACTTTGGGTTACAAATTAAATCTCTCTAATGGGGCTTTATCATAAAGATGTTAAACATCAAAATGCCCCAGCCTTATACAAACTGAGGATGTGTATCAAGAACTCCTAATCATTAATGCTGTTACATATGGGTCCAGTGTATGGTTCTGCAAGGGGCGAGCAGGGGTGGACATCCAGTCAGATTGTCCTGCTGGTGATGTGAAAACTGGTCTTAGTTGTAATACATGATTTATACAGCTCAAAAAAAATAAATAAAGGGAACACTTGGAGTTACACTGTGCTGTTTAAGTGTTCCCTTTATTTTTTTGAGCAGTATATTTCTGGGTTGCAAAATATACTGTACCGGGTCATTTGGTTTATTGATTTACATCTGGAAAGAATGAGGTGAATTGGATCGTATTTAAATCTAGTATTGGGAACACAGAATCCAATAGTCAGGTGTAGATGTGTGACCAACAGGACTTTTAGCTCTTTGTACTGTTTCAAAATACTTGTGGGTGTTATTAGGATGCAAAGGAAACATTGAAAAACTAGGGCACTTCTAGTTAGAGTGTGTAATAGGTATTCCTGAATAATGGATATATATGCTCAGCACAAACATTGCTTAGACACCAGAATAAATGGAACCAAATTGGAGTTTCTTTTTTATTTGTTTTCTTTTTATCAAACAGAATCCATGTGGCTGTCATGCAAATGCTGTTCATACATAAATTTTCTCCAACTTACCTTACTGCAAACCACTCTTGACTGAAACATGTTTATTTTCTGTTAACAGAATATTACAGAATATTAATATATTGCTTTGTAGGTCCCTAGAACACTTTAATGCTGACCCAAATGGAGAAGAACTTTGTGCCTTTGAATCAATTGATTCTAGTGATGTGGTATGTCTAACATTACAGTAAGCAGGTAGAACTCTACTTCATGGAAGATTTACGAAAGATACAATTGAAAAAAAAAATGTTTTAACATTGTCAGGGTTTGTCAGATGAACCCAGAATTCAGCCGCACACAGAGCTTAGTTTAAGGGTTTTATTGAAGTAAGATGAGTTGTGGACAGAGCACGAACCAGAGTCTTGACAGACACTGCATCCTGACATCACCCCCCCCCCCTCAAGGCCGGATTCCAGACGGCCAAAGACAAAAAACAAAAACGACCCACCCAGGGTGGGCGGAGGGAGGCTCAGGATGGGGGGCTAGGGTCGAACAAAAAACTACCCAACCAGGGCGAAACAAAATAGAGAACAAAGAGGAACTAAAGAGCGTAGAAAACGCAGGGAAAACTAAGGAGATTTAAAAAACGCAGGCAAACTGAGAGCGTCTGAGAACGCTGGCAAACACAAAGCGTATAAAAACGCTGGCAAACAGAAAGCGTAAAAAAAACGCTGGCAGACAGAAAGTGTCTGAGAACACTGGCAAACAGAGGTCGTAGGAAACGCCGGGGAAACTAGAGGGCGTAGGAAACGCCAGGGGAACTAGAGGGCGTAGGAAACGCCATGGGAACTAGAGGGCGTAGGAATAACTCAGGAACTAAGGAGCACTAGAACAACACCGAAACTAGAGAGCGCTAGAACAACACAGAAACTAGAGAGTGCTAGAACAACACAGAAACTAGAGAGCGTTAGAACAACATCGAAACTAGAGAGCGCTAGAACAACACAGAAACTAGAGAGCGTTAGAACAACACAAAAACTAGAGAGCGCTAGAACAACACAGAAACTAGAGAGCGCTAGAACAACACCGAAACTAGAGAGCGCTAGAACAACACAGAAACTAGAGAGCGCTAGAACAGCACAGAAACTAGAGAGCGTTAGAACAACACAGAAACTAAGGAACGCTAGGATAACTCAGAAACTAAGGAATGCTAGGATAACTCAGAAACTAGAAGGCACTGAAATAACTCAAAAACTAGGGAGCGCTGGGATCTTGTGAGTGCTGGGAGAGCGCAGGGACCCTTGAGAGCGCAAGAACCCCTGAGAGCGCAGGGCTGTGACGGCTGCTTCGAGATCGGCCATGGCTTGGCCATATGGAGTCGGCGGAGGACGGCCAGGGTGTGGCAGGCGGTGGAGCAGCAGCGCCCAATGAAAACATCGCGGAGGATGACCTCAGTGAGGCAGAGTCATCCGGTGGTAGAACAGCAGAGTCTCCGGTGGCGGGTGTCGCGGAGGACGACCCCGGCAGACGAACCAGAAGCGAAGTGGAATCAACGGAGGCCTCGCACTGAGGCAGAGCGGAACCCACGGAGGCCTCGGACTGAGGCGTAGCGGAACCCTCGGCGGCCTCGGACTGAGGCGGAGCAAAACCCTCGGCGGCCTCGGACTGAGGCGTAGCGGAACCCTCGGCGGCCTCGGACTGAGGCGGAGCAAAACCCTCGGCGGCCTCGGACTGAGGCGGAGAGGAACCCTCGGCCACAATCCAGCGCCGGCGTGCCTGGCATCTACACCGGGAGGAGCCACACGGTGAAGCGGAGGCTGCAGCGGGGACTGCGGTGGAGACAGCAGCAGCAGGCGGAGCAGGGCCTTCGTCGGTCGGCTGAACTGTGTTTTCGGTGGCTGGCGGGACTTGGCTTTCTTCCGCCGGTGAGACTGTGCCTCCTTCTGCCGGCGAGACTGTGCCTCCTTCTGCCGGCGAGACTGTGCTTCCTTCTGCCGGCGAGACTGTGCCTCCTTCTGTCAGCAAAACTTTGCTCTCCTCGCTTTCGGAGGCCGGCAGAACTTTTCTTTCCTCACTTTCGGCGGCCGGCGGAAGCTTGCTCTCGGCAGCGAGCAGAACAGGGCTTTCGCAGACCGGCAGAGCAGGAGCGGGAACTTCTGAGGCGGGCAGGCTTGTTCGCGGAGGTCTGGTTGGAGGTGGTTAGCTGCGGAGCTTAGAAAATGCCGCTTGATAATTCCAGTCAAGCTCCTCGAGCAGCCCGGTGATCCTCAGTAAAGTCAGGAGCTCAGTCTGGTCCCTTAAACTGTCCCGTATCTAGACGACTGCGTTCATCCGCCTCCAGGGCGGGCTGAGCGTGGCAACGACATCCAGGTATTATCTGAGTTGATCCGTAAGGTGCACAGCCGCATCGTGTGGGATGAGATCAGCCGGCCCTTTCTTTAGGCTGATCCCTTCACAAAAACTCAGTGCGGGCGATGGGTTCATCTTGGCCGGAACGTACTGTCAGGGTTTGTCAGATGAACCCAGAATTCAGCCGCACACAGAGCTTAGTTTAAGGGTTTTATTGAAGTAGGATGAGTTGTGAACAGGGCACGAACCAGAGTCTTGACAGAGCAGGAGCCGGAGGATGAAGATGACTGAACTGGAGGACTGGAGAGTTCTTGGAAAGCTTCGAGAATGAACCTGAGCAGAGCTTGAAGCGGTGGAGCATAGGAGCGCTGGGGTAGCGGGATGCTACCCGGAACCAGCAGCACATCCGAGGGCTTACTTGGAGCGTGCAGGGGCTGCCATAGATCCAGCAACGCAGCAGAGAAAGTTCTTGGAGGTGCAGGAGCTGCTGTAGAACCCAAGGTAGAGCAGAGAGACCAAACTTGCAGGCAGAGCAACGCCAACGTTCCGGCGGGGAAGAGCTGGCTATGGAGTCCTTAAGTATACTGCTAGACAGGTGGAATGAGTCCGTTGTGATTGGAGCCTGACGGGTGTGATTGATTGCAGAGGAGTGGAAGCTGGGTGTATGGAAGGTGGGGAGTGCCATAATAGTCCAGGATGCAGTGAGCAAACACTGCATCCTGACAAACATGCTTTGATGTAATATGGTTTTCTTCCAGGTATCCCTTTAAAGAACTCAGTCACAGATCATGTTAGTCCAGAGGGATTTTGTGTGTATATGTGTCTTATACTTTTTGATATGAGTGACTAACATTATGGACTTATTCAGTCTGCTAAAGTGGCAACATATTGAATCCAATAATGTAATAAAATATATAAATCTTGATATAGCTACATTTGTCTCACAGCGTGTCATATCACCATTTTAATTATATTATAATGGGTCAAGAGAAAAAATACACATGATCAAGACTCGAATTCTATGGCTACAGTTTTCTCAAACTAATGTAGGTTTGTCGTAACAGAAAGTTTGAAGCCTACAGATGACTGGCTGAGCCAGGAGAGAAGCTGTTAAAAACACTGACATGCAGATACACCGAGAAGAGATCTGCACTGTAACTCAAACACTTCAAAGATTTTCTCCCTTTCAACTGTTTGGCTCAGACGTCGGATAAATTGGTGTCTGTGTGATATCTTTGAACAGCTTATCAGAAGCAGAACCCGGGACTACTGTGCATGTTTGCCAATGTGATTAAACCAGTTCTTAGTTGTATGGTTGATGTGTGTTTGTTTGCAGCTTCAAAACTTGACAGATTTCGTTTGAAAAATGCAACAGAAAAGAGCACATTGAATGATTCCCATTGCAGCATCTTGTCGCATCAGTCACCTGATAGGGTAACAAGGGCTTAACACTTAAGTTTACGAATCCCACACTCTTACAACATACCTTTTCTGGAGATGTATACCTACTTAATTTTTTGGCCATTGAAAGTTCCCCTTGCAACGGTCAAGATTTATGCTGAAGACACACAGATGTTTGACTTTGTCCACATTAGATTACACCGTAAACAGCAAACTGTCATCAGGGGTACTTGAACGGTATTGGTATTGCAATGCAGCCATTCAGTGTATGTCAGCAAAGTTATGTTTTGCATAGTATTACATCTAAATATTAATGGGAGTCTAAATGTATTTAGATTGCCATTGATTTAGTTAGAATTTGTTAGTTTTTAATTATTTATTTTTCTACTTTTTTAAACATAATTCTTTCTTACAAAGAGAAATAATTCACCGGTATCAGTTTTCAAATTCAGTTCTAGGATTCTTAAATTTACACCCTAGAATTTCCCAAGGAACAAGCAGAATAGTGTGTAGGCATTGCAGACTTTTAAAGGAGGGGATACTGTTATACTTTACACCTTCTAATCTTTGTCATCTCATTTTTCAGCAAGGATTGCTCCTATAAATAATAAATATTGTCTTTGCTCTAAATTATGTAACAGATGTGATCAGCACAAACCCTTTTGTGCACAGCATCAAACAACATAGGATCAAGTTTTGGTTTGTGGAAATGTTGCATTAATAAGTTATCGTTCCATCCAGATCAGTACACTTCAAATGAACATGGAACAAATTTACAGCTTCTTCATTGGGTTTTAGTTATTATATTTTCCATTTTAAATAAATGCTCCGAGCCAAATAGATTAGACTAGGAGTGAACATTTAGTTCATACAAAATAAGAGAAAAAATAGGACCTAAATCTCAAGCAATGAATCCCACTACAGTATGTTATTTCATTTGTGTAACTGTTTGGTTCTCTGTATGTTTCAGCTTGCCCGCTACTCTACAGAGGGTCTTCTCCAGCTCGGACCCCTGGGGTCGACCACCTTTCTTCCTGACACAAAATGTCTCATTGATGATGGGAGAGGACGCACTCCCAGTCTGAAAAAATGTGATTCTGTTTCAAGGATTTCACAACGGCTTTGGGACTTTACACAGGTAAAAAAACAAGAACATTAATAGTAGCGTTTCAGGCAACGTTACTGTTTAAAATGTGGTCTTATTTTCATGCGGCTTTCATTGCAGAATGGCCCGATTATCAACAGAGACACTGGTCGGTGCTTGGAAGTGGAGATGTCTAAAGATGCCAACTTTGGTCTTCGCCTTGTGGTGCAGAGATGTTCGGGTCAGAAGTGGATGATACGGAACTGGATCAGGCATCCCAGGCACTGAGGAAACGCTGTAATTTCTGAGACACTTTGGCCAATATTTGCAGTTGCAGCAGACTGTTAAGGGAGGAGCAGAAACTGGTACATTGCTGCAAGGTGTAAGATTTCACACTAGAAATTGTAAAGCACGCTGACCTCCACTCGGGCAACAGAGGTTATGCTACAATGAGTCTTAAAGAAGAACATGATCAATGTATATGTTCCCCTGAGCTCTGTCCTCACACCACACCTTCAGGCAAGCTGCACTGTTTGAAACGGCCAACCTTTCTGACATTCAGCCATATGTATAGAGCACATCCCCTTTGTGCAGTCTGGTTCAATATTTCACAGTGGTGAATCTACTGTAAAACTCTCCCACCTTAGGAGAAAGGAAGACATGTGGGTCTTTTTGGGTCTATGGACATTCACAAGGTGGATCGGGGTAAATTAGGAGAGATAATTGTTACCAATGGCCAGATGAAACTGAATCTTTTGGGAGTAATTTGAGGAAGAAGCTATGGACATAATGTGCTGCCATGGCAGGACATGTAATAGGCTTCAGAGCAGCTGGCTATTATCCAATCAGGAGGAACGTCACCTGTACTCACACAAACTGCAACACTTCTTTGTTTCTGTGGACTGTATGGCTCACTGTGGACGAAAGCAATCATGTGCCTTTTGTTTATTATTTTCCAGCTTCATCTGACCTGAGAATGTCAGCCCCAAAAGCATGTATAAAGCTATTTGAAAATTAAATTATCAACCATGTGTAAAGCCGTTTAAGGATAGTAATATATTGTAAAAATTAAATAAAAGTGGAAAATTGATAAATGTCCTCTAAAAACAATTAGAGCATTAAAATCACTTTTATTAGCGAACTGTCTTTCGTTTCCAAAATCTCCATCTAGTCATTAATATTTATTATTAGATTTTTTTCTCACTTTGTGCTATCATTGTGTTCCGTGAATACCTGCATTTCCTTTTGTACGAGGCAAGCTGCCAACTCTGACAAAACAATTGCTTGTCTTCTGTTGAGGCAGTGGTTACAAACAGCTCAAGTCTCCGGCACGTCTGTGTCCCTCCGCAGCTCCGCTCTAATTGTTCCTAACCGCAAGCTGGAGGGCGGTTCTTCAAAAGTACACATATAGATTTTCAATGACTCAACTCATATAGAAGCGTCTTTTTTCCCCAGGTACAGCCAAAATAGGACAGAGTGGGGGAGAATGACAAAACAGCCCCCTCTGACTAGCTTTTAACTGGTACAAACACAGATAGCAGACCACCAACGGTTACTACAAGGAGTGCCATGATCGGGACCTCGAGCCGATACCCAGGATCTGACCGGACCATCCCTAGTTCACATTATCATCAGAATCATATACATTAAGTATATGATTCTTTAAAAGCATCTACAGTAGTTCCAGGAAGAAAAGAAGAATATCTGAGCAAACAGGGAAATTGTGAAAGAGGATATTGTAAAAGTATTTCACCTCATTATAGTATATATATATATAATCAACCAAAGCATTTGCTCTTCTGCTTTCCCACACATATGAATTTGAGTGAGACCCCATCCGGAAACCCATTCTATGATGTTCAATATGTGCCGCTCTTGAGCTAGTGTAACCAAGTTTTCAGAAGTCCAAAGGTCAGAGGTGAAGACAGCAGCATACAGAGAGGGAACAGTGTTGCAGTTTAGAACCTTTATTAACTTCCAAACCACATAGTCCTTAACAACCATTTCGTTTTTTGACGGAGCCGGACCTCCCCCTTAAAGACACACCACACATATCCCTCCGCTCAAATAGTTCCGGTACTACAGATCTATAGTAGAAAATGACTGAGCCTGAATGTAAACACATCAATAAGATTAATGGCAAAAATAAATCATCTTAACTCTTATGTGTAACGAACAGGACCAGAGGACCCAGAATTCAACCAGACAAACAGGTAGCGTCTTAAGACAGTTTATTGGTCAGCAGACAGGCAATGGGTCAGAACCGTGATGACAGAGGCAGGCAGGATGATTGAGGGGATAAACCAGAGTTTGTAGTCCAGGAGCCGGTCGTGAGTCAGAGCCAGGTGATCAGAAATCCAGAGACAGTCCAAATCAGAATCCATAGACAGAGTCAGGGCACAGAAACAGGTCAGGTATCCAGGTAGCACAGATAATCAGGTCCGACAGGGAAAAGGCAGGCTTTGAAAATCAGCAGGCAGGCAGGCAGGCTTCAGAACGCTGGATTAGACTGACCAGTGGCTCGTAATAATCTGTCACTAGTGACTGGTCTGAGGGCTGATTATATAGTCAGTGGTGCAGGTGGATCAGGTGAAGACTAATGAGAAACGGGGCGGAGCTGTACAGGTGTGTCAGGAGGAGAATCAGACCATCAGACGTAGTGCTGAGATCGTGACATTATGAAGTCTACATGAAGTTTGGAGGTCAACAGCTATTGACTCAGCAGAAAGTTGTCAAACTATTTGCACTATGTATGTCACGCATCTTTTGACCCTGCTCAGTGACTTTGTATGATCTAACACTTCATGGCTGAGTTGCCGTTATTCCAAATCACACCCATTCTAGTTTAGTCTGCAAGTTAAAGGAAGAAACACTGCTGGACAGTAAACCTCCAGCTAAGTCTGGGCGATATGGCTTGAAAATAAAATCCACAATTTTGTTTTTACTGGATCTGATTAATGCATTTTCTTCTCTTTTGTTTCTTATAAACAAATTGCTGAAATTATTTTTTAAGTTACTTTTATTTCATTAACCACATCTGGGAGTTGACCTGAATTCAAAGTTAAACTTATTACGAGCTTTAAAACATGCTTATGGCTTCTTCCCGAGAAGCCAAGGACCACAGGACTTAATGACTGACCTCTGTGGTTATGAAGTCCTTTGAGCGCCTTGTGCTTTCACACCTTAAAGAAATCACTGATCCCCTCCTGGACCCCCTACAGTTTGCCTACAGAGCCAACAGGTCTGCAGACGACGCTGTCAACTTGGCTCTTCACTACATTCTCCAGCACCTGGACTGTGCAGGAACCTACGCCAGGATCCTGTTTGTGGATTTCAGCTCTGCCTTCAATACAATCATCCCAGCTCTGCTTCAGGAGAAGCTCTCCCAGCTGAATGTGCCCGACTCCACCTGCAGGTGGATTACAGACTTCCTGTCTGACAGGAAGCAGCACGTAAAGCTGGGAAAACATGCCTCTGACTCACAGCTCATCAGCACTGGTTCCCCCAAGGGCTGTGTTCTTTCTCCTCTGCTCTTCTCCCTGTACACCAACAGCTGCACCTCCAGTCATCAGTCTGTCGAGCTCCTGAAGTTCGCGGACGACACCACTCTCATCGGACTTATCTCTGATGGTGACGAGTCCGCCTACAGGTGGGAGGCTGACCATCTGGTGACCTGGTGCAGGGAGAACAACCTTAGACTTAGACTTAGACTTTCTTTATTGTCATTTTGTATACACAGAGTGCATACAGAACGAAATTTCGTTTTTCACACAGCTCAGAAATATTGCAGTAACCTGGAGCTGAACGCTGTAAAAACAGTGGAGATGGTTGTGGACTTCAGGAAGAACTCAGCCCCAGCTACCCCCATCACCCTCTGTGACTCCGCCATTGACACTGTGGAGTCTTTCCGCTTCCTGGGAACTATCATCTCCCAGGATCTAAAGTGGGAGCTGAACATCAACTCCCTCACCAAGAAAGCCCAGCAGAGGATGTAAGAAATTCCACCTGCCAAGGACAATGATGGTGCAGTTCTACTCCTCCATCGTTGAGTCCATCCTCACCTCCTCCATCGCCATCTGGTACGCTGGTGCCACCGCTAAGGACAAGGGCAGATTGCAGCGTGTCATCAGGTCTGCAGAGAAGGTGATTGGCTGCAATCTTCCATCTCTCCAGGACCTGTACGCCTCCAGGACTCTGAGGCGTGCAGGGAAGATTGTGGCTGATCCCTCGCACCCCAGTCACAGACTATTTCAGTCACTTCCCTCTGGCAGGAGGCTGCGGTCCATCAGGACCAAAACCTCACGCCACAAGAACAGCTTTTTCCCATCTGCTACCGGCCTTATGAACAAGGCCAAGAGCCGCCCGTGGAACTGGACACTGCCTCTCTTCCCCGTTCAGGACTTACAAGCTTCTTTCGTTACATTAACGCACAGTTTACTGAGTGTATATAGCTTCTGTATATATATATATATATATATATATATATATATATATATATATATATATATATATATATATATATATATATATATATATCCTTTTTATTTTACTGTATTTTTATTTTTTGTCTGCACCATCAACACCAAGTCAAATTCCTTGTAAGTGCAAACCTACTTGGCGATTAAACTTGATTCTGATTCTGATTATAAAACAAGATGGCAAGCCCCGTCATAGTAAATAATGAAAATATAACACAAACTGTTTGCTTCTAGTTGTATTACACATCTAAGAACTGGCTTCAATTCACCTGTGTAACCAAATTAAAAAACAAGTAAATGAATAAATTGTGTCTCATCTGAGGGTAAAAAGGTTTCTTCTTTGGAGTATTTGACGATATATTTTCCTACACATATATTCAAAATTGCAATTTCCCCTTCCAGGACTGATATAGAGTAAAGTTTCATGAAAGCCCAGGAGAGTGCATTGGCACAAAAAAGAAAAAAAAATCTCGATTTTGCTAAATTAAATGTTCAGGAGTTGCAAATTTGAATTAATTGATCAAATCGCCCAGCCCTACCTCCAGCCTAGTCTCAAGTTTTTTGTAGCCTAAAACGGGTTTTCCTTCAGGATTGTTCTGTATTTAACTCAACTTCCCCGTCAATTATGATTGCTGTCTCTGGTTCTGCTAAAGGAAAAGTTCCACATTTATACTACCACCACCGTGGTAGTGGTAGATGCAGACATGTATCAGGCTGGCAATGGTTTGTCTTCCTGATGCTGGTACTTCACTGATGTTCTCTAGCACACATCTGAAGCCTTTAAAGAACAGTTGCATTCAGGATAAAATTAGTGTTAACACAGTTTTCAGATTTTTATTGGTAAAATATTTGAAAACTATGCCACTTTATACTGCTAGTTGACAATCCAACATTGCAGTTTGTTGATCTTTTACATGAAATTCCATTTAAAATATAATTTGCAAGTAAAAAAAGAATGCAGTGGGAGGAAAACTTTTCGCAGCCACTGTATGCCCCTGAACCTGTCTCTTGGTTAAATTCTTTTCATATTTTATTCTATAATCTGTAGACTTTTCTGTTTTAATTTTTTTGTGAAATGTTAAAATTTAGGTTGTAGAGGAAACTTCAGTCAGTCAGATTTAGTATTTGCATCATGCTAAATTAACATTTATATTGACTGTCCTTTTTCTACTAACAACATATTAAAAACAAAAAATCACACCAGATCTGACATGATTCAGTGCATGGACAGCATGTTTTAGGCTCAAAAGAGCTGTCTGTACTAAGCACTGAACCCATTTGTTAGGTTCACAAGAGTCCACCATGTGTGTCCAAACGTGTTTTCCACTGTCATCCAGCCTGGATACAGAGTACATTTCAGTCTGCTATGGTAAGTGAAAAGACCCTTTTCCTTGGCTTAGCCATGGTTTCTAACCTCCATATTCCAAAGGCCCATTTTAATTTGGTTTCCACCTGGTTGACCCTGAGAGATTGCCTCTACTTGCCACTGTGTTCCGCTTCTTTGGCTCTAATCATTTCATATGAGCAATGCATCATCTGCGTGTCCTCTAAACAAAGACCGCTTCAGTCCTCCCAAGGTAATATCTTATTCAGGTCTCCGACAGGGTTTACAAACAAACTGCCAAGGTAATGTCTCACAGCTCCTGTTTTCAGAAAAAAGCCTGGACCAAGAAATTATTCCAACAATACGGTTTCCTCAGACTTAACACCTGAAAAATAATGTTACCACTCCTGACAGAATGTTTGATTCAGCAGGGTACTGCTCTGCACCACACTGGCTTGCCTGTGGAGTCCATTTAAAACGTGCTGCTATGAACTGTGATGACAGCAGAGGCTAAAAGACATTCCACTGTATTTCTCAAATACTCAACAGTGAATGGTCAAAGAAGCTAATGTATAAACTAATTTAATTTTGCATACATTGCTGTTTGGGCTGCAAAGAAAGGCAATTTTGTACCGACTGTGCTTTGAACAAATCTTTGACATTACAATAAATGTTTTTTTAGGTTTTAAGAAAAAAACACTTTCAAGGTAAAGATGAATTAATCACAATCAGGGCTGTGATATTAAATCCATAAACACATCTTTCTAATTAAAATCTTGCCAAGTTCATTGTTTAGGGAGATTTTTGTGACTTCATGGAGTATGGAGACAGTCAGGAGCAATAAAAATCAGAATTAGATGGATGATGGATTCAAACAAACATTTGAGGGGTCTCTGGAGGTGGTTCCTCCCAAAATAAGGGCAATAGTGATGATCATCATTTGGGCCATGCTGGGTTTTCCAGAGGTTTAGTGATGTCTTTTCTTTATTTGGGATGCTGTTCTCCCTTCGAGGGGCAACCCTCCTGGGGTGGGTGAGATCTGATAGCAGTTTTAGTGGATTTCAGGTGGGTGGGTGTTTTGCAGCTTTGAGTTTGGGTCCACGATTTTCATTGTTTAGGTCGGCATCTTGCTCACAGATGTAATGGAATATGATGACTGGGTCCAGTGAAAATGTCATTTGTGGATTTCCAGGGGATGTCCATTTTTTTGTCTGGCTTTTCAGGGATTTCAGGGTTGTGTGCACTCTGTTGGACGGTCCAGATTTGTTTGGTCCTTCAGCACAGCAAGCATGCGGCTAGCAAGAAGCAGGGTAGTGAGGAGGCGGCTCCCACTCCTTCATGCGGATCTCAGGCCGTAGGAAGCTCAACGCTTGCAGGGGCTGCAGCATGTGGATCTCTGCGTGGCAGAGGTGTGAGCGGGTCAGCTTTTCTCCTGCGCAGCTTTGAAAGATCAGAAACAGTTTGTTTTATGGCAGTCATCTTTACAAGTTCCGATGTTGGGAAAGGAGAGGGATGTACTCAGCTTGGCCAACCCTGCATGTTTGTAGGTCTCTCCAGTGTGAAATGCTGTCTCCTCGAGGGTCCACAGGCAAAGACAAAGATAGGACTGGGCAGCTAGTCTTTATACAGTGAGCCCCCCTGCTGTGAGAGCCAGTCCCTGGGTGCCTGTAACAGTGTCACATTTCATGTTGTTTCCAACTCAGTCTGATTTTATTCCTCATGGCTTGATTGCACAACAATACCTCTGTCAGAGAGAGCAAAGGAACTGCCAGCAGATGCAGAGGGCAGAGAATTCCTAAAGTATTTGACTTATTTTACCTCCCACAATGGACAGGAGAAAATGATAGGAACTGGGGGATTGTCAGCAGACTCGATTACACCAGCAGTCAGATGTGGTGGTGGTGGTAGTGTGATGGTCTGGGGCTGTTCAACTTTTTGGAATGCTAAAAACTTGCTGTATTTGATGGAACCTTGCTCTCTACCGGGAATCCTGAAGGCGAATGTCTTGCCATCAGTCTGTGCTCTAGAATAGACAGATTGTGTCAGGATTTGGGTTTTTGTTTCAGCTGTTTGTTAATTTTGATGTATTAGTTAACTCTCCGGTCTTTAAAATTAGTTTTGGTTTTGGGCTCTTTCTTGTTTGGTTTCTATTATAGCTTGTGTGTGTTGTGTTTAGTCTTTGGTTTAGGTTCTGTATTAGTTTTGGTTTATGGAATAGGTTAGATTTTATTGTAGTTTGATTTTATTTATGTTTCCAGTTCAGTTCTGTCTCTTCCCAGCAATCTGCCAGCTCACTCAATCTGTTTATCTGTCACTCCTCAAACACCAGTTACCAGCCAATCAGATCTGCTCACCTGTCAACCTCCAGTCACTAGCCAATCAGTTCAGTTCAGTTTCCACCTGTCACTTGTAATTAGTTTTCACTCCATTTCACCTGTGTACTCCACTATATAGTTCTGCCTCGGTCTTCAGTTCTCTGCCAGATCATTAACGAGCCCACAGTGAGTTTTGTTTCCAGCGTTCCTTTCTTGATTGACCTGTTGATGCTAACCTGAGAGCCTTTTTGATTCTGAGCCAGCCTGTTCCCTGATCTGTTTTTCCTGCCCTGTCTGACTGATTTACCGGTTTACCGACCTGAGTCTGTCCCATGGTTATCCGAGCTTGCTTTGCCCTGTCTGTACCTCTGCCTATTTTGGACTGCCTTTTGTGTACCGGATTTTGGACTGCCATTTTGACCATTGAGCCTTGCCTGTCCCTGTTTTATTATTAAATACTGTTTTTTTGCCTTCACCTCACTTGTTTGGTTTGAATACTGGGTTTGCCTGATTCTAGTTCATAACAGAATGATCTGGCCCCCCTAAAACCTATCGCCAAACAAGCTTGTAGAGGTTTTTTTTTTCCTTCTCCGCTTAAATTTTTTGCTTTTTTTTCCCCTCCACAAGCTATGGCTTGGGAGGGTTCCAGACTGGCGTTCTGTCCCCCTGGTATCGGTCCCAGACGCCATCTCTCCAGCAGCCGCAGCAGCAGTAACTCGCTGCCTGCTCCGAGCTTACGATTGGGAGGGCTCTTTGTCACTAATTCAGGTTCTGCTCAGAATAGAAGGGATCACTCACCCAGCGACACCGCTGTCGGCTCTGCCCATGGGTTTTGTCCGGACCCGGCTTTGTTTGTGGAGGTCGAAGCGGAGGTGGTGCGGGATCTTCGCCCGGATCTTTTTCTCTCTCTCCCTCCAGAGGAGGAGATGCAGGGAACGCTGTGGGCTCCGCCGATCCCGGCTCTACCGACAGAATCAAACCTCCAGCAAGTCCTGCCGTCCCGCCGTCGGAGGAGGGGACGGAAACCTGTGGGTCGCTCCCTCACCCGTTCTGTTCGGCCGACAGGCGAGTCAGTATCGCGCCCGTCCGTTGCCACTTCCTGCCCAGTGGATCGGAGTCCGGTGCTCCCCAGAGCTGAGCAGCCCACAGCGCCTCCTGGTGGCGCCCGTGATGCTGAGGATCTGGCTCTGGAGGACCAGATAAGAGCTTTTGCCCCTATTATTAAAGACCTTAGGGAGGCTCTTTTCAGCCAGTATTCAGAGGAGCTGGAGGCTAAATTAAAGGAGGTCGAGGGGCACTATAGAGCGGCTCTCCAGGGTTTCTATAGTGGACTCAATCCTGTCCCCAAGGGTCCAGCCGACGCCTCGGCACCTGCACCTGTCCCAGAGGACCCGCCCCCTACCTCAGCTCCAGTGCCGGCTTCCGGCAGCTATAAAGCAGCACTGTCTGCGCAGCCGGTCCAAGACGCTGCAACCCTGGAGGGTCCGCAGCCGGCTCAAGACGCTGCAACCCAGGAGGCTCCGCAGCCGGTCCAAGACGCTGCAACCCCGGAGGCTCCGCAGCCGGCCCGAGACGCTGCAACCCCGGAGGCTCCGCAGCCGGACCAAGACGCTGCAACCCCGGAGGCTCCGCAGCCGGCCCGAGACGCTGCAACCCAGGAGGGTCCGCCGCCAGTCTGCGACGTGGGAACCCAGGAGGGTCCGCCGCCAGTCTGCGACGTGGGAACCCAGGAGGGTCCGCCGCCAGTCTGCGACGTGGGAACCCAGGAGGGTCCGCCGCCAGTCTGCGACGTGGGAACCCAGGTGGGTCTACCACTGGTCCACGATGAGGGGGTTCAGACGAGCCCTCTTTCAGGCCGCAACTCGGGGGCTCATCGGGACACTGGGCGTCGTGGCCCTCGCCCAGACGACAAGCGGCGTCGTGGCCCTCGCCCAGACGACAAGCGGCGTCGTGGCCCTCGCCCAGACGACAAGCGGCGTCGTGGCCCTCGCCCAGACGACAAGCGGCGTCGTGGCCCTCGCCCAGACGACAAGCGGCGTCGTGGCCCTCGCCCAGACGACAAGCGGCGTCGCGGCCCTCATCCAAACGACAAGCTCCGTCGGGGGTCTCGCCGAGAAGACAAGCACCCAGAGCCCCATGGAGACTTAGAGGTCCCTGGACCTCTTCTGAAGCTCTTACCCCCTCACCTTTGGCTTGACAGCCAATTTCCCAAGTGGATGACCAAGCTCTCTCTGTCGGAGGTTCTGGAAGGGTTACTGATGAGGTTCTGGGTGTTAAAGGGTCTGGGAGCATCTGAAGCCTGTAGCCAGGTCCCGTCTGAACCTGAAGCCTGTAGCCAGGTCCCGTCTGAACCTGAAGCTGAAGCCTGTAGCCAGGTCCCGTCTGAACCTGAAGCTGAAGCCTGTAGCCAGGTCCCGTCTGAACCTGAAGCTGAAGCCTGTAGCCAGGTCCCGTCTGAACCTGAAGCTGAAGCCTGTAGCCAGGTCCCGTCTGAACCTGAAGCTGAAGCCTGTAGCCAGGTCCCGTCTGAACCTGAAGCTGAAGCCTGTAGCCAGGTCCCGTCTGAACCTGTAGCCTGTAGCCAGGTCCCGTCTGAACCTGTAGCCTGTAGCCAGGCCCCGTCTGAACCTGTAGCCTGTAGCCAGGCCCCGTCTGAACCTGTAGCCTGTAGCCAGGCCCCGTCTGAACCTGTAGCCTGTAGCCAGGCCCCGTCTGAACCTGAAGCCTGTAGCCAGGGGCCGTCTGAACCTGAAGCCTGTAGCCAGGGGCCATCTGAACCTGAAGCCTGTAGCCAGGGGCCGTCTGAACCTGAAGCCTGTAGCCAGGGGCCGTCTGAACCTGAAGCCTGTAGCCAGGGGCCGTCTGAACCTGAACTCTGTAGCCAGGCTCCTCCTGAACTCTGTAGCCAGGCGCCTCCTGAACTCTTTAGCCAGGCGCCTCCTGAACTCTTTAGCCAGGCGCCTCCTGAACTCTTTAGCCAGGCGTCTCTTCTAGCTCTTAGTCCGGCGCCAGGTTCTGTTCTCTCTCTCTCCAGGCGTCGGTTCCTGAGGGTCCTGTTCTGCCGACGGCCTCCGAGGTTGCTGCTCCGCCGCCGGTCTCCGAGAGACATGCTCCGCCGCCGGCCTATGAGAGATCTGCTCCGCCGCCGGCCTATGAGAGACCTGTTCCGCCACCGGCCGCTGGACATCTTTGCTAACCGGGGCCGTCCTACAGGACACCCGCCGGATTACCTGTCTCACAGGGGTCGTCCGCCGGGACGTCCGCCGGAGAACCTGACACGCCTAGGACGTCCGCCGGAGAACCTGACACGCCTAGGACGTCCGCCGGAGAGCCTGACACGCCTAGGACGTCCGCCGGAGAGCCTGACACGCCGAGGACGTCCGCCGGAGAGCCTGACACGCCGAGGACGTCCGCCGGAGAGCCTGACACGCCGAGGACGTCCGCCGGAGAGCCTGACACGCCGAGGACGTCCGCCGGAGAGCCTGACACGCCGAGGACGTCCGCCGGAGAGCCTGACACGCCGAGGACGTCCGCCGGAGAGCCTGACACGCCGAGGACGTCCGCCGGAGAGCCTGACACGCCGAGGACGTCCTTCGGGACGTCCGCCGGAGAACCTGACACGCCGAGGCCGTCCTTCGGGACGTCCGCCGGAGAACCTGACACGCCTGAGTCATCCTCCTGGACGCCCGCCGGAGAACCTGACACGCCTGGGTCGTCCTTCGGGACGTCCACCGGAGAACCTGACTCGTCGGGGCCGTCCTCCTGGACGCCCGCCTGAGAACTTGATTCGTCTTGCTTTGTTTTAGTTTGTATTTGGACATTTATTTGATTCTAGCCCTCCGTCCTGCACCTCCCTCCACCCGCCCGGTCTAGTCTGTTTTTGTTTATCATTTGTCTTGTTTAAGGACGTCTGGTATCCGTCCTTAAGGGAGGGGCTCTGTCAGGATTTGGGTTTTTGTTTCAGCTGTTTGTTAATTTTGATGTATTAGTTAACTCTCCGGTCTTTAAAATTAGTTTTGGTTTTGGGCTCTTTCTTGTTTGGTTTCTATTATAGCTTGTGTGTGTTGTGTTTAGTCTTTGGTTTAGGTTCTGTATTAGTTTTGGTTTATGGAATAGGTTAGATTTTATTGTAGTTTGATTTTATTTATGTTTCCAGTTCAGTTCTGTCTCTTCCCAGCAATCTGCCAGCTCACTCAATCTGTTTATCTGTCACTCCCCAAACACCAGTTACCAGCCAATCAGATCTGCTCACCTGTCAACCTCCAGTCACTAGCCAATCAGTTCAGTTCAGTTTCCACCTGTCACTTGTAATTAGTTTTCACTCCATTTCACCTGTGTACTCCACTATATAGTTCTGCCTCGGTCTTCAGTTCTCTGCCAGATCATTAACGAGCCCACGGTGAGTTTTGTTTCCAGCGTTCCTTTCTTGATTGACCTGTTGATGCTAACCTGAGAGCCTTTTTGATTCTGAGCCAGCCTGTTCCCTGATCTGTTTTTCCTGCCCTGTCTGACTGATTTACCGGTTTACCGACCTGAGTCTGTCCCATGGTTATCCGAGCTTGCTTTGCCCTGTCTGTACCTCTGCCTATTTTGGACTGCCTTTTGTGTACCGGATTTTGGACTGCCATTTTGACCATTGAGCCTTGCCTGTCCCTGTTTTATTATTAAATACTGTTTTTTTGCCTTCACCTCACTTGTTTGGTTTGAATACTGGGTTTGCCTGATTCTAGTTCATAACAGATTGTGCAGCAGGGCAATGATCTGAAGCAAAACAACAACTACATCTGAATGGCTCAAGAAAAAAATAAAGAGCACATTTCTGTTTGACTGTTCCTAGTCAAACTACATGTATAATACTCACTGCCAGTTATGATGAGTAGCTGAGGACAGTTATTGCCACTAATGGTGACACAACCAGAGTCAATTATTTACATGTATAGCCAGGTTGATTGAATAGTCTTTCTCAATTAGGAAAGGAAATCATCATTTGAAAAGTTTTTATTTTGCATGTAGTCTGGTTATCTTTGTGTGGCAGTAAATACTTCAATTCAATTTCAGTTCAATTTTATTTATATAGCGCCAATTCATGAAACATGTCATCTCAAGGCATTTTACAAAGTCAAATTCAATCATATTATACAGATTGGGTCAGATTATACAGATTGGTCAAAAATTTCCTATATAAGGTAACCCACTTGATTGCATCAAAGTCCCGACAAGCAGCATTCACTCCTGGAGAAGTGTAGAGCCACAGGGAGAGTCGTCTGCATTGTCCATGGCTTCGCAGCAATCCCTCATACTGAGCAAGCATGAAGCGACAGCGGAAAGAAAAACTTCCCATTAACGGGAAGGAAAACCTCCAGCAGAACCGGGCTCAGTATGAACGGTCATCTGCCTCGACCGACTGGGGGTTACAGAAGACAGAGCAGAGACACAACAAGACAGACAAAAAGCACAGAAGCACACATTGATCCAGTAATCTGTTCTACATTAGATGGTAATAGCGGGTGATCTGTCTTCCTTGGATGATGTCACAGCTAACAAAACGCCAGACCAGGTGTACCTACTATGAAGAAAAAAAAGAGAGAGAATAAAAAGTTAAAAGCTGAAATTACGACAAGCAATGCAAAACTGGAGAACAGTAGAACTCAGTAGAGTGAGAAAAATAGGCCCTGATGTCCTCCAGTAGCCTAAGCCTATCACAGCACAACTATAGAGGTAGCTCAGGGTAACATGAGCTACTCTAACTATAAGCTATGTCAAAAAATAAAGTTTTAAGATTAGTCTTAAAAGTAGACAGGGTGTCTGCTTCACGGACCAAAACTGGGAGTTGGTTCCACAGGAGAGGAGCCTGATAGCTAAAGGATCTGCCTCCCATTCTACTTTTAGAGACTCTAGGAACCGCCAGCAGACCTGCAGTCTGAGAGCGAAGTGCTCTGTTAGGAACATACGGGGTAATCAGAGCTCTGATATATGATGGAGCTTGATTATTAAGGGCTTTATACATTAGAAGAAGAATTTTAAATTCTATTCTTGATTTAACAGGAAGCCAATGAAGGGAAGCTAAAATTGGAGAAATATGATCCCTCTTGTTGATTTTCATCAGAACTCTTGCTGAAGCATTTTGGATCAGGTAAAGACTTTGAACTTAATTTTGTGGACTTCCTGATAGTAGAGAATTACAATAGTCCAGCCTTGAAGTAACAAATGCATGGACTAGTTTTTCAGCATCACCCCTGGACAGAATGTTTCTAATTTTGGCAATATTCCTAAGGTGAAAAAAGGAAACTCTGGAAACCTGTTTAATATGGGATTTAAATGACATGTCTTGGTCAAAAATAACACCAAATACCTTTAAAGCACTGTATGTTTTTTAAACATCCAATGCATTTTTTAAAGCACTGGCCACACTTGGTCACAGCGACTATGCACACATGATCACAGAGAAAAACACACAACTGCCGGCATGCCCTTAAAATCTATGATGCCTTTTATCAATTGTACCTTCTTCATTAGTAATGAAGAAGGTACAATTGAAAATTTGCCCATTGGGATAACTCAGTTTTTAGGGATCACAACGACACACAGTTGTGTTGAAATAACTTTATTCTTTGTTTTAAGTTCTCCTCTTTCTCCTCACTTCTAAGTTGGCGGTGGACAAATTAAGCTATAATCACCGCTTATGAGGCCTTTGTGAAAGATTTACATTTCAACAGCAACCCTATAGTTACATGAACACAAAAACAGTATGATTACAGGCATATAACTCTGGGCAAGGTGCATCCGGCATGCAACTGCAGATAGTATACAGAGACCCTTACAAGGATGTAGGCATCGTTTGTTTTTCTTGCTTGTGTGTGTGTACTACCACATGAACTTGAAGCCGTATCTCCTGAGCTTGTTGTTGCAGGGGAAAACGACAAAGCATTAGAGCTAGCATTTTTCCACAGAATAAATTACAAATAATGAAGTTGCTCAAAATATAAGCATATAGGCATGGTGTGTGCCTATGTGAGGGGAGGCTAAATATGAGGAGAAGAGCATTAAGGGGTGGATGGGGTTTAATGAAAAGGGACACCGTGTCTGGTTCTGGGGCTTCAGTGCATATTTATTCTGATTGTTATGATGACATTGCATTGTGAAGCCTGGAAAGCAGAGGTGAGTTTCGTATTCAGGGTCACATTTAGTCTTGAGCTTGTGGGTTTCTTCAGCAGCATCTCACAGAAGTACAGCAGAAGGCAGGATCTCCTTTGCTGCACCGAAACTAATCCCTTGGATCACCATCAGTGCATGTTATTTTCCTACATAACTCTAACAACGAGGGAGCCAGGAAAGAAACTGGGCTTTTCCTGCAGAGAAACTGACAGCAATTAATGCTATGCCTGTAAATGCAGTGATTTTAACAGGCAGTTTGGCTTTAACGAGCAAACTGTGAGGACAGACACATGCCTGTATCATCATCCAGTGGGTATTTCTTTTAACAGCATATGTATTGGTGTGATGTGGATGGTAGCCTTGCAGATATATAGGTACAGTAATCAATATAATTCATTGCTAGGAAAAAGTAGAATAAAAATAACCTTTTGGCTTTGTCAACTTGGAGCCGTCTCCAGAGTTTATTAAAAATGGGGGGAAAAAACCTTCATATTTCCATGCAGTCTGGATGAGAGCCAGGCTTTATGGAAACTGTCATCGGGTCGTTCCATCAGAGATTAATGTCATACAGTATATGAGCCCTTCTTAAGATGAGACATAATTTTGCTTTACAGTATTTCAGTTCTTTTTTAGTCCTCATCCAAGGCAGCCAATCTTTGCTCAGTTCTGAGCTCACATAAATGGGACAATGTGTCACTTTAAACTACTCACTGTATTATCAGTTTAGTGCTATGTCATTTATGTAGATAATATGTAATTTCAAGGAGAACTGAAGAAAATCTACATAATCAAAAGATGCCAATAGACCTTTTTAAAGGAACATATCTTATTTGAAATAGTTGGAAAAGCGCGCTTTTTAGTTGTAAGGTTCAGTGTGCATTGCTATGAGAAGCAGGTCTCCCACAGATCTGGAAATGTGAGATCCTATTCTGATACAGTGACTAGCTAGTGACTTTTTTTTTTGAGAGTCTAAAAGTCTTTCTGGGGAAACAGAAGATGAGAAGGCTTCAAACATCCTGAAACATTGCTGTGGAGCAAATGATTAATCTATGTAGCCTGTATTGGAATAGATCACTGCAAACCTGTGGATGTAGCAGTCCTTGGCATTAGCAGAAGAGATATCCAGGGGCCACAATAAATTCTTATTTTGTCAAAACATGTAAGGTTAGTCTGAGCACCGTAGAAACTACAAAGATCAGTTTATTGCTCATTTAAAAAGTATATATAAGTACACACATTCAATTTTTTGCAACATGTCTCAATTTGTATATCACTTTGCTTGCATATTCGAAACATAGTGTTCGAATAATTATACAGACATATTGAATCATACATTGAGCTATTAGCAAATACACAAATACTAAAATCAAACATGGCAGCTCAGTAACTCATCAGTATTCTCAATGTTACATTTAAACTTTATTCCACATGGACTCAGTACTACACCCAATTTAGTTAAGTGCTCCTTCGTTTTAGAATTCCTCTGCAGAAGCTGTTTGTTGACCAAAACATTATTTTATAGGTCCATTAGCTAACTGATAGCTGCTGTAGTGTCTGATAATACAATGCCTTGGGTTACATTCCTAAAGAAATATTCTCCCAGTCAGAGTGATGAAAATAGGTAAGGTATGGAACATTTTTAGAAGCGGTCTGAAGCTACAGGCTGAGGGATGACATATGGGAGAGAGTGTCTGTGTGGAACAGACTGTGCTGATAGATGGAGGTATATGCTTAGAGGTAACAGAGCTAAATATGGTATCGTATATGTATTGCCTGGAAGTGTATAAAAGTGGCTGTGTTTGGAGATCGAAGTGGAATCCTTCCGCAATTCGGCTTTGTTACCTCTGGGCCTTATGCACAGAAGCTGAAACATTTTATATGCTTAGTGTGAAATAAAATCTTCAATTGTTCAACAATTCCATGACAAGAGAGTGCTTTCCTGACGTATTCACACATCGACTAAGGGAAATTGAGAGAAGCCCATTATGCACAACACTACACAGCTGGTTAACTCTGTGTAGATCAAAATCCTCACAGTAGTTTTGGAGGTGAAAACAAATGTGTCAAAGCACCGTGGTTGATCATTCATGTTCTTTGTTGCAGTTTAAGACAACTCAAAAATCATGCGAATCTCTGTGGGCTACATATCTAATCTTCCTGCTCTGACCCCATAATTCAACATGAATGCTGTGCTACATTTCCATTCCCTTATAGAGCCGCCAAAAGGGTCTGACATCAGCATATTTTGATCCATCACAGTTTTATTTATTTATATTTTTATCTACCACAGTTTTATAGGAGCAGTTGCATTACATGCACAGTGTCGTGCTTCATGGATTAATAATTTCACTAAAATTTCAAATAAAATAGTTTTTGTGAAATGTGATTCTTTTATAATTCTTCAGTAACATTCAGCTAACATATTATGTTTTTCCAAGAAAATTATGAAATGTTACATTTTCTTTATTCATACTTCAAAAGGACACAGTGTGTGAAATTGGTGTGGAACAAATCAAAGTTTTTTGAGTAAATATGTTTTTAATATTTCTGTGGACATGAAAATCACACCAGTTGTCTGTAACAACCCAGGTAATCCATACATATAAATCAAAGTAAATTAGTCTATAAATTAAGTTCAGTCTGGCAACCCAAGTATAAATCTTAAAATACATAATGCAATTAATCTATTTAATATACTTTTGATTTTAGCATCCAGTTTCCAATCCATGCATGACCATTCTGCTCAACATGTTGTGTGATGAGCTTGTCTCTAACCCCCTCAACATGTCTTCCATATGTCAGGGAGTAAAGAGAGGGTGTCTGACCTCGGAGCACAAGGTGACGCTTGGCGGTGAAGGGGCTACTGAACAGAAGCTGCATGAAGAAGGTACATGCAGCCTCCATGGCAGCAGGATGGCAGCAGGGCATGAAATGCATTGTGCAGCGGATGGTTTGCAGCTTAAATAGACCACCCAAATTGTTAGGTTTTGACTGTTATATATCGCAGAGTGTGAGAAAAAGATCACGTACGAAGCAGCAGCACAGCTCGGGCTGTTTTGAACTAGCTCACAGGCATCACTTCGCTTATGTGTAATGAGCTGGAAAGTTACAGAGCTTTATTATTAGGCTTTGAACACATGAAGCAAGGGGTGTGCAAAAGGCATTAAAAGCCTTCTTGCACAACACATCTGAAATCTGTAGTTTTTAGAAAGATGTCCTGTTCCTCTGTGTGACTTAACATTAGCCGGTCCAAAATCTGTCGGCCTGTAAAAAGATTTTGTCATGACAGTATAAATTCGACAGAAGAAACCAGCAAAGAACAGAGCTAGCCAGAGAAAATATAAAACGCTTGTATGTCAGATTAAAGGCCGGTACTAAACATGCTTTTCATTAAGCCCCATTTTCTGCATGAAAATTTTTGCTTTTTTTATTGGTCTGATGCAATATTATAATCTAAAAGAGTGTGTTTTTTTAACTGGAGCTGGGGGAAAAAAATATAATTAACAAAAATAAAGGCTTTAGAACATCATAAGTCTGTTAATCTATAATGTGTTTCCCTTTTCACTTCCCTAAATTGAGTTACTGAAATAAGTGAAAATTATAATAATATTCTAATTTCTTGAATAAGACTGTACATAGAAGAGAAATTACACGCAAACAGAAGAGCTGATAAGGAGGGATGAGGAACAGCTGGGGCCGAGTGAAGGGAGAGGACACTTGAGAACAGAAAAGCTGAGATGAGGATGAATAAGAACTGAAGGGAAAAAACAACACATGGAAGGAATGGGGCAGAAATACTACAAAATCTACCAAGAATAAACTAAGAACCTAAGCCTCAAATGAACTAAAATGGCAAAAAATAGAGAATATAAACAAGGGAAAAACATTAATCCGAAAGAAATTCAAAAACTCAAACACCTAAACATAAGCATAAGGAAATAACAGTTTAAAAAAGCATGATGTAAGGAACATAAAGAAGTATTCAAAATACATACATAAAAGAAAATCAAAATGCAAACACAAGGAGATCATGACAGGTTTCTCATTACCAAAGCATAGCATAGAGGGGTTAGGTCAGTAAAAGCAAGGAGGAATTCATGAGACATCTTACTGCTTCAAAACAAACTAAGAGGAAATGGTTCCAGCTCCATTTCTAAACTCCTAATCATCATTGGAGGTGTCTAATCAGCATCTTGATATGGCACACCTGTGAGGTGGGATGGATTATCTCAGCAAAGGAGAAGTGTTCACTATCACAGATTTAGACTGGTCTGTGAACAATATTTGAGGGAAATATCCCCTATTCAGGGGTTCTGGAAAGGAGGGTCCGTCGGATAGTCGAATCTCGGATTCAGGAAGAGCAGTGTGGTTTTCGTCCTGGCCGTGGAACACTGGACCAGCTCTACACCCTCAGCAGGATTCTTGAGGGGGCATGGGAGTTTGCCCAACCAGTCTACATGTGCTTTGTGGATCTGGAGAAGGCATTCGACCGTGTCCCCCGGGGGATCCTGTGGGGGGTACTCCGGGAGTATGGAGTACCGGACCCTTTAATAAGGGCTGTCAGGTCTCTGTACGACCGGTGTCAGAGTCTGGTCCGCATTGCCGGCAGTAAGTCGGACTCGTTTCCGGTGGGAGTTGGACTCCGCCAAGGCTGCCCTTTGTCACCGATTCTGTTCATAACTTTTATGGACAGAATTTCTAGGCGCAGCCAAGGTGTTGAGGGGATCCGCTTTGGTGGCCTTAGGATTGCGTCTCTGCTATTCGCGGATGACGTGGTCCTATTGGCTTCATCAGGGCGTGATCTACAGCTCTCACTGGAGCGGTTCGCAGCCGAGTGCGAAGCGGCCGGGATGAAAATCAGTGCCTCCAAATCCGAGACCATGGTCTTGAACCGGAAAAGGGTAGAGTGCCTTCTCCGGGTTGGGGAGGATGTCCTGCCCCTAGTGGAGGAGTTCAAGTATCTTGGGGTCTTGTTCACGAATGAGGGGAAGATGGAGCGGGAGATCGACAGGCGAAATTGGTGCAGCGTCTGCTGTGAAGCGGGCGCTGTACCGATCCGTTGTGGTGAAGAGAGAGCTGAGCCAAAGGGCGAAGCTCTCGATTTACCGGTCGATCTACGTTCCTACCCTCATCTATGGTCACGAGCTTTGGGTCGTGACCGAAAGAACGAGATACCGGATACAAGCGGCTGAAATTAGTTTTCTCTGTAGTGTGTCTGGGCTCTCCCTTAGAGATAGGGTGAGGAGCTCAGTCATCCGGGGAGGACTCAGAGTAGAGCCGCTGCTCCTCCACGTCGAGAGGAGCCAGTTGAGGTGGCTCGGGCATCTGGTCAGGATGCCTCCTGGACGCCTCCCTGGTGAGGTGTTCCGGGCACGTCCCACCGGGAGGAGGCCCAGGGGAAGACCCAGGACACGCTGGAGGGACTATGTCTCCCGGCTGGCCTGGGAACGCCTTGGGATTCCTCCGGAGGAGCTGGCCCAAGTGGCCGGGGAGAGGGACGTCTGGGCCTCCCTACTGAAGCTGCTACCCCCGCGACCCGACCCCGGATAAGCGGAAGACAACGGACGGACGGACGGTGATATTGTGCATGTGGAAAAAGTTTTTGATCTTTGAGTTCATCTCATAAAAAATGGGAGCAAAACCAAAAGTGTTGCGTTTTTATTTCTGTTGAGTGTACTACAAATTTGAAAAAAATATATATATTTTTTTTATATTTTTTTGTCACCCACTTTGTGAAATTTGTGAAACTGAATTTTGGATTTTCATCATATGTGAGCCATGATCATCAAAAATAAGGAAAAAAAAAAGGCTTGAAATATTTCACCCAACGTTTAATGAATCTATATAATATGAGTTACACTTTCTGAAATGAGTGATATATATATGATATATGTTTTGGTTTTCGTCCTGGCCGTGGAACACTAGACCAGCTCTATACCCTCAGCAGGATTCTGGAGGGGGCATGGGAGTTTGCCCAACCAGTCTACATGTGCTTTGTGGATCTGGAGAAGGCATTCGACCGTGTCCCCCGAGGGATCCTGTGGGGGGTACTCCGGGAGTATGGAGTACCGGACCCTTTAATAAGGTCTGTCAGGTCTCTGTACGACCGGTGTCGGAGTCTGGTCCGCATTGCCGGCAGTAAGTCGGACTCGTTTCCGGTGAGAGTTGGACTCCGCCAAGGTTGCCCTTTGTGTTCTGTTCATAACTTTTATGGACAGAATTTCTAGGCGCAGCCAAGGTGTTGAGGGGATCCGTTTTGGTGGCCTTAGGATTGCATCTCTGCTATTCGCGGATTACGTGGTCCTATTGGCTTCATCAGGGCGTGATCTACAGCTCTCACTGGAGCGGTTCGCAGCCGAGTGCGAAGCGGCGGGGATGAAAATCAGTGCCTCCAAATCTGAGACCATGGTCTTGAACCGGAAAAGGGTAGAGTGCCTTCTCCGGGTTGGGGAGAATGTGCTGCCCCTAGTGGAGGAGTTCAAGTATCTTGGGGTCTTGTTCACGAATGAGGGGAAGATGGAGCGGGAGATCGACAGGCGAAATTGGTGCAGCGTCTGCTGTGAAGCGGGCGCTGTACCGATCCGTTGTGGTGAAGAGAGAGCTGAGCCAAAGGGCGAAGCTCTCGATTTACCGGTCGATCTACGTTCCTACCCTCATCTATGGTCACGAGCTTTGGGTCGTGACCGAAAGAACGAGATACCGGATACAAGCGGCTGAAATTAGTTTTCTCTGTAGTGTGTCTGGGCTCTCCCTTAGAGATAGGGTGAGGAGCTCAGTCATCCGGGGAGGACTCAGAGTAGAGCCGCTGCTCCTCCACGTCGAGAGGAGCCAGTTGAGGTGGCTCGGGCATCTGGTCAGGATGCCTCCTGGACGCCTCCCTGGTGAGGTGTTCCGGGCACGTCCCACCGGGAGGAGGCCCAGGGGAAGACCCAGGACACGCTGGAGGGACTATGTCTCCCGGCTGGCCTGGGAACGCCTTGGGATTCCTCCGGAGGAGCTGGCCCAAGTGGCCGGGGAGAGGGACGTCTGGGCCTCCCTACTGAAGCTGCTACCCCCACGACCCGACCCCGGATAAGCGGAAGAAGACGGACGGACGGATATTTGAAAATTTTTACAATATTCTACTTTTTTAAATGTACTTGTGAGCTCTTCAATGCAACCTCTCCTTGAGAGATACCCTTTTGTGTAACTTTGCAACTAACTGTGCATTCAGGCACTAATGAAGACTGAACTAATTAGATAAATGACTAATTTTAAGTTGTCTTGTGGGGAAATTAGTAAATGTATTTCATATTAGAGTCTAGTTGTATTGAAAATATATATATATTTTTTGGTTTTTCTTCAGTTCGCTATAGGATGCTCCCTTTAGTGAGTATTTTTGAACATTTGAAACCACCCGGCCAAAGAAGCTGTCCACTTTTGATTTCAATTTAAATGCAAAGTCAAACTCACTGCACCCCATCTCTAGGTCCAGACTCAAGACTAGAGCTTTTCATTTTACTTTCATGAAGGAAAGAAAATGCCCAAACTTTTGCTCTGATTTCTTAGCATGTATGATTGCATCTGACGCCTACCAGAATCATGACACATGAAATACGCTTTCTGTACACCTGCAAGAGTAAAGTTCAAAGAATCTAAGCGAACTGCACCCAAAAAGCATCATGCAAAAAGTCATGTTTTGAGCACCTTAATAATAATAATAACAGCTGTTCAGCAGACAAAGGTTTCCTAAGACTTTGAAAGCCACTGCTCTAATAATCTTCATCAGCCACCAATTGATAGTCAACAGCAGGATCAAGCATATTGCAGATCAGTATCTCTTTGTCTTAGGAAGTCTTGCTTCAGGTGGAAGGTTTCGTTTCCTAATCAATGATAATTGCTTTATTCTTTCAGCAGTACAAAGGGGCAATGAAGATTTTAAAAAGTTATGCTGTACGAGCTGTTGGAATGAGAGAGCAAGTGGAGCGGGTACATGCTTGAACAGCTTGTGGATCTTATAATGAGACCTCCAGAGATGAGCAGCGAGCAGCATAGTAGCTCCAAGACACAATTAGACCCAGCCTTGCACTACCTCCAAGTTTTAACTGTATAGCCAGCGCTGAGGTAGAGAGTTTGCATGTGGGGCTGGGAGTGAGGCTGTGTTTCTGAATTGTATAGTGTGTGTTTGATATTTGATCAGTTCATTAAATAATAGATTATCATTGAGGAAACACAACCATATATAATAACTAGCTCAGTATGAAAGGACAAAAGGGTGTCGTAAACGGTTGCCTTTAGGTCTTGATTTAGTAAATAATTAATTTAGTAGATGAACAGAAAACATATTTGATTCACATATTAAACATGCGATATTATTTGTTATATTATATGGTCTTGAATTGAGTCTGAGTGTTATGTGTCAATTCTGAACCGGTGTACCACTCAAATGTCATTAGGATTACATAATGACATTTTTTTTATTCGCCGTCTGCAGAAAATACTTTATTTTGCAACAGAGACCACCTAACATTTCAGATTTCAGAACTAGTTAAGGACATATTAATATGGATAAACTTACCTTTCCGCTTCACACAGCTCTCATATGAAATCCTCACCGATGTGTATCTAATCCACTAAATTTAGACAGGGGAAGTCAAGAGTAACTAGCCAAAAAAAAACTTACTGTCTTACTGACCCACAGTTATTCATTTATTCACAAACAGCTAAAAACAGCTTTGAACATGTAGGTCCAGCTACACATATTTTTTTAAAGAATTTTTAAGTGACTAGTTTTCCTCCAGTTAAAAAAAATCTATATAAACTCAGCTTGTTAGAGTCCTGTCAAAAACACTATAATAGCCACACGGAAATGCTTGAAGTAAATCCTACCTGATTCTTGTCTGGAATGGTGTAACTCCAATTTAATTTGACTACAAAATGAATTTTATTTTGTCATACTATACGAAAAGCGTGATTTTTTTATTGTTATACCCATTTTATAGCCAGCTTTAGCCTGTCAATGTGCAATAATTATGAAGTTCTAAAATGTTTAGTTTGTTTTATTATTTTATTATAAACACTGAACATAATAATAATAATATCTATATATATACTGTGTATTTATATAGATATGATTATCTATAGTAAAAAATATAGATATGTGTAAATAAATATAGGTAGAGGGTAAATTACATAATGATGAAATACAGATTTAGAGGTTGAGATTATGTTGATGTCAGCAGAGAAACATGCACTTCACCTACAGAAACTTACAGTATCTGGAACTGAAAATGAGGCTGACTGGGACAATAACTTGGCATCTTCACAAGACTAACAGAGGGTACTTTGCATTAGGGACTCTAGTCAGTCTGAGGTACAAGGCTGCGATACAGGAGGGATGCAAGGGTACATATGTTTGTAGAACAGAAATATTATGGGCCTGCATTATTGTTTTAAAACATGTGTAACATGTCTGCGCAGAACTAAAGTGTGGAACCCTATGTTTCACCACACCTGAAGCAACACCAGAACAAATGGGAATGGTCATCATCCCACCTAAATGAGAATTTGAGGACCAACCACTGTCATTGAAACACTGGTTTTATACCCCTGCTGTCAAAGTACAATACAATTTTTTGGGAACAAGCAAAACCTAGGAACAAATGATACTGTTTCTGCTTGCCAGGTGAGTTTGTATCCCAGACCCTTTGGTCCCTGATTATTTTCTCAGACCTGCGAGTGCATCAGGTGTGGTGGATTTGTTTTAGTGATGGAGGCTGGGCTGTTGTGGTGCCACAGTCTTCCTGTTCACTGATTTGCAACCACATTTTGATCCAATATGTGGTCACTGACTCTGATTCTCAGCCTCATCCCTGTAGGCTGACTCAGTGTTCAACCTCCGTCAATTACAGGTGTGTGGTTTGCTATTCATGGGTGGAAGGAAGGTTTTCTTTATATTTGTTAAGACCCACCTCTGGAAGCACTTTTTATCAATGGAAGTCATGGCCACTGAAGGTTGGGCCCTGATTGCTGACTGTTTCGAGACGGGAATCAAAGTGGCAGACTTGAGGCAGACTGAGTAGGGACAATGAAAAGTTACGGAAAAATGTTAGACTGGCTGGTGAATAGCCTACTACAGTCACCTGTCCGCACCCATCAAAAAACACCATCAGGTTCTGCTTCTTTGTTAAAGTAAATGTGTCTAAAGGCTGTTATTTTGTCATGTGTTCTGAAAAGAACCAATTCTCAAACCACTCTACTGGTTACTATTCCCTAAAATGGCTGATTTAAAATTTTGCTATTGGTCTATAAAGCATTAAATGCATTTCTGAGTTGATTGTTAACTTTAAAGATCCCTCAGATCATCATATGCCTGCTTACTTTGTGTTTCTGGGACCAGACTAGTCATTAAAGCAAGTACTCCACAATTTTGTCTCTGTAGAAATGCTTCACTTTTCTGAAGCTCCTCTTTAGGTGAAATTTGACTGTTGAGTCAGCTTTTCTATTTCCTGTACAAAAAGCTACATCTTGTGACTTTTCAGGCAGATGACACATTATATATTTCTCCAGTCTAATGAAAACAGGTGTTACCAACGTCCTACTCTTAAAAGTTTGTACATTCAATTTACAAGTGTGTGATGGAAAGACACAAACCTGTACTGACTGAAAATTTTTAATGTGACATCTTTTCTTTATTCAGTATAATGTGGACTAATTTCGACCTTGCAAAACCAAATGAGGAAACTGAACTACAAATGTAAATCTAAGAGCAAAAGAGATGTGCAACGCATGCATTTCACAGGAAAACCTCCGGTGACACTCCTAAATATTAATGAAAGCTTTAGTACACTTTGAATCTGCCTAGGTTCTTGTTGTCTGGTCTGGTAAAAATCTAAAAATCTAAAAAGATATAATAGAGGTCAGGCATCATGCAGGACTGTTATTTTGGATTATGCATGTTTTAAATTGCATTTTTACATCTCAGAAATATAAGTATAGTCAGCTGGGAAATCAACTCAGCTTCATACATCTTTTTTATTATTACTTGGGTATGTCTAAGACAGGATTATGTTAAAATGCATGCAGAACTGACTTCAGACACACACCATCTCCACCACCACTTATTTGGTGCCCACAGGCCTTGTTTATGCTAATAAGCTCCATCAAGGTCAGACAGTCTTTTTTTCCTCTGGTCCCTTACAGTATTCTTATATTATTTTTACATTCCAGTCAATGATGACTTTAATGGCGATATTTCCTAAAACAGCACAATGACACGAGGGGGCATGCATTGCCCATAGCAGATTTCGAGGTTGCTTGCCATAGCAAGGTTCTCTCAGTCCCTGAACTCTCTCTGCAGCTTCGGCGTTGCCAAAGAACTCTCATAATGTGTTTCCTGTCTTGTAGCTGAGAGTACATTAATTACATAGCAACACGCACATCTTTTTCAAAAATGCCCTGAGGCTTTTTAAATATTCTGTCATTGAAAAGGAGCTCACAAAGTTAAGCAGTATATGTATCCTGTCAGAAAGTACGTTGAGGCTTTCCAAGATTATGTTTTTTCTGAGCTGCAATGTTGTGCAGGTTGAAATAATAGTGATTTGATCGGGACAGTTGCATATTGGGTAAGAAACAACTGTTGAATGCTGGCTTTTTTATACGTGAACAGCATAATAATGAGGGTTGAGATGCACAGCAATTGTCAGTAATGATTAAAAAAGACAAGTCCCATTTTAGAGTTTGTGTTTATTTCCCAAAACCTTCTTCAAAGGGAGTTTGAAGCAAAGGCCCGATTTTGCGGTTTCAGCAAGACAGCAAGATCAAAGGATTAACAACACTTGCTGTGGATGTTAAACAGTTTGACATTTCCTCTAGCAAAGAAAACTGAATGTCAACATGTCCTAACTGCAGCAGAAGCACACTTGGCTACATGGGAGTCTTTGTCGTCCAAAATAGAAGCATGTGCAGGCAGCCCTTAAGTCTGCAGATATCAGAAACCTGCTGGCAGATGGATTCCTGCTGTCACTTTCGCTTTATGTGAAGTATTAACGTTTTGAGCATATGTAGCATTGAGAAGTACAAGGTGTGATTACATGAAAGATTCTGTAAGATTTCAAAACAGAATAATACAAACAAAGGCACAAGTGACCCCAAGGCAAGATATCTTGGTTGTCTGTTGTCCAAACCGTGTTGTCCAAGATCCTTTGGAAAGCTTTGCACTGCAGGGATACTTTAGATGACACTCAGAAAGAGATATCACATTTTGTTACTTTTAACTAGGTATATTGTTATATGCGGGCTAATGATGATAATGATCACCGAGATCACCACTCTAGATCTCGGTGATCAAGCTCCATTATATCTTAAAATGTAATTACCCTACATGATTTTATCTCAATGAGATTTGCTTTGACAAATTATGAAGAATAAACCTTTAAAGCAGCACCGTGTAAATTTTGACCCAACTATAAGAGTGCAGCTCTGGGTCGCATGACCCATTCTAGGTTACAGCAGTCTGAGCTCAGACTGCCAAACTACAAAACAGATATGACACCTGATCAGACATATTTTTGGTTCTTTGATGTAGGATTTAATCTAGAGGGGTGAATGTGGCCTTGTCTTTACAAGTATCTCAATAACTTCTCAATCTGCTGGTCTAAAGTGGTTTGCTATCAGATTCCAAAGCATGGAGGAGGACTGCTTAATTTTGCAGTGTTGCCAGTGGCCTTCAGGGGCACTAGACCTGGAAGTTACAAGTCTAGCATCCCTAATGGCAAACACTGACACAGTGCTGCTTTAAATGTTCCGATCTCATATTTCATTTAATATACAGTGTTGTCAATGAATATTTCCACTATTAAATTGTTTTTGCTTTTTTGATACACTTTAATTTTTAGTGTATCAGACAGTGATAACCTTGTCAGGATTTTGCAGGCCGTGCTGTTTAGCACGGCCGTGCTCTGCTGTTTTCTTCCGCAGGTGACTTGAGTTGACTAGTGGGCGTGGCCTGCACCTGCTGCTCGTTGTGGCAGTCCAAGCTGGAGCTTAAAGGGAGCACTCAGACAGCTGAAGGACACCAGAGTGTTAAACTGTGATGGTATGCCTAGTGGCCACTGTCCTACGACAGTTCCTCGTCCCTGAGAGTTTAACGTCTCAGAAATCTCGTTCTAATTTTGTCTCCTGTCTTTCCTAGTTTGCGTCGTCTTGGATTACTCACCCATTGTGACTTCATGCGAAGACTGGTTCCTGAATCCCCGCTGCTCAGATTCTGCTCTGGCGTTTCCCCTCGAGCACTCTTGGTATTACCAAGCCAGACAAGAGAACCCATTCCCTGGATTCACTCTGGTTCCTTCAGCTGCTCTTTAACCCGTCTCCGCTGTGGTGCTGCTCAGGCTCCCCGCCGTCGTTCCATCTACCGGCCGACCTGTCCCTCAGTCACTGTAACCATCGGAAAAGCAGAGTGCTGCAGGATCCGACCTTCCACTCATCCTCCCCGGATAGGTTTATCTTCCCTGGCGGTAAGCGAGCGATAGCAGCACAGATTATTTCCCCTGATTCGACTCACGCTAACCTGTCTCTTCTCTCTCTGCAGTGCTCCAACACTGACGTTCCGTTCCTCGTTTGTGGCTCACTTCCTGAGCAATTACCCGTGTGTTGCCAAACTAGTCTGTGGCTCACTTTGTGATCAATTACCCATTTGCAATCTTTTAATAAACATCTTAAACTGCTCCTTGTTTCCCAACCGTGTCTGCATGTGGGCCAAACACCTAAAAACCATGACAAACCTGAGTAAATACAAAAAGTAGTTTTCAAATCAACTCTGTCCTGCAACTCAGTAGATGAACTAATAGATAACTTTCAGTGTAAAGTTACAGATACCAATGACTGCATTGCTCCAATTAAAGTGAAGGTTGTTTCTGGAAAGAAAAGAATCTCTGTAGAGAAGTGCTCCACCAGTTACAAGTGAAAAAAGCGAGTGTGGAAAATTTTAACGCAGGTGGTGAAAGACTAGACTCCAGGTTCACTATGACATCTGTAAAGTAAAACTTTACAGATAGAACTTACAGCTGAAAATGCAAGGGAATCTTTCTTCTCTGAGATCATCAGCAAAAACATTAATAATGCTTGCACCATATTTGCGACAGTCAACGGGTAAACACACCATCCTGTGACTGTGGCATCTGAACTCCACTCTACCAGGGCCTGCAATGAATTTACAAATTAAATGAAATGTGCAATACAAATAAACTTGCCTTGCTATGAAGTAGGGGGAAAGTCTCAAAATGCAAGAACTCATGCTTCAATCTGGAGAAATTTATGAATGGATGAGAAACAAAGTCATTGACATCTTTCAATCTGGTTTGGGTCTCAAAGCTTTGGTTCTCGAATGAACTATGAAGTACCACATTCAGAACCACTAATGGAAACATGAGATGGTGGTGATTTTCCCAGGGGTGGAAAGACTACTGAAAGAACTCCAAGAGCCCATCGACAACTCATCCTGGATATATCCGTAGTTCATGGCCTAGATTTTATGTAGGAGTATTAAAATAAAGAGGACTGAATCCAAAAAACAGCCACATTTAAGATTTATAGTACTAAAAAATAAATAAAACTGCAAGTCTTTTTTTTCACTTTACAATAACGCACAAGTTTGTGCTGGTCTACCACACAAAATCAAAATAACATAAATTGAAGCGTATGGTTGAAATGGAACAATGTGTAAAATTGTTTAAAAAGTATGACTGCTGTGATATTCCATTGTGGGCAAGGAATCTTACTAGCAATAATGATTAGCCTGTAATAGAAACCAGTTTATAGTGAAAAGAGAAAAAAACTCATCACACATTCAGCAATACAAGATAATTCAAAATTCCAACATTACAAAGCTTACTTTAATTTTCCATTAATTTTGGATTCTATAGAAAAGGTTTCTAGATGTCCACGGATGAACTGTCCATCACAGCCAGTAGGTCAGCACGCATTAAGGGTTCACTTGGTAATTCAGCATGAAAGATGCTACTTCTAACCTTTTAAGGTGATAATGCTCTTGGAACCTTTTAAGTTAACCCCAACATTACAAAGCTTACTTTAATTTTCCATTAATTTTGGATTCTATAGAAAAGGTTTCTAGATGTTCACGGATGAACTGTCCATCACAGCCAGTAGGTCAGCACACATTAAGGGTTCACTTGGTAATTCAGCATGAAAGATGCTACTTCTAACCTTTTAAGGTGATAATGCTCTTGGAACCTTTTAAGTTAACCCCAACATTACAAAGCTTACTTTAATTTTCCATTAATTTTGGATTCTATAGAAAAGGTTTCTAGATGTCCACGGATGAACTGTCCATCACAGCCAGTAGGTCAGCACACATTAAGGGTTCACTTGGTAATTCAGCATGAAAGATGCTACTTCTAACCTTTTAAGTTAACCCCTCCCCCCCAAAGTCTGCTGCTGCTGCAGAATAAAATGATTGTGAACCTGGTGTGTGCATATGTCTTTGAGCTTGTGATTGTGTGAGACCTCTCTGCAACCTGTGTAAGACTCTGTCCATCCTCCATCTGGATCTCAAAGCTCCATTGTCTTTGCCCCTGAAATTCAAATTCCCATCGTGCTCCATCCACCCACAACCTGCCACCAGGATCCCATTACCTCCCGAACTCTTGTCTTTAACTCTCAGGATGGTAAAGAAATGTCATTCCTCACCCACTGCTTGAAGATCACCATCTTCACTATGTCATCCTGTTTAACTGATCTTTTCCTTTTCCAGACACCACAGAACCTCAGACGCAGAAACCAGCCTCAGTGTGCACATTTACCTTTGTTTGAAAATAAATCTTGTTGCATCTTTATTTGTATTCATTTATTGCCTCCTGTGAGTGGTTCTGCTTGTGCTGCTCCTCTCAGCACCCTCACCTCTACCAAAAGACATTTTTTCTGTATTCCCCTGGTCGTATCGCTCTGTGCTTTGTTACTGGCTTGCCATTTTCTAAGGAATTCATTACCATTCTGACCATCATAAATCCATTTTCCAAGGCTTTGCATCCTGTTCCTTTAAGGAAGGTTCCCTCATCTCTTAAGACAGTTCATCAAACATTTTCTAATTTTCTTTTTCATGTTGCAACCACAAATTTTAGTCTATTTTATTGACATTTCATGTTACAGACTCTCTCCACTCCAAAGTAATACTTTGTAGACAGCATCTGTAATATTCTGGTTTCTGTTCTGGTTTTATTTTTGAGTCATTTTACTCTCCTGCTTTAGGTTCTCTGCTTGCTTTGAGTTTTTGTCCTGTCTGGGTTTTTATTTACTGTTAGTTTATCCGGTTTTGTCATCTGTTTTAGTCTAAGCTTTATTTTTTGTTTTAGGTTTTTTCTTTAGAATGATTTTGTTTCTTAGTAAGTTTGGTGTAGTTTCTGTTCACTTGTCCTGTCAGCTTTTTAGCTTTGGTTTGAATTCATTTCTTGTTTTGATCCTCTGCACTGATGTCTGGTCTAATTACCCACTCTGCACACCTGCCTTACTCCACCCCTGTTGCAATCATCTCTGACCGGTTTCACCTGCTTCCTCCTCCATATAAACAGTCAAGACCAGACATCAGTGCCAGGTCGTCTGTTTGAGTATGGGTGAGTCTCCTCCTGCAAGTTTCTGTTTGTTGGTTTGCGTTTGGATTTTTTACCCTTTGTCTCCAGTGATCTGAGCCATCCTGTTTTTGTCTGTTCCTGCCCTGCCTGCCCAACTGGACTGTTTGTTTTTGTGCCGTCTTTTGGTTTGACAGTGTTTTTTTGTTTTTTTTCCCTGTTTTGTAGTGATGGCGAGATGAAGCCTCATGAGGCATTGAACCACTCAGCCAACTGGTTCGAGAAAAGGTTCATTTCTTGATGGTTCATGTGCACACAGCACCACCTACTGGCAAGTTGTATAATCACAGCCAGCTGTATCTTAACGTGTGATGCATTAATTTTTGTCTATTATGGCTCTTGGGAATGACTTCACAGAAGGTGTAGGACGAAATCATTTGTCTACATAAATTTTGTAAACACATGTGTACAATAAAATATTGTTTGAATGTATTCTCTGTGTGTAATTATTCTCCAAAATAGGAGTGTCATGTGATATGGCATGTTGTGTAATGTTTTTCTGTGACTCTACAAAAATGGCATAGCCTTAATCAGGCAGAGGACAGTGAAAGTGCTTATGGAACTAGGGAGGGGTAATGAATAGGCTGATGCTTGTGTAACTTGGATGATTTCATGCATTTTTATTAAGAAACAATTTCTCCACAGTTTTTGGTTTCAAACAATTTGTCTTTTTTGATACTACTTCTCCAGCCTTTGAAAAGACACGCTCACATGGCACAGATGATGCCGGAGTGCATAAATAAATAAGTGCAAGTTTGTACAGATTGGGGTACAGTGACCGATGATTAGCCCAGTACTCCAGGGGGTTCTCCAGCCTGCTTATGTTCGCCTCTGAGAGGTAGCGCTGGACCTCTACGGTGGCATCTGCTGAGACATTTGGAGTCCTCTTTGCCTCCATGACACTAGTGTCCAATCTTTGCCAAAGTCTGCTACCTAAATGGAAACCACAGGTCAGGTTAGTAAGTGTTTTAATAGGAATAAGTAATCTCAAAATGTAATACAAAAGATTACCTCCACTGAATTCTTGAGAGGTGGAAGCCTGGGGAATCTCGTGAGTGTTCTCTTCTAGGTTCCGTCGGATTACGGTGGCACACTCTGAAGTCAAGCGCTTCACTGCTTCAGCAGCTTTTGTGTTGCTGAAAAATGCTATAACTTTAAATCGTGGATCCAGGAGTGTAGCCAGCGACAAGATGCTCATTGACTGGAGCATGTGCAGCTTCTCCCTGAGATGTCTGATGAGCTGCTCTCCTATTTGCACTGCTTCTGCAGGTGCCGACTTGGTGTCCTCCTCCTGAAGGGCATTCTCTATCATCTTCAGGAGGGGGATAACTTTTGATGCCGACACGTGTTGTTCTGCCGAGAGCTCCATGGTGGCGTCATAGAAAGGAGAGAGTAACGAAAGGCACGCTACAACAATATCAAACTCACTGGCAGTTAAATAGGGAATGTCAGTGTGCAATCCAGCCAATGCCGCTCCTACTGGCTCCCTCAACTCCACCAGACGGTGCAGCATCAAGTAGGTGCTGTTCCATCTTGTTTCCACCTCCTGCATCAGCTTGGTTGCTTGCATGCCCAGCTGAAGCTGCACTTGTGTAAGCTTCTCCTTTAAAGATACACAAGAGTAGGCCATTAAGTCACTGCAGTAGGAGTACAGACAAACTATTAACATTATATATTGGAATAAAATAAAAGAGGATACCTTAGCAGTGGTGCTGCTTCTAAAGTAGCCAACCAGCTTCCTTGATTTGGCCCGGAGGCCAGAGAGTGCAGGTTGGTGGTCAAGCGCCCTCTTCACAATAAGATTGAGGGTGTGAGCAACACAAATGTGGTGGCAAAGCTTCAGGTCTCTCACGCATGCCACCATATTAGGAGCACCATCGGTGACCATGCATGTCACCTTGCCTGAGATTCCCCATTCCTCCATCAGGGAGGCTTTCACACAAGCAATATTTTCAGCAGTGTGAGACTGGGGGAATGCCTGCACTCCCAACAACACCGAGCTCAGCTTTTCATTCTCCTCCACAAAGTGGCATGTCACTGCCAGGTAGGCATCCATGTTGATGGATGTCCACATATCTGATGTAAGGCTAACAGCAGCCACCTTCTCTACTTTAGCCTTAGCGTGCTCCTTAGCAGACTCATATTTGGCCTCCACCATGACCTTCAGAGCCTAAAGGAAGAGATTATATACATACATACATACATACATACATACATATATATATATATATTGCTGAATTGTGACACATACAATAATGTAGTCATTCGTTTCATGTATGGACCCACACATACCTGCCTTGTAGGGAGAACATAATTGGGATCCAGCTTAGACACAAATGTCTTGAATCCAACGTCATCCACAATAGTGAAAGGCTGGGTATCCTTCACTATCATGGAGACTAGAGCTTCATCCAGCTCTGCTTTTCTGGTGGCTGGTTAAAAGGGAATAAATACAGTGTCTGTTACCTATCTTTATTTGCACAACAAGCAAACATCAGCATGCAAAAATTGTGAAAGTGTGTTTTTAATATAGTAATGAAATACCTTGGCTGGGTGAAGCTCCAGTTTCATCCCTATTCTCATGCAAGGCACGGTAGTGCCTTAGCATGGATGAGGTGTTATTATTGTACCCCAACTCCTTGGAGCACAATAAACACCTCACCTTTACACAAAATAAGAAACAGTGAAAAATACAGTTCCTCATAAGCAAACCTAATGCATCTGCAAATGTTCAGTTCACCTTACCTTGTTAGGGCTTATCAAATCAAAATGTTCCCACATAGGGGACATCCTCCTCTTTCTCGCCTGCTCCATCCTACTCCTATCCTGTCCTCGCACTCCTAAATCTCCTATGTATCTCTTTCCTAAACTCTCCAAACACCAAACTAACTTTCTCAAACTAAATAACCACTATCCAAACTCTACTATCCAAACTATCCAAACTCTATCCACTCTCTCAACTGACCGCAACTCTCCTACAACAACCCACATTTTGAATGGAGCTTGTGGAGTCTTTAAAGCCGTCAAACCCCGCGCAACAATCTGAGCCACTTCCCGAAGCAGTCACGTGGTACAGCCGGCCAGCGAGGCTTCGGACGTCATCGTTTTCGGCTCCTCCCCCAAATGAAGCAAGCCTCGATACGCGCATTGTGGAAACGCCCCCTCCATTACTCGACACACGCCTCGAAGCCTCGGCACATAACGTAACATCACTACTGTTTTGCTTTTGGCTAATAAAAGAACCTGATCTGAACCTCTGTTGGTCTGGCTGAATTCTGGGTCCCCTGCCTCTGATTGTTGACAGCATCATGAAAATGAAGGAAAGAAAGTTGGAGAGATCACTGCTGAATTCATTATCTAAAAATGGAAAGAGTATGGCACAACTGCAGATCTGCCAATGCAGTCATCCACCTAAACAGACAGACTGGGGAAGACCAGCATTATTCAGAGAAACAGCTATAAGGCTCAGGGTAAATCTGAAAGAGCCAAAGAGATGTAAATGAGGTCTACAACATTCATTGAACATGTTTTACCACTTAAAAGGACGAAAACGTCTAAGATAGGGGGAATGTTGAGTTAATATGGGAGTTGTTCATTTCTCTAAATATGCAGTGTAGCGATAGATAAAGAAAAGCAATGCAAATGTCAGTCCTCTTCCAGAGAGTGGAAGCTTTGTTTAAATGCCAATCAGGGATTGGCTGAGGGGGAAATGGTTCATCTCTTGGTAAAACATATGCTCCGTCTCCATGACATTCCCTTTTCAAACTTGTCAGAGTGCAGTCAGCAGTTTGTTTCTAAAGTATGGAAGGAGTGCTGCAGTGTGCTAGGAGCCACAGCTGTTCTGAAGTCTGGTTTTTATCTTCAAACCAACTACTAGACTGAATGTACAAACCAATAACTCAAGGATACACTCCTGCTTCCTCGGTTCATCCAGTCCTTCAACTTGGTGTTCTCAATTACCTAGGGTTGAATATGCAAACGATAGTAACATTTCATCAGCTACTTGCCTGCCACCTTTTAAATCTACATTGGGCTACCAGCCATCACTCTTCCCGTCTGACGAATAAGACACAGCAGTAACCTTTGTCCAACATCACTTCCACAGATGATAATGCTCTTGGAACAACGCCTTTGCTGCCCTAGATCACACCACCATACAGAATCATTGTCTGGCTAATTGTAACCCGGTCCCCAGCTCCACAATATTCATGCGATAAGAAGTTTTGGGTATCCACCAAGGAAATCAATATGAGGCCTTGTCCACAGGTAGTAGGATATCTTGGGAAACTGGACATTTTTATGCAGTTATACCTCATCCTCGCATAAACGGCATTATTAACCTCTTTAAAAGAATAGACCTAAAAACTAAAAAAGACCTAAAAAAAGTAGAGATTTATAAACACTCCACTTTTGAGCCAATTCAGTCAAGCTAATGGTAGTTGGTCCAGGGAAGCGCTGAAACAGTAGTGTCACACAGAAAAACAGAAGTTGGACCCATATTTTCTTCCCCATTTGAAAATAAGGTGGATTAAAAAATGGAGTAAAAAAAGTGTAGTAAAAAAATAATGCTGTCAAAAAGGAGCTGATTTCTATGTTGTTGTGATTGACTTAACCATATATGTCTAATCAGTGTTAAACTGGACAAATTCACTAACCTTTGGCATCTCTGGTGGTTTATATCCAACTGACATTACGCAAAGCATTTCCTGTTTTAACCTTGGTATTGAGACTTCAAAGTAAAAACGTAAATGAAATGATATAAACATTACATGACCACTCCTTCCCTGCTGATCAGCCTTGTTGGTAGAGTCAAGCCTCCATGTCTTATTTCTTGCTACTTGTTCCGTGGGTTTCTCTGATTCATCATTCTGATTGTCACTAGCCCCATCTAACTGATCCTCTCCTTTTTCAGATAATGCTGAACCTCAGTCTCAGAAACCTGCCTCATTGTGCAGATTTACTGTAGTTTGTGAATAAATCTCACTGCATTTATTCAATTTGCTTCCTCCTGTGAATGATTCTGCATGTGGGTCAGGAAATCATCCCCAAACATGCCAAAAATAGTCCATTCGGTGATGGCGCATTATCCGCTGTCTGAAAGAATAAAGAAAAGAGTTCCAATTTCAATCTGCTTTTGTATTTTCTGAAATGGAACCATGACTAATTTTCTAAAGCTTTAATACCAGGACCAATCTGAGCCGAAATTAACAAGAGAAGCACCCTCCCACTCATCCCATTGACCCCCAACCTTCTGAGCAAGTCAGCGAGTTTTGCTTCCTTCACAGCATAATCAAAGGATGCCATCACTTTGCATAGGTGGATTTTCAGCAAAACTTACTGATGCAAGTCATGTGGAAGTAGTGCAAAGGGAGTGTGAGGCAGCTAATGGAATTGTCACTAGTGCTCTGGTGTGGCATCCTGTACTGCATATTCACAGGCTGTCCTCTAGGCCTCTAATAATACGGATGAATGGAATCCATCTTACTACTGAGTGAAGTTGTAATGGGACATTCAGATATTCATGCACGTGACTGTACAGTGGGATGAGAGGAGGTAAAAAGCAGCCAAGTGAGGTAGATACCACAATGTTAGTATCATTACATTATTTTACAAACAACAAGCTCCTTTTCTGAATTAGTTATTTGTAATTTAAACATATGATATATATGTTCTGCGAAAAGTATTTCCGACCTTTTTTTCTGTTTTTGCTTTTGTCTCACACTAAATTTTTCAGATCATTATGTTTTTGTGTTAGGCAAAGATAAATACAGTAAATACAACAAGCAGCTTTCAAATGATGACTTCAATTGTTAAGGGTAAAAATCTAGCCGAACCAATCTGGCCCTTTCCAAAAATAGAATTGCCTCCCTTGTTAAATCAGGAATTAACTGAGATGCCCTGTATTATTTTGGTTAATTCAATTTACCAGCCACACCTAGGGCTGAAAACTGCCAAACGTGTAGAATTAAGAAATTCCTTAAATAGAAATTGTCTGATACATGAAGTAAGCTAAAAGATCTCAAAAACCAAAACGTCAATCGTCGAGCTAGAGCAATTTAAGAACAGATGAGAAACAAAGCTGTTGATATCCATATGAAACGAGCAGCAAAGCAATTTCTGTTGCTTAGTCACTTATCATATCCAGTAAGGAAAACTTGAGACAAAGGTAAACCTCCCCAGAAGTGGTCAGCAAATCCAACTTCCTCCAAGAGTGCATCAATAACTCATCCAAGAAGTCAGAAAGAACCCAGAACAACATCTAAAGCTCTGCAAGCTTTGGATCAAACAAATGATGCTCTCTAGAGGATTTAACAATAGCTTTCAAACACCAGAAAGTCCATCTTTTAATGGCTCATAATAAACAAAATAAAGATTTTGGAGTGGCCTATCTGAAGTCTGAACTTATATTCAATTGGAATGCTATGCTCATGACCCCAAACAGGTTGTTCATGCTTGAAGTCCTCCAATGTGGCTAGATAAAAACTATTTAGGAAAATTTCTTACACAGTAATTTAATAGACTGCCCAGGGTACCGAGAACCAGATTCTGGAGACATTACAGGCTGGTGTGGATAGCTTTTTTTCCTTAAGTGCCATTGTGTTTTGAAAACTGTTTTTTGTATTTACTCAGATTATCTTTTTCTGATATTAAAATTAGTTTTATACTCTGTAACATTTGAAGTATGACAAAAAAGCAGAAGCAGATGAAATGTGTAAGGGGGCAAATACTTTTTCTTTGCACTGTACATAAAGATGATGGTAAACTTGACTATATTTGTCCACAGGATTTCCATCAATCTATAGAGTTGTGGAAACATGGTGATGATCATGTTTCCTGACTTCTCTGGTGTTTTTCACAGATTCAAAGCGCCAATCTCGCTGGAAAGCTCAAAGCACTGCTGCGTATTTAATTCACCTCGAGGTTATACCACCTTGAGAAACTCTCTGATGACTTTCCTCTGTGTAATGCACCGCTGAGCACAGAAGGGAAGGAAGGAGTTTGATGTGAAACTTTTGGGTAGTGCTAATATTTGAGTTCTGAAATATTCCTCTGACTTCATAAGGTTTTGTCTGCAAAATTAAAAAAATGATCTTATTCATTCTTACCGTCAGTAAAAATCTTAAAATGAGGAAAAATCTTAAGAACTGAAATGAACTGTTAAATAATGTCAAGCTGAATGTTTACCTTCTCATATGTTTAATTTTCTGAAGTGACCACTTTTGAGATTTTTAAAATCAAATGATCATCTTTTCACTTCCCAACACTGAGTTTTTTTTTAACATTAAATGTTGTTACAAGTTAATGTCATAATTTTATTCTTAAGTTCACACTGGCTTGGAAAAGTATTCATAACCCTTAAACATTTTCTAATTTTCTTTTTCATGTTGCAACCACAAATTTTACTCTATTTTATTGACATTTCATGTTACAGACTCTCTCCACTCCAAAGTAATACTTTGTAGACAGCATCATGAAAATGAAGGAAAGAAAGTTGGAGAGATCACTGCTGAATTCATTATCTAAAAATGGAAAGAGTATGGCACAACTGCAGATCTGCCAATGCAGTCATCCACCTAAACAGACAGACTGGGGAAGACCAGCATTATTCAGAGAAACAGCTATAAGGCTCAGGGTAAATCTGAAAGAGCCAAAGAGATGTAAATGAGGTCTACAACATTCATTGAACATGTTTTACCACTTAAAAGGACGAAAACGTCTAAGATAGGGGGAATGTTGAGTTAATATGGGAGTTGTTCATTTCTCTAAATATGCAGTGTAGCGATAGATAAAGAACGGCAATGCAAATGTCAGTCCTCTTCCAGAGAGTGGAAGCTTTGTTTAAATGCCAATCAGGGATTGGCTGAGGGGGAAATGTAAATGAAAGCTTAGTGAATAATTCTCAACAGATGTGAGTCATCTCAGAAGTGAATTTTGAATGTGCACTCAGACATTCACTCTGACAGGTTCCTCTTTGTTTTTCCTTTTCATCTCAAAGAAGAGATGAGTGGCTAAATGCGGTGGTGTATTTCCTAGTCCTTCAGCTTCTCTCTAGTGGTCACTCGTTGGGCCTGCAACGCAGTGGCTGTTCTTAAAAACATAAACGGCCTTGGGGTGCTACTTTATAGTATTATCAGTGAGTATTGATTTGACCTATGGGTTGCTTTAATTTTCAAGTATCTCTCTTGCCCGGTCATCATGTACTCACTACTCCCTCTTACTTCAGCCCTTTTACTTTGTGAATACAAATGAGCCTTCGTCTTTTATCAGTCTAAATAATCAGCTATGTCTGTTCATATGTAGGAGACTGCTGATGCCCTTGGTGTTTTATTAGAAGGGACACTGGCACAGCAATCTCAAATTATTATACTAGCTCATTTTTTTTCTCAGAGAAGGACATTTTGTCCACGGGATACAAAAAAAATAAAATAAAACTCTCTTTCAGGCTTTCAAGAAAAAAAATTCAAAAATGTTAGATAAAATGGATGGACTATCGTTTTCTGTCTGAGACAGTTCCTTGAAGGAAGAAAATCTTTGTACATTACTTGGTAACTTTTGAAATAAGTAGGGAAATTGTTCCTAGCAAGAAAAGTAAGATATATATTTTATTTGCTTCTTCTCTGGAGAACAAAATCAGCAATTCATCATTGATCGTTTGTTTCATTGAAGATCAACGTAAATAAAAGAAAAGCATATTATTGGATGAACACAGATGAGCTCCAAAATATTCCAGTTCAAGAAAGGGCCTTTTTTTGGAAGGACACACAAAAACCAGGAAAATGATGGTTCCAAACATTCTGCTCGGTTTCTAGATCATTAAGGCGATGACATGAACAAGGCAAGGCAGGTTTATTTATATTGCACTTTTCAGTAACAAGATAATTCAAAGTGCTGTGCTGACATTTGTTGGTCATGCTATGATGTTACCATATCAAGCCTCTATATTCATGTGCGATAGATTTAGGTGATCAGGGATATTTGTAGGACAAATGACAATTGCCCTTCATGATTGCTCTTTGTGGGAAAAAAGTTGGATCTTGCAAATGGCTTTTAACTTCCCATCAGTACACACACATATCATAACTTGCCACGTTATAGTCGTGACTGGTATAATAAATCACCAGACAAAGATTCAAATATGAACCTCTAATTTGTATATAAATGTACACTCTAAAAAGAGAATGTAGCTCAAACGTGCCTCAGTTGGTAACAAATAAGTGAATTAGGTTCACACAACTTACGGTAGTTTATTTACAATGGTTTAAAATGACAAATTATAAAAATAAATGCATTAATTTGGATCACCTTAAGCAAATAATTTAAAATGGAGCTGCATTCTCTTAGAGTGATATGCTTATTTATTTATATTCTAATGAACCCAGCTGAATAAAGACTTATTAGAAAAAAGTCTTTTTTTTTTGGTCCCAAAAATATACCTAGTATTACAGTCAGGAAACATTAAATACTTAGGAATAAACATATCCAACCAGGCTTTCAGAGCTAACAAAGCTATATTACATTGGGTTTTAATGTCAATATAAGATGATCTTACACGGTGGAGGTCCTTGCCCATGGGGAAAGTAGCTTCCATAATAATTAAGTTCCTTCCCAAACTAAACTACCTGGTTTCAATGATCCCCACCAGACCATTTTCCACTTCGTTTAAGTCATTAGACTCTTGCATTTCTAAATTCCCGTGGGAGAACAAACCACCACGCATTAGTTGAAAAACTCAACAGAAGACCAAAGTTTGTGGTGGATTAGATTTACAAAACTTTCAGCAGTACTACTTAGCCAACAGGTTGCAGTGTGTCTCTAACTGGTTTAAAGCTAGCCCACTTGATGAACAATGGACAGCTGTAGAATGAACATTGTGTGATACACTGAAAATCTCTGTCTTGCCATTTATTAGCTCAGATATTAATCATCATAAATGTTTCAAAACATTAACATCAGCTTATCTTTGACAGCCTGGTGGTGTCATGATTCAGCCTGAAGCCTGCACTCTGAGCATTCCTGAGTCCTTCTCCAGTGCAGCCCTGATTAGGCACACCTGTCAGGCTGCAATTAACCATCGACTCGCTCCACCTGCTCACCCTGCTATAAAACTCACCCGTTTGTTCCTCCTCGCCGGCTCGTATTCAGTCAATCCATCACCACGCCTGTCCGTTCCAGTCCTCACGTCTTGGTCTCCGTTTGTTCAGTAATGTACCTGTCTGCTGCACTGCTGGATTCTGCTCTGTCGTTTCTGTCTTCATGGTCTCTGGTTTCACTCCCGGTTCTGCAGCAGCCCAGCTCCTTCAAATCCTGGTTATCATCTCCGCTCCGTTCCTGTCAGCCAGCTCCTGCACCCTACAACTCCCCCTGGTAACTGACTCTGGTTCTTCATCGTTCATCATCCTCTGTTGCAATAAACTCTCAAGATCAGCTCTGTGTGTGTGTGCTGTGTCCAGGTTCATCCAAAGACAAATCATGACAGGTGGGACTTTCTTAAAAAAAACAAATCTTCACTCCTCCATCTCACATCCCTGCTCCCTGAATACTGCCTGGAGTGTGGTGGGGGGGCTGTGAGCCATAGATAATCTGCAGGCTCTGGGAGCTGGGGTGCTGCAGAATAGGCTGAACTGGGGGGCAGGTTGTCTCAGGCATTGGGCTGGCCCTCTGCTAAGGGCTGGGGTAGTGCTTGTACATGCAGGCATTCAGGTGACACACCCCTGGATGGTCGGGACCTGGTGGGATTGGTAGGCTGTCGCCCCGGGTTTCTGGGGCTCTTGGTAGATGTGTGGTGTCCCTGTGGTGAGCTGCTTGTTCTCTGTGCTCCGTGGGCCTGCTGAATTCCTGGGTCTTGGTGTCTTCTTGAGGGTCCTCTCTGCTTGCTTCTGATGACTGGAGGGGAGATGGTTCTGGCCCTCTGCACCAATCACTGAGCACAATTCATGTCAGGCCTACACCACATATTTTGCATATTCACACACACACACACAATAATTCACTCATACACATACAGTAAGTGTGTTACTTTTAAATTTAAATTAATAGTTTAAATCGTGTGCTCCTCTGTCGCTCTTTTGTCCACAAAATGAAAACAAGAAACATACGGTCGTTTCGGTGGTTTCTTCAGATTTTAAGCTTTTACCACAGGCGAAGGGATTCCTCCTTCTTCGGCTAAGGGTGAATGAAGTAGGGCGCCTCGTATCCGCAGCTCTTGTTCACGGTCGATGATTAAAACACTCCTGCTCCACGTAAACCTTTCTTTTACACCCGTTATTATGACAGCCTTTAACCGGACAAACGATCCCGGTCTTCCTCGAAGTCATAATGCTGAGTAATTTGAGACACAGTAGCTGCATGAGCCGCTTCTCAGCTAGCTAAACACTAACAGGAAGTGAGCGGGTGGAAGTCTCGCACACACAAACGTCAACTCGCTGCCTCCATGTTTCCGTCAAAAATAAGGTGGATAGCTCAGCACAGCGTGCTGCAGCCAGCTACGGTTTCTTCTTCTACTCCTCTTTTTTCTCTGCTGTCTAAACCAAAGTGTAAACTCACAAGCCACCTACTGGCTGTTTCTGGTAGCAAAAGAACACCCAAAATTTAAATAGAAATCGATTTGCTGGTGCATTAAATTACCAGACAAAATCCAATAAAAACAAAAATATAAAATAATACTGACAATATTACACACATATATGGGGGTTACAGTAGTAAAATAAATCATGAAGGGTTGGGCATCATTGGTAAAGCCAACACGTTTAGCATAACTACAGCAGCCAGAGCATTATCTGCTTGCCATAAAGCTGGACATGACAAGGAGGAAAGGAAAAAAACAGTTTGAAGGAACCTGTAATCAGGTAAGAATAATTGTTCCAAACCCTTTCCGCTTAACAACCAGAAGGTAGCATTGTAAATTTTGGATTTCAGATCTCTGAGGATCAAATAAAGTTAAAATGTCTCCAAAATGGTGAAATCTAATTTCTAATTTTAGTCAAGCACCATGTTTAAGCTGCAAAGCAGTTACTGTCTTTGTTACATTAGCCAGCCTGTGCTGTGCAGACATATTTTTGTAGGGCTCTCTTAGTGCACATTGATTAAGTAATAGAAACTTGTTAGATTTATTTATCTACATTTTCTGTTTGTTCTGCCTGAAGAAATAGCACCCTGGGCAGTGAGCCATGTTGCCCATTTGAAGAAAAAAAAAGAACAAAGCTGAGAGGGTGAGTGACTTCTTAAGAAATCTGCTAAATATTCAGTTTCTTGTATCAGTATTTGGGTTAAAGCCTTTGTTAAAGTTACACTTACGTTTCTTAATTACTGTTGTCTTGTTGAACCTTTTTCATTTTCATTCAGAAAAACTTGTTTATACAGTAATATTATTTAAGCAAATAGATCCGACCTAAAGGCCTTGAAAAAAGGGCTGGGACAGTCTCTTCCACAGCAATCATCTCTCATCTCGGATGGCTCAAAAGCTTTATATTTACCAGAAATCTTTCAAAACACAGGGGGAAGACTTAGGATGACGTCAAGCAGGTGAAATTTAGCTCTGCCATGATGTCTGCCTACATCTTGGCTCCATGCCTATAAACGCCTTCCCTTCCCATTCACCAAAGACCTCTCAATGTTATTCACCATCCTCTATCGACAGCATTTAGATTGCTTTCCATGCTTGATTGATGATGGGGTGAAACAAGTGTGCTCTATCCACTCTTCTTGCAAGCTCTATCTCTTGTGTAAGGCACTCCATAATTTATTCAGGTTGCTCTACAGAATCTGTACTGATGCTCAATTCCTCCACGTGAAAAGCCAGAGCGTTGTTCTTGCTGAATTTGTCAGTACATTCAGATGCTTTTCTTTTTTTTTTTTAAGCAGGATTGAACGCCCTGTTTTCCCTGTCCCAGTTTGAGGAGGAAGTAAGGAGAGCCAGCAGTTCTGTCAATGCCAAATATGCTCTCTTCATCGGCTGGCGACCCAACAGAATTTTTTTTTTCGATTTCTATTAAAAGACATCCGTAAGTCATGGTTTTATTAATGGAAGCTTTGACTTGTTGTACGTGTACAGTAATGACAACACCCCTGAAAGCAGTTGCATTTACAGGCAATTAATTATCCACTGTCAAAATTATATATACCTTAAAGCAAAGCTATTTTAATTTCTCCTCCTCAAAAATGCTCATTCATCTTTTTACAACGCTGCTTGAGGCAGAGTTTTTTTGCTTTGTGTTTTTATATTTACATTTTGTTTTTAAACCTTATATCCTCATGGTTTTGCTCTTAACAATGATGTATTGTGCTGTGTACTAGTCATCCAATGACATGCTCTGGTCTACATTCATGCAACTCTGAACACACACTTTTGCCTATGTGTAAGGAGTAAGTGGGACACCCTTATAAACCTGCTGAGAAACAGGGAAGACACAGGAAACTGCTGACAAGATAAGCAGGACTAAAATTCAGAGCTACAACTATTGCAAGATTCAGCAACACTACTGGTGAAGACCAGAACAAACTAACGTTACTCTCTTTTTGAAGTCTCATCGTTGTTTACCCTTACATTGTAGAATTGCTTTTTAGAGGATTTCCTGACCTTTAGAGTTAACAATGGGGTTGCTCCCAAACACTGTACTTAACAGATTGGCTTTTTCAGTTAAGAACTGAGAATTGGACAGTTGCCCTGCGATAGACTGGCAACCTGTCAAGGGTATACCCCGCCTCTCGCCCATTGACAGCTGCAGATAGGCACCAGCACCCGTCACGACCCCAACAGGGATCGCGAGGAGTTTCTGGGTTCAACTCCCACATACTGCCACTCTGGGTCCCTGAGCAAGACCCTTAACCCCAGATTGCTCCCCGGGCGCCGTACAGTGGCAGCCCACTTCTCCCCAAAGGTGATGGGTTAAAAGCAGAGAACAAATTTTGTTGCAATGACAATAAAGACGATTCTAAAAAATAAAGCGTGTCATTAACATCAGTAAAATCTTTTCCATTGATTATTAGTACTATTCTACATGCCATTTTAACACAAGGTAAAAAAAAAAAAAAAAAACATTTCTCTACTGCTTTTACATTACACTATTATTCTGAGAGACGCCTTGTTTCCTACCTACCTCTTCACCAAATGAAAATTACTTTAAATCTTGATCTGCCAGAGTTATGAATAATTTGGGGCCATCAATTTGATGAAAAGACAACTGTTTTCAATGATGTACTCAGAAAGGTGTATAATTTCAGCAGACAGAACTTCTGGCGATCTGCAACAATCAGAGTAAATAGTATTTTTTGTTGGACATCTGGAAACGCACACAGAGCCATTTACTTGTTAAGAACGTACTATACCGAACGTTAATGTTTATTCAAATCAAGTTTACATATCATTTATTTTCCTCTTAATAAGCAGATGTTCTTGGTTTACTAACTGAACAATGAAGCAACAACATTCATCTTTCACTTTTTCACAAGAGTAAAATACCACTACTGTCATGTCTATCTGGTTGGATTAACATCTGGTCAAATGGATCCGCCCTTCCTGTCCATGGCACTTTACACACGCAGGGGGAAACCACTTTTGTTGGGGATAACCACCTTGGCTCAACGTCAGTTCTCAACAGGACTGTGCACTTACTTATTGTACACTACATACTCCTATGACTTTGGGTGTGTCTCAATTCAGTGGCTGCACCCTTCGAAGGACCCGGTCTATGTGGGCCGGGTCCTTTTTCGGCCACGAAAAAGGAAACACCAGAAGAAATCGGCTTGTGAACTGGAATGGTATAGCCTTCACCGGGTGTCGCCGCCATTACCTCAGCATAATTCCTTTTACATAGTAATCGAACAGCGTGAAGCAGATGTGAAGCGAAATAAATGAAGCCCAAAGGTCAGTCCAGCTGTCTCCCCTGTAAATAATTGTACACGGTTTTATTTTCCCCTTTATATATTTATGATGGCTCACAATCTTTTGTTTAAAATGTTATTTTATCATCTTTTCATTTTATTTTCCTCTATTAACAAGCAAAATGGATGAGAATTTCTGTCTCTACATGTGCAGAGTTGATAGAGATGTACTCGATGTACTCGTTATTCCAGTGAAAGATGATATAATTTTACTTCCATTTCACAGTTATGCTCCACTTTGTTTTTGTCTATCACATAAAATAATTCTACTAAAACACATTTAAGTTTGTGAGTATAACTTTGCTTTTGTATGTGTGGTTTTTGCCAAGCATAGTAAACAGGCAGATAAATTTGTTTGCATGTAAAATTGGTAGCTCCAGTTTTCCATTATATTTTATTTATAAAAAATAAAAAATTGTTGTTTCCATTGTGCTTGCAGAAAGTATTGAAATAAACTCATTTGAGAGAAAATCCTGCCAGTGAAGCACAGTAGGTAATTTTTGGCAGTTTACAAACTAAAAGCAAAGCAGCCCACTGACTGCTGATGAAAGGTGGAATAAAAGAGTAACATATTGACTTTGTCTGTGTTTTGTGAATTAGAAAGCTGCACAGCACTCTGGCAAATGATGTGCAGTTAGGCAAATTGCAGAAAAACGTTTCAGTGAAATGGCTTTTTCTTTTGTCCTGAAAGATTTAAACAGACACACAGAGTAAAGAAAAGAAGATTATTTTAAACCATTTTAAATTATCACATTTTCTAGTGTATAAACCCACTAATCTCTTTCTTGTTGATTGTTCAGTGACAATTATTCAAAGGAGCCAAATGTTGACTGGGTAAGTGCATTGAGTGCAGCAAATTAAAACAAACTTATCTGAAGTAGAAAAAAGAAGAGCGGATCTAGTGTTCTACTGCTTTAAAACTCAGTATTCTGCTTTAAATTTCTCGGCATATTTGAAATTTGAAACATAACCTTTTTGGAAAAAAATTTAAATATACTAATTAATTTTTTTGTTCAGTCTTTTAACTGTATTTATGGAGCTATGTCGCCAGAGCCATTTTGTAAATGTTGCTGTTAGTAAAAGTACACACATTATTTGCTTTTAGAGATGCACTAGCCTTCTAAAAATAAGTGCAACATGTGACTGTAATAATGCAAGTCAAGTCATACCAATTACATTTGTATAGCACATTTCAGTAGCAAGGCAGTTCAAAGAGCTTTTCATCATGAAAACATAAAAACACCATAAACACATCGCAACGATCACTGGTTGTGAGACCAGTAACAAACATAAAATGTTATCAAGTGAAAACATCAATACACATCAAAAATGTTGATCAATGTTCCTATTGTTACGGGTCAAAGCAACTGTAAATAGGTGGGTTTTCACTTTTGACTTAAAGGTATATCACACGGCAGCTTGGGGTGATTGAAGACCAACCGTTATTAATTAAATAAACCGATCTAACAGCAACTTTAAGAGCCTAATTTCAGAACATTTACACACGTCAGTCAACACTGCGGTCATATATGAGCCTCGGTAGGTTTAGCATCCGCTTCAGTGAACACCAACAGTCATACTGTATTCCCAGCGACATTCCAATGTTTTCCATCTTGGAATCATATATTTTTTCCCTTTTTTTTTTTTTTTTTATCACTGGAGCTTGGAACATTCTTCATTGTTTCCTGGGAGATGCTAATAGCCGTAAGCTGCTTCCTCGGTTTATCCCCTGCTGCGCATGTGCAGTGTTGTACTTTCGTTAAAATCGTAAATAAACACGAAAGGCTTTATTTACTAACAAATTGAGCAAAAACACAAAAATAACAACTAATACGCCAGCAGGACAAGATAATCTTTCATAAAAACTTTGTATGCAACCAGAGTGAGCTACTGATGTATACATTAAAAGAATAAGAGTTCAATAACGTGGTTATGTACCTTTAAAGGAACTCAGTGTTTCGGCTGTTTTGCAGTTTTCTGGAAGTTTGTTCCAGATTTGTGGAACACAGAAACTGAATGCTGCTTCTCAATGATTCATTCTGGTACTGGGTATGCAGAGCAAGCTGGAGCCAGACCACCTGAGTGGTCTGGAGGGTTGATACACTGATAACAAGTCTGTGATGTATTCAGGTGCTAAGCCATTCAGTGATTTACAGGCTAACAGAAGTATTTTAAAGTCTATTCTCTGAGATACAGGGAGCCAGTGTAAGGATTTTAGAACTGGGGTGATGTTCTCTACTTTCTTAGTCTTAGTGAGCGTTCTGGATCAACTGAAGTTGTCTGATCGGCTTTTTTGGCAGACCTGTAATAACACTGTTGCAGTAATCAATTTGACTAAAGATAAACCCATGGATTAGTTTTTCCAGATCCAGCTGAGGTTCAGGTCAGAGTCCATCACTACACCCAGATTTCGGGCCTGATCAGTGGTTACTAGCTGAGGCAACTGAAGCTGTGCAATAACTCTTGATCGCTCCTCAATTGGTCCATGCGACTAAAAATAAACGCATGGATGAGTTGCTCTAGATCTTGTTGGGACATCAGTCCTTTAATCCTGGAAATGTTCTTCAGGTGATAGAAAGCTGATTTTGTAGCTGTTCTTATGTGTCCTTGAAGGTTCAGGTCGGGCCTGATCACTACTTTGTAGTTGTAATAACTGCAGCTGTGTGCTGACTCTAGTTCGTTCCTCTTTAGGTCCAAAGATGATAACTTCAGTTTTGTTTCTGTTCAGCTGGAGAAACTTTTGGTATATCCATGCATTGCATGGTGACATCGTAATGTAGAGCTATGTATCATCTGCGTAGTTATGGTAACTAATCTTGTTTCTTGTTATAACCTGAGCTGGTGGGAGCATATTGGCTTGTTTTGAACCCTAACATATACAGTAAGTAATGCAATGTTTAGTTTGTATCTTCTAATCTCCAATCCATTTCCATTCAAATTTATGATGTTTTGGCTTGTAGTCATCAAGTTGTCCTGATGCAACAGTAAGACAAATTTTACTTAATACACAGTAGTTGTCTTGGCTGAATAAATTCTTTGCTTCAAAAGAGAAGTGTTGAGATATTATTTTAGCATATAACATAAGCATAGCAAACTTTACAATTACTGCATGACTATAGGGTTGCTTAGGCTATTTTAAAAAGCATTCAGTGTCACCTCTGGCATTGATTTAACTAAAATGATTGTCTCTGTGGTCAGATGGAATTAGTTGGCAGCTTTACAGCCAGTTGTACTTTCATTAATATTTGGTGGAACTAGAAATGTAATAAATGTAGTATAGAAAGAAACATTACTCAATTCCATACTAAAATGTTCCAACTGAATTATTTTGTTACTCTAATTGGTGGGGAAATCAACTTGCTTGCAGCAATCAAATACAATGGGGGTAGATTGCACACCATTCTGGAGCTGGATGTTCTGGAGAAACAATAATATATTTTTTAATCTAATCATTCAAGGTGGCATGTAAATATTATTTCAAAGTGGATATATTTATTAATCATACAACCTATATATATATATATACATATTATACCTGATTGTTAGCAACACACAGTGGGGCTTTTTGTAATAGGCACTATGGGTAGCTGCCCGGGGCGTAGTTTGGAAAAGGGGCTGCACAAGCACCAGATAAAAAATTGACTTATTGCACCTTGAACAAGTTTTCTGCTGCGTTTATGCTTGGAATGGAGAGTTGGCACCCCTGCTTGCAGCTTGAATATAGAAACTGTTTTGTGTGCTTTGTGTGGGGCTGCACTTCATTATAATCCTAATATAGTTGATTGAATGTAATGACAAATGGCTGTTGTAACTGAAATTAATCTTTCAACTGGATTTAAAATATGTGATTTTTGTTGTGATTAGAGGGGACATATTATGCTTTTAAATGTTTTTCTCACATTAAAATAATTCATTTGTGGTCGATATAAAGTGGTACTGCAACGCTTTGGTCTGAATTCCTTGCTATGGGACTTGAAAGGGTGATGTAACAACCGCACAGCATTGTGGGATCCCTGGTTATCGGGAAAGAAGCTTCTGCTTGTTTATTTACTCTTCATCCACAACGCTGTCTTTGTTGTCTGGTTTTAAAAAGTTTAAAACTTGGTGCAAATGTGCTGTGTTTTTAACTGTCACACTCGTTCACACAATCTCTTCTGGAAAAACAACAATGGATTAAGATTTTTAAATTTACCAGCATGGAATCAAAGCCAAGGAACTTGAATCTCTGAACTAACAAAGAAATGCCAAATGAACTCTGGATTGCAGCCGTGAAATGACCAAACCTCACTTTCAACGCCATATCCCAATTACATGCGTGTGTTCACAACATTTTCAGATCAGTAAGTTTGAATCAAAGCTTGTGGTGCTGTTTAACATGGAACTTAGCAGGTTGCTAGCGCTAGCCTCGCCAGCAGAGGCTAGCAAAAAAAGTAGACATAAAGGAGAGCCTATATTTCCTCCATGGCATAGGAGATTAATTTAGACATTACATCATAAATTGGCCTCACTCCTTTGAGGTTATCTGTGATATTTCATTATAACTGAAGTCATTTTCAAAGTAATAATGGGCATGTGTGTTTCTCAAAGCTTGTTATGTTGTTTTACACAAAGCTTTTAGTGGGCTACTAGCCTAGCCAGCTAGTGCTAGCCCAGTGGTTCCCAAATTTTTTTAGCCGTGCACCCCCTTCCGTTTCCCAACCGGGTTGACACACCCCAGTCTTAAAAAAAATATATAATAATAATAAATAAAAAAATATATATTTTTTCCTGATTTTGTTATACAGTGGTTACATCCAGTAAGTAAACACGCCCATGGCAACACACCTCAGTTCCCTGCAGCCCCACCGCCGGTTGCCGGTTTCCCTGTTCCTGTCTGATTAAGTGCTAAAGCTGCCTCTTTAAAATGAACTGCACCTGTCTGAATCACAATGAAAATTATTACAGATCTGTGCGTGAGCATAGTCAAAAAAACGTGTCTACACCAAGTTCCCCACCAGCAGCAGCGCTGGAGGCAGCGGATATGCGCGTCAGTGGTTGTAGCCAGTTTAGAGTCACAGCACATGGGCAGCGCTGTTTGTAGGTGCTGCACGATTGATAGAGAGACCAAGTCACCCAAATAAATCCCGCAAATAAAACTTTCGGCTGCTGACGTAAACGACGAAAAAAGCACCAGACCGAGGTTTTGCTGCTAACACTTTATTTTAGAACGAACAGAATGGGACAGCTTTCACAGACTACCCTGCCAGTCCCCCGAATCACCACTCCTCCCCCCGGAAGCCACACATTTCTTCCGGTATAAGCCCAAAACAACCTAACTTAAAGAAACAATAAGTGTGCAACAGCACTTAGCAATAAAGTCTAATATTTATTGATTAAATTTACAGTTTTTGATTTTAATTTTTACAAAGGAAATGTTTATTTACATGACTTTATCGTGTGGGGAAAAACACTGTCAGACCGCTATTACATTTTTCATCTCACGCACCCCCTAGTGGCAGCTCGCACACCCCCAGGGTGTGAGGTGAGGTGTTGTTTACGTACCTCTGAAATCAGGAATTTTGTCTTCAAGATGAAATATTCAGAGACCCTGGACCCACCCAGAGCTGCTTTGTCTGTGAACATTTCAAGATTATTTGCTGGTATAAAAAACTAACTCCATTGACGAGATAGAAAACATGCTCAGCTTCTGAAAATGGTAGTGGGTGGGGGTTATCATGCTCATATGGATCAATCCCACCGATCCTAGAGATTTTTTCGAGATAGTTTACTTCAGAAGAGGGTCTAGCTTGTCTCGGTACATTCCATAGCTTTTATCTTTTGTACGATCCATTTTTCAAGCTTTTTGCGTCTCTATCTCTCAAAGCACAGCATCCAAATAAGAAATGTAAACAAAAGCCGTTGCACCAGAAAATGGCGACTGCATCCCCAAATGCATTGCAAAATCACATGCCTTTTCAAGCCTCAATGTAGCTCCATGGGTCCCTCTTTTACCTGGGTTCTGAGGTGTGTCTGAGAGCAACACAATTTGGTGCGGTCACTTTAAATGTAACTGAGGCACTACAAACCCCAGTCCCCTCCAGGTTGTAGAGCGTTCCACTCCACCCCATTTGGCTATTTTTGTAGTATGATGGGGGACAGTGTAATGAATTGTGTGGATTAACACGCCCAATAACCAAACATTTTGACTTATCCACTTATCCACTGAGCTGGGACTATAAAATCGTGGCGAGAAATAAAAATGTCGAAATAGCAAAATTGTTTAGCCAGAAGTCCAAGACCTTGTTTCGCAACAATGGGGGAACAGGGGTGCGGAAGTAAGGAGTTCGCCCTGTAATTGGTGGGTTGCTGGTTCAAAGCCCCACTCCGTATGTCTCAGTTGTTGTGTTATTAGGCAAAACAATTCGCCCACTTTTCTAGCTGTCGGTGGTCAGAGGGCCCGGGGGTGCCAATTGTATGGCAGGCCTGCTTCTGTCAGACTGCCCAAGGGCAGCTGTGGCTACAATGTTGCTCACCACCATGAGCGTGTGAATGTGTGAATAAATGGGTGAACTACTACCACTAATGATTGCATTGTGAAACGCTTTGGAGTCCTCGAACTTGATAAAGTATTATACAAGTGCATGACATTAACCATTTACGTTATTGCTCAAAAAAACATAATAAGGAATAGGGCAAAACTAAACTCATTGAAAAATATGACCCAAACAGAATCTAAAGATATCTATGCAGTACCTGGACAGACTAAATTCAATGTTTCTGCACTCCTAGAGACTCCAAGTACAAAGCAGATGTTGTCCCCTTTAAAATGTGGAATACTCTGTGTCAGGACACTTCTAAACCAGAGTCAATGTCAGAAGTGCCTTTTTGAGGCTAAACACAAAATAACCAGAGCTGTTGACCTCTGGTTGACAGTACTGCATTGCAAAAAAATGCATTCATTATATATGAAAACGTACATGGAAAGCAACATTAAAAATCTAAATAAACAACAAATGTAACAAAACAGAAAAAGCAGTGCAAGCATTTAATTAAACTAGGAGATTATTTCACAAGTGCACATTGATGGAAAAAGGCTTCTTTTAAAAATGTTGCCAACTTTGGAACAGTGCTTCTAATGGGTTTCATTCTAGGGCTCCACAATTCTTAGCAATGCAAGGGAGAACCTCCCATGCAGATAAATACTGCAAACATTGAAAATGGAAACATGAGCTTGTCGTTTGCTAATTATTTGGTTGCTACAACTTCCAGAAGGTGTAGGTTTTGTTTGTGTCACGTGAACATATTTAAATATTATGTTGAGCACACCTTTTTGTCAAGTGTCACCCTTAAACACATTGAATCTGGTGCCAAACTGCATACAAATCTTTTAACACTTGTATCAAACCTCTGCTTAAGAAGAACCTCTAAAAGCATTTAATTTAAAATCCCCAAGCAATAAAAGCCTACAACCAAGGATAATTTTTAAGGGAGCCAACATATTTGAAATGAGCAGCATTCTCTCTGAAGAGCTTACATTTTCCTTTTCAGCACATACAGATGGCGTGCGCCTTGTTAAATTTCTTCTGAAATTTTCTAGTTATAATAATCACTAATTTGCCAATTTCAATAGAATCAGTTTTCAAAGTTTTGACCAGTTTTAATATTCCTTTTAACTTCTTTCTCATGAAAGGAGCTCAAGCGCGAAATAACCACTTTCTATTCAAAACACACAGAATATATAATTTTAGCTTGGATTTCAAACCTAAAATGCGTGAGTAACTATTAGGGAAATTTTCAACTAAAATATAAGCATTAGACTTATGTAGATCATCAACTGTCAAAATTATTGCATTGAGAAAATCCATCCATCCATTTTCTAACACGTCTATCCCTTGTTAGGTTGCGAGGGGTGCTGGTGCCTATCTCCAGCTGTCAATGGGCAAGAGGCGGAGTACACCCTGGACAGGTTACCAGTCTATCGCAGAGCACATTGACAAAATGTCTTTATTTATTGCATTATGCTGATTAAATTATCATTAAACAATTGCTGTGCCACAGGGGGCTGAGGGTCAGTGAAGTAGGTAGTGAGGCATTTGGTCTTCTTGTTAAAGCAATTTCTAGTGTTGACTGGAGGAACTTTTTAGTTAATGATCTAATGTCTATATAACCCTACCGAGTGAGAAGTTGGAGGATTTTTATATGAAGGGACAAATTACAATAAATTTGATTTGTTGCAGCAAAAATACTAACATAACCCAAGACAAACTCAACTATCTTATTTTTTCTAACTTTCATATATCTGAACACCAACTGCAATGTATCAAAAACTCTTATTCTCATTGAAAAGGATTTTTTTTTTATATCAGCCACGTAAGGTAAATGGGTTTTTGACACTAAAGTATGAGAGGTCAAAAATGGCTCCCAAAAATGTGTTGCTTAGCAACAAGAAAAAGAAAAGGAGCATAAGAACCTCCCAGTCCAAATCCACTTCTTATTGATTTGAGCCCAGATCCATGATCCTAAGCCCTTTTCACTGTGGTGACCCTTTGAGAGTATAATCACTGTTTGTGCAAATGAATGGAGATAAACAGGACGTGTTATGTCCAAAGAGGGAGATAACACTGAAACACAAGGGTCACAAACAAGAGTTTACATTCCCAGATAGTCTATGAAAAGATGTCTATGGAGTGCCTTGTAAAGTAAATGTATCTATAAGTCTTAAACTTTGTTATATTTTGTCATGTTACAACCACAAATTCCATCTAATTTTTTTCGATTTTTTTTTAGGATTTTCTGTCAGGCCTGTCTAGGGTACATTCTTGTCAGTTTTTCTTTGCAAATTAGCTCAAGCTTAGTCACATCACATAGTTAGCATTTTAGGTCTGGACTTTAACTGGGCCATGCTAAGAAATGAATATGCTTTTATCTAACATCCCATTTTAGTCTTTTGAGGCCTCCAACAGGTTTTTTTTCCAGGATTGTCCTGTGTTTAGCTCCATCTATCTTTACATCACTTTCATCCTTACATCAAGATATTGCCACCACTGTGTTTCACAGTGGGGTGGTCAGTTCAAGGAGGTGAGCTGTGTTAATTTTGCACCACACATATTATTTCTCATACAGGCTAAGAAGCTCAATTCACGATTCATTTGACCAGATAACCTTCTTCCACATCTTTGCTGTGTCCCCTAGTTGCCTTGTGCAAATATGATTCTCTTATTGTCACTTTTCCATATAGGCCAGATTTGTAGAGTGCACAAGGTTGTTCAAGTAGCAACAAAATAAATTAAATCAATGCAAAAATTACTTATCATGCCTGTGATGGCTCCTTTCAGTCTGTTTTTATTTTCAAGAACATGAAAAGGTTTAAAGGAGCTATAAGTAATACTGACACCTTGTTGCTCAAATCGATGAAATATCGGTGTGTTGCTATTTTTAATTTTTGGCTCCACAGGATAGGTCTATGCTGTTGTATTTTGTTCTATTTCTGGTCCACTTCTCTTACTTGCTTCCAGGTTAGCAGGCTGATGCTCATTTGCCAAGATAAAATACCAAATGCTGCGCTATGTTTTGGGAACCCTGAGAACTCTCATATGACTGGCTGAGGAACCAGGAAGTAAAGACGGGCTACACTTTGAACCAAAGTAGTTCCAGACCGTACCTCTAGGTTTGAAAGGAGAAAAACTTGACTAATACATTGATGATGAAGGAATGTTAATTCCAACCCAGGTGACAAATGAGATTGATTTAGGTTGATTTTACAGTAAATATCTTACTTATAGCTCATTTAAGATGCACAGCTGCACCAATGTTAAAAAAGTAAATATCTTAATTTTGCCAGGTTGGGATTAAACACATCTTGTTTTACGCTTTTATTTAAAATATTTTAATAGTTTGGTCAGTGATCTCATATAGAGGTGATAAGGTATGGAAATTTTCAACTCAAATGGAATTTTGCAGTGCAGCTGAGTATGTATGTCCTTACTGAACAGAGAGATACACCTCTATAGCCTTCCAAAGGAGCAAAAGCAGAAAGAGGAAGGGGAGGAGGTAAAGCGAGCTCATTCGGGCTCTGAGCCAGTGTCCTCCAGGCTACATGAAACACTGATGGACTTGATAGATTGGCTGGAGCACCAGGGGGTTTGGGCTGAGCTGTACACTGAGCTCCAGCGCTGGGAGGAAAAATTAATCTGGTTGACACCAGCCAAGTGAGATCTGCTCCACACTAAGCCTCAAACCAACATCTACTGGCTCAAGGAGGAACAGTCAAAAGTTTCATTGTGTTTGTGAATGAATAGTAAATGTGGCGGGATTTCTGCAAATGGGGATTGGAAGGTGTGTGAAATATGGCCTAGTAAATCATACCTTGTCAAAGCTGTTGATTGGCTTGAGAAATCTAGTACTCCAAGTTCTCCTTAGGAAAGTCTTGGTGCATTGGCCAAAAAGTCTAAAGTCTATTCTCATTCAGATTAATGAAATGTACAGTTGCAAAATGTTTGATATGTAAGACTAGATACTATGTACTGAAGAAAAATAACACCTTTCACTACTCTAGTCTGACCATTTTTATCAGCTAATAAAAATATTGTCTCTCAATCCCCAAAACGGGTACTTTGATAAAAAATTTGTGGGATGGGGGGAGTGCTGTCCCAGCCTGTGACAGAGATGTGTCTCTACTAATATGACAATCCAGGTGGTGATGGAGACCGTCGTAAAGGAGTATCTGTGTGCCACAGAAAGCATCCTGCCACCTCCATTAATGATCTTTTGACAATGAAATTCATATGAGAACATGACCAACATGCAATGAAGGTTTTTTAATACATGAATGGTGATCAATATGGTTCCATGAGTAGCAAACATAAGCCCGACTCCCAGACAAACAACAGCCAATGCCACAGAAATTTATGAAAAAGGTCTATTTCTAAGACTGATACAACACTGATTAAGAAGCAGACCTCATAAGGAAGGAAAACATTTAGTCCTTGCACAGAAAAGAAAATAGTTTGTTCTCTGCAGTTTAATGTTATTCATTAGATGATAGGTAGATCGAAGGTTCATTTACAGCTCTTTAAAGAGAATCTGACCAGAAACCTAATACTAATTTGTTTTTTATAACAAAAATTTGGCGCATCTTTAAAGAGAAAATCTATAGAGTTTTGTCCAATCTTGACATTTTTTAAGAGAGAACAAAGTCTAATGTTTGGTTAGGTTTTAGTTAAACCAAACTATTAAAATGATCATGGCTTAGCAGATAAATTAGAAAGTTCTTAGATTTACTGATTCTATAAAAAGGCTGATATTCTAAAACAAAAGGGGGGGTGGCTGGTGGAGACCAGTTAAACTGAGCCGGAGTACCAGTAGAGAACCCATACATGAACAGGGAGAACATGCAAACTCCATGCAGAAAATTCCAAGGCAGGGATTCAAACACAGGTCCTTTTTGCTGTAAGGCATGCGTGCTACCAACTGTGTCACTTTTAATGTTCACCTCTTTGAAAGCAAGCCGAGGCAAGTACATTTGTATAAAACATTTCATCAACAAGGCAATTCCAAGTGTTTTTTTATAATGAAAACATAAGAAAACACAGAAAAGCACATTGCAGTACCATAATAGAATTAACTGAAAACAAAGTTGGACTACAGACTGAAATCAAAAATGGTGATTTGGACATGTAAAAATGATAGAGGTATGAGAGCTTTGGTCCCATTCTTGAACTTGACTTTCCAACATTTGATTATTAATTATTGCACATTATATGGAGTTGTCAGCTGTCCAAAAGGGGGGAAAAGATTTTTTTCAAAGATTTAAAGATAATAAATCTGTTATTACTCAGGTTCTGATTTGATGATTTTTGTCATTTTTTGAGTCTAGGATTCTAGGTGAACAAAGAATAGTTCAAAAACTTTAGACATAAAACAATAGTTGAAATAACAGGGAAAAGGTGAAAAAGATTATTTCTCAACATTCATATTGTTATTGCACACACACTTTTGATTTAACATTTAATGTGAACCTATACGTGTCATAAAAGCTGCTCAAAAGATAAACTATACATGTAACATAGTTGAAATGGTTCAGGTTAAATCCTGTTAAAATGCACCATCTGCTGGTCAAACATTGAACTGCATTCATCCTTAGAAAGCAAGGTATTATGGGTAATCATCAAAGCGATGAGGATTGTCACTGCCCGATCTGTACCGGTAGCACCAATGTCTATGGGTAACACCACAGACATTATATAGGTAGACGCCCCATGGACTGACGCTGTCTATAGAGCTACGGACGCCACGTGACCAATTTGGTCTACACTGCCATACTGGCAGGATCAGGAAATGTAGAAATTAATGAGAGGACAGTGACAGGAGGGTCATTGATTTGCATCTGACTTAGAATGCACGTAGCAGGGTGGGCCTCCATGTCCTTAAAAACTGCAGGTCGCTCAAGTGCGAGCCACCAGAATTAACAAAGACTCCTGGATAGGTGTCGAAACGTTTTCAGAAAGAACTGAATGAAAGTCTGGTTGCCTCTGATTTAAGCCTGTTTGCTACAGAGATACAATATCTAAGGGTAATAAAGAATATATCATAATGTCAAAATCAAATTTTTGATCAAGGGTTGCAGTTTTTCAAGGGCAGATACAATTAGAATGGCTTTAGTGTTTGTACTTTATTTTAAAGATTCTGTTAATTGTAGACCGTAAAGTCTTTAAATTGGCTTTTTGTTGTAGATATCTGGAGGTGTGAATATGATACTTAACTTCAATTCAATTCAATTTTATTTATATAGCGCCAATTCATGAAACATGTCATCTCAAGGCACTTTACAAGTTAAGTTCAATCATATTATACAGATTGGGTCATATTATACAGATTGGTCAAAAATGTTCCTATATAAGGAAACCAGTTGATTGCATCAAAGTCCCGACAAGCAGCATTCACTCCTGGAGAAGCGTAGAGCCACAGGGAGAGTCGTCTGCATTGTACATGGCTTTGCTGCAATCCCTCATACTGAGGAAGCATGAAGCGACAGTGGAAAGAAAAAACACCCGTTAGCGGGAAGGAAAAACCTCTAGCAGAACCGGGCTCAGTATGAACGGTCATCTGCCTCGACCGACTGGGGGTTACAGAAGACAGAGCAGAGACACAACAAGACAGAAAAAAAGCACAGAAGCACACATTGATCTAGTAATCTGTTCTACATTAGATGGTAATAGTCAGTGATCTGTCCTCCCTGGATGATTTCACAGTCAACAGAACGTCAGACCAGGTGTACCTACTATGAAGAAAAAAGAGAGAGAACAAAAAGTTAAAAGCTGAAATGACAACAGTCATTTCAATGTAATGCAATGCAAATCTGGAGAACAGTAGAAACCAGTAGAGTGAGAAAAATAGACCCTGATGTCCTCCAGTAGCCTAAGCCTATAGCAGCAAAACTATAAAGGTAGCTCAGGGTAACATGAGCCACTCTAACTATAAGCTTTGTCAAAAAGGAAAGTTTTAAGATTAGTCTTAAAAGTAGACAGGGTGTCTGCCTCAGGGACCAAAACTGGGAGTTGGTTCTACAGGAGAGGAGCCTGATAGCTAAAGGATCTGCCTCCCATTCTACTTTTAGAGACTCTAGGAACCACCAGCAGACCTGCAGTCTGAGAGCGAAGTGCTCTGTTAGGAACATACGGGGTAATCAGAGCTCTGATATATGATGGAGCTTGATTATTAAGGGCTTTATACGTTAGAAGAAGAATTTTAAATTCTATTCTTGATTTAACAGGAAGCCAATGAAGGGAAGCTAAAATTGGAGAAATATGATCCCTCTTGTTGATTTTCATCAGAACTCTCGCTGCAGCATTTTGGATCAGCTGAAGACTTTGAACTGCATTTTGTGGACTTCCTGATAGTAAAGAATTACAATAGTCCAGCCTTGAAGTAACAAATGCATGGACTAGTTTTTCAGTTTTTCAGTTTACTTAACATAGATAATAAAAAAAATTAACATTATATAAAGGTTCTGATTTACTGAGGTCAGTTTTTTTCCATTCCAAGCAAAATATTCTTATTTGCTACAGTAATTTCCAAATTTCTTTGATGAAAAAAGTTTGACATATCCTTCCAACATCTTCTTGTACTACAACAGTCCCAAAAGAGATGACCAATACCTTTCTTCAAGATTTTTGTAGAAAGTAACTAAAGGGTCTGAGTCACATTTATGTCTTCTTTTCAAAAAAGCATTGACTGGATAACAGGTGTGAACTTTCTTTAGTTTTATTTCTTACTTTCTTACTTATAAAAGGCATATCACAGTTTATATAAACAGTACTTCGGATTAAAACCGTCCGTCCGTCCGTCCGTCCGTTGTCTTCCGCTTATCCGGGGTCGGGTCGCGGGGGTAGCAGCTTCAGTAGGGAGGCCCAGACGTCCCTCTCCCCAGCCACTTGGGCCAGCTCCTCAGGAGGAACCCCAAGGCGTTCCCAGGCCAGCCGGGAGACATAGTCCCTCCAGCGTGTCCTGGGTCTTCCCCTGGGCCTCCTCCCGGTGGGACGTGCCTGGAACACCTCTCCAGGGAGGCGTCCAGGAGGCATCCTGACCAGATGCCCGAGCCACCTCAACTGGCTCCTCTCGACGTGGAGGAGCAGCGGCTCTACTCTGAGTCCTCCCCGGATGACTGAGCTCCTCACCCTATCTCTAAGGGAGAGCCCAGACACACTACGGAGAAAACTCATTTCAGCCGCTTGTATCCGGGATCTCGTTCTTTCGGTCACGACCCAAAGCTCGTGACCATAGATGAGGGTAGGAACGTAGATCGACCGGTAAATCGAGAGCTTCGCCTTTTGGCTCAACTCTTTCTTCACCACAACGGATCGGTACAGCGCCCGCTTCACAGCAGACGCTGCACCAATCCGCCTGTCGATCTCCCGCTCCATCTTCCCCTCATTCGTGAACAAGACCCCAAGATACTTGAACTCCTCCACTAGGGGCAGGACATCCTCCCCAACCCGGAGAAGGCACTCTACCCTTTTCCGGTTCAAGACCATGGTCTCGGATTTGGAGGCACTGATTTTCATCCTGGCCGCTTCGCACTCGGCTGCGAACCGCTCCAGTGAGAGCTGTAGATCACGCCCTGATGAAGCCAATAGGACCACGTCATCCGCGAATAGCAGAGACGCAATCCTAAGGTCACCAAAGCAGATCCCCTCAACACCTTGGCTGCGCCTAGAAATTCTGTCCATAAAAGTTATGAACAGAATCGGTGACAAAGGGCAGCCTTGGCGGAGTCCAACTCTCACCGGAAACGAGTCCGACTTACTGCCGGCAATGCGGACCAGACTCTGACACCGGTCGTACAGAGACCTGACAGCCCTTATTAAAGGGTCCGGTACTCCATACTCCCGGAGTACCCCCCACAGGATCCCCCGGGGGACACGGTCGAATGCCTTCTCCAGATCCACAAAACACATGTAGACTGGTTGGGCAAACTCCCATGCCCCCTCAAGAATCCTGCTGAGGGTATAGAGCTGGTCCAGTGTTCCACGGCCAGGACGAAAACCACACTGCTCTTCCTGAATCCGAGATTCGACTATCCGACGGACCCTCCTTTCCAGAACCCCTGAATAGACCTTACCAGGGAGGCTTAAGAGTGTGATTCCTCTGTAGTTGGAACACACCCTCCGGTCCCCCTTTTTAAATAGGGGGACCACCACCCCAGTCTGCCAATCCAGGGGAACTGCCCCCGATGTCCACGCAATGTTGCAGAGCCGCGTTAACCAACACAGCCCCACAACATCCAGAGCCTTAAGGTACTCAGGGCGAATCTCATCCACCCCCGGAGCCTTGCCACCGAGGAGCTTTTTAACAACCTCGGCAACCTCAGCACCAGAGATGGGAGAACCCGACCCAGAGTCCCCAGGCTCTGCTTCCTCAATGGAAGACATGTTGGTGGGATTAAGGAGGTCTTCGAAGTATTCCGCCCACCGACGCACGACGTCCCGAGTCGAGGTCAGCAGCACACCACCCCCACTGTAAACAGTGTTGGTGCTGCACTGCTTCCCCCTCCTGAGACGCCGGATGGTGGACCAGAATCGCTTCGAAGCCGTACGGAAGTCTTTCTCCATGGCCTCTCCGAACTCTTCCCACGCCCGAGTTTTTGCTTCGGCGACCAGCCGAGCCGCCTGCCGCTTCGACTGCCGGTACACATCAGCTGCTTCCGGAGTCCCACAGGCCAAAAAAGCCCGATAGGACTCCTTCTTCAGCTTGACGGCTTCCCTCACCGCTGGTGTCCACCAGCGGGTTCGAGGGTTGCCGCCACGACATGCACCGACAACCTTGCGGCCACAGCTCCAACTAGCCGCCTCAGCAATAGAGGCACGGAACATGGTCCATTCAGACTCAATGTCCCCCGCCTCCCTCGGGACGTGTTTAAAGTTCTCCCGGAGGTGGGAGTTAAAGCTCCGCCTCACAGGGGACTCCGCCAGACGTTCCCAGCAAACCCTCACAGTGCGTTTGGGCCTGCCCGGTCGGACCGGCTTCCTCCCCCGCCATCGGAGCCAACTCACCACCAGGTAGTGGTCGGTGGAGAGCTCCGCCCCTCTCTTCACCCGAGTGTCCAAGACATGCGGCCGCAGGTCAGATGAAACGACAACAAAGTCGATCATTGAACTGCGACCTAGGGTGTCCTGGTGCCAAGAGCACATATGGACACCCTTATGCCTGAACATGGTGTTTGTGATGGACAATCCATGACGAGCACAGAAGTCCAACAACAAAACACCACTCGAGTTCAGATCAGGTGGGCCATTCCTCCCAACCACGCCCCTCCAGGTCCCACTGTCATTGCCCACGTGAGCGTTGAAGTCCCCCAGCAAAACGAGGGAGTCCCCAGGAGGGGCACTCTCCAGTACCCCTTCCAAGGACTCCAAAAAGGGTGGGTAATCTGAACTGCTGTTTGGCGCATAAGCGCAAACAACAGTCAGAACCCGTCCCCCCACACGAATGCGGAGGGAGGCCACCCTCTCGTTCACCGGGGAAAACCCCAACGTGCAGGCACCGAGATGGGGGGCAACAAGTATGCCAACCCCAGCTCGGCGCCTCTCACCATGGGCAACTCCAGAGTGGAAGAATGTCCAGCCCCTCTCAAGGAGACTGGTTCCGGAGCCAGAGCGGTGCGTCGAGGTGAGTCCGACTATCTCTAGTCGGAACCTCTCAACCTCGCGCACAAGCTCAGGCTCCTTCCCCACCAGAGAGGTGACATTCCACGTCCCAAGAGCCAGCTTCTGCAGCCGAGGATCGGAACGCCAAGGTCCCCGCCCTCCACTGCTACCCGTTACACATTGCACCCGACCCCTTTGGCCCCTCCGACAGGTGGTGAGCCCATCGGAAGGGGGACCCATGTCGCCTCTTCGGGCTGAGCCCGGCCGGGCTCCATGGGCAAAAGCCCGGCCACCAGACGCTCGCCAACGTGCCCCACCTCCAGGCCTGGCTCCAGAGTGGGGCCCCGGTGACCCGCGTCCGGGCGAGGGAACACGAGGTCCAATGATTGTACTCATCATAAGGGGAGTTTTGGGCTGCGCTTTGTCTGGTCCCTCACCTAGGACCTGTCTGCCTTGGGTGACCCTACTAGGGGCTTAAAGCCCCTGACAGCATAGCTCCTAGGATCATTGGGACACTCAAACCCCTCCACCACGGTAAGGTGACAGCCCAGGGAGGGGTTGCGCTTTGTCTGGTCCCTCACCTAGGACCTGTCTGCCTTGGGTGACCCTACTAGGGGCTTAAAGCCCCTGACAGCATAGCTCCTAGGATCATTGGGACACTCAAACCCCTCCACCACGGTAAGGTGACAGCCCAGGGAGGGGTTGCGCTTTGTCTGGTCCCTCACCTAGGACCTGTCTGCCTTGGGTGACCCTACTAGGGGCTTAAAGCCCCTGACAGCATAGCTCCTAGGATCATTGGGACACTCAAACCCCTCCACCACGGTAAGGTGACAGCCCAGGGAGGGGAAGGTGACAGCCCAGGGAGGGGATTAAAACATAACATGGAATGATCTTGGATTTGGAGCTAGAGGTGACAGAAGTTTCAAAGCACCACTGGAGACTGCAACAAACACCATGACACATTCTTTGGGAGTAACAGGAAGTTAAAAAACTTATATAAATTCAGAGTAAGATAACAAATGACCATTTGTATTCAGTAACTGACTTACAAGATATAATCCTTTTTCAAACCATTTTTTTTTTTAATTAAAGATCGACTTATTGTTATAGTTAACGTCAAATATTCCAGTATTTGTTTTTTTGGGATGAGGGGGGGTCACTCTAACAACATCTGTTTATAACTTCAGGGGTAGTTTAAGAGGATTTTTTAAAGTATTTACTTTTGAGTGAACCGTTCAAAATTGTGACATTGAGTGCTTCCATACCTTCTTTCTCAACCTTGTTCATTAGAAGGAAAACAAGTTTCTAATGAGCTGGAGTTTTTTCCATACAAAATGAAAGTTTATTTGATCAATATTGGTACAGATTTGTTTTGGAACATGAAGTGCAAGAGTAGGATAGACTAGTCTAGATAAACCTTCTGCTTTGACAAATGAAGCTCTTCCTAAAAGAGAGGGCTCTCTCTGGAGCCACAAATGATTTATTTGATCCACTATTGATGATCATTGTTCAACTATTTTGATTAATGGGTTAAAATTTTCTAAAGATCTTAGATTTTGATCTTAAATGATCACGATTCGAGGGGCTGCACAGTTGTGTAGTGAGTAGCACTTCAGTTGTGCAGTGAGTAGCACTGCACAACTGAAGTGTTCTGAACACACTGTTCTGAAAAGTGCTGCAAGGATCCTGATGAGAGTCCGAAAGTACGATCACATCACACTCATTCTCCACTCACTTCACTGGCATCCTGTTTCTGCAAGGATTGAATACAAGGTCTTAATTCTCACCCACCAGTGCACTATGAAAATGCCCCCCCCCCCCCATACCTGAAGGAACTGCTCACCCCTTTCACTACAACACGATCCCGCCGCTCAAAACACTCAAACCACCTCCTCCTCCCCAAGACTAAGCTAAGCACCATGGGCGACCGTGCCTTCTGCTCTGCCGCTCCTCGGACCTGAAATGCCCTCCCTGATCATCTGAGGGAAACACAGACTATCCAGACTTTTAAAAAAGGATTAAAAACATTTCTTTTTGGCAGAACTTACGACTTTTAACCTCTTACAATTATGCCACTGACTTATTTATGTATTTTACAATGATGTTTGGTTTTAATTTTTTTTTTTTTGCTTTTACCTTTGTATGATGATTTTACCTGTAGCACTTTGAGATTTTTCTTAAATGTAAAGTGCATTACAAATAAAATATATTATTATATTATTATTATTAGCGCTGTTGCCATGCAGCTGGTCTGGGGTTCAAGTCCTATCCTTGCCCTGGGTCTTTCTGGAAATTTCACCGTGCATGCGTGGGTTCTCTGTTAGGTTAATTGGCCTCTCTAAAATGCTCCTGTGTGTGAGAATGGTTGTTTATCCTGTTTGTCTCTGTGTTGCCCGTGTTAGACACTGTGAAAACACATCAGAAGTAAATAATCCCAAACTGTTTCAATCCCAAACTAACTTTTCCTGTTTCCTCTGCTTGACCTTTATTGTGCCCTATTCTGGTGACTGGGGGCATCCAGTGGTGACGCGGATGCTGCTGAAGGAGCAGTAGATGACTGGTAGTGTCAATTGCCTTACATAAGTCATTATACACCCTCACTACTAAAATTATCTTTTGTTGGGTATTTTAATGGTAAACATTAAAATTGCAGTTCTGTTTACTTTTCTTTTTTTCTGTTTAGGAAATATAATTTTGGGTAAACTTTGTATTTAGCCTGCCATGTGAAAGCTATTTTAATCATTCACCTGTTTAATTTAAAAAAACCTCTTTTCACTAACTCTATTAATGTCTTTTCTAACCAAAGGCAAATATTCTATTTATGTAACACATGATTGGGAAAAAACATGATCTTAAAGAGATTTGTTCACAAGGGACTATGTTGGAGAACAAAATGCTAAAGCATGAGTTACCTAAGCTGCTTTCATCTTTCCACATTTAGACAACATGCAGCGGTTCTGGCAGCAGCCCCCCGGGGGCCGTGGTGTTGCTAGATTTGAGGTGAAAGAAGGTCCTGCGAAGAAAAAATTCTAACTCCAGCCATTAAAAATCATTTGTATGTGATTTATTCAAGTGTTCGAGAGTCGGTGGATGTCATTTTACCCAGAAGGCCTGAATAGTATACATTGTGACAGCAATCTCTGACAGCGTCTACCCAGCAGGCTTCTCTTTATCCCCACTCTGAATGTGTTCCTTTATATTTATTCATTCATTTCCATGTGGCCAAGCACTGTCACTTTGATGAATTGGACCTGGAACTTGCCAATTGTTTTCACTCGACGGGACAAGTCTCACAAGCTCTGGACTTAAACATCCACCCTGTGAGGAGGGCTCTGCCATTTCCATGCTTTATAGAAGCCAGCATGAGGTCGGCTGTCGTTCTTACCGACACCGGCTCCGCTACCTGATTTCCCTGGAGCTTTTCTAATTAAATTGTTTTTGAGCAATTAAAGCTGTTCTTTTCAATTTCATCTCCACCTTTCAGATTGCTTCATGCCAGAAGATTATAGAGTCAAGATGCACTTGTCACAGCAGTTGTGTGGATACGAACATAGTGGCCGTGTTGGCAGGGGTGGTGCTAGCCATTTGGTTGCCCTAAGTGCAAATGCTTTGTGCCCCCCCACCCCTAAAAAAGCATTTCTTTTTTTAATGCAAAACCACATAAACATAAAAAAGATCTGACTTTACAGAGGAAACTGATCCAGATGATCATGACAAGTTTTGTTTTCCTGAGGAATATTTATGAGCAGAAATTTATCAAAACCAAAAATCCTCTGTCTTGCATACACCTTATATTATTTTACATTCCCAGACTTAAATACCACTGTTAAGAGTGAATAATTTTTAAATTAGGACAGATGTAAAAGGCTAAACGGGATAATTTCTCATGCCTTGTTGCTTTTGCACTTCATTCTTGCATAATTGTTCATGTTTTTCCTTTGCTCAAAGAATTTTTGTCTTGCTTCAGTAGTGAATACCTACATGCGTAATGATGCTTTGCTACATAATTTTTATCTACAACAGTAAAAAACTCCCTAGGTTTTGTAGATTCCTTATTTTTCTCTACCTGTCAGCCACTACTGAGGGGCACCCGCAGCTCCTCTGAGCACGCTGAGTAGGAGAGGTGGACAGGAGGACAGAGAGCAGCTGCCTGGATGACTGTCTAAGAAACTGGAGAAACCGATAAAACAGAAAAGGAAATAAAGTTCAAACAACAGTGCAGACCAGGTCCAACAGGTATGGATGTTGTGATGATCGATCATGAAAACAATGAACTGACGTTTTTCATTCATCAACTCATGACTTTGTTTGGTGCCCCCCTCAGCACTTGGTGCCCTTACGCAGTGGGTGTTGCGTGTGGGCGGAGCTCCGGCACTGCATGTTGGGGATGGTTGGGGATTGGAGCTACTGCTGAGATCTGGCACTTTTCTGGAGGAATCTGTATGCTGGAGTGTAAATACTCCCCTGAAATCTCTGTGGGGAGAGGCTAATCAGACTATGATTAAATGCGTCATAATTTCTGGATTACTATATTTTCAAGTGTTTTTTTGACAACATTGAACTATTTTTCAATGTTGTCAATGATTTATTCTTATAACACATCGCTCTTATAACACGACGAGGGGACACGCTCAGCATCGAACAGTTTCTTTGTGCTGCTTTTTATGCCAATGGCAACTTTTTAAAAAGATAGGAGACACAGAAAATATTTCAGGGACAGCTGTATGTCACGCAGTCAGGAATGTTACTGTTGCACTGTCAGTGGTCGCCATAAGTGCTGTCTTAATAGTGAAGTCTGTAAGGAAGGAGATAGGAAAAGAGCCTGAAGGCTCCCTCCCATGGCCAGTTTTGTCTAGGAATCCCGCCACGTTCCTTACCATCGCAAAGAATCCCTCAATCATTTGCGTGACATGACATGTCTGCACAGCCCCCTCACGGATATCAACAAAAATGTCTAGAGAGAAGAGAGCACGCACTTTGTATTTCATTTTCTGAAAGCTGTAGACCTGGATTTGACCCTCATCATCCATGTGCGTTTCTGTCATGTAATGACAACAGAGTTAAAGGTCCGAAGTCGGCACAGCTGTCCGAAACTCCTTTCCTCCCCATGATAGAGTTCTTACTGTTGACCCCATGAAAGGTCAAGGAACAGGAGCTAGAAACTATTGTTTAGGGTATTCGGATGGAGCCCAAGTGTTTGTATACAGTGGAAGCTGGAAGCGGTTCTCTGCCATTTTTGTTCAAGACGTTTTCACCTGTTTAGTGGTTAGACAGGGAGCTCAGAAAGTGTATTGTTGTTTTTCATGTGTATTGTAGTTTAGTTAGATGGGGTGTTTTGTGTTTTGTTTTTGCCTGGGAGACCCTGAAGCTTAAAGCTTCCCTGTATTTGTTTTCATTTTCTGATTCCTGTTGGTTTATCTTTAATTGTAAAATAAAAACTTATTTTTCTACAAATATCATCTGTTTGGGTAACAGTTTAAGTTTTGTGTTACACCCTGTGTCACCCTGTTTAGGGGGTGTAACAATGTGAAGTCAGAAAAACATTTTTACAAGTAAAAGACTTCACACAAGCTGATTAGAGCAAAAACCTTGCTGTGAATCTAAAAATAAAAAAGTGCGGAATTAAATGTGCATGTCACTCAATATACAATACCTTGGAAAAGTATTCATACATCTACCTTTTCACATGTTGGTACACACACATTTTAATGTATTTATATGAATTGTACATGACAGGCCAACAGAAATTAGGTCTTATTTGTGATTTGGAAGTGAAATGTTAAATGGTTTTCAAAGCTTCTTTTATGCAGATAATCAGAAAGGTCTTGCATGTATTTGTATAATCATCTACTTTGCTCACTGCTACTAAAGAAAAGTGAAAAACATTTTTTTTCAGAAGCCACTAATTATTAAAAATTGTCCAATAGTGTGAGTAATTTAATCTTGGTATCGATGCAACTGTTCTGTGAATGCTGGGATAAAAAACACACCGGTAAACAAGCAGCATCGTGATTACCAAGGAACACGGCACAAAGTTGTGGAGATGAAAAGCAGGGATTAGAAGAAAAGCCTGTTAGACGGTTAAAAAAAGACTACTGCTAGACTAGAGTTATGTATGTTTGGGAAAAGTATGGGTCGTATTGCAGTGGAAGGACATTCTACTGAAAGCTTCAGATTTATTCTATTTTTTTGGTTAAATATTCTGAAAATCATCAATTGTTTCCTGTTCACCTTACAATTTTGCACCATTTTGTGTTGGTCTGTAAAATAAACGTAAATTATGTTGAAGTTTGTGGTTGTATTGAAAAAATAATGTGGAAAAAGTCTAAGAATTAGAAATAGCTTCACAAGAATGAAAAAAAAATCTATGCAGATTGTAGCAAGTATTTAAAACTCATGGCAATAATTGGTGAATGTGTTCCAGAAATATCTGCTCAAACACCATCTTCTTTAATTCTCAGCTTACATATTGGCATCTGTTTAATCAATTGTTTTAGTCGCATCACATGCAATAACTATAAATCTTTCCAACCATTCTCTGTACCTGCTTAAACCTGTTGATTGTCATCGTAAGGGCTGGTGTCTGTCTCTAGCCATCAATGGGTGAGAGTTGAGCATTTTTTATACATACCATATACATATACATTTGGATGTCCTTGAGCAATTTACATCTTGACAACATTCTGTAGCCAATAGCGAGGTCCTGGCCATACTTCTGGCTGAATATTTGACAACTACTCTTCTTCTGCACGGATAGTGAAAGTCCTGAAAGTAGTCCATGCCCTTCTCATGGTTTCTGCTTAAGTTAGTTTTGGTGCCAGGAGGGTACAGACCATACAGGAGCTCGTAGTCAAAATCAGAATAAGGCTAGGGAAAGGGGTATGGAAGAGGATAAGGAGAAGAATACCCTGGTCAGGTATATGTTTTTTACTTGAATTTTGTCATAAAGGGCATTGGGTCTAAGAACAATGGCCATTTGGTGAAGGTGTTAAAGTAGCTCAGCATGAGTGGCAATTAAGCAAATTAAATATAGACAAAATTGTAAAGTACCTTGAGATAACGTGTTGTGAATTGTCACTATATGAATAAAATTGAATAAGATAAGAAAAATACAAGATGTACTTCAATTCTGTGCAACAGTGACTGTCTGGAGCTGTGCAACAAATTTGGCAGCTGATGAAGAGAAGAAACAGCTGGTCGCAGTTGACAGGTAATAACGCACATTCTGTCAACAGTTGAAACAAGGGTGATGTCTTGTGGTTTCTTTCCAGCCTGTATCTTGAGGGTGTAGAAATATTTTAATTTTGACTAATAATTGTTCCTAATTTAACGTGATGTTTTTATTTTTCACATTAATTATTGGGATTCTGTGTTCTCTAATTCTACACTGTTGCGGAGTGACTTCTTCCTCCTGTCACTGTTGCTGATTCTAACAATGTAATGCTTTGTTTCAAGCAATAATTGGCTCCTACTTCCCACTGTCATCCACACAGATGCTGAGTATACTGCCACTAAACACTGACTCGCTACAACTGCCATCATTATCAGCCAGCTGAGAAAGCCTACTTGACAGCACAAAAATACAGCAGCACAGAGGAAAACAACACAGGCCTGCGAAATATTTCAGAAATGATAAAATCCACAGAATATTTTATCATGAATTTCCACCCCACTGGATCCGCACAACAAAGCCATTTTCGCTTCTAGAGATCTAAGATCAGCACAATATATATGCATGGGCTGGCGTGCCATTGGGAATGCATAGTCTTCTCTCACCTGTCTCAGGTGATGGAAGGGAAAGAAGAAAACAAATTATCACCTTTTTTTCAGCATTTCTTGGTGCATTGTCAGTGTTTCAGTAACCATGGTGAAGTCTGAAAGGTTGTCTGGAACTACACCTGTAATCACCTTCCCCTGGAAGTGGCATTGAATTGGAGACTTGCAAGACTTACCTTGGCAGAATGAACAAAGAATGCAGAAGGCCCAATGAAACCTCACTGTCTTGTCAATTTCTTTTGTTGAGTAGTGACATGAAGGTGTTTGTTCTGTCAGGCACCTTTTTCCTGCTTCTCCAAAACCAGTTAAACTGAAAAAGAAAGGGCAGAGGCTGAGTAAATGACCATAAGACATGAATGCAAAAAGAAAAATATTGGTGGACATTTAAATCAATATGGCAAACAGTGGGAATAACATTAAAAGAACCTTTTAGGACTGTTACAATGGCGGGACTTTGTACACTTCCTGAAGTGATCTTTCAACAAGAAAATTAACCTAAATTTTAGCAAACAATAGGCAAATGTTTTAATTTACCTTCCAAGATTAAATCTAGTCCATGAAAAGAAAAGAAAATTAGCACCTTGAGCATAGCCGCCTCACTACGGTCACTGTCAGGCTTGTCAGACATGCTCTTAGCCAGCTGGCTGGATTAAAAGTCTTGAAAATGACAGTGAGTTGCATTGAGTTAGGATCTGTTATGAAGCAGCAAAAGGTTTATCAAAATCAAACGTTGTGCCAGAGAGTTGCACCAACGTCCTGTTTGGTTGTAAAATTTTGCTGAGAAAAACTACTCAACTTGAACTTGCAACTTCAAATCTTATCTGGCATCAGTTACAGCTGGAAGCTGATATGATCAGTAAGGTCAAAGAGAAATATATCATTACGACATCCGAGTTTCCTTTGCTGGTGGTTGAGCTGTTGCATGTTATCTACCGTATGTTGCTTTGTTGAGGACTACCAACCATCAAGTAATTCAGGTGATGCTCAGTTGTTCATGTACAATTCATGACAATTTTGTGTTCTATGGCAAGAAGTCAGATTTCGAGGCTTAGTGAAAATTCAGCCGTTTTGACAACTGATCAAATTTCTTTGGATGATTTCGTTGAAGTACAAGAGAAATGTCACAATTTCAGCTTCACTTAAAATGTCTGACTTCATGTTGGGTCTAAAGATTTTTCTTAATCTATGAGAGTTCTTAGCGCAAACCAATTTGAAAGGTTTTAGGTATGGGTTTGTGGGATTGTTGGAAGGTCTGGAGTTAGAGAGACACAATAACTAATATACAAATACTGTCATTGCCCCTAACACATGTGCAAATTGTGACGAGTTATGGGGAATCTTCAGGTCCCCAAAGGGCTGTTCATATAAGATAATAAATGATATTTGCATCACAGCAATACTTCTGCCTCATATATTAACTCCTTAAAAATAATTCCCGGCCACAAGTCTTCACTCCCTTTAGGGTTGAAAATACAAATGTTTTTATGTAACATTCCACCTTGTATAGGTAAAAAGAATAAAAATGTAGCCATTGGGTTGTGTCACTCTAACAAGGTGTTGCAACAACACATTCTCAAAACACATTACAGGTTTTTTTTAACAGCACAAAGACCCATTTCTCGACATTAATGCAGCTGAATACAAAAATATTTAAGCTTTGAGCTTTACTTCAGAGTCAGTAATAGTGACGGTTTATAGGGAACTAAATGTATGTTTTTTTTTCTTACTCCTACCTGCTCAAGAACGGTTGCTTAGGCAATGTGCTACAGGCATTGCAGGAATGTGGAGCCGGCTGTTCTTTGCAGATACACAAACTTGTGCTTTTCATGGCTAGCCCCATCAAAATGGCCCCGTCAGGCTGCTATCTCCTGGGATTCGCTGCTGCAGCACAGAAGGATTAAAAGCTTTTTATGAAGCATTTTCACAGCCAAAGATGTTTGCAGGAGCAGCTTGTGTGTCATTTGGCAAAACAGCGGTGGACTTGACTGCATTGCATTGACACTGGATGGAATATCTAATATCTACATTCAATGTGAATTAATTCACAACCTAGTGTGGATGTTTTCCTACAAACTAGCAATACAGAAAAATATACTTTTTCTCAATTGCATGAAAAAAAATGAATTATGTGAACAGAAGTGTAACAGATTACAGTTTTTACAGCCCTGATGCTCTGTCTTAAATGGACTGCATGGGTAAAAAGTTACATATAGTAGTTAGTTCACAATCTGTGACAATTAACAATCCCTTTGGTCCCTGTGTGATGAATTGCTTTAGAAAAATGGGCCATTTGTTAGAGGCTTATCTTTCAGGGTGATGTTAGGAAAGGCTGAATTATTCATCATCAGACGGTGCTGGAAAGAAGTGGAAGTCAAACAAAGATTACAGATTCAGATATGCTATCTCACATTGAAGTGTATCTGCATGTTGCCCACCCCAGGACATTCTTGAGTGTTTGGTGCCTAATCAAAATGTTCTTATGAGATCTACAGATGTTTCTGAGAGATATGTTCAGTTCAAAATGATCATGGCATGTTTTACAAAGACACATTAAAGGAGAACTTAAACAGCCATTGGCACATTTTGGAAACAAGACAAAACATTTAAAGGGCCAAACAAATTTTTAAGTTTTTCAAAATTCATTGATAAATGTGTTACCCTTTAAAATTCTCAAATTATTCCTTATTCGTTTAGCGTAAAGCCCAAAATTATTCATGCCTCTGACAGATTTGAAACACAGATTATTTTTATTCAATCAAGAATTTTGTTTCTTACGGGAAATGAGTCGGGCATCTCTCAAAAGAAAGTAAAAATGTAAAAGAAGTGCCAGTTTTAAAAAATAAATTATGTTGTGTTTTTGTTTAAAATTTTAACCTATGTGATGACAAAATGCATTATACCCTTGTCAATAATAAATTAATACATTATAAATGGTATTACAATATTTAAGCCCTTCTTATAATTGCTGAGTAGCTTCAAAATGCTTCCACTGGTATACTGATGATTCAACTTTAGTGATGAGCTTCAAGTTTTCAAGAGATTGGAAGGCCTCCTAGGCATTACCCTAATGTTTAGCTCCCTTCAATGATTCTCTTTTAGCTTCAATTCGAACTCTGGTTTGGCCACTCCAAACCATTAATCTTACTTACAGTCAGTAGAAATCTGTTGATTTAATAAAAAATATTATTTTTTTATCTTAAAACTGTCAGGGGTATGAATAAGTTCAGGCCTAAATGTATATTTTATTGTCAGTAATGATACATTTTTAGATAGAAAACTAACACTATAGATCGTCCAATACACACCATCCCCACGGTGAGACATGGTGTCGATAGTACTATGCTGTGGGGATGCTTTCCTTCAAAAGGGACGAGGAAGCTGGTCAGATTTTATAAGAAAGATGGATGAAACTAAATACAGGTCTGTCCTGGCTGCATTAAGGCAGATGTTCACCTTTCAGCAGGACACACACATACAGCCAGAGCTGTGATGGAATAGTTCAAGGATAGATATTCATACATTAAAATGGCCCAGTCAAAGTCCAAACCTAAATTCAGGCAAGAATATGTGGCACAACGTGTCAATAGACGCTCAGATACACTCTCCAACTGATTTGACAGAGCTTGAGCTATTCTGCATGCAAGAATGGGGAAAAAACAACTGTCTCTAGATTTGATAGGGTAGTAGAGATACACTTAGAAATATTTGTAGTCATTATTGCAAACGCTTGTTCTACAAAATATTGCTTCAGAAGGACTAAATACATATTCACTCCAAGCTTCTTCTTTTCCCCCCTAAAAAATAATGAAATTACCCCCATATGATTTTTTTCTGTCTCCTTCACAATCTGGGACACATAATATGTGGATGCAATTAATTTGAAAGAAGCATTCATTTCCTATTTATTTGGTCGAATTTTCTTAAAAGAGCATATAAAGCCCAGTTTGGGGGACATATTATTAGTCCAGAATGAACTACAGAAGGTACATCAAGATGATACCTAAAATAGATAATAGTTGAAAACTTTCTCTACAGTATGGTCAACTGCAGGGTTTCAGATTGATTCAATATTTTATCCTGTTTCTTAAAAAGATTAATTTAAACTGATCTGGTGTCAATCGATTTTTAGTTTTTAGGACTAAGATTTAATTTCTTGTCCTCAACTTGCCAGTTTTTTTATTTTTTAGGTCACAATATACTCAATAAGCTTTTCATAATATCCGTAATCCTATTAAAAGTCTGAAAAGAATAAATAAGTATGTCTAAGTCAGAAATCAGAGGGGGTCTTAAAGTTTTTGACAGCACTGCACCACTATGAAATAAAAACACTGGTGAAAAGGATCATTTTATTTTTTGATTTCTCCAGGCTTAAATGTTGTTGCTTTGTCAAACCATATTCTCAACTTTTTTTCTTTTGTTTTTTTTTTTTTTGTCACCATCTGTAAAAAGTTCCGGGGTCTGATTGAAACAAGATGCTGTCCGTGGTGCTGATGTGGGACGGTTCTCTGTGAAAGCTCTGCCATCTAGCGGTTGTCTAGGAAAGGTGCAGCAAGGGAACATAAATGTTTGTTCCCACCCGAACCACAAAAAGAGTTGCACCGTCAGTGCAGTTTGCTAACGTTTGTCATTTCTGTTTTGGTGAGTTTAGCTCTCCTTTCTATTCTTGGCGAGTGATTTAAATTATAGGTATGAGCATAAAATGTTTCCGTTTACTCAAATGGCTCAAGAGGTGAACATTTCGCGGTGTTTAAGCGTTCATGGAGCTGCTTAGCGCAACTGGAGAAGCTTTAGCCCACACAGACAGATGCTAACCTACGAACGTCCTTCGTAACATAAAGTTAATGCTATCTCCTCCGTAACTTATGAACTTTGTATTTGGAGTCTTTACAATTAAACAGTCTCTCCTAAATCCATCATACATAATGTAGAACCTGACGTAAGGTGACTTTAATGCCCAATTCTCGCCCTAATGATGCGCATCTAATGCAAACTGCACCTGTTATTGTGCTGCTTCTGTGTTGAACTGCTACTTGTCGCCTCTTCTTCTCCCAGCCAATGGACTGACAGCAATCAGCACAGATGCTGCTGAAAGATCTTCCCAGAGAAGCCCTGCTGCGGCCCTTGTCCAGGAATGAAGTGATAGGCATGGTGGTGAGGCTGAGCATCTTTGGTGCTGCCACATACTACAGCATCAAGTGGGTGGTGGAAGCGATGGACCCCACCTCGAAACAGAAGAATCAAGCCAAAAAAAGGGTATGGCAGTCATAGGGGGCCGGAAACACTTGTCGGCACGCATGATAGACATGTTCAGTGTTGTAAAAAGTACTGAAATCTCGGAGTCAAGTAAAAGTATAGTTACCTCTCCAAAATATGACTTTGGTAAAAGTCCAAGTCACTGACTGAAATGTTTCTTGAGTAAAAGTCTTAAAGTATCTGAAATGTCTTGTACTTAAGTATGAAAATTACTTTAAAAATAGATGTACTCAAGTAATGTAATAAAAAGTATAAGTAAAAAGTAAAACAAAGCAAATGCAGTTTGAATGACATTTTTTAGATTTTGGTAAACTTTGAAAGTCAAATTCACTTAAAATAATATAAACAACCAAGTGCAGGAGAAATTTAGACCAGGTTTAGACAGAAAATACAACCTTTTTGTAAGCTTTCAGTTTTCCTTCTTCAAGTAAGGTCAGTGCTATGCACTTTAAAAATTATGTTGGGGTGGGGGGAGTTCATTTTACTGATCAATTTATTTTTTAAATAAGTCGAATCTGACATCATCAATGAATAATAGTTATAATTAATAATATTGATTGTTATAATAAAACAAGAAAAGAATAATGGTTAATCGAGTGTTTGGTCAATGTAAACGCCCAAGAGGGGTTGAGTTCTACTGATTAACTTAAAAATATGTCATGGCTGTGAAAGAGAAATGTTTGATTGAGCTATACTCTGTAAGATAAATTAGGTTTATATTAAGGTAGATTTACAACTCGTGTTGGGAAGCTATTGATAAAAGTTTTCTTTTTTCCAGTTGATATCATGATTGTTAAAGTGATCTTGTGTGTTATTTGGTTGTCTGATTGTACATTTTGTGCGGAGCCCGTTTTTTTTTGTAACGAGTAACTAAACCAAACATTGAAAATGTATCGGAGTAAAAGTATGTAATTAAGTTCGGAAATATAGTGAGGTAAAAGTAAAAGTTATCAAAAAAATGTGTACTCGAGAAAAGTATAAAGTACTCAAAAATATACTTAAGTACAGTAGTGAAGTATTTTTACTTTGTTACTATACAACACTGGACATGTGTAATAAGCGTTGAGATAAGTCAATTTTTGCTGTTTTGGTTTTTGAAAACAAATGTTCAATTTAGGCACATTCGTGTAGTGGCGGGGACAACACAGATACCATACCAACTTTATTTATGAAGCACTTTATACACCGATAGGACCAAAGTGCTGTACACAATCATAAAATACAATGCAATTATAAAATAGAAAGGATCGAATATAAAATACATATTAGTATACAGACACAATAGAAAAATGTGAAACCTCTCAGATTGTGCCAAAAGCCAAAGAAAAAAGATGGGTCTTTAGAAGGGACTTAAAAATAGCAAGTGAAGAGGCCTGTCTTATGCTCAAAGGAAGATCATTCCATAGCTTAGGAGCTGCCACAGAAAAAGCACGATCCCCTCTGAGCTTGCACTTTGTCTTTGGGACCCTCAGAAGATCACACAAGAAAAGCTTTTAACCAAATCACTGGCAGCGTAATTATTTCCATCCCTGTTTTCTCTGCTTTGCAATAACCCGTTTTGCCAGTACGACAGCATTTGGCAAAGGCGCAACATTTCATAGGGCTGTAAGTAACAGAGGGAAGGATATTGTAAAATATCTTTAGGTCATCTAGAGACTTTGGAGGTTTCTCTCGCCTCCTCAGCTCACTCTCTTGGTTTCTCATTGCTTTTTAGGTCTCAGGACTGAGATGGTTATGGGAAAAGGTTAAATCCATGTCTGATTAACTATTTCTGCACTCATTTGGCCCTATGTTTTGCATCATGGTTCTGTCAAAAGGTCCAATGATAAGCTATTTTCCATTCACTAGTAGTAGAAGTAGTAACACTACGTTGGAGTATTATTTAAAATAACCTGGTGTTTCATAGAGTTCATGATCCCATGCACTCCGACAACATTCCTTGGACCTCTGGAAGATGAACAGGCCCATAGCATCAAAGGGCCTCCATCATACTTTATGGTGAGGAAGAGGTTTTTCACATATACACCCTTTGTTTCACTAAACCCAGACCGTTTGTAACTTCAATCTTCATCTCATCTGAATGATGGGCACAGTTCAAGACCCAGAAAAATTTAACGAGTGCAATGTGTTTACGTTTGTTATGGTAGTACAGAAAATGCATTTTCTTTGCTGCATGACCCCCAAAAAACTAGCTGTGATGTAGATGATGTTTAATTTTTTATAGAGACTTTATATTGGAGTTCTCCTACAGTGAGCTTTGGAGATTTTATGATGTCCTTTACCATCCTTTTGACTGTGCGTGGTGGCAAGGTGAATATGGATAATTTTTCAACCTATTGGCCACTGGTTGTATCACATCATATTTACACCACAGCGAAACAGAAAGTCATGGGTTGGTTGCTAGAAGAAGATACTAGAAAATATGGCTGAGATGAAATAGTATGCATTTTTTCTAAAAGCTTCACTTACCTGTACATTTATTTCAAAATTATTTTTAAATGTACTAACAATTGTTTCACCAGTGCTTTTTTTTTTTCATTTATTTTTTAACCAAAATCATGGGATATTTTCCTCCACTCAATAAGTGCATTTAACTGGATTATTCAAATGTTTTGTGTTTGAGATTTTGCTACTGCCATAAAATATGAATTTATTCAAAGGCTTTTTACACATCTATATCAGGTAAGGTTGTGTTAAAAAAAAAAAAAAATCCATTTATGAATCGATTCTTATATTGATTCCTAAAGATCGATTCATCTAACCAAAGATTGATTTTTTTTATTAATTTTCCACTTTGAACTTAAATGTGTGAGCCAGCATTACTTGCATGGACATGAGTCTACAGACATCCGCACAGAGTCCACGCATACTCCGCGCTGACAAGTACCCGTAGAGCTCAATTTTTATGACCGCGTACGCGGCATCACACTATAAACTGATCGGGGTCAAGAAGTCTTCATATCAAACGGTCTCCAGGACGCGTGGTATCACAGTCCCTCTCCCTGTGCACACTGACAAATGTGCTGTGGGTCCCTGCTGGAAAAGAAAGGGCTCTACGTACTCAGCTAGCCAATCAAACATTTTACCGTCCCTTCTGCCGCTTCGTCCTGCTGGCAGAAAGAGTGGGAATTGTAGGAATTTGTCACAAGAAATGTAGGCAACAGGTACGCTCGACTATGAAGGGTAAAAGTTCTGCGCGGCTCATAGTATGAGCACAGTAAGCCCGAGCTAAAACATTTTTAATACCAGCAATCCAATTTGAGATGGGATCGGAGCGAAAAGAATTGATTCTAAATCTTGAGAATCAGAATCAAATTGATTCTTGAAATTTGAATCAATACCCAGTCCTAATATCAGGCGTGCCAGTAAATGTGACACTGTCAGTACATTGGTTTGTAGCTGTTAAACACTGTAACCTTAAGGATGCTTTGTACACTATCAAGTATGTAATCCCTTTATCTTCATCCTACTTGCATATCTCAACTCCAGGCAGAAGAGCTGATGAGGAGAATAGGTGTCGAGGGGGTCAAACTAACTGAGTATGAGATGAACATTGCGTCCCTCTTAGTTGATCCCCAAACTATTAAGGTAACCTCATCCTTCTGTTACCACAGTGCAGAGATTATTAAAAGACATACATTAATCTGTCTTTTTGGGTTATTTTCTTTTTCCTCTGACTCTACTTTCTTGCAGGTGTCTTGGAAAGATATTGCAGGTCTGGATGACATCATTAATGAGCTGCAGGACACCGTCATACTACCTTTTCAGAAAAGACACCTTTTACCGGACTCTAAACTCTTCCAGCCTCCTAAAGGTGCTCTAAATCTGTTTATTTATATAGCACCAGTTAACAACAAATGTCATCTCAGGCTGCACAGTGGTGCAGTGGGTAGCGCTGTTGCCTTGCAGAAGAAGGTCCTGGGTTCGAGTCCTACCCTGGGTCTTTCTGCATGGAGTTTGCATGTTCTCCCTGTGCATGCGTGGATTCTTTCTGGGTACTCCGGCTTCCTCCCATAGTCCAAAAACATGACTGTTAGGTTAATTGGCCTCTCTAAATTCTCCTTAGGCGTGTGTGTGAGAATGGTTGTTAGTCCTGTTTGTCTCTGTGTTGTCCTGCGATAGACTGGCGACCTGTCCAGGTTGTACCCCGCCTCTCACCCATTGACAGCGAGACATAGGCACCAGCACCCATCACGACCCCAACAGGGATAAGCGTGTCAGAAAATGGATGGATGGATGGATGTCATCTCAGGGCACTTTACAAAGTGAATTCAATCAAACCATCCAGACAGATTGGTCAAAACTTTTCTATCTAAGAAAATCCAGCAGGAAAGTTCATGTCTCATATGGTATATATTGTACTTTTGTTTTGCCATGTTGAGTTAGTGTCTGTGTATGCATGTGTGCGTTCTGCTTGTATTGAAGTTCGGTTTCGTAGAAGTAAAAGCACTGAAGTTGCATGCTAAAGCTGGCAAAAACCATTGTGATATATTTAAGTAACTTAATGATTAAGTTTTATATCAGCTATTAGGTTAGCTTAACCAAGTTTTTTTTTATTTCATGTGGGTGTTAAAACTAACTCACAATGATCTTTAAAAAGTCTCAAATTCTTAACGCCCTGAAAGTCAGACACTCTGCTCTAACGCTTCACAGAGTAACTCTTTAGTTGTGGCTCTTTCAAAGATACAGTAAAGGTTTTTGTGCTGTCACATGTTCTGAAGACTCGCATCTGACAAAGAGTACTAACCTGCATAAATTCAGCTTCATGTGATTCACACAGTTCTTTACATTTGTGTAAAGAAACTGTAACAAAATCAAGAAAATAAAGATTTGATGAATGGAAAAGCTACTAAACCTATTTCTTCATAAATGTAAAACAACATATTGCTAAACAACTGCTCTCCTAATTTGACTTCAAAGCATTTCTGGTCACTCAGCTCAGACTCAGCAGTCACAAAAAAGCCCTTACCATTCACTTAGTGCTCACCGCTGCCAGGCTTTTAGACATCCAGGATAATAATTAAAGAATTTCTGCAGGACCTGTTTATTCTGAATGAAAATCTTTTAGAGCGCTTAAAAACAGCCTCCAATCATTAAGAGTTAAACCAACAGCAAATCAAAAGTTCATATAATTTATCTCTCAACTTGCCATTTAGGTAAAAGCGTATGACGAGATTTATCCTTTTGACATTGTGACGATAGTGCATTAATTAGAGAGAGAGACTTTACTGTGTGTGGAGGTATTTTACTGTTTGGCACACAGCTTTATACCCTCAGCGTGACTCAACCTCTAAATTTAGCTGATGCAGGTATCTGGTTCAATCCTTAGACTCTAGGCTTTTTTTCTCTTTTTTTTTTTTTTGATCCAGATTTTGTTGTTTGCAGGTGTTTTATTGTTTGGTCCTCCGGGATGTGGTAAGACCATGATTGCCAAGGCAACAGCCAAAGCCTCGGGGTGCAAGTTTATCAACCTTCAGGCCTCCACGCTGACAGATATGTGGTACGGAGAGTCCCAGAAACTGACCGCCGCGGTCTTTTCTTTAGCTGTCAAAATTCAGCCGTGCATTATCTTCATTGATGAGATCGGTGAGTTGCAAATCAATAATGTCTTTTAAGACTTTTTTTTCACTTTGTTAGGTTGTACGTCATTGAGATCTCCATTTTTTTTAGCAGTGCTAAAGAAAAAATTCAAGCAATCCCTTTGGGAATTATTTTTCTAAAAAAATAACATGCTTAAGTTTTGTAGCATGTTGCTATGCTACATTAAGAGTTACAGTTTTTTTCCCCCTCAAATGAATTTAGTTTTATTGAATTGTGTTTGTCATATTTTAGAGTCATTTCTAAGAAACCGTTCCAGTCTGGATCATGAGGCGACAGCCATGATGAAGGCCCAGTTCATGAGCCTGTGGGATGGGCTTGACACCTCTCCCACCACCCAGGTAACATTAGACAAGCTTCTCTTTAAATTGTAAAGCATGTGCCGTATTAGGGATGTCTGTAAATGAACAGCTGGGGTTTTGTCAAATCTTAGGTGATGGTGATGGGAGCCACGAACAGGCCACAGGATGTAGATCCGGCAATTCTGCGAAGGATGCCATCCACCTTTCATGTTGGCCTGCCAGTAAGACATGAACACAAATACTCAGCCCGATGATTACAATTAACACATTCACACCTAATTTAGCAGGATTTGGGTTTCTACCTTGTTAAGAATAAATACATTTAAAGGGGCCTGTACTATGACTTTAGTAGCTCACTCTGGTTGCTTACAAAGGTTTTCAGATTAAATTATTGCGTCCTGTTGGTTTTTGCTCTGTTAGTAAACAAAGAGCGTTTGTGTATATTTACCATAACAAGACCATGTGACCGGAAATACGACATAGTGCGCAATGAGTAGACAAGGAGCAGCAATGGAGCCCACAGACATATATGCTGTTATAGTGATGTCATAATGAATAAATACAATCATAAGTATAAATTCATCCTTACCTGTGAAAGGTAATGCCAATAGATCTGGTTTCCACTCTGAATCGGTTAGTACTGATCCACGCAGCACTATGCCACTTCCAATATGGTGTCACCGTGCGATTTAGTGCTCAACAAGGCATCTATGTACGCATTTAAGTCTGTGATGGAGCCGAGCGTGTCAGGAGGTCCGAAAAGAAAGAGTAAGTAACCCTAACCCTGTAGATGTGGTTGGTCTTGGACCACGCCGAGCTCTCACTTTACTGTGAGGCATTGCAGGTCGGTCCACTGGCTCTTACAGTAGCTCGGTCAATTGTCACCATCTTGCTTTCTAAAAGTTTAGCAGTACTGCCGGCAGATGGCACGACGTTTATGTCTGCTGATCACGCCCGGTGCAGAATTCTTTTCAGGTTGAAAAAGGACTAAGTAAACACTATCAGGACGAATGCTTAGTGTTTATTGTTTATTTTAAGATGAATATGTGTTGTTGTTTTTTTCTTTTTATGGTAAAAAAAAATGGGATTAGGCCCCTTTAAACAGAATAATTTGCTGTTTACAAAGACAGGGCCCCAGAGTGCCAAAAAAAAGTATTTTTCTCCCCTTGACTGTTTCGTGACAGGACAAGCATCAAACTTTATCTGGGTTTTGTGTGATAGTACGTTCAAATGTTGAAGGGATAGAATTTGTGGTTTTCAAAATGTTTTACATACAATCATTTGAAAAGTGCAGCCTGCATTTGTTTTTAACCCCCTACAAAGGCAATACTTTGTAGCACTACCTTTTGCTTTATTTATGGCTGCAAGGCTCGTGTGTCTGCCAGTCCTGCACTTTCAGAAAATGGAGAAGCTAGCAATATATTCTGAGTTATATTTAGGTCTGAACTTTGACTGGGCTGTTGTAGCGCATGGGCTCTGGATCTCTGCAGCTCCTCCAGAGTTCCTATTAGTCTCTTGGGAGCTTCTCTGCTTAACGATCTTCTCACCTGATCAGATGTTCAAAGCTTGGGGTTATACTATTTTATAATCAATTATTCTATTAAATTAACTGTGCATTAAACTTGAAACTCTATCTCTGACCTGGCGGCTGTGATGCTTGGACTTCATGGTGGCTCTTGTTCTCTAATGTCCTTTAATGTTCTCCAGCAATATTCTTAGGCCCTGGAAAACCAGGGTTCTACTTCTTTTTGCTAATTAGTGGACCTCTGAAGGGAATTCATAGCAGAGGGTTTTCGGGGTATCTGAGTGAAGGTGGCTGAAGACATATCTACAGCACACATTTCAGATTTCATTATTTCAAAAATCTGGAGGAGAAAAATATTCCCTTTCCTCCAATTCCCAATGGTGTGCTACATTGTGTTGTTTTATCACATAAAGTTCTAATAAAATACATTTTGGAGTTTGGGGCTATAACTTGGCAAGGTATGAAAAGGTTCAAGGGGTAAAAATACTTTTGGATGTCTCTGCATGTTTTGATGAAATCTTCTGTCAAGTCTGTCAGAGAGTTACTTGTTTGGTTCTTATGCTACACAATTCTCCATATAACCCATAACTAACATGGTGCCCTTGTCTTTGCAGAACACAAGGCAAAGAGAAGACATCCTGCGGCTGATTTTAGCAGGAGAAAATGTAAGCTGATGCATCTTTGCCACTTGTCACCTGTAGGCAGCCTAATTCAACATGCCAGTCTCTTGAGTCACTTTCTCACAGCTCTATTTTCTTTCCTAGTCACTATAAAATAAATCACATCAGGCCTCAGCATTCGGTTTTTGATTGACAGATGAAAATACAGCCTGAAGAAGAGAGTGACAAATTGCATGTAATTTTCATCAAAAAGCGTTTTTTCTTTCTTTGCTTCACAGCTGAGCAACGCTATAAATCTGAAGGAGATTGCAGAGAAGACCGAAGGATACTCTGGCAGTGACCTCCGAGAGCTTTGCCGCGACGCTGCCATGTACCGGGTTAGGGATTACGTCCGCAAGGAGCATATGAGGCAGATCGCGCAGCAGCTGCAGGACTACCAGGAGGAGGAAAGGTAGGGCTCACACCCTGAACGAAACGTGTCACAATGATGCATTCCAGCCGGCCAGTTACTCCTCTCAGGTAGCTGTGTAAGCATTCAGGTTCGTTTTGGTAGTTAATATTCTTAAGCGTTTAAATTTTCCACAGAGAAGTAAAAATGTGTGAAAGTTGTTTTGGAGGATCTTGATCCAGACCTGCCGGTACGTCTGCGTTTTGTGTTGCAGTCATGCATTTAGATTCCATAGCCAAACATGCTGAAGGTGAATCGGTTGAGAAAAGGTTGAGTAACTGCAGAGCTAAAAGGAGAAGCTAACGTCTTTGTCATTTCTCTGTCACTGGCTCAGGAGACAGGACTGGGTTAGTTTTGTCCATTTGTGAAAAAACACACAGTTTAGCAGTACAGCAGGAGCAACTCATTCTCCTCTCTACACTGTTGTAACACCACGTCCATTCACACACTCCCTTCTGCTGACTGCTGAGCCGGCTTTGCCATTCAAATTACAGTTTGTTTTTTTTAATATTATCAACGTAAAGCTGACAATGAGAAAAGGAAAAACTAGCAAACAGCTGACAGTGTGTTACTGATGATTCAATGTAGCACCCCCCCCCCCTCCCACACGCAACACACCAGTGGTACATGCATGCATCTGCTTCATTATTGCTTTGCCGCATTATTATTATTATTTATCCATCTATCCATTTTCTGACACGCTTATCCCTCATGGGGTCACGAGGGGTGCTGGTGCCTATCTCCAGTGTTCAATGGGCGAGAGGCGGGGTACACCCTGGACAGGTCTATTATTATTTATTATTATTATTGTTATTGTTATTGATGACATGATGAAAGTAAGCGACATTTGAGTGACTGAGAAACTATTAAGCATTTGCTCAATTGCTTTTAAAAGATCTAGTTTAGCAATGTATTTTTTTTAGACATTACATTTGAAAAGTTTGACTGTAGCAAAATCACATAAATTGAGAGATATCGATTGAAATCTAGTAGTTATTTGACTTTAAAAACAACAGGTCCTGAATGAATTAAAGTAAAATAAAGTCTATATGAGTGAGAAAATACCTAAAGTTTACTTTAGTGTACAGCACATATATCTAACTGGATAGTTTGCCCAGGATTTAGAACAAAGAACCCAACTGATATTTTGCCCTTGCATACATTTTTTTCCCCTTTTTGCTTTCTAATAAAATCAAATTTGATGAATGTGAAAGTTAAATGCTTATCATGTACTGTGCGGGGCTATGCAAGTTGTCAGTTCTGGTGCTGGTGTACAGAAAAATAATGTAAAGGAAAATAATTTATCAGTGCAAGACATTTCATTTAAATAACACCTTCTTTCAAACACAAATATGTAAATGTTTGTTTTCAATGTATCAAAGGTAAGCGTTAAAGGTTCTATATCATGCTTTATTTATTTATATATATATATATATATATATATATATATATATATATATATATATATATATATATATATATATATAATGAACATGCATTTGTTTTATTCGTGCATTACACCTGGTTGATGCCCCCATTTCCATCTATGCGAACATCTACTGACCGAAACGGTTGTCCAGTCCAGAGGGGCCATGTTCTCCATGTTCAGCCAGTGGTGCACTTGTAACTTCTTGTGTGTAGCATAGGTGGTGCTAACCAAACGTCCAGAGCAGCAGGGTAGAATCTGAAAGCTTGCTCACTTTTAGAAGCATGTGTATTGTCTTTTTTTCCCCCATACACATGCTTGTGTATGGGGGATGCATGTGTATGGTTGAGTAAAACAATTTCTTTAGTTATAAATTAGGACTTTTTTCATACATCCTTCTGTTTAGTGCAGCAAAATTTTCTCTGAAGTAAAATTTGTTGTCTAAAAAGAGAAACGCGGTGATTGTACCCGCTATCATCACCGTGGTTTAAAATGTCTTGTCAATTATATAACAGCACTGCATGTGTAGTAATGGTGCGTGGAGCGTCTCATGGCTGCCAGTGAGGCATCGGGGGGTTTTACTGCTGTGTAGGGTTGACACAATACTAAAATCTCAAACTCAAAAGAAATATATGCAATACCCTTCTTGATATTGCAGAAACCATTTTTGAAAGCACAGGGCTCATCCTGTGTAAAATGAACAAAATTCAACCGTCTTCAGAATAAAAAAAAATATGTAATTGGGGAAAATTCAATACGTTGTGTACTGCACCCAGCCTGAAAAAAATATTTTAAAGAGGTAGCTTTCCTTCTTAGCAAAACAGCAGACAAGATGATACTTAGTAGAAGAAGTTTTGCTGTCTGAAACTGTCCAACTTGGATTCAGCTGTGAAATTAATTGGGAACCATCCTTTTTGCACAGTAAACAAGGATCTTGTCCATAACAAAGTCGTATTCAAGTCGTATTCTTGGTTTTAGTGCTTTTCAGACTAATTAAGATCGAGGCTAGATTATCTCAGCAGATCTCCAACTCCTCAGCAGTGAACAGCCCATCTGTAGGAGACGTTGTTTCTCTTACCTCTTCCCCGAGGGAAAACACTGAATACACACGTCTGTGAGAAGCATTAAGAGCCAACCATGAGTTTGTAAAGTTGTGATCTCTGCTGATCAAAATGCATCCCAATATTCTGCACTAAGCACATTTTTGTTTTTCATTAAGATTTTCATAAAGTTTGATTTGACTCCCTACAAACACAACATCAATATCACAGTTCTGTAAGTCATTAAGCCAGGATCTAGTTGACTTTACAAACAGCTTTTCTAAGACTATAAGCCATTCTCTGTGGCTAAATCACCACCGAAATCCCACGATGGAGAAATGTGTTATTGCTGAAGAAATAATATTTTTAGTTTCCGGGCTCCGTACATAAAAACCTCCATTATGACAGCAAGAAGCATGTGGTGTCAAGTGAGCATTCACAGACAACAACAAACACTTGCAGCTCTAATGTAGTTTTTGACAATAATATAATTCTCATTAAGTCGTAATGATACCACCGACTTTCCCATTTACAAGTTAGTTTGCTTCATTTACAAAAATATTATAAATTACAACATTAACTTGCCATGAAATTAATAAGAAACTAGAAACGTGACAAGAAGAAAAAAGTTGTTTACGGATACCCCTGAGAATATTGTGTTTGCCGTTTGCCAAAAACATGGTTGAGGACACAGCAAACATGTAGTGGAAGGTGCCCTGTGTGGCAGAAAAGTACCACGACATATGACTGAGAACATACCTTCCCCATGGTGAAACTGTGGGGATGCTTCAGCAGGGACAAGTAATCAGGTCAAAGGAAGATGGATGGAGCTAAATACGGGACAATGTTGAAGGAAAACATGTTGGAAGCTGCAAAAGACTTGAGGCCAAAGCAGAGCATCACCTTGAAGCAGGACAACAATCTTAAACATAGAATGAGAGCTAAAAGGGATTAAAGCGTTTTCAAGTCTTAGAATGGCCTAGTTAAAGTCCTGGCCTAAATCTAACGGAGAAGGTGCAGCAAGACTTGGAAAAAATGTATTTACAGACACACCTTGACTTTTAGGTATTTAGCAAAGAAGAATGGTCAAACATTTTGTTTCTGGACTGCAGCCGTAATTGCGGCAAAATATGTTTCTACCAAGTGCTTACTCAGGTAGGACAAATGCAAATGCATCCCACACTTGGGATTTTTATTTCTGCTAAAAATGCTTTTACAAGGATCGATAGCTGTGCTTCCAGAAGGAATTATATGTTTTAGGACTCAGAATCAGCTTTATGGCTTTGATTATGTGCACTATGAAGGAATTTGACTTTGGTTACAGCACTCAAAGCATATAGATATTAACTATGAATAGAAAAGCAGCAGAATGGGTCGTTTTTTTTTTTTGTTTCTTAGTAATATGTAACAGGGGGGGAAAGGAGGTTGTGACAATTCAATATGCTTTTTTTGTTTCACAGCATTGTAGCCGACTACTCAGGCTGTGAGGTGTTCATTGTGTTCATCAGAGTGACAGCCTGTCTCTGTGGCGGCTGGTTTTTGCAAAAAGCGCACTGTAATGCAGACATGACGGTAAAGCAAACTGCAAGGGATCCAGCTGGGCCTGCGATGTTGCTCAGATGCTTTAAGGCCAGTCCTTCAAAGTACTTCATGACCACAGATGTCAGGGCAACAGGTCTGTAGTCATTTAACCACGTGATGGTGTGTTTCTGAGGACAGGACATTGATGGAGCATTCGAAACAGGAGGGAGTGTCACACGGCTCCTGTCGGAGTGAAGATGGGGGGGGGGGGATTGGTCAACATAGGCATTCAGGGGGTAATATCATCATGGAGCTTCTTGGTCTTTTGACACTAAAAGAGTCTGATTACAGCTTCCTCAGTGATGATTCGTGCAGGCAGCGTGGAGTAGGTTTCAGGTCTGTTGGTGGAGGTGCAGGTAGTCCTCTGGTGTGGGGGTGAGGTGTGAATGACTGGTTTTTAAACCTACACAAGAAGCTGTTGACGTCCTCTCGTCAGCCAGTCGGGGGGGTCATCACAACGTTGGCAGACCGGCTCCTGTAGCTTGTTATGGTGTTAAAGGTCCTTCAAGCTGGAGCAGGGTCGTGCCAGGGCTGGACGATTATAGGAAAAAAGTATATTGATTAAAAAAAATCATATTGATTGATAATTATCAACAACTTCAAAACATATTTTTTTAAGTGCAGCCCTGGTTATTTTATACTGTTGCTTAGCAACCTATTTTTAGATAAAGAACACAAAATTCAAACTCAACCCTTCATTCAACCAACTTTTGACCAAAACTGCAAGTTTTAGAAAAAGAAAAAACCTGTGCTCTTTGAACTCTTTGAAGGGGGCGGAGCCTTGTGACGGAGCGTTCCTGGATCTGTGTTGTGATTGGTTGGGAGGATGTAATGACTGTAATATTAACCCACATGGCTAGAATGCAATTTAACTTTTTATTGACCCTTTTTTTTCATCGATATATGTCTATCGATCGATAAATATTGTTACTGAATTATCGTCCAGCCCTATTAGCTGTGAAGCTGATTTTTAGCTTCTCGCCACTAAAAAGCAGCTTTTTCCTTGCCTGCTGATGCAAGGCCCGGTCCGCATTGCTGTAAGCTTCTTCTTTGGTCCAACACTGCTTCCTCCGATGTGAACTGAAGTGTGGCTTATAGTTGTTGTATGTGAGCAAGGTCGAGTTCACAATAAGTATTAATTATCAACAGTTATTATTTGTGGACTTGAGTGATGCAGTAACAAGTACACAGCAATTTCTGGCCTACCATAAAAACAGTTTACAATGAAAACTGATGTATAAAGTGGATGTATATTATATGGCATGCAGAGGAAGTAGCTTATTAGGTGTCCATCAGACCTCAGACTTCTGACTTCCTTCATTTCAGGGCTGTTGACGAGGATCGGTTACGACCGGTGACGCAGCTGGACCTCCTCTTCGGCCTCGACAAGATGCAGGAATCCAAGCAGGCCACATCTATAATCTTACCCAGCGTAGCAGAGGTTCCTCTGGACTGAGCACCCCCCCCCCCCCCCCCCACACACACACACACACACACACACCACACACAGAATATATGAGAACTGTACAACACTGACTCTTAACTTTATGCATGAGACAACTGTCAATCACTGTTTGTTCAGGAGCACAAAGCAACGATTATCAATACTTCACATAAGGTCAAATGACATTAACTGCTGTGAGAGTTAATTTAAATAGAGCAGCTGATAAACACATGAGCTGTGGGCACAGTGGCCTTCTGAGCAGAGTACTAACCTAATCTGCTTAATCAATTTTACAAATCAGCCTTATTTTCCCAGCTTGTCAGATGGAGCACAGAAGCATCAAGAAATAAATGAATCAGTTGAGCTTGACTTACAAGATTTACACGCTGTATTATTTTAAGCGGTGTCTTGATGACAATTATTCTTCAGCACTAGTGTTTCCATATCAGATCTAAATTTGGCTCCATTCACAATTCCAAGTCTTTTCACCAAATTCTATGAAAACTGTACTGACAGTTGTACTCTTCTTAAAGATAATTGTATTTAGCATGATAGTTCAGTATTTTCTGTTTCAGGATCCTTTTAAGGCCGTTTTCTTGCTTTTGTTTTCAATAGTTGTGTCTTTACTTGTATGAATTTACTATATGAAAATAGATTAAAGTTTTAAACCAGCATGTGACATTATAGAACTTTTGCTCCCGGGGAGCTTTATTCTAAATGTTTCTTATGAAATAATTAAATGTTAGGTAACATTTTTGGCCTGATGTTGGCGACATCAAAAGTGTCTGTGGTTTAGTTTCAACGCTGGGTTTTTGCAGTTATCTAACTTGAGGTGAAAATGGAGCCAGTTGTAGTTCACAAGTCATTGTAATCAAGTGAAAAGTTTGTTTCCGCTTGATGCTTTTATCAAAATCAGCCTTGCTGATGTAAACAGCAGCATATACATATCTGAAATCCTCTATAATTGACATTTTATTACAAGGCAGTGAAAGAAAATGCTTAATTGTATCATTTCAAAATATAACAAATCAAATATTGATTCTGAGGTTTTCAGCTAGGCATGAACCTGTTATTTTTTTAAGTTATGGTCTCCAAAGAACTCTAATTCTCCAACCTACTATTCCTGCAGTTTAATCTGCTTTTATTAAGATTGCAGACTAAGTGGCTGGGGGGATGGAGCATAGAGTAATGCAGCACTGCTTCAGCTGGCTGAAAGAAGGCTGTTAATTCGGATCAGGAAAAAGCGAGTAGTCCCCAGGTGAAAACTAAGAGAGCCTCCCACTACTCTTATTAAGGTAACACTGCGTTAAACTACAGGCAGCAAGCTATGAGCAGCATGTCTGTTTAACAGCTGACTTCAAACAGGCCATCTGCTCCGGTAACCAGACTAGTTAACCTTCTTATCAGCTGATGTTGCTCTGTAAAGGGCATCATGGAGAAAATGTATATTATCTTCTGAGCAATTAAGCTTGTGTATTTGCAAACTACTACTGCATTTAAGGATTTTGCCCCAGTTTATGCACAAAAATATAAAATAATACACATGGTATGGTTTAGAAAGAGTGTTAGGACTGGAATAATCCAAATTTTAGCAGCAGCAGGAATCATTGTTGTTTTTCTGTTTTATACTTTTACGCTAATTTGTCAGATCATTAGATTAGGTCCGTGCCCTGTTAAGACTTTGAGATGAACACATGTGATACTTCCTCATAAAGGATTGCGTTTCCAGGAGGTTTTTAAGCCAATTTATTTAGCTTTTCTTGCCATATGTTTTTGCTTTCCTCCAGTTAAAGCCTTTTCTAAGGTCATCTGGTCAGGGTGTGTGTAAAACGGATCTTCTGTGGGTGACATGCAGCTGTTTTTCTGGCACCCACTGAGCAAGTAGGGCCATGTTCATTATTCACCCATGTGGTGGCGCTATAGATTCATCCTCCTGCTGCTGAGGCAGCTGTTACGGACTGCTTTTATTTAGAGCAATGTTATTGCACTATGGGAAATAAATGAGATGCTGTGTTGTTTCTCCCTTATTGGTTAATCCATTGATGTTGAGACATCTGTTGCTCTTCATTAAAGAACCTCAGGTGACAGTTAAAGGTCAGAGTGATGCCATGTGAGCCACTGCTGCTTGTGAGCTGAAGTCAAATTTCTAAATGTTTTCTCTCGTGCAATATCATTGAAGATGTGCTCCATCAGTTACACAGCGTAGACACTCCCCATTGATAACAGTGATCATATGTTGGACATTCTCAGAAGATGTGCATGTATTCAATGTGAAATATGTTTATTTGATGTAAACTATTAAACTATATTTATTAAATGCGGTTGAAAAAGAAAAGTCATTCTACCTCTGTAATTTTAGGCTGTTTCTTATTATATATTTCTGTAACTACAATACAACCACTATGTTTAATTTCTAAAATAGTTATTGTATAAAATTTCTAGAATATTTGCTAAATGTATAGAAAAAAGCTATATGTTTTATGATTTGTGTTTTTATTTTCTCTTTATTCATACTATAATACACAAATGTGTGTGTAAACCTAAAGAGAGACACTATACCATTTCAAGTTTAGATACATCTCAAAAGGGTAGAATATCGTGAAAAAGTACAATTTTGCCACCAATTTAACTGATGCTAATGTTTCTGGCACACCACCGACTCCCAAGGTGCACAGAGAGAGTCAAAGATCTGGTGAGGTCAAGACTCCAGCAACGCTTGAAGTACCAGGAAACTGTAAGAATGTGAAACTCATATAGATTCATTACACGTGGAGTAAAATGTCTTTATTTCTTGTAATTTTGACCATTTTACAGATGATGAAAACCCAGTTTAAGTATATCAGAAAATTTGAATATTACATAAGCTCAATAAAAGGATATTTTAAACAGAAATGCCAGGCTGCTGAAAAGTATGCTTATTTCTACACATGCACTCAATTCTTGGTTGGGCCTCCTTTTGCATAAATTGCATCAATGCGGTGTGGCATGGAGCCAATCAGCCTGTGGCACTGCTGAGGTGTAACTGAAGTTCATGTTGCTCTAATGGCGACCTTCAAGTCATCTGCGTTGTTGGGCCTGGTGTCATTTTATTCTTGACAACACTACATTGATTCTCCACGGGGTTCAGGTTAGGCCAGTTTGACTCTTGATGCGCTGATTCCAGCATCACCTCACTATTTCTGATACTTCCCCAATGTTTGGATTTTATGTAGCAGTCCTCTCAAGGCTGTGATTATCCATTTTGCTGGTGAACGATTTCCTACTACATTTATTCCTTCCACTCAACCTTCTGCGACTATGCTTGGTGGCAGCATACTATGAACAACCAGCTTCTTCAGCAATGACCTTTTGTGGCTTACCCTCCTTATTTAGAAGATCAGGAAACCATTGCGGACGTTTCTACTTAATCAGCTAGATGGGGAGTGAAACCGTTAGTTACACACTTGTTCACAATATCCTACTTGTCTGTGACACTGAATTTTGGATTTTCATTATCTTTGAGTCATAATTGTCAAATTTAAAAAATATATAGGCTTGAACTATTTTACTCTATGTGCAATGAATAGTGAATTCAATGGATAATGAATGAGTTTCATGTTCTTCCTTTGTCTTTTTGGGATGCTTGTTGCAACAAGACCTGGTCAGCTCAGCATCATGGAACCCACCAAAAATACCATGTATCATAGGATGATTCATGAAAATGTTAGTCTGTTTAAAAATATATATATATATGAATTAGAACTGGGACCAGCAACATGACAGGGACCCAGAACATACCAACAGGAGTGTCTGAGAATCATAGTGGAAAGTCCCAGGCTAAGGCAAAACCTAGACGTTGATCTTATTCGGATGCTGTGGACTAATTTTAAACAGGCTGTCGATGCAATCAAAATAAAAACCTCAAACATCTGCGACATCTGTACGTGAGCATCCTGACATCAGAGGCTGGCTCTTACATTTCTATACATTTTATGAATTGGTGCGTCACTAAACCTACAATGAAAATGCTCCCAAGGTCGATATTAATATTGTTGCTGTTTTTATTCCTTTGTAGCTGTTGGTAATGCCAGTGCGGGGTGGCACCTTCTAATCCCAGCAGTAATTATGCTCACAAGTTTCCTAACGAAACGAATGTAGTTGGTTATTATCATTCATTTTGTGGTAAGCAGAGGAAAGTTACTTTTTTGGTGTCAGACTTCTTCTAAACTGTTTATACATTCTCCAGCTGCTGGAGTCAGTTGCTGCTCCTTTGAGGTATGCATTAGCAGGCTATAGTTGGCCCTGATCACCTCCTTTTCCGCCATTCAGCGGCTGTTTGTTGCACTCCAGTGAGTGCTTCACAAAAGGCATGCATGTTCAATGAGTCCTCTCCTCACTTGCTGGCAGCCAGACTTAAAATTTAGGTTTCTAATAGATGTCTGGTTGTGCTCACCAGTATGACGTGTAAAAACGTTTTACTGTAAGCTGGAATCTTGCAAGATTTATATAAGTAATAGCTTATAAAAGTACGAGTGATTGGGGTTATTATAGTTTATCCAAGGTTCACGTTACTCTGGGCCATTTTCCAACATCAGGCTACAGTACTCTGTTGATCTTGAATCTAGTGGTTAATTGTAGGTGACACCATAACCAGGTCTGATTGTTGTAACCCTATTAAACATGTCATTCATAGAGTTTTACTAATGGTTGTGGAGGTTAACTAAAGACTAAAGGCTTAGTAATCATTTCATCATGCCAACAATGGGATTCCGTGGATCTCTGACAGACACGATCAATGTTCAGGTTTGTACCAAACAATGGTCACGATGACTGTTAATTTAACCCTTAACTAGCATTTGCTTTTGTATTCACACCATGAGACTGGCAGTTTTTGTCTGAATGAACTATCTCAATCAGTACCAAAAGCCAAATTTTAATGACCGTAATCTCTAGGTGTGAAAATCCAATAGCCATAACCCAAATGCGTTGCTGCTGGAACTGCATCAAAAGGTGGCTCTACAAGGTTGTGACTCAGGGAGGCTGAATATGTATGCAAACCACACTTTTCAGATTTTTTTTAATCCAAGACATTTTGAAGACTACGTATCTGTTTTTCACAATTATTCAGTATTTTTGTTGCTCTATTACCCAAAATCCCAATTAAAAAGATTGGAGTTTGTGTTCGTAACATGATGAAACATGGAACATTTCACGGAGCACTGGTAATTTGTAAGGCAGTTCATCTAGCTAAATCCATTTGAGCTGCAGCTTCGGGAGGATATATCAGTTAATGAGAAAGTAACTAATTTTGCGATGACTAAGAGATGATGGAAGACAATAATGCCACAAGGGACAATCATCTGAAACAAGCTAAAGGACGGCTAAATTAGATGGCTGTGAACTTGGAACAGGATTCCATCATGGTAGCAACATGCTTTAACTGTGTGTGTGTGTATGTATATATATATATATATATATATATATATATATATATATATATATATAGCAGATATGTCTCCGCTGGATATTTCTGAAACAGCCCGAAGAGCATTTTTTTAGTTCATGGCTCACTAATGCTCTGGAGAAAATTTGGATCTTTTATTGTTTTTCCATTTGTGCTGAAAGTGTGAGGATTCATGTCCATACTTCCATTTAGGTGCATTTCTTCCAGCTTGATATGCTCCACATAATGTACCATTCCCTCTTGGGGAACATTGAAACTAAACATTGCAGCTAAACTAACTGTGTGTATGTTGTGTGTGTTTATGTAGCGAAAGGGAGTTGCAAAATGCAGACGCTGTGTACTTTCAAGAAACTAGGCATGAGTTAGGACTGATCAGTGCTGACCTTTTCTTCTCTTGGCTTACTCAAAAGGCATGCTCACCAGAAATAATGATGGCTGAGGTAAACTGTCTTTACCATTGGCTAGTTTAGTACAAAGTCAGACCTTTTATGTAATTTAAAGAATATCCAGAGGACTATGTGCAAAAAATGCTGCCTTTATGAAAAGATGTGTTCTCGGGTTTTGCAAAAGTATTCAACTTTTTTCACATTATTATATTACAAACACAAACAATATGTTTTATTTGGAAATTATGTGATAGGCAAACAGAAAATAATGCAAAACTATGAAATGGAGGGAATTTTGTTTTTACATTTTTACAAATAAATTAATTGTTTGTCTCCATCAATTCTAACACATAAATATATTTCAATGCTAACTATTCTGTTGTAGCTTTGCTAAATATTCATGATTGCCCTGTTAGAAGGTGATCTCTGCATTAGTTTCAGGTCTTTATCACTTTATAACAGGTTTTTATGCAGGATTGTTCTGCATTTGGCTAAGTTTATCTTCACATCATCTCTGACAACCTTCCTTTTATTTACTAAACAAAAGCATGATCTTGCCCATTTCTCAATGTTTGGATAGTATAATCAGGGTGACTTGTTTTGTTAGTTTTCCATCACACATTGTATTTTGCATATAGGCCAAAAAGATAAGCCTCTATTTATAAGGACCTTCTTCTACATGGCTTGTGGCAGACTTTCTTATGGTTTTTCAACGTTGGCTTTCTTTTTACAGCTTCTCCATGTTGGCCAGATTGGTAGAGTGCACTGCTAGTAGTTGTCTTGTCTCCTACTTGAGTCGTTGGACTCAATGTTTAATGTTGGCACAGAACCCAAAAGATGCACTGGGATGTCAACTATCCCTTTTGATAAAGATGAGTTATGGTCAGCTGTGATACTGAATTTGAATGACAAAGAAAAAGTGCCTGAAAGTTTATCTGTTCTGTGATTTTTAACAAGAGATCTGTTATGAATGTGTTTGACATATTGTGACATTTAGGTTTAAGCAAAAGTATCTGTTAAAAAGAATCTTATGTGCAAAGGGTTTGACTAACAGTGATTGTGTCTGCCTCTTAATGCGACTGTTAATTTAGTAAAGTTCTTCATGACCAGCAGGACAGTGATTAAGACTGAAATCAAGCTATGTTTCTGGAAACCAAACTTGAATGCCTTGATTTCTATGTTGAAAAGCTAAAACCTTGAGGACTCTTCAGAAACAACGCTTCATCAGCCAACAAGCATTGCTGCCTCTGCAGGTTAGGGAGTGGCACTGAAATACTGCATGTTCCAGGATTCAGGTCTGACTTCATTTAAAACCTTTTGTAGACTATTGCTGCACATTGGCAGGTATTCTGCTAAAGCCTGTTGATTCCTTTTCAGGATATGAAAAGTAGGGTATTCTAAATACTGCTATTTGCATGTTAAATGCCTACATTTATATCCATTATTACTGCAATATTGAAATTAACACAATTTAATTTAGAATCTGCTTGACGGTAACACAATTAAGTTTTCCATATATTTCTACATGCATTTTGCAGTATGGGGTTAAAATGCTATTTTTTACACCATAGCTGCATCATCTTAAGTGATCTTTGAGAATATTGCCTGTTTTTAATGTGCTCATTTAAAAACTTGTACAGTTCTCTTGCACGCTGATTTTTTCTTTCTGTGCATTTAGTTTGAATATGCTGAGAATTGCCATAGTATTGTATCCATGTGATACTGTAATCTGCAGTATGTTAGGGACCAGTCCTTCCGTTACGGGTTGAGAAGTTTTAATCCATCCTTCTCTGATTATCTCAGACCTGTAGCCAGAGTAACAAGACCAGGAGGGGAAAACCAAATATCCCTCTCCCCACCTCATATTGGGGGATCCAAAGGCATTCCCAGGCCTAAACAAATAAGTACTATCTAGAGAGTGTTTTGGGTCTGCCTCATGGTCTCCCTCCAGTGTGACATACCTACAAAGGTGAAAAGTAATCATCCAGCTGATCAGATGCCCAGAGTATCCTGAGCCTCTTCGCTAATTTCTTTTAATAATACTCTCTTTGCTTGGCCGGTCAGTTTTGGTGGACTTCCTTTTTTTACTTTTTTTGGTAGATGTGCACTTCTGCTGTACACTGGACATTTTTAAATGAGGCGTTAACCAGTGCTCTGTGAGATGTTCAAAACATGGGATGTTGTTTTATAAGCTAACTCTGTTTTAAACTTCTCCAGATCTTTTGCACTGACCTGTCTGCTGTGTTATTTGTTCTTTATGATGCTGTTTGTTCACTAATATCCTCTAACAAACCTCAGAGAGCTCCACAGAACCACTTAGTTTATACACAGTTAGATTCTGTTTGTTATTCATGCGATGTCTGAAGGCAATTAGTTGCACCGGGCTTTATTTAGAGCTATCAGAGTAGAGGGGTTGAATACAAATGCGCACCACTCGTCTCAATTTTTATTCAAATAATTATGCATAATTTCCCTCGCATATGACATTTATGACCTACTTTGTGTCGGTCTATCACATCAAATCCCAATAAAAAGCTCATTTTAAAGAGTTGTGTATGGACTTGAAAGGCAGTGCATACGGAATACTTGATGCCTAAAGCATTGGCGGCAGATATTTGGTCTTCAGACTTTAATGGTAAAAAAAATTTTTTTTTTTTTTTGCAGTCATTGATGAGTCATTCATAAAGATATTGATGATTAATTCATGAAGAGGGAATGAAATTAAAGTCTCCATAGCCGCTCTTTTCAACCAGGGGCCAGCTCCAGGTCGATAAACATAAGGCTCTCCCACACAGCACAGCTGGCTGGAGATGTCAAAGACATCCCATGGAGAGAGGAGAGCTCTGATAGATTCACTTTGTCCATCCGTAGAGCGGCTCATAGAGCTGTTTTGATGGTCTCAATCTTTTTTTCTGTCAAAGGAGGGGTGCAATTCTATGTATAACGGCCCCACTCTGTGACTGTCCAGTGAAAGCTTCACTGCCATCGGACATGATCGACTGAGCCCGGAGAATCAGAGGCTGCTGTTATTTCTGTGCATTTCTCAGCAGGATTTCCTGTTGTCAGCTAACGCTCCGGGTTTTACAGCAGGAGTGGATAACTTACAAAGCCGCATTACATAAGCATAATGTTTGAATAGCAGAGGATCTCAGCGGTGCAAATAGCATGTAACTTATTCCTGAATTGAGACTCATTAATAGTTATTTTGAAAGTCATGTAGCTCACACTCTGAAGAAGATTCAGCGTGTCTAAAAATACCCTATCTCTCTCTACCTAAGTACAGCCTTCTGAATTGTAAAACCTCACCTCCTCTTTTTTGACTTTATGCAAAAAACAATAACAAAAAAATTATTACTCTGTGTTTTTTCTCATTTACATTTCTGAAGCATCCCAATGAGGCTGGTGTGTGCAAAAAGAAAATTCATGCAACATAATTTGCATTGTTTATGTTACAGCTCTTGCATTTCAAGGTAGGAGGTAATCAAAACAGAAAGAAGACCTAATGAGGCTTCATCTGTGAAGAACGGTAACAACAAAGTAATAAGTTATGTTTTAGTCTCTGATAGGTAACATAACAGGGTCAAAACTGTGTGACCCGCACTGTAACCATGATGCATAAAAGTGGATATTTGTTGTAGCTGTATTGTAATGTATTTTTATTTAAATACATTATGTATTAACAACAACAATACAACTAAAACAAGAGAGTCACTTTATACTTGTTTAGTTATTATAATATACACATGTATACAATATTTGTTATGATTGACATGATAGTGTCATTACAATAATATAAGGATCTTTTTTATTGATCTAGATCTGAAGGAAGAGACTAATTCATCTGTATGCTCTGGACAACTGAAGCTCAATTTTGTTTCAGTGTACAGTTTTATATATATATATATACATACATATACATACATATACATACATATACATACATACACACAATCCCAATAAATTGCATGCACTTTGTTATTTCTATCATTCTACTGATTGATGGAAATGACAAATAAATGTAGATCTCCCCATGAGATTTGTGCAGCAGCTGGTTCAATAAAAGAAACATGAGGATTGTTCATTGTTTCTTTTAGTTTTCAGCAGCTACTAATGTAGCGACTGAAACGTTCCCCAATCAGCCATGGCAGGGCTGCTGTCAAGCAGTGTCAACAACCAGCAATAATACCTTATTAAATCATTCAGAAATCACTTGGGCTAAAAAGTTTGACTAAATGCTTTAACAACGTTGCTTGGTAAAATCATGGGACATAAACTCTCCAAAAATCACCTATGTTTTTTGTTGTGTGCAGCGATAATGATTTTACATTTACATTAGAATTTACACCACAGTGTTTTAGGAGTTTGACTCATCATGTTTAGTCATACACTGCCCTTCCCAAAAACCTCAAACTGTAATTTTTTGTTTGGCCACAATTGGATTTGATTAGGGCTTAAACTTGCTGTGGCTCCCAGTGGATTATAGAGCTCATTTTAAAATCATTTTGTTTGTTTTTAAGGTTTAAAACAACCTTGCCCCACTGGACTCGACAGAGCTTCTCCACCGCTACACCCCCAATCGGTCACTCAGGTCCGCTGACCAGTTGCTCCTCGTCGTTTCCAGTTAAAAGCGGAGGCTTAGAGGAGACAGGCCCTTCTCTATTGGGGCCACTAAGTTATGGAACTTTACACATTCGACAGGCCCCTTTGCGGTCCATTTTTAAAACTTGTTTAAAAATGTACTTTTACTCACTGGCCGTCAACCCAACTGAGACTTAGTTTTACTCAATGTCCTGTAATTAGTATTGTTTTTATCTGTTTTCTGCATTGTTTTATTGTGTTTTGTAGCGAGTTCCTTAATTTATTATTGGGTGCTTAGTCTTATCATTTTATCCTTTATTGTCATATTATTGTCTTGTATGTTCAGCACTTTGTTTCCGCTGTGGCTGGTGTTAAAGTTCTTTATTGATGATGATGATGATGATGATGATGATTTGAATATGCTTTTGTGTCGAAATGATTCTGCTTTCACTAATGAACATAGCCGTAAGTTGCTGGTGAAGTTTTTTGCAATTAGATTTCACTAAACATATAAATGATTGGAGACAACGATCGTGAAAGATTTTTTTCCTCCATGGCTCTATGATGGACTGGTGGCCTCCAGTGTGCACCCCACCTCTCGCCCAGTGACCACAGGAGATAAACACCAACCCTTGTGACCCTGCATGGATGACCGGTTATAGACAAGGGAAGGAATGGATGAATGGATAAATTTCTTCCATGAAGATGATCATCTTTCACTGTCCTTCCAGTCTTTCATGCATCCACAGTCCTCAACCTAGTTTTCTTTGTGTGATGCATGCAAAACATTTGACAAGATCAACATCTTTTTCACGACCATCTTTCTGCATGGTTGTTTAAGAAATGAGGAGCTACTCTCTGAATCAGTAAGAGTTAAATAACTTGTTGCCAACTGAAACAGTCATCCATGCAGCAATTATCCAATGGGAGACTCTCACGTTAGTATATTAAAACAAGGAGGTGAATAATGTTTTGGATGGGTGGTCTGCTATAACATGATTTCATAAAGACATTACTTTGGGGTTGTGATGGCTGAAACTCTGATGCGCAAACTTTCATCATGGCAGTTTAGTGTCCTTAAAGCATTATCTGTTTCATAACTTTAGAAAAGCTTAAAAGAAATGTACTTCTCAAATGAAGATTGTATGAAATGGACTTAGATTGCAGAGCTTGATAATTGTTTTGAAAAGTGGTCACTGGAGCTGTAAACTGTTGAACATTTCATCTCTTTGAGGTTTTGTTTAAGAGCTATCTCCAATTACAGTTTGACTCATAGAAATGTGTGACTCCACCAGGTAAGGCAGAACTTCTTTGCTCAGCATAACTGAATTTAATCAAGCTTCAGGTCACAAGAATTTGAAAAGTGTCTTTGCATAACTCTTTTTGCAATTTCCATCTATTCTGGGATTTACAAAGTATAAAACAGCATGCACAACTCTGCTGATCTTAGATAATCCATCCTTTTTTACCTGTCACACAGTTACATCACATCTAACCTGAAGGAAGGCCACATCGGAGAAGAGGCTGCTCCATTAACGGGTGTAATTGGAGTGTCTGAGTGCTGCGGCGCACCAGATGAAAGGTAATCACAAGGTGTGTGGCCTGTCAGTGGAGGTGTTAAGAGAAAGTTCATCTTTTAGGGCTTATAGCTACTGTTATTGAGAACACGTCTCCAGACCAACGGCGCTCCAAACTCTGAGACATAAGTCCTCTTTTCCATTAGTGAAACTTTAAAGTGTGTTTACAGGTTTCACTCAAACATTAGGTGCAGCTAAAGCCTTCCCTATGTCCAAAATAAATTTCTGGTGAGAAATCTACATACATTCATCATGGGCAACATTTCTTTTTCCAGACCATGTAAAACTCAAATTTCTAGTAGTTTTTCCTTGGATAAACTTTTTTTTAGGTTTTACTGGAAGTTTCTTTGTTGATTTTTTTTTCCACAAATTTTGCCTAAAAAAGAAATGGTGCCTATAATATTATTATAAGTCAATTAGTTTTACTTCAGTTAGTTTGACGGGCCTGTGTAAAATATTGCCTCATCCAGGGGATTTCAGACACAGTTTTTAAAATTTAAAGCTTTATATTAGATCTTTTGCCTCATCCATGTCGGGAGCGAGGAGAACACATTAATAGTTTAAAAGATTTTTAACCGCAGTGATATTATTTTTATCGGTTTGATTGGGTGCTTACTATCAGGCTGTGGGCTGCTGTGTCAGTGGAGGGAGGGTGAAGCTTGATTGTGCTTGAGCTCCTTTTAGCGGGGCAACTATGCAACAGCACCCCCCTGCTCCTCCCGGGTGCTTTATACAGAAAGACGGGCTGGCAGCAGGGAAAGGCAGACAGCCACTGCCTTGTACTGCATGAGGTGGATGGGCGGACACTTCAGAGAGAAAATTCAACAGCTTTCAGTGTGAAATGAGAGAAATCCTCGATAAATCCATGGCTCTGATATAGCGTGTCTGGATATAGAAAGCTTAAGTGTCCTTTTTTTTTTACCCTTCGGGCATGGTTCATGGCTTGAAAATAATACAGTTGTATTTCGGTTTGACCCACTCTGTTCATAGTGGTCCTTAATATTACTGTTGTTGCTCTTCAGTTTTTCTGGACTTCCTCGCAGAAAACCTTCTCATTTCTCCGTGACCAATCACTGAAAAGAGAGGCATTCATTCAAACTCCTCGAGTCAGCGCGGTTTGACCCTGCTCTTCAGCAGAGCCACAGAAGCTAGGGCTGGGCTGCTCCAGAAACACTCGAAAGTAAGTGGAGCTGTGCGGTGCACGGCCAATACGAGCCAATGGAACTGGGCCTAAAGACTCCCTCATCCTCCGGTGATCAAGGGGGTGTATTTTCTAAAAAGCACCATCAGCTTCCAGTTTCACCAACGTATCCTGTTTTAACTAAATAGTTTACACTGACAGACTGAGATATAAAAATCTACTACCTGTATGCTATTCTGACAGGGATGGCCACACCAACAGAACACCAGATTAGGTTGTAAAACAATATCATCACAATGAACAATGAAACAACAATGAAATCACTACAAACCTACCAAGACATAGTCATCCATCAGAACATACTGGCTGGACAAGGAGAGCATTAAGATGCCAGTGGTAATGCTAGAGGAGCTGCAGTGATCCGCAGTTCAAGTGAGAAAATGTCTTGACAGGACAGCTATTAGTTTAGTCAGGCACTTTAGTATAAATGCTAAATACTTGTTTTTTGCCAATTTGCATACTTTGGAGACTATATGGCAAACTTAAATCTCATGACTACCTTGCTATGCTGCTCAATATTTCAAGGAGTGCTCATCTCCACCCCCTTAACATGTGTTCTACATGTTAGTAAGTGAGGAGATGGTCCCTAATGTCAGAGGCAAAGGGAAATGATGGAGTGGTAGAAGTGCTGAAGAGAACCAAGCAGAAGCTGGCAGCAGAAGTGAAGCAGGAGCATTGCAAAATAATGTGCTACTTTGTGATTCTGCATCACATAAAATCCCAATAACATACATTGGCATTTGTGTTTTTTAGCTCAAGGGTTGTTGAGAGCAGTCATTGTATACTTCCACCTAATAAGAGGTTGTTTTCTTATTTAATGATCTGATTTAAAACTTTGCTTAGTTGCACTTTTTTGTCAAAGGGTGACTTTCTATCTTAGAGACAATAACACTGTTCCTCCCGCCTCTCTGGGAGAATTAATTATATCCTCGCTGTAAACCACTCAACACATGCCTCCTTTCTTCTTACCATCCTTCCTTCTTCATTCACACTTCATAGAGAAAAAAATGAGGAGCTGAAAAGGACTGAAGCGTGCGTTCAGAGTATTGGACAGCCTCTGCCAGACCTGTGTGACACACATTCCTGCGTTCCACAGTCACGTCAAAAGGCGACTGGTGGAGCAGCTAGCTATGCAATTACAGCCAAGGACAAAAGCATGGTTCCCACTGTGAGCAGCGGAGATGGGATAATGATCACTAATTAATCATGCACTGGGGTCATGTGGCTCATCTCCTCACTCTGACACTGGAGCGCTGTGACTCACTTCCTGCACTAGGCTCCACATAGAAGGGAAGCTGAATAAAGCAAACCTCTGGTGTCTCAGCAAGGCATGGTTTACAAGTCTAATTCAGGGAAGCAAATGTGTTATTTCCTTTAGGAATAAAAGAGGGGTATTTGTTCAGTTCTGCTCATTTAGTAATTATCCAACATATATTTAACAATGACTCTGTTCATCATATGCTTGTTACAGAGTAGTAGAATAAACTCAATATAAAAACATTAAGAGGAAAACTCCTTATGTAGAAGCAACAACTACATTTTTCCAAATAATGAAAAGCTTTTGAATATTTGCTTGATACTTATTTTGGAAGAGGCCATTTTATTTCCTGAGGGAAAAATATGTTTAAATGGACATGCCATGAGCCGGTCAATAACTCGCATGGCACATACTAATATTCACACAACAAAACTAATTTCTTGAAGCAACATTTGAATTCATCTTCAGCATTCATTCTCTTTGGGTGGGGTGTATCAGAATCCCACATGTTGACCCGATAATATTTAAAGGAGCAATAAGTGAAATTTTACCACTAGGTAAGATGGTGAGCACTGTCTGTAGACCAAAGCAAGATGTGTGGAAAGCTTACAAGCCCTCCAGGTAGCATCACACAATGCTTACTGTGTTAGCTGGGCTACCAGCTACTCACCTCACATAACAGCAACGCCCATTGCTGGTCAAAATCCAACAATTAACCCACGTCACAATTGTAACATTACATTGAATCTAATCAACAAAGCAACACAAGTCTAACAAGACTGTAACTATGAATGTTTTTTTGTTCCAAAACAATTTGTGCATTGTAAACATGAATTTGAAGTTGTAGAGGGAGTTAAATTCTAAGTTTTGTATTTGTAGAATTTAAAAAAAAAAATCACAAGTACATTTTTTTTTTACACCTGTTCAAATTTAAAGTACAAGTACACAAATTGTGTTGTGTGAGTTGCACATCAAAAACCTCTTACATTCTCAGTTTTGCTTCAAATGGTCCAGAACTATTGTTGCAAAACTATTTGTGCATTGTAACTTTGGTGTTTTGTAATTGTAGATTTTTTTAATCTGTCACAAGTACAAAATAAAGTTACACCTCTTCAAATTCTTGAGTACAAGTACACAAATTGTGTTCTGTGAGTTGCACATCATAAATGTCTGTCATTCAGTTCTGCTACAGTTGATCTAAAACAAATGGTGCAAAACAAATTCAAACATGTGTATTAAAATCTTCAATAAAAACATTTATTATATTTTTTTCCTTAACACAAATACAAATCAATAAATACAACTGCACAAATCTGCTGCTGTGAGTCACAAATTCAACTTTACAAGTTACGCCTTCATTTTCACTTTTGACACAAATGTGTCACCGGTAAAAATGATCTGTGACTTGTGGGTAGTACCCTTGATCGACCAGCAGGGGGCGCTGCCTGCTCGGTCATCCTGTACCAACCGGAAGAAGTGGCCTACTGCCTTGTTGCCTTCCAAGGACCCGGCCCACATATGCCTTCGAAGGACGCAGCTGACACTGTCACTACCCGATCCGTACCAGCACGATCAATTCCATCAGCTCATTTGCACATGCGCGAACAGAATAACTTCAAGGTAGGCAATTCATTTTTATTACTTTTTTATTCTGTGGGTTTTTTTGGGGCAGGGGTTTCTTTTTGTATATCTTAGTATTTGCGTAAATATTGCATATTCTAAGAATGAAAAAAACACAAATACATAAAAAAATTGTTAAATCGCCTTTCGATCGTCACTTTGACTGCTCTGAGCATGCACAAATATGTCACAGTGTATACGTTTAAATTTGTTTAAATACTTGATTTTCTCTGTACTTAACTGTGCACTCCAACAGTACTGATCACACAATGGATTTCATTTCAAACAGCTGCGTCGAGAAGGACCTCGCTGCAGCAAACAGAAAGGGGCGGGGAAGGACCACTGACAGTCCCATACCTTATTTGGTAATGGGACTATTGCACTCTGGAAATGAAGGGGGCGCTCTTTTCTTAATCACTAGTACCTTAAAGAAGCGGAGTTGAGAGGTTGGCCATTTCTCAATAGCTGCGTCTCAATTCGCAGGCTGCGTCCTTCGAAGGACGCATTTTAAGGCCGGTGACGTCACAATGATGCGCGGAGGCTGTCCCATTTGGCAAAAATTCTGAGGATGCTTAAAATGCAGCCTTCGGGTGCGTCCTCCTTTTCCCCGAATTCTGAGGATGCACCGCTACTATCCTTAGGCCTCGCCTGCCATAAGATTTCCCGAGGTGCTTTGCGCGCTTTTTTAGTGATAGTGAAAGTAGTGACTTAAGTCAGTTATTTACAGGGTTTGTACACATTTAACTATTCAATTCAAATTACTAAAGTTACAAACATAAACTTATATCAAGTCTTACAAATAAATATAACATTTTATATTTAAACATATTCGTCAATCTGCTGACAATCGTTTGTTTAATAACTGGTATATTATGATCCTTAGCAGGCCCCTGTGGGTGAAAATAATAGCAGGTAAATGTTACCTCTCCACTACGCTCTCCCAGCCTGAGAAAAATTTGTCGCCGGTTTTGCTGCCGCCGAAGCCGTCTAAGCCGACTGTCCTCCAATAACAAGTAAATAAAAAAATAATGGCTGGATCCTCCTAAGGCTTGTAGGCTGGGTCCTTCGAAGGACACAGCCTGCGAATTTAGACGCAGTCAATATGCGTTCTTGAGCGGTCTCGTGTGCTCGTGTGCTCGTGACACGTCATCAGCCTCAGCCCGAGCACTGTTCCAATAACTGGGTTTCAGTCATGTGATGATTATGACGCGGCCAGGGGGCGCGATTTCAGATGGAGGGCAGGACGTCTATGAAGTTAGCGTAAACATGGAGGACACCGTTACCGAGAGCCCGTATTGTATGGAGTTAGAGCCTGTTTCAAGACATAGATACAAGGAGTTGATCGACAGATATGTTGGACGTGACCTGTACCTCATGAAGATGAGTGAGTTTTCGGTGGACCTTAAAGATTTGCCGACAGTGGAGGCCATTGACATAACAAACTATCTGGTCCTTCAGACATCGTATTACACCAAACAGCAAATGAAGGCCTATAAAAGTATGGAGGCATATAACTTCTTTGTCAGCGGGTGGGTCCACAACCTCGGCACCAAACGTCTCCACGACGATCATCGTTTAGTCTTCGCCAGGGTGAGTGTTTGTTCTTATATTGTTTTATGTGTTAAAAGATGCTAGCGTTAGCAGTAGCGGCTGTCTTTTGGAGATCCAACATAGCCTCTGCACATTCCGACCGGCTTTGTTGATCTTCTTTGAGCTTCATCCTCTTCTCTTGTTGAAGAGATGCTTCTAATTTGGGCTTAGTTTTTTGGTAACCGAGGTTGACCGTCGGAGCCCAGTCTACCGACTCAACGTCACCCAAAGCGCTAGGACAGCCTAAACAGTCCCAATGAAGTCCATATTAGACTACCGGTAACTTATTAATCATTACTAAGTAAATGAGCATTTAACGACAACCTTATGCTATATAAACACAACCACAAAAACAAGTTAGCTAGCTAACATAACGTTATAGCTTACCTCCGACGAAGTGGTCGCTGCAGACACGGGCATTGGCAGACTCTGCTCCTCCAGACCGCAGAGGTACGTTTAAAATCCATTTTTTATGGCGTTGTTCTGTGAGCTTTTTACAATTTTCACCTTTATGAACGACAATCTTTGGTACTCTGTAAAAGCTCTTTTCCTTTTCTCGGTTCGAACGATTGGAGCAGCCGTAAACTACACAAAACATAGGAATTATTTCAGACGGCAGATCCTCAGCTACTTCACTTCCTGCCCTCCATCTGAATTTCGCGGTGTCGCGACGCAGCACTGTGATGTCACGTGAAACCAAAGAATTGCCGAGAACGCCAGAGCGAGAACGCACCACATCCCCGGATGTTGTTCTCGCCCCGCCCTCTTTATCGAGCATGCATCAGAGCAGACTTGTGCGTTCTTCAGACTGACCGCTTTCCCAGAATGCACCGCGGCAAGATAATTTTTAGGCTTTTTTGAAATGAAAAATTTAGTTTTAAAAAATTTTCAATAAGATTTATTGTGGTGTAGTATATAAATAGTTTTGAATGTTAAAGAAATGCTAAAGAACTGTGCATCTCATGACGTCACAAGTACGCTTCTGTTCCAATACACCATACGTGCTGCGTGCTCGCGTTCTTGTCAAGTCCGATCTTCCTGTGTTCTCGCCAAGACCGGACTTGACGAGAACCGTACTCGCGTTCTCGTGAATTGAGAAATGGCCGTTGATTGAAAGACGTTTGAGAGGTTCTTCCACTGATGTTCGGCACACAATCCACAATGCAAAACCCACAGGCAGCAAAAGGTATTTTTACCTTCTTAAAAAATTCTTTCACATAGTAAATCATTTTTTAGATTAGGTTAAATATATAATTAACAGCTGTAGACAAGTGAAATTCGTAATTCATACAGGGAAGGCTAATTTTAGCATGTAGCATAGATAATTATTTCCCTGCAGGGCACCATTAGATGAAAATAGAAAAGTACAAAACATGTGCTGTATGCTCAAACTTTGTTATTTTAATCATACAGATCCACGTATCTATTTGCAACATATTGCTGTCCCCTTTGCTCATACAGTGCCGATGAGGCGTGCAAGGTACAGAACCATATAGCAAAAGCTGCTATGGCTCAACATAATGGTATGTAAAACTACAGACGCCAACAGAGCAAACAACAAGTTCTCGACGTATTTTTCTTCTTTAGGTAACGTATCACAAGATCGTTTTAAGAGTAAGTTGATGGTTGATGGTATCAGATTGCCAGATACAGTCCAAATAGCGAGTCTGTGAATGCTGGCCAAACGATTTAGTCCGGCCCGGTGGCCAAATGCATTATCATTATTCAACGGCTGTATCTCCTCGCTGCATCCACCGATCTGCACTCGATTTTTTGTGAGTCGTGGGCTAGCGCTGCTCAACGCGTTCGTGTGTATCGGCCGGTGGACGGACGGAGAAAATGCGTGACAGCTTCTGCGGTGGCTGACGGCCGGCGGTGCGCGAAGGCGCTTGGCTGCAGGGCCGATTGACGCCGCTTGCGGCTTTAATTATTTAAGCAGAACAATGACCAGTGCAAAATTAAGTTGTATTTACCGGAGATGAAGTGTAGACTGCAAATTCTTTCGGGGTATGATGGCTCCCACAGTCCATTGGGATTTTTTTGCCTGGGTCCTTTTTCACTCAAAATATCCATTTCTTTCTTCGTCCTTCGGTAAACGAAAGAAACGTACATCCAACGATTTGGAATGCCTCTGTGTGGCATAAACTAAAAGCACGCTCTAATTCACCCCTTTTGTCACGGTGTTTGGCGAGAACAGTCCTGTTTTTGCCTACCGGCGTAACCCGGAAGTAGCGCGGACGTCACTTTACTGATGTAAAGTGTTGATATTGAGGGGAGTGTTCATTTATTTTCATTGTGTCCCCTACGTTACTGTGTGCCACATATGCCACAACGACACATGTTAAAACGTCTGAAGGCATGAAATGTGAATAAGAATTTTTGAACTTTAATTCATCTAATGCTGGTTATTCATTGAATCGTTTGAATTTAAATATTTAAAATACTTTCACAGCAAAAATTATATGCGATTAATTTAGATTAATTAATTACAGAGTATGTAATTAATTAGATTAATTTTTTTAATCGATTGACAGCCCTACTAACAGCTGCCATCATAGTTGGGTGTAGTACCCAGATGTGATACTCTAATAACGAGTAGCACTACTTCAATATATTTTTAATAAGTAACTGTGCAATAAACTACACAAGTAAGAGTACCAAAGTATTTGGTGAGATGGCTATTATTAAGTACTGTTTTACTGATCATAATGTGCAATGTAATATTGCCCATTTATTTCAGCAGACATGAATAAAAATGAAGTTATGTGCACTGTTACGTATTTTATAACCAAAAATGAAAAATATTAATACAAGAAAACAAATTAAGGTTAGAAGAAACCTAGCATAAACAACATTTACTTGTGTATCATGTTTTTATTTTTATGGGTTAAAATGTGTTCTTCATTCAGTTAAGTTACACGCATTAGGTTGTGTATCAACAAAATTTACTCAAGACTATAACATATGGAAAAATAGTCCTACTTATTTATTTATTTGTCAAAGGTTACAGAGTAATTGAGTAAATCTAATTAGTTAATACCTGCCCTTGGCTGTTTGAGCAATATCACTTTTAAAATTTCAATTAATTTTTTGCAGAATATATATCTGTTACTAGTCATTTTGATTTGTATATCTTTATGTGCAAGTGACACTAAAACCCTAAATGATTTAAAAAAAAAATTAAAATTCATTATTTGGACAGCATTTTTTATACCATTAGAGATGGAAAGGATAAGATACTGAGAGATATAAAGTATTAATGATTGTTTAATGCTCTTCACCATGCAGGTGCAAACGATATCGCCAATCTTACAGGTAAGATTCATTCATAATCATATGTCATAGCCATTCTTCCGGTATGACAGTCTTGCAATGCACCTGTTTTTTAATTTAATTTTGTATTTAGATGCCTTTGAATGGACTTGAAGCTGATCTCCAGGAGGTGGTACTAGCACAGGGAGACAAAGCTTACCTCACCCTGGCATACCAAGACACACCTTGGCATCGACCTGTAAGTGCTTTGAAGCCATTGTGTCTGACCCAGTTTCCGGGAAGAAGACTCACTTTGCTTGGCTGGATGGTAAGGACCTTTGACTTTTTTCACTTAAAACATGCCTGCAGGCAAAATTAGATTTGAACTACATGAAATCTATTTTTTATTAACAGGTGAGATCAACTGGGGTAAATTTTCAAAGTCATTCAAGGCAGAAAATCGGATTCCTTTTGTGGTTGAAACGTGTTCTTCCTGCAACCAACAATATAAAGACTGTGTGGGCTTCACCGGAAATGGAAGATGAGGAGAGTACCTACTTGCTACTCTGATGGCATACCTGGACACTGCCCTGAATGTCAATACTGTATGCAAGGAGAATATTAGTTGTTTTCCAGTCTGTTACACATTTCCGTACTCACATATTGTTTTTTTTGTGACATGCCATTTTAAATCATTTCTGCTGAAGCACATTTGCCTTTTGACTTATGCAGTCATTCTTTTTCATAATGTCTTCTTTCAATATTATGTATTACATTATTACCATTATTTGGTTTTCATAGAAATGGTGTTGTTTCCAGACAAAGTTACATTGTGGCTGTAATATCTTGAAGAGAGTAGAACCAATAAAGTAGTTGTAAATATATTGTAACAGCGTTGTTTAACAATTGGATAACCTTGTTTTAAAAATTTACAATACAAGCAAATTTAATAACTTAAAATACAATGTTTCTTATTCTTTTTGAACAATGACTGGAATCAATACAAATTTTCTTTACAAACCTGACATACGACTAAGTTGTTTATGTTTTAATTGTCAAAATCAACTATTGTTTTTTTTTTGTAATAAAGCAAGCACATACAGAAACATTTTGTCCGGTTACAAAGTCATGACACAAACATAAGATGAAAGGTATGCTGTGCGAAGGTCATCAAAGCTCAGGTGAAGAGCATTTGCACACATCAAGCATCAAGCCGGACTTTAAAAAGGGTGGAGGAGATGAGACCGCCGCCGTTAGGCTGGGACGGAGGCGCATAATCAGGATATTGGCTGAGCAGGTGAGATGAAGACAGTTATAGTTAGAATTTACACATTAGTTTAATTAATGTATCCAATGACTTTATTCAAAAAGGTTTTCATATATAAAAAAATAAAAAAAAAACTCATCCACAGCGGATCATTCTCTGGCGATTACCAGCACCATGTCTACTGCTGGGGTCCGAGCGCCGAAGATTATTTCTTGTCAAATAAACTTTCTAAAACCTACTTTCTTTGAGTGAGTCTTTCCAGGTTGAAGCTACATTTAAAGTTTTAAATGAATCACTTTGGGTTTTGCAAAAATTGGGTTTAAGGTCTTTGGAGCACAGTTTATTAATCAATTGCAATTGGTAGAATTGATATGGAATTTCTAAATGGAATAGTGGGACACCAATCAGTTTACTGGAGTCCTTATAGGAAAAGTTTCCAATGAGACATTATGGTAAACAATGATAATAGTTGAGCCAGGTCGCCTGCAACCAAGTATATTATAGTTTTCGGAATGCCACTTGTTAGAAGTTCAAAAGTCCTTAGGTTTGTTTCTAAATTGTATTCACAATCAATCAATCAATCAAATTTTATTGTCAATTACAATTTGCATTGCAATCGAAAAATCAGTTCCAGTACAACCGTCCATCACATACACTTAAACAAACAAGTATTTGGGGGAACGATTGACTGAGGCCTTGCGTTGCCAAGGAACGCAGCCAGTCAGGCTGCTAGCAGATAGCGCAGCCGTCAAGGCCGCATTCCTCCAAACAGCCCCGAACCCCGCCTACACGGAGTTCACGAGGCGCTGCCCTTGAAAGGAAGAGCAACAACATGGCAGAAAGAGGGGGGGAGAAAAAAAGAGACAGATGTTTGCCTATTTATGCTCTCACCAATAAAGAGACAAACAACCGACACAAAAAAACCCGCATAGCACGAAAGACCTGTCGCGTGTGCGTAATTCATCAGTTTTATGAGTATCAGTTATGCGTGTGTGTATGGGCGAAAGTGTTTTATCTCCGTGAACACTCTCCAGAGGCCATTGTCCTTGATGTTATCAGCCGGCCCACAGTTCAGAGAAGCATCCACAGGTGTCAGCGGGGGAGGGGGGTAGCCGGGGGCTTTTCTGAGCACTCTCCGCCATAACAATCCAGGAGTTGAGATAGGGAGGGAATCCAAATATGTTATTTGTTATGAGACAGGCTGCACTGCCTTTCCTGTCCGCTTTTAAGTCTTTTGCTGGCTCCACATAAATCCAATTTTCCAAATTATTGGGCTTTTTCGCGCTTCACTTTCAGGTTTTATCCCATCTCCCCTTGAGTTCAACCACCAAAGCCAGTCTGCGTTCCCAGCCATAGTGAGCGCGTCATGCAGCCGGCAGCCTGATCAAGGCCAAATGGCTCCGACATCCGCTGTATTTGCCGATACTTAAAAAATCCACAAAAACCAATAAGTAGAGATCCCAGTATCCTTAATCCAAATGTGAAAATTTCAAACGTCCAGGAATGACAAGGTCGAAAGACACACCGTTTTCCTCCAGGAATTTAGGGTGTATCTCACAAAATAAGTCAAATCAGGACCGGACGGGTGCCCCTTTCGTTGCCTACCCGTCAAAAACAATTTATCAATAGTATTGAGAGACCAGCTTACCAGATCCATGTTTTACAGAGTTCGGTTGATATTAAGAAAGTGCTCAGAAGACAAGACATAGCAGAGCAGGAGAGGAGGGGGGGGGGGGGGTAAAAGCTGCAGAGAGAGAAAAGACACGACACGAATGTGATTAATAAGAAAAATATTTGGGAAATAAACAGAACAAAAGTGCACTGTGAATGGACATACTAAGTTGGCCAAAATTGTTGACTAAATGTATTACCGACCAAACCTCTTTTCCATCTAGTCCTTATTAAATAAGGCACACACTATTATATTTTAGATTTTAACTTATTTATTTTAGGAGTACCATTTACAACATCAAAATCTATAATTTGAACTTCAGGACCAGCAAGTATTTGGTTATATATGTTTTCTTAATCGGCGATGGACTGGCAATCTGTCCAGGATCCACCGCAGCAGCCCTCACAACCCCACTATAGGGATAAGTGTGCGTGTATGATAATTAATGGATAGATAAATATGTTCTCAATGTAATATACATTTGTCTCTAAACTATTAATTTGATATAGGTTTTATGACATTTGTTTTTGATAGGGTGTAAGGATAGATAAATACATCTCTATAATGATTTCTTATTGTTGCTTATTTTAGATTGTTTGTTACTAATGTAATTTTAACATCCGAAAATAAGATTTAATAAAGATTTAAAAATAAAAAAGGGACACATGACGTGACAGACATACCACGTGACATAACACGATTTTTAGCCATTTCTTTACAGTTTAATTTGTATTTTTAATGTTGAAAGTGTTCTTGGGCGTTTTAAAAGGTGTTGTCAAATAAAATGCGTTATTATTATTAGAATTATTATAACACGGCTGGTACAGGAAATAGTGTCACTAGTGCCCCCTTCATTTCCGGAGTGCAATGGTCCCATTTTCATATAAGGTATGAGACTGACAGTGGTCCGTCCCCGCCCCTGTACTTGGCGTCCTTCGAAGGCCATATATGTACAGGGGTTGGACAATGAAACTGAAACACCTCTCATTTTAGTGTGGGAGGTTTCATGGTTAAATTGGACCAGCCTGGTGGCCAATCTTCATTAATTGCACATTGAACCAATAAGAGCAGAGTGTGAAGGTCCAATTAGCAAGGTAAGAGCACAGTTTTGCTCAAAATATTGCAATGCACACAACATTATGGGTGACATACCAGAGTTCAAAAGAGGACAAATTGTTGGTGCACGTCTTGCTGGCGCATCTGTGACCAAGACAGCAAGTCTTTGTGATGTATCAAGAGCCACGGTATCCAGGGTAATGTCAGCATACCACCAAGAAGGACGAACCACATCCAACAGGATTAACTGTGGACGCAAGAGGAAGCTGTCTGAAAGGGATGTTCGGGTGCTAACCCGGATTGTATCAAAAAAACATAAAACCACGGCTCCCCAAATCACGGCAGAATTAAATGTGCACCTCAACTCTCCTGTTTCCACCAAAACTGTCCGTCGGGAGCTCCACAGGGTCAATATCCACGGCCGGGCTGCTATAGCCAAACCTTTGGTCACTCGTGCCAATGCCAAACGTTGGTTTCAATGGTGCAAGGAGCACAAATCTTGGGCTGTGGACAATTTGAAACATGTATTGTTCTCTGATGAGTCCACCTTTACTGTTTTCCACATCCGGGAGAGTTACGGTGTGGAGAAGCCCCAAAGAAGCGTACCACCCAGACTGTTGCATGCCCAGAGTGAAGCATGGGGGTGGATCAGTGATGGTTTGGGCTGCCATATCATGGCATTCCCTTGGCCCCATACTTGTGCTAGATGGGCACGTCACTGCCAAGGACTACTGAACCATTCTGGAGGACCATGTGCATCCAATGGTTCAAACATTGTATCCTGAAGGAGGTGCCGTGTATCAGGATGACAATGCACCCATACACACAGCAAGACTGGTGAAAGATTGGTTTGATGAACATGAAAGTGAAATTGAACATCTCCCATGGCCTGCACAGTCACCAGATCTAAATATTATTGAGTCACTTTGGGGTGTTTTGGAGGAGCGAGTCAGGAAACATTTTCCTCCACCAGCATCACGTCGTGACCTGGCCACTATCCTGCAAGAAGAATGGCTTAAAATCCCTCTGACCACTGTGCAGGACTTGTATATGTCATTCCCAAGACGAATTGACGCTGTATTGGCCGCAAAAGGAGGCCCTACACCATAGTAATTAAATTAAATTATTGTGGTCTAAAACCAGGTGTTTCAGTTTCATTGTCCAACCCCTGTACTTCCGGTTGGTACAGACTGACCGAGCAAGCACCGCCCCCTGCTGGCCGATCAATGGTACTACCCACAAGTCACAGATAATTTTTACCGGTGCGACATTTGTGTCAAAAGTGAAAATGAAGGCGTAACTTGTAAAGTTGAATTTGTGACTACAGCAGCAGATTCGTGCAGTTGTACTCGTTGATTTGTATTTGTGTTAAGGAAAAAAAATATATAAAAAATGTTTTTTTTGAAGATTTTAATACACGTGTTTGAATTTGTTTTGCACCATTTGTTTTAGATCAACTGTAGCAGAACTGAATGACAGACATTTATGATGTGCAACTCACAGAACACAATTTGTGTACTTGTACTCAAGAATTTGAAGAGGTGTAACTTTATTTTGTACTTGTGACAGATTAAAAAAAATCTACAATTACAAAACACCAAAGTTACAATGCACAAATAGTTTTGCAACAATAGTTCTGGACCATTTGGAGCAAAACTGAGAATGTAAAAGGTTTTTGATGTGCAACTCACAGAACACAATTTGTGTACTTGTACTTAAAATTTGAACAGGTGTAAAAAAAATTGTACTTGTGATTTTTTTTTTTAATTCTACAAATACAAAACTTAGAATTTAACTCCCTCTACAACTTCAAATTCATGCTTACAATGCACTAATCATTTTGGAACAAAAAAAACCTTCATATGTAACACCAACAAAAACAAAGATTTCACTTCATGCTGTGACTCACCTGCCTGGAGGAGAAAAGCTAGCTCAGCCTCTGTGTAAACCTGCAGCTCCTTCTGCTGCCAACGTGCTCTCCACCTTGGAAACGCGAGGCCAATGTTAATTCTCATTTGGTATCTCACTTTTTGTCACTTTTTGTCATAATAACGGGTCCTGATCATCTTGAGGTGAATGTGGCGGTGGCACTTCATGGGCTAAAGGGGGTTAAGCACTGAATGGCAGCTGTACACATGCCTGTACATGCATGCGTGGCCGGCCCGGCTTTGTAAACAAGAGACTAAAGAACAACACAGAGAGATGGAGTGTGACGTCATACCATAGTCCATTTAAAAACATTCCTTTAGTTCTTCACAAAACTATTTTTTACTTATTTCTAAAATAATAAAATTTTGCTTGTTGCTCTTTTAAATTCTCCTCTGTCGTGGTGTTTGTTAATGAGACTCTGGTGCAGGCAACAACTATGGACAACAGATACTGGTCTAAATAATTTATTGAGGTTACAAAACATTTGAATGTTTTTCCCAGGCTCACTCAGTGGAGGAGAGGAGAGTGATTTTTTGCAGGAATGGATAACAGGACGTAAAGGAGAGTTCAGATGGTGGCTTACTTGTCAATAGAGATGGGAAGGATCAGGGATAGAGGGTGAGTGTATCCAAAGAAGTTCAGGTTGCAAGTTGGATGTGTGCTTTAATGATCTGTCTCTGACTTCCATAAGCAAAAGGGTGTGGCGTGGTGGATTGTGGGAGGGTGGATAGGCAGGTGAGTGAACGGAAAGACTGTGGGGTGACCCAGAAGGCAGATCCAGGAGGAAGCAACCAGAGGAACTGTAGGGAGACTTCACATAGGGATTTCCGGAGGGAGGGGCCAGAGACACTGTATAGAGACTTCCCTGAGTGATACCACCAAGAAGTTGTTCACAATGTTATTCAGGTAAACCTACAGATTTTGTTAGTTTTAGTTCTGGATTGTGGCTAGGCCATTTGAAAACTAAAATCTATCTGGTGTTTCTTTCTTGTGATTTTCCTAATCTTGAAGAAAAATCTGGTTCCTTTAATATAACCGTTGTCCCATGATCTGGTTATTGATAATAGTCTTTGCTTTGCCATGGTATATAAATAATCTCATCGAACATTTTAACTCTTGTCTTGACTGTTACCTTTGTATGAGGAGATCGTCCTTCTGTAAACCATGGCTTTAATTTAAGGATGCACATTCAGAAAAGCCAAGAAAAACTTAATGGGACTGTTAAAGTTCATCTTAAGTATACTGCTTTGTTTGTCAATTGGATTGTACAGGATAGATGTCACAATATCTGTGCAAAAATGTATAAAACGATTTATCATGGTCTCATTCTCCCAACATGGTGGCAACAGAAAAAGAGAAAGACTGTGGCAATTGGGCCTATCTACAGCAGTCATTGAGCTAGAGGCGAGAGACACTCTGAACAGCTCACCGGTCCATCACTGGGCATCATCAAGACATACGGGACAAGCAACCAACACACACACACACACACACACACACACACACACACACACACACACACACACACACACACACACACACGTGAGGGCAATTTAGAGAGACCAGTTAACCTTATAATCATGTTTTGGACTGTGGGAGGAAGCTGCAGTACCCCGCCAAATATGCAAATTCCATGCTGCTAATTATAGATGTCCATTTCAAGATGATTACATAAATTATACCTTTTCTTCTGAGCTTTTTCACAGATTTCAAAAAATGTAAAATGTTACAACTTCCATCTCTTCTCTTGTGTTCAAGCCTAGTTCCCACAGTCCAAACAAAAATGCATATATATATATATATATATATATATATATATATATATATATATATATATATATATATATATATATTTATATATGTGTGTGTGTGTGTGTGTGTGTGTGTGTGTGTGAAGTCTTCCAATATCTCTGTCTGATGACTGGGCTACATCTTTAAAAATGCATACTGAAAATACATCTAGGTAGTAATTTATTGTTTAAGGTTTTTACTGCTAATTTATTTATTTATCTACTGTAACTCCATTTGTTTCCCAAAAATAGTCTTAGGACAAAATCGGTGAAACAGGGAACCATACCAGCACTGTATATGACTACTAGACTAATGATACGGTCTGTATGAAATACACAATTATCCAGTAAATGTTTAGAGCTGCAGTCACCAATAACTACTGAAATAACCCAAACCCTAAAAGATCCTTTTAATTGGAGTCACTAATAACATTTGGGGAAGGACTTTTTAAAAAGAAGAGACACAGGTTATTTTTGCTGCCAGCATATTTTATTTATTTCAATGTTTTGTGCAATGAAAACATGGAGTTTGCCATGCACTTTTATTTTTTTTTAAGTTTCTTGAAAAACTAATTTATACTTTTTCCTTTTTCACTGAAGAGTTGTTTTCATTTTTTGCTCTAAAATACGTCAAATAAATACTTTACATGTACATGTAATACTTTAAAATCTAAACTATATACATACAATCTGACAAGATTAATAGAATAATATTTAAGCATGAATTTTTTATTTTAGTATTTTTACTAGGACAGCATACCATGTTTGGGCATTTTAATTGGGATTAAACATAACAGAGCAACAGTACAGACTGCTGTGTTGGATCTGATTGGATTCCTGGATCAATGTGTGCTTCTGTGCCTTTTGTGTCTCTGTTCTGTCTTCTCTAACCCCCAGTTGGTCGAGGCAGATGACTGTTCACACTGAGCTTGATTCTGCTGGAGGTTTTCCTCTCTGTTAAAGGAGAGTTTTCCTCTCCACTTTCGCTACATGCTTGCTAAGTATGAGGGATTGCTGCAAAGCCATCGACAATGCAGATGACTGTCCCTGTGACTCTAAACTCTTTCAGGAGGAGTGAATGATGCTTCTCAAAGACTCGATGTAGTCTGCTGGGTTTCCTTTTGATAGGAATATTTTTGATTTGATTGAATGATTTGATTGAATTTGATTTTGTAATGTGCCCTAAGACGACATGTTGTGAATTGGCACTATATAAATAAAATTTAATTGAAAAATTTTATTCATGTGCTTTATTTATTAAAAGTTTAATGTTGATGATGATGATGATGATGATGATGATGATTGTAGCAGGTTAAGCCAATATAATTAGTATATTTTGAAAAGCATAACTTTCTGCAGAAAGTTTTCTGAAGATGTTTCTGTGCAGTCTAGATTTTTACGACCACACTGGCTACAAGTATAGACAGACAAACATACCCCCAGTATGGGCGTGATGCCAAACTGCTGTAAATAAAGAATGTGATGGGTCAGATCATTAGCAGAGAAAGGAAAAACAACGTTTTTACAGTAAGGTGAGATCTGCTGGTTTCACACAGTAGATATCACTTTGGGACAACAAGGATGTAAACAATGCATTGATATTCTCTTGAGAAATCCCTTTTTCAGTTATTTCTCTTTGTAGACAGTGCATAAACCATGCCAATATTTCCTAGAAATGTAGTCGGGACTAGTTTGCTTTATCTATTATGCAATCTGATTTAAATTTTATTTGGTGTCATAGTCCTGTTTGAATTGCAATTGTGTCCAGGTTTTACCCATCTTTGTTTGTGTTCTTTGACCATTTTGAAAACCTGGAATTAACAGGTGCACTGACTGATCAGTATGCAAGTAGAGCACCCTAACAAGAACCATGCATACCTTGCATTAAAAGCTGTACTGAGATACTGGATCAAAGGTACCAGCTTTGCATGCAAATAAACACCTCGCTGCATCAGTGTCACCTGAGCAAAAAACTGGACACATTTTTACTCAGAAATTAATATAGTCGAGTTACGCTGTTCAGAATCAGAATCACCTTTATTCCACCATGTTTGAGGGTACAAAAAAGCAATGTGACTTTCGATTTTAACTCTCAGAATATGTAGCGAATGAGGTAGCAACTACAATCTATAACAAAAAAGACATTTTCAGGGGAGAAAGGTGAGACCAGGAGCAGCATGTGAAGGGATTGTTTCCCCTTCAGCAGAGTAGCTGGCTACCCTGACTGTATAGTGTTCATCAGAGACACAGCCAGGCGATAGACACTGGCTCTGTGTCGGCTCGTTTTAGCCATCTGCGCCGACCTGAAGGTAAGAGTCTGAATAGCCTGTGATCAGGATGAGTCGGATCGAAAGCCATTGTAAAGGCCCTTTTACTGGCCCTGGACCTGGACAGGACATGAATGGATGGAAGGTCAGTCCTTAAGGTCAAGTCCTTCAGTGTATTCAGACTTGTATGCACCTAGTTATTTCCAGGTTTCAGCTGTGAAAATGTTGATTTGAGGCGAAGTGCAAGAAAGGTGTCAGTTTGTGCCCATCTTCATTGTTCCATTGTATGTGTGCATTGCACCAATTCCCGTCGAAACAAAACAAGATGCTACCACCACCATGCTTGAGAGCTTGCATTGATCCCATTAGTAAAACCTCTATTTGATTCCTTCAAATTTTTGAATAAAAATGGGAAGTCTAATGTCATTTTGTGGCTTAAAGCATCATTTTAAAAGACATGTAGGCTGCTTCTAAATGTATTTTTTGTGAGATCCAGGGCTATTCAGAAAACATCTGGGGCTTCAATCTAGTTGGCACCGTTTGTAAATGTTGCAGCATCTTCTAGTTTGTAAAAGACTCAAGCCTTGGTTGTTTCTGGGTTGCTGCTGAACATCCTAACTAATTTCATACAATCTAAGAGGGGAGATTTTAGTGAAATGTTGCAAATCTGATGTGTTTGGGTTTTGATCATGCTCTTTAGGTCTTGCCTTATTTAATAAAATTTTCCTGCGCTCTTTTATTATTCTTAGATGTTGTCTTATTAGTGCACGGTTGTTGTTTAATCTTGTACTCTTTATTCATTTTAGATTTATACTCATCTCTGTTTATCTCCTTCCCTTGACAGTTTCTTTGTATTCCAGCTCAGCTCATTATTCAATTCAATTCAATTTTATTTATATAGCGCCAATTCATGAAACATGTCATCTCAAGGCACTTTACAAAGTCAAATTCAATCAGATTATACAGATTGGGTCAGATTATACAGATTGGTCAAAAATGTCCTATATAAGGGAACCAGTTGATTGCATCAAAGTCCCGACAAGCAGCAGTCACTCCTGAAGAAGCGTAGAGCTACAGGGAGAGTCGTCTGCATTGTCCATGGCTTTGCAGCAATCCCTCATACTGAGCAAGCATGAAGCGACAGCGGAAAGAAAAACTCCCCATTAACGGGAAGGAAAACCTCCAGCAGAACCGGGCTCAGTATGAACGGTCATCTGCCTCGACCGACTGGGGGTTAGAGAAGACAGAGCAGAGACACAACAAGAGAGACAAACAAGCACAGAAGCACACATTGATCCAGTAATCTGTTCTACATTAGATGGTAATAGCCGGTGATCTGTCTTCCCTGGATGATGTCACAGCTAACAGAACGCCAGACCACGTGTACCTACTATGAAGAAAAAAAAGAGAGAGAACAAAAAGTTAAAAGCTGAAATGACAACAGTCATTTCAATGCAATTCAATGCAAAACTGGAGAACAGTAGAAATCAGTAAAGTGAGAGAAATAGGCCCTGATGTCCTCCAGTAGCCTAAGCCTATAGCAGCATAACTATAGAGGTAGCTCAGGGTAAAATGAGCCACTCTAACTATAAGCTTTGTCAAAAAGGAAAGTTTTAAGATTAGTCTTAAAAGTAGACAGGGTGTCTGCCTCACGGACCAAAACTGGGAGTTGGTTCCACAGGAGAGGAGCCTGATAGCTAAAGGATTCTACTTTTAGAGACTCTAGGAACCACCAGCAGACCTGCAGTCTGAGAGCAAAGTGCTCTGTTAGGAACGTACAGGGTACTCAGAGCTCTGATATATGATGGAGCTTGATTATTAAGGGCTTTATACGTTAGAAGAATTTTAAATTCTATTCTTGATTTAACAGGAAGCCAATAAAGGGAAGCTAAAATTGGAGAAATATGATCCCTCTTGTTGATTTTCATCAGCATTATGTTTAATTAGTCTCTCTCCTTCAGCTGCTCTGCCTTCACTCTGTCTCAGCTGCGCCTCATTTCACCTGATTTCACCTGGTCACTATCACTTTATTTGGATCTATAGTTATACATATGTATATATATATGGCTTTGCAGCAATATATATATATATATATATATATATATATATATATATATATATATATATATATATATATATATATATATATATATATATATATATATATATATGTACACTACCGTTCAAAAGTTTGGGGTCACCCAAACAATTTTGTGTTTTCCATGAAAAGTCACACTTATTCACCACCATACGTGTGAAATGAATAGAAATTGACATTGACAAGGTTAGAAATAATGATTTGTATTTGAAATAAGATTTTTTTTTTACATCAAACTTTGCTTTCGTCAAAGAATCCTCCATTTGCAGCAATTACAGCATTGCAGACCTTTGGCATTCTAGCTGATAATTTGTTGAGGTAATCTGGAGAAATTGCACCCCACGCTTCCAGAAGCAGCTCCCACAAGTTGGATTGGTTGGATGGGCACTTCTTGCGTACCATACGGTCAAGCTGCTCCCACAACAGCTCAATGGGGTTCAGATCTGGTAACTGCGCTGGCCACTCCATTACCGATAGAATACCAGCTGCCTGCTTCTGCTCTAAATAGTTCTTGCACAATTTGGAGGTGTGTTTAGGGTCATTGTCCTGTTGCAGGATGAAATTGGCTCCAATCAAGCGCTGTCCACCAGGTATGGCATAGCGTTGCAAAATGGAGTGGAGCCTTCCTTATTCAGAATCCCTTTTACCCTGTACATATCTCCCACCTTACCAGCACCAAAGCAACCCCAGACCATCACATTACCTCCACCATGCTTAACAGGTGGCATCAGGCATTCTTCCAGCATCTTTTCATTTGTTCTGCGTCTCACAAGCGTTCTTCTTTGTGATCCAAACACCTCAAACTTGGATTCATCCGTCCACAACACTTTTTTCCAGTCTTCCTCTCTCCAATGTCTGTGTTCTTTTGCCCATCTTAATCTTTTTCTTTTATTGGTCTCAGATATGGCTTTTTCTTTGCCACTCTGCCATGAAGCCCAGAATCCCGCAGCCGCCTCTTCACTGTAGATGTTGACACTGGTGTTTTGCGGGTACTATTTAATGAAGATGCCAGTTGGGGACCTGTGAGGCGTATGTTTCTCAAACTAGAGACTCTAATGTACTTATCCTCTTGCTCAGTTGTGCAACGCGGCCTCCCACTTTTTCTACTCTGGTTAGAGCCTGTTTGTGAAATCTTCAATTTCTTAGCAATTTCTCGCATGGAATAGCCTTCATTTCTAAGAACAAGAATAGACTGTCGAGTTTCAGATGAAAGTTCTCTTTTTCTGGCCATTTTGAGCGTTTAATTGACCCCACAAATGTGATGCTCCAGACACTCGATCTGCTCAAAGGAAGGTCAGTTTTGTAGCTTCTGTAACGAGCTAAACTGTTTTCAGATGTGTGAACATGATTGCACAAGGGTTTTCTAATCATCAATTAGCCTTCTGAGCCAATGAGCAAACACATTGTACCATTAGAACACTGGAGTGATAGTTGCTGGAAATGGGCCTCTATACACCTATGTAGATATTGCACCAAAAACCAGACATTTGCAGCTAGAATAGTCATTTACCACATTAGCAATGTATAGAGTGTATTTCTTTAAAGTTAAGACTAGTTTAAAGTTATCTTCATTGAAAAGTACAGTGCTTTTCCTTCAAAAATTATATATATATGTATATATATATATATATATATATATATATATACATTATATATGTCATGTTTGGCTTGATGTGTTTCTTCCACATGCAGAATACACTCGGGAAACAGGTAGATTATAAAAAGGTTTATTTAACAAGGATCACGGAGAGAGGACTGACTGAGCAGAGCTGAGTCGGGACAGGAACCACGAAGACACGGGACCGGATATATCTAGGGAAATGGAAGATGTATTAACAACTGGAGGGGACGAGGGAGATGTGCTGCTGGACGTAAGCTTACCACTGGGCTGGAAAGCCAGACCGGGGAGGAGGAGGTGTGGGCTCAGCGCTTGCTTGGTGGTGGGGCCACAGGTGTCCGAGAGACCAGTGAGCGGAGGCAGAAGTGGGTCCGTGCAGCACCGGGATGTCCAGGGGTCCAGAACAGCGGGAGAGACCAGTAGATGTCCGAGGAAGCAGGATCCGAGGATGAGGAACTGACTCGAGAGGAACCCAGAGGAGCTCAGGAGAGGAGCCGACACGGGTGAAGGACTTGGAGGTATTTTGACACAGGAGGAGGACGTTGGGATGCACAGAGGAACCTGGTAGACACAAAGGTAAGAACGTTAAGTATCTTGCGGTGAACAGGAAGCTAGAGGCCACGACTGGTTGCATACCACAACGGTAACACTCTGGCATCTTCCCGCTGTCTGTATGCTGCTTAAATGGAGCTGTCTGGTGCTGCTCAACCGTCCGCAGGTGTGTGGGCTCCGCCCACTAGGCCAACACCGAACACCTGTGGGAAAAAGCAAGGGCAGCAGAACCGGTAGCAAGCTACACGGCCCTGCCTGCTGACTGAGTCCTGACACCACCCCCCCCTCAAGGGTCGCCACCCAACGACACAGAGGAGGAAGTAACAGGAGGTAGGGACAGGGGGCGATGAAGGCGTCAATAAGTGATTGGTCCGGGATGGAGGAGCCAGGGAGCCAAGACCGATCCTCCGGACCACGACCAACCCAATCCACAAGGTACTGGGTACCTCTACCTCGTGGACGGGAGGCCACGATCCTTTGGATCAAGCGTCCCTGGTGGTCCTGGGTGGGTGGAGGGGGTTTGGCCGGAGGGCACAAGGGACTAGACACGACGGGTTTGATCTGTGAGACATGGAAGGTTGGGTGCACACGGGAGTGGGACGGGAGACGAAGACGAACAGTGGTGGGACTGATGACTGAGGTGATCTCATAAGGGCCGGTGAATCGGGGAGACAACTTTCGTGCGGCTGCTCGGGAGGGGAGGTCTCGGGTGGACAGCCAGACTCGCTGACCAGGGTGGTAGGTGGGGGCTGGGACCCGCCTTTGGTCAGCGAATCGGCGATTCTGCTCAGCAGTTTCTTGAAGGGCTTGGTTGGCTTGAGTCCAGATTTGACGGCAACGGGTGATGTGGTCTTGCACAGAAGGAACGGTGATCTGATTGTTGTCCTCGGGAAGGAGTGGGGGTTGGTAACCTAGGGAGATCTCGAAAGGTGAGTGACCAGTGGCAGTGGAAACGTGGCTATTGTGAGCATACTCAATCCAGGGGAGGTATTTATTCCATTCGGTGGGGTTCTTGGATCTAAGGCAACGGAGGGCGGTCTCCAGCTTCTGGTTCATCCTCTCTGTCTGACCGTTGGTCTGAGGATGGTATCCTGAGGTCAGAGTATACCGGGCCCCAAGGGCCGCGGCAAACTCTTTCCACACCCGAGATGTAAACTGGGGACCACGGTCAGACAGGATCTCACGAGGTATTCCATGGAGTCAAAAGACATGTTTAACCAGGAGCTGGGCCGTGAGGAGAGAGGAGGGAAGCTTACGGAGTGGAATGAGGTGACAGGCCTTGGAGAATCGATCGACAACTGTGAGAATGACTGACATGCCTTGTGAGGAGGGGAGTCCGGTAACAAAGTCTAGGGCAATGTGGGACCAGGGACGTTCAGGGACTGGTAAGGTCTGAAGGAGGCCGGCGGAGGTCTGTTGGATGGTTTATTTTGGGCACACACGGGACACGAGAGGACAAACTGCTTAACGTCTTGGAACAATGTGGGCCACCAGAAACTACGGGCGAGGAGAGTCTGAGTTCGATGGATTCCGGGATTTGCAGAGAACTTTTCTGAGTAGGCCCATTGAATAACTTGAGATCTTACAGTGAAAGGGACGTAGGTACGATTCGGTGGGCCAGTTCCGGGATCTGGGTCTGTAGGCAGGGCACGGGTGATGAGTTCCTGAACCTCCCACTGGAGAGCACCAAGCACGCAGGAGGGGGATATGATGGCTGCTGGTTCCTTCTCGGAGTCGGGGGAGGAGAGCAGACGGGACAGGGCGTCAGGCTTGACGTTCTTGGAGCCAGGGCGATAAGAGATGGTGAGGTTGAAACGGGAGAAAAACAGAGACCAGCGGGCTTGACGGGGATTTAATCTTCTGGCGGTTTGGATGTATTCAAGGTTCTTGTGGTCCGTCCAGACGAGGACCGGCTGCTCGGACCCCTCCAACCAGTGACGCCACTCCTCCAGGGCGAGCTTGATGGCCAATAGCTCTCTGTCCCCGACATCGTAATTTCTCTCCGCCGGGGACAACCGCCTGGAGAAGAAGGCGCACGGATGAAGCTTCTGGTCAGCATCGGACACATGAGACAGGACGGCTCCCACACCGGTGTCGGAGGCGTCGATCTCAACAATGTACTGCTTAGAGGGGTCTGGGTAGATGAGAATGGGTGCCTGGGAGAACCGGTTCTTGAGGTTGACAAAGGCTGAGTGAGCGTCGGGAGACCAGGTAAATGGGATCTTGGTGGATGTGAGTGCATGAAGGGGGGCGGCGATCTGACTGTACCCACGTATGAACCTTCTATAGAAATTGGCAAAGCCCAGGAAGCGCTGGAGGTCTTTTGTGGACCCGGGTTCGGGCCAGTCGAGGACTGCACGGATCTTCTCGGGGTCAGATCGCACTTGACCCCCCTCCAGGATAAGTCCAAGGAAGGTGACGGAGGGTTTATGAAACTCACATTTCTCTGCTTTGACGAAGAGTTTGTTCTTGAGGAGGCGTTGGAGGACTAATCGGACGTGCTTGTAATGTTCGGAGGGGTCACGGGAGTAGATCAGGATGTCATCTAGGTAGACGAAGACGAAAACGTTGAGGAAATCTCGCAGGATGTCGTTGACCAGGGCTTGGAAAACGGTGGGGGCATTGCACAGCCCGAACGGCATGACCTGGTACTCAAAATGTCCAAGTGGGGCCTTGAATGCTGTCTTCCACTCATCTCCCCGGCGGATCCGCACCAAGTGGTAAGCATTACGTAAGTCCAGCTTAGTAAAAATGGCGGCTGATTGTACTGGTTCTAACGCGGAGGAGAGGAGCGGGAGAGGGTACTTATTTTTCACAGTGATGCCGTTTAAGCCACGGTAGTCTATGCAGGGCCTAAGGGAACCATCCTTTTTGCCCACAAAGAAAAACCCTGCCCCTAGAGGGGAAGAGGAGGTGCGTATAAGCCCCGCGGCAAGGGACTCCTTAACATACTTCTCTAGTGCCTGGCGTTCGCTCTGGGAAATGTTGTACAGACGGCTGGGCGGCAACGGGGCACCGGGCAGGAGATCAATTGCACAGTCAGTGCGGTCGGTGCGGGGGAAGGGAGCTAGCCTGCTCTTTGCTAAAAACCTGCCCCAGGTCATGATAGTGTTTGGGCACTAATTTCAAAACTTCAGGGTCTACCTGAGCGCAGGGCAGAGCGGGTATCTGAGGCGAAGGAACAGCCGACTGTAAACAATTAGCGTGACAACTAGGTGACCAGGTCTCTACCCTGCGGCCGGCCCAATTTATCAGAGGGTTATGATGTTGAAGCCACGGGAAGCCTAGGACCTCGGGTGCCTATTTAACAGGAAAAACGAGAAACGAAGCACGTTCGCGGTGGTTACCTGAAACCACAAGTTCTAAAGGGATAGTCTTGTGAGTGATCTTCGGAAGATCTCCTCCATCCAGGGCAGAAACCTGGAGGGGTGAACAAAGAGCAATCGTCTCAATCCCAGCCAACACCGAACACCTGTGGGAAAAAGCTCGGGCAGCAGAACCGGTAGCAAGCTACACGGCCCTGCTGACTGAGTCCTGACAATATATATATATATATATATATCAGTGTTTCCCGCAGGAATTTGGTTATGCGAGACGGACCGACTCGCGGAGCGGGGGGGGTGGACGACACGTTGTCCGCGGACCGACTCGCGGAGCGGGGGGTATCCATGTGTTTTTTCCCTGCCATTCACGCACGCGCGAAAGCAACAACAACAAACCGCGTGTTAACGTCACTTTTTTTTTTTTCTTTGGAATGTTGGCGAGCCGGTAGCTTGAGTTTGGCGAGGCGGCCGCCTCGCCAAGATAGCGCTGCGGGAAACCCTGCATATATATATATATATATATATATATATATATATATATATATATATATATATATATATATATTGACTTATATATGTATATATATTTTGTGTGGAATGTTGTAAATATATATATATATATAAATGTCTGTATATCTGGAGCGTGTAACAAAAGTAATTTCCCTCTGGGATTATTAAAGTATGTCTGATTCTGATTAGCGCTTCTGTTTTTGTTTTGTAATTTCTCCACCTGTGCCTCAGTGTATATACATATATACTCACCGGTTCTCTGATGGATTCTCCTGTTTACCTATGCATTCTATAACTGTTCCATGCCAGTATTATGCCTGTGGTCGACATCTTGTTGTTCTTGTGCTTATCAGTAGGGACAGTGAGATGAGGCCTCATGAGGCATTGAACTACTTGAGCCAACTGCTTCAGCAAAGGGTTCATTTCACAAAGCTTCATTTGCACATGAACTCACCTAGTGGCTGAGTGCATAATCACAGTCAGCAATATAATCTGTGATGCTTGCCTGTTTTCTCATCCTTTAGGACCCTTGGAAATATTCACCGATAAGTAATAACCATTAATTTCTCCTATGATTATCACATGTGTATAATAAAATATTTCTAACATGTACTGTGTGTATTTTTTCTGAGTAGAAAAAGTACACTTGTGGTATCAAGCCCGGCTTGGTACCACAAGGGAACCTCAGAGTGGGACTTGAGCACGAGGGAGCGTCTGGAACGGGATCCAGAGCGATGAGGGCCTGAAGGCTTGACTTGAGATGTCAGAACACGAGAGAGAGCTTGGAACGGGATCCAAAGCGGGAGGCAACCTGAGAGAAACAGGGGACAAGGACTACGTAGGGAACGTCAGGAGACAGTGGCCAACTGAGGTGTACACTCAAGGTTAATACTCTGGTCTCTTCCACCTGTCAGCCCACTGCTTAAGTACTCCTGTCATCACGCAGCCGAACGAGCCACAGCTGTGCGCCACGCCCCCTGTCAAACTGCAGCCACCTGCGGGAGAAAGGGAGAGAAAAAAAAGGCAGCAGGCGGAGGCCTGACCGGCGCTGCCCGCTGATCCTGACATATGGCTCTGTATGTTTTTATGTCATTCTAGTGAAATGGCATGGGCTTAAACAGACAGTTAAAGTGCTTGTGGAACTTGGAAGAAGGGACTGGATATGATTGTGCAGCTTGGACAATGATCTGCAAAACAGAGGGATTTTATTCAGAACTAAGAGTTTTCACACTACTTCTCCAGCCTTTGAAAACACAATTTTTACAGCTTTTTACTAAGAAAATTCAATAAAAACATGTGCAACCTTATACAGAGAACAAAAGAAGAAAATCCAAAACAAAGTCATCCTTTTTATAAGAATAAATATTTATACTTTTTTATATAACAAATATGATAAAACATGCAGTCAAACAAACCCCATCACTTTGAATCTAGAGTCAAGGAGGGAGGATGCTGATGGTCTACAAAATCTGACGCTCTTCCCGTAGTTGCCTGATGAGATGGTCTCCAACTTCTAATGCTGCTGTAGGCGCTGCCTTTGTCATCTCCTCCTCCTGAAGGCTTAATTGCACAATCAATCTGATCATGTGTGTTTATATGCCCCTGGCTTTATTCAGAATAGAACCGCTCTGACATGCACAATTACCAAATTTCCCTTAAAAAAACACAAAGGAAGTACTTCCGTCTTTGCTGGACAACAAAAACTAGCAAACAAAGCAGTAGGGTACGAGTTGGTTTGTCTTCCGAGTGCCCAGCCTGGACCTGCACCAGGTTCTAATTACGGTTGAGTCGTTAGTGAATAAATCATTTTGAGCTCAAATAGATAGGTTGTATTGGGAGCAGAGACAATTTTGCTCCCCAACATATTTCTGCCACTCAAAGCAGAAATACATCATGCTGACAGCAAATGCACAGATCAGCTTGCCACATTCAAAATAACTTGATCCTGACAATCGTTTACATGCATCCCAATCTGATTGTCAATCATCATAAACAACCCGTCTCATTCGTATTACAATGTTATTCCAATTGAGCTTAATCTGATCAGATTATTTGGCCCAGCACGTTTAGAGGACGCATTTCTATTCCGATCGGCTGTTTATTCTGATTACTCTTGTCTGTGCAGACGTAGCTATTGTGGCTTTTCTTTTTAGGGCATTCAGTGTGGGAATAGACAGTTGTGAGATTCAGAAGTGAGAGGACAGATGTGTCAGAAAGTTGTTGAAAGAACCAGTTTAACTACCAATCAATCTACATAAATGCATTTTTGAAACACATGTTAACAAGCTATCAAAATTCTATCCAAAACCTGAACTTACAGCAACTCTCCAACAAACTCCCACATTTTGACTGAATACTGGGGTGCTTCAATGCCGGTCAATACCCGCAGGCATTCTGAACCTCTCCCTGAAACAGTCACGTTGTACGGCTGGTTGTGAGGCTTTGGCCGTCATCATTTTTGGCTTCTCCTCTAAATGAAGCAACCCTCGATACCCACTTTGGGGAAACGCCCCTCCATTACTCAACACACGGTCCAAAGCCTCGGCTCATCCCATAGCATACCTATTTGTCAGTTAGTTCATAATTATTTTTTTTATTATTAAACATTTTAACTCACCATGCTGCTCCCGAGTCCCTGTCTGAACTTTGTATCAGAACAAACCTCATCATTCATGTCAGAAATGGATGAAACTCGGACACAACTTTGTGTTCAAACAGTGCAATGATCCCAAATGCACATAAAAACTATGTTGCCAATTATGAATCCATGGAAACCTCTTATGGGCACTGTACATGTCTTGTATTACTTGTAGGAGTAATCATTTAAATGCCGCATCTGGATCTAATTTGGGTAGATCATTCTTAGCTAAAAGTGTCTAAACTAGCCTCTAATGTTTTGTCTCATTAAAATATCCCTGCTTTTCGCCTTGACTTTTCTATGAGACTGACGTCTTATGAGAATTCTAAAACATGCTTGCTTCAGATTGCTCACTTAAAAACTATGATTAAAAACTTATCATGAAAAGATAGGGTATGGTGCATACATCTTTCATTTTTGCATTGCTCAGTAATGCAATTACCTTCTGTTTGTTTTATTTTCCTTTTTTGACTTTCTAATCTCTGTTTGCTATCCAACTGGGAGCCTGACATTTGATAGTTGTGAGCTGCTTTCATGACTACGGACGCTTTGACAAGCTCTGTGCTTTGCGCCGATCTATACCTTCAGCCATTAAAAAGCAGGAATGAGACCAACAATGGCATAGAGAATATGTGAGATGACAGCACTGGTCATCTTTGCATATCAAAATCTGTTGACTTCATTACACAATGCTGAAAGATTAACTATAATAAAAGGTTTAATGACAGCAAACTGGGCTTCTTTGACATCTTTTCGTAAACAAGGCTTTGTGTCTGCTGCATTAAAATGTGCTGCAAAAAAAATCACTAAATCTAATCTTGCATTTCAAAGGTGTTTACAATCTATCCAGTGTTTGGTATTAAGTTTCAAAATGCAGCTGATTACACTTGTATGCAGTTATTTGATCTGATAAATGCATAGGAAGGGGACGATTCTGAAACATCTTGAAGTGGGAAGGTTCACTAATGCATATTCAAGCAGGCACTTGAAAGGGATTGCAGAGGAACGGGCTGGTAAAGCAGCTCCAGTTGTTTGTGACACTTGTTGCTAAATTTGTGTTCCTCTTCGTTTGTGAATGTTTGCTATTACAAAGCTATGTAAACACTGAAACAGTCAGGACCTTTCTAAGAATTTAAAATAGCTATCCTAATCTTATACATATATTAGTTCATGAAACCCATAGCAGCAGTAACACAATGTTTTACCTTTAATATTTGTTTCATTTGACCTAAATAAGTCAGCAGCATGAGAAAAGATGAAACTTTTGCTGCTAAAAACTTACATTATTAGTGATATGTATAAAAAAACTAAGGTTAAAGGATCTTGATATGCTTAACCCTGAAACTCCAACAAATTCCCAATACAGAGGAGTAGTTTGTGCTCTGTCTCACAATTTTTTTTATTGTTCATTTTTATTTTTTTAACTTAACAGAATCTCCAGCCATCATGCCCTCCAGGGAGGAAACAGGTTTTGTGTCTCAGAGCTGAAAATGTTTTGCCGTGAATTGTGCATAACAACCCTAGAACAAAAGCAAAATATTCTGTGCCCTGTTGTTGCAGTGGCTCTTAATGAGGCCTTGGACAAGGGGTAGGCATGTTCCAATTACCTTCTGAGCTCCCTTCACTATCTTCTGCAGGGCCTTCTTGTCTGCCATATTACATCGGTGGTACCATGCTGAGATCCAGTACATGTACATAAGTCTGCATAAATAGTAATGGACATTTTAGTCATTATGGAGATAGAATGGGAAGTGTTTATATTTAACATTGAGACACATTTCATATACTCCAATTGTTATTCCTAATGCAGGAGCTGTTTTAGAGAAAATAGCAGAAACAACAGATTCATGCAAGTGTTACATAAATAACCAATAAAAATTATGCATTATATGTTTTGCTTTTTTCTTGTCCTCACTTTTTTGGGGGGCTACGGATTTGGTTTAGGGCTAAGGTGTCAATTAGTTTTAGGTTAGGGTTAGGTATATACTGGTAAAGGTTAGGGTCAGGGTCATCCCGAATCTTGCCTGTAAGATGAATTCTCGCAGTATCTGTGCGTTCACAAACACACGAGAATCTATCTTGGACTGCTAGCTTCAACTGTTTGTGTCCGAACCAAAAACGGTTCGGGCCAATGCCTTGAGGTTTAAGGCAGGACATACCAGTGCAATGAAAGCAAGAGCTGATGAACCCACAGCTGAACCAACACAAACATGGCAGCGCAGGAGGACGCATGCGTAGCTGCTGCTATCACATCTGTTTAGTAAGAATCCATGCTTTCTTCTTTGATAGTAGAACAGCAAGATATGCCTTGACTAGCTTATGTTCTTGTGGTTTATCATGATGCGTGCTGCTTACATTTCAATTTGATACCGTGATTGGCTAAAACCAACCTTTGGTAGGCGGGCACTAGGTGTTTAGTCGCTCAATCAGCTCAGAGAGTTTTGCTGAAATTCCCTCTTTTTCCCAAATGGATTAAAATGGAGCAGTCCCCGATTGATAATGTACAGAACTAGAGTGCCACACATTATCAATCTGGCTGGCCAGGTTAGGTTAGCCCATAGAAAGGATTGAAATGAATAGAAGTCAAGGCACGGTCCTCACTTTGTCATTAAAACACAGGTGTGTGTGTGTGTGTGTGTGTGTGTGTACAGAATATTCTTTCTAAGATAAATATGTATAAACAGATTTTTTAAACAAATCTAAAAATTTAAGAGTTAAAGCATCAATAAGTAAGAGATTTACTGCAAAATCAACCAAAATCATTCTAACTTAGCAACATTCACCATAAACAATTGGTCCTCTCCATAACCAATGTTTTGCTAATTTTTTTCTCCTTTCAAACCTAGAGGTACGGTTCAGAGCTACTTTGGTTCAGAGTGTAGCCCGTGTTTACTTCCTGGTTCCTGAGCCAATCATATGAGGGTTCCCAAATCAGAGCGCAGCATTTGGTATTTTATCTTGGCAAAAAGAGCAGCAGCCGGCAAACATGGAAGCCAGTAAGAGAAGCTGACCAGAAATAGAACAGAATAAAACATTATGTACCTATCCTTTGTACGTAAAAATTCAGTGAGGTTTCACACGTTTGAGAAATGTCTGTTCTCCATGAAGGCGTGTCTGTGTTCTGTTTTGCAACACTAGGTATCAGTATTACTTATTGCTCCTTTAAGCCCAGTCTTTTTGGTGTTTATGCTGCAAAGAAAATAAGTGTGCACTGTAGAATAGATAAGACTGAAATCTGACCGATCTGACTAATTCTGCTGTAAGAACTAAATAAAGGGAAATTTGACACTGTGGCCTGCTGTTACATCTTGCATGAGCTTACGAAAAATCCAGTTTGTTCCTGCTACAACTCTGTTAAAACAGCTTTGTACCATCAAACTGGTAGTCATGTTGCGTTGAGAAAATGATCCAATCTCTATACAAATATGATTTGTGGCTTGAGGCAATGTAGGATTGTAAGGTTGTATGCCAGTAAATCAAGGAAGGGAGTAAAATGGGGTGAACTGTTTTCCAAGACATTGTAAATTATTGCAGGCTCTCCCTCAATAAAAATGAATATGACTAAGTGATACACACTTTTGAGCAGTATTTAGGCCATTTTTAGGGGTGCTCAAGCACAGCACACCTAAAAAATTACTGATTCAGAGTATTCCTGCGTGTCGGTTCGGCTCTGCCAGACGTGCATACATGCACAGGTTCGCCCGGAGCGCCTCCGTTTGAAGCGCTCGGCGTTCCCACGGTGTCATTTCAACGCTGCTGTGTGCAGCTCCACTGCCTGCTTTTTGTTTCCTGTCCCTTTAAATCTGCAGCACACCGGACTGTGCTGTGTGCTGTTTAACTCCACTCTCATTGGTTTTGCTGCCTTAAATTCCGCCTTTGCTCTTCCTGATTGGCTGTTTTCTATTGCTTGTGTGTGCGTGCATGTTCGTGCGTGCTTGGAGCGCAAAATTTAAGTTTTGATTCATACTGGGATACTGCCGTTACCACAATTAATATCAGGCTACGTAACTAGTCCCAGTTAAGAAACTAAATATTATCTGCACTAAAATAGGTGAAAGCTGCTGAGCGCTTTTCTGTAAAGAAGCAGGAGAGAGTGTTTTAATTTGTTGAACTGGAGAAATGTAAGTAACCAACATTAGCATCTCAAAATAGCATTTAATTCTGAAGTATAATACATTTTATCAACAAAAGCCTAATCTCTTTTATAAAACTAAATATTCTGTGCCAGGCAGGAGTTCTGAAGACCGCTGGAAAAATGGAAAAGCAATGACTGTAGGCTATTAAAAATTCAGATTCTTCGCCACAGCCATCTGAAAAAGAAAAGGTGAGGCTTTCCCTTTTACCAATATTTCGTTGCTATTATTGCTTTCATTTATTGTCGACCCTTCGAGGCAGTTCAGGTATAAATAGCAGGTGTAATTTCTTTTACATAATATACAGTATAAGAACACTAGATGCTGCCTAAACAACTATTTTTTGTTTAGACTTTTGCTTAGTTATAATAGCATGATTAGGATTCCACAAAATAATAGTGCTATTTATTTCACTATTTCTACTTCTAGAATTAGGATAAAGACAAATACAAACAGAGGAACAGTATTTACATGGGTTTTATTGTACATAGACAACTCACTATTGTTAGGGAAATAATTAGTTGTCTGAGAGGATGTAGGTAAGGAGAAGCTGTTATCTACACTTCAGATATATGATGTAAGAAACGTGTTTGGAATGTTAAGATAAATTACATTAAATGGGCTAAAGAGAGTAACTACAGCCCAGTTGTACATTTGTTGTTTGAATTTAACATTTGAAATTCTGTCAGTGTCAGTTACACTTCTACTTCCAGTGCAGAGTAAATACATGAAATTTATTTGCAGTCCCTTGAATGTATAATTTTGCTGTGTTTTCTGATGCAGACAGAGTATCTTAGATAAAAAAAACGAGGGTGGGGTTTATCTCTGCGCATTTCTATATCTTCAAAAGAAAATACAGGATAGACAACAGACATATTGTGACTATATTTGGTTTAATAGGCACATATTTACCGTTTGCCTCCGTTGCTGTTAGTTCAAACGGAAAAAAGTCCCAATTCGACATTCATCAGATACTGTGATGCTTTAAACATTAACAAACAGCATCTAGTGTGTGTCGTGGTTATAGACGTTGTATAAATGTAGCAAGAAATACTGCTTTTCTCTTTAGACAGACCAAACGTGCCCTGACGCTCAAGTCAAGCATCAAAAAATAGGAGCATGCATATTGTGTAGGACCAATGACGTCAGACCAGGGAAGGATTCAGAATGCCTGTCTGAAAAGTTAAATCTGAACTGTATGTTTTTTTCCTAAAAAGCAAACTATTTCTCTTAATCTGAGTTAAAAAAAACAAAACAAAGTTCAGTATGCAAATTCATAAAGGAAATGTGTAGGGATTTATTAACTTATTAGCAATTTGCTTGACAGAAGACATGGACTGGTCATGAAACTGCCATAATATTTATGTTTTATCTTACATCTGGACTAAAAATGGAAAGCCTGTTGTTCAAGCCAGGAATCACAGTCAACACTGGGGGCTGAGCACCCCTAAAGGTAAGATCTTAGAATCGCCCCTGCTTTTGAGCATGCCCATCATGTTCACATCAGAAGTTAAGTAGAGCATTTCTGGCCTTCATAGCTCTATAAGATACATGAAGAAAAGTCAATTTTCTGGTAATTTAAACAACATGGGCAATCAAAACATTACTGAAACAATTTAGGAGCTCCATAATGGTTATTTACAAACAGCCACTGAAGCAGCTGTACCAAATTCAAACAGATTAATCCAAACCTTTTTCAACACAGGGGAAAAAGTCCCATAAAGCCAGCTGAGACCATCCCCCCAAAAAAACAGGTCAGTCCCCATCCATTCCCATGTTAAGAGACACAGCACATGCAATAGCCTGGATCTGCCTCAGATAAATTACTTGCACATCCTGGTTGCAATGAACTGAGCCATCTGCTTCCGATAACCAAAGTGAGAAATGCAGAGCTTCGGAATAGTCCTACCAGTAATAGGTCGCCTCATCCATCTGTATGAATGTCCTCATTAAAGTATCTGATACCCCCTTGTGTTATTTTGATCAACTCAAAGCATATACCCACACCCTAATGCAATGTATTGAATTCCTTACATTTTGGTTCTAAAATATTCTTACTGGTCTAAATCTGGTTTACCTGGGTGATTTAGGACAAGCTCCACATGTCCCCAACATGTCATCATAATCCTACATGTGCTTCATCAACACAAGAAAAACTACTTTACCTGAGCTTCTTATGAAAACTATATTATGCATTCTATGAAATTCAAAACTTTTCTTGGGGTTATATAGACACATAAATACAGCTGGAATTAATTTAAAGGTGGGGCATTCTCAGATGGGCATGCTCTACTCAAAAGCATTTATGCTTTGGCTTACTAATGAAAACCATTCCTTTGAAGTAACTTAATCACACGGCAAGGGGAAAAAAAAGTTCAAGTCATGTAAGAATAAATAATGCTGTGTGCTGAGGTAGCACTTTGTCAAATGCTAAGCTCTGGGCTAGAAAAGCAAATGAAAATCAAAAGCTTTCCGAGAGCAGATTTGGGCCAAGTAGTTGCAATTTGATTCCTTTTATGTGATGAGCACTGGGCATAACACCCTCACGATTAATTTTCTTTCTCTGGAATAACCACACACATCCTTTCTATGCCTCATTTGAGGATTAAGGAAGCTAAGCAGTAATACAGTTTCAGGTTAAATGGATACAGAGTTATGGATGATCAAGCAAAGGAATTACTACGCTTTTTTCTTTGAGATTAAATTAAATTTATCTGCCTTCAATTTGAGCCTTTTGTTTTTGCCTTTTCTTTCCTGACAGGACTGTTTTATACTCTTACATTTAAGAAAACTAAACGGTAATTTCAGTGCTTATTTGGACAGCATTCTGTCGAGGCTTAAGTAAGTTAAAAGGATCTTTGGAAGCAAGCACAACCTCTTGCAATGCCTGAAAAGGCTGTAGGTTGGGGTTGCTACTACTAGATGTAAGTTTATTATTTTTACCAAGCACACACAAACATGTCCGTTAAAACGTTTCTTTTTCAGTCACCTTACAAATACAAATGTCAATATCATTTATTGGGATTTTGTGCAGTAGAACAACTCAAAGTAGTGCATAGTTGTAAGGTGGAGGAAAAAGTTAAAAACAAATGTTGAACCACCTTTAGCTTCCATAACCACTGCTCTTTTGGGATGTGTCTAGCAGCTTTGCATATCTAGAAAGAGAAATATCTGCCCTTTCTCTGTTTTTAATATAGTTGAAGCTCAGTCAGACTGGATGCAGAGCTTTTGCTGCAGATTTCCACACGCCTGTCCTTTGTTGGGCCATTCTAACATATGAATATGCTTTGATCTTAACCTCTGCGTTGTAGCTCTGGCTGCATGTTCAGGGCTGTTGTCCTGCTAGAACCCCAATCTGATGTCTGATGCAGCTTTTAACTTGTGTTTTCCACTATACTCCTTAATTTAGCTAAAACTATCCTCCCATATACTCTGAGCAGCTTCGCTGTACAAGATAATGTCGTCAATACCCTGTTTCACTTCAGGGATGGTGTGTTTAGGGGGATGTCTAGGGTTAGTTTTCTGCCACATAGAGCTCTTTGAATGTAAGGCAAAATTTTTAGTTTAGCTCCCATCTGACCAGAGCACCTTCTTCTACATGTTAGATGCGTCCCAAACATGGCTTGTGGCCAACTTTAATCAAGACTTCTTGTGGCATTCTTTCAACAGTGGTTTTCCTGTTGCCACTTTTTCATTTGCAGAGTGCATGGATAATGGTTGCCCTTTCCCACTTGAGCAACCTGAGCCATGGAAATTCACTGCACATCTTCACTGCTTCTCTGAGTAACACTCTCCTTGTCCAGACTGTCAATTTAGTTGAACAGCCATGTCTTGGTAGATTTTCAGTTGCACCATATTCATGAGATATTCAAAACGGTGGAAATTATTTTATAACTTCACCTGCTTTAAATTGCTCCACATCTTTAACCCTGACCTTTCTGCTTTGTTCCATCGATTTTCATGACACTGTTTGTTCTCCGATGTGTCTTTTTAACAAACGTCTGAGACCCCACAGAACAGCTGGATTTAAATTTACACACTGGTGATAACACACAATACTAATTACGTAATTTCTGAAGGCAATAGATTTCACTGGATTCTGTTTTGGACAGCCAAGAGCTAATACCACATTAGCCCTGGAGGAACTCTATCATGATCATAGCTGGGGACTTGCTAATCATGTAGAATTAAAATCTGTGCTCTACAAATTCATAAAGACAACAGTATATTAGACCAGGACTAGTGCAACATCCCAGAAGCATATAAGGCTGAAGCTTCTCCCCATTTCGGATTACCAGATCACATCTGTGGACCTAATCGTTGGCTACAAACCCCTTATCTGCAGAACTAGACCCTTCTTTATAGCCATTCAGGTTTGGACTAAAGAGGCACAGGGGATTGTGGGATGCCGTCTTCAAGAGCTAGACACAACCTATGCTACAAGAGTCCAGAAAAGGTCCAGAGGCATTGCCACAGATACCACCCACCCAGGCTATGCACTGTTTGTCCTTCTTCCATCAGGTAAATGATTCAGGAACATTAAATCAACCACTAATAGACTTGAAAACAGACAACTGCCAAAAGCTGTGAAGGCTATCATCTCCTGCTTAAAACCAAATAACCCACCAGCCCAGTTCAGTCTGCTACATGTTTAGAAACATGGTACTGGTTCCAAAGGTTCTTGATTTGATTTAGAACTACTTACACTGTCTAACACATTCTAATGTCTATTTGAACACTTTTAGTTCGCAAACATTAGCTTAGACATTCATACAGCTTGCTCAGTTCTTTAACTTGAATATTAAAATTTTTGCCAATGACTATTTGCACACTTTTCAACTTCTCAGGGCGTTTTTGTATGACACATTCATGCAGTTGCACAGTAATTGATATTGTCAGTAAAGTGATTGCTATCGGCCTTTTTTGAATCTATCTGAACCTGACCATTTAAATCTCATCAGATGCTAAGGACTTTTTGCACACTTTTAGCTTCTTAGGAAGTGCTGTCAGTAGATTCAACTTGAACACAATGTCCTGTTTTGTGTCTGTGTGTTATGTATGAATCTGTGTGAACTCTGAGCCGGTGTCTCACCAACATTTCATTATGGTTACATGATGATAGTAAAGACTCTTGATTCTTCTTTATTTAATTCAGACTTAAACAATATATTTTTTATTAGTCAATTTTTCTCTCACATAAAACACACTGACATTTGTGGTTGTAAAGTACTTTGAAGGGGGAAATATTTTTGACAAAGCATTGTAAATGTGTTTTCACATCACTGAAAACTGATGGTATATTTATACATTGACTTTGTTTAAAAATAATTTTAACTACTTGAACTTTTTTGGATCTGGGTCTGGGAACTTAGTTTGTTCTTTTTTAGCCTGGCATAAATCATGGCATGTGTGAGTTCAGCACAGTGACCCTGAACTCGGTTTTACCAAGAATAGATGATATAACTGATCTCACAACCTTAGGCCGATGAATGAAAATCTCTTAATAACAGCAATGAGAATCTCTACTCTTGTTACAGAGAAAAGATACATAAAACATTTTCAGCCTTGGACTCCCTAAGGAGTGAAAGCATTCACACCGCCCACAGCAACTGCACCGCCAGCCGTTTGATGGCTGATGTGAGCCAGCTGTACAGCCAGTGATGGTCGACAATAAACAGTAAACGCAGCTCTATCATTTGTTGTTAGTGGCTGCTGAGCTCTTTCATACGTTTGCTTTCAGAAAGAGATTCTCAGCCGGCCAACTGGAAAATCATCCCAAATCACTGAAGGTGAGCACTAAGCGACTCAGCTAGTGGAGGTTACTCTGCACAGTCAGGTCTGCTGTATGAATATGTTGCAGTTTAATAATAGTCTCTGCTTCAGAGTTCAATTTGCTACAAAAGCAGAACACAAGGGACAGAAATATATGTTAAAGGGAAAGAAGTCATGTTTACTTTAGGTATATTTCTGATAAGCACACATTTCATAAATGGGACACGGTGTGCCGCTTTTGGGATGCAACTTTTTTTGTCGCGGGTCCTGGGAGTCTTGTGACTTCAAAGCCCAAAATTATTCTAACCTATGTGCCTCAGCACAAGCTATTGCTCCCCTGCTTCACATTCTGATGGGGCGCAAAGAGCCAGCAGCCCCTCTGGCTCACATTCATCATCAAAAGCTGTTTGTATCTAGATCTAATTCTCCCTGCTCCCTCTTACTTGATAATATTTTTTGATTGCTTTAATCTGCTGCCCTGAAGCTCCAGATAAGTGTTAAATTGGTCCATGAAAAGCAGGTAATATCTTACCTGCATCAGATAACTCCCCTGGTGTCTTTTATTTTTCCTTTTCTCCTGTTCTGTTTTGTTTTTTGTATAAATTCAGATTAGTCATTTGCCGCGGTTGCATCATATGACTAGTCCATGAGAGCCCAAAAGTAGATTTCAACTGTCTTTAAACAACTCTGAAAACTGCAAATGAATAATCAATAAAATAGTTTTCACTTAAACTTTCAAAATATTTTTTGCTTTTTATGCTGCTTCACATTTACACAAGACAGTTACTATGTCCACAAGTGCTTTGAAAAAACCATTAAGCATAAATAAAATGCCGCACAACTGCATCTCATCATCACACATCTTTTAAAACTAGTTATTCTAACAACCTTTTAGTAATAAGATAGACTGTCTATAAAAGCCCATCTAGGGACAAGTGCTCTAAAGAAGCTCACGCTATAAGCACCATGACACAAGCATGGGACTGCTGTCTATATTATTGTGTGTCTGCCCCTGTCAAATAAATCTAATAGAAAATAACACTGGTGAGTATCAGCTGTTGTTAAGGGTGCTAAAAGGAAGATGATTTTTTGGAGACCTACAAAGTCTTTAGCTACCAGCTAGCTCACGATTTAACAGCAGCAATATACTATCTGGATGATTATGGCTGGATAAAAATAGCTCATCTTCACCAGAGGTGGGTAGTAACTAGTTACATTTACTTGAGTACTTTTTGAACAAAATGTACTTCTAGGAGTAGTTTTACTGCATGGTACTTCTTTTACTTGAGTAAATATTATGAAGACGTATTTCTTCTGTCATAGTTTTTAGGTGTTTGGCCTAATTGCTCACGAAGTGAGCCGCAGACGAAGATCGGAACGTCAGGTTCGGAAGCACACCAGGTATGGAGAACCTATCCGGGGTGGGTGAGTGGAAGAACGGACTCTGCAGTTCTCTACTTCTGGTGGAACAAAGTGACTGAGCAACAGGTGAGCTGGCAGGTGGAACAAAGGCGGGGAGCCCGAGCAGCACCACAGCGAAGAGCAGGCACGGTGAGCAGCTGAAGGAACCAGGGTGAATCCAGGGAAGGGAACTCTTGTCCGGCTTGGTAACACCAAGTGGGCTTGAGGGGAATGCCAGAGCAGGATCTGAGCAGTGGGGATTCGTGAACCAGTCTTCAGTGCACGGAGACTGCAGGTGCGGGCCACACCCACCTGTCAACTACAGTCACCTGTGAAGGAGAATTAGCAGAGAACAGACAGCACGGCCTGCAGAATCCTGACAGCTACTCTTACTTGAGTTAAATTTCTGGCTACTCTATCCACTGTGAGTAACATCACTTACTAATGAACAAACTTGTTTCAAACAAAAATGCACCAGAGAGGCACGACTGCAGTTTATATTAAGGTGAGACTTCTTGTTTTTACTTGAGCTTTGTTGTTTTAATGGTATTTTCAATCTGCTGAACTTATTGAGCCATTACAGGTCAAGTAACCACAGTATATAGTAGATATTGTTATTGGAAGTACTTTGCACTGTCCTAACTTACTGCATGTACATTAACTGCTAGGTTTCATAAGTTTTCTGTGAAAAACATTGTTTAGAAAAGTGTGTCTTCTGCCTGATTTTGTTACTCTGTAGTTTTTATTGTTTGTAAAGTTTTTTTATGTTACTCATTGAAATACCAGAATTTGTGCATCATTTAATATTTTTTTGCCTGACCAGCTCGATCAGTTTTAAATATTCAGTCAGTTGTTACTCAGTATTTGAGTATCCTTCTTACCAAATACTTTTTTCTCTTACTTGAGTAATTTCTTGGTTGGGTACTTTTTGCTTTCACTTGAGTAAAAATATGTTGAAGGAGTGCTACTCTTACTTGAGTAACATTTCTTGCTACCCTACCCACCTCTGCTCCTCACCTGTCTTCTCCTCCCACTCAGGACCATGTCACAAGAGTGCAGGGCTCTTCTGTCCTCCAGCGTGTGTGCTGTGTTCAGCCCCTCTCTGCTAGTCTGTGCCTCCACACTAAAGCAGAATGACACAAAGTTGCTGTGTTGTCTTAAAAGTACAGATATCTCATCATGCCTCTCACTTACCAGTTTTATGACCAAAAACTTTTTGGGAGCCCACATACCGACACAGTGCTTGGCAGCCTGCTTTCCTGTCTCACTTTTTTTTTTCCTTTTGTACAATGATTTTGACAGTAATAAACAACAAGGCACATAACATTTCAGTCACTGCATGTGCAGAGTGGAACAGGAGTATTTCACAAAAGGAACAACAAAAAAACTAAAGAGTAATGAAGAAAAAAACTTTCAATCAAGGGTCAATTAGTTTGTAGTGCTTTACCTGATTGATTAGCTCACTTGCATATTCTTTTTTATATAGTTTGGGGATTTGCAGTATAGTTTAAATTTGTTATAGGAAACATTAAAGATGAGAGGGAATGTTAGAAACTCAGATTTATGTATGTAAAATTTTGCCATGATTAGAATTGCATTCACCAGAAGGCTGTTCTTTTCATTATCAAGTAGAATGCTATATAAAACATCTATCTGACATAAACGTTACATAGAAACACTTTTTTGATCCAACCATTCTTCCAGCTGATTCCAGAATTCACATTCATATAATATGTGATTTGTGGTTTCTATATTATAGTGACAAGATGCACAGACATTAGTTTCAAATTTGAATCTTATTCTGAGGAATTCACAAGACGGATAAATATTATTAATTATTTTTAAATTAATTTCTTTTGACGTTGGCCCTATCAGGCATTTTAGATAATTTGTTATTAATTTTGTACTAGTAATGGGACCCATTTTTCTGCATTCCTGTATTCTACTATATTCCTTTGGATAGAGATCACTAGTTAACGTCTGTCTGATAAAGCTGTTGTTGCATTTTTTCTCAAGAAATTTAATATCTCCTATGAGTAAATTTGGGATCTTGATACCAAATTAAAATGAAGGACAACTTTTTTTGCCAAGAACAAGATTGGTTGGTAAGGATTGGTTTCAGGATCGCATTAATAACACAGTAGAAAATTGTTGGGTGACAGAAAAAGTTCCATTTTGAGCTAACGTCATTGTAGGATAGCAAGTGTCCGTTTATATCCAATAAGTCCATGACATGCAAGATATTTCTGTTCATCCGTTCTTTGAAATGAGGGGATCTGTTTCTGTGGAGAATGTATCTGTTATTCCAAAGTGGAGTCGTGTGAGGCGTGAAATTATGTTTGTACAGCATTCTCCAGTAGTCAAGCACTTGCTGGTGAAAACTAGACATTATATTCAGTTTTTTAACATTATAATCATATTTTAAAATGCACTATAAACTACCAGAAGGTATAAATATATTGTTGGGGAAAATAGGCCTGAAGTTTACAGGGTTTTTCAGATACGATTTAAGCCAATTTAATTTAACTGTTCCATTCATACAATTATAATCAATAGCTTTGAGGACTTCTCCAATATAGTTTTGAAGTAGAACAGATTTTTTAAATAATGTGCCTTAATATTCCAAATAAAGTTAAAATGTAATTGATTAACAGCCTTTACAAAGGATTGCTCTGGTGCCAAAGAATAAGTGGGATGGAGAATTCTTGAAATGCCCTCAACTTTAGTAAGTAAAATTCTGCCAGATATATGGAGATCTCTTTTTAGCCACAAATTTAAAAGTTTTACAATTTGCCAGTTTATTGTCCAAATTTAACAAGTCTCTTTATTTTTTATTTTTTGTAATAACTATTCCTAACTTGTTTTACTGTTATTTTGTAGCGGGTGTTTGAAGAGGAGTTTTTAATTACTTTTAATTAAAGTTCACATTTGTTAATTCAATTCAATTTTATTTATATAGCACCAATTCATGAAACATGTCATCTCAAGGCACTTTACAAAGTCAAGTTAGGAATATACGGGGTAATCAGAGCTCTGATATATGATGGAGCTTGATTATTAAGGGCTTTAACGTTAGAAGAAGAATTTTAAATTCTATTCTTGATTTAACAGGAAGCCAATGAAGGGAAGCTAAAATAGGAGAAATATGATCCCGCTTGTTGATTTTCATCAGAACTCTTGCTGCAGCATTTTGGATCAGCTGAAGGCTTTGAACTGCATGTTGTGGACTTCCTGATAGTAAAGAATTACAATAGTCCAGCCTTGAAGTAAAAAATGCATGGACTAGTTTTTCAGCATCACTCCTGGACAGTATGTTTCTAATTTTGGCGATATTCCGGAGGTGAAAAAAGGAAACTCTGGAAGCCTGTTTAATATGGGATTTAATATTTTTTAATATTTTTGTCTTGGTCAAAAATAACACCAAGATTTTTTACTTTATTACCAGAGGCCAAGTTAATGCCACCCAGATTAAGTGATTGGTTAAGAAGTTTATTTTTTGAGGACTCTGGCCCAAAGATTACAACTTCGGTATTGTCACAATTTAGATGCAGGAAATTTAAAGTCATCCAGCTTTTGATGTCATCAAGACATGACTGCAGTCGAAGTAATTGATTGGATTCATCAGGATTTATGGATAAATATAGCTGAGTGTCATCAGCATAACAGTGGAAATTAATCCCATGCTGTCTGATAATTTTGCCGATCGGAAGCATATATATAGTAAAGAGAATTGGTCCAAGGACTGAACCCTGTGGTACTCCACAGGTGACTCTAGAGTTTGAGGAAGATTTATTATTAACATGAACAAACTGGAATCTGTCCGACAGATAAGATTTAAACCAGCCTAATGTTTTCCCCTTAATTCCTACAGTATGTTCAAGTCTTTGTAGGAGAGTTAAAGTTGAGAAATAGACCAGACTGCCTGTAAAGTTATGGGAATTTGTGATTCATTTTTAAGAAAGATTGTTGTGCTGCCTGCATACTGGCTAATAATACCTTTCAAAAATAGGCAATTTTTAAGGTGAATGTCAAGCGTTATAGCTATGATCTATATGCATATATTCTATTGCTATGATGAATAATCCTGGATTCATGGGGCAACCCTGAATAATACCTTTGTTTAGAGCAAAGCGACTGACGGTAGAGCCACTGCACTTGTTCTATCATTGTAAAGAATATCTATTATATTAATAAATTTAGGCCCGTAACCAAAGAGCTTTAGCGCTTGTGTTAGAAAGGGGTGCTCTATCACAGGGGTGTCAAACTCATTTTGGTTTAGGGGCCGCATACAGCTTAATCTGATCTCAAGAGGGCCACACAAGTAAACTCATTGCAAGATTAAATAGAACTAATAAAAGTTGTTGTTGATTTTTATATTAAATTAATTTCACTTTTACACAATATATTATGAATAACCTCAGCGTTTTTAAGAAAAGTATGTGTAATTTCAACAATACTTTTACTCAGTTAAACATTTACTTGTGCATTATGCATAAGAACTGATCACAGTGAGTGTACAATGTTGAAAAACATGTATTCACATTTTTTGGAACTTAAAAACACTGTCCTGCATGACAAAATACATCAAATAGATAAAAATTAAGAAATTATTTAAAATCAATTTTCCACATCTGAAGCTCAGTGCTACCATCTGATGATTAAAACACAGCGCCCCTCGTGGACAATATAGGAACTGCAGATTTTCAATTAAACAAAGTACATGTTTTTTTCAATAATTGTTTTATCATTCTCTTCCTTTTATCTCCTCTTTCTTTCACCTTTTCTTTTTTTCATCTTGTTCTTCCTTTCATCTCCTACTTTCCCATTGTAGTGTCCATATCATTTGAGATATTCCCCGCATGAATCATAATAAAACTATTCACATTCATAAATCAAGCAGAGCACTATGGCAAAAGCAGTACTGCTCCACTTGTGAAAGTCAAATCTGATGAGCTCTTTTTGGCATTAGGACAACAATTCTTATTGCCACATTGCCAGACAGGACACTGGAAAAAAAAAAAAAAAAAATTGGTTAAATTGTTCGGCGGGCCGGAGCCGGCCCGCGGGTGGTATGTTTGACACCCCTGCTCTATCATATCAAAAGCCTTTTTGAAATCTTCAATAAATTCCACATAATCAACGATATCCAGCACCAGACGTACATTGTTATGTATTGATCTATTGCTCATAAAGCCAGTCTGAGTCATGTTAATAATTTTGGGAAGAGTAGATTTTAGCCTTATGGAATAGATGTGAGCTAAAAGATTATAGTCATTATTTAAGAGTGTAATTGGTCTGAGATTATCTAATTGCCTTTTGTCTTTTCCAGGTTTTGGAATAAGAACAATTACCCCTTGCTTCATTGTAGGTGGAAGATCTTGATTATTAATTGCTTCCAAAAGACTTAGCAAGCAAATATTCTCTTAAATCTTCCCAAAAATGTTTGTAAAAAAATTGAAGTCAGCCCATCCAAGCCTGGGGATTTGTTTATTTTAGTTTACTCATAGCTTCATCTAATTCATGCTGTGAAATTTCAGAGTTGCATAACTGTACAGATTCTGTTTTAAGTTTAGGTACTGTTAAGATGGGGTTTCACCGGCTTGCTGTTACATGTCTATTAAAAACCCATCTTTCCCAGTTCCGGATTTGGCTATAAATGGGGAAGCATTAATCAGAGGTAAAAACAGTTTGAATACATATTTAATTCATAGAAATTAAATATGGAGACAGAGTACATACCATTTACAAGATGTTGTTCTCACCGCGGTGGATAAATCTGTCTGTCTGTCTGAAGTAGGTTTTACCAAGACAATCCTTTTATCAACGTCTAAACTCCTCCTGCATGGCTCAGTGGGAGGATGACTGACCCCCTCTCCTGCTGACCACCCCCTCGGGGCAATAAAACGCCCTGTTATTCTACCCAGCAACAGAGAAGGGAGACACCCCCACTAAGATATATTTTTTAATTCTCAACAACTCCCTCTGTTTTGATTAACAAATCAAACCAATAACTAGGCTAAACTAAGTCCATGTCTTGAAACCCTTAAACAAAGTGTAAATAGTAAGATGTAATATTGTAACCCACTGTCCCCTCTGTTGGCGACTTATGAAATCAAATGAAGTTCAAATGTTCCCCTTAAATGTAAACTAACCCAAGTATAAGCTAAAAAGCTACTAAACCTATCCGAATCTCTAACCTACTAGAATTAAGAAAAGTAAGCACCTTTATCCGAGAGGTGCAAGGCTATGATATCTTTGCAACTACCAAAAACTATTATATGATCTAAATATGACTTTAAGAGTCCTAACCTAGATTAACAAAATGCTTCTTAGAAATAAAGATAACCCATGAAAGCACTACACTCAGATCAAACCACAGAATAAAAAGATTATCATGCAATGCAGAACCAAGATTCTAACGATACTAATATTGAACACCTTATGAATATGGAACTTATAAGACATATGCAGTGATTACAAAAACTCTCATTTTCTTTTTTTTCTCTTTTACAAAATGCATTCAATTGTTGTCATGATGTCTTGCATCTCGGAGATGTCTTCTTCTCGCCTTTAAAGAAGATGGTGTAAAGAGTCAGTGTTCCAACCGCGGTCTCCACAGAACTGTATGTTAATCTTTATTAAAAATAAAAAACGAAAACAAAATAAAATTCCAGCTGCCCCTCCGTGGGTGGCTATCGGCGCCTCGAGCTGCCCCGTTGCCGGATGGCACGGGTGGGTGGCAGTTGAAACCCTTCCAGTCAGCCAGTCTGACCCGAAAGCTGGTCCGGTGTTGTTCCCCTTGGATCCTCTATGTGGCTGGTACACATGACTCTGGAATCAGATGGGCCCCTGACCTCTGGCCCACCACATCTGCCTGTTGATGACCTTAGCTTGTACTCCCATTCAAGGTCGGGGGTCGGTGTACTCCCTTCACATTACTGGACTCTCCTAAGTTTACATCTCCAATACAACCTGAAACTTACACGACAATCTTTTAGATATCAAATGTCGTGTGCTACCTGTAATTCCGGAGGTTGACTTCGGTCCCGAAAAGCTCCTTTCAGTCATATGGAATCATATCCTGTAATGAAATTAACTGAACACTCCCACAAGAAACACACTTCACATCTTCCATTGTTCCATCTCCATCCTATTTTAGAAATGTAATAGTTAATGAGACATTTTATTGCAATTCCTCTTTCCTGACGCTGGGCCTCTGATTGTCCTGCAAAAGAATGCCTGCACAAAAACTTTATACCTCCGGTGGGAATCGCCATGTCTGTGGAATCCAAAATTAGTTAATTTAATTTGAAATCAAAGTACATTTTCCTGTAAGAATGTCAGAATGTTCTCTGGATTAAAGATTAAAGATTACCATTCAGCACTCCACTCCACACAAAACCTTTCAGCAGTCACCACACCTCACTTCTGTACCATTTACTCAGATGTCTATGCTGTAAAAAAGTTCCTATTTTTTTTTCTTATCATTTTATCCAGTTGTTACAAATCCTGATCCAGTTTACTGCAACAGATATACGTGGCTTTGAATCCTTAACAAACCTTCCTGACACACCAATGGTTTTAAAGTAAACTAAATATGCATTAAATTACCCTCTGTTTATCTCTGTTTTATCCAGTTTTTTGTAGTTTATGTAGTTTTTCTGTTTAATTTAACATTCACTTTATTGTCCTGCCTAAACTGTTTAAGCCTTTTTCCAAGAACCCCCTCATAGAATCTGTCTCTAGCAGATACGTGGTGTCTGACACTCCGCTCATTAAATGTAATGTATGGTTCCGGTCTGTTTTGGGAGTCACTTAACAAACATTCCAGAGAGCCATGGGTAAGGTCTTTTGTGGGGGGTTTCTCTTTGTTTAAACAACCGTTATCTGATTTACAACGCAGTTACATACCTCCGTGGTGTCCTGCACAAGAATCCTTCCTCCGAAGTACTTGTGCCAAGGGTTGATATAAAGTTTAAGATCTGAATAGCTTTACAATATAGTGTTATCATATAAATGTTTATGTCATATCCCTCTGCTTGGAACAAAATTAATTTTGTTACAAAACATTAACAAAGAATAGTATTAGTCACCACAGGGAATCAATTAACTGCAAATAATTATCTGAATTGAAGTATGAAAAACACTGCCCTATATCCTGGATTCAGATCAAAACATAATGCAATTTCATAATCCCACAGATCTACAAGAAGTCCTCCAAAAAGATCAATGTACCCATTGAAATAATGATTATTCTAATGTGCTCACAGCAAGTTGATGGTATGAAAATGCTGAACGTTCCAAGGTACTTACATACTGATAAAATATTGGGTTTTACGTGAATAAAACACCTGGTAACGGCAAAGTCTGGTGAAAATCTGATAAGTTTTAGCATGCAACAGTTATATTGTACAATAGAAAAATCTCAATACTTGAGAGCTATTTAAGAAAGAACCTAACAGATCCGTTTAACCTATGTTGTTTAAAAACAGAATGTCCCAAGCAGGACACATCTGTGCTTACCGAGAGGCCCATGTAATAAACCTGTCCCCTCAGGACGTCGCAACCCCCTTGTGGAAATTTATGACATGCAGTTGTTATCTAGAACTCACAGAAACCTAAGTAGAAGTGGAGCACGTGAATGTATTCCCACCCCTGTGGATTGTCTGCCCATAGAAGATATGGTAAAATACACCTGCTACTATTTAATTATGAGCAATATGGTCCTGGACATAATAGAATTAAAACTCATGTTTAAAAGGAACATATCAGTTATATAGTAAAAAAATTTTAAGAGACAGTAGTGTATTTTTCAAAACCGCAAACCTGTAGTGTTCGTATCTGCCCAATCGGCTGCCTTAAGAAATGTTTGACCCAACTCCAGTTCCATTTGCCTAGGAGCTCAAACATGGAGACACAGAAAAAATATTAGAAATCACATTCGATAAAATTTGGTCAGAAGAATATTGCTAGAAATAACAGTCTGAATTACCTTAACAAAAAAAAATGTTTGATACCAGGCTGCGGCACCTGAGATGGACTCGAATTGTCATGTGACAAATCAGGCAAACACGAGATGGAGGTGAGACTTCATATTCAAAGGCTTCCATGCATGGAACTGTACATCTCTTCCCCCAGTGTGGCAGTAGGTCGCTGCAACGTCTCTGCAAGCACCTCAGTGACAAAGTCTCAGTCCACAACTCAGTGTTTGATGAAACAGGTGGCTCCAATGTGCGCAAAAATTCATACAGTCACTTCCCCTGACAGCTTGGAATCTGCGCTGTTGATGAGCGCTGGCCACTTCTCAAGGGTGAGGGAACATTGTTCATGGGTGCGTTATCCCTTTGCTGGGGTACCGACCTTCCGGATGGGAGCTCATGCCAGGATTTCATGCCAGGATTTAGTGATGCGAAACAGTCCCTGGCCCAGTGCCCAGAGAGACCACATTTAAAGCAGATGTCTGTAGATGGTCGAAAAGTTCTGACATGTCCGCCCCGTCTACTCGGTCTCCTGGTCCTGTCTCCATGTCTGCACTGATTGCCACAATGAGATCCGCGTCCATACACAGGAACAGCAAATCTGGAATCAAATACAGAACAGAAAAGCGGAGGAGGTGGCCCCCCTCCATGAATGAAGTTAGACTGTGGTGGAACCGTCAGGGTCTGAGCACCACATGATACACCCGCAGAGACAGTTCTTTGTGTCATCTCCTGCTTTCTCTTGGTCACTTTCCGCCTTGCTTCTAGTAATTGTAATTTAAGTAATTGAAGTTGCAAGTCCTCTAAGTCCTGCTTCAACTTCCTGTCCTCCCTTTGAGCCACATGCAAATAGTCGATCAAACAGGTTTCCCAGCGAGCATACGAACACCCAGGTATATCAGGATTTTGTTTCATAAGCAGGGACACTAAAGAAGGAACCCCATCCAAAATTGCACCTCTAAATAATTCACCCAGATTGGAGCAATTTGTTTTAGGATCCACACCCGTGTGTTTGATCCATGTCTCTGCAGCTTGAGTTATGTAATCTGCAGGACGCTGTCGTGGGTCCCAGTCAAATTTAGGAAGCTCAATTGATGTGGATAAAGGAAAGTGCTGTGTAATTGCAACTTCCAAGGAAGAAATTACTGAAGACAATAAAGTTTCATCAGGCATATGAAACGTTTGAGCAACCTTTTCAATATCCGTTATTACAGGCGCAGACACAGAAAGTCTTAAAATGGCTCTAAACTCACCGAGAGCCAGTTGTGAGCCTTTGGTTAAATTTCGTAATTCAGCCAGCCATGTTCGACCACCAGCACTGATACTGGGGAGTTTATTCACCAGAAGTTGCATGTTACCAAGTGAACAACTAGAAAACTCCTGTGTTCTTAAATAACTGCGTGACAAGGGCATCTGCATTTCGTGGGACTATGAAAATGTGATTACATACAATGAATACTATGGGGACCGTCCTGCGATGATCCCGTAATATGTTCTGAATCTACTAGTTTCTGCCGTTCTGCAATATCAATATCTATAATAAAACAATGCAAACCAATAACATTAGTCATAAATTCCTCAATTTTAGCTGCTTCATTTGAGGATAACTTCAAAACTGACTCATGACTAAATGCAGTGTTAACAAAATCGATCAAATCAACCGCAATATCAGTTTGCACACACTATTAAGGTACAGTTTAACCTTAACTTCTAACTCTGTGTAGTTCTGCTTACTTGTGTTTTTCCCAGGCCTGCAAATGAGCAAAAGTTTATAGGGTGGCTATTTCCTGCTCCCTATTAATCAGCTAGATTTAAGTCTGATGAATTATATTTATTTATTTATCTATTATAACTAGGGCTATCAAACAATGAAAACCATTTAATCACTATTTAATCGCAAATTATATTTCATGTCTGAAAGTATATATATTCATTAGGCATTTTAAAACGCTATTTTGCAATAGATAATGCTAGTTAAAATTACACTCTAACAGAAGGCATTTTCCCTTTTATGTGTTTTCCCAATTTATAATGCCTCAAACAGATGTTCAATGTCCTGCCAAATTTTTTAACAACTTTTCCAAACTTCTAACCACTTTCTAACTTTTAGGCTACAGTTCAAAATAAAAAGTTTTCTCCAAAACTCACCAAACTGCAGGCCGTGGTCTCTCTCCAATGCAACTCACCCAATCAGCTTGCAGCCAATACCTCAAACGTTTTACTGCATTGAAATTCTCCTGCACTTCAACAAACATTATTAATGCATCGACCTATTTTCTAATGATTTCCAAATTCCCCTTAGTTTTTCACCCATATTTTTACTTATCACTTTTACTTAACAAAATTAAACTGCACCCCAGTCACTGCTGTTATCTGCAGTCCCATGCACGCGGAGAAATTCACACCCTCATGAAGACACACACACACACACACACACACCACTCTCCGCTGAGTTGCAGGGTCCAACCAATCTCTCCTTCTCTCAAAACCATGGATCCCATATTACCGAGACATTCAAAACATCAGACAAGACATAACAAATATAACATTTAAGACAGACAGCCTTGCGCGCGCAGAGGGTCCTCTCCTTTTAATACCCTTCCACTCGACGAAACGTTTCCTTATGTTAAAATCTCCTCGTCTAATCGTCGTGTTCACGAAAAACCCCGTTTTTCGAAAACTAGAAAACAAACTTCTATTTGTTTCCCTGGAGCTCCTTTTTTTTTAATCTCTTATCTTTCTTTCTCTATCACAAACCTATCCCCTGCTTCTTTATGAGTGTCCCAAGTTCTCAAGAGGTAGCGCAACACCTCAGCCATAAAATTACCAGTTTGACAGTCTGGTTGTCGTTGGCCAATCCCCGAACATATCCCTTTTTTTTGTCTATATTTTTATCTTTTTTATTTCGTTTTATTTTATTTTTCGCCTCACCATTTCAAGGCTTCTTGGCATTTAGTTTAATATCCAATTCTAAGTTTTTCTGACGTAAACAAACACATAAATCCCATTCAATCATTTCTCGGTTTCAACATAAATTCCATTCAAACCTAGTTATACCGTTCAGCCTCTGATATTTTGAGAATTGAGTCTCTTAAACCACAGCATCACTTAATTTAGCCTACACATCATTTTGCCAATGGAGAAAAATCTCCTTACTTTTTTTCGGTCGACCGGTGATGCTGCAGAATTAGTCCTCTTTTCGTGTCCAATTTTCAAACAGACCCTCACTCACAGCCAAAATCCGAGGGGTTTCGGCACCATGTTAAGATGGGGTTTCACCGGCTTGCTGTTACATGTCTATTAAAAACCCATCTTTCCCAGTTCCGGATTTGGCTATAAATGGGGAAGCATTAATCAGAGGTAAAAACAGTTTGAATACATATTTAATTCATAGAAATTAAATATGGAGACAGAGTACATACCATACTGTACCGATCCGTTGTGGTGAAGAGAGAGCTGAGCCAAAAGGCGAAGCTCTCGATTTACCGGTCGATCTACGTTCCTACCCTCATCTATGGTCACGAGCTTTGGGTCGTGACCGAAAGAACAAGATCCCGGATACAAGCGGCTGAAATGAGTTTTCTCCGTAGTGTGTCTGGGCTCTCCCTTAGAGATAGGGTGAGGAGCTCAGTCATCCGGGGAGGACTCAGAGTAGAGCCGCTGCTCCTCCACGTCGAGAGGAGCCAGTTGAGGTGGCTCGGGCATCTGGTCAGGATGCCTCCTGGACGCCTCCCTGGTGAGGTGTTCCGGGCACGTCCCACCGGGAGGAGGCCCAGGGGAAGACCCAGGACACGCTGGAGGGACTATGTCTCCCGGCTGGCCTGGGAACGCCTTGGGATTCCTCCTGAGGAGCTGGCCCAAGTGGCCGGGGAGAGGGACGTCTGGGCCTCCCTACTGAAGCTGCTACCCCCGCGACCCGACCCCGGATAAGCGGAAGAATACGGACGGACGGACGGACGGACGGAGTACATACCATTTACAAGATGTTGTTCTCACCGCGGTGGATAAATCTGTCTGTCTGTCTGAAGTAGGTTTTACCAAGACAATCCTTTTATCAACGTCTAAACTCCTCCTGCATGGCTCAGTGGGAGGATGACTGACCCCCTCTCCTGCTGACCACCCCCTCGGGGCAATAAAACGCCCTGTTATTCTACCCAGCAACAGAGAAGGGAGACACCCCCACTAAGATATATTTTTTAATTCTCAACAGTACATTGTATGAGAATCGGTGAAAAACAAGATTTATAAAGATGTGAGTAATATGATGAGATTTCTTTTGCTATTATGTCAGAATCAGAACATTCAAAACCATTTATGAGCAGTCAGCTATAATTTTTAGCAGTAAGCAGAATTTTCTTGTCCTTTCTTCTATCCATTGTGCTTTGGATCTAATATATGCCCCATTTGCTTTGGCTTAATAAAAATTATCTAATTTGAAATGTAGATCCAAAATGTTTTGTTTTTGTTCATTTGAAGGATTTGTAAGATTGCAATGTTTGTTTATGTCCCAAAGTAAATCCTTTTCTGTTTTTCTTTTGCTTTCATATTTATTTTTGTTGTTGTTGCTAAAACTAATTGAGTATTGTCTTATTATATATTTCAAAAACTCCCATTTAAAACAGGAGGATTGAAGATTGGTTTTGTCTTTATTGGGCCCAGATGGTTCAATCATTGAACCTTTAGGTAAACATTGAAGGTTATTTATTACTGTTTCTTTAAAAGGATTCATTTTTCAAAAATTATACTTCCACAGAACAACTAGAGTGGTGCAGAATAAAAGTATTAGTTTTACTAAAATAAAAAATAAATAGTATATAAACAATTGTTTACACAATAAACAAACATTGTTTACACTACTAAACATTCAAGATAGCAGAGAATAAAGTTTTCCTATGGACAGATGACAGATCCACCATTTTTTTTCTACTTCAGTGGTTTTAAAATTGTAGGCAGCCATAATGTTGTACCTGTGTGCATTAATTTCTACTGATTTCTGTCATCCTGCTCATGAGGCTAGGATTCCTTATAAGAAAAGTCCAGTTTTTCCTGTGTACACGACAACAGAAACCAGGACGTTTTCGAACTATTACACCCTGGAACCTTTTTTCAAACTGTACCGTTCTCAGAGAAAACATTCGCTGTTGCAAATAAACAGTACAAACGCAACCAAACTATTTTGTTTTCCCCAGAAAATGTTATTGCATAAATGGGGCCTTAGTCTGGCCTGACATATACACACACACATGTATATATACACACATACATACTGTACACACACACACGCGGACATGGGTTCGTTCTGTCTTCTGAAAACCCAGAATGGAACTCTGACAGGTTCCATTCTGAAGACCCAGAATTCAACCAAGACAAACAGTAGATGTCTAAAGACAGTTTAGAGTTAAACTGCAGTAGGTCGCGGGTGAATCGTCAGCGTCAAGGGCAGGAACCTCTGGAAATGGAGACAACAGGTTAGTGACCAGGTTCTACGGGATGAGACAGTTACTGACTTAACGGTCTCTAACCTTCTCACAATCCGGGGTTTTACGGGGAAGGTGAGTGCAGGCTCCGGTTGATGGGACAGGGCGCTGTCAACCCTTAGTGTGATCCAGAATCCGGCCAGAGAAACTCTCAGGTGGATCTTGCTGAGAACTCTGTGGTCAAAAGACAGGCGGAGGGCCAGAACCGTGATGGCAACATCAGGCAGGATGATCAAGGGGAATTTCCAGAATCCGAAGTCCGAGAGAAGGTCCAGTGTCAGAGCCACGTAATCCAAGATCCAGGGAAAATCCAAAACAGAGTCCGAGGCAGAGTCAGTGCACAGAAACAGGTCCGGTAACAGGCAGGCAATCAGGTCCGGCAGGGGTCAGGCAGGTTCAGAGAATCAGAAGGCAGAACAGGTCAGGAAACAGGCAGGCAGGTAAACAGGATACAGAACGCTGGATTAGACTCACCGGTGGCTCGTAATAATCTGGCACTAGTGACTGGTCTGAGGGTTGGTTTTATAGTGAGAGGTGCAGGTGGATCTGATGAGAATTTGATGAGAACGGGGTTGATCTGCACAGGTGTGTCAGGTGGAGAATCAGACCAGCACTAGTGCCAAGATCATGACAACCGGTTTAGCAATACATGCTGTTGGTCTTTATGAGTTTCAGGATAAAAGACATAGGGTACACATGTACAGTCAGGGCAGTTTGCCATAATCTGATGATGTGATTGGATTAAGTCTTTAGATGGATGCTGTTTGGATTAGCAATCTGCATGAACCTCTTGTGTCATTCTAAAAAAATTACATTCCGAGCATTAACCGATCACAATATTCCGACCAACATGTTTATACAATGCATTTTAAATCCGATTGAAAATGTAAACTTTTTGAAAATTTGTTTCTGCTTTGAACGGTAGCCAGTCTATAATCTAGACTATTCTGTTCTCCACTGCATTGGCAGCACCAACATCAGGCATTGCTGAGTCAATGCCTTAAACCTGTGGCTCGAACTGATAAGCCTCAGGTCCATTGGGCTCCACAAAGCCTCCCTCAACCTCTGGTGACGAGGGGAGTGAAAAATCTTTTACCTCAACAGACCAATCCGTGGCGAAACTACCAGTGCCGCTTCATGTTTCAGTATGTCACCTCAAAATAGCTGTCAGTTTCCCTTGTCCTGATCACAATCCCCTCCGCTTATCCCAACACTTGACCATGCCCCTCATTGTCTCTTGGGACTGCCCACTTCGGTAGAATTTTTCAAAATTTGTCTGGGGCTGGGGTTTCGCTTTTACATTGGGGTCAGTTCCACTTTAAAGAATAGTTTATTAAGAAAATTATCAAAAAATATTTCCTTAGGAATAATCATTGGAAAAATCTGTATCAGTGTTACAGCAATCAAAACCTTTTTATAATTGTTGGCCAGGTTTTTGCATGCTTCTTTGGGTATTTTAAAAAAATTATCTTTGGTAATAAGCTCAAAGACTTTGAGATTGGAAGACCTCCGTGCAATCACCCTGATTTTTAGCGTCCTTCACAGATTCTCTATCAAATTCTGGCTAGAACTCTGACTGGGTCACTCCAAAATGTTTGTAGTACTTTGAGTCAGATGAAACATTGGTAAAAATAATAGACTATGTTAAAACTAAATCTGTCATGGGTATAAATACTTTTGGGCTTAACTATAGATAAAAAAAGACTTGAGGTTTCATAAATTGTAGATATGCCAGACCATACAGCCAGATAACAAAGTATGACTGCAACTTCAGGTTTTATGCAGTGACTGTTCAGTGATTACGTTAAAGATGCATAGTGCAAGTTTTGAAGTTAAATATTATTTATTTTCTTTCCCATGCATGCCATTACAATTCCCTGATGTGTAAAATGACATTTCCTCTATTTTCCGTTGTCTCTATAGGCTGGATTAGTCAGTACATGAGAGAGAGATCCTCTGGGCGTGGGTGTAGCTTGACTTCTTTCAGGATTATTGCACGGGTTATAGCACAGTGTATGAAATAGATTATTGCACATTAGTTATTGCACATTAGTCATTACAGTTATGGTTACAGTTATAGTGCAGCATTGTATAATCTGGTAGCAGCAGGGATGAATGACCTGCGGTAGCGTTCCTTTTTACAGACAGGATGTCTAAGTCTGTCACTAAAGGAGCTGCTCAGCTCCTCTACAGTCTGATGCAGGGGGTGGAAGGTTTTGTCCATGATGGATGTGAGCTTGGACAACACCCTCCTCTCAGCTACTTCCTCCACAGAGTCCAGAGTGCAGCCCAGGACAGAAGTGGCCTTCCTCACCAGTTTATTCAGCCTCTTTCTGTCCCGCTCTGCGCTGCCAGGGGACCAGCAGACGACAGCATAGAGGAGGGCTGAGGCCATAAAAGGTCATAAAAGGTTTTTAGCAGAGGCCATGCTGCTTTAAATTGGAACCCTTGAATTTTTGTGATGGAATTTATTGTTATTAGTTCAGAAAAGAATTAGATTCTTCCCTGGGATTTGGTTGTATATTATTTCAGTGTGTTGCGTTAAGGTGTCTCAGCCTCTGTGACTCACAGCACACTCATTTTTCTCTCTTTCCCTCCTGTGGGTTGCATTTGATTCAACACAGAGGCTGACAAAGTACCAAACAAAAGCTGAAATATTCAGGTCAGTTCATAAGCAGAAAAGGAATGTCTATTATTTGTAGGTAGTCAGTTAGGCCTAATTTATGGGGGTTTTAAGTAATGGCTCATTTTGAGTATCATTTTTTAATACACTTTCTCACGGTTGAAACCTGATAAATACATAAACTGTATAAAAAGACAGAGACACTTTTTATACAGTCTTTAATTTGGGCTAGACATGGAGCGGTGCATTTGAATGCAAAGTTTTGCTTCATACTCCACTGACTAAGGTCAGGCTCTCTAAGATGTGTGTTTGTTTTTTTATTTAGTTTTTCTTCTTTTTCATTACGTTCTAAAATTCAATAAAGAAATTGATGGGGAAAAAAGTTTAATGCTCTATATTTCAGTGCCCCCATTAGATCAAATAATTAATATCCAAATTCATTACAAACGAGGATTGAACTTTCATCAGTGCAGACAGAACATCAGTATCTTGCTACATGAAATTTGATAATGTTGTCGTAATGTTCAAGTAAAAATTTTTAATTTTGGTAGTAGCAGTGCATCTGTATTAGGGTTGGACGATAATTCAACAACAATGTATATCGATCAATAGACGTGTAGTTCAATAAAAAAAATTGGGTCAATAAAAAGTTCTATTAAAGAACAGTGCATTCCAGTCAATCATGTATAGGCTAATACTACAGTCATTACATCCTCCCAACCAATCACAAACACAGACCGAGGAATGCTCCATCACCAAGCTTCAAAGAGTTCAGAGAGCACGTGTTGTTTTTTTCTTTTTTTAAGATTTAAAGTTTAGGTAAAAAGTAGGTTGAATAAAGGGTTGTGTTTGAATCCATTTATTTAAAATTCATTAAGTCATGAAGCAACAGCATAGAATGGCCAGGGCTGCAATTAAAATATTTGGTTTTTAATTTTTTGATAATTATCAATATCGATCAATCTGATTTCTATTTTATCAATATGCTTTTTGTTAAAATATTGTCCAGCCCTAATATGTATGCTGTTGTTGTTTTTTTTTTTTGGGGGGGGGGGACTTTAAGGTAGAATATTCATGCCAAGGGTTTTTATTTATTTTATTTTATTTTACATATCCAAAATGTGACCAAATTAAGCATGCCACAGAACGATACACACTGACAATGCTTGAACATTGTTTAGTTAAAGCTTTGTATTGTTATATGCCATTGAAATGCACAGCAGATACAAAATGAAGATATCACTGTGCTCCTAAAAACTAATTGAGGTACCAAAAGTTTTGGTTAGTTTTCAATTAAGCGTCAGATAATATTCCGCACAGTAAAATCACTCAATCAATTCATCTTTATCCTTCCAGCGGAGGTCGTTTGGTCAGATGCCTGACTCATCACTACTCATCATCAGAAAGTGTGGGAGTAGAAGCTGAGGCCTACAGGTAAATAAATTCAACCCACTACTTCTCCCCACTTCCAAATACAGTGTTCCAAAGGCATTTTATGCACTTTACCTTAAGCAACTTAATAGAAAAACCTTTATAAACCACAGTATCTGTGTGATGCAAATGATACACAAATGCACCACTCACATTCATCACTCTTATTCCTGAAAGAAAAGACGCTAACGGCAAAAGCAGCTGGAATTCTGTGTTATTTCCTTTTGTGTTGACCGACTGCAGTAAGATAAAATAGGGATTGTGGAATGTATTAACTTTGATCCGTTTCATACACTTTTATGAAGGTTTAACATGTGTTTATATGCTTTAATATGCTTTTAAGATAGCTGGCAGAAAGCTTCAAAACCGGGCCTGTTGGTAAAAGAATTTGGAATTCTTGGAATTTGCAAGACGGGTTTCTATCTTGCCCAACCTTTTGTTGGTAGCACAAGGTTCGGGGTTGTGGTCAGCGGCTTGCAGGCGATGACCGGAAGAACCAGTACAGTGGGCAGCCAAAGAAGCAACCCCATATAGGGTAGAAGTATTGTTAAGGTGTGTCATTTGCTCATGTAACAGTGTGTGTCATTCGCTCATGTAACTCTGTGAGACCCTCCCCTTTGAAGTTAATAAAAAGAGCCTGCACAAGGAAGAGGATAGAGTTGTTGCTCGCAGGGGTTGGCTGGTGCAACTTCTCTCCTTTTGCAAAGGTAAAACTTCAATTCTGTTTCCTTGGCTAAGTTTTTGTTGCACTCTTAAGTCCTACACATGACTCAACGGACCCGGGGAAGCAAGCGGCTTCAACAATTTGGGGGCTCGTCCGGGATTCAGGGTGACAGGCTGAATTGGACATCGGACTGGGACGAACGGACGCGGGACACAGGCTAGCCACAATAAAAAAGGTAAGCAGAACCTGTTTTATCGAATCTGCATTTTCGGCTTAGAAGAATATAGGCTAAATTATATGTGTCCCAAGTCCTTGTAGACCAAGTCTGTTAAATTAATTATTTGGAGTGCCATGGAGCAGTTTTGAATAAGTGTGGTTCAGAGATGTATAAATAGAGTCTTGAGCGTGGCAGCTCGCTTTTGCTGGGTTAGAGGCCCGAGGACTAAGAAACCTCGAATTCTACATATAGATTGAGAGCAAGACCAGGCAAAATACACATTGTATGAATGCGGAGATTTAACAGGGGGTAACTCTGTGAAACTCCGATTACAGACGTATAGAGTTCTGACATAAAATGACAGAACTAAGAACAGAGTAGAAAATAATAAGTTGTGCGGGATAACACAACAAGAATAAGTCCTGTGCGTTCAAGAAATCTTTTTATAAGGAACCGTGACCTGCCATAAAACCAGGAAGACCGGAATGAGCCGTGAGCTGGAACACACACAACCAGCAAGACCGGACAGGGAATAAAGATTAAAAATAAATAAATAAATAAACCGTGAGCTGGACACACACAACCAGCAAGACCGGGCTAATTTAGCGGAAAACAGTGTGAATGTTAAGAGTGTGACTGGGGAAGACGCCAAGAGCGAGCGATTCCCATTGCGGGTTTTAAGGCAACATAACATTGTGTAGTATAAGTGATTGTGTAGTATAAGGATATATTATAAGTGAACAATATATACAGATTTCATAATGGAGGGTGAATTTGATAGAGAGACTCATGATGATGGGTGGGGACCCGATATTTTGTGGAAATCAGCAGCAGAACAGTTGGTGGTATTGCAGCAGGTGATTGAAACAGCTCAGGGTAAAAAGGAAGGAGAAAAGATCGTAAAGAAAGTGCAAACACGTGTGGTGAAAGAATTGGAGAGAGATGGAAAGGACGACCAGTGGTGCGGAAATTTGGGTAAGTATTTTTGGGATAAAGCTAGGGAACGCAAAAAGGAGAAAGAGTTGGCTGAGAGAAAGAGCAAGGAAAGTGGTTGGATGTCGAAAGGGAAATGGAGATATGTGAAAGAAGAGGCAGGTAAAAAGCAGACAGAATGGTGTCAGATGGGGATTTGGTGGCAGAGTGCAAGACATTTAATGTCAGAAAATAAGAAAGAAAAGACAAGAGTTTGTGCAGAAAAACCTCCACCCTATGCTCCCCCGCCTCCGTCTCAGTCAACAGCGCCCAGACCAGTATGTAACAGTTTGTACCCAGTCTTAAGTGTAACACGGGGACAAGTGGTGGTGTCTGACCCTGCGCAGTCGCCTGCCTCGGACACGTCATCTTTACAGTCCCCGCAATGTCCATCTTCTTATGACCAACTCTCACAATGTCCAGCTTCATCAACATGGGTGTCTTTTCCCTCTGATGAGTCATCAGACTGGAGCAGAGTAGAGATAGACCCGTTTGAGGGCAGAAAAGGCAGGGAGTGGCCGCAGAGGCCACATTCCACTAATCCTGTTTTTCCACCTATATCTCCCCCAGCTGCTGAACAGCAACACAGGCAGCCACAGGGTCCCCTTGCAGGGACTCAAGGGACGGTAAAAATGTCAGTAACAGGGATTTGGGTACCAGATAATGTAAAATTGGAAGATCAGAATAAAACAGATATAAATCAGAAATCTATGAGTATTTGTCTGACCGATTTGGGTAGACACAGCAGTGCTGCTAGCAGCACCCCAATAGAGTACAGACCAATACTGTCTCCCTCACCCCCATCCCTCCCTGAGGAGCATGAGGAGGTGCACATAGGTCGCAGAATAACTGCACCAGAAATAGGGGGTTCTGAGCAGCGACCACCACGCGAATATGACTTAAGACCCAGAACAGAAATTAATTACCAAATGCCCCTACTACAGCAGCCAGGAGGAAGGGGACATAAATATAAACCTTTTAGCCTGGGAGATTTGTCTGCACTATGTGATAAATTACCACCAATTGTAGACGGGGCAGCACCATGGCTGCAGGTTCTAGAGACGCTAACCGCAGGTAATACACTGGCTCTGGGTGATTACAGGGCCATAGCAGGAAGATGCATGAGACCTCATGTGAACAGAGAGGTGGAGCAGGTGGCAGGAATTATGGGCTTTCCTGACGATGATCTGTTTACCCCACACTCTACTGAAATTGGTTTTGCCCTTAGAGAAATATACCCAGTAACCAGGGGTAACACCATTCCTCAATTTGATTGGGATTCGGGCAAAAATCCCAAAGAATATCTGGAGGGCTGCAAAGCCAAGTGGCAAACTCACACAGGGACCAACCCAGATAGGGTTGGGCCCCAAAGGGACTGGTACAGAGATGCCGTTCTGAAGGGAGTACCTCCCTCAGTGAAAACAGCCATGGATGATAATCCAGACATGGTGGGTGCAGACCCTGTGGTGTGGGAACGCCATTTAATTCATCATCTCACTAAAGTAAGAGACACCCAGAGAAAAGAGGAAGATCAGTTGAAAGATTTACAGACTCAATTACTTAAAATGCAATTGGCCGAAGCTAAACAAAAGGCGGGAGAAAAGAAGAAAGAACAAACAAACAAAATACTGTATGAAGCTCCGGTGCCCCAATCAGCACCTGTTCCTCCCTTTGCAGCAGGGCCAGCAGCAGCTGTAAACCCACCACAGTGGGGCCCAGCTTATCATCCAATTCAGAGTTCTGGAGGGAGGTTTGGGGGACGAGGGGGATCTAGAGGTAGGGGATTCCAGAGGGGACCACCAAGGGGACCGCCAGGGGGCGACATCTGCTACTATTGTGAGGAACCAGGCCATTGGGCCAGAGACTGCCCCTATAAGCATGGTAATCATCACAGCCCCCAGCTCAGAGGTGGACCAAGGGGATGCCCCAACAGAGCCAGGGGTGGTCCACAGCGAGGGGGTTACAGACCTGCATTCCAGATGCCTGCTTGGGAGGATCCCAACGGCTGGAATGAACAACATTGACACGCCCCACCGAGCCAGGCAGACAGCGACACCACGGCAGAACCACTGCTGTTTGTGACTGTATCAGGGACTGAAGTCCCATTTTTGGTCGACACAGGAGCAACATGTTCAACCATCAGACAGGCTCCACAAACTCATGTGTCCAAAAAGACCACAACGGTCGTCGGGTTCTCGGGGGCGAAACAAGTTCTGCCATTTACCAAGCCACTAAAAATACAGCTGGGCAATCAACTGGTTGACCACCGTCTACTGGTTTCCCCCAACACACCTGTTAACCTATTGGGAAGGGATCTTCTCATTAAGGTGGGAGCAACTATTTTGTGCGGACCTCAAGGCCTACAGGTCCTGCTGCCTGATGGAACTCATTTACAATGTGGACTGGGCTGCACATTTTCTCATGGACAATACCTGATTGGTCCTTTGCAGGAGCAATTAGCGGACATTTACTGGGTTCTCCTCCATCCTGAAACAACTGCACATCTGGGCATCCTGTCGGTTTTCCAACAGTGGAAACCCTGGATCACCTCCTTGGCTCCCTATGTTCCTCCCCCTGACCCCCCGCATGTTACTCTATTTTATGATCGCAACAATTGTGAATGGTATCAGGACTGTTTTGTATCTGAGTTAGAAGGTGAAAATTGGACCATCACCTCCCAAAACATTTATGTAGCACCAGAAGGCGTTGTAGCGCAGGTGCTGCTTACAGAGGAACAGTTCCCATGGTTCCAAATGAGTGCAGACGGGGCACCGCATGTTTCACTAGCATTGCATCCAGGCCATCAGGCCAAAGAGCTGGGAGGGGTGCTAAAACGCTCCCTGGCTCAAACTGATTATCAGCAGACCCACATTCCACAGGTGTCTTATTCACCATCGACCAAAACATACCGCATTTCCTGCCAGACAAGCGACACAGGTCGGTTGGAACATGTGCAGTTGGAAAGACATCATGGGCGTGAAAAAACAGATCACCCTTTAGCGGCAGCACTAATCGAGCACATGCCCCCAACTTTGTGGGCTTCTGGACCCACGGATGTGGGACTCATTGCATGTCCACCAATAACATTTGATCTAATCCAGACCCCTCCTGTGTGGGTGCATCAGTATCCTCACAAACCACAAGCAGAGGAGGGCATCACAGACACAATTCAGGGTCTTTGGGATTCTGGAGTGCTGGAGTGCTCACATTCACAGGACTGGAACACACCTATCCTACCTGTTGAGAAACGCGGTACAGGTAAATGGCGCATGGCACATGATTTAAGGGCAATTAATGACATTTTGGTAACTCCTACTGTACCAGTTCCTAACCCATATGTTGCACTTACTAATCTGAATCCTGACCATTGCTGGTTTACCTGCATTGATTTAGCAAACGCATTTTTCTGTTTACCATTAGCAGAAGAGTGTAGGAATATTTTCTCTTTCACCTTTAGAGGTGTTCGTTATCGTTACACACGTTTGCCACAGGGATTTGCACTTTCTCCTGGTATTTTTAACCAGGTACTGAAAGAAGTTTTGGCACACTGCCCATTACCACCAGCATCCACTCTGATTCAGTATGTAGATGACCTTCTCATTGCAGCCTCCTCAGTGGATGAGTGTTTGGAGGCAACTGGGGCAGTTCTCTTACATTTAGCAAAGAGGGGCTTTAAAGTCAGCAAAAACAAATTGCAATTGTGCAGAAGACAGGTTGAGTTTCTGTCACGATTTGGGTTTTGTCTTGGTTTATGTTATCAGATTTATTAGTTAAGTTTCTGATTTTGGGGTCTTGTTTGGTTTTGATTTAGACATGTTTTTCTGTTTAGGTTACCTGTTTCCCACCTGTCACTTTATCAGCTCTGTTCGGTCTCCCCTCAGCAATCTGTCAGCTTTCTTGCCTTGATTAGATCCACCTGCTCACTTATAATTAGCCTTCACTCCTGTTCACCTGCTCACTCCCCTATATAGTCCTGCCACAAACCTCTGCTATCTGCCAGATCATTTAACGAGCCACGGTGAGTTTAGTTCCAGCATTCTTTATTCTGATTGACCTGTTGACGATAACCCGAGAGCCTTTTTGATTCTGAGCCAGCCTGTTCCCTGATCTGTTTTTCCTGCCCTGTCTGACTGATTTACCGGTTTACCGACTAGTTTCTGTCCTATGGTTATCCGAGCTTGCTTTGCCCTGTCTGTACCTCTGCCTATTTTGGACTGCTTTTTGTGTACCGGATTTTGGACTGCCCTTTTGACTATTGAGCCCGCCTGTTCCTGTTTTCATTATTAAAATCCTGTTTTTTGCCTTAACCTCACTTGTTGGGTTTGAATACTGGGTTTGCCTGATTCACGATCATAACAGAATGATCTGGCCCACTAAAACCTATCGCCCAACAAGTTTTTAGAGGTTTTTTTTTTTCCCCCTCCACACGCTATGGCTTGGGAGGGTTCCAGATTGGCGTTCTGTCCCCCTGGTATCGGTCCCAGACGCCATCTCTCCAGCAGCCGCAGCAGCAGTAACCCGCTGCCTGCTCCGAGTTTACGATTGGGAGGGCTCTTTGTCACAAATTCAGATTCAACTCAGAATAGAAGGGATCACTCACCCAGCGACACCGCTGTCGGCTCTGCCCATGGGTTTTATCCAGAACCAACTTTGTTTATGGAGGTCGAAGCGGAGGTGGTGCGGGATCTTCGTCCGGATCTTTTTTTCTCTCTCCCTCCAGAGGAGGAGATGCAGGGAACGCTGTGGGCTCCACCGATCCCGGCTCTACCGACAGGATCAAACCTCCAGCAAGTCCTGCCGTCCCGCCGTCGGAGGAGGGGACGGAAACCTGTGGGTCGCTCCTTCACCCGTTCTGTTCGGCCGACAGGCGAGTCAGTACCGCGCCCGTCCGTTGCCACTTCCTGCCCAGTGGATCGGAGTCCGGTGCTTCCCAGAGCTGAGCAGCCCACAGCGCCTCCTGTTGGCGCCCGTGATGCTGAGGATCTGGCTCTGGAGGACCAGTTAAGAGCTTTTGCCCCTATTATTAAAGACCTTAGGGAGGCTCTTTTCTGCCAGTATTCAGAGGAGCTGGAGGCAAAATTAAAGGAGGTCGAGGGGCACTATAGAGCGGCTCTCCAAGGGTTCTATAGTGGACTCAATCCTGTCCCCAAGGGTCCAGCCGACGCCCCGGCACCTGCACCTGTCCCAGAGGACCCGCCTCCTACCTCAGCTCCAGTGCCGGCCTCCGGCAGCTATAAGGCAGCACTGTCTGCGCAGCCGGCCCAAGACGCTGCAACCCCGGAGGGTCCGCAGCCGGCCCAAGACGCTGCAACCCCGGAGGCTCCGCAGCCGGCCCAAGACGCTGCAACCCCGGAGGCTCCGCAGCCGGCCCGAGACGCTGCAACCCCGGAGGCTCCGCAGCCGGCCCGAGACGCTGCAACCCCGGAGGGTCCGCAGTCGGCCCGAGACGCTGCAACCCAGGAGGGTCCGCAGCCGGCCCGAGACGCTGCAACCCAGGAGGGTCCGCAGCCGGCCCGAGACGCTGCAACCCAGGGGGGTCCGCCGCCGGCCCGCGACGTGGGAACCCAGGAGGGTCCGCCGCCAGTCTGCGACGTGGGAACCCAGGAGGGTCCGCCGCCAGTCTGCGACGTGGGAACCCAGGAGGGTCCGCCGCCAGTCTGCGACGTGGGAACCCAGGAGGGTCCGCCGCCAGTCTGCGACGTGGGAACCCAGGAGGGTCCGCCGCCAGTCTGCGACGTGGGAACCCAGGAGGGTCCGCCGCCAGTCTGCGACGTGGGAACCCAGGAGGGTCCGCCGCCAGTCTGCGACGTGGGAACCCAGGAGGGTCCGCCGCCAGTATGCGACGTGGGAACCCAGGAGGGTCTACCACAGGGCCACGATGAGGGGGTTCAGACGAGCCCTCTTTCAGGCCGCAACTCGGGGGCTCATCGGGACACTGGGCGCCGTGGTCCTCGCCCAGACGACAAGCGGCGCCGTGGCCCTCGCCCAGACGACAAGCGGCGCCGTGGCCCTCGCCCAGACGACAAGCGGCGCCGTGGCCCTCGCCCAGACGACAAGCGGCGTCGTGGCCCTCGCCCGAACGACAAGCTCCGTCGGGGGCCTCGCCGAGAAGACAAGCACCCAGAGCCCCATGGAGACTTAGAGGCCCCTGGACCTCTTCGGAAGCTCTTACCCCCTCATCTTTGGCTTGACAGCCAATTTCCCAAGTGGCTGACCAAACTGTCTTTGTCGGAGGTTCTGGAAGGGTTATTGATGAGGTTCTGGGTGTTAAAGGGTCTGGGAGCATCTGAAGTCTGTGGTCCGGGGCCTCCTGAACCTGAAGCCTGTAGCCCGGGGTCTCCTGAACCGGAAGCCTGTAGCCAGGCCCCGTCTGAACCTGTAGCCTGTAGCCAGGCCCCGTCTGAACCTGTAGCCTGTAGCCAGGCCCCGTCTGAACCTGTAGCCTGTAGCCAGGCCCCGTCTGAACCTGTAGCCTGTAGCCAGGTCCCGTCTGAACCTGTAGCCTGTAGCCAGGCCCCGTCTGAACCTGTAGCCTGTAGCCAGGCCCTGTCTGAACCTGTAGCCTGTAGCCAGGTCCCGTCTGAACCTGTAGCCTGTAGCCAGGCCCCGTCTGAACCTGTAGCCTGTAGCCAGGGGCCGTCTGAACCTGAAGCCGGTAGCCAGGCGCCTCCTGAACTCTGTAGCCAGACGCCTCCTGAACTCTTTAACCAGGCCTCTCTTCTAGCTCTTAGTCCGGCGTTGTCTCCAGCCTTTAGTCCGGCGGCAGGTTCTGTTCTTTCTCTCTCCAGACGTCGGTTCCTGAGGGTCCGGTTCTACCGACGGTCCCCGAGGTTGCTGCTCGGCCGCCGGCCTATGAGAGACCTGCTCCGCCGCCGGTCTATGAGAGACCTGCTCCGCCACCGGCCGCCGGACATCGTTGCTAACCGGGGCCGTCCTTCAGGACACCCGCCGGATTACCTGTCTCACAGAGGTCGTCCGCCGGAGAACCTGACACGCCTAGGACGTCCGCCGGAGAACCTGACACGCCTAGGACGTCCGCCGGAGAACCTGACACGCCTAGGACGTCCGCCGGAGAACCTGACACGCCTAGGACGTCCGCCGGAGAACCTGACACGCCGAGGACGTCCGCCGGAGAACCTGACACGCCGAGGACGTCCGCCGGAGAACCTGACACGCCGAGGACGTCCGCCGGAGAACCTGACACGCCGAGACCGTCCTTCGGGACGTCCGCCGGAGAACCTGACACGCCGAGGCCGTCCTTCGGGACGTCCGCCGAACAACCTGACACACCGAGGCCGTCCTTCGGGACGTCCGCCGGACAACCTGACTCGTCGGGGCCGTCCTCCTGGACGACCGCCTGAGAACCTGACTCGTCGGGGCCGTCCTCCTGGACGACCGCCTGAGAACCTGACTCGTCGGGGCCGTCCTCCTGGACGACCGCCTGAGAACCTGACTCGTCGGGGCCGTCCTCCTGGACGACCGCCTGAGAACCTGACTCGTCGGGGCCGTCCTCCTGGACGACCGCCTGAGAACCTGACTCGTCGGGGCCGTCCTCCTGGACGCCCGCCTGAGAACTTGACTCGTCTTGTTTTGTTTGAGTTTTTATTTGGACATTTATTTGATTCTAGCCCTCCATCCTGTACCTCCCTCCACCCACCCGAGCTAGTCTGTTTTGTTTCTGAGGCCGTCTGGAATCCGGCCTTGAGGAGGGGGTTCTGTCACGATTTGGGTTTTGTCTTGGTTTATGTTATCAGATTTATTAGTTAAGTTTCTGATTTTGGGGTCTTGTTTGGTTTTGATTTAGACATGTTTTTCTGTTTAGGTTACCTGTTTCCCACCTGTCACTTTATCAGCTCTGTTCGGTCTCCCCTCAGCAATCTGTCAGCTTTCTTGCCTTGATTAGATCCACCTGCTCACTTATAATTAGCCTTCACTCCTGTTCACCTGCTCACTCCCCTATATAGTCCTGCCACAAACCTCTGCTATCTGCCAGATCATTTAACGAGCCACGGTGAGTTTAGTTCCAGCATTCTTTATTCTGATTGACCTGTTGACGATAACCCGAGAGCCTTTTTGATTCTGAGCCAGCCTGTTCCCTGATCTGTTTTTCCTGCCCTGTCTGACTGATTTACCGGTTTACCGACTAGTTTCTGTCCTATGGTTATCCGAGCTTGCTTTGCCCTGTCTGTACCTCTGCCTATTTTGGACTGCTTTTTGTGTACCGGATTTTGGACTGCCCTTTTGACTATTGAGCCCGCCTGTTCCTGTTTTCATTATTAAAATCCTGTTTTTTGCCTTAACCTCACTTGTTGGGTTTGAATACTGGGTTTGCCTGATTCACGATCATAACAGTTTCTGGGCAGAGTGGTGTCTCAACAGGGGACTGACATGTCTCCTGCGCATAAGTCTGCAGTCTTGTCTCATCCACAGCCAGTGACCGTGAAGGAAATGCTTTCATTTCTTGGTCTAACAGGTTATAGCAGAACATACACTCACCGGCCACTTTATTAGGTACACCTGTCCAACTGCTCGTTAACACTTAATTTCTAAGCAGCCAATCACATGGCGGCAACTCAGTGCATTTAGGCATGTAGACATGGTCAAGAGAATCTCCTGCAGTTCAAACCGAGCATCAGTATGGGGAAGAAAGGTGATTTGAGTGACTTTGAACGTGGCATGATTGTTGGTGCCAGAAGGGCTGGTCTGAGTATTTCAGAAACTGCTAATCTACTGGGATTTTCATGCACAACCATCTCTAGGGTTTACAGAGAATGGTCCGAAAAAGAAAAAACATCCAGTGAGCGGCAGTTCTGTGGGCGGAAATGCCTTGTTGATGCCAGAGGTCAGAGGAGAATGGCCAGACTGGTTCGAGCTGATAGAAGGGCAACAGTGACTCAAATAACCACCCGTTACAACCAAGGTGGGCAGAAGAGCATCTCTGAACGCACAGTACATCGAACTTTGAGGCAGATGGGCTACAGCAGCAGAAGACCACGTCGGGTGCCACTCCTTTCAGCTAAGAACAGGAAACTGAGGCTACAATTTGCACAAGCTCATCGAAATTGGACAATAGAAGATTGGAAAAACGTTGCCTGGTCTGATGAGTCTCGATTTCTGCTGCGACAGTCGGATGGTAGGGTCAGAATTTGGCGTCTACAACATGAAAGCATGGATCCATCCTGCCTTGTATCAACGGTTCAGGCTGGTGGTGGTAGTGTCATGGTGTGGGGAATATTTTCTTGGCACTCTTTGGGCCCCTTGGTACCAATTGAGCATCGTTGCAACGCCACAGCCTACCTGAGTATTGTTGCTGACCATGTCCATCCCTTTATGACCACAATGTACCCAACCCATGATGGCTACTTTCAGCAGGATAATGCGCCATGTCATAAAGCTGGAATCATCTCAGACTGGTTTCTTGAACATGACAATGAGTTCGCTGTACTCAAATGGCCTCCACAGTCACCAGATCTCAATCCAATAGAGCATCTTTGGGATGTGGTGGAACGGGAGATTCGCATCATGGATGTGCAGCCGACAAATCTGCGGCAACTGTGTGATGCCATCATGTCAATATGGACCAAACTCCCTGAGGAATGCTTCCAGCACCTTGTTGAATCTATGCCACGAAGAATTGAGGCAGTTCTTAAGGCAAAAGGGGGTCCAACCCGTTACTAGCATGGGGTACCTAATAAAGTGGCCGGTGAGTGTATGTCCCAGGGTACACAGAGCTCACAGAACCTTTGAGGGCTATGGTTAAACAGCAGGGGATGAGAAACCTCAAAGCTCAATTGACATGGACTCCAGAAGCTGAATCAGCTTTTACAGAATTAAAAAACAAACTGGCAACAGCAGCTCACCTTGCAAACCCAGACTATCAAGCGCCATTTTACCTGGATGTTTCTGTAACAGCACACACAGCAAATGGTGTGCTGTTTCAAAAAAAAAGGGGAGTACGGATTGTACTAATGTACGTCAGCGTGATGCTAGACAACATGGAAAAAAGACATCATGAGTGCACTAGACATGCTGCAGGAGTAGCTAAGATAGTGCAAAAAACAGCTCATGTGGTGATGGGACACCCACTCAGGGTGTTAACATCACATGGGGTGGTTGCATATGTGAACTCTCAGGCATTTACACTCTCCCCATTAAGACAGCAAAGGCTGAGCAAGGTGCTGGAAGCACCTAACATCACCTTCACGCATCAAGGAATTAACATGGCAGAAAGAATGACCACAGGAACTCCTCATGTGTGCACAGAAAGAATAGAAATGCAGGAAAAAATCAGACCTGACTTACAAAGCACCTCACTTGTGGGTGCAAGAGACTTATACACAGATGGATGCTGTTTTAGGCATGACACGGAGGGGTTAAAGGCAGCATATGCGGTGGTGGAAGAAGAGAATGGAGTTTGGATCACTAGACAGGCAGAAAGGCTGACAGGGGCACAGTCGGCTCAGAGGGCAGAGGTGTTGGCAGTAACAGCAGCACTGAGATTGGGAGAAGGGCAGAAGGTGAACATTTACACAGACTCCGCTTATGCTACAGGTGCAGTGCATGTGGAAATGAAACAGTGGATGAGGACAGGTTTCAAAACAGCAGGACAGAAGCCCATAAAACATGAACAGGAAATGAAAGATCTAGCAGAAGCTCTGCTCCTTCCAGAACAGGTGGCAGTCATAAAGTGCAAAGGTCATGACAGCAGTGACACTCAGGTGGCCAGAGGTAACCAGGCAGCAGACCAGGCAGCCAAACAGTGTGCAGGATATCAACTCAGGCTCATGGTGGTCTGCGCAGAACCTGAATGGGAAGATTACAAAAGGGGGCATCCCCAGAGGAAAAAACTATGTGGAAAGCTAGGGGAGGAACCAAGGACCAACAGGGTCTTTGGAGAAGTCCAGACGGACGTCCCATTTTACCTCCAGGCATAACAACATCTGCCCTGGAAGAAGCACATGGTGTAGGACACGCAGGTGTGGGCCATATGAATGAAACATCAATGTCCCGTCGTGGTTATTACAGTGCTCTCCACAGTTTTGTTTCAGCTTTCAACAAACAGGTTCCAAACGTGGTGGAAGGGGAGAGCAGCGAAACCAGCGCAGAACCAGAGTGGGTGCTCCTCAAAGTCATCAAAAGAAAGTGGTCAGGACCAAGGTGGACCGGTCCATACCAAGTCGTGGAAAGAACATCTCATGCAGTCAGGCTTAAAGGCAAAGGCGACACCCGGTATCATTGGAGTCAGTGCGCAGCTGCAGAGGCGCCACAACGCTCTTTGGCTTAGGTCCAGGAGGACCCGAGGAACACACAAGGAGAGGGAAATGCAACTTCCACACCTACCATCCCACTAGGGGCAGAATAATCCCCGGGAGGAGGTGAAAGCTCTGAGGCAGTCTACCCTCAGAGCTGAAGAAAGAAGCTAGAAGAATCGACTCAACGCAAGGCAGAGGAAGAGGCGGAGGTGTTGGGAGTTTCCCTCCCACCGGGGTGGTTGAGTCTCTCTCCCATTCCAGAAGACATCAGTATTTATAGCAATATTGATTACATGTGGTTGTTGTTATATTTCATGCATCTGCTCATTGGCAGTCCGCCTCATCTCCTCCACCATTGAGAAACAGGACCCCAGAGTAATGATGCCTTTGTTAGCAACAGCACCTGAGGAGGAGAACGAGGACACTGGGTTTGAGCTGATGCATGTATAAGATTTAACTTGAAGTATTACTGTTTTTGGGAAAATGTGTGTTTTTTCTTTTACTGCTTATTGCCGTTATAAGACAAATAAGTATTTACCAAATGTGTCTTAACAAACCAGCAAATTCAGGGTTTTTCTACTGCAATAGTTTATGGGTGAACTCTTAAAAGAGTTCAAAAGAGGGGATTGTGGAATGTATTAACTTTGATCCGTTTCATACACTTTTATGAAGGTTTAACATGTGTTTATATGCTTTAATATGCTTTTAAGATAGCTGGCAGAAAGCTTCAAAACCGGGCCTGTTGGTAAAAGAATTTGAAATTCTTGGAATTTGCAAGACGGGTTTCTATCTTGCCCAACCTTTTGTTGGTAGCACAAGGTTCGGGGTTGTGGTCAGCGGCTTGCAGGCGATGACCGGAAGAACCAGTACAGTGGGCAGCCAAAGAAGCAACCCCATATAGGGTAGAAGTATTGTTAAGGTGTGTCATTTGCTCATGTAACAGTGTGTGTCATTCGCTCATGTAACTCTGTGAGACCCTCCCCTTTGAAGTTAATAAAAAGAGCCTGCACAAGGAAGAGGATAGAGTTGTTGCTCGCAGGGGTTGGCTGGTGCAACTTCTCTCCTTTTGCAAAGGTAAAACTTCAATTCTGTTTCCTTGGCTAAGTTTTTGTTGCACTCTTAAGTCCTACACATGACTCAACGGACCCGGGGAAGCAAGCGGCTTCAACAGGATAAAGCTCTGTAGCTGAAACATGGTCATTGTGCAGTCCTTTGGCACACAGGGAAAATAAATGGAGGTCTGATGACTGTAGAGGTTGGATATTCAATAGTAGGGGCCCCAGGAAATAACAGCTGTAAATAATACAGAATGAAAGGGCACAAATAAATGAGGGCATTAGTGTCATAACAGGTTGCTTTTAAATTACCATAGAGTCACTGAGCTGCTCTCTGATAAATCAGACCCTTGTCGTTCTCAGAATTGCATGAATAAAGGAAACATGCATGCTGAGCTGGCTGCAAGACCTTTTGAACAAATTGGCTTCAGCCAGTTTTCTTTCCACAGCCTGCCCTGACAGTAATTACAGCCCTCTGAGTACTGTGTGATTGTGCTTGTTTGTACAGTAAGTGTGCAGAGAGTGAGGCTGGGTGCTGAGACAAAGTATGAGGCAAAGCCCCCTCATCGAGAGTTGTCGGTGCAGGATCATACCACTGCTGAGATGACCTTTGGAGTAAAAGCCAGTTCCTGAAAGAAGTGTTGGTAAGTGCACAATTCCAGCTGCATAACTCAAAAAGCTTGCAAATCTATGGCGCACAGCAAAGATTTCAACCAGATTTTCTGCTACTGGGAGATGACAGAGGTAACCACCACAGAGAACATCTAAAATGATTATAGAAATCTCAAAAATGTTCCAAAAATAAAAATGCATGTACACAGATAATAAATAAAAGGCAGTCAAAGTCCATAGAGATCCAAAGTGTTGCATTTAGGACACAGACTGCCTGCAGGCTTGCGCTCAGACTCCACCTGTGCCAGCATGTTTTCAATCCTGGCTCCAAGTGGCCAAAATCTGTTTTAGTTGTGTCTATGCTTCAGCACACATCAAATGATTGCCTTACTTCCACAGCATGCCTTCAAGTGCTTCACCCAACCATTTCAGGGGTGGTCATCACACTAAATAAAACCTGCAAGACAGCTGGCTCTGAGGACCATTGCTGAGAACCGTCCCTGACCCCTCAGTCACGCAGACTCCATCATCCATGCACGTTTTCCTCCCCATCACACATAAAAGACATTCTAGTCGATGCAATAATTTCCACCTGCTCCGAGATCCGGAGCTGCGGCATGGTGGACAGCCGTCCTCTGTCGACCATCAGAGATACGGATCAAGTCTATTTTTGATGGATAACTGAGCAAAAAGCGTAAATAAAATAAGAAAAACGGAGGAGCCCGACAGGAAGTCAGACATGGGAAGAGCAAAGTAATTCTGGAACATTTCAAAATATGAGGGGAGACTGTCTGGAAGCTTGAACAGATCCTACATAGATCCAGTGTGGATTGCCACACAGTGCATTTTGCAATGGATGATGGAGCGTAGACGGTCCATACTCAGTGTGAAGCCGGCCTTAGAGAGTTCCCGTAATTAAAGCTTCAGTAGGTAACTTTTGTAAAAAAAAAAATTTTTACATATGTATGTATTAAAACTGTCACTATGCTCTTACAATAAAATATGAGACAGATAATTGTGCAAAAATCAAGCTCCTCTGGCTCCTCCCAGTGGTCCTACTACCATTTGCATAAATGCACCGCTCCTGGTCAAACACAACCAATCAGTGCCAGTGGACATCCATGGTTCACAACAAGCTGTTGCAAAAACACCAAAATAAAATTTCCTGGGTTGGGTTATCTTCTTACAAATACATAGATAATATGTATTTGTGCTGAGTTTGACTGCTGTGTGTGTTGTCATGGGCTTTCTATATGAGGCTGTGCAAAGGTTATACTAGCGCAGCAGTAACCATATTGTACAGTTAGTTATTTAATCTAAGCCTGCCACAATGATTGTCAATGTCATTTTTTTTCTTAAACAGCAATGGGGTGATCAGATTATCCATTTGCCACATGAAGGGATCTTATTGTTGATTAACAATCTGCAACAGAAAACAACACAAGACATCATCTCCCTTTCTGATGAAACCCTCTTTCCGATGAAACCCTCTCGTGGAATCGTTTAACAGATCAACAAAACAGGAACAAACAACCCACCATTCAATACAACATACACTATGGAATGAATTCCCCTAATAGCAGGAAATCTAAACTATTTATGTAGCATCTGTGTGACAAAACCTGGGTGACTGGTTTTCTGCTATAGATTTTAAAAAAATAAACTTCTTTATGTTAATCGGAATGGCATTAAATTGGCCTCTATTAATAAAATAAAAAAAACTTGGTATTATTTTTGACCAGGACATATCATTTAAATCCCATATTAAACAGGTTTATAGGCCAGGGTTTCCCTTTTTCACCTGTGGAATATTGTCAAAATTAGAAATATTCTCTTATGGAGGGATGCTGAAAAAACAATCCATGCATTTGTTACTTCAAGGCTAGACTATTGTAATTCTTTAGTATCAGGAAGTCAACAAAGTGTAATTCAAAGCCTCCAGCTGATCCAAAATGCTGCAGCAAGAGTTCTGATGAAAATTAAAAATAATAATTATCCTATTTTAGCTTCCCTTCATTGGCTTCCTGTTAAATCAAGACTAGAATTTATAATTCTCCTTTCACATATAAAGCCCTTAATAACCAAGCTCCATCGTATATCAGAGCTCTGATTACCCCGTATGTTCCTAACAGAGCACTTCACTCTCAGACTGCAGCTCTACTGGTGGTTCCTAGAGTCTCTAAAAAGTAGAATGGGAGGCATATCTTTTAGTTATCAGGCTCCTCTCATGTGGAACCAACTCCCAGTTTTAGTCCTTGAGGCAGACACCCTGTCTACTTTTAAGACTAGGCTTAAAACTTTACTTTTTGACAAAACCTATATTTAGAGTAGCTTAGGTTATCCTGAGCTATCTCTGTAGTTATGTGGCTATAGACGTATGCTTGAGCAACATACGTTCCATGCGGAAATGAGATGTGCAAACACAGTGTCTGCAGCATTTATGCTCCGTGCAGCTTTTCCTCTGAAGTAGCACTATTCTCCTAGAATCTAGAGGCCAGCATTGCCCTCCTGCATTAAGCGTACTACACCCCACTACAAGAAGAAGTAGAAAACAGTTGTTCCCAACATTTTAAAACATCTTACTTTCTTCCAAGAGTGACGGCGATTTCTGTCACGTGATCTTTATGGGCTGAAATCATCATCATTTACGAACCTCCACCAGAAGGAGTGTTTGGTCGTCTGCAATTTTTTTCTGCATGGGAACTTAGGAATTTTCCAAGGTTCGTGGAGCTGAAACGTTTGGCCGTGTGGAAGGGTGTGGTGGCCAAAATGATGTAATATGACTGCGAGGACCTTGTAGACACATCAAGCATAAAACAGGCTTTAGGCTGCTCAAGGGCATTAAGTCTATTTCTCTCACTCTGCTCGGTTCGCCTACTGTTTTCCTACTGTTCTCTTTGTCTTTTCTAACCCCCAGTCGGGCGTGGCAGATGGCCGTTCACACCAAGGCTGGTTCTGCAGGAGGTTTCGTCCTGTTGAAGGGGTGTTTTCCTCTCAACTGTTGCTACATCCATGCTCAGTATGAGGGATTGCTGCAAAGCCAACAACAATCCTTTCAGGAGGAGTGAATGCTGCTTGTCAAAGACTTGATGCAATCTGCTGGGTTTGCTTAGATAGGAAAGTTTTTGACCAATCTGTAAGATTTGAGTGAATTTGACTTGGTAAAGTACCTTCAGATGACGTGTTGTGAATTGGTGCTATATTTGCTATATAATTAACATTTAATTGAACTGAATTTTATTGAATTTAATCTTCATTTACTTCAAGGGAGATTTTCTGAATTCCGGTTCCATTGTTCTTAAATTTCTGTCCACAAAATACAATTCAAAGCCTCCAGCTGATCCAAAACGCTGCAGCAAGAGTTCTGATGAAAATTAAATATAATATTTCTTCTATTTTAGCTTCCCTTCATTGGCTCCCTGTTAAATCAAGAATAGAATTTAAAATTCTCCTTCTCACATTCAAAGCCCTTAATAATCAAGCTCCCTCATACATTAGATATCTGATTGTTCCATATGTTCTAAACAGAGCACTTCGCTCTCAAACTACAGGTCTACTGGTGGTTCCTAGGGTCTTTAAATTAGAATGGGAGGGATATCTTTCAAGCTCCTCTCCTGTGGGACCAACTCCTACTTTTAGTATGTGAGGCAGACACACTGTCTACTTCAAGACCAGGCATAAAACTCTTCTTTTTGACTCTTCAGGAGGAACTGAGACCCTGGTGCTGCTCTGGAGACTTGAACTCAGGATGGCACTCTAGGAACCTCTAGCCGTGGTGGTAATCAGGAGGCTTGGAGCCACCAAGGAGCTTCAATGAGAAGTCAGTCAGGAAACTAAGGAAAAGTTTTGAATGCCTGGGATGTCTACCTGTACTGCCTCATCGATAAACTCAGAAAATGGGCTGAGAGACAGAACCATCTGAACCTCCTCACACATGAACTCAGGAACCTGAATGTGTGTAGTGTCAGTCTTGATCCCCTCATCAGCGGACTCAGGAAAGTGAGGAACATCCATCTGGATCCCTCTTCAGAGAACACAGGAACATCAGGCGGATCCATTTGGACACTTTCATTGAGGATTTCTGCAGCAGGGGGGCTTCCATCTGGACTCCCATACTGACCCGCACAGGAACGCGCAGGAGGACATGACGCTGGATGGTGGAAGGTGACTGTTGGGACAGTGTAGGTGTTGTGGCTGAAGACGATGGTGATGACTGAACCAGGACTGAAAATGATAACAAAGATAAAAATTCAGGAGGTGTAAGTTTGGAGAATAAGGAATAGGGAGATGACAACCGAGTCAGAAGTGTAGATGAACAGGAGGGGGATAACTGAATCGGGGCTGAAAATGTTGGCAACACTGTGAATGATGAGCCAGAACACACAGTCCAGGCTCTGGTGCCCTCTAATGACTGAAGGAAGGACGTGGAAGCAGTAACTGTAAACAACTCCTCACTTGTTGATCACATGGACGTTCATGGCTCTACTGCAGAAGTTCCTTGCTGACGTCTATGGCGTGGGGCTGAGGCAGCAGCAAACTGGTAGGGAACATCGGCCCAACCTTCAGGAACAGGAACACAAGACAATGTCTGCAGTGAGAGTAGAGAAGTTGGATGGAGACACAGAGTCAGGGGGTAAGACGTCAGGCTGAGCACCTGGAGCATGGAGCAGGTCTCCAGCGTAACCATTAAAACGAGAAGCATGTGTTCTGCGGCAGCAGCTTCAACAAGTGGGAAGGGAATCGGCTGGAGTAGTCTGGAGCCAAGGAATGGAGGAATGTGGACCAAACCCTGGAGGGACAATCAGTAGCCTTCTACCCAGGAAGACTTTCTCCATTTCCTCCAGCAGCATCAGAGAAGGTAGGATCTCAGTGTTATCGTCATACAAATGCCTTGCCTCCTCCAGTTGCTGCTGGATCCATGAAATGGTCTCAGCTGCCTTCCGGGCAGCTTCATCTGCTTGGTCCTTAGTTTGGTCAAGTCCTATTGTCAGAATTGTGTTGTTTGGTTCAGGACCATAACAAAGACAACAGATGGGAGGCGGCATCTTAAAGTGAATAGTGATTTATTAAATAAGAAATACAAGGCTTACAGGTTGGCAGGGAAAACAGGAACCAGGAGCACGATTAGGTAGAGACCAGAACCAGGGTAGCATAGCAGAGGACCTGACAATGGGTGTGAAAGAACTTCCTGAATAAATAGGGAAGGAGACAGAAGGGACAGCAAGTGGAGCAAATAAAGCAGGTGAGAAGTTTAAAGGTAATTAAGCAGAAGGAGATAAAGGAATGATATGGCAGAGACTGGAGAACCTAACAGGAAAACATGATGAATGAATAGATCTATCCAAGAAAACTCATTAACAGAACTTACTAAATAATAATGAGCAGAAGATGACTAATGACTGAATCTAACAGACTGATAAAAAAACACACACAAAAGTGAGAAAATTCAAACAAATACTGAAGGATCCCCGGGAACCTAAAATAAGTAATCAATCCCCTGGGGATCCTGACAACGTGAGAAAATCCATTTTCCTTTTCAGGAACTGTATTTCAAATATCCCATAAGATCAACAATATTTTGGATTAGAAACCTTTTCCTGTTCTGAGTTGTTGAGTTTAAGCAGTACAAAATGCAAAAAGGAAATCAGAAGTCACAAAAGGAATATAAGGATTTAATGAAAGAATCAAGCAAACTCACACAGGCACAAGGAGAAAAAAGGGAAAAGGACAGAGTAATGGACTATGGCTATGATTCCATCCAATTGTCATGTGAATTTTGAGCAAACTTAAAATGTTGCAAAAAAGAAAAAATGTGGGAATTAGATGTGTTTCCATCCACTGGTTTGGAGCCAATTAACGAGTGTTATAAGAGTAGCGTGGCCCCTTTAAGGGATAGAGCTGTGCGCATGTGCAGGCGTAACGAGAGAGAGAGAGAGAGAGAGAGAGAGAGAGAGAGAGAGAGAGAGAGAGAGAGAGAGAGAGAGAGAGAGAGAGAGAGAGAGAGTGCGGAGGGTTGGAACGAGTGCGTTGGTAAATGACAACAACAGCAAGAGACGGGTTAGCCCAAACTTATTAGAGAGTTTGGCAGTGAATGTACAGTTTAGGTCACAGTTGTCGGCAAATAAAGGCTGTCACTTCTAAAGGACAAAGCGGAGCCTCCGTGTGAGTTGTTCACTAACTGCTGCAGATAAAGTAAAGGGGGTTAGCCCCGAAGTTCGAGTCAACTTCGGCCCTGGAGGAAACTCTCCCCTGTGCTTCCCGACTACGGTCTGGGAGTAGAACAGGAAAGGTTAACACCAGGCTACGGAAAGCGTAATTTCGTCAGAGGTTGACGTTACACTTGGCTCTAATTAACAGGAAGTAGAGGTTGAAAACTAGCATTGACCACACATCTAAGAAAAATTTTGAGGTTTTTAGGGATGTGTTGCTCCCAGGCAAGTTGTAACTATTGTCGTGTCAACTAGTATTGGTGACGTTACATGCAGTCCAGAGACATAGAGAAAGAAATGCAATTTTATGCCATCATGGGAGCATCCAGGAAGACGCCAACAGCAGAAACAACTGATCAGTCGTGTAAGGTAAATGTTCGCTACATCAGAGCTTATTTGGCAAATATGTTTTCATCTCTCGTTTAGCACATTAACTATTTTTCATAAAAGCCAACAACCACCTCAAGCAAGCGCAAAAACCTTTTTGCGAAATTGAGGAAGCTATATCGGATTTTGGCATTTTCATCAACCTTTTCTAATGTAATACTTCAAAATCTGTAAAAAAAGAAAAAAAATTGGATGGAAACAGCTTATGAAGTTTAATAACGTTCTGCTCTGCCGTCGGCCGATAGAGCTATGAGCCTTATTCCCGCATTAATATCGAATATTAATGTCGGTTTAAAGGCAATTTTGATAACTTTAGACTTTAACCGATTTAGCGACCAATCGCTACAGCGACCCCTAGTGCCCAGAGGTAGAATTGCATTAATAAGATCGGCTGTTCATAAGGTTTAAATGATTTTACTGAGCAAATCAGTCTTTGGAATGTTATTTACTCAAAATAATGTTCTGGTTAACTTGGGCTTTGCATTGTGAATGGATTGAAACACATGCCAAATGTTTTTTTTACTCCATTCCATGCTTTTTGGAATCAGATCTGCAGTGAACAAGGATTCACTGAATTATTCTGATTATGATCAACCACTTTTGTTTTGTCTTTTGTTGTTTTTGCATGTAAATAGTTCCTTAGCTTAGCTTCTTTTTATCTTCATTTTGCTTAGTAGTTTAGTTAAGTTTCACTAGCCTAGTAGTGTAATGTTCTGTTCTGGTTCATGTTATTATTTTGGTTAGTTAGCTTTCCTGTCTTGGATTAGTTTGTATTGTTACTTTCGTTCCGTATTTTGTTCAGTTCTGTCCTGTTCCCTGCCACTGTTCCTGTCAGTCTTTCAGCCACTCCTCCTCCTTCTGATTACTTCCACCTGTTCTCTTTAATTGGCTCTCCCTCTCTCCTTTGTTCTCCTGCCTTTTTAAGTCTCTTTTGCTGCTTCCCGGCCAGAACGTCATTTCTCATGCCGCACATGTTTACTCACCCGTTCTCCAGCCCCTCGGTAAGAGCTCTCCAGCATTCTGTATTTTTTGTATCTGACCTGTTTGCTTTGCTTTGTACCCAGCCTGGATTGTTTTTTGCCTGCCGGATCCACCCCCTCATCACTTCGAATAAATCCTGTTAATCTCTACCTAATTGTCTGGCTGAATACTGGGTCCTTAGTCTAAATCATTACAAGTAGAGAGGATTTATTAATCGAAATATTGTGTTAATTCAGACAAACAGCATTGCATAGTGATATTCTCTGGATGTTAATTTTATTTCTGTTATTAAATTCTTTAACTTGAAAAGAAGTTGTCACTCCTTTATTCTATATGTGTGCAGAGTTTGCTGTTAAAAGATCGTTAGTGCTCGAATTCATCCCTTTCAACCATTGTCTGGATAGCAGCTTAAGAGCTGATTATCCCCAGACAATACTTAACAGACAGAGGGTTATTTAATAAACATTAAATAACTTTAAACAGTGTATAATTGCACAACACACTGATTTTTTTTTTTTTTATATATACATTAAAAGCTTACATCTCATTAAATGGACCTCAATCCATTTCATGACATTCTTTAATGTTCATCTACCTAAAGTAATAAAATTTGTTAGTAATGACAAGATAGAACTGGCAACAGAGAATCCCAATTGGACAACAATTTCTTGTTTCAAAGCCTGACAACTTAAAAAGGACTCTTTATGTGTAAGTTTTGTATAACTGTGATTTGCGAACTAATATAGTCAGGAAAAGGATTTGTATCTCTTGTCTGAGAAAAAAGAATAATTCAAGGACTGTTATCATCCAGGACATAGTTGGTTTGAGTTGTTGCCCCCCAAGAAGGCGTTATTAGTCAATGCTGATCTATAATGTTATCTACAATTTAAGGTTAGATCTACCTCTATCCACATGTGGATAGATTTTTGGTTTTTATCTTTTATTAGTTACAGGGTGTGTATTGACTGTTGTGCACATGTACAATGGCAATAAGGGCTTTCAATTGAATTGAATTGAGTTGAAAAATGTTCACCATTATCTCAACCACAGCTCAGCGTGTTTCAACCAAATCCTCCTGAATATTCTTGGCATGCCATGCAATGCATTCTATATGCAAACAATATATCCATTACTTTAACTACATATCTGTGGAACTATTTTTCTATATTAATTTCATAAGTTTGTCCTGTAACTGGCGGGTTGCCGGTTCGATCCCCCACTCGTACTGTCTCAATTGTTGTGCCCCTGAGCAAGACATTTCACCCACATTGCTTGCTGGCAGTGGTCAGAGGGCCCAGTGGTGTAGATGCATGGCAGCCTTGTTTCTATCAGTCTGCCCCAGGGCAGCTGTGTCTACTAACATAGCTCACCACCATCAGGGGGTGAATGTGTGTGTGAATGGGTGAATGATTGATTGTAGTGTAAAGTGCTTTGGGGTCGTCAGACTTCATAAAGCACTATACAAGTACAAGCCATTTACCATTTGGCTGACAGTTTTGCAAGATGTCTAATATATAAATACCAGTTAACATCAGCATTAAAGTTAAAGAGGAAAGTCCCAAAGCAGCCAAGACATGTTTTCGGAAAGACAAATGAAATAACATTAACATTTATGTCAGATCCAATTTGGCACCTTAAGTTCACTGCAGGATACATCTAAAAGAAAGTTTCTCTCAGAGGCACAGAAATGCAAATCTTTAACAGTACTCATAGTGTTGTGTTTTTATGTTCAACACAGGAAGCCTGTTTTCAAAGCAGATTTCATCACTAGTTCAGAACAGTGTGTGAAGTATTGCTCGAAATGTGAAGTGTGTGAAGCAGATCGAGGTGGCCACTTGCTCACAGCAGCAACCCACAACAAGTGTCTGAATCCCACACTTCTTGTCAACACATTGTCAACAAAACAAAGGGTGGCTTTTGTAGGCCTGTAGAGGAGTAGCCTGCTGAGGCTATTAAAGGAAGCAGTGTTGGTCAAATAGCATTGTTGGGCTAAGGTATTATTTTCTCCCCGTTGTGTTGGTGGTTTTGTGACACAACTGCACGGTCGGATTAAGGTCAAAGTGAGGCTTTGGGATAGAGCCAGTAATGGCACCCTACCCAAACAAGTTTCTTTTACACATGCAAATTACAATAGGTTGATAGTTTAATGTTTGGCCCCTTACAGCTTTTTTCTGTTTTTCCTCAGAAGCCTGAGGAAATGTAAAATGCTTTTTTCAAATTATGATTTTATTTGTTAAGAAAAAGAAATGCTAGCCAACTAGCAAACACCTAATAAACGGCATTAGGTGTTTACAATTACTAGTAATGAATATTTCACATTGCTCTAAAGAAATTTAGGCACTCTTCTTTGCAGAATTGTTTTGATCCTGTTGTCAAGAATCCATCAAGAATCTCTATTGTCATTATGTGTTACCATAATGACATTTTGATGAGATAGACACCAGCTCAGGATGCACACAGATGGTATATAACACAGAGATGCAAGAAGACATAATGTTTCCACACATTTATTTATTTTTGTTGTGCAATTATACACTGTTTAAAGTTTTTTAATGTTTATTAAATAACCCTCTGTCTGTTAAGTATTGTCTGGTGATGATCAGCTCTTAAGCTGATATCAAGACAATGGTTGAAAGGGATGAATTCGAGCACTAGCGATCTTTTAACAACAAACTCTGCACACACATAGAATAAAGGAATGACAACTTCTTTTCAAGTTCAAGAATTTAATAACAGAAATAAAACGAACATCCAGAGAACATCACTATGTAATGCTGTTTATCTGAATTAACACAATATTTCAATCAGTAAATCCTCTCTACTAGGCTAGTGAAACTTAACTAAACTACAAAGCAAAATGAAGATAAAAAGAAGCTAAGCTAAGGAACTATTTGCATGCAAAAACAAACAAAAGACAAAACAAAAGTGGTTGATCATAATCAGAATAATTCAGTGAATCCTTGTTCACTACAGATCTGATTCCAAAAAGCATGGAATGGAGTTAAAAAAAAAAATTGGCATGTGTTTCAATCCATTCATAACGCGAATCCTGAGTTAAACAAAACATTATTTGATGAAATAATATTTTGTTTAAGTTAAAGACCTTCACCTTAAAGAATGTGAACTGAGGTTAAATTATCTTAACTAATTTAGAACAACATTTGACATGTGTTTCAACCCAGTCACAATGCAAAGCCCAAGTTAACCAGAACATTATTTTGAGTAAATAACATTCTAAAGACTGATTAGCTCAGTAAAATCATTTAAACCTTATGAACTGCCGATCTTATTAATGGGATTCTCCCTCCGGGCGCTAGGGGTCGCTGTAGCGATCGGTTGCTAAATCGGTTAAAGTCTAAAGTTATCAAAATTGCCTTTAAACCGACATTAATATGCAATATTAATGCGGGAATAAGGCTCATGGCTCTATTGACCGACGGCGGAGCAGAACGGTCAAACTCTATTCTTGGAACGGGCCTTTGTAGAAAAACTGGAAACAGAAATTACCAAAAGCTAACAGCATTTTGGCTAGCGGACCTTCGGCGCTAACAAATAAAGCTTCGGGGGTTTTTTTAGTCATAATGAGTGGGCTGGATAACGTAAACATTAATGTCCCATCAATGTATAAAACCCTTGTGGAGATAACCTTTGTTATAACCATAAAACACACTCGAATGATATTAGCAATACCATGAAGCTCAAGGCTAGCATGAGGTACCAACGTTAGCCCTTTGTTCAAAAACCCGTGTACAAAACGATTTACAAAACATTTCCCAAATGAACCATTTAACTTCTCCCTCTGGTTTCTGTGCCCAAACCTGTCAGCGCCTCATGTGAGTTCTGTCCACTTTGGCCATCCAAGGAACGAGCACTGAAAAGCAGGAACGTTGTTGGCTGTTCTCAGCGTCATCGCCTAATTTGACGTCATCGTCTAATTTGCATAATCTGCCACATGATGTGATGTGCATGTTATTGACGCTGTAGGAGAAATAACATCGTTAGAGAGAGACAAAAAGTGAGTAAAAACACTCAGAATGTGTAGAGCTACTTTTTTCTGTCTATTAATGTTTATTTTATTACCAGACCTCTCAACTTTTATCAAAAATTAAGAGTGAGATTATGCTAATTTTGGGGCGGGGCTTGTTTGGGGGTGGGGCTAACTGGGCCCTGGAAGAGCCGGTGGAGTCAACATGTATTGCTTTTGTTAAAAAGAGAAAAAGACGTGTTAATACTTTATTGTTCAGTTAGTGGATTAAAACATAAAAAATTTGTTCAAATAATACTGAATAAAATAAAGTAGTTTTAAGTTATTGACTGAATTATTACACTGTTACACATTCATCTATGGCAGGGGTTTTCAATAGGTGAGGCGCGCCTCCCCTGTGACTCTTTGGCGCCCCCCAGGGGAGGCGCGCCTCACCTATTGAAAACCCCTGCCATAGATGAAGAATGTGCTGGAGAAGAAGATATTTGTGCCTTTTGTTTGAGCGCGCAGAAACCAATCCAAGGGCGCAGTGAGACAACACGCGCCCGCTCAAAACCGGTCTGGCGCGCACTCAACTCTGAAAAACTCTTCTCAACCCACGCTCTGTCCTCGCGCTCAGTTCCATCTCTGCACGCGCACGCGACTTTGCACGCGCACGCGACTTTGCTCGCGCGCTGGACCTGCGCAACTCGCGCGCTGGACCTGCTCACCTCGCGTGCTGGACCTGCTCATTGAACGCTTAACACTAGCTGTCTCTTTTCTTTCCAGCTTCTGGGAGGTGATGCAAAAGTTTATTCTGATCATAATCATTATCATTGTCATCATTATTTAAAGAGCACTTTAACAAAAGGTAAAACAAAGTGCCAAACATCAGAAATACATCAGATAAGAAATAATATCTAATAAAATGCTTGGTTGTTAAAATAGCAATAGGTTTAAATTGTGTATAATTAGCCTAAATATATAAATCGGAATATGTAATATGTTGACGTCTGTTAAATTCAGGTTATCTTTTTTATTATTATTATTTCAGTTGACGTCTCCTGTTGACGTGAGTTCAGTTTATCATTGGCGTCTGTTTAGTTCAGTTTGTCTGCTGTTGAAAACAATAGTTTTTGAATTTGCTCTAATGACAGTTCAATTTTAAAAGTAGGCCCTCTGTCCGTGATGTTTCAGTAACAGTAGCCTGTAAGATGGAAATATTTGGATGGATATTTTATTAATAGGCCTTTTTTAATGAATGTACTTTGTTAAAAGAAATACAATAAAAAACATGTGTTGGGCTATCAGTTGTTTCTGAAACACAGCATTCCAGGAACACGAAAAATGAAGCATTTACTGCAGGGACTTGTGTGGGGTAAGTTTGTTTGTGGTTGGGGGGGGGGGGGGGGGCGTGGTTATCTTTACCTATTCCTAGGGGAGGCTCACCTTCAACGAATTTCAAAACCCCTGATCTATGGGTTTGTTTCATTGTAGATCTATAACCCGATTGGTGAATCAGGCTGAGTTTCATCAACCCTGTACGGCATATGGCTTATCTGACAGTTTCCCCTCAGCAGCAACACTGAAGCACACAGAGGTTCCCGCTGCGTCTTTACGCACGATCCTGCTGCTGATGTCTCCCTCTTTTCAGCTCAATGCACTTGTAGACTGTTACAGTTTATAACCATTATCATCACCTTTCACAGCGACAGGTTTCTCATCTCGTCGCCGCGCTAACCAGACAAATCTGTATTTGTCTCGTCAGTGCGCTCTGGGCGGTGAGGTGGGCGGATTTTACCCCCGTTGGTGCGCTGCGTGAGAGGGATAAGCAGTGGGGAAAATGCATAAATAAAGACTGTAAAGGGCTCCTTTAGAGGAAACAGGGGGACTGACAGGTCTGAGATCAAGCCCCTGATGTTACAAGTTCTTTAAAATGACCCTTAAAAGTGCGGACCAAAATTACATGTAACATAATTTTGCGCACCTGAACTAAAGCGCAAGGCAGCATGCCCACTGATTCTATGTTGTTAAAAACAAAAGAGCATGCAACACAGCTACTAACTCTCCTTTTGACTTTAACTGGCACACTTTGCTACGAATGTGAGGACATTAAACGTAGTGATTCACGTTTCGAATGGTGAGAAAAGCAACCGGGTCCGAGGAAAAGGAGGGGGGAGAGGAGCAAGCGCTGAGGCACAGAAATACGGTGCATGTAGTTAAAAAATGCAGAATTAATAAAAAGGAACTTATAAACAGACTAAGTGGCGTTTTAAACTGCATCTGGTTAGCAGAACTGTTTTATGATCCAGAGTGCAGCCATGCCTGGTTCTGAATGAAGGCAATATCTGGCAGCAGCTCTTCCCCCACCCCCCACCCACTTTCCTCCTGTGCACGCAGTACAGGACCGTACCGGCTTACTTTCACCACTGGTTAAGACTAAAATTATTCATAACTCTGATCGCCCTGTTAACACGAACTGCAGCAGGAATTACGGATGGCCACAAGCTGTGAAAGAAGCGAAACAGCTCAGCAGAAGGCGGAGTTTTGTCGTCCGCAGCGCAGATGGGCTTTGTGATTTTTATGCGTGAGAAATGCCATGTGTTGCATGTGAGCGTGTGAAGTCAGTGAAATGCGTGTGTCACACGGTCAATGCGTGAAAGTTGAGAGCCCTGTTTATTACAATACTAACCCTCCTCCTTTACCCGGGCTTGGGACCGGCAAAATTAACCATAAAGAGACACTATGGCGGAGTTACAAATTATTATATATTTTTTTTCAACTTTTTTTTCAACTTTTTCTTTTTTCCCTTGTGGTCCACTAAGGAGCCTACAAGTCACGGTAAAACATGAACATTTTGAACCATAAAATTTTTTACATTACATTAACATTAGCAATCTAAATGGACCATAAAAAGACTACAAAGAATCAACAGCAATGTGAGCAAATAATGGTAATTATTATTATTTTTTTAAACTAATAAGATTTCCCTCCACACACACAGGCTGTGCTTGCTCACAGAAAGAGTGGGTCATCGTCATGTTGGTCAAGGCTCTCTATGGCAGGTTCAGCAACTGAGGGAGCTGACTTAAATGAGTAAGCAGCTGATATGCCAAAAAGCTGCAAAACATGATCAGGCAGCTGGTGCTCGTAACAAGCCTCACCAGACAGCTTCAGTCCATATCGGATGTACAGGATGGAGTTAACGCATCGTAGCCAGCTAATAATAATAATAACGTTAGCAGGGGAGGGAGGCGATTCTGCGTGGTCTCCTTCTAGCAACAGAATCCAATTCTCGGCCTGGTTGGCTACCGCTCCGCGGCAGACGTTAGTGAGAAGAAAAAAAAAAAAAGCTCCTCAGATTGAAATAAAAAAAAAAATTGCAAGTGCAGATTTTCTGTTTATAATTCTATCTCTGTATTAGTAGAAGCTTCATGGTAGAAGTAATTAGACACACGCATCCCGCGGTGTGTTCACGCTCTGCCCATATAAATAATGTTCATCCCCTTGCCTTTTGCAGTCTGGACGCTGAGGGTAAACATGCTGTGGCTCTGACTGCAGCGCTGAGAGAGACTCCTGCGGGAGGGTGAGAACGGGGTTGGGACGGGGGAGGTGCCCCACGGCAGTACCTGCCGCTGGAGGACAAGAGTAGGAACGATACGTGCTTTCACGTCAGAGTCTCCAAAAGTCGCCAGTGACACCAGAAAAGTCGTTAGATTTGTTGCTAGTCGCTTTTTTGACAAAGAGTCGCAAGAGGGGTCTGAAAAGTCGCTAAATATAGCGACAAAGTCGCTAAGTTGGCAACACTGGGCTTCTGTCTGTGGGAGGAAAGTTTTATAGCAGCAGGGGACCCCTGCTGAGTGAAGGGCCGTCCCAGCTTACTCTCTCTCCTTTGTGGCTGTGTGGTCAGAATTCAATCTGACCTCAAATATTCATCATGGCGTTAATATGGCACAACATTTTTATTGCCAACCTTTTGTGGCTAACAGGATTTGGCATGACCACTTCTTATTACTGTAATTCCTGAACCATACAAGATATCTGAATTAGGCTGAAACAGAGAGTGGTAGCCTAGAGCACTGCTCTAACCACTCTGAGAAGGCTGCACGTACCTGGTTTGAACCCTGCAAACTGCTACTATGGGTTCCTGAGCAAGACCCTTAGCCCCAGATGGCTCCCGGGCACTGTAAAGCTGCCCACTGCTCCCTAAGAGATGGGTTAAATGTAGAAGACAAATTTCATTGGAATAAGATTGCAATGACAATTCCATAAGTGCTGAAAAGAGGAGAAGTGGTGCTTTCAGGTAATGCACAGCACATTACGGTGGCCACTGTGATTTCCGTAATACGAGTTCAAACAATCACTGATTATGTTCACTATCAGGTTGTATTTGTCATTTGAGAACTTGATCCAGACAGCATCCCTCCCCCACTAAAGTTCATACCCAAAAGAGCTCCTGGAGTTCAGCCACCTCTCAATTTCCACAGGTGAAAGGTTTTCCCCAATTTTTTGATGAACAGGTTTATGACTTTTTATGCAAAAACTCTTGAAGAGGGAGAAAATTTACCTGGAGAAGCATTACTACAGAGGATATAAGATAACATAAGACAAGATAATGCATTTATCTTCCTACAATGGGGAAAATTTGGGCATCACAGTAGCAAAAACACATAGTTGCACCCTAGATTAGTAATGAATAACAAGCTAATTTAAAGATAAGTTCTAAAGAAAAAGAGAATGAATTTATCAGAACAGCAAGAAGAAAATGTTGCCCAGTTAATGATAATGTGGCATATTCAGATAAAAATCCAATATTCAAGTTAGAGGAAAGACAGCAGGCCTATTGCAGAACGTTGTGAGAAAGCTATGCAATATGTATGATTGTACAAGCAAACACATCAGAGTAGCTAAAGTGTCTTCAAATGGAAATTAGCATTTGACAGACAGTGTAGATTATTCATAATCAGATCAGAACACGTGCAACCATTAGCACTTTGCAAACAGTTATTGAGTTTTTTGGGAGCAGAAGAGATTATACAGTCTAACAGCAGCTGGGAGGAAGGATCTGCAGAAGCCCTACTTTGAGCATCTGGGGGACAGCAGTCTGTCACTGAAAGAGCTCTCCAGCTCTGCAACAGCTCCATGCATGGGGTGGGAGACATTGTTTATCAATTGTGTTTTTTTCTTACAATCCTTTTGTCTACAACCACCAGCACTGGATGCAGGGGGCATCCTAGGACAGAGCTGACCCTCCTAATGAGTTTATCCAGCCTCTTTCTCTCAGCTGAAGATAAACTGCTGCCCCAACAGACCACACCATAGAAGATGGATGATGCCACCACAGAGTTGAAGAAGGCCTTCAGAAGCCCCCTTTGCACTCCAAAAGATCTCAGCCTCCTCAGCAGGTAGAGTCTGCTCTGACACTTCCTGTAAGAAGCATCGGTGCTGTGACTCCAGTCCAGTTTATTGTTAAGGTGAACACCAAGGCAGTGTTGTATAGTAACGAAGTAAAAATACTTCACTACTGTACTTAAGTATATTTTGGAGTACTTTATACTTTTCTCAAGTATAATATTTTTTGATTACTTTTACTTTTACTTCACTATATTTCCGTACTTAATTGCGTACTTTTACTCCGATACATTTTCAATGTTTGGTTTAGTTACTCGTTACAAAAAAAGTGTTGGTTTGGCTCAGCCAGACGTGCGTACATGCCTCCGTTTGAAGCGCTCGGCGTGTCATTTCAAAGTTGCTGTGCGCCAGCGGGGGCGGGGCCTGGCGCTCCACGCAGCCAATCACTAACGCGCCTGGCCTTTGATTGACAAGGTAGAGACCCCCCTTTAACTCCGCTCTCATTGGTTGTGCTGTCTTAAATCCCGCCTTCCCTCCTTCTGATTGGCTGTTTTTTATTAAGTGTGTGTATGTGTGTGTGTGTGTGTGTGCATGTGCGTACGTGCTTGGAGCATGAGATTTCAGTTTTGATTTTAACTGGGATACAGCCGTTACCACAATTAATACTAGACTACGAAACTAGTCCCAGTTAAGAAACTAAATATAATCTGCACTAAAATAGGTGAAAGCTGCTGAGTGCAGTTCTGAACAGAAGCAGCAGAGAGAGTTTTGAATTGTTGAACTTGAGAAATGTAAGTAACCAACGTTAATATCTCAAAATAGCATTTAATTCTGAACACATTTTATCAACAAAAACCTAATCTCCTCTATAAAACTAAATATTCTGTGCCAGGCAGGAGTTCTGAAGACTGCTGGAAAGATGGAAAAGGAAAGACTGTAGGTCATAAAAATTCAGATTCTTATCCACAGCCGTTTAAAAAAGGTGAGAGTGTCACTTTTACCATTATTTCGTTGTTATTGTTCCTTTCATTTATTTTCGACCATTTGAGGCAGTTGCTACTCTTGTTTAGACCTTTGCGTAGTTATAATAGTATGATTAGGGTTCCACAAAATAATAGTGTTATTCATTTGACTATTTCTACTTCTAGAATTAGGATAAAGACAAATAAAACAAAGGAACACAATTTACATTGGTTTTATTGTTCATAAATTTCCACACTGTCCATTAATAAATTAGTATAAACCAGGGCCGGAGCTAGCAGATTCAGAGGGCAGAGAATTCCCAAAGTATCTAACATATTCTACCTCCTGCAATGGATATACTGCTGATATACAGCAGGTCAAAAAAGGCCATATTTTGGCTGCAGTGCTTGCTGTTCTCTTATGAAGAAAAGATCATCTAGTGCACTAAATTCAATAGCTGGGTTGAAAATATCCAGTATAAAATACAGAGATTTGTGTGTGTGGTGTGTTGGCGGCAGGTGTAGAGGGGGGGCCCAAAAAGACTGTGTTGTCCCGGGGCCTTGCAAAGCTGTCAGCTGGCCGGCCTGCAGGTGTATCTATTAGCAGGTTTACCACTTCCTGTAGGTTAACTAAGCCTGGTTTATCACTTCACCATGTTCTTAGTATACACCACATTTGCCTGCACTTGGTTGTGTGTTGGTTGCTTAGCACTGACCTTACTTGAAGAAGGAAAACTGAAAGCTTACAAAAAGAATGTATTTTCTGTCTAAACTTGATCTAAATTTCTCATGCACTTGGTTGTTTATATTATTTTAAGTGAATTTGACTTTCAAAGTTTACCAAAATCTAAAAAATGTCATTCAAACTGCATGTGCTTTGTTTTACTTTTTATTACATTACTTGAGTACATCCATTTTTACAGTAATTTTCATACTTAAGTACAAGACATTTCAGTCAGTGACTTGGACTTTTACCAAAGTCATATTTTGGAGAAGTACTTATACTTTTACTTGACTGCGAGATTTCAGTACTTTATACAACACTGCACCTAGGTACTTAATTCATTAATTCAACATCAGTTCTCTGGACATTCACCTGTGTCAGTGAGGTAGCTCTGCGCATGTGAAAGTCCAACATCAGCTTCTTTGTTTTCCCTGCATTTAAACTGAGGTGATTCTGCTCGTGCCAGTCTACAAAGCTCTGTTTCCACTTCTGTACTCTCAGTCATATTCATCTGTGATGAAACTGACTATGACAGAGTCATCAGAGAACTTCTGAATATGGCAGCCTGGTGAGCTGATGGGGAAATCTGCGGGGTAGAGGGTGAACAGACGCAGGGCTAGCACAGTTACCTGCGGTGCTCCCGTATGGCAGACCAACCTGTCAGAGACATACTGTGGTTGACCAGTGAGGTAATCCAGTATTCACTGGGGCAGTCGGTGGTCCACCTTTCCCAGACTGCTCCTGCTTGTCCTTAAAAAGTCATGGTTGGATGGTGTTGAAAGCACTGGAGAAATCAAAAAACATGATCCTCATGGCGCTCCCAGGATTCTCCAAGTGGACCAGAGCTCATTGTAGCAGATAGATGATTGTATAATCCACCCTAATGCCAGGCTGGTAGGCAAACTGCAGTGGATCTTATGTCGACCTCATCAGGGGATGAAGATGATTGAGGAGCAACCCCTCAAATTGAGGGTCTTGATCAAGTGTGATGTTAGTGTTATCATTGAGGTCATTGGTCCAGTCTGGGTGGGGTTGGGGGAAAATTTCTTGCTGATCAAGTTTTAGAAAGTGCTGACTTAGCTTATTCATCCAGCTAAAGCCAGCTACAGCCTGGCCATTATGTTTGTGACCTAAAAATGTTTTCAGGCTTTTTCAAATATCACTGATGTTTTTGTCTTGTAACTGACCTTATTTTTTCTGTAATTGTTTTGTCCTTTTCTGATCCTTAGTCCTTTTTGTACAATTTTCAGATCCTCTCTAATACCTGACCAGAAGGCTCTTTTTTTCTCCTTCAGCAAAGCTTTTACTATGTCAGGGTTTATCAGTGGGGTTTGCTGTTGGAAAAGCACCTGATTTTCATGAGGGGAACAGTAGAGTCTGTAATGCATTCTGTTATTCCATCTATATCCTCCCCATGAGGATAGAAAAGCTCATCTCATGCACTGGAATTGAAGCAATCTTTCAGGGCTTCTCACTCCTCAGACCATTTCCTCACTATATGTTACAACTCGTTCTCTGTGCATAAGTAGTCTGTACACAGGCTGAAGGAGAACCAGGTTATGATCTGAGCCACCCAGAGAAGGAAGGAGTGATGAACTGTATGCCTCTTTGCAGTTTATATACAGTAAGTCTAGTGTTTTTTGTTTCTAGTGTTGCAGATAACATACTGATTAAAGGTGGGAAGGGTGGAGGACAGAGATACATGGTTAAAGTCACATGAGATCAGAAAAAGAGTGTTTTGTTTGCATTTTGCTCATAATAGTGTGGATGACGTCACAGGCTGCTTTTGTCGTTTGTTGTCAGGGGGATGTAAGCTGCTATAGCCATCATGTGTGAAGTCTCTCTAGAGAACTGATAAGGTCTCATGCTAACAGCTAGCAGGTCTATATCCTTAGGGTAAAGTGTGTCTTTACAGTAATTGTAACATGTCCAGTGCTGCACCATCTGTTATTAATAAACACAGCCACACCCCCTCCTCACTCCTTACCGCTGTACTTAGTTCTGTCAGGCCTGAGCAAAAGGAAGCCATTTATGAAGAAATACCTGGATTGTGTTAATGCTTATCACAGTGCTGGAGCTAACAAAGGTCTCAGACATCTGGAGGACAAATTAAGATTTTCTGTAACAAAGGTCCAAAACTTACCAGAAAATTCAGGAGGTGCTTGCTGCATTTCCCCTTGGAGACTCAGTTGGCAAAATGCCACAGAAGAACCTGTGTGAAAATGATTTCCCCGTATCTACCAGCCAGGGACAGGAGAAGGCCGAAAAAGCCAGAGTGAAACCCTTAACTTTCAACAGTTTATTCTGTTTATTGAAGTTCTTTGTATTGAAACCATTCAAGTCTGTATAAATCTGCACTGGATTTAGCTAATTTCACCTACTCTAGACACAAACATCAGTCCAAACCTATTTCCGGCAATATATGCAAGTAAATAGATCTGAGAGTGACTGACTGATGCTCGTGGGTATTTTACAGCAGAAACCGAAAGTTAGCTGTGAGAAGCATAGTCATGGTGTAACACTACTCATCTAAAGCTCTGTTTTTTAGTACAGGTGAGGTTAAACACACTGACTATGTGTTTAATATGTTTAATGTTGACTTATGTGTCATATTTTATCTGGTGCATTTATAACAAGGTGACCGTGTTGCTTGAGTTCATCATCTAATTTTGGCTAGCCTTGGGGCCTAGTCAGTCCTGCTCAGTGCATGTTTAGCAGGAGGAGGATCTTTCTTCCATATGAAAGCTGTGCCATTGTGTGCTGTTGTATTTTTGATTGTCACACTATATTGTTCTATTTGGTGTCTTAACGTGTGCTGTAAAGCAGTATTTGCTTTATAAAGAAGCTTCTATATTTCTCTGTGTCTGTCTTTATGCTGTTTTTCACACTACTAATATTGTTCAGTTTTAGTAACGAGGGATTTTACAGCAGAAGCAGCAAGTTAGCAGTAAGAAGCTCAGTCAGCAATGAGATGTGTTGTACCACTGCTCATCCAAAGCTACGTTTTATGTTACAGAGGAAAATAAACACTTATGGCAGGGGGATCAAAGTTGTCTTCATTCCATGTGTAATACCAGTATGGGGTGACAGCAGTGCATTATATGCAAGAGGAGCCCTCCATGACAATGCGAGTAGTGCATAGGGCCTACCACAGCAGACAAAAATCCCTGGAACTTTATTACACAAAGTGGAAGAAAAACTGATCAATAAAAGGCCAGGGTTAACACTTTTTTCTTTTTTTGTAGTAATGTAATATAGTTAAAAGTTTAAATTGGTCATTTGAAATTGTTTGCTCATTTCATTTCGCAGTTACTATTCAGTTATAAACTTTAAAATCTTTTTTGCTTCACTTTAATAGACAGTAATGTTAAATAACTACCAGACACTGAGAGCTAAGGTTGTCCTGGCAGAAGGAGTGTTACACACTCATTGCATACATTATATGACAATTCTACTGACATAAAAAAACAAGCAGCCCATTTATAATTATGGTCATAAGCCACATTGGGCATCACTGTCTAAGATCATGCTGCACCACCTCAAAATCAGACTTTGACTGGGACACCTCAAAACTGTTGTTCTGTTTTTTGTTTGTTTGTTTGTTTTTGTAGATTCCAACCAGCATTTTCCACCATCCAGAAGTGTACTTGCTGATTTGCTTTGGATCATTGTTCTGCTCTGTAACCCAATTGCACTTGAGCATAATTTTGAAAACTTGGTGGTCAGACATTTTCCTTAAATATTATCTGGTACAGAGCATAATTTGTGGTTCAATTACAGCAAGCTTGTAAGGTCCTGAAGAAACAAAGCAGGCCCAGACTATCACACTACCGTCACCATGATTGACTGTCAGTATGGTGTTCTTTTTCAGAAATATGATTTATTTTCTGCAACGTATAATGGGACTCCAGCTTATAAAAATGTCACATTTATCTTGAGAATATTTTCCCAAAAATCTTAGAATCATCGCAATATTGTTTGGGAATTGTAAGGCAAGGCGAGGCAAATTTATTTGTGTAGCACATTTCAGTACAGAGATAATGCAAAGTGCTTTGGGGCCCTTGAGTTCTTTTTGGTGGGCAGTGGTTTTGATCATTAGGCTAATGCATTCTTGCATGATCCAGCCATTGAAGGTTTACCATTGTTCCATGTTTTGTCCATTTGTCTGTAATGGCTCTCTCTGTAGTTCGTTAGAGAATTAGAAATGTTTTCATAAACCTTTCAGTCACAAATAAACACCTTTATTCTCCATTTTCTCCTAAGTTTCTTCAGATCTTTAGCCTACATCTTGTTACTGTCAGGATTTGTTCTGATGAACCCGAACACAACCTCACACAGAGTTTCGTTTTAAGAGCCTTTATTGAAGACAATGAGTTGTGGAGGAGGTGGCCAGAGACTGTATCGGGCTGGATCAGACAAGGGAGGGTGAAGATAGCTGAGGCTGAAGACGTGGCAGAGCTGGAGCAGGCAGTCGGCTGAGCAAGGCGGTCTGAGGTAGAGATCTCAGACAGGTAGGCATAGAAAGCACAGGCAAGCTGACGTGGGGAACTCTAGCTGGCAGACGTGGGAAACTCTGTCTGGCAGACATGGGAAGCTCTGGCAGGCAGACGAGGTTTGAATGCAGATGATCCGGCGGGTAAGAGCAGACTGAGGTGAGTATATATAGGAGAGCTGGCAGGTGTATTGAGTCCGGGATAATTAGAGCAGCAGGTGAAACAGATCAGGCTTGGAGTGGGACTGGGCTGACTGAATGGTGGAAAGATCTGGAACTGTCCAGGGTGAGATGGCAAAAACTGAACCCTGACAGTTACCAGACAGTTTCTATTAAGTCTTGTAAAAATCCAACCTGAAGGTTGCTGGTCTAAGTGAACTCCAGTGAAATCAGTGAAGGACCAATGGAACATGTACATTAAGCTAGCAGTTGTTACACATTTTGTTTTCAAATAATTATCGATCCGTTTTCCTACGGTCGCCCTGAGGTGCAAAGCACTACAACATTAACGAAAGCACTACAACATTAACGAAAGCACTACAACATTAACGAAAGCTCTACAACATTAACGAAAGCAATACAACATTAATGAAAGCACTAAAACATTAAGAAAAACACTACAACATTAAGAAAAACATTACAACATTAACAAAAGCACTACAACATTAACAAAAGCACTACAACATTAACAAAAACATTACAACAATAACGAAAGCACTACAACATTAACAAAAACATTACAACATTAACAAAAGCACTACAACATTAACAAAAACATTACAACATTAAGGAAAGCACTACAACATTAACGAAAGCACTACAACATTAACAAAACGGAAGAGGTACGTCCCAGTCGGAGACCTAAGAAATCACTGATTGGACTACAGCTCGTTTTTACTTTTGAACCAGAAGGTATTCTGGCTTTAATGTGTTTTTTTAAAAACATGAATATTCTCGTTGATCCAAACCGTACCACTACTGTTCGAGAGTATTTTGAGCAGGGCTCTCAACTCTCACGCATTGACCGTGTGACACATGCATTTCACTAACTTCACACGCTCACACGCAACACATGGCATTTCTCACGCATAAAAATAACAAAGCCCGTCTGGGCTGCAGATGATCCGTTCACAGCTCTGTCCATCAAGAGCTTAGTCTAAACCTGCCTTCTGCGGAGCTGGTTCAGTTTCTTTCACATCTTATTTTTGCTGCAGTTCGTGTTAACAGAGCAGCAGGAAGAGCGATCAGAGTCAGGATTTTTGCCCGCCCTGGACTGGAAGCTGTCTTTTTTTTCTTTTTTTAACCTCGGAATGGCCATCGATCCATTAGTACTATCTTTGATGTGTCAATCATACAATTCAACCAATCAAATCAACGACTGAAGGCAACGTGGTAGCCAAATACAGCTGGACAGGGGCGGGTCGCTGGGTCATACATTCATAGCCTTCAGAGACGCCGCGGTTCGACTGTGGTCACTGTCGGTAGTGTGGGATGGATATTCGGTCTGATTACCAAATAATTACAAGAAATGACAACGAAGCAAGCGAGAGCGAGCTGGAAGCAGCGCTACTAATTTCTGTGTGAAACGTCAGCATTGAAGTCAACACTGGAGTAAACATTCACGCTAGGAGGGTTAGCTACGACAGCTAGCAGCACAAGGAGCAGAACCAAGCGGGAAAACTGCCAAACTGAAGAAACTTGGGTTACTTGCAGGCAGAAGGGAACTCTGCTTTGTTCTGGTCCTTGTGCTCCCTAGCTGCTATAATTACAGAACCTCATCTAGTATGAATTTTTACTTCAGTCAGTGTTCAGCCTGACACCAGCGCTCATGTTTATCAGCGTGTAGCTTATGGTTGATTTTTTAGTCAAGACACAGCTCTACAGGTTGCTGTATCTCACTGTTAGTTTCCAGCCCAAACCAGCATAAAACTTGCCCAACTTAAAAGAATAAAACAAGCCCAAATCTCAAACTCTCTCATGTTAAAAGCACAGAACTGTTAAACACATAAAGAACATGCCATTAGAACACAAGTGCGCTGAAGCAAAGAAAAAAGTAACTCTGCACATATGGGCTCTGCACAAAATATACAATAAGACAACATAATAACACACAAGATCACTTTAACAATCATGATATATCAACCGGAAAAAAAAAACTTTTATCAATAGCTTCCCAACATGAGTAGTAAATCTACCTTAATATAAACTTAATTTCTCTTACAGAGTATAGCTCAATCAAACATTTCTCTTTCACAGCCATGAAATATTTTTAAGTTGATACGTAGAACTCAACCCCTCTTGGGGCGTTTACATTGACCAATACAATTTCATAGTGACACTTGATTAACCATTATTCTTTTATTGTTTTATTCTAACAATCAATATTATTCATTATAACTATTTTTCATTCATGATGTCAGATTCGACAGATTCGACTAATTTCAAAAATAAATTAACCAGTAAAATTAGTTCAAGGAGATGGCATTTTATTAAAATGGTTTTAGTTTTCTTCCAGACATAGATAACTATTTTGATATATTTTGTTAGTAAATCTTTCTAAAAGCCCAACAAACGTTATGAAAGCTTCCCAAATTTTTACAACGTGCCCATAAGCTATTTTTGTTTCAGCTCAATGTGTTCAAAAGAAGCCTAATTGGGTGGAAACCTGCCTAATTTGGCAACATTAACTACACTATTGCTTTTTGTTTGTTCGATTTTTTAGATTTTGGGATTTTTGAGAATTTCTTTCTCAACACTGCAGGAGTGGTCACAAAGCCACTGTTGAGCATGAAGCATATAAATTTTTTTTTAAAAGTGTGCCCCATGAAAAAATGGAATGCCCCCCCTGTAATTTGTTTCTGCAGCCGGGTCTGGGCTGCACACTGGATCAGAAAACAGATCTGCTAACCAGATGCAGTCTAAAACGCCACTTAGTCTGTTTATAGGTTTCGTTTTTATTAATTCTGCTTTTTTTAACTACGTGCGCTGTGTTTCTGTGCCTCAATGCTGTAACTGCTTCTCTCCCCTCCCTTCCCTCGGACCCAGGGGCTTTTATCAGCGGCCAGCCTTCAAAACGTGAATCACTACGTTTAATTTCCTTCCACTCGTACCAAAATGTCCCAATTAAAATCAATAGGAGAGTCAGTAGCTGTGTTCCATGCTCTTTTCTTTTTAAAGACACAGAACCAGTGGTGCTTCGGTGGGCGTGGTGCCTTGCGCTTGAATTCAGGTGCGCAAAATTACGTTACATGTAATTTAGGTGCGCACTTTTAAGGGTAATTTCAAGAAACTTGTTACATCAGGGGCTTCAGCTCAGACCCATTATTCCTTCTTTTCCCTCTAAAGGAGCCCTTTACAGTCTTTATTTATGCATTTTCCCCACTGTTTATCACCTTGCACGCAGCGCACGAGGGTAAAATCCAGCAGCTGGATCATGCGTAAAGACACAGCGTGAACCACTGATCTCTATTTATTCACTGGATTGCTGATTTGCCCAAAAAACTGAAGTCACTGGCCGCCATCTTTCTACTCCCTACTCTCACAGAACCCCATAGGATTTGGTTGCAACAACAAGCAGTTTTCTGGCTGTGTGAAAACATTTGACAGGTAATCAGCGGATGTACTAACACTATCAAATACTAGGAAATTATGTGCTGAAATATTTTGTATATATATACAGTTGTGGTCAAAAGTGTACATACACTTGTAAAAAAATCATAATGTTATGGCTGTCTTGAGTCTTCAATAAGTTCTACAACTCTTATTTTTCTGTGATAGAGTGATCGGAACACATACATGTTTGTCACAAAAAACAGTCATAAAGTTTGGTTCTTTCATAAATTTATTATGGGTCTGCTGAAAATGTCACCAAATCTACTGGGTCAAAAATATACATACAGCAACAAAATTTGTCAACTTTGGTGATGTAGCGAGTTGTGTCAATCAAATTAGCTTCATGTCATGGCCTCTTCACTTCTTCTAAGTGATTCTGATTGACTACAGCTGTTGACTTCTCATGAGCCCATTTAAATAGGGCTCATTTGACCCAGTGATTAGACTCAGCTACAAAAGCTACAATGGGAAAGTCAAAGGAACTCAGTGTGGATCTGAAAAAGCGAATTATTGACTTGAACAAGTCAGGGAAGTCACTTGGAGCCATTTCAAAGCAGCTACAGGTCCCAAGAGCAACTGTGCAGACAATTATACGCAAGTATAAAGTGCATGGAACAGTTGTGTCACTGCCACGATCAGGAAGAAAACGCAAGCTATCACATGCTGCCGAGAGGAGATTGGTCAGGATGGTCAAGAGTCAACCAAGAATCACCAAGAAGCAGGTCTGCAAGGATTTGGAAGCTGATGGAACACAGGTGTCAGTCTCCACAGTCAAGCGTGTTTTACATCGGCATGGACTGAGAGGCTGCCGTGCAAGAAAGAAGCCCTTGCTCCAGAAAAGGCACCTTATGACTCGGCTGAAGTTTGCTGCTGATCACATGGACAAAGATAAAACCTTCTGGAGGAAAGTTCTCTGGTCAGACGAAACAAAAATTGAGCTGTTTGGCCACAACACCCAGCAATATGTTTGGAGGAGAAAAGGTGAGGCCTTTAATCCCAGGAACACCATGCTTACTGTCAAGCATGGTGGTGGTAGTATTATGCTCTGGGGATGTTTTGCTGCCAGTGGAACTGGTTCTTTGCAGAAAGTAAATGGGATAATGAAGAAGGAGGATTACCTCCAAATTCTGCAGGAAAACTTAAAACCATCAGCCCGAAGGTTGGGTCTTGGGCGCAGTTGGGTGTTCCAACAAGACAATGACCCAAAACACACATCAAAAGTGGTAAAGGAATGGCTAAACCAGGCTAGAATTAAGGTTTTAGAATGGCCTTCCCAAAGTCCTGACTTAAACCCCATTGAGAACATGTGGACAGTGCTAAAGAAACAGGTTCATGCAAGAAAACCATCACATTTAGCTGAACTGCACCAATTCTGTCAAGAAGAGTGGTCAAACATTCGACCTGAAGCTTGCCAGGACCTTGTGGATGGCTACCAAAAGCGCCTAGTTGCCGTGAAAATGGCCAAGGGACATGTAACCAAATACTAATGTTGCTGTATGTATATTTTTGACCCAGTAGATTTGGTGACATTTTCAGCAGACCCATAATAAATTTATGAAAGAACCAAACTTTATGACTGTTTTTTGTGACAAACATGTATGTGTTCCGATCACTCTATCACAGAAAAATAAGAGTTGTAGAACTTATTGAAGACTCAAGACAGCCATAACATTATGATTTTTTAACAAGTGTATGTACACTTTTGACCACAACTGTATATATATATACAGGGTCCGAAATTAACACTCGCCAGTCGCCAAATGCGAGTAAATTTCCCGTTTGGCGAGTGAATTTCAGAGGGCTAGCTGCCACATAGAGAGTAAATGTTTGTACCAAATAAAATAAAAATAACATAAAAATAACGAAACCCATATGATCCATTCACAGCTCTGTCCATCCAGAGCTCAGTCTAAAAATGCCTTCTGCGGTGCTGGTTCAGCTTCTTTCACATTCAGAACCAGTCATGGCTGCACGCTGGATCAGAAAACAGATCTGCTAACCAGATACAGTCTAAAACGCCAATTAGTCTGTTTATAAGTTTCGTTCTTATTTATTCTGATTTTTTTAACTACCTGCGCTGCGGTTCTGTGCTTCACCGCTCTTACTGCGCCCTCTCGGAGCAAGCTGCTTTTATCAGCGGCCAGCCTTCAAAACGTGAATCGCCTCGTTTAATGTCCTTCCACTCGTATCAAAATGTCCCAATTAAAGTCAGTAGGAGAGTCAGTAACTGTTTTTCATGCTGTTTTGTTTTTAACGACACAGAACCAGCGGTGCTTCGGTGGGCGTGGTGCCTTGCGCTTGAATTCAGGTGCGCAAAATTACGTCACATGTAACCTGTAACATCGGGGGCGCAGCGCACGAGGGTAAAATCCAGTAGCTAGATCAGCGTAAAGACGCAGCGTGAACCCTGAATGCTTTAAGTGTTGCAGGTGAGGGGAAAATTTTGAACCGTACACAGGGGCGGTTCTGGACAGGGGCCAACAGGGGCCTGTAGAACTGTTCCTGGCCCCTGTTATGGCCCCTGTACTAAAAACGTGATGTTAAATGTCTTAGGATGATAAATGCTGACAAAGATAACGTGAAGCTCCCGCTGTATTGAGAAAAGATCAGGGGTCTGCAACCTGCAGTTCCAGAGCCACAATTGGCTCTTTGGCTTACTTAATATTTTAAACGATGAAATGTTGACCTGTTAAGTCCCCCCCCCCCCCCCCCCCCCAACAATCTTTTGTTCTGTGCCCCTGTGAAAAAACACTGGCCCCACCCTGGCCCCCCTGCTAAATTTGGTCTAGAACCCCCACTGACCGTACAGGCTTGATGAAACTCTGCCTCATTCACAAATAAGACCAACATGGATAGAATAATGATAATCTGTAGTGTTTTTTTATCGCCTGGATGTGAATCTGATAATTCATATTGTGTCTTTTATAATCAACTACAATATTTTCTTTTTTTTAAGTCAGGAAACAAAGATTTCTCTTCCAGGGTCCAGTCAGCCACGCCCCCCCAAAATCAACATAATCTCACTCTTAATTTTTATAAAAGTTGAGGTCTGGTCAGGATTAATATTTTGGCCGGTAAAAAATATGCCTGGCCGGTTGATTTTTTACATTTACCGGCCAACTTGGCCGGTGAATAACAGTTAATTTCAGACACTGTATATATATATATATGTGTGTATATATATATATATATATATATATATATATATATATATATATATATATATATATATATATATATATATATATATATATATATGTGTGTATATATATATATATATATATATATATATATATATATATATATATATATATGTATATGTTTTTGTGTTTTAGTATTTATGTATTTCTAAATGTTATTTATATATATATACAAATAAATAACATGCAAATATTTCAGCACATGAATTTCTCAGTACTTGATAGTTTTAGTACATAACATAAAAGTATATGAAATTTGACATTTTAAAAGTCTTAAGCCCCCCCTGAAAAAAACAACATTGAACAACAATGAGAAAATCATTGTTGTTCGATGCTGTAGTGCACATATTCCCTAGTTACTGGAGGAAAATAGGGAGTACCAATATGGCGGCTGGTGGCTTCACAGCGACGTGTATTATATACGGCCAATGCACAATCCAGTGAATAAATAAAGATCGGTGGCGTGAACCCGTGTGCTTTAAGTGTTGTAGCTGAGGGGAAAATGTTGTTTCTTTCGTTAATGTTGTAGTGCTTTGCACCTCAGGGCCACCTTAGTTTTCTACATACAAATCAATCCAAATCCAATAAACTAAAACTCATCGATGTTACATGCGCATAGCATGAGTTTTTATTGTTATTCATAAAATATCCTGTTTAAAAAAAATAACCATTCTTTACAAAAAGCAATCAAATGTTTTGGGGCACTTCATACCTTAAGGTCTCAAGTTCAAGCCCTAAATAATGTTTGGCCCTGAAAAAAAAAACAATAAATGCAGAGTTTAAACCTGAACCCTGTCTTGTAATATTGGATTATAAGAGAGTCTGTCTTGTGTCATTTAATTTACAAAAATGTATTTTTTATTATTATTTAGAGTGATTAAAGTAATTTATTTAGTTGGCCTTATCCATTATCTAACTGAAACAAAATCCTTGCTATCAAGCAGTTTTGCCTGCTAAAATCTTTTGTGGCTTCATCTGCTGTCTCACCTACCCTAGGCTCCAGTTTCGCCTCTGACACCTCATACTGTAATAAGGGCCTTGAAAAGGAAGCAACAATTGACGCATATTAGACAAAGCTAACAGAGAGGATTTTTTTTTCTTCTTTTTGAAGTGTGAAAACTGAGGGTGTTCAAACGGATAAGTGTTATTGTCTTTCATGCAAATGCCTTAGTCATGCTGTTTATTATTTGGAATTTGCTCCATAGCAGTGGTCAGTTTGTAGTGACAGATCAGAGATTGTTGCACATTCATTTGAAGTGATAATTGCAATTTGTTGCTTTTCCCAAATCGATAAATGTTAGTTTTGCTTCTGTTTTTCACTCTGACTTTCATGGTTTTACCAGCAATGTCTGTTGGAGCATTATGTAGACTGTGAAAAAATGTCTAGTTTAAAATACATTCATGTACCAAAATATAATGTTACTTCACTCTCTGTCTTTTTATGAGTATTCTGGTTCTTTAGCATTAACAAGTCCAGACATTTTCTGATCTTATGCTGCACTGCAAAAAGGGAACTAAAAGTAAGTAAAATTTTCTTGAAAATTGTATATTTCTCTTTAATTTGAGCAGCTAAATAAGACAATTTGCCAATGGAATGAGTATTTTTACCCCTAAAATAAGATAATTAGATATCCTGCCCTTGAAATAAGATGATTGAGATGAACTGTTCTTATTTTAAGTGCAAAGATCTTATTCCATGGGCAAACAGGCTCTCTGTTTGCCAACTCTGATAAGGTTAGCAGTTTTTATTCTGAGTATCATGTCGTTCTCTGAATCCTCAGCTGTCACTAACCTTATTCTCTCCCATGCAGTAGTTCCTGTGAGTGCTTCTGGCAGTTTCCTGTGTCCCACCAGCAAGTTCATTTTAATAAACCTTTTTGAAACACTCTGTGTGTTTGCCTGAATGTCTGGGTCCTCTGTGTCTGACATTACAGAATTCAACTATTTTCATGCATACGGTGTGATGTTAAACATAATTTACAACATAGGTAATCTAATGTGTTTTCTATATCAATAGTCCCCACCACAACAAAGCTGGGGTTTAACCTCAGGACATAATTAAATCAGAAGTAGAATAGAGTAAATCACTCTGTGAATTCTTGTTTAACAATAATAAAGATATTCCAGGCACTGATGGCAGAAACAATAAAAAAGACAGAGGTTCAATTTTAGGTGCGCTGCAACACAAGTACTGTGCAACCTGTTCAAGTATTGCAGTTCCACCTCACTTCACACACAAGTTGATTTTAAACCAAAATACCCAAACCTAAATACTTCTAAAGAGGGGGATATGGCATGCTCTTTTGTTATGACGTTACAATAAGCCACCGTTTTACAGGGCAAGTCAATGACTTCAAACGATTAATATAAAACCTTACTTACAAAACACACTCGAGCCTGAAGCATCTCTTCATGATGTAATCCAAACATGTCCAAACATTTCAGCTCAGCTGTGTCTTTTTTCTAAGAGCCAATGACCTCCTCAATGAGCTGCTATTCGTGTATTGTTGCTTCTCTGTTGTTAAAAGCCTCAGAGGAGAGGTGAAAGTAGAGCATATGCCCTGAATGTAAAGAAATTGACGGTCTGATTTCTGTCAGTTTGAGACAAAGTGCCATCAAACTGTCTCTCTTTCTCTTAGAACACTGGTGTTTGCTCAGCCTTTCACCTACTGCATAGAGATGGATTTTTAGAAGACAAGGCATACAGAGATGGAGATGGAGGTAGACATTTGTTACAGCATTTCAGACACCATTGACTGTTAAGAGCTGGATAATCGTTGCTCCAGGCCCTGTAACATTTTATGCCTTATAGAGCTGCACAATATGTTGAATTGCAATCATCACAGTTTCAAAGTGTGTCACATTGCAATCGCAAAGGCCTGCTTGGATGCAACACTTGATAGGCTGAATAGTTCAGGTGCCATGGAATTAAACTCTGCTTGACAGAAATATATTTGAACGGTTGGATGGGCTTTGGCTGCCATTTCTATTTCCTAAAACACATACGAGACCAAGATGCTAAAATTGAATAAGATCCATTTGGACATCATGATGTCAGAAAAGAAAAGAGTGAGGAAAATGTGAGCAAATTTCAAATTATGTTACTATCACAATATTCAATGATACTACCACAGGTTTAGGTTTTAGTAAGTAAATAAAACTTTATTTATATAGCACCTCTCAAGATAAAAATCACAAAATGCTTTACAACCAAAGTTAAAAAACACACAAGACAAAAATAAAAGCAGATTTAAAAAGACACATTTTTAGCTGGCCTTTACAGGAAACAACTGGGTCTCTTGATCTCAGAGTCTGAGAAAGGGAGTTCCAGAGTCTTGGAGACAACAGAAAAAGCTGTTTTAGTTTTTAATTTTGTATGGGAGACAATCAGTAGGTATGATCGTTGGACTTCAGGGCCCTAATAGAGGTGTAAGGATGTAAAAGTTCTGCAGCGTAGACTGGTATCTGTCCATACAGACCTCTCCAAGACAAAACTAAGATATTGAAATGCCCTCGGTAATAAACCAGGAGCCAATGAAGTTGCATTAGCAGTGAAGTCACATGACAAAGTTTTGAAGATCTAGTCAGAAGTGTTGGATCTATGCTCAAGAAAACATTTGCGACTCCATGTCCCAGCGGGTTTTGCAGCTGCTTTCCTTGGCTGTGCCCACACCCCCGGCAGTCTTAGCTCCTCCCAGGCAGTATATAAGGAACATGCAGATGCTGCAACAATGCTCTTTTCTCTCAATAACATACTTGTATGTACTTGTACGTGTCTTTGATTCGGTTAATAATTAATAACTGCAAATTGTAGTTAGTCAATTATTAACAGATACTAGGAGAAAACAACTCCAAAATTCCACCACAAGTTAGAGCATCCAAATGCTGTTGGTAATTTTGGTTATTGATAATTAACTATTCCAATTATTAATTGATTATTAAGTGCTAGTAACCCAATCACAACAAACCTCTAGTGTACTTTAAATATATGTTTGTTGTGGGGATTTGTGGTTTGGGTTCCAAATTATTATTTATGATTTTTAATTAGAATTTCTATATTCGTAGTTAAAACCATAATTGCACAACAGGAGCCTTCCTGCAGCATTTTGTACAGACTGTAATCATTCTAGGGAGGTTTTGGTTAGACATGTGTAAAGTGCATTGCAATAATCCAGACGTGACAAAAAAAAGCATGAATTAAAATTTACTTCTCAGGACGGAAGGCAGTAGTACAAAATTTGGCAATGTTTTCCAGGTGGTAGAAACAGCAACGAAACAGAGATTTGACTTGATTTTCAAGTGTAAACCCGTATTGACGGTTATCCCAAAGTTTCTGACTGAAGATTTTGCCAAAGAGCCAAGGGGCTCCAGGATCTGCCTTAGCCTTACAGTTATTGTCTTCTAATGCAAAGATTATTTCTCTCAGTCATCCAGCTTTTATTTTGTATCCAGGCATTTTAGTAAAATGTGCTATTTCGAAATGTCATTTGTAAGAAAGAAAATATACAACTGGGTTTCATCTGCATAGCAATGATAGGAAATATCCCTAAAAGATGACAGTATGGGACCAAGTGGGAGCAGATAAAGCAATAACAATAATGGGCTCAGAACCGAGCCCTATGGAGCACCAAATTGTATAGGATAAGAAAGGGATCTACAAGTAGATCCAGCCCAGATGGTTGACCTATCAGACAAGTATGAGGACAACAATTTTAAACCAAAGCCTGAAACACCAAGATATATTATATTGATATATTTTCCTAATATATTACAGCTTTTATATGTTGTACATATGTTTTACATATTAAATTATGCAAATAAAACATTTTATTGTGATGAGTTCCCATTTTAAAACTGGGGTCCTGAAATACAATCCTGGTGGGCCAATGTCCAGCAACCAGGTAAGGTTGTAACTGCTTATAACCTTTTAAAAGAGGCTCACATGAAAATAACCATCCCTTTGATGCACAATTATACCACTGACCTAATTTATACTTATAAAAATAAAAATAAAAATACTTAAAAGTAAAAGTATCTTTTTTTTATTCATACAATTGAAACTAATAAAATCATATTACATCAATATGTTCATAAATATCTGTAGTTCATTAATATGAGCAAGAGAACTTGGCAGAGAGACAGGAATTAAAAGTCTAAACATGTTTTCCTGTGCCAATCTTCAGCAGCCTAGAAACTTCACACTTTTTTAAAGCTCTCTTCACATCTAAATTTTGCTCAATCAGCACTAAGGACATATTAGCCTTATTTTTTTTGTAAATAAACTAATAAACGAATTCAATGTGTGTACCAGTTTAACTGTTTGTGTAATTTAAATAATTAAGAAACAAATTACAATTAATATTACAAAACACTGCAGTGAACTCCCTTCAAATGTTTTAAGAAAAGCTGTTATAAAAAATATGGTAGAAACTGATTGGAAAAAACTCTGAGCTATCAATAACTGATGATCTCAGTTTCTAGATTTTGTCTCCCACCCGCTACTCCTGTAGGCAGGGTCACAAGTGGAAAAACTCCATCCTAAATAAATCCAGATTTATCGCTCAGTTTTGTTCGAATTTTTGTTCTTAACCCCATCTGACTCAGGTGTAGCTGTTGCTCCTGATATTATATGTAATGGATGTGTCATGATGTGTGGGTTTTGAGCAGGACCAAAACACAGGCAGGTTCATGTGATGAGTATAACAGAGATTTATTGATAAAATGGGGGGGGGAGAACAGGACGAGGAGCAAGGGCAGAAGAACAGGAGCAAAGGTGAAATGGGAAATAACAGGCCGTGTAATGGGAGGATCCAGCGAGGAATAATGAGAACCAGTGAGCATGTATACTGAGGCAGGGATGGAGAAACGTCTAGCAGAAGAGAACCCAGGACATTCTTGCTGTAAGGCAACAGTGAAAACCCAGATGAAAACCATAACCCTACATCTAAAAATAAGCATGAGTTGAAAACTCATGCTTATTTTTAAAAACAATAGCTATTGAAAAATAGCTATTTTACTGTCATTCCAAAACACATAATGTTTACTTATTTTGTCATACCACAACCTGTAATTTAAATGTTTTTATTTTATTTTATGCAATGGATATGCAAGAAATAGTCTAAGGTTGTTCAAGTAAAATGAGAAAAATTTATTTAAAAAACACAACTGAAAAAAATACCTGAAAACTGCCATGTGGATGTGTATGGACCCCCATTGCTATGAAGCACCTTAAAGAGTTCTGGTGAAACCAATTACCTTCACAAGTCTAACAATTTGTGAAATGAAGTCCACCTAATCTGTCAGTGTTATGGAATGTATTAACTTTGATCCATTTTTATACACTTTTTATATGCTTCTATATGCTTCAGAGTAGAATGTGAGTAGATTAGGGTAAAATGTCCTGTTTGTGCAAAGACCAGGAGAGGGTCTCAAGGCCAGGTCAGCAATTAGCAGAAGAAATGTTTTCAAGGCCACCAGCGAGCCAAGAAATGAGAACAACAACTCCATTTATGGTATGTTAGGGAGTATGAAACCGATAAGGTGTGTACGTCATTATGTTCATGTGACTCTGAAAATCCTCTTTTGAAGTTAATAAAAACAAGCTGGAACGCGAGGGAGAGCCAGAGTCAGAGTCGCGGCCCACAGATGCGGCGGGCGCACCTGCTCTCCCTTCGCGAAGGTGAAACTGAATTCTGCGTCCATGGCTGAGTTTTTTATTTAAGTCCTGCACAACGAATTAACAAACCCGGGGAAGCAAGACGGCTTCAACATTTGGGGGCTCCGTCCGGGATTCAGGCTGAATTGGACATCAGATTGAAACGAAAGGACAAGGGACACTGGCTGGCCACAACAAAAAAGGGTAAGCAGAACCTGTTTCGAATCTGCATTTTCGGCTTAGAAATATAGTCTAAATTATGTGTCCCAAGTCTTAGTAGAAACAAGTCTGCTAAATTAATTATTTGGAGTGTCTTGGAGCAGTATTAAATAAGTGTGGTTCAGAGATGTATTGACAATTTTGAAAAAAGATTGAGAATAAGACCAGGCAACAAGAAATACGTCCTGAGCGTTCAAGAAATCTAAAAAGTGTCTTGAGCATGGCGGCTCACTGCGGTTCTCGACTGGGAATTGTATTTTGCTGGGTTGGAGGCCCGAGGATTGAGACCCCTCAAATTCTGAATATAGATTGAGAACAAGATCAGGCAAATAAGATCAGGCAAATACACAATGATGTGAATGCGTAGGTTTGGCGGAGGCTGACTCTGTGAAAACTCTGATTACAGATTTATAAAGTTCTGACATAAAATGACAGAACTCAGAACAGAGTAGAAAATGTATAAGTTGGCGCGATAACACAACAAAAATTAAGTCCTATGAGCTCTTATAAAAAGAAATCTTTTTATAAGAAACCATGACCTGACGTAGAAACAGGGAGACCGGAATAAACCCGTGAGCTGGAACACACCCAGCAAGACCGGAGAAAAAGTAAAGATAAAGATGAATGAGCTGTTAAGACACAATCACCTATAACAGACTAATTTACCAGAGAACAGTGTGAATGGTGAGAAGCGTGACTGGGGAAAAAAGAAAAAGGAAAAAAAACGCTAAGCGCGAGCGATTCCCAAGGGTATAAAATAATATATAAAAAAATACAGGTTTAAGAGGTGATTTAACAAACAAAAATAGCTAAAATTCCAGGATGCTATTATTAATAAATCAGGAAATTTAAAGGGGAATCCCAGAGCAACAATTTGGGTTTTTTTTTTTTTTAGAAACACGGCGGTTAGACAAGGAGGATACGTAAAAAAAAAGAGAGACGTCTCGCAGAAGACTACGCGCAAGCTGTCTGTCTGATATTGTTGTCTTCGTCGTGTCTTGTACAACATATTGTGTCTGTTGTAATGAGATCATTGTGTTTGAGTGAGTGGGGAAGAGACTGCTTAGATCCGCGGATATTGAGAGTGTGTGTTGTGCCATGTCAGGACGTGACAGACTGCATTTCCCATGATGCATGGTGATCAAAATGGCCACCAACTCCCATCATGCAACGCGGCCCAAAATGGCCGGCGCCCTAGCAACCGATAACGTTGCTAGGGTAAAGTTGATAAAACTCGGTTGCACCCCGCAATCGGCCTTCTTCCCTGGCGCCCTGCCAACCAAGAAGACACACAGCTGTTTAACTCCGTTGGGAAAATCCCACGCCACGTGCTCGAGTTTCTCGCTGGACCGAGATTTTTTCGAAGCAAAACTATTCCCTGTACAGACAGGAGGTCGACTCAAAAAGGTACCTTTAATTCCCTCTGATCAAATACTGGAAGCCGCCTTATCTCCCAGTGATCGAGAGAGGACGACGCGTTGTTTGGCCCAACAAGCGTCTAGGAGCCCAGAGAGAGAGAGAAAGACGAAGGAACTCTCTCAGTCTGGTCCCCGCTGCAGCCTGCGGACCCTGCGGTCGTCAAGACGCGTTCAGGACGTCGCGTGATCCGGAGCGCTCCGGACCGAAGCCGGGACTTTCACTCCGGACCACCTCAAAGTAACGGGGTTCTCCCCTTTTATTTCTGTCTCACCAACAGGGTGTTTAGAAGTGCCTGGGCAGACGTAGAAATTCGTAGGCTTAGGTTAATGCTTTTATTCCACGACGAAGTTGGAATTATTTTGCTGAATATTTTCTTTGTATGTGCATGCATTTTACATTTGATTCTGCTGTGTTGATTGTGGTTTATCTATAACCCCGCCGTGGGTCACTGTTTCAGTTCTTTTCCATCTTCCTCCATGCTTTTCCCCCTTTTTCTTTCGCTTCTCCTTATCAGAGAATTTGATCGCTTTGTTTGAATCTTAGTTCGCGGTTTCTCTTTGAACCAGAATGTAAACCACTCCCTCTCGGAGCGAGGTACCACCTCACCTTAGCGTAAGCGCGGTGACATCATCAGAACCTCCCCTCACGCTTCACGTAAATTGATAGACCATACGTCATCGTAGCGGCCATCTTGGGAGGGTGTCGGATGACTGGGCTGTAGCTTAGCTGATAGCTTTGTAAGGCATCAAAGCGTCCGGTAGGACTCCCACAGCTGCTCTGTCTGTCAATGCTATGTCAAATGCCGATGTTCTGAATGTGGTTTAAACAACCGTGAGCTGAACTAAGAGTTGCAACCGCTCATTTTAATCCATTGGTTTTTCTTTCCTTTCGTTTTGTTTGTTTTGTTTATTCTTTTATCTCCATATATATTTTGCGTGTTAGTTAGTAGTGAGTAAGATTTCCAAAGTCGTTGAATCAGAGAATTACTGTAACAGGGAATTGCTTTTGGTTCAATAAAACACCACTGCGGAATAGACATTGTTTTGTGTTCAATCCAATTCACAGTTGCCTGGTTATTCAGAAATCAGAGCTAACCTCCTTTGGAGTTAACATCTGACATTAATACAGAGACAATATCATTGGATGGTGATAGACGAATAAGGATTTAAACTCTAATTGCAGTTACATTGGGGTTCTCATAGCCTGCCGGATAAACCTCGTCGGTCACAAGTCCGACCAGATCATTTATCCCAGCATAAATGAGTTCATAACAGCAAATTAACTAATGCATTAATGGTATAAATACTTACAAGCTTATAGCTAACATCACCACCATTTGAACTATATTTTGTTGTAGCGGAATTTTGAGTTGAATGATTTATTATTTAAATTATAATGCCAAATTATAATTAATAATAATAATAAGCATATTCAACCATCTTCTGGCATAACAGTGTGTGTGTGCGCAAATGGGTCTTTGTGTGTAAGTCTGTGTGTGTAGATTTGTGCGTATGACAGAGCTGAAAATAGCAGCTGGGGCGTAGGATATTTATGGTGGAAAGTCACTGTGCGGAGTGAGTTTACTCTCGAGGAACAAGTAAAAAGTGTTCATCACGGAGGAAGCATTTAATCAGGATATTAGTGAAAATAAATAGGATTGTGCAGCATGGAAATCAGTGGGAGGACAGATCGATGGAAAAGGAACGAAATTTAAGAGGCGCAGCGTTGCGCAGGGGACACATTTTAGTGACGGACCGGTTAGACACTTCTGTCGGCTAGTCGGGAGAATATGGCTAAAATAACCATGAAACGTAAGAAAATAAGGGAATGGAAACATAGGGCCCAGATGTTGGGGCTTGTCTCTGCGGAGGCGAGGCGTTGGACAGCCAGTAAGTAGAACGGTTACGGCGGTGCGGGGAGATTTTGCCCGCACACCCTCCCATCAGAACTAACAGCGGCGCGTTGGATAATAAAAAATATATATATTTCGGCAATCTAAACTTTTTAAACATGATCTGTGTAAAATAGTCTGTAAGGACAGGCATGTGTGTTTGTTTTGTTCGTCTAATTGTCTTGTTGTATGTGTTATTGGTGTGTGAAAGCTCTGTTCGTCTGTGGAAAATAATCCAGATTAAAATTCTAAACCACGGTTTCAAAAAGTGTTTATGTGTGTTGAATGACTGCAGCATTCAAAACAAATGCACTTTGGAGACCTCCATTAAACAGAAAAGGTTTAACTAAAAGGTTGTAAGAGAAAAAGACAGACGATTTAATAATATAAAAGTTTGTCCAGCCCAAATTAAATTGAAAAACGGAGATAACATGGCTTAAACAAAGATATCTCAGGCTTGTTACAAATGATTGAAAACTGGGGATAAAGGTTTTTGTTTTTTCGTTTGGAGCCTAATTATGGAGTTCAGTTAAACAGAGGCGTGGGGAAAGTATTCAGTTACACTATTAATGCACGAAGCTTGTATTTGACAATGGATTCATGCCAAAAGAGGAATTTAGACGGCCACATTAAACACGTCATCTGTTACAATCATTTGTGGTTATCCAGTACGCTGAGCTGAGGCGAACCTCAGAGGGATAGTTTAACCTAAAACAGGACAATAGATATGATAAACAAATCTGACCATGATGTAAACATCTGAATGTTTATGGCGAGGACGTGGTGGGCGGAGAGTTTACGGTATAATCAGTTCCTAGTTACACCCCCAGGAACAACATGTTATTAGAATCACCCACCAACCATGCGCTTCATCTGTTACTACACTTACAGCCCTAATCTCGCTGAAAACAGCTGAGGATTGGTCACTGATAGTTGATATGTCCCGCCTGCTGCTCAGTGCGCAGTCCACCCCTCTAGGGACAGACTTGCTAGCCTCGTGAGACCATCCTGATCTCGCGAGCTTTCAAGGTTTCACTCGCAGATCAGTCTGGCTACTCTCCGTTAAAGAAAATTTGGAGCCGTTCACCAAACGAACGTCCAATCAGCGTTGGCTTTGAGGCGGGTTGAGGTGTGACGCAACCAGAAGCGCGACAGTTCAGTCTAAAGAACATGCCGGCTTCAGCCGATGAAACTAGCGTTAGCGTGGCTATCGATACAAGTTTTATCGGAATTACAGAGTATTTCTTTGCTGAGCTAACGAGCCTTTACCTGCAGCAGCAAGAGTAGCTTGGCTTGTGGTTGTGTTTTCGTCGTCGCTCTGTTACGAGCGACGACGAAGCATGTTGACGAGTACGTCATATGCTTCGTTGATCTGATTGGTTTATTTGGCCCGTCTATCACCAACATAGGCCAATCAGCTAACCAGTATTTTCGCCCCTTCCCAAAATTACTTCAACGGAAGGTTTCCAGATGGATATGCGGAGCAAATCTATCTGGCGGCGTCAGGTTACAGACTTGCTGTCTCTGCATTGACAAACTAAGGGACCGCTCAGGATATATGTGTTTGAGAGAGAGTAAAAAATAAATGAGCAATAAAACTTGTGATTTTATCTAAATGTAAAATGTATTAATGTAGATGTAAATGATTAATACCATTTCTATCTTTGTTTAGGAGTTAAAAAATATTTCCGCAGGAAATATTTATTTATTCACACATTTGTTTATACATGGTGTAAACATCAGGGCGTTATGATTTGTGATTTAGCTCATTATTGGCTATAGTTTATCATTTTATGGCACCAGGATGTTGTCATTCCAATTCTGGAGAGGGCCTAAAAAAGAAAAATATTTTTTGTACAAGCATAATTTTAACTAGTGTCATTTATTGCAAAAGTGCATATTAAAATTCCCAAATGAGCTTTTATACTTCCAGAAATAAAAGATAAAATACAAGATTAATTGAAATTAAAAAAAATTATAGTTTGAAAGCCATAGTTTACAGATAATACACCAGACTTATATCTGTTTTAAAAAAAGAGCATGAATTAGCCCAGTAACAGCTTCTGCTGATTAGATAGATTTTATCAGCCCTAGGTCTAGTCATGCATCAGTTTTACAGTTATCCTCAGATGATGTTACTGATGTTGAAAAATTTATGAATAATGTTATTGGTTTGAATCATTTTAGTACAGGAGCTAAACTTTGCAGAGCGGCAGATATCAACAGGAACAAAAAAGGATTTGGAAAAAATTAAAGGGCAGATCCCACAGTATTTCTTTCACGTAAACACGTTCTCTGAATTAGATAATTTGACTAAAGGCGCACATGATTGTATGCCCTCTTCTGCTTTTCATTATATTGAAAATGATGCTCGAACGTTCCACATGCCAGATGTAACTTTGTTTTCTTTACTAATTTCTTACTTGGAAGATGGAGTTATACAACATTCTCCCTTAACACCCCAGCAGTGGTTCCTAAATTTGACTGGGACCCACAACAGCGGTGAATTATTCAGAGAAATAGTCTTAAAAGGTGTGTCCTCTTCAGTATTACAGCTGATGAAACTAAATCATTATAGGCCTAACTGTGATTATGCTCGCTGGGACAAAACATTTGGTACATCATTTTCCAATGTGGCTCAGGATGGGGAGAGGAAGAGAAAATAAAAAACAAAAAACAAAAAAACAAAAGGTATTACAAGATCTGTTATTTAAATTGCAATTACAGGGAACAAAACAGAAAGTGAGTAAAATAAAAAGTGAACATGTGATGTTTCAGCAGTTGGATCTTCAACCCTGAAGGTGTCACCTCAGTTTAATTAACTCCAAGGAGGAGGCTTGCCTATTGCCTCCTTTTCTCTATTCTTAATATATTTACAGGTCTGTTGGTTATTGAACGTGGAAGCAGATGACAGTTTGGTGGTCAGTGTGGCGTCGAGTATTGAACCAGGTCGTGATGGATGAGTGTTTGGAGCTGATATGGTGGACATGTTAAAGCACCCATCGACATACAATTGTGATTGTCCTGGACATTGAACAGCTGTGGACTGGAGCCACATATGGGCCTCTGAGTTGTGGACTAAGACTGTCACTGAATATGATACTGAGAGAAGAAGCAGTGTCTGCCGTTGTGACCCGAGGGGGAGAAAGAATTGCTGACATCTATGGAGGACTGTGAACACAGCCTTCTACAACTGGTGTTCTCTCCAGCTATGGAAGATGCAACGTCTGGGTTCCTGCTCTTCTTCCCACCTGACCCGCCACACGTCACTATGTTCTACGACAGGAACCACACAGACTGGTATCAAGATTCTTTAAGGTAAAACACAGACGGTCATTTCTAGGAATATGTATGTGGCACCTGAGCGTTTGGCAGCTGCTACTGCTGAACAATTTATAACGATATATGATGTCGGATCAAATGATTTCACATATTTCTCTTTCTCTCCATGTTGAGCACCAGGTAAAAGAATTAGGGGCATGGTTAAACATTCCCTTCAGGCAACTGATTGGGCTCCTACCAGCGTGCAGGTTTGCTGTTTTGAAAATATACTAATACCTTTTAAATTGTCTGTGATGTAACTGATAAGTTTATTTTAAACATGAGTTTGATATGTTACCATGGCCGGGAACGTACTGATCATCATTAAGCACCAGAAGTTGTACTTGCCATCACAATTATTAGCAGAAGGTCCACGGAGGTGGGAATACTTTCATGTGTTCCAGTTACATTTAAGGATAGTAAAGATAAAATTGCAATTTGCCAGAGAACGTGTCTTTCCTGGGCTGTGTTATTTTCCGCAGGAACAACCAATGTGTCCTCCAGCAACAAGCAAACCGTTCTAACAAACCCAAACTACAGCGCGTGAATGACATGTTATCGTTTTGGGACTAAATGGCTGCTGTCACAACTACATTGTGGGTACGTTAATATCACGCAACCTTTGGGGGACCTCGTGAAAATATCAGGTATGATCAATTTTAACAATATTTTGATTTGGATTCAGGATACGAGGAAGTGTTTTTTCCTACTTCACCAAAAATTAGCCTTTGCAGTTGAATTGACTCTTTTTTACTGTTGTTTCTGGAACCAAATTAATTTTGTTTCCATAAGGGGGAGTGAGGATAGTGTTATATACATATCAGTAAATAGGATAGTGTTATATACATATCAGTAAATGTTAGATAAAATAAAATAGAAAAACAGAGGGCAACATAATGCAGATGGAAAAGGTAAGACCAGAATTGAAAGTTAGTTCTATTGAAGGCCCCCAGGTAAGGTAGTAAGTTTAAGGATTGAAAGTTATATATCAGGGGTGTCAAACATACGGCCCGCGGGCCGGATCCGGCTCGCCAAACAATTTAGTCCGGCCCTGTGGCTAAATGCATTATCATTATTAAAAAAAAAAAAAAAAAAAATCCCCCCCCCCCCCCCCCCCCAGTGTCCTGTCTGGCAATGTGGCAATAAGAATTGTTGTCTTAATGCCAAAAAGAGCTAATCAGATTTGACTTTCACAAGTGGAGCAGTACTGCTTTTGCCATAATGCTCCGCTTGATTTATGAATGTGAATAGTTTTCTTATGATTCATGCGGGGAATATCTCAAATGATATGGACACTACAATGGGAAAGTAGGAGAGGAAAGGAAGAACAAGAAGAAAAAAAACAAAAGGTGAAAGAAAGGAGATAAAAGGAAGAGAATGATAAAACAATTATTGAAAAAGATATGTACTTCGTTTAATTGAAAATATGCAGTTCCTATATTGTCCACGAGGGGCGCTGTGTTTTAATTAGCAGATTAAGCTTCAGGTGTGGAAAATTTTAAATCATTTCTTAATTTTTATCTGTTTGATGTATTTTGTCATGTAGGACAGTGTTTTTAAGTTCCAAAAAATGTGAATAAATGTTTTTCAACATTTTACAATCACTGTGATCAGTTCTTATGCATAATGCACGAGTAAATGTTTAACTGAGTAAAAGTATTGTTGAAATTGCACACACTTTTCTTAAAAGCGCTGAAGTTATTCATAATATGTTGTGTAAAAGTGAACTTCATTTAATATAAAAATCAACAACAAGTCCACTTTTATTAGGTCTATTTAATCTTGCAATGAGTTTACTCGTGTGGCCCTCTTGAGATCAGATTAAGCTGTATGCGGCCCCTCAACCAAAATGAGTTTGACACCCCTGCTATATATCGTGTTGGAACTAACTGGAATAGGATTTGTAACAAGTTGATAGACAGATAAGTTAATGTGTATATGGATTTAGTATGTGTTGGAATAACAGTGCATGTCAAATGTTGGTAAAAGGTGAGTGCAGGATTTTTGACATGAGGATGGCATCTATTGAAGAGGAACTGAGAGAGGAATTAATTACAAGAAGAGTGAAGGTGGAGCAGAGCAACTTCAGCGGTGCGTTGGAGTAGAACGGGTGCTGTAAAACGACCTGATGGTGTTTCTTCCAGGATTAAAACAGGAACTTTTTCTGAAGCATCCGGAGTAGAACATCTGGGGTTATAGAGGTTACAGCAATGTCTTGTTTAAAGTGGTGTGATGTGTGGCCACTTTAATCCAAAGAAGATTCGGACATCGTTACAGGAAAAAATGTACTTTGATTTCAAACCACAATTAACTAACTTTTGATTCCACAGACACGGTGATCCACAAATCCGAGGTTTAAAGTGTTTGTGTTTGCGTGCATGGATTCTTTTACAGGATGACCAGAGGCCTGTGAAAGGAGAGAACAGAGAAACTATGATAAAATGTCTCATTAACTATTACATTTCTAGGCGTAGGTTTCCTGACAGGATGAAGATGGACAATGGAAGGTGGTAAGGATTAATTAGTATCTGAAAAAATAATTGGCTGAAATCTGTGCACAGACAAAATTGACATGGGGTAAAGTTTTAATGTTTGTTACTTGTTGGAGTGTTCAGTTAATTTCATTACAGGATGCAGGATGCAAATTCTGGGTTTTCTACTGCAATAGTTTATGTGTGAACTTTAAAAAAAGTTCAAAAGGGGGAATTGTGGAATGTATTAACTTTGATCCGTTTTTATACACTTGTATGAAGGTTTAACATGTTTGTATATGCTTCAAAGTAGAATGTGAGTAGATTAGGGTAAAATGTGCTGTTTGTGCAAAGACCAGGAGAGGGTCTCAAGGCCAGGTCAGCAATTATCAGAAGAAATGTTTTCAAGGCCACCAGCGAGCCAAGAAATGAGAACAACAACTCCATTTATGGTATACCGGATGTTAGGGAGTATGAAACCGATAAGGTGTGTACGTCATTATGTTCGTGTCACTCTGAAAAGCCTGTTTTGAAGTTAATAAAAACAAGCAAGAGCCAGAGTCAGAGTCGCGGCCCACAGATGCGGCGGGCGCACCTGCTCTCCCTTCGCGAAGGTGAAACTGATTTTTGCGTCCATGGCTGAGTTTTTGATTTAAGTCCTGCACAACGAATTAACAAACCCGGGGAAGCAAGACGGCTTCAACAGTGTAAACCACTGGACCTCAATTCCTGTCCTCGAGGGCCGTTGTCCTGCAACCTTTATTTGTTACTCTACTTCAGTACACCTGGATCAAATAATCAGGTCATTAGCAGGACTCTGGAGAACTTGACTGCATACGGAGAAGGTAATTCAGCCATTTGATTCAGGTGTGTTGGACAGAATTTTAGATGAAGATAAAGATTAAATCTTATAATATATACATTTTCTTTGTATTTTATATATGCCATTGTGAGTGCAGTGTTAGCTGTGATGATGCAGCTTTATAGTTTTGCTCTAAAATTTGTTAGATTCTGAAATCAAGCCCCATTATTTATTCAAAAGCTCAAAAGAAAACCATGAGCAATGTAATCAGAATACTCTGAACCTAGTCTGTTTTGCAGATGACCTAATTAGGTTTATTCAATCTGCAGCAAAGACCTAATTATGCAACAAGTTCTGGAGTACATTAAAACCATATTACAGTAAATTGATTTATTTTTTCTTTCCTTATCTCTGTTCTCACCTTTCACGTTCTGTGCTTTCATCCACACATTAAACACACAAAAAATGCATTTTTATATGGTTGGTTTAAAGACAGTCCTGAATAATCTCAGCAAAATTGTCAATTCTAAATTGCTCCAATACATCAGTGTCACAGGCCGGCTCAGTGCCCATGACAAAAAGGAGGGGAGACAAAACGGTTTAGGCCAATCAATAGTTTATTGTAACCTATAAATAACTTTAAATAAAATAAAGCAGGGATGAGATGTGAGTATGTAAGAATGTTTAGTGTGTGCAGTGTATGAGTGAGTGAACATGTATGTGAGAATGTGTCTGAGTGTTAACCAAAACCAAACTAAACCAACCAACAAAGTGAGTACCTGGAGGAGCAGAGAGAGAGAGAGAGTTAGTGGAGCCCAACTTATATAGTGAGCCCAAGTGGCTCCAATTAGTAAGACCCGCCTCCGCCTGCAGGAGGAACCGCCCCTGCAGGTCAGAGGAAAAGGCCGTGACTTGTTTTGCTGACTCGAATTCTTGAGGGCTGGTGTCCTGAAGCTTTCAGATGGGATGCTGTTCCGGCCAACCTGAATGAAATGGCTGAATTACTTCCTCGGCATGCAGTCAAATTGTCCAGACTTCTGCCAATGACCCGATTAATTCCAGTGTGTTAAAACAGAAACCCATTTAAACACTGCAGGATACTGGCCCTCAAGGCCTGGCGTTTGACGGCCCTGCTTTAGAACGTATTTTGCTGAAAATACTTTAGTCACTGCACACGAGACATTTAGACCAGAAGTCTCAGTATTTATGCCTGCCTCTTAGCCTTTGTGACATGTGTGATGAATGAACAGCTACACAATGTTTACTAACCTAACCTCTGTATTTAGTTCAATATCATGACTACCGTTTCATCATTTTAATATGATTAATAATCACACATTTAGAAACGGATTGGACATTCTGCCTCTCCCTTCTTGTCCTTGAGCCAACACACGCTCTTTGTTTTCCTTTTGCTTTATTTCACTGATAAAACATTTTCATCGAAACTTCAACACCTTCTCTTGTTATGAGCTGCGCACAACAGTAAAACCTTTTGTGTTGATAAGAAAAATGACTGGACGTCATTCTTTGCTTTTCTCTGTGATTTTAATTGAACCGGCAAAAACAAAACTAATTATATGCAGTAACATTTGTAAACAAAACCTTTTGACTGTTCTAAATGTAATACATCAGCTATGGTTTGCCAGATGAAGCAGGCATCTTTGATATATTTTATCTTTGTTTCTCTCTTGTTGTTTTGCAGTGACACACCTGATATTTGATGCTTAAAATGCTCTTTGCACATTAGTTATGACTAAAAGTGTGAGTGCTATGAAGCCAACCACATTTTCTTCTTTTTTGTTTTAGAATTTACCTAATGGATTAGCCTTCGGATGGGATATTATTGCACTACATGGCCAGAGAAACCTCACCTTTTGGGAGAAATCGATAAGATTGTACGGCAGATGATTCTGCCGTACAATCTTAGATGTACAGATGTACAGATGATTCAGGAAATTACAGCAGAATCTAAATTCAAATCTTATGAACTGCAAAGTTTCCCACTCACTCCTCCAGCCATTTGGTTCAGCTGTTACAGCTTGTTAAATCAATAATGAAATACAGTATGTTGTGTATTTTGTCTTTTGTTCATCCAGAATTTACTAAACCTGTTTTAATACCTATTGAACAAGAAATGATGTAAACATGTAGTTCTTATTTTCTGCACCCATGTGAAAAGCATTTGGACTTTGAAATTCAACATTAAAGATGTTTTTAATGCCAGATCTCCAGATATAAACTAGATATTGTGCTGTAAAAACAAATACTTCCAAACATGTTCTGCTTGTATTTCATATAAGCAGTATTCTTCACAAGTACTTAAGTTGTTCAGACTGTTCATGTCTGGCACATATATATTTTGTGCACTGTATATAGAAAGAGACCTCAGTAACTGGAAAAGTGTTGACAGTGAATGGCTGCTTGGTCGTGTCTCAGGTATTGATTTATTTTTTTTACTTTTCAAGGCAAAAAGGTGGAGGTGAGTTGGAGGAGGTGAATAATAACATATCTGTTGCAGCGCCAGACTTGTGGTACTTGTGCTGTGGGCTAAAATTACTGAAGAAAACATATTTTAGTAACTGCTGTTCATAAATAATGGTCAAGAAAGGTTTTTGTCTTATAATGCACAACTTAAGGAAAACAACTGGTTCCTAAATATGCTAATTACAATTTTTAATTTTAGACTTTATGTGAAACTGATCGTGCTGATGCTGAAAATCAAACAACAAATGATGAGCTCATTGTTGCTGAATTATTTTTGCTTTGCCAAAGTCAACTTGGCATGGCACCCAAGAGGATGCTGGACAACTGCAGGATTTTGTTTGTTTGTTTGTTTTTTGTTTTAATAGATTTGATGAGTCATAGGTTATTGTGATGTTTCAAATTTAGGCTCTCAAACAGGCAGCAACTGTGTTGAAAGCACAAAGGCTGCTGTGCATCTTTGTTTTCTGGAGGAGTTCAGCAGACCGCTAGGAGGAAAAGCGAGCAGTTATTTTTGAGGAACGTAAAACATGGAATTTACAGGAGACTGGCCTCTCACTGGTAGAAGGTGAGGTTCTGGGGGGAGGTGGGTGATATCCAGAAGTGAGATGGTGATGCTGGAGAGTGGACATTCAGGTGCCCGATCGGTGGGAAGCTGGTTATGGACTTTGAGCTCTTTGAACTCAAAGAACGCAAAAAGGAAAACAAGAAACAAGAGAAGCCTGATTATCACACACATGAGAAAGAGAAAAACAATCTTGCATCTGCCTCAGAGAAACCTCCCCTTTGAGCTTCTTTTGATGACCCTCGATGAGTTCCAGCAATGGCAATTGCACCTGCCAGTCACACTGTTCTAGGATGCCCCTCGACCAGCGCAGGTGGTGGGAGACAGGAAAACTAGTAAAAATAACATCACTGTTGGACAGTGTCGCCCACCCTACACATGAAGCTGTTGCAGAACTAGAGAGCTCCTTCAGTGACAGACTGCTGCTTCCTGCAGGTGCAAAAAAAGCATAATCAAAGCAGCTGCTTATAACCATCACTGCTCCCAACTAAATGTTTCCATCTCTGCTGTTTTTTTCAATCAATCAATCAATCAATCAAATTTTATTTCTCAATTACAATTTGCATTGCAATCGAAAAGTCAGTTCCAGTACAACCGTCCATCACATGCACTTAACAAACAAACATTTGGGGGGGAACGATTGACTGAGGCCTTGCGTTGCCAAGGAACGCAGCCAGCCAGCCGCTGCTAAAAAGCGCAGCTGTCAAGGCCACATTCCTCCAAACTGCCCAGACCCCGCCTAAACGGAGTTTACAGGCGCTGCCCTTGAACTCTCGAAGGAAGAGCAACAACATGGGGGAAAGAGGGGAGGGAGAAAAAAAAGAGACAGATGTTTGCCTATTTATGCTCTCACCTATAAAGAGACAAACAACCGACACAAAAAACCCTCATAGCACAAAAGCACAAATAAACACAAGACAACATGTATGCAGAAGGTAAACATTTGAGACCTGTCGCGTGTGTGTAATTCATCAGTTTTTATGAGTATCAGTTATGCGTGTGTGTATGGGCGAAAGTGTTTTTCTCCGTGAACACTCTCCAGAGGCCATTGTCCTTGATGTTATCAGCCGGCCCACAGTTCAGAGAAGCATCCTCAGGTGTCAGCGGGGGGGGGGGGGGGGGGGGGTAGCTGGGGGCTTTTCTGGGCACTCTCCGTCATAACAATCCAGGAGTAGAGATAGGGAGGGAATCCAAATATGTTATTTGTTATGAGACAAGCTGCACTGCCTTTCCCGTCAGCTTTTAAGTCTTTTGCTGGCTCCACATAAATCCAATTTTCCAAATTATTGGGATTTTTCGCGCTTCACTCCCAGATTTTATCCCATCTCCCCTTGAGTTCAACCCCAAAGTCAGTCTGCGTTCCAACACAGGCAGCTTTTCGGCTTCGCTCCATTCACCTGCCAGGTTTGTCCGTTCACAGCCAGAGTGAGCGCGTCATGCAGCCGGCAGCCTGATCATGGCCAAATGGCTCCGACATCCGCTGTATTTGCCGATACTTCAAAAATCCACAAAAACCAATAAGTAGAGATCCCAGTATCCTTAATCCAATGTGAAAATTTCAAACGTCCAGGAATGACAAGGTCGAAAGACACACCGTTTTCCTCCAGGAATTTAGGGTGTATCTCACAAAATAAGTCAATTCAGGACCGGACGGGTCCCCCTTCCGTTGCCTACCCGTCGAAAAAAATTTATCAATAGTATTGATTTTTCTGTTGTTTCTTCAGTTTTGTAAATAGTCTGTTGATGTTTTTCATGCATAAATAAACACACATGTTTCCTGACCAGATGCACAATACTTTAGCTTCATTGATTATGCTATTTTTAGCAACTAATACAGTATTTTTTTATTTTGTTGCAACTTTGTCCTTGCAGCCTGGCCCAGATTTTAGGAAGGTTAAAAAAATGCATGTTTTACAAACATACATTTTAAGTTAAACTCATAGATCCACATCAGGTGAAGTGGTTTAATATTGTTGGGTTTTTATGAATAAACAACTATTCGAAAATTTAAGAAGTTCTTGTACATCCTCTAAGGAATGACACGGGGCAGTTTGCAAGGTAACTTTTTTTTTCAGTTTTCAAAAATTGATTTTATTTATTATTATCTGCAGTATTGAAATATTTTTCATAAAACATGACTAAACCAGCCTGCCCCGATGTGGAAAAGTGTTTCTCCTGGAGGCAACATCTAGCCTGAAGCTTTTAGGAGACGCAGCGATTTTTCTACATGTGGCCGACTCTCTGCAGCGTTGGTTTAATTCAGCCACACTGGTGGGTTGATGTGCATGAACTGCTTTTATAGGGTCACGCCACAGGAACTCAACTAGATTGAAGTTCAGACTTTGACTAGGCCACTCAAAAACCCTTTGTTTGTGTTTTGAGTCATTTCAATGCAGAACTGCTGGTGTGTTTTGAATCCTTGTTCTACTGAATAACCCGAGGGTTCTTGAGTTTAACGTCACAAAATAATGACCAGACGCTGTGCTTCAGGATTTTCTGCAGGTGGTTTTATTGGTTACAGCAAGGTGTCCAGGTCCTGAACAGTAAAGCAGCATGGAATCATCATGCTACAGATTATATATCCCCAAAACTGACATATCATCAAAATGTTTTAGTAAATGTGAGATTTGGGCCTTGGTTTGCTCCCACTGAGGCCGTTTTTGCCCAGTTTCTGTCTGACCCAGGCAAGTGAGGCCTGCAGAGCTTCAGATGCCGTGGCCTCCTGGAGGACTCATCATTGTGCTGTTTGAGTAATATTGGTTACTGACCACTCCTGGGAAGGTCCACCATGCTTCAGGGTCTTCTCCATCTGTGAATAATAGCTCTTACTTCGGTTTGCTGGAAACCCAAAGCCTTAGAAATGCCTTTTTTAAACATCTCTGAGATCTTTTAGCCTACTTCAGGTTGACACACAGGTTGTTTATCAGAAATGTTTTCACTGATCTGATAATAATAATCCCTTGATCTGGTATTAAACTTAATACGTGATTCATGATGTGGGTTTTTATCACGTTTAAAACTTCAAAGCAGAAGATGTCTGTACAGTGGCAAATACTTGCAGTACTGTAAACATAACTCTTTTCCATCTCCTAGCCCTGGTTTAAATCTGTATTTTTTTTATGCGGGGCTTCCCAAAGTTTTCTGTCTGACACGTTTTATGTCGCTGTGGTGGATTAACTGTAGTAGGAAGTACATTGTCACTCTACTGTGTTACAGTTCAATCACAATTGCTCATTTCCTGCTTCCTCTCTCTTCCCAGGTGTACAAGAGCTGGTGAGGAAGGACAGGTATGTTTTACCACAATCAGCTGATCACTCAGACCAGCATCAAAACAAAGTGGCTCTTCATACTTGGGGCTGGTTGCTTCATTCTTTCGCTATTTGGTACTTTGGGTGTTTTGGGCGTTTTGCTTAACAACTGAGGATTCAAAGTCTTTTTCTTTAACCTACCTATAATTTACAGTAAGGAGATGCGGTTATGTGACTCCAACAAACTAAGAGTTATTTTGGTCAGAGTGAACTAGCCCAAACGGCAATCATTTGTAACCAACTAGGGAACATTTTCAACCAACTATGCATAAAATCCTACCTGTTGATGTTTAGGTCAGCGTATCAATCCCAGGACAAGGTCAGTTTTATTTATAAAGCACATTTCCTACAACTTGTGCTTCACAAAATACTTTCAAACAAATTAAATGTAATCTTTAGGAGTAAACATGCTGTAGGTAGGGTACAAAAACGGATTCTGGCCCAGGGAATAACTCTTCAACATCCAGCCCTGGAAATAGTCACTGGAAAAAAAGTTATGAAGCTGCATCAACTGGATGCCTGGCAACTGGTCTTCCATATTGAAAGATATCTGATGACAGGAGGTTATAATCCAGTGTTACAGGCAAGTCCCTCTGGGAGGGAACCAGGAATTTACTGGAGGGTGAAATATCCTTGCAAACTTGAAAACCCCCTATGATCTCCCAAAATGAATTGGGTATGATCACTAGAGACAAGTATATCTGGCCTTCCCTCATAGACATTTTAACCTGTCAAAATAACCCTAATAACTGGTCCAATAAAGGTGATTGTACAACAAACAGATGGCTGGACTGTTTGTTTTATTTTGACTTTTATTGTGATTTAATGTTAAATTAAACTTAGTGTAACTAGGGGACAATCACTAGAAAAAAACATATTACCTTTATTTAATGCCTCTTGCTGCCTAGATTATAAAAATCTCCAACCCACATAACTCTGTAACTGTTGTAAAATCGGGTTTAGTCCCCTGTTTTAGAGAAAACCTTAATGTTATGAAAATAACATTTACAGAAACAATGAAAAAGATGTTCGGTAAATTGTTTCAATAATTTATCCTCTTTCAGCCATACAGTTTGTCTAAAAGTGAGGAAAAGTTTCTATTGGTCTATTAGGACAATTTTAGCATTTGATTTCCTCCTCTTTCTGTTGTTGCCTGAAGCTTCATGTTAAGAATTGTTTGTAAAGCTATTGTGTTCTTTAATCAGGAAAACCTGTCAAGGCAAACATAAATCATGTATGAAAAACTACACTACATTCATGCAAAGCTTGTGTACAGAGCGGGGACTAAATCTTGCGTATGTACTTCCCACACAAAGATTGTGCTCTTTGAAGAAAAACTTGATGCCAGAATATGTGGCACCTCATGCCAATTCTCACCCATGCGTACGCTCATGTTGGAGACGGGGGAAATTGTTGATCCAGATGGCAAAGTGGTGAATTGCGGCCACACTGCATCATGGTTCCTCTCAGATGTTAAATTTCACTCTTTATCAGACTATCAAGTTTATCATAAGCATTCAAAACCGTCGTGTTATTCAGGCTTGCACTGGTGAGCCATAACTCCATGACTGGCTGGGAAGGGGACCCTCTTACCTCCTGGTCTCCCTTCCTTCTCAGAATAATGACCTGGATGCACAGCCTCCTCCAAGACGAGGAAGTCATCTGACGTTTAAAACATAAAGTTATTTTAATAGACAACATGGGCTTTTACCTCTGATTATTTATATAGTTATTATTGAATGCCTTTTTGGGATTTTTTTCACAGACTCTTCACTATTTTCTGTGGTTGCCATAGTTAACCCAGAAATAATATTGATTAGTTGGCTCATTTAAATACGCACTAACGTTCACAAGGTGCTTTGCATTGACCATTTATGGTTGAATCTGGGTGTGAAGAGCATAAGGTGGAACCTTGTATGCAAATGTTCAGGTGCTGTTGTGATTTATAAAGGGAAATGGTATGCTGTTGAGCATGCATATATATAAGGCTATTTTTTCTTTTTTTGGCATATGCTATTTTCAGGTTGTTGTTTTCTTTGGCATACTTTTAATATGGATTCTACGCAATTTTTTAAAATTAAGGCCCCAGATCATTAAGCTCCAAATGACAACACTTAACATGGAATCATTCCTGCTCTTTCTATTGTGGCAGTAACAAGTTCTTTTAAATATGCAGAAAGCCAGAGTGAGCACAAGTTCTGCGCAGAAATTAAGGAGGATTGGGGTTATTCCTTGCACAGACTAACTAGCAAGAGACGTATCATAATAGTAATAATAACATTAGTGTTCTTGTTAGCCAGCTTAATATCGATTGGCATGTATTCACCAGTCATTTAGCTAACATCTGCATTCAAGAATCAAGAATCTTAATTGTCATGTGTTACCATAATTTTTTGATGAGACAGACACCGGCTCAGAATGCACATAATTACACATAACACACAGACACAAGACAATCTTTCCAAACCTTTTTTCTTGATATAAGTTAATTGCGCTAACCAGCAACACTTCCTGAGGGGGTGACAGTGGCACAAGAGCCAGGGAGTTTGTCCTGTAACTGGCCGGTTGCTGGTTTAAATTTACTTAATGTCTCCAACTGTCTCAGTCGTGTCCTTGGGCAAGACACTTTACCTGCTTTGCCTGCTTAAAATGTTTAAAATGCGCAAATAGTCGTCAGCATCTTATAGACTATTTTTTTAGTCAGAAAGTCGGATAGCAGTCCCTTTACAAACGATACAGAATATTCTGCGATTGCACGAGTGTATCACATGAATGCTCCGTCGTTTGATACACACAGTAAAATACTGTGCAATAAATTTAGATCAAGTTACAGAACTGTCCAGCATTCAGCAGCATTTCTTAACTGACATGGTTGCTTTGAAAAAACTGCAATGACTTTTGCCTTTTGCTGGCTCTGACTAGTTTGCTGAATATATTTCTGACATACACCGTGCAGCACTGCCCAGCAGCAGATCTCCTGTTGGTGATACACTAAAACATGAGTAAGCCCTTGGTGCTTTTAAACATGGCTCTGGAAAACATGTTACTACATGTTAACAGATTAAACGGTGACAATGGTGGGAAAAAAAAGGCGGGGGATAAAGGGCACACGGTCTGTCATGTTTTAAATGGCATGTGGTTCCAGGAATGAAATCTCTGTCATTAAGTGAGGTTTTATTGAATGCTTTTGGATGGAAAGTGGATATGTGTCATAGATTCAGCAAAACACCGACTTGGTTTAACCTTTGGTTTTACCACAGCTCAGATTCTCCTTTTGCATGAACCTCACCATCATGGAAGAAAAGCTTATTTCAGTAAGACGCTTTATGCAAAATAGAAAATGGAACTTGCAAGTCTTATGCATTTTAATATGAACCTTAAGTGCACAGACATTACATGTGTCTCTGACTTACTTTAGTGGAGTTTTATTATAAATTATGTTTTTAAGAACTGTGGGGATAAAAGGCAAGAACAAAACACTTCTCTGTCTCTATTATTGATAACAAGCTGTCGCTCCATTGATTTTGAGAAAGACAAGACTCTGCACCTGTCACCTCACAGATTGTCTGATGCACTTAAATGAGGAGGTGGTGGGTTATTTTTGGCAGTTTGTGTGAGTCAACAGGCTTCTGTAAGATCTTACAAAAGATGAACAGTATTGCTGCTTATGCGGGCCATATATGGACTTTTGATTTTCCATCAGTGAAATACTCTGTTCTGGAGCTATAATTCCAGCTCATTTCCTGATTGTATCTGCTCCTTCATGCTTTCAAATCAATAGGCACAGACCAGCTGAACATCAGCGTCTTGTGTCTGGGAGCGGTAACCAGTGCTGTCCTTTGAAGACTGTTCCAAGAAGGTTATTCTGGTTGCATGCAGCAGCCTCTGTGAAGCAATGCTGCCCACAAAAAGGTCATAAATCCTTTAGAAACATTACAAAAATTGTGTTTCTCGATGCTTTGATATCACTGGATATCAAAGCAAAGAATAGGACTATGCAGTGATACATCAGTACAGAAAAGTATACGTGTACATCTGATCAGGTAAAAAGAATTTAAAATTAGTAGTCTATAATATTTTAGTCTGTTTAGTCTAAAACAAGCTTTAAACACATCAAATCAAAAATCTTTATTGTATTTATGTCACCATAAGGACATATTGGTGAGATACCAGCTCAGAATTCACACATAACACACAGGTACAAGTTAGTTACGTGAGGAAGAAGAGCCATTGTCATTTCTTGATTACCATAGATCAGGCATGTCGAAAGTGTGTGTGGCTATTTGCCCTAAAATTGTTATATGGTGACACTGCCTTTCCATTGAAAATTCTCTGAAGCTTTCTTTTTCTTTCACGACATGTCATCTAGGACTCAGCGACTGCCTAAGGTTATAAAAAGAAAACAGATTGTTGTCTTGACAAAATGAGAAATCTAACAGGTATGTGTCAAATTGATTTATGGGCACATATGTACAACAAAGGGGAAAAAGAGTGAGCAATCTTAGTTTCTCTTAGAGATCCTCTACAAGGGGAAAGTGGGTGAGCTCTGTGAAAGTCAATAAGTTGAGTTCTCGTCAGAACTTCTCATCTACCAAAGAGAGTTTCTGTGTTTGAAACACTTTTTCTTCCAGGATAAAGCAATTGGAGACTTGGCTTCAGGGAAGGGACAAGCTGAGGCTGAAGGATGAGGACACAAATCAGTTCATGGAACTACAAGTGGGTTTTTTTATGAGCATAAAGTTTAAGGAGTGAGAAAATGTGTTTTGTTTTATTAAACAAATAATGACGTACTTTTTGCTAATTGTATATGTGTACTCTCTAAGTAGAAAACTTTTGCTTATAACTGTGCTTATAGCCCATATATGTGGATCAAGTTAAATAAAACTGGTCTTTTTATACTATCCTGCTGGATATTTACCCACAATAAATAGCAGTAGCACTAACTCGGTTTTGTTCTCAGTGTTTGAGCAAAGTGAAGAACAGATTCAGATTTATCTATTTCTCCATTGCAAAAATCACAAAAACAGTCACTTTCTGTCATACATTTCCCATGAGCAAAAGGGAACAGAAAGAAGATAAAATCTTATTTTGTCCTCCCCTAATGAAAAAAACGAAATAACTTTGCTAAGCAGCTTACAGCCAAAATGAAACAAACGTCTATGTTCAAATAAACCAACAAATATTTTTAAGGAAAATATCAACATTCACACATAATAAATACACAGTGCACAAGGCAAAACATTATATATACTGCATATACATACATACATACATACATACATACATACATACATACATACATACATACATACATACATACATACATACATACATACATACATACATACATACATACATACATACATACATACATACATACATACATAAATTCATACATACATGATATACCAAAGAATTATTTTTGCTCTTTGACAATATATTATGGTAAAAACTGGCCAGTTATATAACTTTCACTTATATTACTTGTTTTTGAGTTCACATAAACTAAGAGCAACATATATGCTTGTGCTCTGAGTTTTGCCTGTTATTTTGTTTCTCACATAAAACTGAGAACAACATGTGTTATTGTGTTATAATTTGTTTTAACTTGTGGTGGGAACTTATGACAATGTGTTGTGGGAAAGACTGATACAATCTCTGTATTCCTTATTTTGCTTAAATTTGCGCTCTGAGTTTGCGAGGTTATTTTGCTTCACACACTGCTGAGATGCTGGGAACGGTTTCTGTTTTGGAAACATGTTTTGGAAACGGGACGAACAGATCAGCTGGGAGAGAGAACTGGCCACTCTCGCTTCCATCTGATACTTTGTTTATTAGTATAAAAAGGAGGGAACCGCCCTCAATCGGTTAGAGTCTGCCGTGGGTTTGCGTACGGACGCCCGGCCGCGTGGATGTTGCTTTAATCCGGACTGACCCGGCTCTCCAGTCCTGTGCCAAGGGTAAGAGCTGATTCTAGAATCTGTTGAACATCACACCTGTTTGAAAGCTTGTTGCTTTAATGCTTGCTACTTTGCTATATTCTGTGGGGAATAAAGGGGACATTTATCCTAGCAGAATTGGTGTTTGCGAAGTGCTTGCTGTTTTTGCTGTATTCTGTGGGGAATAATAAATGTGGGCACGATTATTCTAGCAGAAACAGTGTTTGTCTCCTTATTTGTGTTATTGCCGATTTCTCCTGATCCTTTTTAAAAGTTTCATAAAACAATACATAACCCCAATACATATACGGAAAAAAACTAAGATGAACCTCTTCATATTAATACTGACTAAATATACTTTGTTTATACATATACTTAAATTGACAAATATTGTTACAACTTTTGAGATCTTCATGAAGTGAATTCCACAGTTTTACCCCAATAACTGAAGGACACATATGTTTAAGTGTTGTACATGCAAATTGGTGTTTGAAATTATATTTCCTCCTACAAACTCATTTTCTAAATGGAAAAGGTGTTGTATTTGTATTTTTTTCGGTAAATTTCTACATCGTGCTTTAAACATAATTAATAGTGTTCAGAACTTAACCAAATCTTCAATCTTTAATCTTCTGGATTTGAAGGATAATTCATTGGCGTGTTCTTGATAGTTGTGTTTGTGTATAATTGTTACAGCTGTTGTGCAATTATACACTGTTTAAAGTTATCTCATAAATAACCCTCTGTCTGTTAAGTATTGTCTGGTGATAATCAGCTCTTAAGCTGATATCAGGACAATGGTTGAAAGGGATGAATTCGACCACTAGCGATCTTTTAGCAGCAAACTCTGCACACACATAGAATAAAGGAGAACGAGACCTTCAGCCTAACTCCGTTGCCACCAGGCAAACAGACAGTGGGGGGCAGATGGGTTTTTGCACTTAAGACAGAAATTGATGGGTCTGACAAATACAAGGCAAGATTTGTAGCAAAAGGCTACAGTCAGAAACAAGGCACTGATTATGATGAGACTTTCTCACCCACAGCTGATATGACAAGTGTGAGAGTGGCAGTGTTGTAGTACTCGAGTCCGAGACTCGAACTCGAGTCCGAGTCATTAGCTAAATTTAGAGACTCGTGACTTGACTTGGACTTGAGCACTGATGACTCGAACTTGGACTCCTACATTCAGATCATTCTGACTCGGAAATTGAGAAAAAGACTCGACTTTTTTTTTTATATCATTAGGCTATAATTTTAATATGTCATTGAGTGGAGAGTGGTCATGCAAAAGGCAGTGCAGGATGATCTAGTCTTAGACCAGATGGACGTTAAGACCGCTTATTTGCATGCCCCAATTGACTGTGAAATTTATATGGAGCAACCTAAAGGTTATGAGAAAAGGTCAAAATCAGGTGAAAAGCTAGTGTGCAAGTTACACAAATCTCTCTATGGTCTTAAACAGTCAGGGAGGAATTGGAATGCTATGTTGCATACATGTTTAGTTGAGAATGATTTTGTACAGAATCCAGCTGATACCTGTGTGTATACAAGAGAAAAACACAATGAGAAAGTAATTCTAATAATTTGGGTTGATGATCTAATCATAGCAGCTAATAATGAGAGTGTTCTGGGAAATGTAAAGATGATGCTTACTGAAAGGTTCAAAATGAAATACATGGGAAAGCAGAGACATTTCTTGGGGATAGATTTTGAACAAGCAGATGGTTTAGTCAAAATGTCACAAGAGAGATATGTGAGAAAGATTCTAGATCGATTTGAAATGCAGGATTGCAAATCTAGAGAAGCACCATGTGAACCAAAACTTGAATACTCAAAAGATGCTGAGAAAATGAAAGAGCCAAGAAAGTATAGGGAGGCAGTAGGTAGCTTAATTTACTTGTCCACATGCACCCGTCCAGATATAAGCTTTGTGGTCAGTAAACTCTCTCAGCACTTTGCTGAACCAACAATAGAACACTGGAACACAGTAAAGTATGTGTTCAGGTACCTCAAGGGTACAACAGAACAGGGGTTATTCTTCAGGAGAAATGACACAGAAAAACTAGGTCTAAGGGTCTACTGTGATACTGACTGGGCGTCAGATTCAGCGAATAGACGAAGTACATCAGGGTGTCAGTCTAAATGAGGGAAGCTCTTTGATATCCTGGAAAACAAGAAAACAACTAACAGTAGCGTTATCTACTTGTGAGGCTGAATACATGTCCTTAGCTTCAGCCATACAGGAATGCATCTACTGAGAACAACTGCTCAGGGGTATAGACACTTACCAATACGCACAAACAAAGGTGTATGAAGACAATCAAGGTGCCATTGCACTAGCCAAAAATCCAGTTAACAGACAACGTTGCTAACACATTGATATTAAATATCATTTCATCAGAGAGAATGTGAATAATGGGAAGTTTATTTTGGAATATTGTCCTACTGATCGAATGATTGCTGATGTTCTGACAAAGCCAGTTACTAAACTGAAGTTGAAAAGGTTTGCAGGAGACATGTTTGGCACTTAGGAGTGCAAAGAGTGTTTTATACTTCAAGATAATGAGAAAGCCTCATTCTGTTATTTTGTTTTCATGCAACCTAATGAGATAAGAGCGAGTGGGGGTGTTAAACATCATTTGTGTATAGCGCTCTTATATTGTATTACGGTAGCCAAAGAGTGTTGGTCGTTATATGTGGGGTATTACGGTTTTTCATATCCGCGTGTATGTCATGCTACTTCCGCTTCACTTGTATGTAGTTAATGAAGGAGACGGATGAACAGAGCCGTACTCTATGTGAAAGTTCATTTAATAAATGACATTGGATAGACACTCCGCTTTTTCTTCTCCACGTCAAGTTAATCCTGCGCGACAGTCAGTTAACTTAACACCTCCATTAGCTCTTTCATTGTTTCAAACGCATTACACAAACATTTCCAAAATGACCGTGTAACCTTTCCCTGACTCAAACCAACCTGTCGGTGCCTCGTAAGAGTTCGGTTCATCTTTGGCCATCCACGGAAAAGCAGCGGTCCAGTGAAAGCATTGGTTCTTAGCAGCAGCGGGCTAGCAGCTCTTCGGCTATGAGCTAACCGACAGCGTGGTCGGGCAGCTTCGAGGCCCTGCAGCGTCTCTGACCTCTCAGCTTGTCTGGTGAGGGAAGGCGACCGATCCGCGTCGTCTCGAGTCCGCTTTCCTGCAACAGCTGACAAAAATAAACAAAAGCTGTGTCAGCATTCTGTACTTCGCGGCTGGTTGCGCAGAAGTCAGAGTGCAACTTAGCTTCGGTCGGGTCGATGATTCTCCAAATTCAGTCGGGTCCCCTGCTCCGCAGAGGACGAGAATTTCCTCCCCCCTTTGTCACTCCATGGAGGCAGGCAGATAAGTTTCACAGAACGTCTGCTCTGTGCAGTTTTTGGGCTGTGGAAGCAGTGGAAGTCTGGAAGAAGTGATCTGAGGGTCTGGTCAGAAGTGCTCTGACCTTTTGTCTGGGGGAGTGGTGTGAGTTTACAGCAGGCACCCTGCGGAGAGACTGTCTTTGCAGCAGGGTGGTGGAATTCCTCCTGGTCCCTCCTCCATGGTACATGGTCAGAATTCAATCTGACATCAATTATTTCATCAAGGCTTTAATAGACCAGTTCATTGTTATTGTTTTGATGCGGGTTTTTCGCGCATGCGCGCCGGACCGGTAGGCAAAAGACGAACACAATGGCAACGCAAACAGAGAAACTGACGAGTTCTCCACGTATTTTTCTTCTTTAGATAACGTACTACAAGATCGTTTTAAGAGTAAGTTGATGGTTGATGGTATCAGATTGCCAGATCCACACAGCAAAAGCCTGAAGGGACGGAGCGAGTCTGTGAAATGCTGGCCAGGGGTTTCGTACCGCGACACAGCTGCTTTATAAACACGCAGGCCAGTACGGACAAGAGAGCACGAAAGCCCCTGAAACCACTGGACGGCTACAATTATTTTATATCAGGAAAAAGGCTCCAGCAACGCCCGCGACGCCATGAGGGATTAAGAGGTCAGAAAATGGATGGATGGATGTTCAGACATGTTTGTGCAACAGCACAAAGCGGCGTCGGACACAGACCGCGTCTCAGCAGAGGCCCGGTAGGTTAAAAAAAAATTTTTTTCACTACGGATTATTTAGGTGTTTTTGTCTTGTTAAAATGGGTGGCGGTGTCGGCGACATTGCAGCGTAAACACAGAAGTACTAGCAGCAGCAGCTTACTGCTGCTACTGCTGCTGCTACTGCTGCTAGCAGCAGCTTACTTACTGCTAGCAGCAGTAAGTAAGCTACTGCTGCTAGCAGCAGCTTACTTACTGCTAGCAGCAGTAAGTAAGCAGCAGTAAGTAAGCTGCTGCTAGCAGCTTACTTACTTACTGCAGTAAGTAAGCAGCAGTAAGTAAGCTGTAGCCGCTGCTGCGTAAACACTACTCGGGCCGGAGAAGCCGCTGCTGCTGCTGCTGCTTCAGACAATGGCTGCTGCTGCTGTAGCAGCCGCTTCTGCGGCCCGTGTAGCGATCATCACCTCCCCTCCGCCGCTATTTAAGCAGAACAATGACTAGAGCAGAATAAAGTTGTATTTACCGGAGATGAAGTGTAGACTGCAAATTCTGTCGTAGTATGATCGCTCCCCCAGTCCATCTGCCTGCGCTCTTTTCATTGAAAATATCCAATTCTTTCTGCGTCCTTCCTCCTTCGGTAAACGACAGAAACGTACATCCAACGATTTGGAATGCCTCTGTGTGCAACCGGGAGCACAACAAGTCGTAGGCATTGCTTAGATTACAAAAATAAACGAACTAAAAGTACGCTCTAAATCACCCGTTTTGTCATGTTGTAGACGAGAGCAGCTCTGTTTTTGCCTACCAGCGGGACCCGGAAGTAGCGCGGACGTCACGCGTTACGTCACGCGTGAACTACCTTATATGGCACAACACAGCTCTCTTCTGTAATATAAATAAAGGTTTTATATTTGGCTGACATGTATCCTCCCAGACTTCTACACAGTATTTAAAATATGGCACAATAAGCGAACTGTACAATATTTTCGTTGTTTCATAATTCTTTCACTTTATAACAAAAATGTTTTAGGAATTTTTTCTTTTCATATGTGATGTTTCCATGATAACTTATCATCAATAACACCAAGAAAACGAAACTCAAAAACTCTCTCAATGTCAGCTCCATCTACCGATAATGTAATGCCTTCGTCTATTTTCTGATTGGCAAAAATCATAAATTTAGTCTTTTTTAAATTCAGTGATAACCTATTTACATCAAACCATTTCTTCAACTTTGTCATTTCATATTCAATGCATTGTACAAGTTCCCGTACATTATTTCCAGAGCTGAAATAATGTACGCAAATAAAACAAACTGTTAAACCCACATTTAATTACTATCTGTTCTGATCTGACTTCTGTTAACTGTATATATTGTTTCCTATTGTGAAGATAACTTCTCAATCAATTTAATACTATTCCTCTCATTCAGCGTTTAACAGCAGCTGTGATCTAATGGTGTGACAATATTTTGACTTCTTCCATCCACCGCTTGTAGCATTAGCTTTTCATGCCAAACAAATTGTGAGAAAACGAACTGTGGGCAAAGTCATAGAGTTTGATTGGTGTGGCTGACGGTTTCCTTAGTGTAGTCAAACCGTCATGAGTGAAACAGACTGTTTACAAAAATGAGTTTTGAATAATCCCTCCATGGTTTGCTAATATAAAGAAGATCATTCTGATGACATTCTGATGAGTTGTTGGGGAAAATATGATAATGCATAGGCTACCCATGTGCATCAGAGTGACAGTTCTGGTCAGAACAGGAGCAGAAATTACAATTATCTCTGAATGCTCCCATGGTGTTATATTTCTTAATTACTTTTATTTGCTTTTTTGCTGCAAAAAGTGTTCATTCATCACTGTGATTAATTACAGGCTGAAAGGGCTTACCAGAAAGGGGTTTTAATTGATGTAATGGAAATAAAATATTACTATCATGAGCTACAGACCCGACCACAACTGGAAAGGAAGAGTCGTGAAAAATGATGAGAGATTCCTTTTAGATGACCTTTGTGCTTTCGATAACACATCTGAGCATACAAAGAGTTGTCCACTATGAGAGTCCATAGTGTTGAACTGGGCTGAGGTTTCAGACAAGGACGAGGTGTCACAATGAGAAATCCTTGCATCGGCTCGACCTCACAGCTCAGCAGCAATGTGGGGTGACAAGAGGCTGGTGGCTGACTGTCGCTGTAACTAGTTTGGACAGCGCAGGAACACCTGAGTGTGCTTGAATTTCCATGCTCTCAGAACAACTGCTGTCAGTCCTCATTTGGCATCTCGCTGCACTGCCAGAGTTCTAACAAACTGACAAAGGCAAGCTGTGCAGTTTAGTTACCACCTCACCCACACGTCAGGATTTTCTTCAGCACTCATGCTTCTGCCACACACCCTCACATTAAGCCACTTTTATCCCACTTTGTGACTTGGTTTCCAATTGGTGTAGCTAATTTGTATTGCATTTTCTTGGCATTTGCTTTTAAAACAAATTCCATGTTTTTCTATTAGATATTAGATATATCAAATTATACAGTTGAATCCTGATGTTTATATACATTATATAAAAAGATGTGCAACCCTTTTTAATATAGATAAAGCCTTCCCATTTTTGGGATTATTAAAATTATATATATTTGCTTAAAAATAAATCTACAATCTTTATTGTCTTTATGTGTTAACATGATTAAATTTAGATGAGACAGACACTGGCTCAGAATGCACACAAATTACACAAAACTTATCGATACAACAGAACATAATCTCTCCAAACTTTTTTTCTGAAATCCGTTGATTGCACTGACCAACAACATTCCATGAGAAGCTTAAAGCAAGCAAATACTCCTTAGTATCTAGAAGACTAATTTATGAGTGAAAAAGTCAGATAGCAGTCTTTTTACTGACAATACACATTACTGCGCAGTTGCTCATGCACACAGCAAAATACTGTGCAATGCTGTGGATTAAATTAAATATGAGAGACAATAAATAATAATCATTGAGTCAGGTCATGTGGAACCAGAAGTGGTTTTGTAAACATGTAACAGACTATGAACTAGGCTGGTGGTTTATTGATTCTAAGCAGGGGGCGATAGCCCTCACGACTTTGGGAACGAAGCTGTTTTAAGTCTATTAGTTTTTGTTTTAACGTTTCTGAATTGTTTGCCTGATGTAAGTGGGACAAACAGTGCCTTTCCCAGATGGATAAACCATGTCCAGATCTGGTAGACGGCGTCCCACAATCTTCTGTGCTCTCTTCTCCACCGGTGCTAAATCCTTCCTCTCCAATAGCGTGTAGCACCCATACCATGATGAGACACAGGATGATTTTCATTGTAGCTCTGTAAAACTTTATTAGCAGCTGAGTAGAAAGTCCAGTCTGTTTCAGTTTCCTGAGAAAGAGAAGCCATTGTTGGACCTTCTTCACCAGGTGGGAGGTGTTCGCAGTTCAGGAAAGGTGAGAGGAAATGTGAATGCTCAGGAACCTAATGTTGTCCACATGCTCCATCACCTCCCCATGTCTGCAGATAAGGGCGTGTTCAGTCTTCCTGGACCTCCTGTAGTCCACTAGCCCTCCTTGGTCCTGTTGGTGTTCAGGATGAGGTTGTTCCTGGAGCACAACTGTGTTAGATTGTGGACATCCTCTATGTAGTGGGTCTCATCATTAATAGACATGAGACCCACCACAGGGGTGTCATCCGCAAATTTCACAATAATTTTTGTGGGTTGGATAGCAGAGTAGTCGTGTGTGTGTGTGTGTGTGTGTGTGTGTGTGTGTGTGTGTGTGTGTGTGTGTGTGTGTGTGTGTGTGTGTGTGTGTGTGTGTGTGTGTGTGTGTGTGTGTGTGTGTGTGTGTGTGTGTGTGTGTTTGTGTGTGTGTGAGAGAGAGAGCGAGAGAGAGAGAGAGCGGGACTGAGGACATAAATCTGTGGCATTCCAGTATTGAGGATCAGTGCGTTTCCCCATCAGTGCGTTTCCCTGCTCCTGTGCAGCTTCAGAGCCAGCATGTCTGAGCTGAAGTCCACAAATAGCAGACCTGGGTGAGGTACCAACGAGACAGCACCTTCTGTAGCACGATACTCCTTCTAGGCGAACTGCAGCCTTGTCTTGATGACAAGAGGTTGATGCTGCACCTCTGGCTGAGGAAGATGTTCAGACCTTCTGCTGCTTGGAGAGTCAAAGCGGGCAAAGAAGCTGTTATGGTGTCGGGGAGAACTTGGTTGTTGCTGAGCTGCTGATCGCTGACAGAAATGGCAGAATAATCAGAAAGACACTTTATTTAGAATCGTTTTCAAATTTCAATTTGGGCAAACATCTCCTTAGTATTTCTTAGAATTCCTTTTAAGCTGTAATATTTGTATTAAATCCCTGAAAATCGTTCCACAGGCTTCTCGAAATATGTTTGCTGAAGTTTTGGCCTATTTCTCCAAACAGAACTGATGTAATTCTGTCAGGTTTGTATGCCACTTTGTTCACAGTCATTTTTTTAGTGCTGTCCACTTATTGTTTTTATAGGCCTGAGATCAACGCTTTCTGATGCCCATTCTAAAAACATCGACTTTGTTGTCCTAAAGTCCCAAGTTGCATCAGACCACAGGAGATGTCTCTATAACTTTCGGTCTTTGAACCTGAGATTATTTACAAGATGAAATCTGTTTTTATGTTGCTTTAGGACAGCTTCTTCTCTCTAAGTGGGCTTTCAGTTATTGTTGGTACATGACTCTTCACTTTGGATAATGACATTCTCTTGGCAGCTTTATTCAACATACTTGCATATAATTGTTTAAACAGATGAACATGGCGCTTTAAGGTATGTGGAAATTGTGCTCACATTGTACTTGTTGGAGGTCCACAGATCTCCTGATTTTTTGAGTCTTGTATTTCACGGAAGGAATTGGTGTGTTTGAGGTGTTGCCTTAAAAGAAACTCATAGGTGTGAATTAATCTGAAGCTCTCAAAGTCCAGACCTCAGCATTTGTTTTATGTGGGGGTTTTTATACAAATATGTGCCTTCAAGTATATACGGGGAACCGTGCTTAAAATGCTACACACTGATTTAAACAAAATGTCCACTAATAAATGTTGAACATGAACAAAGACAAAATCTAAGAATAGATTAGATATGATGGTCTTTGCCTTAATTACATCTGCAATGCAAAAGTATCAAAAGATGCAAGACATTAATTATGTGTTGTCGAACGGGAATTATTTGAACTGCAGAAAAAGGCACCACATTCTCTCTATAGTTCTTTGCTTTGTTATAGTAATCCCTCTGACAACTTGTAAGGAGGACAAAAATCTTAGTTTTAACATAGTGTCCTACATCCATTGATATATAAAATTTTTCTTTTCTTTTTTTGTATGCCTGCACGGTTTACCTTAAGACCAGACGCAGGAGGCATAGTCAAAATGCCAAATGACAGTTTTTCTCAATTGAAGAATACTGCACCTATGTAGATAATATACCTTTTGAACTGTGCGACTGGTACACAGAACCATAAAGTTGTCCAACAAAGTTGTTGTGTTTGAGTTTACACATGGTTAGAGCAGAATAACATATGTCTGATGGCTTTAATAAAAGGAGTGCTTTGGGCATTATCTTGCATAAAAAGATTCTATTAAACCCCTAAACAAGACATAAAACGGAGCTGTGGCAGACAATTACTGGTAAGGAATTAATTCTTTGTCAGCAATGTTTTTTATAGGTCAAGCTATTTACGTGTAATTTCAGATGAGGCATATAACAACAGCTGAGTGCAGAGGGCAGCCTATTCTCCACAATCTCACCCGACTGCGGTTTTCTTTCAGTGCTCTCAAAAGGCAGAGAGAATGCAATCAAGACAGTTGTGCAGATAACAAGCAGCTGAATGGCCCTGGCGACTGTGTACAGGGAAAATGATGAATAACTGATGGATGCTGAGCAAATTTAATACAGGCTGACAAAAAAAATCTAAAATCAGCCCACATTATTGGTTAGTGAATAGTTAGAATAATTAACTTTGTACTGCTTTCTGATGCACTGTTTTACTGAGTTTTCAGTTTTCATATCTGATTGATCATATTAACCCCACCCATTTACTCCGCATGACCCAGCTGTTCCATCTACTAGGTTTTTCTAGAAAACTTAAGTATTGGGGTTTGTTTAAAAAGGCTTGTAGAATGGTTGCATAATTTAATTGAACTGAATTTACCCTATGAAAACCACTTTTCATGATTGCAGTAAATTTTCATAAATCGTGTTTTTTTTTTTAAGTTTCACCCTCACCTGCACAGGGGCTTGACTCTCTCCTACTCTAAAGTTGAAGAATAGCCTACGCAATGTAAATGATCTCGGCACTGATGCTGGTCTGATTACTCATTCTACACTCCTGCTCAGCTCCGCCCCGTTTCTCATTACCTCTCACCTGATCCACTTGCACCTGCCAGTTTATTATCAGCCTTCAGACCAGTCATCAGTGCCAGATTATTTCGAGCCATTGGTGAGACTTATTCCAGTGTTCCTTATTTTGATTGCCTGATCCTGACCTGTCCTGCCTCTCGACTTCTGAGCCTGTCTGACCCCCGTCTGACCTGATTTGCCTGTTCTGTCTTCCTGACCTAACCGCCTGCCTGATCCTGCCTGCTTGTGTACTGACATCGTCTAGCCCATAAACCTGCCTGTGTACCGAACCTGGAACTGTGCACTGTCCTCTGACCACCGATCATCTGCAAGAGTTTGACCCTGGGACTTTCTGAGTGGCGACCGCCGCACCGCGTTGGCAGCCAGTCGGCTGGAACTGACACTCATCATTCATCCCAGACTAAACACTGAGAAGAGGTTAGTGACCGTTACGTTTGTGAATCCTCACTATCAGTTAAATGTGGTCACTAATCTGCTGTCTCTGTCCTCAGAGGAACCTCTGAGGACAGAGACAGACACCGACAGACACCGAAGTTGTTCGCTACAGTTCAGTTTTAAATAAACTGTTTCGAAGTTTTAACTGTTTGTCTGATTTGAATACTGGGTCCTTCTGTTCATAACACCAAGTGGGGTTTTGTTGTTGGACTTCTATGTTAGGCATGGATTATCCATATGAAACACAAGGTGGTTCATACAAATATGTCATACCAAGCCAATTTGGGCCAAAGGTGGCATGGTAGATGATAGATTTGGTAATATTGTCATCAAGTCTGAAGCTTCATATCATGAACGTTAATGGGAATCATCTTCAATAGTAAGCAGAGCTGTCGACTGATCAAAGCCTGGTAGTGAAACAAATCCGGTGGTGGGGTTGACTGTTGGACAGACCTTGAAAACCCAAGGTCACAAGGGAGATTTGGAAGCATCCAGCAGAGAAGTCTGATCTGGAGATCTTTAACTCAGACGTCCAGAAAAGTTTATTTAATATTCTCACAGAGGTTGGAGACAGACATAAACATAATGATCCATTTTCAGGGCATCCATTGCAAGTGTAGTTTCAGGAAGCTTGGATGCAAAACGTGACATGTAGAGGCACCAACAACAATTTCCTAAACCATATGCATAATCATACACGGGACACATAGTGTAGAAGATTTTAAATTACACAGAATTCAATTATAAAAGTGCAAGAGAGGATTCTGGTTTCATGGCTCGGCAATATCTAGAATAGAGTTAGATCTGGACAGGAGTAGACATATGACAGCTATGATGTGATGCTGTCTCTCAAAACGCTGCACATTCCTAACAAAGTGTCACAGTGTGATCATCACGATGATGACACGGAAGTGACACCAGGATTTGTGTATGTGCAGCATTTCCATCTAGACACAAATACACACATTTAGAGTCAGGGAACGCTGATAAATATGCCAAATAACGGACAGATTCATTTGATACACGATGCGTAGGAGGGCTTCTTGGCAGTCTACATTTTGAACATGTGTGCAAAAGAGGACTAAGAGTCAACACTCAGAGACTTCAGAAGCTCCAGTAATGCATAACATAAATTACAGAGAAATCTACACAAAGTGCACGGAAAGAAGACTTTGAAGTGCACAAGGGTGGGTGCTCTCCATTCCTCAGTTGCTGGAAATCCTAAGAAGCATTTTTCTTCCAGTAACATGACAATATGATTAGTTAACACTGCCTCTAGATAATAAGAGAAGAAATAAACTATTTTAGCTGTCACTTTGACGCTGTGCGGATAAGTTCCTTACACGTTCCTCTTGCTTCAGGCCCATTCCCACAGGAAGAGGTACAGACTGGTATAATGTGATTGGCCAATGGTGTTGGCCGTGGGAGGAAGTAGATTTTTCAGGACACCCAGCATAAATCGGATTATCATATAACTGACATGTTTACTGGTGTATTTATAGCTTCCACTTGGCTTGAAAGTGGGAAGCATGGCCACAGTCAAAGCACAATTACATTTGAGGATATAACTGCTGGGTACACGTGCCCACACCGACATACAAATCTGATTTACATCACTATGGGCTTCAAAAACCTTAACATGGTTGATAGCTGATTAGAAATTGTAGCCATCATTTAGTGAAGAAATCCTTTGAAGGTAAATGCAGAGCTCTGTTTGAGTGTTATGTTTAAATAATTATTCAAAAAAATTTCTTAAAGGAGCTATAAGTAAGATATTTACTGTAAAATTAACCTAAATCATTCTCATTTGTCACCTCGGATAGAAGTAACATAATCTATAAAAAAAATCGGTCCTCTCCATCAACAATCATCTTAGTCACCTTTTTCTTCCTTTAAAACCTAAAGGTACGGTCCGGAACTACTTCGGTGCAGTATGTAGCCCGTGTTTACTTCCTGGTTCCACAGCCAGTGGGTTCCCAACACAGCGTGCATATTTTATCTTGGAAAAAAAGCAGTAGCTTGCTAACATGGAAGTCAGTAAGAGAAGCAGACCAGAAATAGAACAGAATACAACATCATATACCTATCCTGTGTAAGTAAAAATTCACAACAGCAACACACTGTTTAAAAATAGCATATTAGATTGTTGTGATTGGCAAGCTGTTGTACCACTTTGAGCCATAAGGTATCAGTTTTACTTATAGCTCCTTTAAGTAAATGTTTAGTGTAAATGCACTTAAGGTATGCTGAGTGAAGAAAATACTTATTGTAATAACAGTTATCATTATATTATGTACATTATTACACTGGTGAAAATTAAAAATGTCTTTTTTGAGTTGCTTAGAGTTAAGATGGCTGCAGTCTGGAACTTTTGCATCTTGAGAATGTTTAATTCCAGATTATACTTCCGATTACTCTATCCATGGTTAAAAGAGTGAGTTTATGCAAGCAAAAACTCCCACAACTGATGAATAAAATAACAATTTGTTAGCCAGCAAGGTTTGAGTTTTCCCATTGGCCTTTACTCTTTCAAATTGTTTCCATGCAACCTCACCCTTCCATCTGCATGGAAGTGCAGTATGCTTAAGGGTGGTAAAGATCCCACAAGCAAAAATATATGGTATCTAAAGTAGATTTACAAATTAGAAGATAAAGCAAACATTCAATGGCCTAGTCAAAGTCTAGACTTGAATCCAATTGAGAATGTGTGGTCAGACTTTACAGCACATGCTCTCCATTCAGTATGACTCAGCTTGAGCCAAAAGAAAGGGAGTCTCTAGATCTGCAAAGCTATTAGATACAAACACTAAAACGCTTGTAACTGCAGTGAAAGTTGGATCTAGATAATATTGACTCATGGATTTGAATACATATGAATGCCATGTTTTTTTTTATTTTTATCTGTAAAAAATTGAAAATCAAATATCCTTTTTTGTCTGCTTCCAAATTATTTGCTCCTTTACAGACGTTTAGCATCTAAAATCCCCGTAACATAAATTGACAATTGTGGTTTTAAGGTAACAAACTAACAAATTTATTTTAAAATTAAAAACGAATAGAGTCGTTCACCTCACTGTTTTTTAAGAGCTCAGTTCCTTTTAAACTATATTTACTTTCCCTTTTAATAAATCAGGTTTGAATGTTGTTTGGTAACGTTTTCTTATGAGCTTTATACACACATTTTAAAATACAAATTTCAATCAACTCATTACTTTTCAATAAATTATATTCTATAAGTAGTGGATTTGTATGATCTCTAAATCCACTTCCACCAATAACTCTCACAGCTCTTTTCTGTAAATGGAAGATTGAATTTTATACATGTTTTACAGGCACTACCCCACACATCCACACAATAAGTCAGATATGGCACAATCAATGAGTTGTACAATATATACAAAGCCTTTTTGTTCAAAATATCCTTGACCTTATTTATTACAGCAATATTTTTAATGTTCACGTTTGTCTAGAAGAATATTGTGATCAAAAGCAGCACTGAGATCTAACAGAACAAGGACAGACACAAGTCCATTATCTGAGGCCATGAGAATATCATTAATGACCTTCACCAGAGCTGTTTCAGTGCTATGATGAGCTCTGAAGCCTGACTGAAACTCTTCAAATAGGTCATTGCATTGTAAATGTTCATATACTTGAATAGCAACTACTTTCTCAAGAATTTCTGATAAGAAGAGAAGATTAGACATAGGTCTGTAATTTTGAAGTCATCTTGATTAAGAGAGAATTTCTTAAGTAAAGGGTTAATAATAGCTACTTTAAAAGCCTGTGGTACATATGCATGGGGGCATTGATCAAATGGAATACTTCCTTAATTGGGATTGGATCTAACATACAAGTTGAAGGTTTAGATGAAGCTAAAATTTTAGATAGCTCAGAAACCTTTACTGCATCTAAATAGTCAACATACCCATCAGGTTCTAAAGATACCTCCAATTCTTCGCTTACTGGGGAGGAAGTAATCATGTTTGAGAGGATTCCAGTGATTTTATTTATAAATTAATCAATTTTGTTTATGAAGTAAAATAAAGTCATTACTACTGAGAGCCGAGGGAATGGATGGATCAACAGAGCTATGACAGTGTAAGTTTGGCAACTGTACTAAAAAGAAATCTAGGATTATTTTTATTCTCCCCAATTAATGATGAAAAATATCCTGCTCTAACTCTGTGAAGGGTCTTTTTATGCAGAAGTAGGCTGCTTTTTCCAGATTAGGTAGGATTCCTCTAGATGTGTAGAGCGCCATTTTCTCTCAAATTTCCCAACACTGTGCTTCAAAGAACACAGCTTTGGATTAAACCAGAATGTGAATAATCATCGTCTTTTTCAAGAGGGCTATGATGTCTAATGCAAAACGCAACAAGGAAGTAACACCATCAACAGAAGCATCACTTTTGGAATGGGAAGAAACAACATTGCTGCCATCTGCTGGGCATTTCTGTGATACTGAGGAAATTAAAAGGATGGACAGACTCTTTAAAGTTTGATACAGCATTGTCTGATAAAAATCTACTATAAGGAAACCTTCTTTTGGAGGTGGAGAACTCGGTTAAATTGAAATGAAAGGTTATTAAAAATGGTCAGATAGGACAGTGTTGTGAGGCAATACTGTTATTTCTTCACAATCAATGCCATATGTCATCACAAGGTCCAAAGTATGGAAGCAGAAATGCTTTGGTTTATGCACATTTTGAGCAAAAACCCATTGAATCTAGGATAGTTTTAAAGGCTACTTTAAGGTTATCACATTCAGTGTCAACATGAATGTTAAAATCCCCCACTATAATAACCTTGTCAGTGTTTAACACTAAATCAGATAAGAAGTCTGAGAACTGATCTAAAAACTGAGAGTAAGGGCCTAGTGGACGATACAAATTAACAAAGAGAAGAGGTTTTATTGCTTTGCAGTTTGGATGAGGGAAACTAAGGGTTAAATGTTCAAAAGAATTGTAGTTATTAATTGGTCTGGGACTAATTAATAAATCAGACTGAAAGATGGTTGCTACTCCTCCTCCTCTTCCCATAGTGGAAATTTAAATAATTAGAGGGCACTGACTCATTTATACTAATGTAGTCTTCCTGCCGCCAGGTTTCCGCTAGACAAAATATATCAATCTGATTATCAGAAATCAATTCATGTCTTTGGAGGAAGATACCTTATATTTAATAAACCACATTTAATTGTTTTATTTTCGGTTCAAGATGCGTCATTTTCGGTTCAAGATTTTTATGATTTGCTCCTTTTAGATCAGTTTTTAATCTATTTGGTTTTAGGTAAAGCCACTGTCTCAGAAGGGTAATGGGTGGGTAACAGTACAGCAAGGTGTGTTAAACTACAGCTTTACTTCCTGGTCTGGATGTAATGATTTGAGTTATTGGTCTTAGTTTGGGGTTCTATATTAGTTTTGGTCTTTGTGGTTATTTATGTTTTGATTTGGTTAGTTTCTGGTCCCTTCTACTTATTTTCTGTCAGCTTGTTTCCTCCTTTAGTCACCTCCCTTCCCCTGATGACATACATCCACCTGTTCTGTCTAATTAACTCACTCTGCTCACCTTTGTTCTCCTGACTATTTAAGCCTGCCTCCTCTGCCACTTCTCTGTCAGAACGTCTCAATCCTTTCGGTGTGAACTTCCAGCAATTTCTTGTCCTGCCTGCATTTCTGACCTGTGGCTGCTTCCCAGTACTGAGCCTGCCCAACCCCTGTTTGGATTCTGTTTTGTCTGCCTGGAAATCAGACCTGATCAGCTGCTGGACCTCTGCTCTGTTCGCTCCTGGATTGTCTGCCTGTGTACCCAACCCTCGCCCGTCTGTAAGTCGCCAAGCCTGCTAACCCCTTTCTGCTTTTGAGTTGTCAGTTTACTCGGACCTGGTGTGGACCTGAGCCTTGGAGTCCCCGGTCTGGACTGTCACCGAAGCTTTGCCTCTCCCCTGGATTATTTCCCCCGGTCTGTTGCTGCTCCCTGCAGCTTTTCCTGCCTGTTTCCCCTCTGGACTCTCCTGAAGACTGTTTCTGTTTGTTTCAACCTCACCCTTCATTTGTTCCTTTAATTATCATCCTTAACATCCTCCCCTGTGTCTGGCTGAATATTGGGTTCAGTTTCCTATTCATGACACTGGACCCTGGTTTGTCAGCATTTTGGAGAACTAATCAATCCAATTCTTAGAAAGAAGAGCTGCACCATCCACAGTGGGATGGATGCCGTCTCTCCGGATCAGACCAGGTTTTCCTGAAAGTTTGCCAGTTATTAAAGTAGCCCACGTCTTTTTCAGGGCACCACCTAAACAACCAGCGCTTGAATGATGAAATGTGGCTAAACATGTCATCACTGGTCAGATCAGGCAGGGGACAAGCTGCAGCCATCAATGATGTGGGCTGTCTAACTTTATATCTGTTTTGCCACAGTTTGGATCCTCGTCCTGTTACTTGTCCAACCTGGGTCGGGACTACTCCAGATCTGCTGCTTCCCAACTGAGCCTAATCCAGCTACGCTACTACTCCATCAATCTTTTCTGCTATGCTGGGGATATATTTGTTGTGAATCCTGCCAAAATTTCCACTTCAACAACTCTAACACTGCCAAAACCATCTGGTCTTGTACTCATCCTCACCCAAAACTCTACCGGACTGTTGATCACAGTGTGCTAGCCAGGCTAGCCAGGTCAGCTAAGTCTCCAGTCAAATGTGACATCAAGTTAGGCCTTCTCAAGATCCACTTGTTTGTTAATCTCCACTCGCTCAGTAGATCTCCTTGTGGATTGTAAGTTTGACTTTCTTTGTTTGAGTGAAACCTAGCAACAACCCAATGATTTCACTCCACCAGGGTTTGTTAACCTTTCCAACCCTCCTGATAGTTCACTGTGAGAAGTGGAGGTACTGCATGTCTCTGTCCCTGCTCTCACCTCTCTGTGTTGAATGCGTAGCATACAAAGTCCCTGGACCCAATCCTACCATTATCGCTGTAATCTACCACCCCCCTAAGCCACACAAGGACGTTTTTAATGAACTAACAGATCTACTCACCCACCTTTCATCTCCCTCTTCTGATGTATTATTAGTGGAGGATTTCAACATATAATCATAATATGAACAATTGTAATATTTCCCATACCAGAGACTTCCTATTATACCTGGAAGATTCTCTCTCTGTCTCTATAACAAGATTCTCGATTTATCTCTTTCAGGAATATTAAGGACATAAACATGGATACTCTCTTCTCACATCTCCAGAACTTTGATTCTTACCTTCTTTCTTCCACCATTGATAAGCTTGCTTCTAAATAAAATAACTGTTTAAATAACATTCTAAATGATCTTGCTTCGGCGAAAAATCTGTCCATTGCCTTCTTTCACACTGCCCCTGGTTCACTCCTGAACTCTGGTCCATGAAAACTAAATGTTGTGAACTCGAACAACTCCATTCCAAAAGTGGTCTCACAATCTCTAAAGAAATATAGAAAACTAACAAAGCAAGTATAAGAAATTAAAGGCTCAAACAAAATCCAGTTATTATTCTGACTTGAGTTGTTCTAATGAAGGTAACTACAGGACCTTGTTTACACTGTTCAATAACATTTTCTACCTCTGCTTTCAGATTTCTTTGATATAATTTCTTACTTCATCTTTCTCCACAGATTACTTTCAATTGGCATCACTGATACCCCTTTAACTGGTTACATTCTCACCTTCTGGCCACACTCAGTTCATTCAACCTATGTCCTTCAGCTCCCATCCATCCCCTGTAACAACCAGTGTGCCCCAATTCTCTGTCCTGAGACCCCTACTTTTCATCATTTAGCTTTTTCCCCTTGGCAATAACTTCTGGAAATTTAACATCTATTTTCCCTACTATGCAGATGACACCCAACTCTATTTGTCTAGTAATCAAATTCTATACTCCCACCCTCCTCCCTCACTTTCTACTTATACAAAATACTATTTTGGTTCAGCACTAACTTCCCAAGACTACACCGTGACAAAACTGAGATACTCCTAGTAGGAACCAAATCTGTTCTATCCAAAGTTGACAGTCTCTCTCACAGTTGACAGCTCTATAGTCTCCCCTTCCCCTCAGATCACGTGTCATCCTTGATAGCACTCTCTCCTTCGCCTCTCACATCAATAACATCACCCAGTCTGGATTAATTTACTGAATATTAATCATCCTCATCCCTCACTTTCCTCACACTCTGCATCAGTTCTTGTCCATAGCCTTGTCACCTCCGATATTGACCACTGTAACTCTCTTGTCTTTGGTCTCCCTCAAAAATTGCTTCAAAAGCTTCAAGGGGTTCAGAATCCAGCTGCTCGTGTTATTTTCAAAAAGCCCTCATTTCACCAGCACAGCAGCTCCACTGGCTCCCGGTAAGATTCAGAATAGAATTCAAAATCCTTCTGTATACATTCTAGGCCATCCACAAACTCACTCCCCCTACCTTTCTTATCACCTTCCAGGGTTTGTTATTGGGAAAGCATCTCACTGTTCTGGTGGAGATGGTGATTTTCAGACAAATGTTTCTATATTCAGTCACAAACTCTGTCTTGTCATTGATGTCCTCTCCTTTTGCCCAGTCATAGTGCATCCAAATCTGTAGCTTAAAAAAAAAAACTTGTCAAAATGTGCTGAAGTTACAAACCCAAAATGCAACAGCAACGATACAGAGTCATGGTGGAAGATGTAATTTAATGATGAAAACTGAAACAACAGACAGGAAAAACGTAGGAGCCAGGGAGGAAGCAACGGAACGACAGAGTGACTGACAGAATAAAGAAGTACAGTATAATGCAAAATAACAGAGAATTCAGCAGGGGAAAATGGAAACCAGGAACTCAAACACAACTGGGGAATAATCAACTGCATGAAAATTAGGTGAGCAAAATCAAACAAAGTATCAATCAGCTCAGGGGAAAAGCAAAGGGTAAAATTAGTGAAGGCTCAAAAATAGAGAATATAGCAATATACAAATGAAAACTGATCACAACCAACTGTGGACCATAACAGAGCCACCTTCAGTGGCATAATTCTAGAATGAAAAAAGGCCATAACTTAGTGTCTGGTCAAAGGAGACTAAAATGTTACTTTTTGCTAAATACATGGATATTCTTGTGCAAAACCTATAAATCTGCCTGTAATTTGAGACTTGCTTTAGTAGGTCATCATCCTGCTGGAAGGTAAACTTCTGTCCAAGACTCCAGTGGTTTAAGTGCAAACATTTACACTACTGTTCAAAAGTTCATGTTTTACAAAGAAAACTCATGTTATTAGTAAAACGAGTGGCAAAATGAATAGAAAATACTGTCAAGAAATTTACAAGGCAAAAAATAATCATTTGTACTTGGAAATAATAATTTTATCCTTCAAACTTTGCTTTCATCAAAGAATCCTCCGTTTGCAGCATTTACAGCCTAGCAAACCTTTGACATTCTAGCTGTCAGTTTGTGGAGGTAATCTGAGGAAACTTTGCCCCCATGCTTCCTGAAGCACCTCCCACAAGTTGGATTCACTTGATGGGCACTTCTTAAGGCGCCCACATATTTGGGCATAGTGTGAGCTGTGCAGACTCTACGCTGACTCTCCGCGGACATTTTACCCTTCATAGTCGAGCGTACTATTGCCTACATTTCTTGTGGCAAATTCCTACAATTCCCACAGTGGGCAGAAGGGGGGGGATAAGGGATGGTAAAATGTGTGATTAGCTAGCTGAGCACCTAGAGACGTTTCTTTTCCAGCAGGCTCCCATCGCACACCTGTCAGTGAGAACAGAGAGGGACTGTGATGCCGCGCGTCCTTGCAATCGCCTGCTTGGAGCTGCTCAGCGTATCAAGATCAGAGTCACATATAAAACAGTTTGATGTAAAGACTTCTTACCGCCAAGCAGTTTATAGTGTGACACCACGTACGCGGTACCTGCACGTACCTGTATGCGTGGAGTCTGCTTAGAGTACGCCTTGAGTACGTGCGGACCTCCGTGGAGTGAACGCCCAAATTAAGAGTGGCAGTTTAGTCTTGAAGATGTGGTGAGCTGATAGAGATTTATCCAAAGCCACTTGCAGCTGGAATTGCTGTAAAAGGTGGTTCTACAGTACTGACTTTAGATGGGGTAAACAGCTATGCATGCTAAAGTCATTTTGTCCTATTTGCTGTTGTTGTCTTCACAATGAAAACAATAATACATCTTCTGAGTTGTAGACATGCTCTGTAAGTCAATCCATGCAAACTATCAAACTATCAATTTTAAATCCAGGTTGTGAGGCAACAAAACATGAAAAATAAGGGAGGTTAAAACTTTTGGCAAGGCACTGTATATCAGATACTTTGCCAAGATGACTCTGGTATGGTACTGCTTTGTAAAAGTTTGTGGAACTGAACTAGATAGCCATCCTTTGCACAAATGTGTTCCATGTTATCAACTATAATCGGCGGGTCATCAGAGTGTAATTGCTGAATTTGCTGTCTCCCAAAGGCTATTTCCTAATCTCTGAGTGTTTTGGGTTGAGGGACACAAAATTGCAGTTCTTGGTTCTGTTTTCTCATGCCTAATCAAAGCATCCCCACTTAATTACTAGGGTTGCTTAAAAATAGCAGGGCAAAAGTGTCTATTACCTCATCAACCCCCACAGCCTGTCAGAACTGGCAACGGAGCCTGTGGGCAGAAAATGTGAAAGCCTCATCTGCTGCTACCCTCTTCTTCCTCTGTGATGAATTATAGCTGCTACCTCACACGTAAACATTTCACCCTCTTATCCTATTCACTGATACTGATGAGACACATCAGGCCAAGAGTCACACTCTGAGAGAGCAGCGTCTGCTTCCAGGCACGGCAGTTCTCATCCCCCAAGAGTAACACCTGCTGACAAGTCTGCTGAGACATACAACATGTTTGGTACAATTCACAGGCTCCACTTGGGCTCCTTACTGTTTTTTGTGTGAAAACAAAATGTCATCAAGCTAGTTTGGGTCATGTTCCTACTATTTAATTTTGAGGATCATTCAAGATTTTTATGTAAGTATGCCCCAAATAAATACACATTAATTTACACAGATGAAGGATCTTAAGACGTTTAGCTGGAAATCTCATATGAGTGCTGCTCTTGTTAAATGAGTACTTATTTGTGAAATACACTTTATTTAAGTGTGTTTCATTTTGGTAGCTATCTACAAAATATTGCATGACCAACAGATATATTAATTAAACCGATGTTGTACTTTTCCTGTATACATGTCATAACAGTTTTAAAACAAGAAATACTTTAGTTAAAACATAAGACAGAGAAATAAGAACAAGCTAAAACATCAGTGCACAGACTTGTCCTTGTTTTGAAGCATTGTACAAAGCTTGGTCCCCAGTGGAATAATTTATGAAGTTCCTCTAAAAACACTTGGTGAGCCATTACAATTGTTGTAATGTCAGTCAGTAAAGTCTTTAAATGTGGACTATATTTTTGTTGGAGGTAGATAACAGTTTTTTGTTTGATGCTAATATTCAACACATATCATGAATAATTCATCCTTCCATCCATTGTCTGTACCCACTTATCTGTGCAGGGCCGCAGGTGGGACTGGTGCCTATCTCCAGCGGTCATTGGGCAAGAGGCAGGAAACACTTGGGACAGGTCACCACTCCCTCATGAATAATCTATTTTTTTCATTTTCTGTTTCAACTTTGTCCTCTTCCCGGTAGCAGACAAGTGGGAAATATATAGCAGTAGGCTACAGTTGGGGTAAATTACGTTGTCATCCATTGCAGAACCAAGACAGAAGATACAGTAGAAACTATCATGTACTCCAACTATAAATTCATGACTACAAGCCAAAATTAGGTAAATTACAGATAAAAATAACAAAGACACAAACACAGTTACACACTATAATTAGTTGTGAAAAGAACAAGCTAGTGTTTCTAATCTAAAGTTAGATCTAAAGAAACGGCAAGAATAAAAAGTAAATATTGCACAAATATTTATAATACAGCATACTCGGGTAAAAAGAGATGAATATTCAAGTTTAACAGTGGAAAAAACTCCAGCCTATTTACAGAACTTGAGATAATACAGTATAATATGCAACATAACACTAATACCACAGCAGCAGTTCGAAGTAGCTAAGGCATGTGCACGTATACCTTAGCATCTGAGAGATAGTGTAATGATTCATGACCAGATCAGAAGATTTGCAACCATGAGCATGTTTGTAAACAGTTACTGAGTCAGTTGTGAGCAGCAGAGATTATAAAGTCTAACAGCAGCTGGGAGGAATGAACAGTGGAAGCGCTCCTTGGAGCATCTGGGATGCAGCGGTCTGTCACTGAAAGAGCTCTCCAGCTCTGCAACAGCTCCATGCATGGGGTGGGAGACATTGTCCATCAGTGACGTTTTTTTTCATAAAGTCCTTTTGTCCCCCACCACCTGCACTGGGTCCAGGGGGCATCCCAAGACAGAGCTGGCCCTCCTAATGAGATCATCCAGCTGCTTTCTCTCAGCTAAAGATAAGCTGCTGCTCCAGCAAACCACACCACAGAAGATGGCTGATGCCACCACAGAGTTAAAGAAGGTCTCCAGGAGCGCCCCCTGGACTCCAAAAGACCTCAGCCTTCTTGAATCTAGCTTTGTTATGGTTAGCATGATAATGTGCTTTTTTTGGTTTAGCCCAAAATACTCTTTCGATTTGTAATGCAAATAACTTGCTAGATTGGTTCTTTTTCCTAATTTATTTAAAGTTTTTATGAACGGTTGTTGCTATTGAATATTTATTTATTATTTTATTGAGACTTCTTTTATTGGCAACTGAAGATGTAGCATGCAGCTGATCTTTGTATCCAGCAGCATCATAGGTAAATTTCTCCCAAGGGAGACTAATAAAGATAATATGACTTTCCAAAGAAACCATTACTCAGATAACTTGCACAAAGAGAAAATAAATGGACATTAGAACTATTGCACAGCTGGTTCATTTCTTGATACTTCTTCAAACAGCTTTTTAAGATGGTCCAAATGGGAACAGACAAAGCATGTTTCAAGTTCTGTGAAGTATGTACGCTGTTCTTGATGCACCCCAGTTTTGTATATTGCATGTGTTCAAATGGAGTAAAATGTATGCATATAATTTACAGTATGTTAGTTTAGTGTAAATTTTAAGTGTAACAGAGTAAGTCAGTTATCTCTATGGTGGCAGAAATTAGTCATTAAATAAGTCAGACTGCCTTGCTTAAAAATTTATTGCCTTTAAGAGTCAACTGAACAGTAGTTCCAAATGTTTTACATGTCAAGGTTAGTGAATCTTCGTTAATACAGATGAAGTTTCTGTGTAACATAGCATAAAATGAATTAATGCTAATATTTGCTCATAGCTGCAACATTTGCATCGTATTTTCTGTATATTGCATGGTGGAGCGTATGCGCATTATATTTTGTCCAAGTCGGTCGTGGCAGATGACCGTTCAAACTGAGCCTGGTACTGCCGGAGCTTTCCTCCTTTTAAAGGGAAGTTTTCCTCTCCACTGTCGCTACATGCATGCTTGGTATGAAGGACCCCTGCAAAGTCAACAACACAATGCAAGCAACTGCCCACTGTGGTTACATGCATCCACTATGACATCCAGGAGGAGTGACTGCTGCAATTCAATGACTCATCCAATCTCCTGGGTTTCCTTAGATAGAAAACTTTTTAACCAATCTGTCTGTATGATTTGATTGAACTGACTTTGTAAAGTCCTTTCAAATGACATGTTGCGGATTGATGCTATATAATTAAAATTAATGGAACTGAATCGAACACTGAAACCAAAAATATATCTTGACATTTTCACACAAATTGTGGCCTGTCCTTACCGGAGATTATATTATGTATGCTACAGTATGCTGCTGTCCAGGCCAGAATCCTGCTACTGTTCATACTGACAAGCCTCAGAAATGTATTAATCTTGGACTGCACCAAAAAACGCCCGCTCATTGCTGCACAAGATGAAAGGCATAAAAAGATTTCCCGGTTGGTCAAAGGTTGCAACTCAGTTTTGCAAGCGGAAATGTTATAACTAATAGTTTGTTGTTTATCATATATAATGATTTTGAGAATTTCCTGTCATTGTCAAGCTAAAGCACAACATCTGCGTTAGATTTTTTGAAGAGATATGAGAAATGTTGCAAAGTAAGACATGAGTGCTAAAAAAAAATTAAGTTTCACTGTTTTACTGCTTAATTTATTATTCAAGCCAATGGCTTTTTTTCTTCATCCTAGATTTTGACTGGGAATTATCAGTCCCATTGTTCCTTAACAAAATATAAACCAGGTCAGATGTCAGACACCAACTCATCTTAGTCAGAGAACAGTTTGATTCTTGACAGCAAACAGACCGCTGTCAACCCAGACTGAATAAAATATCTTGCTCCAAGCAACAGAGAATGAAAGCAGGTTTTTTTGGGTCACCGTCCCTTAATGCATCTTCAGAGTCTTTGTAAGTGGCACAGTAAACACTAAAAATGCCTTGAAATACTTTGGCCTGCCTCAAAGTTTGTATTTATTTCAGATGGGGGAGCTTTCAAAGCTGGGAGGGAGGATAATCATCTTTAAACGATAATCCGTAAACATAAGGAATTTGACTGAAAGGTGTTCTGTGAGGACAGAAAATAGAAAGTCCTAATCTGAGGAAACAGAACTGGGTGTTTACGGCGCCTTAAAAAAGTGTTGTTGTTTTATTTTTATTTTTTTGCTTTTTAGTCACATTTTTATGTTTCAGTCCATGACAGGTTGAGTAAAAGAAAACTTGTCCAAACAATGATTTTATTTATGAATTTAAGAATAGATATCCAACCTATTCTGGTGATAATACACCTTAGTTGTGATGAACCAGAGTTTTGGAAAAACTCTGGTTCATCTCACTAGCCACATCCTGACCTAATTACTGCCAGAACTGTAGAAATAAAAATTTAAAAAAACTTAAACAGAACCTCTCTCACCAGAAGTAAACCAAGCAATCTCAAAAAGCAACACATCGTGCCATGATCTAAAGAAAGTCAGACCAGATGAGCAATTAGTCAGAATAGAGTTAAGCTATTGCTAAATCTTTAGGTTTCTAGTGACCACAGAGAGAGCTATTGTCCACACATGCAGAAAACATACAATTGTGGTAAACTTTCCAGAATAAAATCCAAAGTACTGCAGGCATCATTTGCTTCGACTAAGGTCAGTGTTCAGGATTCCATAGAAAGCAAGTAACTCGGAAAAATAGCATCCTTAAGGGTTCAAAGGCCAAAAGGAACACGAAGGCCTGTCTCATGTTATGCCAAAAAAATAAATAAATAACTAAATAATGCACCGATGAACCCCATGACCTGTTTTCTAAGCCTGTGTTGAATTCTGAGGCAGTGGCTCCCCAAAATGTCATTTAGGAAGATTCTTGATTCTTAAGTAAAATATTGTGTGGAGTGAGGAGACAAAACTAAGAAATTGTGGTTTGTCTAGCTTTTCCCCTCAGTAAACAAGAATATCAAGTGAAAATCGCAGTTTGTATTTAGTGGGTATATCTTTGTCCGATATTAAAATTTGTATTGTGTTCTGAAACAACCAAGTGGGACATAAACTGCAAAAACAGAAGATGTCTGTAAGGTGGCAAATATCTTCTCACAGCACTGCGTATGTGGTGTTTCTAATTAATACACAGTGAAATTTGAAGTGCTTCTTTATTTACAAAGTAATGAAATACACTGCCGCTTTCTAAGAAGTTTTCTAAAAGTAATGACAAAGCTGTCACACTGAGCACTCACACGCAGTTCTAGACAGAATAATTTACATAATATAAAAGCGGTCAGTCAAAAAAAAGAATACAGCAGTACATATGTTTGGAAAAAAAATTACAGTATTTTCAAAGAATTGAGGTAGAAAAAGCACACACTGTTCAATGATGACATTTGACAAGAATTTGTACAGGTCACAGCAGAGTTTAAAATGGGAGGGCAGTCCGGAGGGAAGTAAGCGCATCCTGATTTCAAAAGGGGCTTGGAAACATTGTTGACACCCAGTGAAAAACAAGAGTCTCAGGAATAGACCAATTGTTCATGTGAAAAGGTCAGGAGCTACTGTGGAATGAGACCCATCAAGGCAAGATGACAAGAGTAAGAAAAACCCACCATATTAAGATTCTTGACACACACAGGAATGAATGAGTTCATGTTCGTTCAAGCGTGCAATGTTTGACTAAACCACCCAAACATTTGCCTTAACACTTCTTCGAAATTGCTCTTTTCCTGATGTATGTTTTGGTTTATGTGCGCCGCAAAAAGTGAGACAAATGTTTCATGCAGAGACACAACAGAACACTTTGTTTCATTTAAAATAATGAACGCTGCCATTACAAGAGCAGAAAAGGTTCTCTTCATGGTGCACTTTATAACGTCACTCTTCTCTGTTCTCCTCGATTTCAGTAACCTTTACAGTTTTCTGAAACCTTTATGGAATTGCATGAGCAGCCCAATGTAAACGCTACTACAGGAAATAAAGGGCCATATATACCATTTACTGTAATCTTTGCTAAAGGTGTTCACTTGTAGGATGTGCTCATGAAGAAATGAAGACAGCTGAAAGACACTGTGCCACAAAACAAATACTCTTATCCATAAAACATCACTTTAGGTTATGTACAGAAATTTGTTTGATTGATTTTTGTTCTAGCTGAAAGCCCTAGGGTAATTGTTTTTGTTTACGTGTCATATCTTTTTGTCGCTGCGATATCACGCCATAAATCAGGAGCCAGGATGTAATTGTGGCATATGCACAAAAGCAGCTTCAGTTTAAGTGGCCCATCAAGGACGCACTATGTTGTTTTTTCCTAAAATAGAATGACTGAGTCATCTGCAAACTGAAGTAATCCTGCTGTCTCCATGGCTTCGCGGAGAACCTTAACAACTACCAAGAGTGACTTTTCTTTCTGTCAGTCTGTGTCTTATCTACAGGTCTGCTGTGTGTGCTGTGCCCTTTAGGCAATAAATGCATTTTAAAAGCGTGCACCCAAATGTATGCTGCTAATCATCCAGGTTTACACTTTTAGAGCCTCGTGCACCCCCACAGCAGAGAGCCGGCGGTTGATGTTGCGATAGCGGCAGCGGAGAAGGTCACGGTAGGTGGAGCGCAGGTCTCGGTTGAAGAAGGCGTAGATAAAGGGGTTCATCAATGAGTTGGCATAGCCCAACCAGAGCAGAGTGCGTTCCAGCCAGATGGGCACACAGCTGCACTCCACCCCACAGATAAATGGCCTGGCAGTGGTCAGGATGAAGAATGGCAGCCAGCACACAGCAAACACCCCCACAATCACCCCGAGTGTAGTGGCTGCTTTCTGCTCCCGTTTAAAGATGGAGATGTTTTTACGCTCGCGGTTCAGCAGGCGAGACAAGGCAGCGCACTCCTCTGCCACGCCAGGCGGCTTCAGGCCCTGCATGCGCAGCGCTTCGTTGGCCACTGTCTCAAGGCGCTCCCGCCGTGACAAGTCCGTGAAGCGGTGCTTGGCGCCGCTCTTGCGAGCTGCCCTGAAAATCTTGTAGTACATGAAGAGCATTACCAGCATAGGGATGTAAAAGGCTACTGCTGTAGAGTAGATGGTGTAACCAAAGTCTTGGCTAATGAGGCACACACCGGCCGTGTGGACATTTTTGGCCCAGCCGCAGAAAGGTGGCAGGGTGATGGATGCTGACACCAGCCACACTCCCAGGATCATTTTAGCCATCAGCTGACCATTCTGCCGTGCTGGGTAGGTGAGAGGTCGTGTGATCCCAAGATATCTGCCATAAAGGAAGCAAAAAGACATCAGCATTAGTTTCAATGTTTTTTAGCAACAGACCAGACATTAAGGCTTCTTGAGTCGTTTTTCTGAAACTCTAAAACCATGAGCACTGCAAAAACGGAACTAAAAATAAGTGAAATTTTCTTAAAATGAGTGTATCTGTGCTTGATTTGAGCAGGTAAATAAGATAATCTGCCAATGGAATAAGATTTTTGCACTTAAAATAGGAACAACTCATCCCCGCCGTCTTATTTCAAGTGCAGTGTGTCTAATTATCTTATTTTAGGGGTCAAAATATTCATTCCAATGGAAGATAATCTTATTTAACTGCTCAAATCTAGGACAAAAACACAAATTTTAAGAACATTTTACTTATTTTTAGGTCCATTTTTGCAGTGAGTTAGATTCGCCATACTTTGCATTGCAAAAGTATTCATACCACTCAAACTTTTTACATTCTGACACACAACAACCAGATTTGTCAATGCATTTTAGTAACGTGCATGAAGTGCATTTATATTCAGTCTCCTTCAATACTCTTAAATAAACTTTGAGGCAACCAATTGCTTTTAGAAGTCACCAGTGTGCATTTTAATCTCAGCATAAATCTAGCTAGTTCTTAAAGGCCTCAGGGGCTTGTGAGACAACATTGGTCAACAAACAGCATCATGAAGACCAAGAAAGACAGCAGACAGCTCAGGGATAAAGTGGAGAAGTTTAAAGCGGGGTTAGATTATAAAACTATATCGCAAGCTTTCAGCAGCTCATAGATCACTGTTAAATCTGTCCTCTGAGATGGTAGAGGTAACTCTGGAGTAGCTGCGGAGATTTAAAGCTCACATGGGAGAATCTGTTGACGGGGCAACTATTAGCCGTCACCTCTACAAACCTGGGCTTCACAGAGGATTAATAAAAAGAAAGTCATTGTGCTGCTACTTAGTGGACACCGTTTAAAAAAGAACTTTGGTCTGTATGCAAAACCCTATGTGATGGACAAGTTACGCTGCACAACTTCCTGAACATGCCAGAGTTCTGGTGACCTTATGGCGGCAGCATCATGCTGTGGGAATGCCTTTCTTCAGCAGGGGCGGCTGAGCTGAAAGGAGATGGATGGAGCTAAATATGGAGGAACGTATAAAAGAAACCTGTTAGACGCTGCAAACAATTTAAGACACTTAACTACTTTCAAGTGTTTAAATGGCCCAGTCAAAGTCCAGACATAAATGGTATGGAGGATTTATGGCAAAGATTTCTAGTTGCTGTTCACAGACACTTTCCATTTAACCTGTCCACGGCTGAGCTCTGTTGCATAGAAAAAGGTTCCAAAAAACAGACGTGCAGTATGTAAGACAAACACTGGAGTTTGTGGTTGTAATGCGACAAAACGTAAAATCGTGGTCATCAGAGTTGACCCCATCTGCAAGGTTTTTCTCACAGAGGAGGCCCGCAGGCACATGAGGTCTTTTAGTATATGGGGGTATTAAATGCATTTCTTTAAGAGGTCATAACCGTTGTCATAGCCTAGAGATTTTTCCCTGCTTCACTGTGGCTCGTGAAGCTTAGCAGCTGGAAAAAGAGCCATCAATCAAATAGGCAGCAAGGCAGATTCCAATAGCAGTTGAGGGGTGTCAGAGGAATAAAAATAGGTGTGAAAAGCTTGGGTATGTGAAGAACAGAGAAAATAGCCACTATTCTCACAAAATGAAAAATGTGTGTCAACTTCACACCATATTTTGGCTCAATATCCACATTCATCTTAAGCACCGAACGTGTCATTGATGAAAAGTTGTACATTTGAGGCTTCGAGGTCTTCTTTGGTTTCCACTCTATTGTTAATCAAAAGATAAAGGAAAGCTTTAGGGAGCAGGAGGCAATTCCTCCCGTCGCACAGCAGCGATGCTATCGCCAGAGTGAAAATCAAACTCAGCTCAGTCAGCTTAGGAAGGATTCGTGCTCTCGCGGGGAAGCTTTCAGATGCTGAGTTTGCACTAGACAGCTGTAGTCTTAAAATGTTCCTTCTTTTATACACATCCGCTCCAGTGTTTCTACGGCGGAGGCCGGTGCTTGTCACTCATGCTCGGCAGCGAAATTCGCAAGCCAAACATCATCACTTGGCTGTCGAGCAACAGTCTAAACGCTGCATTTATTTAAACTTAAAGGACAGAAGCAGACAGACTATCAGCCGTGTGCTGTTGGATGTGAGCAGCGGGCAGCTTACAGTGCATGTGGCATTGATCTTGATCAGAACAATTTAGTGTGGACAATAGGGCTCCCATGCACTGAAGGTGAAAACATTTGGTTCTAAACACAGATCCAAACCCTCAGTTGTGTGAACATCTGACACACATTAAATGTTGTTGTTTTTTATCAGTAAGTCAGCTTTAAAAAAAAAGTGGCACATCACTGCATTTTATTCCTTCACCCTCCTCTTGGACTCAGTCAGTATATGTGTGATTTGAAGGACATCAGAGGCGTCTGACCTGCATGCATTTCATTTCAGAATACATAAGTATTGTCATGACAACAAGTGAAACGTCTATGATTTTGTCTGTAGTGTAGCTTGGTGAAGACCACGAGGCAGAAGAAATCCCAACGCATATTTCCTGCTTTGCAGGGGCTCTTTGCATTGCTGTAGCCTGAATGTAATGTGCAATAAAATTAATGAAACAAATCTTGTGCCATAGACCGATAAACTGGCTCAGAATTCCAGTTAATCTCATATTGTTCATGCACACATCCTAAAGATCCCTTGGCTCAGGTTAGCAGTGCAATATGGGTATTACAGACAGATTCAGCTTACAGTGCCTTTAACCACATGTCTGACCAGTTTACTACACTCAATTAAAATGCACTAAAGCTATATAAAAATAGGCAGATGGGTATTATCAAACAGAAACTAGACAAACATGGGGATTGGCTCTCGTCAAGCTATGGGAATTCTTAGATATACATAATGGATTGGCAGAAAGCCTCTCTGGCTGCTGACTGATGAGCGTGTTGTCTGTGGGGGTAATTATCTGGAGCTGCAGAGGGCAGTTCTCCACAACTATGACTCATTTTCAGATTTGATTTGAGACAGTCTTTCGAATCTAATTAAAAAATACATTTGTTTGCCAACACTGGGTTTACCAACCTCCACCAATCAGGCATAACATTATGAACACCTGCCTACTAGTGTGTTGGTGACACCTTTTGCTACCATTAGTCTGGTTCAGGTATAGACTGCACTGCTATGTGCTTTTAACCTGACTCTTGCCATATGGATTTATCCATATGGCATAAGTGGCTTATCCAATCACATGCAAGGATTTTTGATAAGGCCCAGCCTTCAAAAAAGGCCATTCCTATGGATCAGTCCCAGATGGATGTGAGTGGAGCTAGGCGGAGCGAAATCCATATGGCGAGAGTCAGGTTAGTGTGCTTTGGCATTCGGCACTAAAATGTTAGCAGTAGATATATTAAGTCCCGTTAGTTGTGAGGTAGAGCCTTCTTGTATCAGACTTGCTTTTCCAGCACATCCTACAGGTGCTAGACTCGATGGACATCTTGGAAATTTAGGGACCAAATCTCCACTTCAAATCATTGTTGTGTCCCCAAACTATTCCTGCATTATTTCTGATTTCTGGCAAACCTCAGTCTCCCGCTAGAATAGGCCACAGGAATATTGTTTCTGTGAAAAGGTGCAGACACTCTGCAGCAATGCTTAGGTTGGTGTTAGGTGTAAAAGTAACATCCACATGTATTGCAGGGCCCAGGAGTTTCCAGCATAATGTTTTGCTCGCTTTCTTCCCACAGTCCAAGGTAAATAAGATAAGAGAAAATGAGATTCATCAGACCAGGCCACCATTTTCTATTGCTACATTGTCCATTTCTGATACTCACAGTAGACCGGGCTTAGCATGGGTACCCTGACTGGTCTGTAGGTGTGCAGCTCCACGTACAACAAACTGTAGTGCACAGTTATGTAATTTCCCTTTGGGTTTAGTAAAGTATTTTTTGAACAGAACTGAAATGAAGATCTGACGGATCTCTCAGAACCAGTTGGATCGTACTACATTAGACACCCTTCCTGGCCTATATGCGGTCAGCCAGGTTGTGTAGGATCCTGTCACCAGTTCGTCTTTTCATGGACCACTTTGGATAGATATCAGCCACTGCAGATCAGGCATACCAACAAAAAAAAGCTGCAGGTTTGGTCTCGCGCTGACATCTAGCCATTCTAATTTCATAATTATCAAAGTCTCTCAAATCCTCAACTTGCCCAATTTAACTGCTTCTAACACAATGTTGATGAGAAAATTGTCATTTATTTACTTATGTAACCCCCCCCCCCCCAAACTAACAGTTGTCATAATGAAGCAATATGTGGTCCTATAACCTTCCTCTTTCAGTGGTCATAATGTTATGCCTAAGTATCTGACTTGCAATTCATATACCAAACAGGATGGCAACACCATCGTATATTCAGGTTTTGCCTTATTCCACCTCATTTCAGGTACGACATTTATTTTCTGTCATCTTTAACTGGCCACAAACCAAACAAAAGCTATGAGCGTTAAAAGTTCCTGGCATGGTTTCTAAAATTTGAGCAATGAGTTTAAAGATATTCCAATAATTTCTTGTGTTGAATACATCCATTGTATTTCTGCAGCTTCATTCCATTCCAGCGTGTTTATGGGGTACAACTATCCAGGGTAAAATCTGAAACTGTGCAAGAATTTCATCTCCATACCATATTTATAACAATGGGGGACACCTCACAGCAGAAGCACAGAATCAAGCCTAAAACCCGTTGCGTCCGATGATAATCACCTCCCATTACACAGCATGAGGAGAACCAGAGAGAGTGGCGGACACGTCGCAGAGTTTAGAGGCTTGCTTTCAGATCACCAGAGGATTTGGGGCATATCCGCAGCCACAGCAGCCCTCAGGGATTACCCAGCCACTGACAAAAAGCGTGCCCAAGCTAATGGAGAATTCCATTACTTCTGCCAGGCTGCCAGCCAGAGCGCTGTAAAGTGAACTATTTTCTGCACTTAAAGGCTGTAAGAGGCCACGGTGTGCAGCAACCGTCTGTCATCACCAGCGGCATCTCGCAAACCTTTTATATCCGAGAGGGTATACATATTGAAATATTTAATAGCAGGAGTTGGTTTGGAGGGCGAAGTGAAAAAAATTGAAATAAATACATAACAGGTTGGAGCAACAGTATTCGACGCAAGCGGTAGAATTGTTTGCTCGTTCATCTCAGTGCATTGGAGGATAATTCAATGTAATTGATTCAGAAAGTCTTGTCAAGTGTTGCCAGATTTTCTTTCTCAGTCTGTCACATGTGAGTGAAATGGTCACAGATATCTACACGTTGACTAGAATTGCACCATTTTTGCGAAACAACTGTCTCCTAAAACTCTGAAAAGCGCAGCTTGGCTGCTTTTTATCCATCACTCAGCTGCGGCTATTCACTGCTTTCAAGCTTGGTTTATTTTATATAAAGCGACTAAGAGTGTTGAAAAAGGGTTTTAAGTTTTTTTTTTTTTTTTATTAATGTGAAATTTAAATTTAACATCTGATGAAATGGGTTAAAATTTAGAAGAATAAATTACTTTTTTATTTATTTCTTGAACTACTAATGAATAGGTTGAATCTATATCTGCAGGAGATGAGAATCAGCAAGCTCACAGTTTGGTAATGTGGAGAAAGAATTGGCTAGTGAGACAGCATGATCCCTGCACAGATCACGAAGGGAGGCAATTATTTTGCCCCACTATCATCATCTTTGCATCAGTCAGTTACACCGGCTTGGATTGCTTTGCTAAAATGTACTTCCAACCAGACATGGGATTGCTACCCGTATCAATGTTGTTGTTGTTTTATAACATAATCACAACTATGTTCTGTCATAGTGTTCCAGTGGTTTAAAGTTATTTTAATGAGATGGAAGAGAAAAGGTCAGAGTGAACAGAGTTTTCTCCTGTAATAAAAAGAAATGATCAGTATGCAATGGAAAAGAGCAGGGTTGCAAACTAGGACCAGTGTACCACTCAGTTGAAAGGCCATGGCCAGCTATTGACTTTAAACTGTAGGACCAGTATGACTGGAAGTTTAGGCAACTTTAAAACTTTGACTTTTTAAAAGCTTGTTATACCTGCATACAGCTTCTCAGGATTTTCTTTTTCAGTTGCACGAGGCTCAGTCTTTCATCCATCCATCCGAGAAGCAGGGTACACCCTGGACATATCGCCAGTCCACCATGGGGGCGGACTCAGTTTTGTGCAGCCAAGTCAAAAGGACCTAAGCCTGTTTTTGTATGCAAGGCTTGCAAAATCATATCATAACTGGTGTACAATATTTTATTGATTTTACAAATACGGTGTTTCTCTAAGCAGTTCTCGCCCTTTGCACCAACTTTTGCAGTTAAGGAGAGTCTTGGGGAAGACCTGCAAAGAGCCTGTCTGAAAGACTTTGAAACTGTAATTTAATTTTACAGTGGTCAAACCAAAATGCTAAATAAATAAAGGTAAATAGATTACCAGGGCCCATTTTCAAATATGTGTATGAGCAAGGTGATCAAGAAGTCATATTAAAGTCAGAGATTAAACATGGTAATGTTAGCCAAGCACTTCAGAATAACCGCACGTCACCAGAGGTTAATTATACCCACCTGAAACAGAGCTGGCACATTTCTGATCAAGTAATTCAGCCATAGTAAAAAAAAATCTGAATTTTTGTGTGCTTTTGCTTTTAGCTTGCTCTGCTCTCTCCTTTCTCTCCTCTCAATCTCAGTTTACTCACACAGCTGTTTGCAATGCTCGGCCTCTCCCTCCTGCATTTTGAACGGCAGTCTGTCACAAGATTCAATCGAAATAATGAGGTGAACAAAATGTGGTCTGATTCTAAATGTTAATGCGTTTCATTCTATGGAGAGGTGGAATTAAATAAAATGTGTGACATGTCTTTTGTTTTAAGTAGCTACTTACTGGAGGTCAGTTATTTGTGATTTAATGGCCCCACCTCAGATGGCTCTGCCATGTATGTCTGGGTTTTCTCTATTAAGATGTTCGGACCAAAACCATTATACCTACACTGGTACAGTGGTTTAAACAAGGAATAAATGTATGAGGTTATTCTTTTTCCTTATATTAATGACCAGTTTCCTTTATGGCATTTTTATTTCTATCTATGTTTTTGTCAGATTAGTGGGGTCCTGCTACCAATATTGCAGCATCCTGAATGTCGCTCCTGGTGAGTAAATTAAGGAGAACAAACTCACAATATCAATGTGGACCGGTAAATGCTGGGGAAATTATTACGATCCTGAGGTTTTTGGGTTTGATTTCTTTTTTCTTTTTTTATCATTTTTTTATTCACTTTCTTATTATTAAACTTGTATTTAATCAGGCAAAAGACCCACTGAGATTCAAACTTCTTTTATAAAGGTGACCTGACAGCAACACAAGTCATATTGTACAAAACAAATGGAACAACAAAACAAACATTGACAACATAAAATATGAATAAATTTGACAATTAAAATGCAAGAGTTGTAATTTCAGTAATAACTTAAAAATGTAAAACTATAATAAGTTAGGATTTAAAACTCAGGCACTGTTCAAAGGATTCCTGTTGGATTCCAAAGGATTACGGCCCCTCAGCAAAATGTTTCTGACAGTTTCACTTCTGATTGGAGGGCATTCCAAGCAGAAGGAGCGGTGTTTTGATAAATTTCTTGTTATGCTGTTTAGGTCTTGCCTTACTACTTTATGCTTTGTGTTCAGTTTCTCAGTTTATTTTGTGCTCTTTGTTCATTTTAGAATTAATAATGTTCCATTGATTGATAATTGATTGATCTACCTGCTTACCATTCCTTCTCAGCTGCCCCACATATCCCCTGATTTACACAGCTGTTGTCCATGACCACACCTCCCCACAACACATAGGTTCACTGGTTTTCTTCGTTCTTTGCTGGTTTCTTCCATTGACTTTATGTGCCCTGTTGCTCCGTTGCTCTGTCTGTTTTTCGTACCTACATTGTTAGTTCTGTTTTTGTTTTGTTTTCTCTTATCAAAAACCTGATCACTTCACTGCATTTGGGTCTCCTAAACCAAAGCATGACAGAAATATAGTTCACCTTACTGCACTTTTAAGTTACTGAGTTTTTAAATGTAAAGAAAGGCATTGATACGTTTTCAATTTAAGATCACAGTGATCACCTCGATCATGGCCAGTAGTCAATGACTTTGTTTCTCATCTGTTCTTGGATTTCTTTAGAAATGGGTATGATGTGTTGCCATTTTTCAGCCCACTTAATGCTGTCAATCAGGTTCTATTTAAAGGATTTCTTCATTGTACAAACTGTACTTTATGTATCAGAACATCTCTGTCAGTGTCTGGTTAAATTAAACACAGATTTTTTTTTCTTTTAAATCTATGGAGATATAATTCAGAATAAAGTTGAGCTAGCAGACTTCTGCTAAACTTACTGATTCTTAAATAACATTGAATTCATAATGCCAACAATACTCTTCAGCTGGTATAGAGAAATTATAAGAATTTAAATAAGTTGTTCTTTCTCATCAATTATTGTTTATAAGGTCTTCAAACCAGCTTTCAGAAGTTACCTTAATTTAAATACCTTGGCTTGATTTTAAAACCTCTGACACGATGTGTATTTCCTAAACATTCCTGGTTTTCAAGTCTTCCCAGACAGCATTTCCAAATACGCTTTAAAAACCATTATATTTTGCTGTGCCTTCTCAATGTAGTTGCATATTTGGGCTTTCTAAACTTAGCAAGTCATTTACGGTTTCAGTGACACACCTAGATCCACAAAGAGGTTGGCTGTCTTGTGTTGTAAAGGTGTTTATGATGTCTGTTTAACATCCTGTTAATTGTTGGAAAGCACTGAAGTGGATATTTATGGCCTTCCCGGCATAAGTCACCACCTGCCAGTTGGGGGGAGGCTGCTGGCTCTCAGCGCATTAGAGATGATGGGCAGCTATTAGTGCCACAGTGATAAATTGATTCCCCTCCCAACAGTGGGCATCTCCATCCCTGTCAGAGCTGCCCGTCCTTGGAAAACAAAGCACTTACCCTACAGCCTCAACACAAGATGGAGAACAGGCTAAAAGAACAGAAGATGTGACAACTGAACATTACGCTCAGAGACAACAGCTAAGAATGATTCCTCCATCTTTGTAGTGCAGATGAAACTTTCTGAGAAACAAACAGCAGCTTGACTCTAGGGTGGCTCTGAAGATGTGTGAAATTCTATCACTTATGAGAACAAAAGCTTTTATTCTGACTGGCCCTTTTTAGTCTCAGTTTGTGAAGGCTGCCATTACTGCTCAATGCAGGGTGAGACGCTTCATTTCAACCGGAATGATAGTGCACACTTTTGGTTGATCACTCGTGGGAGGCATTCTGTGTTGCATCATTCCCAAATCCAGCATTGGATGGGTAATCAAAAATCCAATTTAATGTATTTTTAGGATGTGCTTAAAGCATTTTGGGGGGAATCAAAATTGGACTTCATTCCTCAGGATTCATTCGCCCTTTTGACAGTCTGCTTTTACAAGTCAATTGCTGTCAGGATGTTTCCTGATTTAAACTGCTACTTGTTTTTATGTGATTGCAGAGGCTGTATTCAATCTCTGGTAAGCTGTTATTGGTGAAAATGTCTTTAAGTTCATAACTTTGTTCCAACAATTCGTCCGACGCATTTTATTGCAAAATATAATGGGTAATGTGTGCTCTTTATTCAAAGCAGAAAGAAAAGCATAATTACCGTCACACATATTCTTGAACACTGTTCCTCCTCTGTTTAGGTCCGTGTCTGACCTCCTGTACCATCAGACTTTGACCACAGTGGTTATGACCTTTCGGATGTTTTCACATCTGTGTCTCTCACAGTGACAACCGTCAGGGGCCTGTTAGCTCCTTTGGTTTGAACACGGCACTTTGAAAGTACTCACATGGTCACATAGTTATATCTGTGACCCAAGGCTCATTACATACTTCATCACGCAGTTGACATCAGTGCTATATGTAAATGTATACATTTCCTTTTGGTGTTTTGGGAGTTGGCGCTGGAAATCTACTGTCAGCTAAACAGTCACATCTACCTTTTTTATTATGCAAGCATTCAATTATAGATTTTTTGGGTAATTCTTTTTGTTTGTTATTTTTTTAAAGCCCTTAAGAGTATGATTCCATTCATTGTCTATACTGGCTTATCCTTGTATGTACATAAAATAGTGCATAATTGTTAACTGGAAGGACAAGGACGCATGGTTTTCCAAGCTTTATCCAAAAAGACATCTGAAATGTGAGGTGTGCATTTGTATTCAACCCCCTTTGCTCTGATAACCCTAAAGGAAATTCCTTTAAACCAGCAACCTTGATAATGTCACCATAATTATAGAAGTCCAGCTGTGTAACTTAGCCTTAGAGTACAGCCATCTGTTCTGTGAAGGCCTCAGAGGTTTGTCAGAGAGCATTAGTAAATAAAATGCGTCATGAAGACCAACGAACACAGCAGACCGGTTAGACAGTCATGGACAGAATTAAAGATGGGTTGAGTTATAAAGCAATATCCCAAGCTTTTAACATTAAAAAAAACACTGTTCAATCCATCATCCAAAAATAGGTGTACATAATAACTGCAAAACTACCTAGATATGGATGTCCACCTTAACTGACTGGCCAAGCAAGAAGAGCACAGATCAGAGAAGCAGCCAAGAGTCCCATGATATCTGTCAAAGCTACAATCCCTAGCTCAATTAGTTGTGCACTCTACCAACTATGTCTCTAGAGAAGACATGACAGACAAAAAGCAGCGTTGAAAATGGTTGTTAAAGTAGCCATAAGGCATATCGGCAAAACAGGCAATGTTGAACACACCATCTCCACTATGATAACTGGTGGTGGCAGCATCATGCTGTGGGGATGCTTTACTTCAGAGTTGATGTAACGATGGATGGAGGAAAAATACCAGTCAATACTGGAAGAAAATACATTAGAGCAGGGGTGTCAAACTCATTTCTACATTGGGACACTTTGGCATCATGAAGTCGTTCAAAGGGCCGGTTGCACGTGTATAGATGATACTTTTGATTTCATAATTTCATTTTAGTTCGCATAGAAATCTAAAAAATGCACAGTAAGATAAAAGTAGCAACCTTAGGCCCAGTTTATACAGTTTATCTGCAAAAAAAGTTCATATTGGGGTGAGTTACACTTTAAACTATCATTATTCCGCATCACTTTTTCTCTTTTTGGACATTTCTGGGTTGTTTTAATGCGTTGTAGGAAATGAAACGATATGCCTTGTTTGTCTTGGCACTTGACTTGGGTGGAGGTTCACCCTCCAACACAAAAGTGACATTAAACAAAGAGCCAGAGCTTCAATGGAATGGCTTAAATCAAAGCATATCCATGTGTTAGACTTGCCCAGTCAAAATCCAAACATAAATCCAACATAGAATCTGGTGCAGAACCTAAAAACTGATGTTGACAAACAGTCTCCCTCCAATCTGACTGTGTTTGAGCTATTTTCCAAAGAAAAGATTCACATTGTAGATGTGCAAAACTGGCAGACACATTTCCCAACAGACTTGCACCTCTAATTGCAGCAAAAACCTGTTCTGCACAGTATTCAATTATGGCGCTAAATGTAAATGCAAAAATATTAAAAATCATATATCCTCAGCCTTCCACATTACAGTTGTGCATTACTTTTTGTTGAGCTATCACTTAAAATCCTGAAATACATTAAAGCTTTTGGTTGCAACATGACCAACTGAAAATGTTCAAAGGGTAGGGATACTTTAGCAAGGCATCATATGTTTTAGCATGTTTCTCTAATTTCATCCAGACACGAGCTTTACAAAAGAATGAGATAAAAATCCTGAAATTCCAAATTTCATTAAATATTAAAAAAAACAAAACAGGACATAATTAATAAAACAGAATTTGAATAGTCATTACTTGGGTTGTCTGCTAATGTGTCTAGTCTTACACAACATCACTTAAACAAGTGTCACTTTAAAAGACTGAAATGAATAATTTCAGATTTTTCCCACTAATATCTCGGGGATGTGCTGGCACAGAAAGCTAATTGCCAGTTTAAATATTAAATCCATTTTGGATCTGTTTTGTGGTTCAGTAAAACATTTATCAGGCATATGGTGGTTAATCTTGCATTTTGTTCACATGCATGAGCAATTCTTTTTTCATTAAACAAATGGTGCACCATTAGCATAGATGCTTGCATATCAGAGGCAATCCATTTAGCTTCTGTTTTCCATTACAATTTGCTCCCATTTAAACAAATGCTTGTTATCCTTTAGCTCATTATCACCCACAGATGCAATAGGTTTTAGTTTGTGTTTTTTGTGTTCCAACACAATTTTCCAGAATAGTTTCTTTTGTTTTTGGCACACAAAAACACACTGACTACATGCATATGATTGAAGCACTCGTTCACAGTAATGCTATTTGAGTCCAACTTTATTTTCTTCCTCTGGCCAATAATTTGGTATTAAGCTTCTTTATATACATCTGGATATTTATGATTTAGTTGGTTGTGGATAAATTCCTAAAATACACTCACCAGCCACTTTATTATACACATTGCTGGACCCTCTTTTCCATTAAGAGGCAAAATTATTCTTCATGGCAAAGATTCAACCAGGCATCAGAGACCTTCTGCTGAGGTTCTGGTCAGTATTGACATGATGGCATCAACAAGTTTCTGCAGATTTGTCAGCAGCCCATTCATGAAGTGGGCCTGCCGTTCTCACCTAAGGTGCCCTGTTGGATCGTGATCCTGTTCAAGAAAACTGTTTGTGAGGATTTGTTTTTGGCTGGACGATATAGAAAAAAAGCTTATCGATAAAGAAAAATGCATATTGATCGATATCGACAATTATTGAAAATATTTAAAACCATATTTTATGTGCAGCTCTGCCTGGCCATTTTATGATATTGCTAAATGATTTAATTTTAATAAAGAACACAAACACAGAATTCCAATTAAATCTTTATTTAACCAACTTTTTTAACCATAACAGAATTTTTTTAAAGAAAAATAACTTAAGAGACCTGAGTTATGTTATTAAATACTGACAAAGAATAAACTAAAGTGACCAGTAAAATGACCAAAATAAATATACCAAATAAATAAATAAAATAGCCTATTTAGGTGGGAATAGTACACTAGTTACTTCTCAGGTTTCATAATTGAGAGGCTGACGCAGGGCTGAGGTCCGAGGTTGTGGCGTGTAAGGACACAGATTGCAGCTCATTTTGCACTGATTCCCTGCATTATTCGCACAATTTAGGGAGCGCTGTTAGAGAAAAACTTGCATCCCGGAACTTTATTTCGCGGATCAAGAGTGGCGAGTAATTGTTTGAAGCCAGGTTTTTCAGCTGCAGACAACAGCAGCATATCCCTCACTATGAAGCATGTTACTGCATGCGTGATGTCCTTACGCCGCTTGGACGCTTTTTCATTTCATCACAAAGAAGGGAGCCCAGTTTAGTTGCTATACCTGCTTTGTTTTGGAAGAACTTCCAGAAGATTTCCACGAAGACACGCAGCGCGCAGGGCTGACACAGCTCGCACTGCTGCGGTAGTGAGCGGCTGAGCGGCTAACGTGATGAAACAAGTTGATTGCGTTACCAGACTTTGTTTTTACCGGTTCCTTGCAAGTTTTACAAATCACTGCGGTTTATTTCTGTCAGACTGGCGAACTAGTAAAACCCTGTTTTGGGACCGTTTCCTCCGCCGCTACTTGCTGCGACATATTCACATGCTCTGTGTTGTGGTTTGAGAGGGCGGCGCTTTGTGACGGCGTGCCTGGGTCCGCGATTACGATTGGTCGAGAGGAAGTAGTGACTGTAGCATCAACTAATATGATAGGCTGAAAGGAAGGAAGGAAAACTGTCTCTATCGACCCGTTTTTTTCCTATCGCGCCACACGTCTATCGATCGATATATATTGTTATTGAATTATCGTCCAGCTCTAATATGGGCAACGATTAAAATATTTAATCGCGATTAATCGCATAATTTGCCTGATTAATCATGATTAATCGCATTGTATTTACAAACTCCAAGAATGAATTCAAAAGTAGTGTAAAGAGCACTTTTATTTTAATGTTCTGCTGCCATATGAACAAAAGTGTTGTAACATTTGTAGCACTTATCAGTAACACATATTTAGTGTAAAGCTCAACTTAAACATGTAAAACAAAAAATAGCAATAATAATAAATTAAAGCTTATTGCCACTGACAGGAAATTCTCTTTATGGGGAAAAAATCTACCAAAAACAGGCAATTTCTGAGGTAACCGCAGGGAGCAGCATTACCATTTTATGTTCAATACCAAAGTTTAACTTGGCAGTGGTTACAACTAACTTGTTTCTGTCATATTCGATGCTGGAAGAACTTTAAACTGAAATGCTTGCTAACTCGATATGCTTGCATGGTTAGGGTTTTTTTGTTGTTGCTTTCTCGCGTGCATATAGTGAATGGCAGGGAAAAAACAGGCAAAAACACATGGATACTTTGAAGCGAGAAGCGACTTCACCGACGGCGTCGATGCAGACCCCGCTCCGCTCCGCACAAAACTTGTTCCGTTCGCCAACTCACCGCCTCGCCTAAGCAAATTCCTGCGGGAAACACCGCCTTGCATGTCGGCTTTGTTTTTTTCCGGCCAGCACCTTTCTTCCTCTTTGAATCCGAGGCTGGGCTGACAGCGAGGTTATTGGCGCATTATCGCCACCTACTGTTCTGATTCAAACCCCTACACCGCAGCAACAGACCTTCACAAAATAAAAGCATGTGAGCAACATGCGTTAACCCGCGTTAAAGTAAATATCGCCGTTAATAGTCTAATGAATTAACGCGAAATTAACGCGTTAACTTGCCCAGCCCTAATATATATATATATATATATATATATATATATATTGATATCGTCCTGCTGAATGTAACCATGACAAGATGGGTACACCGTTATCATAAAGGGATGGACATGTTCAGCAAGGACACCATGGTAGGCTGTGGTGTTTAAATGTTCACTTGAGACTAAGGGGCCCAAAATGTGTCTAGAAGATATGACTCACACCATAAAACCCACATCACTAGCCTGAAAAATTCACACAAGGCAAAATGGATTTGTTTGTGCCAAATTCTGACCCTACCATCTGAATGTTGAACCACATCGGACACGGAAATGTTTTTCAAACTGTTACCGTTACAGCCTGTGTGCACATTTTATCTCAGGTCTTTCATGTTATGCATAAGGTGAGGCACACAGGTGAATCTAGAATTTAGGCCAGCGTTATTTTCTGTACGACTGGTCTGTATCTCCATCTGCGAATCTAAGCACCTCTCCTTGGCATTTGCTTTGACTCGGACCTGTTTTTTTTTATCCTGGAGGTTAGGCGTTTCCTGTTCTGTCAATTGTTAAAAAGGAGTTCTTTATGGCGGCAGCAACGATGACCGTAGGATGCTTAAGGTAAAAAGTGCCTACATGCCTCTCCCCCTATAAGTAAATACAGTTGTATAGGTAGATGCTTGCCACTGTTTCGTGTTAAGTAGTGTGATGGTCTAGCCCAGGAGTCTTAAACCCTGCCCTGCATGTTTTAGGTGTTTCCCTGGCACCACACAACTGACCTAAATACATGGGTGATTAACAGGCCTCTGCAGCCCTTGGTGGCTGCTGAGGAGGTCATGCATTCATTTGATTCTGGTGTGGTGGAGCAGAGACACATCCAAGACATGCATAGTAGTGGGTCCTAAGGACCAGGGTTGAAGACTCCCGGTCTCTCCCACAAACTTGTATTTGCACTTTCCATCTGTGAACCAAAATCTACAAACCCATTTAGTGAGCCACCAAAACGTGCTATTAAATATGAAGGTGTTTGCTCAGTCCCTCTTTAATATTATAAATTGACCGCATCGCTGGAAGTGTGTGTTGGGGGGGAAGAAAGTATGTGGTGGGAATTCTGTCTTGTTCTCCTGTCATGACGATGAGTGAGCATGAGGGTGAAAAGCCCCAACCCCACCCCAATTTTGTCACCTTCCCTTTGGTTGTCACTATGTGCCGACATGAGAGAGAGAGAGAGAGAGAGAGAGAGAGAGAGAGAGAGAGAGAGAGAGAGAGAGAGAGAGAGAGAGAGAGAGAGAGAGAGAGAGAGAGAGAGAGAGAGAGAGAGAGATCTCAGAGGACACGTCAGGAGCCAAACAAGCTAAGAGGAAGTCTCCGATATGAGAAGTGGAGTCTTTTTCTGTACTTCTCATTTCACTTCTGACCTTTTTAGTGGGGGTAAAAATAATACATTTTTGAATAGCTTTAGTTACCAAGGATACCACAGGCAGCTCTGCTTTTGAGTTCGCTCATTTTGCTTCAATTTGGCATCTAGACAGCTGCTAGTACAACTGAAGTAGCTATAGAGCCCCATTATATGTCATCATTCCATTGCTTGGTAAATGGAAAGGGACACTGAGCATGGTCACTGGCCAACTTTGTCTACATCTGAAACTAACATGCAACATAAAGGCAACTGTTTGGAGGATGTACCTTTTTGTTTTTTTACTTCCCCACCTTAAAGTGACCTTTTATTTTTGAGACATTCAAATATCAGGTCAATAAAAGCCCAGCAGAGCGTAAGAGGATGCTGCTAAGTTCCCTGATGTTCAAAAAGAAATCAAACACTACAAGTGATGTCTCTAAAACGATAGATACAAAAACCTAATTTTAACCGATGGCATTGTTTCATAGTAAACTGATTCTCTCTTGATTCCTCATCCACAGTGCTCCAAACTAATGTGCCTTGCAAAAGTGTTCATACATTTTGATTTTCTTCTGAGAATTGGGAAGTAGATTGAAAATTTTTGCTTTAAAAAGTTTTAACAACTGAGAATTGAAAACAGTGTGTCATACATTTGTATTCAGCCCCTCTTCCTCTGAAACCCTAAATTAAATCTAGAGCCTCCAGAGGGAATCTAATTAGTGAATAAAGTTTAACTGTGTGTAATTTAATCTCATTATAAATGCAGCTGTTCTGTGAAGGCCTCAGAGGTTTGTTAGAAAACATTGGTGAACAAACAGCAACATGAAGGGCAAAGAATAGACAGGTTAGGGATACAGATATGGATAGGTTTAAAGCTGCGTTAGAAAAAATATTCAAAGCTTCAGAGATCTTCCAGAGTGCTCTTCTATCCAATATCCAATATGCCACAGCTGCAAACCTACAAAGACATGGAAGTCCACCTAAGTAGACAGGCCAAGCAAGGAAAGAATCAGAGAAGCAGCCAAGAGGTCAATAGTAAATCAGGAGGAGCTACACAGCTCCATGGCACTGTCATGATTTTTCTATGATGAACCCAGAATGGACACCACACACACGGGACTATTTACTCAGAGTTTATTGACAGGAAGATGAGAAATGGATGATGAAACCAGAAAGGCAGGACAGGACTGGAACCGGGGTGTAGCTGTGAGCAGGAGCTGACGGACCGGAGAGTTAGACTTAGACAGACTTAGACTTAGACAACTTTATTTGTCATTTTGTATGTACAGAGTGCATACAGAACGAAATTTTGTTGCATACAGCTTGTAAATTACAGTATAAAGTGCAGCAGTGATTAAAAAGTAAACAATTGAGATGTAGTAAACAATTGAGATGTAACAATGCAGGAGAAAGAAACAGTGTGCAATCACAGTGTACAGGAGAATATTTTAAACCATTTGTATGTGCAGAAATGATGGTGCAAAAAGGCATTTGTGCAAAAATGCATTTAGAACTAAAAGTTTGGCAGCATTTGTAATGCTAGATAGAGATGCAGTGATGCAAATGTGCAAATGTGGTACAGAGTCCAGTTTTATAGCTCAGCAGTTCAACAGTCTGATGGCAACAGGGGAAAAGCTCTTGCAGAACCTGGTGGACCTGCAGCGGATGCTGCGGAACCTTTTCCCAGATGGCAGCAGGGAGAACAGTCCATGGTGGGGGTGTGAGGGGTCTCTTATGATGTTACGGGCTCGGGACACACAGCGCTGGGACGAAATGTTCTTTATTGAGGGAAGAGGAGCCCCGATGATCCCTTCTGCTGTCCTCATCACTCTCCTGACGTTCATCCAGTCGGAGGCGCTGCAGCCTCCACACCACATAGAGAGACAGCTGGTCAGAATGCTCTCTATGGTACTTCTGTAGAAGGTCATGAGGATGGGTGGGGGTAGGTGGGCTCTCTTCATCCTCCGCAGGAAGTACAATCGCTTCTGTGCCCTCTTCACCAGTGACGTGGTGTTCACAGACCAGGTGACGTTGTCCGTGATGTGCACCCCCAGGAATTTGGTGCTGCTGACCACCTCCACAGCTGAGCTGTTGATGTGCAGTGGAGCGTGGTGAGGCCGGTTCTTCCTGAAGTCGACGATGATCTCCTTAGTCTTCTCCACATTCAGGATCAGGTTGTTGTCTCTGCACCAGCCCACCAACTGCTCCACCTCCTCTCTGTAGTCCTGGTCGTTGTCGTCTCTGATCAGGCCCACCACCGTTGTGTCATCAGCAAACTTCACGATGTGATTGGTGGTGAACCTGGGGACGCAGGTGTTAAAATGTCTGTGAGGACACCAGCCAGCTGACCTGCACACTCCTTGAGCACCCGCCCAGGTATGTTGTCAGGACCTGGGGCCTTCCGCGGGTTGACTCTCCTCAGAGTCTTCCACACGTCGGCTGTGTCAAGGCAGAGTACCTCCTCTTCTTGATGGGGAACAGCCTTCACTGCTGGAGTGTTGTTTAGTGCCTCAAACCTTCCAAAGAAGTTATTTAGTCCATTTAGGAAGTCAGCATCAACTTCATCCACCGGGGGGGAGGGCGAGTTGTATTCAGTGATCGCCCTTATGCCTCTCCACATGCTCCTGGTGTTGCTGGCGTCGTGGAAAAGCTCCTGGATTTTCTGACTGTGTTTCCGCTTCGCTAGCCTGATGGCACGGTTCAGGTTGGCTCTCACTGTCCTCAGTGCCTTCTTGTTGCCAAACTTGAAGGCTGAGTTCCGTGTTTTTAGCGCTTGGCGAACCTCCTCAGTAATCCAGGGTCGGTGGTTGGCTCGGGAGATGATGGTCTTAGTGGTGCTGACGTCCTCAATGCATTTGTTGATGTAGGCTGACACAGTCATGGCGTACTCATCAATGTTTATCTTGTCTTCATATGTTGCTGCAGCTTTGAACATGTCCCAATCAGAGCATTCAAAACAGTCCTGGAGCACCTCCATTGCTCCCTCAGTTCACACCCTCACATGCCTCACTGTAGGTTTAGCTCTGATCAGCAGGGGCCTGTATGCAGGAAATAGCATCACAGAAAGGTGGTCTGAAGAGCCGAGGTGGGGGCGGGGGGCTGCTCTGAATGCGCCTTTTATATTTGTGTAAACTAAGTCTAGAGTGTTCTCTCCCCGAGTTGCAAAATCCACGTGTTGGTAGAACTGAGGGAGAAAAGTTTTCATATTTGCCTGGTTAAAATCCCCAGCAATGATAAAAACACCCTCTGTGTGTGCAGATTGCAGCTCAGAGATATTCCGATAGAGAACACTCATAGCCTCTTTTGTATTAGCACTCGGAGGAACATAAACCTGCAGCTAACAGTCAGGAGCTCAATGTCCAGAGAGCAAAAGCTTGTGACTATTCTAGCATTTTTACACCATGTGTTATTGATATAAACGCAGAGTCCGCCTCCTCGGGTCTTACCGCTGAGTTATTTGTTTCTGTCGGAAAAGTAGCGAGCCCCTCCAGGCTAACGGTGTGGTCCGGGATTGATGATGGGATTGAGGATTGATGATGTAAGCTATGTCTCCGTCAGGATGAGAGCGCAGCAATCTCTAAACTCCCTCTTTGCAGAGAGTTCGAGTTGTAGATGGTCAATTTTGTTATCCAGTGAGCGGACGTTGGAGAGCAGGATGGATGGGAGCGGCGATCTAAAGGGGTTAGCCTTTAGCCTAGCTGCTAAACCTCCGCGACAGCCGCGTTTCTTCGGCCGGCTGCACCGCTTCCGCTTGGCCCTCCTCCGGCGTGAGCTGCTCGGCGAGTCCGCGGCGCCGTAGGCCTCTGGGACTTGTTCCCGGAGGACTCCGAAGCCACGTAAACAATCGAGCGTAGTAGTGGTTACGAGTCCAAAAACACTACATGGCCGTAACTCCAGCAGGCGCTGGCGGTCATGTACCGATCAGCTGGGTAGATGAGTAATTTCTAGCGAGTTTGGCAGCATTTTTATGAAAAATTTCTACCAGTTGATCGGAGCTGTATGCCTAGCCGCTGCCATAGGGCGCAGCCGGAAGTCATAGCCGGAAGTCATGTGATAGCACGACTGCTGGAGCACAGAGTAGGCAGGATAATCCAGCAGTCAACAGAGGCCTATTTAAGGCACAGAGGAGGCAGGATAATCCAGCAGCAGACGGAGGCCTCACTATGAGCAGAGAGGTGGCAGGTAAATCCAGCAGTTAACAGGCCTTACTTGAAGTAGAGAGGTGGCTGGTAAATCCAGCAGCCAGCAGCACGGATGAGACAGGAAAATCCAGCAGCAGGCAGAGACTTAACTTGAGACACAGAGGTGGCAGGATTCCAGCAGCAAGCAGGGGCAAACCAGGTTGACAGACATGGAGTGAGTGGAGTCTGATGACGAACCTGGCAGGGAAGAGAAGACTGAGGGAGGCTTATGTAGGGAGGCTGGCAGGTGGAGTGAGTTCTGACTAATTAGTGACCAACAGGTGTGACTGATAGCTGGGGAAGTGGATGGTGAGCTGAATGAGAGGAGGAGGAGAAACTGAAAACTAACAGGAAAAAAGCCAGACTAAAAACTAAACCATGGCAGGCACAAGTGGGAGCACAGCTCTTCTGTTAGTCATGCCCTTAAAAAATCTGGCCTTTATGAAAAAGTGGCAGAAAGAAATCTATAGGTATACTAGTTTGCAGTTTCACGTGGGCCATGAAGTGATACAGCAAACATGTAGAAGGATGTGCTCTGGTCCAATGACATAAAAATGCTACACATGGTGAAAAACTAACACTGCACATCACGGTGAACACACCATGAATGTTTGAGGCAGCATTATGCTGTGGGAATGCTTTTCTTCAAAAGTAATATTGAGGCCAGTTGGAGCTGAAGTAGGGTGACCAGATGTCCCGTTTGAGCGGGACTGTGCCGCATTTTTCACTCCTGTCCCGGTGTCCCACAAATTGAAATAATCAATCAATCAATCAACCTTTAATTATGTATATTCCTTTACAACACACGAGGTGACCAAAGTGCTCTACATAAAAATCAGCCTTATAGAAACAGAATGAAAAACCTAAAAACATAAACATAAAAGCAAGTACAAAATAAAATACAAAATATGACACCGTGCCGCTGAATGTTAAAAGCCATACTGAATAAATATCTTTTAAGCCTTAAAAACGGCAAAGTCAGTAGTAGTGTGAATGTACAGAGGCAATTTGTTCCAGAGTCTGGGTTCAGAGACTGAGAAGGCCGATCACCCCAGTTTTTGTACCTAGCTCTAGGGACTAACAAGAGCTGGTTTATTGACCTTAAAGTCCTAGTTGGGTTATAAATGCACAAGAGTTCAGACAGGTATGGAGGGGCAAGAGCATTAAGGGCTTTAAAAATAAATAACAACATTTTGAAATCAATCCTAAAAGAAACTGGAAGGCAGTGGAAAGGAAAAAGGACTGGGGGGGTGTCACGTTCTGTTCTGGTTTATGTTTATTTGGTTAGAGTAGCTCTTTTCGCCTTTGGATTTATTTCCGGTTTTGGATTCTAGTTTAGCCACTTTATTGTGTTAGTTATCTGGTCCTTGTTTTAGCTCTGCTTTTAGTTCTGTGCTTGGTTTGTTCGGTTTTGTCTTAGGGTTATTTTCTAGTGTTCTGTCTGCTCCCTTAATCACTCCCACCTGTCCTTGATTAGTTTCCCTCCGCTCACCTGTTCTATCCGCCTATTTAAACCTGCCTTAGTTCTCTGCTCCCCGTCGGTTCATCACACTTCATGCCCACGCGTTTGTGCCTCCTCGTTTGTTTTGGTAAGAGCCCCAGCACCTTGATCCTGTTTTGGTTAACCTGCTTCTGTTTATTCTGCCCAGTTCTGTTCCTGTCAAGTGTATTGGATGTCTGCCTTACCCCCTTTTTTTGGATCTGGTTTTTGTTCATTTTACCCTTCAATAAATCCAGCAAAAGGAAACATTGTTTTGGTTGAATTCTGGGTTCTGCTCCACACCATTCATGACAGGGGGGATGTCCTGCCGTCAGGGAATGTTGGCTAAAGAGAGGGCAGCGGCATTTTGAGCCAACTAAAGACAGTTAATTGACGACTTGGAGACACAGACATAATGTCTTGCATTTGGCTGGGTCAAATTCTGAAAAGTCAAAAAAAGTTATTCGACAGGCGCTTTGTTGTAATATAAGGAATGCAGAGTGGTAATCATTGTTAATGAGAGCTGTGTTGGCTGTCAAAATATGCAGCAGTGTCCCACCTCTTTACCAGCTGCATGCCACGATGCTCGTAAAATAAAACGAAAAGGATTTTGATGCATACAGGATATTATTGCGACTACACCAATGTAAAGAAAATGCCACAACAAATACTGGGGAATGATGAATTATGAATGATGTTAGACCCAATCCCAACCAAGTTGTTTAAGGAGGTATTCCCTTTTATCAATGGCCCTATTTTAGACTTGATTGATCTATCCTTAGTAAATGGATATGTACCACAGGCTTTTAAAGTAGCTGTTATTAAACCTTTACTTAAGAAACATTCTCTTGATCAAGATGAGTTAATAAATTACAGACCTTTATATAATCTTCTTTTCCTATCTAAAATTCTTAAGAAAGTAGTTGCTAATCAACTTTGTGAACATTTACAAAGTAATGACCTATTTGAGGAGTTTCAGTAAGGCTTCAGAGCTCATCATAGCACTGAAACAGCTCTGGTGAAGGTCACTAATGATATTCTCATGGTCTCAGATAATGGACTTGTGTCTGTACTTGTCCTGTTAGATCTCAGTGCTGCATTTGATACAGTTGATCACAATATTCTCCTACAATGACTTGAACATACTGTAGGGATTAAGGGGAAAGCATTAGGCTGGTTTAAATCTTATCTATCGGACAGATTCCAGTTTGTTCATGTTAATAATAAATCTTCTTCAAACTCTAGGGTCACTTGTGGAGTACTACAGGGTTCAGTTCTTGGACCAATTCTCTTTACTATATACTGTATATGCTTCTGATTGGCAAAAATATCAAACAGCATGGGATTAATTTCCACTGTTATGCTGATGACACTCAGATATATTTATCCATAAATCCTGATGAATCCAATCATTTACTTTGACTACAGGCATGTCTTGATGACATCAAAAGCTGGATGACTTTAAATTTCCTGCATTTAAATTCTGACGAGACAGAAGTTGTAATCTTTGGGCCAGAGTCCTCAAAAAATAAACTTCTTAATCAATCATTTAATCTGGATGGCATTAACTTGGCCTCTAGTAATAAAGTAAAAAATCTTGGTGTTATTTTTTACCAAGACATGTCATTTAAATCCCATATTAAACAGGTGTCCAGAGTTTCCCTTTTTCACCTCCAGAATATTGCCAAAATTAGAAATATTCTGTCCAGGGGTGATGCTGAAAACCAATCCATGCATTTGTTACTTCAAGGCTGGACTATTGTAATTCTCAGTGTTGTATAGTAACGAAGTAAAAATACTTCACTACTGTACTTAAGTATATTTTGGAGTACTTTATACTTTTCTCAAGCCTCCGTTTGAAGCGCTCGGCGTGTCATTTTAAAGTTGCCGTGCGCCAGCGGGGGTGGGGCCTGGAGCTCCACGCAGCCAATCACTAACGCGCCTGGCCTTTGATTGACAAGGTAGAGGCCCCCCTTTAACTCCACTCTCATTGGTTGTGCAGCCTTAAATCCCGCCTTCCCTCTTCCTGATTGGCGGTTTTCTAATACCTGTGTGCGTGCATGTGCGTACATGCTTAGAGCACGAGATTTCTGGCATACTGCGGTTACCACAATTAATACTAGACTACGAAACTAGTCCCAGTTAAGAAACTAAATATTATCAGCACTAAAATACGTGAAAGCTGCTGAGTGCACTTCTGATCAGAAGCAGCAGAGAGAGTTTTGAATTGTTGAACTTGAGAAATGTAAGTAAACAACGTTAATATCTCAAACTAGCATTTAATTCTGAAGTATAACACATTTTATCAACAAAAACCTAATCTCCTCTATAAAATGAAATATTCTGTGCCAGGCAGGAGTTCTGAAGACTGCTGGAAAGATGGAAAAGCAAAGACTGTAGACTATTAAAAATGTCAGATTCTTAGCCACAGCCGTTTGAAAAAGGTGAGAGTGTCACTTTTACCATTATTTCGTTGTTATTGTTGCTTTCATTTATTTTCGACCATTTGAGGCAGTTGCTACTCTTGTTTAGACCTTTGCGTAGTTATAATAGTATGATTAGGGTTCCACAAAATAATAGTGTTATTCATTTGACTATTTCTACTTCTAGAATTAGGATAAAGACAAATAAAACAAAGGAACACTATTTACATTGGTTTTATTGTACATAGATTTCCACACTGTCCATTAGTAAATTAGTATAAACCAGGGCCGGAGCTAGCAGATTCAGAGGGCAGAGAATTCCCAAAGTATCTAACATATTCTACCTCCTGCAATGGAAGGGAAAAATTGTTATGGGCTGGCTGATATACAGCAGGTCAAAAAAGGCCATATTTTGGCTGCAGTGCTTGCTGTTCTCTTATGAAGAAAAGATCATCTAGTGCACTAAATTCAATAGCTGGGTTGAAAATATCCAGTATAAAATACAGAGATTTGTGTGTGTGGTGTGTTGGCGGCAGGTGTAGAGGGGGGGCCCAAAAAGACTGTGTTGTCCCGGGCCCTAGCAAAGCTGTCAGCTGGCCGGCCTGCAGGTGTATCTATTAGCAGGTTTACCACTTCCTGTAGGTTAACTAAGCCTGGTTTATCACTTCACCATGTTCTTAGTATACACCACCTTTGCCTGCACTTGGTTGTGTGTTGGTTGCTTAGCACTGACCTTACTTGAAGAAGGAAAACTGAAAGCTTACAAAAAGGTTGTATTTTCTGTCTAAACTTGGTCTAGATTTCTCCTGCACTTGGTTGTTTATATTATTTTAAGTGAATTTGACTTTCAAAGTTTACCAAAATCTAAAAAATGTCATTCAAACTGCATTTGCTTTGTTTTACTTTTTACTTATACTTTTTATTACATTGCTTGAGTACATCTATTTTTACAGTAATTTTCATACTTAAGTACAAGACATTTCAGATACTTTAAGACTTTTACTCAAGTAACATTTCAGTCAGTTACTTGGACTTTTACCAAAGTCATATTTTGGAGAGGTACTTATACTTTTACTTGACTCCGAGATTTCAGTACTTTATACAACACTGGTAATTCTTTAATATCAGGAAGTCCACCAAATACAGTTCAAAGTCTTCAGCTGATCCAAAATGCTGCAGCAAGAGTTCTGATGAAAATCAACAAGAGGGATCATATTTCTCCAATTTTAGCTTCCCTTCATTGGCTTCCTGTTAAATCAAGAATATAATTTAAAATTCTTCTTCTCACGTATAAAGCCCTTAATCATATATCAGAGGTCTGATTACCCCGTATGTTCCTAAAAGAGCACTTCGCTCTCAGACTGCAGGTCTGCTGGTGGTTCCTAGAGTCTCTAAAAGTAGAATGGGAGGCAGATCCTTTAGCTATCAGGCTCCTCTCCTGTGGAACCAGCTCCCAGTTTTGGTCTGTGAGGCAGACACCCTGTCTACTTTTAAGACTAATCTTAAAACTTTCCTTTTTGACAAAGCTTATAGTTAGAGTGGCTCATGTTACTCTGAGCTACCTTTATAGTTTTGCTACTATAGGCTTAGGCTACTGGAGGACATCAGGGTCTATTTTTCTCGCTCTGCTGAGTTCTACTGTTCTCCAATTTTGCATTGCTTGTCGTCATTTCAGCTTTTAACTTTTTGTTCTCTCTCTTTTTTTCTTCACAGTAGGTACACCTGGTCTGGCGTTCTGTTAGCTGTGACATCATCCAGGGAAGACAGATCATCCGCTATTTCAATCTGAAAAACTCACAGAGAAAGAAATAGCAATTAGAAGGATTTTATTGACACAATATTTTAAGTCTTTGGCGCTCAGACCTCGGCAGGAACATTAATGCTGAATTATACTTTAATATGCATAAGTAGATGTATGAGAACAGGGATGTTCCCCCCCAGGTCTGAAACTGGTGGTGGAGTGGAGATAGAAGAAGTTTGTTCAGTCCATATGGTGATCTGTATAAGATAGATGTCCAACTTGATAAACACAGGTTTGCATGAACTGTCCATGATGAGCAAGCTTGAAGCGACTGTGGAGAGGAAAAACTCCCCTTTGGGAAGAAACCTCTGGCAGAACCGGGCACAACATGGTGGTCTTCTGCCGGACCAATAACGGGGTGATAGGGAGTGCTGAAGACTGAAGGGAGAAAAACACTCTGATGGGTTGAGGATGGAGGAACGTCTTGGAAGCTAGATGAACTCAGCTACGATGGTGGAGAAGGGGTTGGGGGTGGGTTGAATCGGACATCTGATTCGAAATCCGACATGCAATCCGTTTGCGCTTGCTGGTTAGCAGGCTGAGACGTGGATTTGAAGTTGCTTTTAAGATGAGCGCGGGATGCTGATTGGCTTCATGGAGGTGCGGTTCGTAGCTGATTGGCTCACATCAGAGGCGTATCGGCCTCTGATTGAATGGAGGCAGGCGATGAGTTTCTTCGATTGAACTTGCGCTTCAGCTTCATTACTATCTAATGTAGAACAGATTATTGGATCAATGTGTGCTTCTGTGCTTTTTTTGTCTCTCTTGTTGTGTCTCTGCTCTGTCTTCTCTAACCCCCAGTCGGTCGAGGCAGATGACCGTTCATGCTGAGCCCGGTTCTACTGAAGGTTTTTCCTTCCCATTAATGGGGAGTTTTTCTTTCCACTGTCGCTTCATGCATGCTCAGTATGAGGGATTGCTGCAAAGCCATGGACAATGCAGACGACTCTCCCTGTGGCTCTACGCTTCTCCAGGAGTGAATGCGGCTTGTCGGGACTTTGATGCAATCATCTGGGTTCCCTTATATAGGACATTTTTTTACCAATCTGTATAATCTGACCCAATCTGTATAATATGATTGAATATGATTTTGGAAAGTGCCTTGAGATGACATGTTTCATGAACTGGCGCTATATAAATAAAATTTAATTTAATTTAATTTAATTTAATTTAATTTAATTTCTAACGGGGTGAGGCCTGAGAAAGGTGATTCTCAGAGAGATTTTTGGGAAGTTTGCCAATGTTTCAGTTTCACAGGGAGAGGAGCACGATGCAACACTGTAGAAGCGAGTCGCACAAGAAACACACATCTGAAAAGGCCTCCTGCTGAACTATGGGCTAATTTTTACTCAAACCCAAAGATACCAGCCAGACAACTGCCAATATTAACTTAAAAAATGTTTAACTTTAGTTTAATAACGTTTTTCTAATATGCTTTAAAAACGTGTTAATCTTTAAAGCTAGTAAAGATTTTCTTTCTGGTAAACTTACCATTTTACTGAACTTTTTAAACGTTTAAAAGTTTTATTAACTTTCAACAAAGGTAAATAACACTCTTTATAAACTCACAATTCATTGTGCACTAAAAGGAAAAGCAGAGATTGATTAATGTAATGTGTGATTTGTGTTCAACCTAAATGTATGACATCATTATAGTGTTGGTAATATGTGTCCTGCGTTGTTGGTCACAAGCATCCTGTTGTCCCACATTTTCTTCTGTTCATCTGCTAGAGCTTGGAAGACCTTAGACTGGGTCCAAGATTTACCTTTTTTATCTAAACTTTACAGCCAGAGCTGTTTTACCTGCATGCCCCACATTTCAGATTTTTACTTGAAATATTTTTAAAATCAAGTATCATATTTTTCCCACTTCACAATTTATGCTCCACTTTGTGTTGGTCTGAGGAAATCCCATCAAAATACATTAATGTCTATTGCTGTAAAGTGGTGTGAATACCTTTGCAAGGCACTGTAAAAGCACTTTTTTCATCTTTTAGCATTTTTGTAGGGCTTTATTCTATGTGGGCATTGTACTTTTTTAAAATTAGAATAATAACCTATTAAAAAGCTTTCCCCAGCTCTTTTTAAAGAAATTCCTTTCCAAAAGGATAGTAAATACACTCTTACATCCAATGTTCATTGCTAGCTAGTCCTAATTGCCATGTTGTCCAGAGAATTTATCAATTTAAGCCTTTCCTATCTACAGAAATATTTTTGTACTTTAACTATGATGAGCGGCAACAAACATACAACTGTGTATGCAAATGGTAATCTGCAAATGTTGGTCATTTATTCCTTTCATCATCTTGTCTTTACCAGCAAAGCACCGGAGATCTGAGGAAGATTGTGATCTGCTAAATGATTAATTGGATCCAAAGTATGCCTTCCACATCCTGTTCAGTTTGTCACTTTAATGGAAAATGTGCACTGAAGTAGAAATCATCCAGTATCCTGCAAAGGCCCATTCTGATAAAACAAATGACAAAATATCCACAGCTAAAATCCAAATATACAAACAAATAAGCAGCAGGAGCAGCGTTCCCACCTCTATCAGCAAAAGAGAAATGCTAGTTTTCTAGGTCAGGAAGAAGAAAGTCCATCTAATATGGTGTGTGTTGTTTTTCTGTCTATTGTTTTTTTTTGGGTATTTTTTTTCTTCCCAGATGTCAAGAGTAAAAAAGAGATATATGGGGGTAGACTCAAAGTTAATGCCTGAACAGTATGTAAGAACCAGATTGAAAAGATGATTAATGGATAGAACATACAGTGTAGCTGTTTATCTTGTCAATCGGCAGAGAGGGAGAGAAAATATGACTTGGATATGAAGCTACGTTCTGATGATGGAAGCTTATCCGAATACACACCATCACCGTTTCAGCACATTTCCAGAACCTCTGCCAAGGTACACACAAAATACCATTAAAGCTGAGCAAACACAGCTGTGACGACAAAGTAATGACAGTGATAAACGGATCACGCGACACTCCAAAACACACAGTAACCTACATAATCATCACTAGTCAGTCAAATAACATTAGACATATATGATTTATTCCACATGTTTATGTACCGTTTAAAGCAGACATTTACATACACTGTGTAGAAAGACATCTTTCCTCACTGACTGGCATGAAATCCGACTAAGCCAAAAATTATTTATATTTGCTAAATGCCAGAATAATGAGGAAGAGAATTTTTTTTTCAAGAACGTTTTTTTACTTTCTTCAAATGACATACATACTTTAGTATTTGGTAGAATCCTCTTTTAAATTGTATGACATGAGTCAAACGTTTTGGGTCCTTCCATAAGCTTCTCATAATAGTTTCTGTAATTTTGGGCCATACCTTCAGACAGAACTGGTGAAACTGAGGCAGGTTTGTACGCCATCTTGCTCACAAACACCTTTTCAGTTCTGACCCCAAATTTTCTGTCTAACTGAGACCAGGCCTTTGTGATGGCCACTCCAAAACACTGACTTGCCCATTACCCATTTGGAAAACCCATTTGTGCCAAAGCTCGAACTCCCCGGCTTATCCGCTTGGATGTTGCTCCATTATTTTTGCATAATTTTCTTTCCTTGTGATGCCCTCTAATTTTGTTAAGTGCAACCTTTTGTCCTGCAGCAAAACACCCACATAACATGATGCTGCCATCCTCATACCTCTCAATGGGATTGTATTCTTTGTTTTACAAGCTTCTTTCTTTTTCCCTTAAATGCAACTATGGTCATTATGAATAAACAGTTCCACCACGTTGCATCAGAATACAGGCCATGTCTTCAAAAGTATTTGTCCTTGTGTGAATTTGCAAACTAATTTAGCTTTTTTGATATTTTTTCCAATGTAATGCAGTCATCCTTTCTGATTGGCCTTTCAACAGATGCCGGTACAAGACTTGTTTCTCTCAAGATAATGGTGCTCACTGCTCAGCTTCAGCCAGCACCTCTACAAGGTTTTTTGCTTATTCTGGAGTTAAATTTCTAATTAAGCACCAACACACACTCATGTCTTGGGCACAGGACCCATTGCTGTGCTATAATTGCTGGAAATTCCCATACTGCTTTTGCTTGCATGTAATTGTTTGAACAGATGAATGTGGCATCTTCAGGTATCTCAGGAAATTGTACCCAAAGCCTTGGCATCGTCATCTGGGCCTTCTCATATTGCTAAGACATGATAACCTTAGTGTGTGATAATTTCAAAATGTATGCTGATGACCATCGGAGACTGCACAGTCCAGCAGGGTCGCAGAACAGAACAGGGCTGGAAAATGAGTGTGTACGAGCTGATGGCTTTCATTGCAATTCTGTTTATGAAGGCAGCACAGGGGAGCGTTGGCGCCATGCGGGATTTGTGGTCCAAAGACTTTGGGAATTCACACATCAAAGCCACAATGTCTCGAAACCGGTTTCAAGATATAATGAAATATCTGCGCTTCGACAACAAAGACACTTGTTTGGAATGTGTGAAAACGGACAAATTTGCTGCAATTTCAAACATCTGGCAACAGTTTGTACAGAACTGTGTGTTGTCCTACAGTCCAGAACAACATATTACTGTTGATGAGCAGTTATTTCCATCAAAGGTTTGTTGTCCCTTTCTGCAATACATTGCATCCAAGCCTGATAAATTTGGAATTAAGTTTTGGATTGCAGTGGATCTGGACACAAAATACATGTGTAATGCCATCCCCTATTTGGGAAAAGATCCCTCCAGCCCCACAGGAGAAAGGCTGTCTGAGAACGTTGTTGTGAAACTGATGGAGCCATTTATGGACCAGGGCAGGACTGTAACTATGGACAATTTCTTCACGTCTCTGTCTCTGGCCAACAGGCTCCTTCAGCGGAACACAACTTTGCTTGGCACCATGAGCAGAATTCGGCAGGAGCTACCAGCAACAGCAAAAGAAACTTCAGGACGCCAGCTGTACTCTACACAGCTGTTCACATCTGGAAGTGCCTTACTGACAGTGTATGCAACAAAAAAGAAGAAATCTGTTTGTCTGCTGAGCACCATGCAACAGAAAGTGGAGATTGGGGAGACTCAAAAACAGAAACCAAACACTGTTATTGACTATAACCACTTGAAATGCGGTGTGGACATTATGGACCAGACATTACGGACTTATTCAGTGTGTGCAGGAACACGGAGATGGCCCGTAGCTGTTTTTTACAACCTACTGGACATGGCTGCAACAAACGCGCATGTTTTGTACAAGGAATGCACAGGGTCTAAAGACAGTCGACGAAAGTTCATTCTGCGACTTGCAGATGAACTTCGTTACAGGTTTATGCAGGAAAAGGCAATACAAGAAGAAAAGATGAGACAGCATCGTGAGATGAAGAGACATTCTCATGGTAAAACAACACAGTGCCAGGTGCGCAATCTCTGCAACAGGAACCACAGCACTGAGCGTTGTGTGCACTGCACAAAGTATACCTATCGCAAATGCAGGAAGGACTCACCTTGGGTTTGTGGAAACTGCTAAATGGGACAATTGTAGCTTTATATGTAGTGCTTTTCCTTTGGTGAAATAAATGTTACTCCAATACTGAAGTCATACTGTTTGTCATTTTCTAAGCTGAAATGTTGAATGACATAAAAAGGCGAGACAAGACAAAATACAATTATTCTCTAAGTTGTTCTTTCTTTCACATAGTGAGCTTTACAATATAAATGAGTCTGTTGGTGAGTGGACAATATAAATAGGCTCTGCCTTGCCTTGTTGGAAAAGCATGGCTATGACCTGTTCTCAGCTCAGGAACTAGGACCCGTCACAGGTTATTTGCATTACAATAGGGACAGTTAGCAAGGTAGAGTCCGTCCGTCCGTTTTCTTCCGCTTATCCGGGGTCGGGTCGCGGGGGTAGCAGCTTCAGTAGGGAGGCCCAGACGTCCCTCTTCCCAGCCACTTGGGCCAGCTCCTCCGGGGAAATCCCAAGGCGTTCCCAGGCCAGCCGAGAGACATAGTCCCTCCAGCATGTCCTGGGTCTTCCCCTGGGTCTCCTCCCGGTGGGACGTGCCCGGAACACCTCACCAGGGAGGCGTCCAGGAGGCATCCTGACCAGATGCCCGAGCCACCTCAACTGGCTCCTCTCGACGTGGAGGAGCAGCGGCTCTACTCTGAGTCCTCCCCGGATGACTGAGCTCCTCACCCTATCTCTAAGGGAGAGTCCAGACACACTACGGAGAAAACTCATTTCGGCCGCTTGTATCCGGGATCTTGTTCTTTCGGTCACGACCCAAAGCTCGTGACCATAGATGAGGGTAGGAACGTAGATCGACCAGTAAATCGAGAGCTTTGCCTTTTGGCTCAGCTCTCTCTTCACCACAACGGATCGGTACAGCGCCCGCTTCACAGCAGACGCCGCACCAATCCGCCTGTCGATCTCCAGCTTCCCCTCATTCGTGAACAAGACCCCAAGATACTTGAACTCCTCCACTAGGGGCAGTACATCCTCCCCAACCCGGAGGAGGCACTCTACCCTTTTCCGGTTCAAGACCATGGTCTCGGATTTGGAGGATGAAAATCAGTGCAAGGTAGAGTGAATACACAAACTTGAAGAGGGTAGGGGGGCTTGCAAGAAAACTGAAATTCTCTGAGACTTCTAGTGTTAACAGAACACAGAGATTTATTTTTTTTCCTCTCATTACTCTTGCGTTTAGCGAGTAGGAAAAGATGGCAATATTAACAGGCTGCAAACAGAAAGCGTTTAGTCTTATTTGATGTCAGAAAGTGGAAATATCTTTTGTTTGATTTTTTTAAGTCTATTGTATCTGGCATCAACTGCACATAACATAATTTCTCAGTCTGAGAATTTTTTCATTTCATTTGGCTTGATTATCATTCAAATCATCCACATGCTGGACTTTAATATTCCTCAGATAAACGCGACTCAGGCGGTTTACAGCCTGCTGGGCAAAAAAGGAAAAACAAACAGATCAAAAATGTTTGGTTCTTTATTTGAGGCAACTAAAATTCTCATTGATCCATCAGCTGACCTAGAGAGGAGCTATAAATGTAAAACACATGTCTCTTTTCTCACAGGAGCGCCACCTTTGTGTACTTTTCAAAGATACTCCCACGCAATCCACCAACACAGGCAGAACCAACTGGACACTTAAAATGTAATGAGTCATTTAGTAACTGAAGCGTATTTTGTGTCCTCTTCTGATTATTGTACGTTGTGCTGCAATGAAACATCATGTCTATTAAGAACATGAATGATATATCAGGCATTGTGTGACATGATTCCAAAGTTTTAGCCTGTGTGTTGTTCCATTTCAGAAAATCAAGGATTAATCCCACATCTTTTTAAGTAAAAGTTTACAGCTGTCTCAATAAATTAGAGCATCAACTTAAAGCTTATTTATTTCAGCAATTCAATTTAAAAGGTGAAACTAATATATTATATAGGTTCAATAAACACTTTTATTTCAATACCCCAGGAATCAGGAAACGTCCACGTTATATCGGATCTATAGACAATGATTTCATTACATAAATGTTACCTTACCTGCAAAGTATGTGGATGTACTGTGCAGTTTATGCACTCTCTACTTGGTTGGACTCCTTTTGCATGTATTACTGCATTAATACGGCACATATGGAGGTGATCAGAGTTCCTGTTAGCTTTAATACCGACATTCAGGTCATTGTTATTGTTGTTTTTAGTCATTGTAGATGTTCAAATTTTCCCGGATTTCCTTGCCATTTTACAGCAAGTGAGCCACATGAATTTTATATGTTCAGCATGATGTCTAACTAGATCTGCAGTGGCAAGCTCTGATCTCTGAATGAAGGAAAAAGCTAGATACAAACAAAAAGTATAGCAAAGTAGCTGAGGAGGAGGTGCGTGACAGGTGAAGCCAGAGTTTAACCCCTGGATTTGGCAAATATAGTTGATACTGTGAGCACAAATAGTTTTTAATCCTAAAGTAATATTTCAAACTGAACTCATTTACATGAAATCTGTTAGCAAATCATAGCATGCTTTTGTGAAATTTAGCAGTTGCAAAATCCTTCTACCTCCATGGTTAATAGTTTTATTATACAACAGGTATCCAGTAGCGGCATTTGTAGTTACCACTGTGAGTCTACACTCTGGAGAACTACCTTCATTACAAGATAGTTCAGTCAGGCTGATGGAGAGTGTCTGTTAACACCAGTTTTCAAGTTTTGCCACAGATTCTCACTTGGATTTAGGTTTAGACTTTGACTGGACGATTTGAACACATGAAAATGCCTTTATCTATAGATCAAAGTATATTCATACAGCCAGAGCTAAATTGGAAGGGTTTAGCTTCAAAACCTCTCCATTTTTGCTCTGCCTGTATGCTTGTAAGCTAACAGGTTAAATTGTGGTCTCATCTGACCAGAGCACTTTATTGAATATAGCCTCTTCTGTCTTCTACATGGCTTCTGGGAGACCTTAAAAACAAACATTTTAAGGTGTCTTGTCAACAATAAGCTGTGTCAGTTAAGATGAATGGATGGACATGTGGGTGTCTAGTCTAGGTAGGTTTACAGCTGTGCCATAATCTCTCTTGGCCAGTGCTCTGAGAGAGGGGGACAGCTTGGGGTATTATTTTATAACGTAACTCAATATTAGATCAACTTTATCGGTAACCAGTTGTTAATGTTAGGCTCTCACACTGCAGCTGTATTTATTATGAGAGGAAATTAAGTACAGGTAGACCCTATTTACTAATTAGGGTAATTGTGGGTGCTGGATTTTATTTACCCCATGACCCCTCACAGATAAGTGGGCATTTTCTGTTCTATCTCTCTTCGAGGTCGGTCGCGTTTTTCTCTCCTCTCCAGCTTTCACCCACCTTCCCTCCTCTCCTGCTTCTGCTGCTATGTCTTGTCTTTCTGAGCACTTTCTTCATATCACCCAAACTCTGAAAACCATGGATCTGGTAAGCTGATCTCTCATTGCTATTGATAAAAAAATTTTGACGGGTAGGCAGCGTAAGGGGGACCCGTCCTGTCCCGATTTGATTCTTTTCGTGGGATACACCCTATATTCTTGGATGGAAAACGGTGTGTCTTTCGACTTTGTCAGTCCTGGACGTGGAGACGTATACATGTTTGGATTCATGATACTTGGATTTCTACTTACTGGATTTTGTGGATTTTTGATGTATCTGCAAATACAGCGGATGTTGGTAGCCATTCGGCTTTGATCAGGCTACCGGCTGCATATGACGCGCTCACTAAGGCGGTGAACGAACAGACCCGGAATGTTGGAGGAGCAGAGCCGAAAAGCTGGATGTGCTGGAACGCAGACTGGCTTCGGTGGTTGAACTCTAGGGGAGATGGGATAAAATCTGGAAGTGAAACACGGAAAAGACCAACTAATTTGGAATATTGGATTTCACCATATGGAGCCAGCAATGACTTAAAGCTGACGGGAAAGTCAGTGCAGCTTGTCTCATAACAAATAAAGTATTTGGATTATGCCTCCCCTATCAATAGCTCAGAACTGCCCCCCCGCTCCCTCCTCCCCCGCTGACATCTGCGGATGCTTTCTGAACTGTTGGCCGGCTGATAACATCAAGGACAATGGCCTCTGGAGAGTGTTCACGGAAATATAAACACTTTCACCCAAACAGACACACATAACTGATGCTCACAACAACTTATGAACTTACAAGCGACCAGTCTCCAATGTTAACCTCTGCTTATATGTGTCTCGTCATATTTGTGCTTCTCGTGCCAGAGGTTTTTGATATCTCAAACGGTAACCTGTTATTAGGACAAAGTGTGAAATATGTGTTTTTTTCCTCCCCCTTCCTAATTGTGGCCCCTATGTTTCCACAGAATCAAGGGCAGCGCCCTGTGGCCACCGTGTAAGGCGGTGTCCTTGGCAGCATGGCCTCAGTAAATTGTCTCCCCCTGAAACGTTTGTGATGTATGTTATGTTATGGCGGTTGTACTGAAACAGTAATTTCCCCCTGGGATTATTAAAGTATATCTGATTCTGATTCTGATCTGATAGGTAGCTGATGGATGGATGGATGGATGGATGGATGGATGGATGGATGGATGGATGGATGGATGGATGGATGGATGGATGGATGGATGGATGGATGGATGGATGGATGGATGGATGGATGGATGGATGGATGGATGGATGGATGGATGGATGGATGGATGGACTGATCAGGGGTATCAGAGTATAGGGGGCTGAATAAGCCATACTGTGCAGATTCCAATTTGTGAAAAAAAATTATGAACACCATGTATTATTTTCATCCCACTTCACAAAATATGTGCTGCTTTTGTTGGTCTATCACAAATACCATTGAAATACATTGAAGTCAGTGGTTTTAACATTGGAAATGTCTTTATTTTAAAGTTCATCAAGTGTAAATAGCTATGAAGGACTGCTTTTGGATTCAGTGGGAATGGGATGTCCCATTTTTTTTCAAGGGGCATAGCCATTCATACATTGTCCTGACCCAGTTAGAAATCCTCTCTGGAGGTCAGTGTCTTGCTCAAGGGTAGTTTGCAGTGATGGGTATGCTGATACTCAATAAGCCATTGCCCCTCTGGATACACCACTATATTTTCAGCACCAACCTGGTCTGAGTAAGAGGATAAAAAAAACACCTGGAAAGTCACATTGAAGCACAATCAATACTCCATTTCCATCATACTGTAGTCTTGGGTATTGCATGGAGAATTAAGTGACAATTACAATAGAGTGATCCATATCAGGGAACGTATGAGGAGTGGGACAGATACAGAGCAGCTAATTAAACTCTGCCTCCCTAAATACTGTGCTTTTAGATCCAGGTACCCGTTCCAGCTTTACAACATTTATGTTGATGCAGACAAATCATGTGTTCATTCATGTGTCAGCCTAAAAGCATTAAAAAGCACATAGATTGTCTGTTTTTTGCCATTTTTAATGTATTTTCCAAAGCACTACATTTAATGATCCTCATAAATACCCAGTTCATGTGTACAGATAAACTGGAGGCGTAAACTTAAATTGTATACTTAATCTACTACAACATCGAAATGCAAAGTGAAAGTATCTGTGGTCCACAGCTTAATGTGTGTTTGTGCATGCCTGATTGTAGTCTATCAGCTCTGTCAACAGGAAACCCATTATGCTACTGCTTGGCAAATGCCTTTTTCAGCTTTGTTTAATCTTAAAGAGTAATGGACCCTTCCCTTTGTCGTACCAAAAACAAAGCATGATTTATACTGCATTAAAGTCACCAAGTACTTTGTCCTTTTCTGCTTCCTGTCCCCTGAGATCACCAGGTAAACAATGTCACAGGCCAGGAATAGTAAAGCCAAACTGTGTCAAAACTCACATAAAACTGTAGCACACCAAGTCGGCTACTGCCATTAATTTTCTCATCCTGGCTCATTAAACTCCATTGACTACCAATATTTCTTATTCCAGTTAGAACAAAATAGAAACTTCAGGCAAAGAGTGATATATATATATATATATATATATATATATATATATATATATATATATATATATATATACCTATAGAAGGAACATGGCAGCATGAACGAGATACAACCTGTCACCTCTCAACGCTAGGCTTTGACATTCAACAATGGGTTGGTACATGTACCCAGCAGCTTCTTGTGATGTAGGAAAACTAAGTATGTTTTTGGCTCATGAGCTACAATGAAAGTTTTTTTTCTGTTAGTTTTCAATTGAGCCATGGGTGGCCTACAATAACACATGAGGATAGCTTTGTTGTCAAGAATAGCCTGCATGGAACCGTCCCATGTGGGCCAAGTTGGCTGAGAGAGCACACCAAATGTGGTGTGTTTGAAGACGGAAGATAGGTAGCAAGGCTGTTGGCAGATCATAGGCCAAACTCTCCTTAAAATTTGTTCTCTGCAAACTTTCCTCCCTTGGATAACATGATGGATAATTTACAGCAGCAAGCAAACATCCAGTACAGACACCCACAAGTGAGAGTGAGAATCTTTTGTTGGACCAGCCCCATAGCAACAGTTTGAATCAAAGTGGATGTAGTAGCAGGCTGGTAGCTAACATCCTTTCATTCATAAGTCAAAGCAGTAGGACTACTATGGGACGTCCTGATGCTATAGTGACTGTTTCATTTTAAACCCAGTGAAGTAATGAAGTCCTAGAGACTACCACAACTCAATGGCCAGTTGTACTGGCCATTCAGTTGCTGAACACAAACTGGTGAAAATACATTATTGCATACCAAAGAGTTATACTGACTTATTAGACAACACCCCCTACTTCTTGGGCATCAAGAGATGTAACAGGTGCCACTACTCTCCCAACAGCTGTCTAATTGCCTAACATCTATGGGAGGGCTCTACATCATCAGTTACGTAACACAAGACCAGTGCAAGCTACGCTGCATTACTCACATCTGCCGTCTCATCCACCATAGGAGACAAATGCTGCTTTATTAATTTCCCTTCTGATCTTCATCCATCACTGTAGCAATAGCAGCGGTCAGGTGGTTATGTATTTTCCCTGACATCCCACTAAATACTTCAATAGTGGATAAAATAAACAAATATTTCCCTTAATAGTTCCACAGAGGGGATATTTGTCCCCGCGTTTAACCCATCCCTTAGGGACCAGTGTGCTGCCACACTGAATGGCGCACAAGGAGCAATCTATGGTCAAGGGTCGTGCTCAAGGACCCTGAGTGACAGACTGAGTTTCACACCGGCAACCTTTACAGCCTCTCCAAGACACAAATGCCCGGTTCCCACTAGGTCACAACTCCCACCGGGTGGTAATGTAAATCTGTGTTGCACAAAGCAGTGAGATAAAGAAGCTCCACAAAGCTTCCTCTCGTTTTGTATCCAGCGCATTAATCGTTTCTCCGAAATTAAAGTTCCTGGTTGTCCAAAAAAAATTACGGTCTATCAGATTTCCTTATTTTTCTTCACCTTTTCATTGTGGAGCTCTGTTTCCCTATGCACCTGCTCGCTCAGCTGTAGATCTGATATGGTTTCCCCAAAAGTTTTGAAAAACATCGGTGCTTGTAAGTGCCTGACAGCGTTTCGGTGTCTTGTTGCTGCCTTGGTTAGACCAGTCAGATTAACAAGCCCGGTTTGGCTCCAAACACCATGTCAATCAGTGGCATATAACAAGCACTCCCAGCAACATAATTTGCACTGTTCCTCGGAGCCTATGAGCCAAGGGTACCACTCGTAGTTAGTGAACTGAAAGTGGTGGACAAATCCTGTTCATGCGTGTGAAAGGCTTGCTAGCTTCGGAGTTGCTTGACCTTTTTTAACAATGCCCAACTTTTCTTGAAACGTCCTTCCTGAAAATAGCTCTGGCAATAAATCTGCAAAAAAATCTATTTCTTTTCCTCCTCCAGTCATTGTGGGTTGGCGAAACAGCTATAAAATCAACACAACTATATTTTTCCTCATCCAGCTTTCTACAGACGCTGTTTACTACCTCTGATTAGTCCACATTCTGACAATCCAACGAAAGACGTTCACGTATGCCTGCTAGAAAGCCTTGATGTTGCTAACAAAAAATCTGATTGGTTGAAGCGACAGCTTAATAGAAACTTACATGGCCTGCAGAACTGATTGTGAAGGACTCTGGGCAGATTTCTTTGACCCTGGCAACAAGTGATGCCTGAGATGTAATTGGTCAAATTATTTAATATGAAACTATGCATCTGGAAGCTGCAGCCAGTGAAAAAGCTATGGAAAGATGCGGACAGACCATTTGAAATTATTTAGTATTTCATAAAATATTCATGGACAAAATCAGTGTGTGAGTCAAATATTTCTTAGGCCAGCAGAGAAAGCTTTGCAGGCCCTGGCAGTTTACCATAAACCACAAGAACCATGACAGGAAGTCTGGTTGACTGGTATTCTAGCAGCTATAATTCTAGGCAACCACCTCAAAGGCTTTCTATAAATCTTTGAGTATGGATTTTAATTATTTTTTTCAAGAAATATCTACACAGTTGTAAAACATGTCTTTACATGCCATCATGTAAAGACATCATGTAATTTCTATTAATCATACTAATTTGAAATTCATTTTTGGAGGCAATTTGTTCTGACTGTTTTGAATTTCAAATAGTTTTCATGAATTAAAGCTGTTACTCACTACAGTATTTGACAATTTTATGGACAAGGTTAATTTTTAAGAAGCGGGTGTCTTCGACCTTTTGACTGGTACTTGTAAATGGATTTAATATATAGCACTTATCTGGTCATAAAAACTACTCAAAGCACTTTACCCTACAGCAACATTCAACAAATTAATAAGAATAGGAATTCCTTTATTGTCTCCCAATGGCGAAATTCGGGTGTGACAGTGGCAACACACGGACAGTTACACACAATTATAGCAATGAGAAGAATGGTAAATAAATTGTGAATTGCACTCACAAATGCACACACATTTATACACCAATTCACAGATCAGTAGGCAACTAAGGGCTAAGTGCCTTGCCAGGGGCAACACCAACACATGAATAAGGATGACCATCACAAGGTTAAAGTAACAGTCTGGTAATCAGACACTCCTGGTTTCAAATCCCTGAAATGCCTTGGCTTAGATATTTTCTGGTAAAATCTGAAGCCCTACTGCTTTAAAGCCCCTATGTGTAAGATTTTCACACTGGCGCATCATAAATAGGGATGGTACCGAAACCCGGTATCAAAACAGCCCCGCGGCCACGTCAGGTGGTCCTCGTGGACTGACAAGCTTCATTTTTAAGGTGGTATTGGTATTTTTAAGGTTGCACTCAATTTTTCAGGGAAACATCATCCAAAACAATATTGTTCTGCCGATCTTCTCTTCCTTAAGAAACACAGACGCCAAGGGGACTGATGGAAGGGGCTAACGTTCTGCTCTCGCATGCTCGCCTCGCTTACGTTCATCTACATTGACTGTTGCCAACTATTTAGCAACTTTTCAGTGAAATGGAAATGGTTTTTGACACTGTTGCCTAGTCCACTTGTTTTTGTTTCTAAAGTCAATTGTAAATTCCATGAGTCGTGTTTTTGGGCTTGTTTCTGAACGTGCAGTCGCTTATTTTAGGTCTAATATAAGTGACTAAAAACACCCATTTTTGTGCTACAGAAAGCGTGAACCTGCCAGCTGTAATATCCCTCCGCCGCTCCGTGTAGATGCAAAGGGGAGAGAGACAGACAAATGAGCTGTCTCCACCGGGAGGACACAGTAGTTGCTACTCTACACTATTTCTAACATAAACTTAAGTAAACTTCACTGTTGTATTGAATTAACTTACCTGTCCTGCAGAAAGTTGCAACCTCCGCATCTGTTTTAAATCACCGCTCCCTCATGAATTATCTCCACCTGGTAATAATAGCTGATATAGACTCTAGTTTTCTCCCGGGTATTACATCTTTTTCTTTTCTTGGTTACTTTCTCTTCCCTCTTGCTGGGCAAAGAGTATGGATAGTCCTCCATTTCAGCAGAAAACGGCAAATAGAATGATCTACGGTTGTCTTCTATTGTTTATACTCCTCCTCTACCAACAGTGCATCTTCATATAGAAGACAAATAGAGAAAATGTTTATGGCTGACAAGTTTGGCCCCTTTCAGCTGCTAAAATCAGAAATAGCGTGGCACCTCTCAGTGGGTGCACCGTCACCTATGTATTCATAAACTATTAAATCTAAGTTATGAGAACGGTTTCATTTTTGATGCGAGATTATTAGACTTTGCCAGAATATCTATTTATAAAAACAATAATTGATTTTATTAAAAGCCAAATTAGTTACACACTGTCCCTTTAAGGTTTTTAAAGTTTTGAATATTTACTTTGTTCTACTCAGTCTTTAGTCCATTGGCATTTCAGGACCCAACATAGTTCCTTTTTATGTTCCATACTGCCTAAAGTGTATTGATTTCTTGGGGGAATCAATAAGTCCATAGCTAATAGTTTCTTGCTCCCAAATAAGCAGTTTCAAATTGCAGTTGCCTAGAAATGGCGACTCATAACACTAACAACGCACCCCTATACAGTAAGAAGGAATGGAAATGGAGCTTCGGTTTCTAGGAAAAACAGCCCACATCAATGACTAATTTGTAAGATACATACTCTGATCATATGGATCTTTAAAGAGTTGTGCTCTGAAATAATTTAGCAATGAGCTGCTTGATGTGTATATTCATAGTATATGGAAAGTTGCCTTTGCCTAAATAGTGTTTAACATAAAATTTCTATCTTGTGGTTATTAATGTCACCCTAAAATCAAACCCTCTCTGCAGCCAGAGAGGGTTTGAATTCTAAATCCTATAATCAAACCCTCTCTGATTATAGGATTTAGAATTCAGATTAATTTTGCATTTAGGACCAATACACAATTTCTTTCCCGATTAAACATTAGTTTACCAGCATGAACAGCCTTTGATTTGATCTTGCTGGCATTCCAGGAGATGTCCAGTCTCCCGCAACTGAGTTAGATGGTGGGAAGTGAGCAATCCATGAGAAAGTGGAACTTAGGTGTCACATCACATCACCACAGGATGCGTCACATCGGTCAGGTCATCTGTGTCTGGCGCTGCGGATGGATGTGTCCCAGCTGCACTAAGTCAGAAATGGCTCTCCTGGGACAAATGCACACAATAACCTCACAAACATATTCTCAGACATGGAGGGCAGGTCTTTGTCGGAGCTGAGTGGGAAGTTGGCTCATCAGTGACTGAGCCGCTGACAGAAAGGATGTGAAGGCAGCTAATCCCACTGCCAACTACACTAAGAGCCCAAGCTTGTAGGATTTTTCACCTGTAGTCTCCTGAAGGATATCACAGGTGATTACACCTCCACCGCACTTTGTTCAGTGTGAACCGTGGTGGAAAAGTTTTCTTTTCCCAAGATGTATGAAGTTCTTGGCCTCCATTCCGTCCTCCTCGGACTTCACAGAGCAAAATTTGCTTTACGGGATCTCCCGATCCATATCAATAACCTCCAATCTGTGTTCAACATCTCTTTTTAGACTTCCAGTGAACTGCAGGGAAGGAACTCCCATCACCTCTCTCTGTTGTGAATGAATCATTCATATTAAGTCTTGCAATATTAAACACACGACATATTACTCTTGCAAAGGTTAAATCTGACCTGAGCCAAAAAAGATGCACAGGTTTTCAGGGAAATGGGCACCAAACCTACTAAGCCTTTGCTGAAAGGGCATATGGGGATAAAGTATCTTGTGAAAGACCAAACGTACATTAATCCAGAGAGGAAGCCTTAAGAATATATGTGTCCTCTCTTTTATACATTCTGCATCACTCTGACTGCATTTTTATGCCGTGACTGGGTCAATGTTCTGGAGTGTTAGCTTCAATCTGCAGCGCTGAGGAACCACTCAAAGAGGCTGGATGTGAACAGGAACTCATACATAAGCATGACTTTAAAAGGAAGAAGTTCACAACTGCACTACAAAAAAAAGAAAGGCAACAAAGGTTTCTCCCATTATTTAGATGTGACCCAAACTTGAAGAAAGCTAACTTTTTAAAGCTGACACTTGACTTTTTACCATTTCCAAAGCACACACACAGAACTACTGGGTTATTTATTTAACCCAAATGCTAGATATGTGCTCCTGTTAGAGAAGTTGGATAGGTTTAGCCAAATATTGGTTCATGAATTAAAACCAGTTTGTTGTGCTAGTGAAGAGACTTAAATATATTAGATAGATAGCCTCACAAAATGCTTTCCATTTCCAGCAGAGCTGCTGATGTGGTTTGAGAGGTTCAAAAAAATTGTCGAAGACGAAGTGAAACTACAGCTTCCCTTTCCTGTTTATTCAGACAGAAACTCTGCCTCAACCACAGTGTTCAGGGTCAAGAGTGTATAAGCTGTTTATAAATGTATTGAATTTCTTTTAAAGATGCAGTCTCAAAAATTGGACAGCAAGTTGAAAGCATCTTATAAAAGAGTGAAATTTTTCTTGTAGGCTGAAGTTGAACAGATGAGGACAACAGAGTAAATGTGGAAGGTTTTGATACTTAGAACTGGTAAATCCGCCTCAGCAGATTAAGAAAAACTTTACCTAATTCATAATTTTAATCATTAAAAAAAACACTTCAGTGTTTTAAAAGGTTTCGGTGCTCCACATACCAAATCTGGGCTTCTTTTAGCTTTAAAAGCTTTAAAGAAAGAAGGTCTCTGAATGATGGAAAGATGTGGCCATTGATCCGGCTGTGAAGCACAAACAAAGGTTAAGTGGCAGCCAGGAAACTGTAGCATTAAGTTTTTATGGAGGCTTGACCTGCGATTAAGGACGTCAGAAAAGCTTGCTTTTGGCTTTAAATCTATATTCTATAAAAAATAACTGTATGAAGTAAAATGGCCCACTGTCACAAGGGACTGAACTTATACATGCATGCGCACGTTATGGAGGCTGTTTCTTTTTTCTCTCCAGTGAACACAAAACAGGTTAATGTTGGATGCAGCTGCATCTCAGAAAGCATCCACAACTAGCTACATTTAAGGCAGCAGGGAGATAAATTACTATAATTGCTGAGGTAAACGTTTGCAGTCTTCAGGTGCTTTCCCATCTAATCAGGCCTTGTCCTACTTTCCATCTCTTTGAGATCTTCAGATTCATTTTACAAATGGCACCCCTTTGTAATCCAGGATGACAATAACAGACTTTTAATTACACATAATCACGTATCTAATTGCAAATTGCAATCTCAATGAATTATCCCTACTATTCCCATTGTGAATTACATGCCAAACACACTTTGGATTGTTTAATTAAGATTTCTCTGTTTCCATGGCGATCAGAAAAAGCGCTTTGCAGAACTGTCCGTTCCGCTTGGTGTGGAGATGAAAATAATCTCAAACTGACACCACGTTATTACAGCATCACAGCGACCTACGTGTGGCCTCTAATCCTCATCCTCTGTCTAGTTCTCTGTCGTTCCATCTGAGCGGCACAAAACACTTTCATACTCCAGTCAGCTTTAACACAGCTGACTGGAGCAAACTCCCTTCCCACAGCATGATATCTGTGATCTAGTTCCTGCAGTAACATCATTAGCCCCTCAGGCGTGCCTGAGTCCCTCATCCTCAGCTTTTCCAAACATGCCTGATTCTGGTTAAGCGGAGATAATACCCGATAGGCAAGTGGGTGGAAGTAATCAGATCATCAATACTACAATTAGAGTTTGTCTTCATTGTTGTCAGAGGCAGGACAGCTGATAAGCCACTTGATGTTTACGTCCTTTTGGAGTGTGAACAGTGAAGATGTGTTATTTTTCACAGGCTTTCAACTGTACTTCTGATTTCATGAGAACAGCAGAGCCTTGCAAAAGTATTCAAACCGCCTGAGCTTTTCCACATTTTGTAACATTACAGCCATGAAACTTCAATGTATTTTATGGGGCTTTAATGTGATAGCCCAACACTAAGTATTGCATAAATCTGTTATCAAGGGAAATGAACGAGTGGCTCTTAAAAAATAAAAATATAAAAAAGTGTTGTTTTTATTCTGTCCTTCACTCTGATACCCCTAAATGAAAATGTTTAAAAATGCAGCCAACAGATTTGGCCTCTCTGGAAGACTGGCAAAAAGAAATCCATTGTTGAATGACAACCCAAAGAAGTCCTGTTCCCTGTGTGCTACAAGCCATGTAGGGCATATGGAAAAAATATGATAAATGCTCTGGTTAGATGAAACAAAAAGAAAGCCTTGCCCTACATGCAGAATGCGTGTGGTTGAAAAACTAACACTTCAAATCACCTTGAACACACCACTCCCACGGTGAAACATGATGGTTGTAGAATCATGCTGTGAGGATACTCCTCTTCAGTAGGAAGAGGTAAGCTGTTGGGGCTAAATACAGAACAATCCTAGTTAAAAAAAAAACTGTTAGACTGCAAAAGCAAGACAAGGACCCTAAACATGCAGCTAGAGCTATGATCAAATGGTTAAGATCAAAGCAAATTAATTTGTAAGAATAGTCTGGTTAAAGTTTGAACCTAGATCCAAGGGTGAATTTGCTACAAGAATTGAAAATTGATGTTCACAGATATTCTCCATCCAATCTGACCAGGTGTCAGTTATTTTGCAAATAATGGGAAAAGATTTCAGTCTCTAGATGATCAGAACTGATAGAGAAATATTCCAAAAGACGCGCAGCTGTAACTGCAGCAAAATGTGGTTCGACATGGGGACTCGAGGGGGTTGAATACAAAGGTACATTGCATTTTTTAGGTCCTATTAGTAAAAGAAATAGAACGTCACCTATCTTTGTCCTTTCATTTTACAAAATAATTTTTAAAAATACATTGACGGTTGTAGTTGAAACCATTGATATACAATATGTAATCAATGGTGAAAAATTACAAAAAGTGAACAAGTTCAAAGGGTATGAATACTTTTGCAGGGCACTTTAAATCCAAATAAGTGTTAAAGATGTAGAGTCCCAGTGGGTAGGATTCGGATTTCCTTTCCCTGTTTTTTTTTCACTTATTCTGGGTTAGTGTCATGAATAATTGTGCAGCAGAATGTTGATGCGAAACGTCAGTATGATGAATCTCATATTTATGTATGTTGTGCCGAACCAGAAAAGAGGGCAATTTTCTGAAGCGAACGTATCTCTTCACTTTTCTGCGCAAATCCCAGCAGCTTTGCTCAGTTCTTACTTTTAGAAAGGTGTAAAAATAGAAAGCAAGAACAAACTGTGCAAATAACAGACATGTGGGATGATGGTGAATCATATTTAAAAGCTGGAATAGTGGTGAGGTCAGTGGGTCAATGGTTATGGTTATAGCTATAGCAATATAATTACGTCTGCTATGCATTACTGACAGGTAGGGTATTCATTTTCTGGTCCAGTGACTTCTATAGATAATTAAAAGATGCTGGATCTGGGGTTTGGACTTTGAATGTAAACTTTTCAACATATCGACACCCAGAGGTGTGATGTGTTTCCTACACATCATTACCTCAAATGGTGTTTGATCTTTCAGTGAACTGAAGTGGTTTGGGGTTATTCACATACCACACACACACACACACGCGCACACAGACACAAACATTTGTGTTTTACATACTTACTGCATTGATTTCTATTGACTTCCATTTATTTTCAACCCTTTCTATGGCCTAACCCTAAACCCAATTCACACCTCTGTCGTAAACCTAACCCCAAGGCCCCCAAAAAGTGAGAACCAAGAAAAGGTCCTCACTTTGGTGGTAAAATACTGAAAAATATGTTTTCACTCAGCTGCAAGCACAAGTACAAACACACACACACATATCCATGATATCTTGTGAGTCCTTACCAAGGCAGTACGCTAAGGTCCAAGGGTCAACAGGACCAAAAATATTTGTCTGTTTTTCTATTTCTTATCTTCTTTTTTTATTTGCTTGAATATCAGCCATCAGGCGAGATGATTTAATTCCTTGGATTTTCATGAAAATGACAACACACAACTGTTTGAAAATGATCAAGTCACAGTCTGGCCTCTGGCCTTTCTAACCTAAGCCTAACCACCTTGCACACCAAATGCAGCTACAGAAAGCTTTGAGCTCGTGCTTCACCCCTCCTGTGTTTTTGATGAGACATACAGGCCTGGCATGGTTGTTGTGACATTTTGGGTCATTTTGCTGCATCAATGATGGCTTTTCTGGAAATGGTGCTGTCCTTGTAAGAAGCATGTCAAAAAGGCCAAAAAAAAAACTAAAGTAAATAAATTAACTATCAATCTACCAATGCCATTAGAGTAGCTGGAATGATTAAGATTAATTTATGAAAGTAATTTATTTCCACACAGTGCATTATTTAGATTGATTTCACACCTGGACTTAATGTTTCTGGTGCTGTTTTGTTTCTGTTGATTTTGATTTTGATGATGATGGCGTACAGCTAACAAAAATTTCAAATTTGGTTTCTCTGGAAATTATGACATTGCATAAGAACAACAGAAAAGGAAATTTCATCAGAAATGTTGGGCTACTGAAAAGTATGTCCATGTGCAGTATAAGCCCTCAATACTTGGTCAGACCTTCTTTTGCATGATTTGCTGCAGCAATTCTTCATGGCATGGAAGCGCTCACGCTGTGGCTCTGCTATGGTTTTAAGGACCCCAGGTTGCCTTTAATAGCTGCATTCAGCTCATCTGCATTGTTGGATATGCTGTTTCTTATCTTCCTTTTGACAATCCTTTGTATATTTTCTGTTGGGTTTGGATCATGCCAAGCACCGTGGCAACATGATAATTAAGTCGTTGACTTGTACTTTTAGCAGTTGCCAAGTCCTGCTGTAAACTGAAAGTCAACATCTCCATGAAGCTTGTCAGCAGAGGGAAGCATGAAATGGTCCTGGTCGACAGCTGCACTGACTTTGGACTTCAAACTGTTAAGGATTATGGGATTAGAGATAGTGGAGCTGCAGAAAGCAGTTAACAGGGAGACAACTGATAACTCACAGACACTGAGAACTCAGAGGCTTACATACTTAGATTGGACAAAATGGACTGATTAAGGAAAAACGGTCAGCCTAGCCACTTCCCGAACATGATGAGATATTCTCCACCAATGTCATTCGAGGAACACTGATGTCCTACGGTACACCCCTTGCAGGGGTGTACACACTTGGTTCTATATAATGCTCACATAAGTGATAATTGGACTCTCAGTGTCCTGATTTTACCTGTACTGCATGGTTTTATGTATTTGAGTCCCGTACTGAAGCTGTACCATTCCTCTGGCTTGTTAGATTCAATATGTTAAAGTATAGTTTGTGTTTCAAGTCATTTTCTTACTAAAGAAGTCTACAATAAAGAAGACCACTTTTGTGGGGTAAAGAACCTGGGAGAACTGCAACTGGATGTGGTTAATTGTTTACAGAACTAAATTGTGGGCCATCTCCACAAGATGACAGGGCTCCCCAAATGATCTCTAAGTGTGGAAACTTCACATCGCACCTCAACCAACTTGAATTCTTTTTCTCTACAGACTCTGGGACCTGGATTTCCTAATGTTTCCAAAGCTCAAATTTACTTCATCTGAAACAAGGACTTTGAACAACTGAGCAACACTTCAGTGATTTCGTTCCATAACTTTTCATTTGTTCAGGAGTGGTCTAATGTCTTGAACAGGTCTCTATGTGGTGACTATTGAAGCTCTGACTCTACCTACATTCATTATGAATCTCCCTCAGACTTGAATGGGGTTTACTTCACAGCCTCTCCAGGCTGCAGTTTCCCCAGTTGATGGTGCACCTTTTTCTTTTTTCTTTGGTTGGATTCAGCACTCTGTGACCCAGAAGCAGCTCTAGCAATTATAGTGTCGAAAGTGAGATTATGGTTAAACAAAACATGCAGCTGCAGCAGACAGACAGTTGGATGTATTCCACATGAAAAAAATGATCTAGTTGAGATTATGCATTTATAAAGTAGAGCAGGTTGCACAACACATTTATAGTTTCACAACAGCCACGGTAAGAAAATCAGACCATCAGCCTAGAATAAAAACAGACGTGCACCATGTACTGCTTACAAACAGCACACATGACTTTACAAACAAAATTTTAACAATAATAATCCAATAATTTCATCTGCTAACCATCTTCTCGAGAATACATAAATGTGTTTTCTGTTTCGTTTAAATTTCTGTGTATCCTACTCTGTTAGCCTCAACATCAGGTCAGTCAGATTATTTTGTGAAATATTTTCAAGACAAGAAATAAGGGCGAATAGCTTCCTCTTACATGTGTGGCCTTTTGAAATATTTTAAAACAGGACTGGTGTGTTTGGATTTATTTCAGGGCCACAATTATTTTTATGCAAACATGTCAGATATCAAATATTTACTTCAGCTTGTAGAAAAAAAACAGAACCCATCTGATAATGTTATTTAGCTCAATTGTAAATAATATTGGAAAGATCAGTATTCACTCTGCACGCTATAATTATAAGCTATTTTGAAAAGAAAACCTAAAGGTGAACTCATTTCAACATTTCTTTATAATGGATCAGATGATTTTGGTGTGTAGAGAAGATCCATTTTTGGCACACTATATTGACAGCTGTCTCAATACAGCGCATGGGCAGCAGGCTCACCCTTCTTGTGAAGGGTGTCAATGAGTGTCTACTGGATCAACTCACAAGTAAATAGTCTGATTGTGTAGACCAAAACATGACCATAAGCTGATGCTCTTGTAATAAAAATCTCTCTTTGTTTTACTTTGTGCTTTCGTTTACTGTGTACCATAATCATCGAAATTAACAAAAATAAATTTCAGTACTCTCATTCAAAATGGGAACCTCATGTAGATCCCTTATATAACTTATTAAGATGCACCTCTATTTTTATTGGCAAGTGTAAAAGAAAGTTGTATAGGTAGGGCACCAACACTGGCTCCTGCCCAGGGGCCCACTTCCTTCTAAATCTGGCCCTGCAGATAGCGCATAGTGCCCAAATGAAGTGGTTTTGGACATCAACAGCCTTTCCGCCTCAGGTCAGGCCAGGAACTTTGTGAACTCACCTATCCACGCTGATCACACAGAGGGTCATGATAGAGGCAGTGCAGCACATCACATCCATGCCGATGAAGATGTTGCAGAACAAGTCCCCAAAAAGCCACTTGCCGCCCGTTAGGTCTGTCACAATGACGAACGGCATCACTACTATGGCCACTGACAGGTCCGCCACCGCAAGGGACACCAGAAGGTAGTTTGAAGGTTGCCGAAGTTTCTTCACCACGCACACCGCAATCACCACCAACGTGTTTCCCATGACGGTCACCGCCGTGATCACTGCCAGCATGACCCCGATCATGATCTTCTCCGGGCGCCCGAAATCCAGCAGCTGCTCCCCGCACGACGCGTTCCAACTGGCTGTGGGGCTGCTGGTGGTGGTGACGGGCAGGTTGCTGACCAGAAGCAGTGTGCCATTGATAACTTCGGAAATATCCTCTTTCTTAGTAAAAGTGGGCTCAATTCCCGAAGTATTGAACATCACGACAATGATGTTTCCCGGACAGGGGAGCAAGGGACGCCTCGCCAGTGCGCTCCAATTACGCGCATATTGGGATTTGTGTAACCCGCTCCTGGTCACTGCCCGGCGGGTTTAGGTCCAACACTTTTCAGCCGCGCCACATCAGAGCTGGCGGTGGTGGTCAAATCATCCGTCCCTTGAGGTTCTGTTGCTTTTCAATGAATACGAAGACCATCAGTGGAGGGAAAAGCCCCTGGAACGATGGAGCTGCACCACAAAGTTAAACGGTCTAAATCTCCCCGCTTCACAAAGCTCTAGCTTTCCAGCGCGTCACTTCGGCGAACATGGACAGCCTGGAGAGTTGCGCTGCGCAAACCGCACCTATCCGTGTGACGCATGAGTTAGAGGGCGCACAGACAGCCTGTCACAGCAGCGCTTTCAGTGTGCTCCACAGAGCTGCGAATCTGCGCGGTGAACATTTTCATGGCTCATTTCGGCACAACAACACCATCTCTAATAAGTGCCCATTTAAGGTGAACACAGGAGAATACGAACAGTGCCTCTGTCAAAACTGAAATTAAAGATTACCAATAGCGCTAAAAAAAAAATAAACATTATGTTTCTTTCTCAAAATGTTCAGGAAAAAAATGCAGTTATAGTGCCAAGCTGTGAATGGCTGAAAACTAACACATTTCTGCTATTTAGCTATTTTTCTCACACGTTTCAGATCATCATATATAAACATATCTACAAAAGATGATCCGTGTGAATATAAAATGTAGTTTTCAAATGAGGAATTCGTTTATCGCTGGCAGGAAGAACAATTGTTATCAAGTATCTGGTACAACTGACAACAAGTGTTTCACCACACCATAGAGAAATATTTGGTCTACTTCTCTCTGAGATTTTGTTCAGTTCAGTCACATCGGAGGGTTTTTGAACATTTCATATGATGCCTCAGCATTTCACTTGGATTTACATCCGGACCTCACTAGATCACTTTAACTAATTTATCTTTTTCATTATTGAGCCAATCGGGATCTGCCTGTGTGCTTTGGATTATTGTCCTGCTGTATAAACCAGTGGTGTTTGAGTTTAATGTCACAAACTGATGTTCAGACATTCTCCTTCAGGATTAACTGGCCCAGAGCAGAGTTCATGCTTCCATCTGTTACAGCAAGTCGTCCTGGTCCTGACACACGAGGGCACCCCCAGACCATCACACCACCATGCTCCACTGTCTGCACGCTTTGTCTTTCTGAAATGCTGTTTTCAACCACATATAACAGCCTACACGCCTTTCAAAAAGAACATGGTTGGCCCAATCAGTCCACAGAATATTTTCCCAAAACTCTTGGGGCTCATCAAGATGTTTTTGGGGAAATGTCAGATGAGCGCAGATCTTTTGTTCAGCAGTGAGGTATGCTCAGTGTGCTGTGTTTGCCCAGTTCCTTGTTTTCTGTTGAATAATAATAATTGAGCCAAGTGCGCCTGCAGTGCTTCAGATGTTCTGGGTTATTTTATGTCCTCCTGGATGAGTCATTGATGCGTTCCTGGAATGATTATGGTAGGTCACTCCTGGGAAGGTTTATCACTTATACATGTCTTCTCACTGGATATTGGCTCTGACAAATCTAAAGCTTTGAAACTGGAGTTTCAAAACTTTAGATTTTCCAGATGCACAGATTTCAATTATTTGTTTTCTCATCTGCAAATGTATTTGTTTAGATGAGGAACTATAATCAACTATATGTCTCATTGCAACATATATTATTATATATTATTATTAAATATATATTTTTCTCACTCCATCGAGTTCTACTGTTCTTCCATTATGCATTGCTTGTCATAATTTCTGCTTATAACTTTTTGTTCTCTCTCTTTTTTTTCTTCATAGTAGGTACATCTGGTCTGGCGTTCTGTTATCTGAGACATCATCCAGAGAAGACAGCTCACCTGCTATTACCATCTAATGTAGAACAGATTTGCTTCTGTGCTTGTTTGTCTCTCTTTTTGTGTCTCTGCCCTGTCTTCTCTAACCCTAAGTCGGTCGAGGCAGATGACCGTTCATACTGAGCCCGGTTCTGCCGGAGGTTTTTCCTTCCCGCTAATGGGTGTTTTTTCTTTCCACTGTCGCTTTATGCTTGCTCAGTATGAGGGATTGCTGCAAAGCCATGGACAATGCAGACGACTCTCCCTGTAGCTCTACGCTTCTCCAGGAGTGAATGCTGCTTGTCGGGACTTTGAAGCAATCAACTGGTTCCCTTATATAGGAAATTTTTGACCAATCTGTATAATCTGACCCAATCTGTATAATATGATTGATTTTGACTTTGTAAAGTGCCTCGAGATGACATGTTTCATGAATTGGCGCTATATAAATAAAATTGAATTGAATTGAATTGAATTGAATTGAATTGAATATTACAATGAAATTTGCCCTTTGCATTTTTTTTTTTTTTTTTTTTTTTTTCCCAGGTATGGGTGTGGTCCGCTCCCTCTCCCAAAAACATCTCAAGTCTCCGCTAGGTGCAGAGCCCATCCCCCCACGTCCTGCCCTCCTCCACTTCGTCCCAAACCCGAAGCCGGGGGCCAGGGAGAGGCCGCAGGGCCCGCCAGCCAACCACCCACCAGGACCAACACCTCAACCCCCCCCCCAGCCCACCCACCAAGCCTACTGGCAGAAATTTGCCCTCTGCATTTAACACATCCCTTAGGGAGCAGTGAGCTGCAGCGTCCACGTAGCCTTCTGGGGCAAAGGGTCCAATAGTGGCAGTTCGTAAGATTCAAAGCAACTGATGTGTTGTTTTTTATATCCTTTATGTTGTCAGACAGGTTCTATTAAAGCAATTTCTTTATTCCACAGGTTAGAATGTAATCTAGCCTCCGTGGGGCGAGTGAAACAGAACTAAGAAATAGGGCTAATCATAAAATAATAGAGCTATAGCTTATTGATGACTTAATAAATGGGGGTAAATATTTTTTTACACAGGGCCAGGTTGTCATTGGACAAATATTTTCCTGTAATAAAAAACTCCTCATTTTGAGGTTATAGTTTTTATTTTTGCGCTCAGGTTTTGCTTAGATTTGCTAGAGTTTGTGTCAATATTAATTTGGTGGTTGGAAATGTGCAAGTGGGCAAATATGTTTTCACAGCAATTGATCTTTTTTCTTTCCACTTTGGAATTATGCTCTACTTTGTGTTTGTCTGACACATAAACTTAATAAAGCACACACTTTTCTGTGGTTGTAAAAGAGAAAATCTGCAACGGTTTAAGGGGTATGAATCCATGGGAAGCCCCAAGCTTTTAAGGGGCTTTACTTTACACCATCATACAAGGAGGAAAAACACACACGCTTCATATAACAATCCAGCTTTTCCCACGTACTTCTTGCTTTTGGAGGATGGAAAAGTGAAATAAGTCCTTGATATAGTGGTAAAAAGCATATAGTGCTTCTTTATAAATAAAAGATAAAAAGTTAAATAAAAAACATATATCCCTCAGGAGTTCAGTGCTTCTGCAACTTCATGTGCATTTGCTTTTCATGGTTGCCTTCTTGATTTCAGGCACTCAGAGGAAATCAAATGAAAAAGAAAAACAGATCTAAACGTTCGGAGACTGGAACATATTCCACGCACCTTGGAAGTTCGTCTTGCTATTTAAGCAGCAGCAGTTCGGATGTTGTTGTTTTTTCCTCTTCCAGTCTTCGGAGTGGCTGTATCCCACAAATTTCCCTTTAGCCCTGTCATTGTTGTGCATCCTTAACACAACACACTGAGTCTTTTACTCACCATTACCCTCTGCCCTCGGTGACTGACAGGTCAGTGATGACTGTCACATCAAATTAACGCTGCTGACCACTGACAATTTCAGCCACAACTGGGGCTGTCAGGGAAATCCATCCTATTCAAGCTAAACACAGTAGCAATATCTAGATGTCAGAAGAGATAGGTCAGGTCCCCTGAAACCTCCAAGGCAAGCTCCCAGCGCTTATGTTAAACAGCCTGTCACTATGTTAGTGACTAACAGGAACAACTGTAGGACTGGCATCAAAAGGGGGTTATATGTGCATTAGTTAGACATGATAATGAGAGACTGGAGAAGCATTAAAATGAAACTGATGGTAATTTGCTTTTCTTATTCATCTCGCTAAACTTTGGTTGCCTTTTTTTCTGTTGAGTTGCTGAACCATCTTTCCAGCAACATTAAAACAGCTTGGTAGTTATTTGGTCCTTTTGGTGCAAAAGTTAGATTGGTATGACCAAACCTGTGAAACAATTAAATCCTACCATGAACAAATGTGCCTTTGCATTGCCTGGACTGCTCAAACCCACAGTAGTATCAACAAACTTCTTTAAACCCTTTTGTTTTCACTAGCTTCCATTTCAAGCCGAGCTTGTCACTCCACTACTTAAAGCCCCAGTTTTGGTTTTCTTACACACAGACAACTCCTCCTAAAGATTTCGACTTAAATCTTCACTATAAATACTTTTTTTCCTGGGTCATTGTTGATTAAAAGTTAACTAAAGATTTAGGGTGGAACAAAGGCCTGCGACCAGGCCTGAAAATCTGATTTCTTGCCATAAAACATGATTTGTGGTGTCTTACAAGTACCAGATTGACTCCTCTAAACTTTCTGGCTGTCATCAGAATGCTGCTCATCCCTTTTATATGATAATTTGCTGACATCACTTTGGCCACGCCCACTTGGAGCAAAAAGGCTTTTGCGGTGAAAGTTTTTCTTTCACACTCTATCATATAATCTTCCAAATATTTCTGTTCATCGATAGCAGATGTTGAGGTCACGTTATGTCCCTGTTAAAGCCAGAATAAAAGTGTTAATTCTCCTTCTCATATATAAAGCCCTTAATAATCAAGCTCCATCATATATCAGAGCTCTGATTACTCCGTATGTTCCTAACAGAGCACTTCGCTCTCAGACTGCAGGTCTGCTGGTGATTCCTAGAGTCTCTAAAAGTAGAATGGGAGGCAGATCCTTTAGCTATCAGGCTCCTCTCCTGTGGAACCAGCTCCCAGTTTTGGTCTGTGACACAGACACCTTGTCTACTTTTAAGATTAGGCTTAAAACTTTCCTTTTTGACAAAAAAAGGAAAGTCAGGTTTGTTAGAGTGGCTTAGGTTACCCTGAGCTATCTCTGTAGTTATGCTGCTATAGGTTTAGGCTGCTGGAGGACATCACAATCTATTTCTCTCACTCTGCTGAGTTCTCCTACTGTTCACCAATTTTGCATTAATTGATGTTATTTCAACTTTTAACTTAAGTTCTCTGTTTTTTTCTCTTTATAGTAGCTGCATATGGCCTGGGGTTCTGTTTAGTTGTGATAATATCCTGGGGGGTAGATAGGCTGAGCTACTGCTTTCAACAACTTCATCCTATAGCTGGTCCAGTTGACCCTGTCTCTAATTGAATCGAATTGAGCATCAAGGCCTGCAGTGTGAACGTAGCCTCAGAGACTAACCCTGTTGCTCCCCTAGATAGAGCAACTGACTGAGATTTTAATGCAACTAACTGTATGTGCTCCCTTTCATCCTCTTGACCGGAAAACTGTCTCAGAGCCTATCTGCTTTGAGCTAGTCTGCCATTACCCTCTCTAACAGAAAGTTATTCTGGATCAGTGCTTCTGTGTTCTTTTTGTATGTCTCTGCTCCCAAATGGCAATGTTGAATGTTGCTCAACGTCAGCCTGATTTTTAACAAACCTTGACTAAATTTCACTTCCAAAGATTGAACCTGTTTTGTTCAGTTGCATCAACACGTCTCATGCACCTCATTGTGTACTTCAGCAAGATGATTCCAATTTGGGACAAACTTGCCAATTGAAATGAGTAAATTCCAGATCCTGGGTTTGAATTCCTGTAATGGACTAGTGGCCTATTGAAGTTGTACCCTACGTCTTTTCTACTAAGGCCTTACCCTTACCGTTGGAGATACTGTATGTATCTCCAACGGTAAGGGTAAGGCCCCGTTTGCGTATCTGGCAAAATAGCAAATTGGGTTGTTTTTACACCAAGTAGTTTTTGGGGCTGTTTGATTTGCCAAGGGTGCACACTGTATGTTGGCATTGGTATTCAAAAATGCATGTGTTTTCTCAGGGCTGTGAGTGTGCTGTGATCTAATTGCAGGGACTAATCCTCAAAACGCAGAACCTTTTTGTGATCCCCCTACCCTGCAAATCCTCCGGATGTCTTTTTGTGTACACCAGTACTCAGTCTTTGTCCAGTCACAAAATCCTATGTGGATCCATGTGACTTTTGCTGGATTCTCTCTAAAGGGGCAGGGAGATCCTTACTTAAATTAAAACGCTGGGAAAACATGTCTTCTCAATGTGCTAATCAGGGTTAGAATCGGGCAGAGTATATTTCAAACCAAGATGATATAATTTAAGAATTTAAGAGATCGTGTCATACTCAAAGAAAAACTGATGTCATTCAAACATGCAGCATTAGATATGCCACTCTGATGTTGACATGCATAATGTGAGCAATCAGTGAGTTGCGGTCAAACGTCTGCTCGTGTGGACTACACTGCAGGCAAACAGGTGAAGATTGCCTCTCTTCATACGCCAGGAGGAGCGAGACAGACGCAGGTTATCTTGTTTTCTTGGCAGCAAATTGCAGCTTTCCGAACACGACCTTAATAAAATGACACAATCAGGCACCAGGCCACAAGCTCAAGCACAAACAGGTAATTTCATCATGACAACAAAATGTAAGTGAGCAGAAGAGAAAAACACATTTGTTTTAGAAGTGGTTGGGAACAGAAAGAGCGCTATTCTGTTTAATAGATTTCTTTCTTTCAAGTGTTGTATCAAGGTGACCCAAAGCTTTCTTCTTGTTATTTTAAATCTACATGTTTCATCGTTTATTTTATCAAACCATTTTACAGAATTCTAACAAGGTCAATGCCAAAGTTCAAACTCTACTTCAAAGAAGCTCCCAAAGTCATTTTAGTAATGCTTGAAAATTTATTGAAAAAAAACCCACACATTTTTAGAGATATGCTGTTTTTTCCATTCAGAAAAACTGAACAGTATCACTCTTAGAAGTTTGAATGAGTAAACACACATAATGAACATGTTAGAATGTAATAAATAAATTCTAAGTTGTGTGTCTTTAGTCCTTGAGGTCTTTATGTGTGAGCCTTTTTTTTTTTTTAGAAAGATCAAAGAAAGGAAGATTCAGAGAAGATCTCATGTTCCTGTTCTCATTTACAGAAACATGCCAAAGCCAGTCACATGTCAAATCTCAGTTCAGATGCAGCATCTGTCAAATTTAAATTTGTTCCTTTTTTTGTTCAAATAATATGACATGTCTAATATGTCTTTTAATAGAGCTCAATATCTTCCTCGGTTTCTTAATCAGAATGAAAAAAGCTCGCCTTGACAACAGAACTGATTAGCTTTGGGAATTTAAAGAAGCTGTCAAAGAATATGCCAAGATTTCTGACAGAAGAATGATTGTATGACAGAAAGGGCTCAAGAATAGTGTTGGAAACATCTGATCTCCAAAATACCATAAACTCTGTTTTATTGTTGCTCAGCTGGAGGAAGTTTGAGGTCATCCAGGCTTTTGTTAGGAAGACAGTCCAATAACCCCTTGAAAGACTAGTTTATTTTTGTGAATGAGCAAAGAGATTCAAATGTCATCAGCAAAACAGTGGAAAGATCTTCAAAGAATATACCTTAGGGTTATCAGATATAAAGAAAATAAAAACATCCCTAGGATGGATCCTTGAGGGACTCCACAAATGAGAAGTGTGGCAGCTGAGAAATAAGTACCTATCTGGACTGAGAAGCTCTGGTTCATTAAATAAGACTTAAACCACTGTAGAGCAGTTCCCCTAATACCCATGTATGCTCAAGCCTTCATGAAAGAATACTTTGATCTATATTCAACCCGGCAAATAGATCTAAAAGCATCAAAGAAACAGGGATTTCCAAATCAACAGCTATATTTTGATCATAAGAAAGCCTTTAAAAGAGCAGTTTCAGTGCTGTGATAGCTAGACCGAACATCTCCATGCATACAGCTATCTTCTGAAAAAGATTTGCAGCTGGAGAAGAAAATCAGAAATCAGAAATCTTGGAGGAAAAAAAAGCCTGCTTGGAAATAGGTCTGAAGTCTGACAGGACAGAAGGGTGGAAATGTTTTTCTTGATAAGTGGCTGCACCACAGCATGTTTAGAGAAACCTGGGACACGGCCTGAATTGTGGGAAGTGTTTATCATAACAAATTAAATAACCCAACAGAGTGAAAACCCCCCTAAATAAACGAGAGGGAATGATGTCTAGAGTTTATTTGCTGCATATGTTTCACAACATCAGTTAAAACTAATCAAAAGTACGGGCTCAAACTGGTCAAAAGCAACAGAGTGCAATTGATAGGTAAGACCCCCCCCCCCCCCCCCCCAAAAAATGAAGGGATCACTACCACAACAAGTTCTTTTGACATGAGCCTTTAATCTGATATTGTTACCTAGAAATGCTGTAGAAACCTTCACAAAGTTAAAAAGGAGCTGCAGAGGCAGAGAAATTGGGATGAATTAAAACATAGTTTTACTGAATCTTGATATTTTTGTAAGCAGCCTTTTAAGCTTCGGGACACATGACGTTTGTCTGTTTTACCGTTGTCTCTCAGCTTGTCTGTATTTACGCCTGAGTCCAGGAGTGGATTCATTTAGCCAGGATTCATGTGGGGGTTTATTTGTTTGGCTCTTAAATGGAGCTGTGGTATCCAAGATTTCAGTACAGCTGAAATTAAATAGGGAGAAATAATCCTCAATGTTACCAACAGCATTCAAAACAGAAAACATACTTTCAGTAAAGGTGGTGGAAAACTGTAGAAGAGTTTATTCGATGGGTATTAATCATATTATAATATTTCACTTCCTTTTTAAATCTTTCTCCTATTAACTTTTAAGGGCAAATTTCATGTCTAGACTCAGTCCTTTCCCATCCTATTTAGGGCCGATCAACCTGTTTTATGTTTCCTATATCATGAAGTAGCGAATATGAAAAACTATAACGTGCCTGTACTTTTTAAATTTTACTTTATTTTATCTATCTGACGTAGTTACAATTAAGGAAAAATCCTGAAGTTAGCTACTGTCGTATCAAGTTAAACACATGTCTGATACAATCTAACAGTATAATCACTAAAATTCCTCTTCGCCTGTTAGGCCAGCTAGAGATCATTGTATAAGGAAGATCAAAATATGCATTTCTATCGTTACATTTGCTTTTCAAACTCACAAGACTAATTTATCTAAAATTTGCATCATCCACTAGAGGGCGACAAAGTAATATACTGGACAATATTTGAAACCGCGATTAAAAGATAATCAAATTGAGCAAACCAATGCCTTGAAAATGGACACCACAAGATGATATAATACATGCACATACATATATCTATGCAAAACATGCTCATAGATGATGCACTTAAAGAAATAGATAATGAAATGAGCTGTTTTGCTTTTGCAGATGTGGGGGTTGAGAGGAAGCGTGGTAGGAACATTAAATTCATCATTAAAAGGAACAGGATGCAGTCTCTAAATTAAGCAATGGTCTTATAAATGGAGTTTTAAGTTTGCTGCTGAAAAAACAAAAGTATTGCCTTTTGCAGCAAAAAAATAAATCAAGAAATAAAACTGAAGTTACATAACCAGGAACTTCAGAGTGAAACAAAAAGTACGTTCAAAAGGCAATGGTTTGATGAAAAAGATGAAAAGATCATTGATAAATGGTTAAAAATTACTGTAATGAAGTATTTAGTTGTGTGTGAATGGGGGACAGGCAGACAGTTTTTAAAATTAATTTACATAAGCCTCATTGGAGGTGCAATTGGTTAAGGTTGTATGTTTAGGGATCAGCTTCTGTCCCAGTTCTCAGGAAACCGAATGTCATTCAATATTGGGCTTTGAGGTTGATTGCAGGTGTTATCCAAAAAAAAAACTCCAACTTCAGCCTCAGCAGTGAGTGAAATAGCATTAAGAAGGATTCAACTGTCATTAAACTATTGGGTTAAACACAGTCAAAAACCACCCCACACAGGCAACTTTACAATCCTGCTGGGAGAAGGAAAGAGCAGTCAATAAAACATGTGGTTAGTGTTGTGGGAAATGATGAATGAATGATAACTGATTCCCAGATCTGCGATGGACTGGCGACCTGTCCAGGGTGTACCCCGCCTCTCGCCCATTGACAGTTGGAGATAGGCACCAGCACCCCTTGCGACCCCACAAGGGATAGACGTGTTGGAAGATGGATGGATGGATGATTCCCAGATACTTACTGAATAAAAAGAAAATGGTGATTCCATCAAGTTCCAGCACTTTATTGAGAACCAGAGCAGAGAAAAAGTAATCACACCTCTTGCTAGTCTGCAGCCTGCTTCCCTTGTCTGTTCTATCTACTTCTCACACTGTGCTAATATCGGCTGACCAGAGCAGACGTAACAAAAACATCTCAAACCCAAACATTTACAGTGTCGCGCAGAAAACACACAATCTTTGACCTTCGTTAACCAGGATAGAGTGAAACCGTACTCTCCCAGAGCACAGCTGCTCACATGTTTTAGAGAAGATAGGTCAGAGGTGGTTTTAATACCTCAAGTTTTAAAAATCCCATTAACATTCCACTGTTGATTGCAACGATAACGTATTATCTATGTAATCAATCTTCACTCATCTTTTGTGGCAAAAAGGATGGATTGCAATATTAGTTGATGCTCCATCTCCCCGTCTTCTCCATGGCTTTTCTGTCTATTCCATATCTAGTGAAGGGCAGTTTGTAAAACTCATTCCCAGTTCTTTTCTCCGTAGGGGACTGCTCCCTCCAACGAGTTCTCTGCAGAGACAGAGAAGTATCTCCAAGTATCTTTGCCAAATCAATGATGTCACATTGTCTAATTAAAACATTGTCCATCTTTCCCATCCACAGGGTCGGTTACATTAGTCCAAACAAAATTAAAATAAAACTATTTAAAACAATCCCTTTTAAAGGTACAGTAGTTCTTTCATTTACTTGTGTGGTTGACAAACATTGAAAAGAATGAGGTTTAGTGGTGAAACCCATAAACCTGTCATTTTACCCATGTATTAGGTTATTTTAAACAGACTGGGTTAAAACGCTTCAAGAACCAAATGCGCTCCTTACAATAAGCAAATTTATCCCCTCTATTATTATCCTCAGTACTTTTGCAAATCGGTGTTATTTTGAGTCAATCAAGTCTCCCCTTTTGTGTTTTATTTGATTGGACTGGATTTTTAAGATATAAGTTGTTCTGGTTCGGCCTGGTTTAAAACTTTATCTGAATCTTTCAGATGCTCTGCCAGACGACCTTAGAAAATGTATGAATGCCGTAGCCTGGGGTAAAGTCAGGTAAGGAGTTTACTCCCCAGTCAGTCCCCTTCTGTTATTTAACCTGTTTACTAATAACTTGAAATCATCTCTGTACTTATCATTTAAAATGTAATTCACAATTCTCATAGACCTTACTTATTACTAAATGTGTCATTTTAAATAGCTTTGCTGATTTTACTTTTTAATGTTAGTGTGCTGAAAAAAGATGTTCTCACCGTCTCAGAAAAGAAGGTTGGTTCAGATCTCGCGCCGTCGTTCCAGAAACTCCCCAGACCAGAAGTCCTCCTCTCGTCCCTTTAAGCTGTGGGGGCATCGGAGGCTGGAAGACTTGCTTCCCGGGCCGGCCAAGCCACTCCTGTCCTGGATCTCTTCTGGGTCCCGTCAGTCGGAGAATCTGGCCTAGTTCGCCTAATGTTATGGGAGATAAATGATAACTGATTCCCAGATACTTTTTGAATAAAAGGAAACGTTGGTTCCAAGTTTCAGCGCTTTATTGAGAACCAGAGCAGAGACAAAGTAATCACACCCCTGGCTAGGCCGCCGCCTGCCACCCTTGTCTGCTCACATCTCTGCTCTCCTGCGAATCTGTCTATCTCCTTCTCACACTGTGCTAATATCGGCTGACCATAGCAGACGTAACAAAAACATCTCAAACCCAAACATTTACAGTATCACGCAGAAAACACGCAAACTTTGACCTTCATTAACCAGGATAGAGTGTAGCCATGTTCTCCCAGAATAAAGCATGTTTTAGATAAGATAGGTCAGAGGTGATTTTAATCCCTCAAGTTTGAATAATTCCATTAAATTCCCCTCTTTTGGTTGCAACGATAACAGTTGGAAAGTCATACAGAAAGCAACAGAGTTAGAAACAAATTATTTGGTTATCAGTCCCATTGTGTCATTACCGAAAATACCAGCCCACATTTTAACTGAAGCTATTGTGGATTTCACCATATTAGACAGACAGAATAGAGATAAAACTTTAGTTTGTTGTACAGTAACAGTACATGATTATAAAGAGCAATTTTATGACAACATTAAAATTTACACAGATGCATCATAGAGTCCACCAGGTCATAGAGGAGTAGTATTATTGAAAATTGCAATAGGGCGGAAACTAATTGAGGGACTATTTTGTCTACACTGCAGAGATGATTGCCTTGCTAACTTTTAGTAGAATGGATTGAGGAGACAAACCATTAAGAGTTGTTATCTGTTCAAATTCAAGTTTATCATTAGTCAGTTTACAAAGAAACCATTCAAAAAGCTGCCCGGATATTCAATTAGACATCCAGCAAACATATCGAATTTAGGGTTAGCAGCTGCTTCCTTGGGTACCTGCGCATGGGTGAAAGAAAATTCAGTGGCTGGTACGAAGGCCAAATAATCCAGTTTGGGTGGCAATATACGAGTTACATGCAGTAAGTAAGAGATTAAAAGCATTATTATAGGAAAAGAAAAAAATAGAAGAAAAAAAACAGTGGGACGTGGATATAAAAGGAAGAAGGTTCCACATAATTCAGAGGAAGGTTGGAGAAGTCAGAAGAACTGTTACTCCTGTATAACAGGATGCAGGAAATGTTAATAACTAAACTACGGCCAGGACAACCAGGACAGCACTACACATAATGGGAAAACATGTAAAAGAAACGTGATATGAATTATGTGAGGAAACAATAGGACAAGTACTGTAGAACTTTAAGAAATGTCACAGGACAGAACATTATCTTAAAGGGAAAAAGAACCTTACAATCTTCTAAATCTCCTAAGGAAAAAATATTTTTTATGTAAACTATAAGATCACTTGATGGTAACTGGGTTAATAGAAATAATATAGTTTGGTTTTTAGCACGCTTCCTGATTCACACTACTGGTCGGCTGGTGGCGGAAATCAACAAATTGTTGCTTGTCAACTACCATTAAAAGCTAAGAAGAACGCACCATGACGCAAGGAAAGTTGGGTGGGAAAGGAGAGAACAGGTGTAGCGTTGGATAGCCTGATAAATCACTACAGTTAATCAGGAACCATTCAACTTGTTGTAGTTTGTGTCAGGATGATGACACTGTGGAGCACATAGGTGTGTGAGGTATGAGGATAAAGCATTGAACAAGCAGTCACAACCATAGACATTATATTATGTCTATGGTCACAACACCACCAGCAGAGGTCATTCAAATCATATAGACATCATGTACGTATATGATGTCTATGATTCAAATGAGTCTGAGGGAGGCGGTAATGCGACAAATTCAGTGCAATTCGCCGTAAAACACCAAAGAAGAAGAAGCACCTATAACCAATGGGGGGCGACGTACCAGCAGTTTGTGACCTGAACGAGTCTGTCAGATGGAACCAATTTCCATTGAACACCTTGTGAGACAGCGGAAGGTACGCTCACACGTATTCCCCATACTCCTGTAAGTATTTAAGTTGCACGAGTCGGTGCAATATTCTGGTTTGTTGAGTTGGTCAAATGTAGTCTAGATGTAATATCACGTGGTTAATTGGCATGTCAAGACACGTTCTTCAATACGTGAGTCTGTTAGCTAACAAGCAAATTGTTTCACTTTGAGATATGGCACTATTTTTTTGCTGTTTAAAACACACACCATTATCAACGCGACATGTATACCATTTGCTCGATAATGGATGAAAAGGTTATATTTGAACGTAAACGTTTACAGAGCGAGGCACTTTGGCGCCTTCTTGTCGGGCTAAGCTAGTATTGGACTTTCCGGCCACGTTCGCCCAACGTCAAACGTAACGAAAGAAGATTGGCCGCAAATATTCAGCGAGCGTCGAGCAGACTATGCCTGTAGTCCACATGAACGGTCAGCAAGCGTTGGCAGACAACGTTCGCCATATATATATATATATATATATATATATATATATATATATTAGTATTTCCTTTTGACCGTCGTAGGTAACGTGCCAAAATGGGATGGTCCGGCGTAGACTTGATTCGGGCGCGCGCATGAGGAGCGTGCCGCAGCTCAACCAGCCCATAGACATTATATAGGTAGACACCCCATGGACTGGCGCTGCCTATGGGGCATTCCTCAAATGACGTCAAATTACTAAATTTAGAACAGGCAGTGCGCCAGTGCCATCCTGTGGTCGGACAAGCTGTGTAGAGTGGTGAAGCAGATGGCTCCGTCCGAATATTGCATCAGCAAAGATAATGGTAACAATGAAACACGGCTGCTTCATCCCCTTTCCTAAACCCCGAAAGAATGCCGAGAAATGCCAGCGTGTAAGCAGAAGGGCTTTACAGGTCGAGACGTGACCAAAACCATATGTGTTCGCCACATTTCATTGGCGGTAATGGACCAACAGCAAAATATCCAGACCCAATACCAGCGACTGCAACATCTGCTCAGGTATGTGTGTTTTGTTTTTTCTCAACAGAAAGAAACCCCCAAAAAAAACAAGAGACAAAACACACTTCCCTGCTCCTCACAACTGTAAGCATGTCCCACACTGCAACACAGGATATTCAGACTACATCTAACTGACTAGGCCATTGGCGCTTATATATGTGTACATATTTTTAATGAAAGTACCAGGAGTATATGTCCTTATTTGCTGTTGTTTCTTAAAGGAGAAGTCCGGTCAACGAGGAAAAATCAGGGGATCATTAGCTATACCTAAAGTGCAGCAGGGAGAGCGAATCCAGTCCGCTCTCTCATTTCCAACCATCTACACGTGAAATTACAGATGTTGTATTTTTGTTAGCGGAGAAAAAGAAGTGGGTCGTTACATTATCGTTCAGTTAATGGGTTAAAACTGTAGATTTAACACATTGGCAAAGGGTTGTTTGAACAGATCGAGGACATTTGGCTAATGGATCATCACGTCTGGGCGCGGTGGGTAGCGCTGTTGCCTTGCAGCAAGAAGCTCCTGGGTTCAACTCCTACCCTGGGTCTTTCTGCATGGAGTTTGCATGTACTGCCTGTGCATGTGTGGGTTCTCTCCGGGTACTCCGGCTTCCTCCCAAAGTCCAAAAACATTACTGTTAGGTTAATTGGCCTCTCTAAATTCTCCTTAGGTGTGAGTGTGTGCGTGAATGGTTGTTTGTCCTGTTTGTCTCTGTGTCTCTGCGTACCCCGCCTCTTGCCCATTGACAGCTGGAGATAGGCACCAGCACCCCTCGTGACCCCCAATAGGGATACCCCCCCCCCGCCAACAGAGAGACTTTTGGTGATTTGCGGTAGTCAAAGCAGAAGGTCGTACAAGGTCTTGTACGACATCTGAAAATGACCATAGAACGTGCTGCATTGAGCGTTAATGCTTATAATAATCGAGTTTAAATGTGATCATCATCCTCATATCAGGCAATATTCTCAGTATACTGAAGTAATCAGGGCACCATGTGAAATAAACAAACATTTATCAGCAATTCTCTTTAATGAACGCCCCATGTTCCCCCATCAGAACAGACTCCACTGATGTCTTCATGGCCAACGCTGAAACATTTACCAAGGCAGGTAAAAATAAGTTGCAACTATGAGCGTGCTCTCTCCTGATGGAAGTGGGAGTTTACCTGGGTGTGAATGCAGGTAACTCTGAGCTGAAGGTAAAGGAGCGACAACTCAGCTTAGGAGAAACATCAAAGACAGCTGCACACTTGGTTGTACCGTGCACCGCGCTGACTCTCCACACACATTTTAAACTTCAAGTTGAGCGCACTTATTGGCAATTCCTTGTAACAAACTCCTACATTTCCCTCAGCAGACATCCACTGCACACCTGTCAGTCCGTGGTGCAGAGAGGCTGCAGGAGCTTGCCAGTCACAGCAGCCTTGAAGACTTCTTCCCGGCAAGCAGTTTATAGTGACGTCACGTACGCGCTCGTTAAATTAGGCTGTGCACGTAGCTGTCCGCGGACTCACGTCCGTCTTATGTGGCAGCCTAAAGACAGAAATACCTCAGGATGCGATCTGGCGCTATTTTGAAAGGGTCATTTTAATGAAATTAACCATGAACACGCACAGGCGTATAATAATTTACTGCATGCCCTGACCTTGGGGGGCCAGGCTCCCCCCTTGTTGAATGGTGGTGGAAACACTGCATTTAGAAGTGGAAACGGCAAAATTCGAAATAACTTACTCATTTTCGCAAAAGTTTTTTTTGCCTGTTTGAGGTGGTTTTTGAATTTTGCAAAAGAGTTCATGCGCAAAACCGGAGAAATGTTGAAACTAGGGCTGTCAATTTTAACGCGTTATTAATGCGTTAAATTTGTTAGACCATAACGCCGACATTTTTTGACGCGCGTTAATCGTGTGAATGTTTTTTCCCTGCAGCACTCCCGGACTGTTTTTTTTTTTTTTTTTTTTTTTGCGCCGTGTTACCCTCGGCGTCGTGTTACCCTCGGCGTCATGTTACCCTCGGCGCCGTGTTACCCTCGGCGCTTTCCGTAGTTCCAAGAATGCTAGAGGCTGTAGCAAAACAGACCCGCGCTCACTGTTGCCAAGTCCGCTTATTTCATGCGACATTGGGCTTCTTTTTTCTAAAGTCGCTTGTAAATTTCATGAGTTGCGGGTTGCAGTTTTTTGGGCTCGTTTCTGAAAGCGAGTCACTTATTTGGGCTCTAAAATAAGCGGCGCTGCCGCACTACAGACACAGTGAGTATAAGCAGCTGAAATATCCCTCCACCTCATTACGCGCTGGACTGCATCCTGACATAGGAGCCAAGGGAGTAAAGGCAGAGAGAGCAACTCTGCCCGTATTCTCTGCAGTTGACGGTTGCAATGAGTTTTTACATGCTGGTAACATTGCAGAATCCCAAACCATAAACCATACTTTAATGCTTATTAATTTGTTGTCTCTGTATTTGACAAACTAAGGCTGAATCACGTTGCCAAATGAAGTACCTGGAGTTACAGCGTCAGCACATGAAGCTGTGCTAAACAGTCTCTTTCAAGGGTGTTAAGCTCCTGCCCAGTTGCAAGCAAAGTGTAAGACTCTGGAATGACCTGGAAAAGTTAAACTCTTTTCCAGGCTTTAAACTGTATGAATGTGGATATAAACAGCAAGCAAAAATATACAAAGAAATTATTGTTGTTGGTATGAAAGCTCAGGAGTAGATGTGTGACAGAGTGGAAAAAATGAATAAAACTTGTGACTTTATTAAAATGTAAAATTAGCATTACTTTATATGTAAATGCTTAGTACCATGTCTGTCTTTGTTTAAGAGACAAATAAATATTCCAGAATGAAATATTTATTTACACATTTGTTTACACATTGTGTAAACATCAGGGCGTTATGATTAGTGATTTAGCTCATTATTGGCCAGAGTTTAACATTTTATGGCACCAGGATGTTTTCATTCCAATTCTGAAAATGCTTGAAAATGAAAAATACAAATATTTTTCGTACAAGCATTTTTTTTACGTGTCATTTATTGCAAAATTGCATATTAAAATGCCCAAATAGGCTTTTACACTTTTAGAAATAAAAAGATAAAATATGCGATTAATCTCGAGTTAACTATTGAAATTATGCAATTAATCACGATTAAAATTTTTAATCGCTTGACATCACTAGTTGAAACACATTTGCTGAAGAAATTCTGACGCAGCGAGCACTCGCCTCACATGACCGATCAAAAAACTTTCATCCCTTCCATTATTCATTCACCCCTGGCCTTTTGACGTATCTGGACATGTTTGAGTTGAACTTTTTTCTAAAAGGTAGTGGTTGCATGCTTTAATTTCTCACCTTACCTGACCACAGAATCCTGCCTGTTGACTAAATGGATCAAAAGCAGCCCTCTGGCCTCAGTGATAAGACGGGCTTCCAGATGTTGGGTCGCGGAAGAGGACTGCTGCCCGAGGGTGCAGGGCGTAGTAGAGGGCTCCTGATGCCTACAGAAGGGCCGGGGTTGGGGAGAGCCAGGGGTTTCCTCCCTCCTGATGACTTCCCTCCTGGACGAGCAGTATTGCCGCTTCCTGTTGAGCCTAAAGTTGCACCAGGCAGAGGGCTGTTGGCTCAGCCTGATGGAGTTGGCCGAGGCAGGGGCCTTCTGCCCCCAGTAGCTGAACCAAAGGTTGGGGTGAGCAGAGGTGCCGTCCTGCCTGGACAGAAGCATCCTACAGAAACCAGACACCCCTCCTCAACAGAAGACACGCCTGCTTCACTGGGAGAAGAGGTAGGGACATTTCTGAATTCATTTTTTTTTTTTCTATCGGATTTGCTTTAATAGTCATTAAGGTTTGCATCCTCTCACAGGTTTCCATGCCAACCTATGATCAAGGATCATCACTGGTGTCAATGTTTAGAGGAATGGGTGTGACTTCTTGGGGAAGAGGAACTCCAGCAGTGGGTCAGTATTATGACTCTGAAAACAGCTACTTTACTACAAAAAAGACCGATTAGGTTTATTTTCTTGGCTTTCAGATTCAGCCTCTTTAACACAAGTTAGGTTTTTAGATTTTAAGCTTTTGTATTTGTTTTCCATACCTAATAGCTGACATAGATGATGCTAAGATGCCTGCATGACTGAAAGTTCTTAGGAATGGAAATGTTCATCTGACCCTGGCCAGTTTAAGAGAGTTGCCATAAGTATAGAAGTACTTTATTTATTATTAAGTTTAAAAAGGCTTCTGCACATACCTTTAAGAATTAACACTTTTGCAGGAAGAGGAGCATCTGGAGATGTGGGAGAGGCAAAAGTGCTAGATGCCCCTGTAGAGACCAGCTGCTTCTCACAGGGTACTGCTCACCATGGAGACATGATGTCGAGGGACAGCAGGTATTTTTCTCATTTCTGTGTCATGTTTAAGATCTTAGTATAAAAATGGTGAAGATCCAAGAGAGAGAGAATGGGAGTAATAATGACGGTGTTCATTATTCCTGCCACACGGTTAATCGTAGTCAGCATGATGGTTAAGAGTTGACCCAAAACGTGTTTAATTTTCCAGTTTTCTATGATATGTTTGGTTATTTGTACTTATACATGCAAACATTCATTTCATTCGCCAACCTAAAAATAAACCAGTGAGCTGTTCAGTGAATGCAATACAGGGAATTAAAATGAGATCTGGAGGCAAATGTTTGAGGAAATCTGAGGGACACCAACTTTTGAGATCTGCAGATATGAGGATGCGGATTTTAAATGTCATTTTCTTGGCATCTTCTGATTCTTGTTGGTCAGGAGTATGTTTTGGTAATGTCCTGCCAAAATCACTTTCTTCATTGCTCCATGAATATAAAGAATATGCTGGTCATTATGAGCTAAAATCTGCTTTACCCTTGTCACCATAAAGCATATTTTGAGTCGAGGCTGCTGTGGTAAATGATTTTTATGCTTTCTCCAGTGTGTCCTCTCACATGATAGGGGGACTGGGAAGGGCAGCTCTCCCACAACTTGGAGTGGGAAGAGGGCGAGCTTTGCTTTCTTCTTTACCTCCCGGTCAAATTAAGTCAGTTTCTCCACCATCTGATCCCCAAACGGCACTGCAGTCTCAGTCTCGTGTAGCAGGTATTGAAAGTAAAGCAATTGACACTTTAAATTCTCGCTTATCTGTCACCTGGATAAATTGACTATCAAATGTTCTAAAATTATAGTTATTTTTATGAAAACACAGTACTTTCCCTGTAAAATGTGATTGCAGCAGTTTTACTTTCCAAAAAACCCTAATTCTCCTGGTTGTGCCATTTGTTCTAACAACTGCAGACTTGCCTGTGCCTTTACGGAGCCCACAACCAAAGAAGGAGCTGACGATGGAGGCAGCACGGTAAGTATTCGTCTGTTGCGTGCTTCTACATCACAGCTATGGCACTCCCAGCCGAGACATTGTCAGCTGGTAGTCACTTTTCGTGCTCTGGTTCATCTTATTTGGAGGTGGTTGTTTCATTCCTTCATAATCATCATCATTTACAGTGTTTTGCAAAATAGTAGTTTAATACACCTACATCATAGAGTAAAGATGGTCATTTGAGTAATAGTCCTTTCCCCCAGAGTTTAATTCATAAAATAAATGTACATTTTACTATGTAAGATTATTTTTGTGAATTAAGGGGATTTATTTTGTGTATTCTCTGCTTAGGGAACCGCTTAATAAAGCTGGGACAAAAGGAGCTCCCATAACTATTGGGTCAAACTACATCATAGTTTCATGCAAGAATGAAGCTGTGTATCAGTATCATGTCACATTCACGTAAGTACAAGAATTCATGGCATCACCCTTCATCCTTGGTCATGCAGCTAAATATGATGAAACCAAACCTTTTATTTCAGGCATTGTTTCTGTAATATAAGAATGTATATATTAGTAGCTGCTAGCAGGAAGTTTTTCTGTGTTATTCTCAAATGTCTTCCTTTTTTTTTTTTTTTCCAGTCCGAATGTTGAATCTATGGGAATGCGCTTTGGCATGATGAAAGATCATCGTTCCACCACAGGAGAAGTGGTGGCTTTTGATGGCTCCATTCTCTACCTGCCAGTTAAAATGAAAGACGTAAGTTGTCATTCATAGCATTCGTTTCGATGTCTCACTGGGATACGCACCTTGCCGTATTCCTCAGAAGCATTTATCTCATTACGCCAATCCTGATTGGCTGGTGATCGCGACGCCTGCGTCACCACTCCTATAAATGGCTTGCGCTACGACGCAGCGTCATTCTCTCGCTTCGAGGCATATCGGTCCACAGGTTGGGGAGTTTTAAGCTAACTCTCCGACGTCGGGTGCTAGCTGCTACTGCTTCAGCCTTCACCGTAGTCCAGGGGTTAAAGTTCTCCGTCGCTGCGACGGATTTCCGTCATTTGGAAAATGAGCGCAAATTGTTCCGTCTAGCTTTTTTTTTTTTGTGGTTTTAACCTGAAGTTGCTCTCAACCAATGAAACCTGGCAGAGCCGGGACATTAGCCAATCATAAAGGGAGTAGGGCAGGTCTTTGCGAAGCGGACGTCTGTCAGACTGAGCTTCATCAGTGTTCAATCATAACTTTTGGAAGAGCATATCAAACTGACCACAGATGACATAAATGAAAGTAGCGGTGGTCAAAGGTTTCTTTGGATTTATGTGAACCAGCAGGTCATAAAGTTCAGCGGATTGAACAGCTGACAACAACTTCCCTCGGTAAAGCGTGTCTGTCGCTGCTCTAGCTGTTAATTAATGAGTTATTTCCGCCTGTGGCCATGTCACCTGTCAGCGTTTATTCCCCCGCTTCCAGTAACTTAGCTGATAAACACGGTGACCAACCAGGGATCACTATTTTGTTTTATTTAAAACTCAGAGTAACGCGCTAGCTCAGGCTAATTTAGCAAAATAAATTCCACCTGCGCTTATCTGAACCAAACAAGGCAGAGCTGCATCGGCTGTCAGTCAATAAATAAGCAGCAGCTTCCACCTCATGAGTCGCTGCGCACCAGGACACTCCTTAAATGATGAGGATTTAGATGCATACAGATTATTAAGGAAACTGCGTCAAAAAGATAAAAAAAAAAGAAATAAATAAACTGCAGCTACAACATGGACTGGGGAATGGTTTCTAACTGAGGGAGACCAGAGGTGATTCTCAGAGAGCTTTAATGAAGTTAGTTTTTATTTTTACACGGAGTGGAGCGCGATGTGAAGCAACATTGTAGAAGCAAGTCGTACTAGAAACAGCTGAGAAAGCCTCCTGTCTGGATTTATGGACTCATTTTACTCCAACCCAAAAACATCTGCCAGACAGGGGGGCTGGTGACTCTCCAGCAGTCAGTGAGCGAGAGGCGGGGACACAGGGTCCATCCTGGACAGGTTTCCAGTCACAGGGCTAAAAGTTAGCAGTTTTATTACACTTTAAAATAGTTAAGTGATGCCTTTCTATAAACTCAGGAGTTGTGATAATTAATTGCTCTGCAATAACGGGCAAAGCAGAGACTGATTCTTATAATGTGAGATTGTGTTAAATAAAAATGTATGACGTGATCATAGTGTTGGTTATGTGTCCTGCTTTGTCCGAGGTAGTGGTGATTCATGTATAGTGATGTGACAGGGAGCCAGTGGAGTTAATGTTCAGGTGTGAAGTAGATGATGTAATGATGAAAGCTGCTGTGGTTTGTACTATTTGTAGTTTATGGAGATTTTCTGGAGGACAGGGAGGGAAGGGAGCTGAAACTGTAAAGTGAACTGTGGACCAGTTTGGCAAAAGTGTGAAGGAAGAATTTGATGCTGCAGAGATGAAAGTTAACCAGGTGATGTTCTGGATGTGGAAATTGAAGGAGAGGATGGCGAGGCTGTCCAGGAGGACGCCAAGGCTCTGAAGACACAGGAAAGGTTATTGAATATTGTAAAACCACCAGATTTGGTTAAAGTTGACTTTACAAAATAAGCAAGTGAGATAACTAATGTAGCATTATGTCCACGGTCCCGGGAATATATGGGGTTACTCGGAAAAAATTTCAGTCAAACTGATTATTTTTGCTTTAACCCCTGCCATAGTCCCACCAGTCAGCTCAGTTTTCACTTCGGCTAGCAAACCAGCTACCGAAATGAAATCTGCTATCCCTCACACCAGAGGAGGTAGCAGCTCGGAAGCTCGCCTCTGTGGCTGCGGGAACAAAATCTGGTGCAAGGACCCACACCCGGTGTGCTCGACGTGTCTTGGGCTGGAATATGCCCGCCTGGCAGTGGACGCCCCAGTTTCATGTGCGGCCTGTTCCTGCTTCACAATTACGAGCCTCCGAAGACGACTAGCACGCCATGCTAGCCTCTCCGCCAAAGACCCGTGGGAGGACGGGAGGAGAATGTCGCCCACGGACCGGACGCTACGGCCATCTGGTGTTCCCAAGCAGACTTGGCCACAGCGCTCTCGCATGTGGAGGAGGTCCTAGAGCTGGATTACGAGGAAGAAGATGAAGCCATCTCAGAGCTCCTCATTTCAGAGGAGGACGACGATGATGACGAATTCTTCATTCCGAGCCCACATGCTGTTAAGCCGGGCGCCCCGTCATCGGATGACAGGGAGAGTGCGACAGCCTCCCCCGCTATGTGCATGGACATGCAGTCAGTGTGCAAACGCGCTGCATCCAGACTCAACATCCCATGGCCTGAAGTTGTAGCGGAGACCACCAGATCCTGGTAGCGCAAGCTATTTATAGGAGTGGTGACGCAGGCGACGCGATCACCAGCCAATCAGGATTGGCGTAATGAGATAAATGCTTCTGAGGAATACGTCAAGGGGCGTATCCCATAGTGAGACATCTCACTTATGCTACTCTGAGAACCGGGGTTACGCAAGTAACCTATAGTTTCAGAGCTATTGTACTGCTCTTTATAGCTGGGAGAGCAGACCTGGGTAACACTAGTTTTCTTGGTGATTATTAATGGATTGTTTTCTTTAATCTTACAGAATGATGAAGGGAAAATCTGTCAAAGCCTGAACTGAGATTGTTTTTTTTCTTATTCCAACCTTTTGATGACATGCAGGAGGTTGTTCTCAAGAGCGTGAGGAGGACTGATGATCAAGCAATAGAAATCAAAATCCATATGACAAAGATTTTGCCTCCAAACAGTGATCTTTGTATCCCGTTCTACAACGTGGTTTTCAGAAGGTATTTCACAAATGTACTGTTCCCAACAATTATCTTTTTTTATTTTACAGTAAATGTAATGAAAGGAAATTTTACAGCTCCATTTCTCTAGCTGAAATCCAAGCCATTTTAGAAAGTAGAAAATGACTAGTTTATTTTATATCCATTGATGTGCAGCTACACGGGTAACAAGATATGATCATTGTTTTCTCTTTCAAGGGTGATGAAAACCATTGGGCTGAAGCAGGTGGCCCGAAATCATTATCATCCAGAAAACGCCATTGTTCTTGAAAAACATCGGTATGTAGCGGGTTTAATGGTATATAGCCACGTTATATGATTATAAAAAAAAAGACCAAAAACCGTTTGATCATGGTAAAGTACAGTTATATACACCAAGCCTCCATCCTGATAATGTTTTGATAGTCCTTTTTGAGGATAAAAATAGCCCCAGCACCGGGCTCGATGACCAGATATAAACAGACGTAGCGCCATCTAGCGGCAGTATCATCGCAGAACTATCATAATGCTGGTGTGCTTAATTAATGCAATGCCTCGCATTAAAGCAGCAGCTTGCCGTGATCGAAGACCAACAGTTATTAATTAAACAGATCTACAAAACCTTTAACAGCCTCATACCAGAACATTTACTCGCGTCAGTCAACTCTGCAGTCGCATCTGAACCTTGGGCAGGTTTAGCTTCTGCTTCAGTGAACACCAACATTCATACTGTATTCACATTCCAGTCTTTGCCCTCTTGGAATCAAATTGCGTTATTTTTCACTGGATCTTGGACTTTTCTGTATTGTTTCACTGGGAGATACTAATAGCTGTTAGTCGCTTCATTGTTTTATCCCCTGCTGTGTGTGCACATTGTTGTTCTTCCCGTCTTATTAAAAATAAACACAAAAGGCTTTATTTACTAACAAACTGAACAAAAACAAAGCGTAAAAAATCAAATTAACAACTAATATACCAGCAGGACGTGATGATCTTTCATAAATCCTTTGTATACAACCAGAGCAAGCTACCGACGTATAAATACCGTATTTTTCAGACCATATGGCGCACGGATTATAAGGCACATCAAATATTCTTCCCAAGTGTGTAATATCACTCCTTCCCTTCACGTACACAGCTTTCTCCTGAGAGGGAGAGCTATCCGTTTCTGTCGGGAGGACTGCCCTGTTTCTAACATAAGGCTAAAATTAACTTACCTTTCATATTGAATTAACTTACTTGGTTTATTGTTGCTAGCGCGTACTCCGGGCAAGGGCTGCCTTACATGAATGCACTTCTAGTTTAGACATTACAGTCAGGCAGTCTTAGACTGTTCAGGGGGGCGATCAGGTAGTGACACAGTGTACCGTAATGCTCCGAATATCCATTGAGTGGAGTAGCTTTGTTGCTAACCAAAATCGTACTCACACATTTTAACAGCTTTTTGTGAGGATTTTACCACATAGAATCGGTCAGTAAGCACAACGGTAATCATATATAAGGTGCCCCGTATTATAAGGTGCACCATCAATTTTTGAGAAAATTTCATTTTAAGTGCGCCTTATAGTTAGAAAAATACGGTAAATAAAAAATCTAATAACATGGCTATACACCTCTGTCACCCTCAGAGAATTGTGCTCGCTTAGATACTGAAGTTGCTGCTTTTTTTTTTTGGCTAATTAGGCTTCAAGTGTGGCCAGGCTATGCAACCGCTATTAAGCGCTTAGACGGGGGTCTGTACCTGTCTGTGGATGTGACTCACAAAGTCTTGCAGAACGACTCTGTGCTGGATGTCATGTAAGTTTACAAAGTCATGACTTGGCAGTTTAGTTTTTTGCAGTTTTCGTTTAGTCTTGTAAAGCTGGATTATTGACATACTTGTTGAATTTCAATAACTGCACTAAACGCTTTCAGAAATGTTAACCAATTTATTAATTGCTATTCCTACATGTATTGATGGATTATAATGAAGTAAGATATTGTTGTATGAAGTTAATCTATTTCAGTAATTCAGTTCCTAAATACAATACACACAGTTATACATTTCAAGCTTTATTTTAGAGGTCAATGGGTTACAGGTATTTCAATCACTAATTTATATGTTTTCAAAGAGAAAATGTATAAGATAAAAAAAAAAAAAAAAAATGATTTGTAATATCGAAATATCAGCCCGCTTAAAGGTAAGGCTCTTTATTGCATCAGTGCGGTGTGGCATGGATGCGACCAGCCAGGGCTCTGGGATTGGGCTTTCCTAAAAGCTTAGCAGAGTTTCTCATCTTCCTCTTCACAATACTCAAAAAAAATACTGTTTTTGGGCTTTAGGTCAGCCCAGTTTGCTGGCTAGTCAGGCACAGTGAAGTATGGTCATTAAAGCAGGTATTGGTACTTTTAACCTGCTGGAAAAAATACGTCCTCTCCATCATTCCTGTAAGCAGAAATAAGCATGAAGTGCTATAAAATTCCCTGGTATATGCGGCTGTGATAATAGACTTGATTAAACACAGAGGACCAACAGCAGTAGATTACATTGCTCCTGAAATCAACTGCACACACAGAACCTCACATAACTTGAATCTTGTGTCAAGAGAACTTAAGAACAATACAGTCCTTTTTATCCAACAACTTCATATAATCACATAAATCAAGCTATGAGGCTATTAAAATAAAGAAAGGCTGAGCTTGTTTCCTATTGTCTTAAAGGAACATGCTGTACAAACAGAGCAAGGAGAACTTCAAAGATATATGCACCAAAGAGCTAGTCGGGACCATTGTTATCACACGCTACAACAACCGGACGTACCACATCGATGGCATTGAGTGGAATAAGTGTCCTAATGACACCTTCACTCTGATGGATGGTACAAAAACCACCTTCTTGGAATACTACAGGTGAGACTCCTGCACTTTGTCTCTGAACTAATCAATTCTGAACAAGATAAAGTGTAGGTCTGTTATTGGTTTGATAAACTGTTTAGTAGCAAACTTCCTCCCTGCTCTAGCTTCGCAGATTTGTGTTACATTGTTTTTATTTTTTATAGAAAGAACTATGGCATCACAATCAAAGACATGAACCAACCCTTACTCCTAAATCGACCTAAGGAGAGGTCGAAGCCAGGAGGGAAGGTAAGTTCTCTTTTCCACAGTGATGATTTGACCTTGAAATTTATAACTTGATACAGACAGATTACGATAGTAATAAAGTCACTGCCTTTCATGTAGACTGCTCAATTGACTTGCCTCTTATTAGAGAAGTAGTACCACCACCTTGTGGCTTCAGCAAGTCTTGCTCAACACCATTGAGTTTAATCTTTGGTTTTAGGTGCTGCAAACATAATGAAATTTACAGTGAAGCATTTTTTTCTTCCTAATTTTCTGTTTAGAACCTGCAGATATCACTGTTGGCAAATCAAAATAAATCTGCAATACAAATTTGACATCACATATCAACAATAAGGACAAAAGCTCTTATACGTGTGTGTGTGTGCGTGCGTGCGTGTGTGTGCACGCACGCACAAGTGTGGCGTCACTGGACAGTTGCAAGTGAATCAATCAAATGCAAGTGAAATAGTATTCAACTGTGCTGCTGCATGCTATGCCAAATGAATGACAGGACGTGTTGTAAATGTTCCCACCCTCCCATTTATTTTATCAAACTATTTTTTTTTTTATGAGTTGCAAAAACTAATTTGCAGCTGAACATCCTATTTGGCTAATTGCTCATTTTGTTTTGTCCCCATCTTGCAGCAAGTCATCACTGGAGAGATCCTTTTGGTGCCAGAGCTCTCCTTCATGACAGGAATCCCAGAGAAAATGAGGAAAGACTTCAGAGCTATGAAAGTAAGTTTAGTTGACATTGATTAAAACTGGCGACCATATACAGAATTTAAAATGTTATCTTATCTTGTCTTCCCATTTCTAAGACGGACTAAGAAAAGTATCCTCTTTGTCACATCATATTTATACTCCCGTAAAAAGATGTTGATTACCACTGAAAAGTACACTCTGAATATTAGAAACATATTTTCCATTTTTGGCCAGTGGAGTGAGATCCCACTAATGTAATAAAAGATTTATTTATTTTGAGTTTTTTTTTCTTTCTAAATTTTACTAGGGATGCTAAAGATTGAGGAATTACTGACATTATCACACACTAATTTCATATATTTGATTATAGTATGCTTAATATACTTCTAAGGTAAAGAGTTTCAGTTGGTAACTTAAAGTTCTTATATTTAGTAGTGATTGCAAAAACTGCATAACATTTTAAAAAGTAGCTATATTTGTGCTGTAAAAGAGTTGTTGCAAATGTGAGTCTCTTTATTTTTCACAGGAGCTGACCTTGCATATCAACGTGAGCAGTGAGCATCACACCAATGCGATCAAGCAGCTTCTGAAGAGCATTACCTCTAACCCTGAAAGTTTGAAGGAGCTCAGCCGATGGGGACTGGAGATTGGCTCAGAGATCCTGATAGTAGGAATCTGTCACTACAGATTACCCCACCACACCCATTTTCTAGCGCCAGGTCTAGTAGGAAGTATTTTTGCCCTGTGTCTGATGAAAAACTGAAAAGTTCTTTTAAAAAGTAAACATTTGCTCTTAAACAGCACATAACTAAATAGTGGATGCACTGAATCACTGTGAAGAAAGTAAAAATCATCTAACCATTAGTTCTTCACTCCTTAAAGGAGCAATAAGTACTCAACAGTGCACTGTTTTTAGTTCGTTTTTTTTTTTGTGTGTGTGTCCTGTCTGGCAATGTGGCAATAAGAATTGTTGTCTTAATGCCAAAGAGAGCCCAACAGATTTTACTTTCACAAGAGGAAACTTACTGCTTTCGCCGTAGTGCTCCGCTTGATTTATATATGCAAGAAGCTTTATTATAATCTATGCAGGGAATATTTCATGTTAAATGGACACTGAAACAAGAAGGTAGAAGAGAGAAAAGGGAAAAGAGAGAGGACAGAAAAGGGAGAGAATGATACATCCTCAGTCTGCTTCTTCACCTGCAAAGAGAGATTTAAAAAGAACAGCAAAACCGATCGATAAAGTGTTACAGGTTGAAACAAGCAACGCCTTCATACCATCACTGAAGAACATAGAGTACCATCCACTACGGAATGTACAGTGACAGCCAAAGACAATAAGGGATTTCAATATAGAGATGAATCTGCTAGCACCCGGATCCAAGCACAAAACTGTTCTGTTCCTTTTCATCTAAAATAATAAAATTTCGCTTATTGCTCCTTTAAAGCTGGCAATAAGATCCTAAAATTGAATTTATGGTGGTACAAACAAAATGTATCCAGCTGAGAGCACTGGCAACATTTTTTTTTTTTTTTTTTTTGTTGATTTGAAAAATGTGAGAGGCTAAATTCACTCAGGTGTTTGACCAACCTGTAAACATGTAGGACAGTGGGCCCTGAGGACCACGGTTGGAGACCACTGCATTAGAGGAGAAAATGTGTGTGTGGGGAGGGGGGGGGTTCGGTATGACCTAAATGTCATCTAAGTGGGGTTGCCTTATTTACTTATCTAAAGACAAAGTGTTGCAGATGTTTTTATTCTGAGACCTACAGTGCCTTGCAAAAGTGTTCACCCCACTTGGCATTTTTCATGTTTTATGCCTCACAAACTGGAATTAGAATGGATTCTTCTGGAGTTTGCTCCATTTTAAGTACAGAACATGCCTACAACTTTAATGCTGCCACCACCATTTTTCACTGTAGGGAGGAACATCGAAAATTATGACTATCTACAGTTCCAAATTCTTGGATGACCACCAGAGTCTGTGCATTACGCACTGAATTATTATTCTTGCGCATGCAGGTCTAGCACTGTCAACAAAATCACATGTGACACTGCGCTGGATAACGAATACCAACAGAGTCCCAAGGAATCACCCAATAAAACACTCAACCACTGAGGCAACAAAAAAGAGAAAAAAAAAGACGACTTACCAGTCGGAGTACAACACAAGTTGTGTGAATGTTAGCTTGGGCAACCTCTGGAGAGGGAGATGACCCGCAGCTCCGACCGAAGTCACAAGGCTACCTGCTACAAACAGCAGCAATAGAAGCAAAAACGACGCTGACCACTTGACTCGACAAAACTTTGTGCGAGATGATGAAAAGTGGGGAGCCACTGGTGTCGTGACTGTATAGATTCACCAGTTTCTCTGGGGCTCACACGTCACTTTGTTGACATTAGTACTCGACCTGTGCAATGAGTCGGTATTTAAAGCGCCGCCTCTGGTGGTCAGTAAGGATGCATTGCTACCCCCTCTGCTGCAGGTTCAAGGAAGAACATTGCCGCCTGAAACCATCTGTCTTCAGGCGTCATCCTTTGGAACCGGAGCGGATGTTTCCTGGTCCAGGGAGGTTGTCAGGGAAGTTTCAATCAGCTCCGTAAGCCACATCAACATTTCCTGTTTCATTAGTTCAGATTTATTTTTTATATCGCAGTTTGTTGTTCGGCTGTGAGATTGCTCATGAACTTCTGTGTTTCATTATTAACTGAGCCATATTTCCTTTTAGATCCCTTTGAACGTCTGGGCCATCTTCTACCCTCCTCGTTGTGCAGACCAAGCTGAAGAACTAGTTTCCACTTTTAAAAAGGTAGCTGGGCCTATCGGGGTACGACTGGCACGTCCCATCAAAGTGGTGCTCCGGGATGACCGCACTGAGACGTATGTCAAAAGTATCCACTCTCATCTCACCAGTGAGGTAAGGAATAAACTCCCACTTTATATCAACATATTTTGATTCTTCAAAATAAATATGTTATTGTTTGTTTTTAGTTGAAGCTAAGATAAATGTGTTTAAAAAGTGTGTGTTTTTTTTTTCGTGAATATGCAGAGTTGCACTCATACATGTAATGAAAGCTTACTAGAGATCATTGTTGATGATTTATATTTCAGGGACTTTACAAGGTATTCCATCTTTTAGATTAATGAATAAGTAATTAAATAATAAATTGATTGCTTTAGCGACATGTTCAATGGTGTGCAAAATTGTGGAACCGTCCTTGTTTATTCAAAAATAGATTTTGACCTCATTGGCTTCTTTTTCTCATTTCCAAAAAAGTCTTTGTGCTTAAAGATGTAAAAATCTTGAAATCTTATACAGCATAAAATATTAGCCGTGGAACGCTCAGCTTCAATGTCAGTATTCTGGTTAAATTTTATTTCTAAAACACATTATTTATATGCCAAACCTGAAGACCCCTAACCGTTTGTACATTAAAGACGTCCTAGCATCGTGTGAAAAGCTCAGCTCTTCCTCGTTGACTTAACATCAATGCAATGTACTAGTTGCCTCTGTGATGAAATGGTCACAAAAAGTGCATGAAGTGTCATTTGCATATTGCCCTCTGGATAAAGAGCTCTTTTAAAATCAAAAAGGATATTGTTATAGCACATAGCTTTGTTGTTTCTAATATCTTTAAACTGCAGCGGGATGCTGCTTTGCTTTTGGGCCTCACTCATGGGGTGTGACCCAATTCAGGGGCTGCATCCTTTCAAGGATGAATTTGTTGGCCGATTGTGTGACAGCGACGCAATGATGGCTGGCATATTTGAACACTCCTTATATGCTGCTGACAAATGTGTCCTTCATTCCCCCAGATTTGAAGGATGGGGCCGGTGTATCCATAGTCGCCCACCCTATCCCATGTTTCATTGCGGGTTGAGGAGAATTGGTCAAACAGAAATGGCAACAGCAGAGAATAGAGAAAAGCTGTTGTCCGTGTTTGTGGCTCCAAAGTGTCTTGCATGTGCAAAAGAATAGTAACAATGACTTCATGTCCAGCATGCTTTGGTCAAGAAAAAAATAGAAGAAGTAGGTTTTATGGTTTAAAGTTTCCAATGGAAAGCATTTATTGTGTCAGCGAGTGCTGACACAATAAATGTTATGGCCCTTACGTTATTGGCCGCCATGTTGACCAATCAAAACGAGTCCTGGCGAGAAAGGAAAGGTGGGGGCTGAGCAGTGAGTAGAAGCGCTTATCTTCGGCAGCTAGAAACTCAGCCGTTCGCTGCACAATTTTCTTTTCTGGTAAATTTAAAGTGTCCCTACATCTTTCTCTATGCTGCTTTTTGCCCGTTGCTTTCTGTCTCCATAGCGAATAACCACACTTTGCATCTATGCATTAGCAGGCTAGGCTGTCATTAGCGTTAGCTGCGTGGCCGGAACACAGTGCGCTGAAGAAATAAACAATATAACAAAACTAAAAGTAGGTTGCTAAGCAACAGCATTAAATTGCGAGTGCTACACTTAAATATATGTTTTGAATTTGTTGATAATTATCGATGTTGATCAATATGATTTCTATTTTATCAATTGGCTTTTTTTCCTATATCGTCCAGCCTTACTTAAGTCATACGTTCTGTGCGGAAATGAGATGTGTGGACGCAACGTCTGCAGCATTTATGCTCCGGGTGGCTTTTCCTCCGAAATAGTAATATTCTCCTAGACACTAGAGAGCAGCATTGCGCTCCCACGCCAAGCGTGCTACACCCCACAACACGTAGAAGTAGAAAACAGTTGTTTCCAACAATTAAGCCTCTTACCTTCTTCCAAGAGAGACTGCGATTTATATCCAGTAGTTTTTTTTTTGTGCCAAATCATAAAGAGGTCGATATTTACAAACCTCGGCCAGAAGGAGCGCTTGCTTGTCTGCCATATTTTTCCCCGTGGGACTCTCCGCGTAGTATTGGCAGTGCGGAGGGGCATGGTAGCCTGGCCGCCCAGACGTGTCAAGCATAAACGAGGCTTTTAGGCAGGACAGTCGTTGCAGTTCTTTGTATCGCTTTGCAAGGGAGGGAGATTACGACACGCTACCCCTGTTGAAATGTGAAACAATGGATTGTAGTGAGTGGCATTGCAAAGTCATCTGTGTGCTGGATGGTACACAAATTTTATATGGCCTTGCGCCAAGTCTTTCATCCGTACGGTTTGTTAAATTTGGTTTGAGTAGACGTTTTGCTGCATATATAATGAGGCCTAACGTCTCACTGTCTTGCCACTGAGCTGTGTGGTGGTGGCTGCTGTTTGTCTTGCTAATGCTAACTTCTATCATGTCCAGCACATCCTCCTTGATGGTTCCTACTGGAGCCACATTTCAAAAGATCAGATACGAATCAGATTCATTTGAAAAGATCAGATTTGGGCCAGATCTGAGCATTCCCACCTGTCCTAAAACATCTGACCTGGTCACTTGATATGCAAAAATGTCCGTTTTTTGTCTTGGATTGTGTGAAATTAATTTCTAAATAAATGCGACATATATGTTTTCTTCCTCTTCATGACTGATGCGACTTATATTCCGAAAAAAACGGTACCTTGTTATTTAATACTAATCTAATCAGTGTTTCCCGCAGGAATTTGGTTATGCGAGGCGGACCGACTCGCGGAGCGGGCGGGGGTGGACGACACGTTGTCCGCGGACCGACTCGCGGGGGGGGGACGACACGACACGTTGTCCGCGGAGCGGGGGGTATCCATGTGTATTTTCCCTGCCATTCACGCACGCGCGAAAGCAACAACAACAAACCGCGTGTTAACGTCACTTTTTTTTTTTTTTTTTTTTTTTTTTTTTTTTTTGGAATGTTGGCGAGGCGGTAGCGTGAGTTTGGCGAGGCGGCCGCCTCGCCAAGATAGCGCTGCGGGAAACCCTGCTAATATATCGAGATCATTGTGTTTTTGGCACTGTCACGCACAAATTTCCCCATTCTGGGACAATGAAGGTATTTAAGCTATTTGCATCATCAGTGGACAGAGCGGGTAAATGGGGCAGAGAAGGGAACCGAGCACAAGGCAGGCGGAGGGCGGAAGTTGGGGAAGCAACAACATACAGACAGAAATGGCTCACCCTGTCCTCTGGGGCTGTTTGGAAAGACAACAACGGGGGTGTGGGGTCTCGTTGGTGGAGGGGGGTGTCCCACTTGGATAGGGAAAACGCTGTAAGTGAGCGGAAGCGGCATGTTCGACCGCTTAAAACCACCAGAGTTGAACAGAGTCGACAGTGTTTAGTTTGACAAATGCTTGAGACTTTTCTGTGTTTCCAACTTTAAACACACCTATCCAAATCCTACCATCTCCCTGTGGATGATAAGTGTGTGATAAACACACTTATCATCCACATATCAGCCGCTAGGCTATCATTAGTGGAATTGAGAGCGATGTTCAACACAATTGAACAACCCAGCAGGAACACGGTGCACAGCAGAATTTAACAAACATTTTGATGCAGATAATTTGCTTCGAGGAATTTTCTGAATCGAGGTATCCGTATCATTCAAGGAATTGTTTATGCCCCATAATAAGGCATATCATCAGAGCTTTCAAACTACAGCTCTGCTGTATTTTTAAACTTATCCCCTTTTATTTCATCTAGTTTTCTTCCCCAAGCCAGCCTAGTCCTGAGCAATGCTTAGCATGCCTCTCAAGCAGCAGTTCAAGTTGAATTTGCTTAAACTGTGAAACCAGCAGAACTCAAATATGTAATAGTGTTTCCACTGAGCAGAAATTACCAGGTTGTTCAATTTTAACTTGTGAAAACCTTTGCTCAAGGCTTAGTCAAGCCTTTAAATGCAGGGAAGTCAATACTAAGTTTTACATTTCTGTGTGTAGCCCAATTTGCAGCTGGTTGTCTGCATCCTGGTCGGCAACAGGGATGACCTCTACAGTGCCATCAAGAAGCTGTGCTGTGTTAAAAACCCAGTTCCTTCCCAGGTTATTATTGTTTTTTTGTTTTTTTTTTAACTTTGATGTATCAACTACAATCTTATGTTTAAACCTGAAACTGTTATGTTTAAAAAACGTGTGATATACTCCAGAAAATGAAATGCGAGTTTGTCCCTAGGCCATCAATATCCGGACGATATCTCAGCAGCAGAAGTTGAAGAGTGTTGCCCAGAAGATTCTCCTGCAGGTGAACAGCAAGTTAGGAGGAGAACTGTGGACTGTCAACGTCCCTTTGGTGGGTATCATGTCAACCAAAGGCAGAACAGCAGCTGCCTGACTCATTTAGTTAAAGCAATGGCATTTTTCATACAAAGCCTGGACTGAATTTTCACATGAGTAACAACCAAGATTAAAAAAGTGTTGTGGTTAAAATAATTATTCTGTCTTGGCTAGTCTAATGAAGTTGGTGATTCTGTACAGTCCTCTTTAATGCAACAAATCTGCCCAAAATTTACATCTGCACATATAGACTTCTCCCAGTTATTACTTCTTTTTCTTCCCTTGCTTACTTTCGGTTCCCTCTCGCTGGGCAAAGAGTATGGATGGTCCTCCATTTCAACATAAATGGCAAATAGAATGATCTACGGTCGTCTTTGCTTGTTTTCTTCTACTCCACCGACAGCATGTCTTCATATAGGAGACAGATGGGGGGGCAGGGCTGACAAGTTTGTCCCCTTTCAGCTGCTGAAATCAGAAATAGCGAAGAAAATGTCGCCTCCCAATGGGTGCACCAACACCTATGTATTTATGAACTACTCATTCTAAGTTATGAGACGCTTTCATTTTTGTCGTGATCTTATTAGACTTTGCCAGAATGTGTATTTATAAAAGCAATACTTGATTTTTGCTAATTAAAAGCCAAATTAGTTACATACTGTCCCTTTAAGTTTTCGCAGTAAAAAAATAAATGTGAATTTAAAAAAAAAAAACTACATCTCTGTAACAAAATTGTATGAAGCAGTGATTTTAACCTGGGGAAGCTTTAGACTGATGCTTTACAGCAAAAGTTTGTTTTGCACATGCTACTTAAAAATATTGCACTGATAGAAAACGCTTGGAGGGTTTGTTGATATCACTGCACAAATGTACAATATGTTAGACAAAAATAAGTCGCATTTCACTGATGGTTAGACAGAGCCTTGTTATTAAAGTGAGGGTCTTACCAGTGCATGAGTTAAGGCATGTTAAGGTTCTGCAACGGATTTCTGTCAATTGGAAAATGAGAGCTAAAAATAGATCCACCGGGTTCCGTTTAGACTTTTTATTCAAGGTTTTAAACTGAAGCTCCTCTCAACCAATGAAAACTGGCAGAGCCGGGACATTAGCTAATCTGAAAGAGACTAGGGCGGGTCTTTACAAAGCAGACATCTGCCAGTCTGAAGTTTGTTGGTGTTCCATCATTTTAACTTTTGGAAGAACATCTCAAACTGACCACTGATGGCATGAATGAAAGTAGTGGTGGTCAAAAGTTTTCTTTGGATTTATGCGAGCCAGCAAATCAGAAAGTTCAGGGATTGGACATCTGAGAACAATTTCCTTGGTAAGCGTGTATCGGTGCTTGTCCCTCTTGTAGTTAAATTAATGAGTGGTTTCTCCACCTGTCGCCATGTCAGTTATCAGCGTTTAACGTGGTTTTTATTTAAAACACGAAGAATAACATGCTAGCTCAGGCTAATTTAGCATAAACGCGGGTTGGCTATATCGACCGTTGACAATGGGGTTAAGAATAAATGGAGATGGGCTTTACTGAGAGAAACTGACGAGAATGGGAAGAAAGTTGGTTTTGATGCAAAAAACTTAACCTGTCAGGCGTGTTTATGTGCATAATAAATACGGCACGTTTTCTGCTGCATACCTCCTCTTTACCTGTGAAACTATGGGGACCAGATTGTGCAGGACTGCCCTGCATTTTTCACTGTCGTCTCGCAAACTGAAACAATGTCCCGCTTTTGACAAGGTCAGATTCAGAAAAAGTTGAAAAAGAATAATAATCCACTCATGCTTTTCTGAAACAAAGAACGCAGAGCTGCAGTCATGGTCAGTGAGAGCTGCGATCGGCTGTCAATCAACATTTAGCAGCGCTCCAGGTCATGAGCAGCTGCGCACCAGGACACAAGTAAAATAAAATGACAAGGATTTTGATGCATACAGATTCAGGAAACTACGTCCAAAAAAAAGAATCTGCAGAGAACGGTTTCTAACTGGGTGAGGCCAGAGAAAGGCAATTCTCAGAGCTTTTTATGAAGTTTACCAAAGTTATTTTTTTATTTTTACACAGAGTGGAAGCGACACTGTAGAAGTGAGTCGCACAAGAAACAGCTAACAAAGCCTTTCGATCTGTGGACTCATTTTACTCCAACCCCAAAACACCTGTCAGACAGACGAGCTACAGCAGCCAAGATTAACTTCAACAATATTTAACTTAACGCAAAGGTTTAATAAGATTGTTCTAATAAAAAAGTGTTAATCTTTAAAAGCTAGTTATTTTTTTTCTGATAAACGTAGAACAATTTTATTACACTTTTTCAAAGTTTAATATACGTGCAGGTGTTACTTCAATCCGTACCTGATGGGGAAACGCGGCTCGACGTCACACAGGGTTGTTGTGGGGGAGGGGGGGGGGGGGGGGGGGGGCTGGTGACTATCTCCATGCGGGGACACAGGGTACATCCTGGACAGGTCTCCAGTCACAGGGCTAAAATGTAACAGTTTTGTTAACTTCCAAAAAGTTAACATAATGCCTTTTTATAAACCCGTGAGTTGTGATAATTAATTGTTGTTTAATAACAGGCAAAGCAGAGACTGATTATTGTAATGTGCAGTCCCTGTTAAATTAAAATGTATGCCGTCATGATAGTGTTGGTTATGTGTCCCACGTTGTCCCTCACAAGCATCCTGTTGTCCCACATTTGGTCATTTGAGACCTGGTCACCCTATGTGAAACAGCTACAGAACCAAGCCACCTGTATCCATGGCCGACCGTGTGTGTAATTACAAAGTCCCAGTTTTAGTTAGTTTTAAATCACTTCCCTGCTGTCTTCAATATTTCAGTAATGTGGTTCCCCTTTTTATTGTAATATAAAATTTTATTTATAAGCCCCTTAAGATCACCCTATGGATAAACATGGTACTAAATAAAATAATAAAAAGACAAATGGCATAGCAAATAATTTGAACTTGCATTCATTTGGATGGATATGAAGTAAGAAATTTACAAAAGGACAAAGTTGTAAGGATAAGGCCTTGTATGATCATAGAATGGATTTATATTGAATGTGACAGGGAGCCAGTGGAGTTAATATACAGGTGTGAAGTAGATGATTTAATAATGTAATGATGCAAGCTGCTGTCTTTTGTACTACCGGCAGTTTTTGGAGGGTTTTCTGGGGGGCAGGGAGGGAAGGGAAATGAAATCATAAAGTCGAGAGGTGAGTGGACTGTGAACCAGTTTGGCAAAAGTGTGAAGGAAGAACTTGCTTGATGCTGCAAAGATGAAAGTTAATCAGGTGATGTTATGGATGTGGAACGTGAAGGAGATGATGAAGGAGGGCTGTCCAGAATGATGCCGAGGCTCTAAAGCTGAAAGATGGGAGAGATGCAGGAATTTTCAATGGATAGTTTAAAAGTACCAGATCTGGTTAAAGTTGACTTTGCACAATAAGCAAGTGTGGTACGTAATGTGGCATGACGTCCACAGCCCCGGGAATATATGCGCTGACTAGAAATAATTTTCAGTCAAATTGATTATTTTCTCTTTAACCCTTGTACTAGGGATAGATTTCAACTGTAATCAAGTTTAGCTTTGAAAGTAATTCAGAGATGCAGGTAAATATTCTTGGAGGATGGTGACAAAAAAGTTAGGATTGTCAAAGGATACGCTGATTTACGTTTGAGGTTTGACAGAAAATCTGTGGGACAAAGGCCGATGGGATGGCAGGAGGCAGGAGAGAAGGAACTGAACTGAAACTAATGACGAATGTGTTCAGTTTGATTTTTCAGCCATGTCTCGCTGAAACGCACAATACTGTATTCCAGATACTCAGGCTGGGTCCTTGTTAGGGCTTGGAGTTCATCCAATTTGTTTTCCAACGATTTCACATCACCCATCATAATCAATGGTTTGAACTTCCTTCACACTGTCTCTCTCTCTTTGCTCCTGTTCTGAATCCAGTGTGCCTCCCTTACAATTCATCTGGGATTTGTGTAAAGCACATTGTTGCTATGGTTATGCATCAACACAAAATGGCCAAAAGTGAAAAGTATTAATAAAAATCCTCCTGGCTGCACAGCATCCTAAACCAGAGGGAATAATCACCCAAAAAAGCAATATTTCTGCCAGAAAGGGAGGAATAAAAATGTTTTAAAAGAATAAATGAAAGTAATAAAGCTACTCCAACATGCTGCGACCCTGAGCGATCCAATGCTAGAATGAATAAAAACTTTTTTGAAGATAAGAAAATTATAAATGAGCAACTAAGCGTTCATTGTGTTCATGGCAGGTGAACTGTTCCACATACTTGCAGATGTTTTGTCACAGTTGTTTCTCTGCCTCTCAAACAGAAAAACCTGATGGTAGTTGGAGTTGATGTTCACCATGACACCAGCAAGTCACATCGGTCAGTCATGGGATTTGTGGCCAGTGTGAACAGGTACAGTCGTGTTTTTGTTCATTTTCCTCCAAAAGGCCCTTGCTTTAATGTCTCATTTCATTAGTGCTTTCTGAAATAATTTCTTGAATGTAGGTAGAATAAAAAAAAAAACACTTTCAGGTAACGACTATCTTTGATCTCTGGAGACAATGATTTGTTTCACTTCACTTAACGTTAATTGGTGAGGTCTGAAGCTAATCTAGTTCACAATAAATATTACCAAAAGTTTTTTTTGTAGAAAACATATGTAGGTTTTTATGTTTTTGTGTACATGTTAATGATATCTAGTCCTTTTTTATGTTTACTAATGCACCTAATTTGACATTATTCAGTTAAGAGATTTTAATTGAATTCAAGGGTGTAGTCTACATTTCAACTGAATTTGAAAATAATTTTAATCAGAATACCATTTGTCTTTTTCCTGAGTAGCTCTCTGACCCGATGGTACTCTAGAGTTACCTTCCAGACCCCCACCGAAGAACTGATTCATGGCTTCAGAGTGTGCCTGCTGGCTGCACTACAGAAGTACCACGAGGTAACAGTCTGTATGTGTGCTTTACAGCTCAGTCTGTGGTCCAGATACAGATCAACATAAATTTTGATGCAGACCTTTACTGCTTATTAGACTTGAGCTTTAAATATTTTTGAATGATGAATGCACAACATGAATAATCTAAACCAGTTTGATGGAGGCACTAGTATGCTGACAGCTGCTGTCTGCTCAGTGGTGATCCTACATTTTGGGTCAACGTAAAAATCCTTACCAGATGAAAAGATGTTAGGCACATAGTAGCTTTGATTGTTGATGTTATGCCTTTCAAAGAAAAATCGCCCGGGGGGACTATTTTATGCAGATTCTAGGTTTTGACTATTTTATTTCAAATCAAAATGTCCACCTTGTTAAATTTAAAACTGGAAGTTGTATAGCATTAGTAAAAGCACACTTTGTTCTGTTTCTTCCGTCCAGATAAATCACAACCTACCGGAGAAGATCGTGGTTTATCGGGACGGTGTTTCTGACAGCCAGCTGAAAATGGTGGAGGAATATGAGATACCGCAGCTGATCAAATGTTTCGAGACATTCCCCAGCTATGAACCCAAGCTGGTCTTCATTGTGGTCCAAAAGCGCATCAGCACCACTCTGTACGCCTGGGCTGCAAACAGCTTTGGCACTCCTCCCCCTGGAACTGTTCTGGATCACACCCTGACTCAGGAAAACTGGTCAGTTCTAAAGTCATACGATTAAAAAAGAAGATTTCAAAAAGTTTGGTAAAATATGTGTAACATCTAGGTCCTCTATTTAAATACGGTTGAAATGACGCTGATGATCGCAACTAATGTTGAATGTAGGGATGGCGCCGATGCGGTACGATACCAACATATTTTACGGATCAGAAAATTCCGTTCCAACTCGGGTATGTCTGATCCATAGGCTGCATTGTGCTGTAATGTTTTCTGCTGAAGTCTCCAGAGTCTTGGTATTTACTGAACAGAGCAGCATTCCTCCGCCTCTCATGATGAGAGCCGCTTACATTAAAGGGGCCATGACATCAAATAAAATTTTTCTGAGGTTTTGGTGGTATGTGCACTGATGAGGCCGTGTTAATGTCAAAACTGACCTGCTCAGGGGCAGTCAGCTTTTAGTTTGCTCAAAAACGGTCAGATCAGAAAACCGGTTGTCTTTCCACTTATTCATGTTCTCCAGTCAGAGCACACCAGCAAGCAAACAGTCTTCCCCCCAGCTGATGCACCTGCTGTGAGTCGCGCTATCATGTCCGACTGGTCCACTCCAGAGAAGGAAAGGGGGGGGGGGGGTTTCCCAAATATGGTTGTAGCTGCATATCATTACCGAAACCAAACTGGTGTAATTTCTTTATTAAATTCTTTGGAAAATTTACATATGCAACAGTATCAACTACATAAAATGGTTTATACAGTGATGTCGTGGCACCTTTTTAAGGAAATTCTTTCCACAGTTGGCAGCCAGCTAGCAGAGAGGTGCATTGAGCCTAGCACAGTGGCTAACCAACTTTTAATCACTTGTCCGCTGTGTGGAAATGTTTCCCTAGAAACACTGCAAAGCAACACTGCTACATACGTTTACAAAGCTGTTGTACCGAAAGTGAGAATCTCCACTGCGACCGACAGTACGGCCAACTTAAACTTGTGAAAAGCCCCCATTGAAGAGCACCGGGGATCCAGCACAACAGGCTGTCTGCGGACTTCATAGTCCAGCTATTTCCAACGTTTCAGGGTTTCCTCTAGGATTTTTTTCATAACCGTAATCAGGTTTTTATTTTTGGGGAACAGTTTCAGAGAAAAGAGACTAGACTAGTAAACAGCTCAGGGAGTGACACAGTGTACCGTAATGCTCCAAATATCCACTGAGCGAAGCGGCTTCGTTGCTAACCAACGTCACACTTACAGATTTTAACTGATTTTTCAGCGCATTGTACCACATTAAATCAGTCAGTAAGCACGACTTTAATCGTATAAGGCGCACCAGATTATAATGCACACCATCAATGTTTGAGAAAACTTAAGGATTTTAAGTGTGCCTTATATTCTGAAACATACTGTAAATTTTTCTGACCACATCAAACTTTTATATGTGACAGCGAGCTGATACACTGAGATGCTCCAAGCAGACAGTCGCGCAGCTTCACAGCCACTCAGCGCCGCGCTGCCAGGTCTGCAGTGGCTGCCGGGTGGAGACCGAATGGCATTAGGCATTCAACTACCTCCTCAAACTTGCTACTATCCATTGCCTTGCTTCGTCAGCTTTGCAGAAAGTTTGGGAAATGTATGAATTTGTCACGAGAAATGTAGGACATTGGTAAACTTGGCAAAGCCCCTGTGGTTTTCAACGCAGACTTTTTCAGATGTTTAAGTTCGCTGCATGGTAGGTCGCGGTGGAGCTTTTGCATCTTGGTAAAAAACTATGTTGTGGTCTGGCTTTACGCGTTTCTAGTGTAACACATTTCCACACAGTGGGCATGTAGTGATTAAAAGTTAGTTAGCCATGGTGTTGGGCTCATCGTGAGAGGTGGAGTAACTCTGCTCCGTTCAGGAAATCCATTCCACAGTTCTGCAGTTTGCTGGCTGCTCTGCTAGCCGACTGCTGAGACTCTGGAGACTTTCCTGCAGAAAACATTACAGCACAGCTGCAGCTGGGACTGTACGATTTTGCCAAAAATCAACATTGTGATATATTTCAACCATAATTGCGATTTAATGTAGACTTTTCTCTGCATTAACCACAAGCAATAAAAATGGCCTGTAGATCAAGATGTTTGTAAACAAGGACTATTTTAAAACAAGAAATGTAACTGTTTTTATTAATCAGATTAATATTATTATTATTATTATTATTCAAGAGAATAGCTTTTAATTGAGTTGGACATCAATCCTTGTTGAACATAAAGTGCAACCGACAAACACGTCTATGTATTAAACAGTTTGACCAGTACTCAATGCTATGGTGAGATTCCTGAAGGTTTCTGGTAAAAAGAAAAAAAAGTCTGATTATATAAACTCTAAAACAATTGATAAAATTACTTCATCTCACTGCTGCAACTGTCTTCCCTTCCATGTGGAGCAAACCCACTTTAAACATATTACCCACACCTAAAGGACGCGTCTGATCCATTAATTGTTACACGGCCAAAAATTGCAGACCTCTGAGATTTGGAAACTGCGTTTTATTTTTTGTTTTGTTTTTTGTTTTTTTTAAACTGATTATGTTGCAAATGTGATTAATTGTCCAGCCCTAGACGAAGCCAATGGAACTGAAATGTCCACGGGTTGGATCAAAATTTTCCAATCCGTAAAATAGGTTGGTGTCAGAACCTGATGCCAATACTGGATCGGCATCATCCCTAAACTAACCCTCAGTTGTTTTTTATGCTTGCCTCTTAGGGTGGACTTTTATCTGATGGCTCATCACACTCGTCAGGGTTGTGGACTTCCTACACACTACGTCTCCCTGTACAACACAGCTAACCTCACTCCTGACCATTTGCAGAGGTAAGTGCTTTAACAATATTGTTCTGACCTATATATTTGTTATTATTTTGTGAACTGCTTACATTTATGAAACTCTGTTAGGGAAAAATACCGGTAGGTTAACACTGATAAACACTGGTATAGTGCCAGCAGGTCGCCTGTTTCAGCAGGTCCCTCTCAGCTCTGAGGTTTTCTTTTGTAAATCAGTTTTGTGGACATGTTCCTGTTTTTTTTGTGTGTGTATGTTTTGCTTTTTAGCTAGTACACATTTAGTTTACTTAAGGGACTCCATTAGTCCCTACTATAGTAGAGGCTATTTTATTCTGGGGTCCACACCACAAGTATTACAGTTAAATTACAGTATTACAGGCATTACAATTAATGCTGACTGTTTAGTGGATAACTTTGATTCTGCACTAACTCCCTACACTAACATGCAACTAACTACATGGATGGTTTTTATTTACTCTGAGCCTACTGAACCAAGCAGAGCTGTAAAGAATGGCACCACAATGTTGCCACTTTTGCCTGCTGCCGGTGGTCAGAGGGCCCGGTGGCAGCCTCCATTCTGTCAGTCTGCCCCAGGGCAGCTGTGGCTACTAACATAGCTCACCACCGTCAGGGTGTGAATGTGTATGTGAATGGGTGAATGCCTGATTGTATAGTAAAGCGCTTTTGGGTTGTCGGACTTGTTAAAGCGCTATACAAGTACAAGCCACTTACCATGCTGTCGCTATGATGACGTTATCACCAGCTGTTCACACAGCGGTCGACAACCCAGAGATACAGCACTACAATGGCGCTATCTAGTGACGCTTTCACTTAACTGCCACTCACCTTTCTCCAGACTTGGTCCTTTCTGGACTTGTCTCGGTAGTAATAATTGGTTAAGTCATACAAGTCAGGCTGACCGCCTCTATCGGCTTTTATTCCATGTTTAAGCTGCAGCAACTATCACTTTGCATCCATCGGCAGTGTCGTGTCGCTTTAATCACCAAAATCACGCCTCTTGCGTCGCTAGAATTGCCTCTGTGGCCTCGCTTAGCGTTGTTTTGCATCACATCGCTCCTGTGCTGCACGTGTGCATAGGGATATTGTGTAAATCTGTAGCTCGGTCTGCCACATTTGTGTTCAATGTGAACGCACCTTAAGAAACCAGGATGGGGTCTTTCTCTGTTTGGCCATTTAACTATCAAAGTGATGCCCTGCAGTTAACATTGAGCAGCTAGCTGTATGAGACCATATTATCTGCCACACATTATCGTGATAACGGTGCGTGTTGCCCCCTCGGCCAATGCTGCAGCAGCCTGCGATGTCATCCACACTTTTACCAGCAGACTCCAAACACAGCATCATGCCCTTTTTTCTGCCGGGGATGGTGATCATGTCCCTTTGTCCTCCACTCTCCCTACCTTCATCCGGTATGTTACCTTCTGCACCAGAAGCAATATAAGAAGCTCTGAGGGACTTTCAGCTCCACTGTGTGGGAAGAGCTCTGTGCTCCTCATGCCGAGGACATTGACAGAATCACAGACTACAATAATTTCTGTCCCCTTCATGAAGCTATGATGTTTCTCCAATAATAAGCCCTGGATCTACCCTAAAATAAAGGCTCTCCTTAAGGAGAAGATAGCATTTAGATTAAGACACAAAGAGGAGCCGAGAGCTGTGAAGAAGGAACTGATGAGGAAGATCAGGGACGGAAAAAAATCTCTACAGGAAAACAATGGAGGGCCAGCGACAGCAGAACATTAGTGGAGTTTGAAAGAGCTTGAATGTCATAAACCAAACTCCCAGGCTAGCTCCCAGGAGAAAGGGTGGGTGGATGATCTGAACCAATTGTACAGCAGGGTTGATCAGACACTCACCCCTCCTTGAGCCAGAGCAGACTTTACCTGCTGAAGAGACGAAGATCTTTTGGAGTGCAGGTGCAAACACTTTTTATTTTTTATTTTCCGGCATCATCTATATTCTATAGTGTAGTTTGTTGGGAGTTCTAGCTTAATTACAGTTGAGAGGAAGAAATTGGATAAGCTCACTAGGAAGGCCAACTGAGTCCTGCAGGAGGTCAGAGACAGAAAATATTATTTATTTAGCAAAAATAACAACTGTTGGGCAGTGTGTCCCACCCCGTGCAGGAAGCTGTTGTAGAGTTGGAGAGCTCCTTCAGAGACGGACTGCTGTATCCTAGGTGCACTAAGGAGAGTAATGGCAGAGCTTTATATTACTGCTTTTTCACTTTTTTGTTTTTCTTTTTTTAATGCATTCTTGATTTTACAGGAGCTGCCTTCAGTGGTCTTTCTTAAGAGATGTTCCATTTGCCTTGCATGTCAAAACTTTCATGACATCAAGGATCTCTTAACCAGATCTCAAGTTTGGAAAATAAATAAGGCTGTATAGTTCCTTATTTGACAGGAGTACAAATAAGCAGATTTTTACTGTGGCTTTATTTATAAAAAGAAAATTATATGTAAGTGACCATATTGGCGGTCAGAGTTGTGACTCTCCCACAATGAGTTGCAACTTCTGGAGGCACTCTTGCTAGATTTTCATTCTACAAATTTGGAACTTTCAATTTCTGATTAAACAAAAAAAAAAACATCCTATAAAATTGCGTCAGTCAGATTTTTTTGTATTACTTTCATGAAACGATGTATTTAACATGTATTAGTCTGGTTGCAATGCTGTTCTAAAGTATCTGTCAGGATGGTGGTACTCAGTAAACGCTGGGTTTACTGAGGTCAAGCTGATTTATGTCGTTGGTCTGTTTACAGGCCTGTACATTTCAACACCTTGAGTTCTCTAAAGCTAACCATTTCTAATTTGCTCTCATGCCAGGTTGACTTTCAAGATGTGCCATCTGTACTGGAACTGGCCAGGGACCATTCGTGTCCCTGCACCATGCAAGTATGCCCACAAACTGGCTTTCCTGTCCGGCCAGTATCTGCACTCTGAACCGGCCATCCAGTTGTCCGACAAGCTCTTTTTCCTTTGAGCTGAATTCATTTCCGACCTCACACAACAAAACTCTAATAGTATTGATGTGTCACAGATTAGATTTTCACGTACAAATTACCAAAAGTACTGAAACATTGAGTGTGTAACGTTGATCTCATTTTTATTATGTTGAAAAAGATGTGAGAATGAAGACTGGTTTAAGAAGTAATGTTTTCAGTGTTTCAGGTTTGTATTGTTTTTGCTCATCCCTCGAGTTGTTCTGCAGTCTCAATTTTAAGCTTCTTAACAAGCTTCTTTATTTTATACCTCATTTATCCTTCACTTTCTGTAATCTGTAGTCTTTTCATAAATTTGCCAAGTGTTGTAACTGCTGTTGTTCAAAGTGAAGATGACTTTAAAATCTTAGCATTTAGGATAATAAATACTGAACATTTCTGCTTTGGCTACTTTTTTTTAATTGAAGACTGAGAAAATTACAATAGAAAAAGGAATATTCAGTTTTCCTGCCAATTTGCAGTGAGAAATGAGGAAAAAGTGATCAAGAAAAAAGGGAAATGTCAACAAATATATTAAACAATATGAACATGGAGTAGCAGGATATTAACCAGTTTGCTTAGCAATAATGTACATAATAGAGAGCGCAGGCTTAAAGGAAAATCACGTCGATCCAGTCTTCTAACGCAGGTGGGGCGGTTTTTAGCCTTTTTCAGGTTAGAGCTTTCTTACTGGCAATCAATAAAACATTGAACATATATTTTTCCTTTTTTTCCCCAACAGGACCGGGGGTAAGGAACCAAAGTAAACAGTTTTGATGTTGAAGGGAATAGCTATGATTACCTTTTCCAATGTTCTGTGGATCTTAGTCCAGTACTGGAGGATTAGTGGGCAGGACCAGAAAATATGAAAATGTTTTAAGTTTTCTTTTTCTCCACATGTTCTCCAACAGGGGAATCATTTTTGGGTAAACTTGTATTTTTCAGGAGTTCTGAAAAATCTAATAATGGTCTTCCACCCAAATTCTCTCCAGGTCAAGGAGGAGGTGCTTTTCCATTGTAACTTGAGTATGTATTCCCAGTTGCCATCTCTTTCCCATTTTTCCTTTACATGTGTGTTTACTCCTTCCAACTGGGTTTAATTCCTGGTGTTGATTTGTATGCCAACAGGAACACCTTCAAAACCCCTGACTCCACAGCCTCCAACTCCTTTTTAAATATGCTTGTTACATAATGTCTTACTTATAGGAGTCTGTGGAAGTCCTGGGTTGTTAAACCTTGATCTTTTAAATCATCAAAGGTTTTTAACTTATTTCCCTTGAATAAATCATATTATATGACTAGACCCGCCTCTTTCCATTTTTTCAAACTACTGTCATGCCTATTTGGGATGAATTCAGGATCAGGTGTTATCCACTGCAATAATCTGTATGGTTCTTTGTTTTCTTTTGACCACATTCTGCCATATCTTAAGAGGTGTTTGTATCCAAGGGTTGGATTCATTAAGGTTGGGGGAAAGATTCCCATCTGTTAAGGAATCTGGCTTGATATTTGGCAATCAATCTCTTTCCACTGGGCTGCGTAGGTCGGCTTAATATTTCTATCAGGGTTTTAATTTGGGCTGCCTTAAAGTGATGTCTAAAATATGGCAGAGAGAGCCCCCCTTTGTCTTTGGCAAGCTGCAGGGTCTTAAATGTAATTCTGAGTCTCTTACCGCACCAAATGAAACGGGAAATCCATCTTTCAAGCTCTTTCAAAAAAATGTCCATGGGGCTTCATTGGTATTGTCTGAAACAAGTATAGTACTCGTGGGAGAATATTCATCTTAACTACTTCTGCTCTTTGGGCTAAACTTCCACACCGGTTTGAAGCACATGAAACCACCATTTGAGCCCTCTGATTGCCTTTTCTAGTTTGTGAGTTTGTATTCCTGCTTGCAGTTTTTCATTTTGCCAGTCTGTGACTTCTGGTAGGTTTAGGGTTTCTAAAAAACCCTCAGTAGCCGTTGTTCCTTTGTGTGACTTTTGGGCATAGAGATTTTCATAATAAATCACTTGTGTATTTCTGAAGATTTCATTTGTTTTGAAACGGGGTCCCTAATTTTGTAAATTGTCCTTTCTGATTGTTGTTTTCACTAAAAGTTTTGCAGACTTACTGTCCATCCATCCATTTTCTAACACGTCTATCTCTTGTGGGGTTGCGAGGGGTGCTGGTGCCTATCTCCAGCTGTCAATGGGCGAGAGGCGGGGTACACCCTGGACAGGTCGCCAGTCTATCGCAGGGCAACACAGAGACAAACAGGACAAACAACCATTCTCACACACACTCACATCTAAGGAGAATTTAGAGAGGCTGCATCTGGTACTGGAGGCTTTGACCGTATCACAGGCATCATAAAATCAGATTATCAAGCAATTCTAGAGCAAAATGTTTTGCCCAGAGTAAGAAAACATGGTTTGAGACGAAGATCATTGGTCCTCCAGCAAGATAATGACCCAAAGCACACCTCCAAGAGCACGCAGGAATGGTTGAAAGGGGAAAAATGGACTGTTTGAAAATGGCCAGCAATGAGTCCTGATCTCAGTCCAATTGTAAAATATTTGGAAGGATCTGAAATCTGCAGTCGGAGAAAGGAACCCTGCAAATGTTCAAGAGCTTGAGCATAATGCAAAGGAAGTGTGGGAGAAAATACCACCTGAGAACCGCAAGAAGCTTATAAATGGATATAAGAAACGTTTGGAGACTGTCATCACTGCCCAAGGGAGTGCAACCAAATATTAAGGAGGGGTGTCAATATTTGTGCACATGCTGGTTTTGTAGTTATTCCTTTCAAATTACAATATGTTGAAATAACAATTGTCTTTGTTAAATTACTTTGGACCTCCAATTGAAAGATCCTGCTGATATAAATTTGGTACATTTCCATTTAATTCTGAAGATATTCACTCAGTTATGCAAAACATGAAGGTGTGCCAATAATTGTGAGCAGTATTTATGGATCACGCTTAAAAATTAGCCCATCCATAGTGGTTCGCATATGAGCAGAGCAATGGCCATTTTTAGTCACGCTTTAAATGTAGGTCAGAAACTGAAACTTAATGTCTAAATCCTTCTAAGCCTTTAATGTTTCTAAACCAAGTCCCAATTTTTTTTCACAAAGATTTTTAGTTTTACAGCACTTTAAATAAACAAGATGCCATTTAACTGTTTATCAAACATTGCTGACAATCAGAAAAATGCTTTGCTGCACAGACAAGCTTAGCCCCCAGCGCCAATTATCAAAGATTGATGATGTATAGCACACAGTTTAGTTTTGCACATTATCAATCTGGGACTGCTCCCATTGAATCTGTTGGGGAAAGAAGAGATATTCAGCAGAACTTTCCGAGCTGATTGGGCAAAGCGACACCTAGTGCCCGCCTAGCGAAGGTTGTTTTTAGCCAATCATGGTATCAAATTCAAATGTTGCAAGCAGGCACCCTGAGAAGCTACAGCAAGTTACCCTGGTCAAGGCATGCTTATTTCAAAAGTGACCCTGGTGTCATGTGTGATTTTTGCAACATAAACATGCATCCTCCAACGCTGTCATGCTTATTTAGGCTTGGCACCTCTTGCTTTCGTCACAGCTGTATGTCCTGCCTTAAACCATAATACTGCAACGTAATCGCCTCATGCTGGGTCACTTCTCAAACAGTTGATTGGGATAAGATGGATTCTCGTGTGCTTGTGAACACACAAATACCGCAAGAGTTCAGCTTGCAGGAAAGTTTAGGTATGCTGTGCACAATGGTACATTCTGATGATACACATAGTAAATATTATGGCCAAAGGCTTTATCAAATGCATGAGGAGTCCTACAATGGAAATCAGAAATTGTACTTGACCAGATTGCCTTTTATGAGGTGAGAAACACATTTGGCATAGTTTTGGCACATTTGGCTAAAATGTGCCAAAATTACAGGTCCTCCTGTCACACTGCCCACTAAAACCTTTATGGGACAAAAATGTTTCAGCAGATTCAGTCCAGGTTTTCTGCAATTATAGTCAAGATGTGGATATATTAAGTCTGAGGCTTCTATATTTTCAAAAGTGTTTTCATGGTGTTTTGCGGTGTTTATTTTGGAGAAAAAAAAAGAAAATTTAGACAAAGTCTTTGTTTAATTACCTATAAATCTGACGTGGTGACTTTTGCAATGGTGGTTCCACTAGAAAAATATTCTTTAATGCCTTACCTTCACACTGATACCAAACGTTAGCATTTACACTTGTGGAGCTGTACTTGATTTATATCAGGTATGTAATTTTAGGCAGATATTGCTCCTAAACCTCTCTGGGTTTGAATGGTTCCAAGCATAAATAAAATAAATATAAATGATTTGGGCGCCTTTGTAGACCAGAGATTGTGCCCTTCTTGCATTATCTGGATTTTATCCTAAACATTATTGAGCTTCATGATGACTGCCTGGAGCCGCTGATTGGGGAGTGGACAGCATGCAATGGTGAGATAGCGACAGTCCTGTTTAATAGATCCTACTTTGAAGTTTATCTGCAGTAGTTCTGGCATCCAGATCTTGAAGAAGGCTACCAGATTAGTACCTTCGATGCCCACGGGAAGAACACGGGTGTTGCAGTGCTGGTTTGTATTCTCTGGCTGCCTCCAGCCAAGAATGGCTGTTATTTCCATAACACCAAAAAAGACACATTTCAAGACTCAACAAAGCTAGGATTAAAACTGAAATGTATCAAACCAACAACATAGTATCATTCTGTTGTACTCACCAAAGATGTGGAGGTCTGCTAGTTATATTTTTGGCATTTCCAGGCTGCTTCCAATACTTTTTATGTGTGAGAGAAATGTCCTGTATATGTTTGTGCACTCTAACATGAAGTTGACACAAATTTGCAGCTCTGCCTTGACTCCACATCGAGACGATTTCTCTCATTTCTCCATGCTGGGGTCATTGAAAATACATGCTCTGTATGTGTATTGCTGCATGGAATGGAGAAGATGTAGGCACCGACTTTTCTCAGGTTAGCCAGGGGGAGAGCAGCTTCAGATGCCACTTCTCACTGTGGCAACCTTCCATTTTTTGCAGAGCTGAGAATAGCTTCCACCATGCCATATTCCTCAGAGTCCATCCATAAAAATGTTTTTCAGTTTGCAGACCTGAACTGCTTCACTGTACTCTTCATAAGACATAGCAGTTGTAAGGCTGATCTTTGACATTTTGCTGTGAAAGCTGTTCTCAGAGAAGTCATACCTCTCCGTGAAATATTTATTTGCTCTTTCATAGAACTGAATAAAACCTTGTCAAATCAGGAGGTGGCTGTATAAGTCTTATGTTCACAACAAAGCCAAAAACATGGTCCTTCAGGCTCCTCTCGAGTTTCCCTTTAAATTCCCTTTAATGATTTGGCCTCAAGTGCTTTGATGCAGTCTGAGAACACTTTAAGAATATGACTGAGGACAAGAAGTACATCTCAGACATTTCAGTGCTGTCCTCTGCAAAGCACCTCCACAAAATCTAAGAACGTTCTTCATCACCCAGGCTCTGAAAGTAGCTGGTCAGGGGCTTCCAACACTTAAGCATTCGGTCGATGGACAGCAACAGAGACAGCCACGTTGTGATGACATGGAGCAGCAGGTTGCACTCATCCACCTCCACAAACTCAAAACTCTTTCAGCCGTGCTGTCCTACTGGTTGAGATGCTAAAATGGCTGTATACTTTTAATACAATGTTTTCAATGTCTAAATCCAAATTGCCAGCTGCATATTCTGTGGTATTGTGCAAAATATGCGTTAAACCGTTTGCAGCAAGCGTGTAACTTTGAGTTGCTTTCAGTTTTTGGTCAACACTGTTGTCTTCCAGTTAACACCGCCGTTGTCCACTGTATGCTGACATATTATCCACACCGGGCATCTCAAGTTTCGGCATTAGCTGATTCGTTACAGCTTCCGATGTCTCATTACTTTTATTATAAAAATCGAGCAAAGCATGCTGCACGCCCTACTTGAAGTGAAAATATCTCAATACCATGGGGACTTGATCGTAGTTTTGTTTGACACATCAGTCGCCAGTGAATAATGCCGATTGTTTTCTTTTATGTGGTCCAAATGCGCCTGGATGAAGTAGGTAGGGTGTTTGGAAATTTTCACACAAAGCTTTAGCTTCTGTTTTTCTACAGGTTAGCTATTAAGTGGTTGTAAATCTTTGTCTATTTTTATACCACAGTCTACACTCCGGTATGATTGGTGATGCTTGACAGCAGATATTTTGTCATCCTGGGGAGATGCGGCTTCATAAAAAAAGGGAAAAAGTGAAGACGTACCCGCTTTTCAATTGTTGCTACTGTGCTTGTCTGTGCTAGCATGTCGATGGCACCTTTATCTTTTGCTGCTTACGTCCACATCTCATCAACAGCGTACAATTTGCATGACAGACGAGCACGCCCCGAGCATTTTCAGCATCCGGTCGATCTTAATGTTAAAGGAGTCTGTCACGCCTTTGAGCACTTCAGCAGTTATTCTCTTCACCAAATTGTCTGCGTCAACTTGACCCAGCAGCGGCCGTAGCTTGGCTGTACTGGAAGGACTGATCCTCTCCTGATTTAGAAATGTCTGAAACGTCAGATGACATCCTCATGGAACCATGCTCCATGTAGAAATTCTTCTCCCTTGCCTGGAGGAGTGATTTCATGATTAGGTTATAGCAGGACACAACGCTCTAAGGCAGGGGTCACCAATATGGTGCTCGTGGGCACCAGGAAGCATCTCAAGGACCATATGTGGGGCCCTCAAGCCTGTTCAAAAAATAGCACAACTGAGCAGAGCTGTAGCTAAAATTTTATTTTAATTGGTTGCTCTTCCTTTTAAATCATACTTGTACTTACATAGATTTAAAATGATAAATGCATTAAAAACATGTTTGTATTACATAAAGTTAAGGAGAGCTCTGATTCTTCTAGTTCAAAGGTCAGCACAGGTAGCCCTTAGTATCACACAGTACCAATGAAGTAGCTCTCAACTTCTAAAAGGTTGGTGACCGCTGCTCTAAGGAGCCTAAATTGTGCAGACTTTAATTTAAGATTGAAGTTGGCTCATGAGTATGGTTGCCAACTCTTTGAAAAATCAGGGATACTTCTTGGCCAGGCATTGTCTTCCACCCTACTGACCTTTTTTTATTTTGCCTTCTGTGTGTGAAATGATTTTCTAAACATTTGACTCAAGCCTTAATTTAATTAGACACATATTTTTTGTTTTGTCTGGAAGCAAGCATGAAGCAGAAGGACAATATTTCTTCAGCAACCTTAACTCACGTACAGCAGTAGCAATCAACCCTCCCTTCCTAATGGACTTCTTCTCCCCTTCTAACCCGCAAGCTCAACCTGATTCTCCTATGTCACCTAGTGGTGAACACAACGCTTTTGTTTCTAAATCTGGGTCTGTTCCTTACATTTCATGTCCTTTTCATAAACACAAGGACCTACAAAGTAAAATTCAAAGAACACAAAAATGTTGAGGGACCGGAGGGGGTTTGTGATGGATGTTTGTGCCATGTCGCATATAGCACAAAAGAAAAAGGAAGTGATATCTCAGTTCTCGTGGAGCATCTAAGCCAGTTGGCTTTTTGTTTTTGGAAAACCGTCATGCTAACTTGAAATGTAAATACTGTGACGATGTATAGAATTCCTCTGGATTTGAGATACAGTCATGCGTCTGACCATTTAAACCATGAGATCTACACAATGGCAAGGTCTGACTTCTTGTTTTGGATTAGGATGATGAACTTTTGCACAAATACCTTAAATATTTTAAAGTTCACAGTACTCATTTTCATCTGGAGTATTTTAGTACAAATAAACTCACGGCAAAACCTGGTGAATAAACAGCACCAATGCATCTCCAAGAAGCTGATTTGTGCTGAGGGTGGAATCCCTGATCTAATACTTTTGGCAAATGGGCCAACAAAAGCAAATGCTTCTTGGTGTGTTGAAAAGCATAAATTGCGTGTCTTTCTGGGACATTTCCTAAACTCCATTAGCTTGTTGCAAATTAAAACTGGCGGAAATCAAAGCATTATTTTCAAACTGGTGAACACAAGAGCATAAACCACGTTAATAATTCCTGCACACTGCTGACATCTGGTGGCTGGATTGGGTATTGCTAAAGTATTTAATGAAATAAAATGATCCTTGCGTGCATGGGGGAAATTAGAAACAGAGGAATACTTCATATATTTCAAAAATCCATTTGTACATAGGTATATTATAAATTAAATTTGAGACAAGAAAATAAATTGCCATCCATATTTTCATTGTACGGCGTGTAATCCAGCAGTTGTTTGGGTAGGATCACGTTTTGCTATTATTTTATTCATAAATATATGTGAATGTTTCCAGGTGTATTGGTCCCTGCTTAAAAAAATGAAACGAACTGGACGGAGAAACATTTCCTCCCTCTGAGCCCCGACTGCGAACAGCTGACAGGAAACCGAAGCACTTTCACCGGAAAGGCGGAGCAGTTTTTTTTATTGTGGCATCGGAGCTGCTGTAATGGCGGTGTCTCGTCGCTCTTCGCAGCAGCAGCAACAACAGACGACGTTACAATCTCCACCGAGAAACGGCTCCCTTTCGGGGGCTTCTCCGGCCTCCCCGCCTATGGCTCTGCTGTCCCCGGCCGTCGGTTGCTCGGAGAGCGAGAGGGAATGCAGCGGAGGGATAGATGCAGCTCTGGCCTCCCCGGACCTGCCAGCCCCGGTCCTGGCGAGCAGCGCGAGCTCTACGTCGACCGCGTCAGGCGGAGGCAGCAGCGGCGTCTCGAGCCCCGGCTCCGGAGCCTCGAGCCCCACCGACGGCAGCAGCGGAGTCGGCGGGGCGTTCAGGGAGCTGTTCGAGGCCTGTCGGAACGGAGACGTGTCCCGCGTTAAGAGGCTGGTGGACTCGGTGAATGTAAACGCAAAGGACATGGCTGGTCGAAAATCTACCCCGCTTCATTTCGCTGCGGGTAAGGATGAGCTAAGCTAATCAAGATGGGGTACTGCAGGCAGCTAGCGACGTTGTTGTTTTGTTTTTGTTGTTTTTTTACAGTTTCCCTGCTGTTTGTCCGTGGACTCCCCTTATAACCTCTTTTATCACGTTTTAGTTCCAGTATTTCTTTTACCCACCAAGAGCTCAGTAGCTGCTCTGACGTCCTCTGTTTGTTTATCAGACGTTCAGTAGTCAGCAAAGCCCGACTGCTGAACAGGATAAAAACAACACCAGCAATGTAGCTGGGGTTAGCAGATTGTTTGTGCATCTATAATAGTTTTTGCCTACCCTGCGCCACTTTATATTTAATTACGCCCCTGTAGCCAAACAACCTCTGGGGGATTGCTTCTTTCTTAAAGCAATTGTTTTGGATGGATTTTTACTAGTTGGAAAACAATTTTAGGGACCCGTGTCAAACATTTATTTTTGTACATCTGAATGACACATTTATCTACAAGATTAAAAACTGTTTTACTTCGTCCACAGCCCAATTTGGCACCGATTGCATAACAAAACAAAATATAAGCAAATCTTGAGGCACCTTAGATTTTAAACATTGTCACAGAGGGCAACCTCCAGCATTCAAAGAGTAAATGACTAAATGATTCACGCATTTATCCTGGCTATTTGGTAAATGTATAACGTGTTACTATATTTGGGCAAATAGAAATATGGCTTATTTTAGCTATATGTGCAGATCTTAAGGGAAAATGTTTTTTTACACCCTTTTATTTAAAATATAATAACGGCAAGTAACATTTTCAATTTAATTTTATTTATATAGCGCCAATCCATGAAACATGTCATCTCAAGGCACTTTACAAAGTCAAATTCAATCATATTATACAGATTGGTCAAAAATGTCCTATATAAGGGAACCAGTTGATTGCTTCAAAGTCCCGACAAGCAGCATTCACTCCTGGAGAAGCGTAGAGCAACAGGGAGAGTCGTCTGCATTGTACATGGCTTTGCAGCAATCCCTCATACTGGGCAAGCATGAAGCGACAGTGGAAAGAAAAACCTCCAGCAGAACCAGGCTCAGTATGAACGGTCATCTGCCTCGACCGACTGGGGGTTACAGAAGACAGAGCAGAGACAAAACAAGACAGACAAACAAGCACAGAAGCACACATTGATCCAGTAATCTGTTCTACATTTTCAAGTGTTAACTGTAATATTAAGTTGTTTAAATGTTTCTTTATATAGTGACATCTGCACAAAACAAAAGTAAGTGGTCCAACATAAAAATGAAATGGTAAATTGTATGAAGTCTGCACCAACATATACAGGCACAGTGTTGATGAGAAGGAAAAAAAACACTTCTTAGAGATTGTTTACTTGGGGGGGTAAACAAAGCAGACAAATATGTCTAACTTCAAAGCGTGCACTCACCATCTTAAAAATAACTTAAACAGAGGTTTGTGTGTTGGCTTGTCAGTAGTCTCTGGTGTTGCATCTTATCTCACTTGTGCTGCAACAGTAAACATAAGAAACGTTGCAGAGCATCCTATCCCCCATTTTTGTTTATTTCTATAGCAGTTTCAGTAACGGGACAATTCAAAGTGCTGTTCATGACAGAACATAAGAAAACAGCACCGAGGACAACACATTGCAGTGGATTAGGAGCAGCAGGTTAAGAAACTCTTTTTTTTGTTTGGCGAGGAAGAATATTGCTGTTCAGAGTGGTAATGGTCACCCACACTGATTGCGATGAATGGGGGCAGTAGTCCTATACGTTTTCGCGCCCTTCCTGTATTCCATTCTGAATGTACGTCGACCTTTTGTGTTTAGGTTTCGGTAGGAAAGATGTGGTGGAGCATCTCTTACAAACGGGTGCCAACGTCCACGCCAGGGATGACGGCGGCCTCATCCCGCTACACAATGCCTGCTCTTTCGGACACGCGGAGGTCGTCAGCCTCCTGTTGTGTCAGGGAGCCGATCCCAACGCCAGAGATAACTGGAACTACACGCCGCTGCACGAGGCCGCCATCAAGGGGAAGATAGATGTGTGCATTGGTAAGGGTCCCTTCCGTTTATATTCAGGTGCTTCCGCTTTTCAAAAATGTCCAAGAACATCCACGGGAGTGTTTGAGCTTTCATTCTTATTTTAGCTTACGTTCAGAAAGAAATAACACCAGTGGAAAAGTTACTTTCAAGTTTTAAAGTTGAAGGATGCTGACATGACCTGAATTGAATTTATTAGATTTTTTCCACACTAATAAAATTGCCTTGTGTCCCTAAAATACTGTATGACATATGACATAGTGATCAGTTATAGTTACAGTTTTATTGATCTCACCTCCTTCAAATACAGTATTACTCCAGCATGGAGCTGATCCGAACATCCGCAACACCGATGGCAAATCAGCTCTTGATCTCGCCGACCCTTCGGCTAAGGCTGTTCTTACAGGTCAGTACCCTCCAGCCTCCTGGCGCACTTCCTCATTAACCCTGCATCTTGTATTTTAGTGCCCCTTTAATGCTGCATTTGGGCTACGAGCACTAAAGTTTCCTGTTCTCAAATCACAAATGTTATTTTTGGGTTTAACTTTTTTTTTTCTACCTACTGAGCATCTTGCCATTTTTTTTAACAAATATAGTTTATAGACTAATGTGTGTAGACTAAAAGAGAGCAGTCTTCTAAAGACAATGTAACAAATTATCCTCTTTCTGACAGCCGCTAATTTAAAGGGATTCCGCTCTTGGTCGTTTTGGGAAATGTTGTATTGTTACTTCAAGAAATAATATCTACCAGCGTTAGTTCGCTGATCAGGGGTCTAAATCTGTCATTTCTTAGGTATTTATTGTCCTAAACAGGGATTGAACCCAAAATAAATAGGGATTACAAGGTGTCATACAACGTTTTCAAAAAATAATGTTTAGTCAGAGTAAATTATTCATCAGATTTAAGACTTTTAGGTCTAAAACCTTTTTTTTTTTTTGAACGAAACGGGTTTTTCATGAGTCTGCAGACAGGTTGTGTTTTTGTTCAAGATTTCTTGGAAATGTTAAAGAATAGGGAGCGTGTTTACAAATATTGAAAGAGGTCTATATTCTGAGTGGCTAAGCTATTTAAACAAGCGGCAGTCGTATAACAATTATTATGTCTGCAGACGGCAGGTAATTCTAACGTTGGGTTAGGCTCTTTAAAACAAAACGGTGTGCAGTGTAAGGACACTCAGACCGGATGCCGTTGTTCCCAAAGCTTTTTTTAAATTTATTTATTTATTTGTTTTATTTTTTTGAGTAAATCAGTTACAGATATTCCGAAAGAAAATAGTCTAAAAGTAGCAGAATCAGAAGTAGTGATTTAGATATATATTCATAACTTATTTAATGATAATGCGTGGTAAATGTTGGAGCAGCTGAACCTAAATGTGTAACTAGGACTCTGACATGGACGTAGCGTCCACAGTGTGTTCCAGATCCATTCCCACTGTAAAGAAATGGGCACCCATAATGTTTGACATGCCTCACTTTAGTCATCTGTGTGACTTTCAGGTGAATACAAGAAGGACGAACTTCTGGAAGCGGCAAGGTGAGCATGTTTCTGGCAGTAGATGCTGTAGGAGGCAGAATATTTATGACCAATTTGTTTCAGGTAGAGATAAATTGCTGGGTAAGCAACTCTGTAGTTGCGTGTTGCCGTTAAAAATGCAAAACAAGTCACTGCCTGGCGAATGTACATTTCCCTGCCGAAACCCAAAGGAATGACAGCGTTGATGTCGAGTATGTGTTGTGGGGCTTATCACTGGTGTGTTTGCAGAAGTGGGAATGAAGAGAAGCTGATGGCACTGCTGACTCCGTTAAATGTCAACTGTCACGCCAGTGATGGTCGCAAGGTAAGCCACCCAGTAGTGCTGCACCTCATTAGCAACTCCAGTCACGCTCCGTTTCACTCCAAGTGCTGCTTTGAGTTTCCAAATGGACATTTTCGTGTCTGTGAAAAGGAAAAATCAACAGCAGTGTTAGTTGGTGCGTCAGGTTACTGCCGGAGAGGTTTGTATACTCGTGTGGAAAGAGAGTCTAGGGCTGTGAACCTGAGCAGGGGGGGGGCATCATTTGCCTCGTCCCCACAGACAAAGCACCAGTTTATATGCTGCATATTCTGTTAAATGCCCTTCTGTATGCCTCCCAAAAAGCATCTTTACTTTGACTTGTGATGTTGTGCTTTAAGGGTGTGTGCATATATTTGTAGTTTTAATTTCTCTTTTTTATTTTAAGGTTCAAATCAGTAGACCAGAAGATTCTGCTTGTTCACAGAAATATTGTCAGCACAGTTGGCATTACTGTTCTCCATCATGTTTGGATCTGGTGTCTTTTCGTCAGCATCCTCTCCTCTTTCTACAACTCTCTTTTTTTATTGTAGAAGCTGACAGATTGAGGCGTTCGAACACATCTTAAATATATTCCACAAAGTTCAGTTTTCTACCCTGAATTAATCCCCGTTTCTATTCAGTTCATAATTATGATTGTATTGAAAAGGCACCTTAGTAGCATGTAGTAAAGACATGGAGGGATCTGTGGTGTGGATTTGTACATTTGTGGAGAACCTGGTAAAGACTGGATTTAAAGCTTAGAACTGAGGGAGGGTGCGTTTTTGTTTTGACGCGGCTGGATTTGGTTTTTTTTCATGGCCATCTTTCGCCTTTAGCCACCATGCATTCATTTTTGAAGATATTATGCGCATTCTGGCCTTTTTGTGAAAAACTGGTAAATCACGAGTCACCCATTTATTTCATTAGAAACTCACTAGCAACATATTTTGCCACAATTTGAAAAGATTTGACAAGCCTTCAGGTAAATTGATCTTTAATTGCAGTGGCACGATCTGACACAGAAAAATCGTACCTTTCTTTCAAGTACATTTGTTCCATGTGCAAAATAAAATAAAGAAATAATTGTTGCAACCATTCCTTTTTAAAGTTCAGTCAATGAGAGCCACTGTTCTGCAACTTTTAGATGTGCTCTAACACGCCTAAACCACATGGATGTATTTCCTAAAGTCAGCAAGTTCTGCACAGACCCGGTAATGAGCCGTGCCTTTGATTTAGGTTTTTTGGAACAGGAGGGCCTTCAAAAACTTTCCGAATGGGGAGTCTCGAGTCCTGGAATTGGAGAGCCCTACCTATTTCCAGTTTACTGGGAAAGGGCCTTGAATTTATCATAAACCAATAAACTAATAAAGTTTCTAGATCTTTTGGAAGAGAAACAAGGAACCACTTATGCTTATATTAACGGGTGTGATGTCATTTAATTGGACAATTATTTCTTAGCATGGCATTTTTTTTTGCCTAATCGATACATGTGTTTAAATTAGAGGTTGAATTATTGTGTGGGCTAATGTTCCCAGAATAAAAGCCAGATTTCTTTATTTTATTCTTAGCTTGTTGTTTTTAGGCATCTTAACTGGGGTCCCAGTAAATGTGGTCAGCCCAGTAAGATCATCATATACTGTTTTATGTTTTGTTTTGTTTTTTCTCTCCAATGCTCATAAATCATCGGTTTATTTGTTGGCTCTGCTGCGCATCTAAAAGTCGCATCATGTAAGCCGGTGTAGCTTTGGTCAGGGTTTTTACCAGGAGACCCGGGTCCCAAAGGACGAGTCCCACCCACCTTCTGCCGATGTCTGACATTTACTCTCCAAATTCCATTTTACAGATCAGTGCTTTGTTTTCTTTCTTTTTAATATAATTACACTTTGTATTTCATTGACTTAGACAGAGAGGGACATTTCTGTGACAAGATACTGTCATTTTGTAATTTGTGTTTCGTTTTGTTTTCCGTGTGACTCTGGCAACATTTGTCGATCAGTCAACCTCACAAAAAATGCTGGTAAGTTGACCTCGATAATGGCCACTTGATTGATGCACTGTTGTGATCTTTGTTTTTGTTTTGTTCCTTTCGAATCCATCGTTGTTTTTTATTTGACCAATGAGCTGGCTGTCACTTGTTAATTGCACCTTATGGACCTGGGTATGCGGGTCACTCATGTATCCTTCCCTGGTGCTCCTCTGGTGCGTCTGCGTGAGCAAGCGACTGTGTGAGCGAGTGAGCGACGGGATTGAGTGAGTGGGGAGGTTGTCATGGGGACGACTTCATCTCTTTGAAGCTGGAGAGGAGCTCAAAATGTCCACTGCCTGCTTTTCTTTGGCGTCTGTCCTCTGCACACTCACCCACATTTCTCCGACTGAATCACTCAAGTCAGTCTGTATCTGGTTGGGCTTCTAATTTATTTAATTTTTTTTATTTATTGTTTTGTTGACAATTTCTCATGCATGCCCCAGGGCCCGCCTCTCCGCATTTTGTCAAGCGAATCATGGATTTGTCATTGTGAAATCTGTGCCTTCTTCACATTCCCCGTTGAATCAGTTGGTATGCAACGAAGAACAGACTTCATCTCACCCATCGTTCAGAAGCTCTGCTGCCCTTTACTGTAAAAGCTTTTAATTGCTTGTTTCATCCCATGCTGAATGAGCCACCATGCAAGCACCTCATCAGTTTGACTCCATCGTGGCTTGAGACGTTACACTTTGGCCCTTGTGGGTTTGACATTAACATCATTGCATGAAAATTGTGAAATGTCCTTTTTTTTTTTTTTATCGTAAGCTTTTTCAAGCACTATTTTTTGGAAAATATAGCTTTTGCCTCCAGAACTGGGAATCGCAGCTTAAACTAATGTGGATTTTTCTTTCTGGACCTAAATAAACCCTTATGATTTTGAGTTCCTTTTACCTTGCAGACCGGCTTTCTTTTTCAGTCTCGGCTTGCTTCCTCCAGCTTTTCTGCACCTTGTTGGTATTTGGTAGATTTTCAGTACATGAAATTGAACTCCAGCTCTCCGATCGAAATTTCTGTTCAGGGTTAAATTCGGCTTTTATCCCCCACCCATCTCCACTGCTAACAATGTGATTACAACGCCTTGCAAAAGGATTTGTCCCCCTTGAACGTTTTCAAATTCTGTCACAATAACCAGCCTAAGACCCATTGTATTTTGTTCAGACTTTGTGATGGAGCAACACAAAACGGTGCGCAGCTTTAGAGGAAAAGAAAAATGAACCGTGGTTTTCAACATTTCAAGTCTGTTCAGCCGCTTTTATTCTGGTACCTCTACATGAAATCAGATGTAACCCATAACATTCAGAAGCCCGTTAATTAGCAAACAAAGTCAACTTGTGTGTAATTTAAACTCAGAGTATAAATCCAGCTGTTATGTGAAGGCTTTGGACTTTTGTTAGAGAACATAAGTGGAAAAAAAAAAACAGCATCATAAAAACCAAGGAACCCAGCAGAGAGCTCAGGGAGAACGCTGCGGAGAAATTTAAAGCTACATTAGATTAAATGAAGTTATAAATCATTGTTTCAAGCTTTGAATTTCACCCATCATTTGAAAAAGGAAAGTGTAACACTAATGCTCTACTTTGTGTTGGTTTATTACATAAACTTTCAGAGTAAAATTTGAAGTTGCAATGTGACAAAATGGGGAACATTTCAAGGGGGGGGGAATACTTTTGCTAAGCACTATTTCCCGCTTTTCATAATATTATTTTGTTTTTGGATTTTAACTTTTTATTAAACTGGAGCTGAATATGAATAAAGCAAATGTTTCATCCCATGTTTTTATCAGAAAAAAAATAATTTTCTACTTACTGCACAAAAATTACTTAGAAATCGCTAATACCCGGAGTCTGTCTTGTTTTTTTAGAATTTCATTGAAAGATATTGAAGACGAGCAGTGAGGGTGACGCTGTTTGTTACTGACCTGGTGAGATAATATCACAAGCAACAGAATTTCTTTGGGCTGGGTTTGTCCTCAAACTCTACTGAACTTGCATCATCAAATCTGCCGTTCATCTGCAACTCACCCAGCGCAGCCTGCAGTAGCAATTTGCTTCTGGCTCTAATCAGCCACTCGCCCCCTGTTGCCACCGGAGGCGATAGACACTAAGCCTGCCTGATCTGTGTGTGTGTGTGTGCGTGCGTGTGTGTGTGTGTGTTGTGTATGTATGCACTAACAGCGGTCCTCTCTTGCAGTCCACGCCCCTCCACCTGGCTGCAGGCTACAACCGGGTCCGCATCGTTCAGCTGCTCCTTCAGCACGGCGCTGATGTTCACGCCAAGGACAAAGGGTGAGTAACCCTTTGCGGAGAAAACAAAAACAGAATCTCCAGTTTCCCGCCACTATGCATGACCTGGATGTCTTGTCCTGCAGCGGCTTGGTTCCTCTTCACAACGCCTGCTCCTACGGTCACTACGAAGTCACAGAACTTCTGCTTAAAGTAAGACCCACTGTAAAGATTCAGGTCTGGGCCTGATTAGCTCGCATTTTAGACAGTAAAGGTTTGAAACATGCCGATGCTCCTGAGCTCTGATGGGCCGCTCTCCTTGCAGCACGGAGCCTGTGTGAACGCGATGGACCTGTGGCAGTTCACGCCTCTCCACGAGGCCGCCTCCAAAAACAGAGTGGAGGTTTGTTCGCTGCTGCTGAGCCACGGAGCTGATCCCACGCTGCTGAACTGTCACAGCAAGAGCGCCGTGGATATGGCCCCGACCCCGGAGCTCAAAGAAAGGCTCACCTGTGAGTTGACCTTTAGACTTGCAGTGTTGAATGGAAGGCATCAGAAATCCTTCCTGTCTAAATCTTTTTATCTCTCCATCTGCCTCTACATTCTTCATCTGTTTAAGCTGTCGCCGTCCCTCCAACGCACCATTCTGTCCATCCATTGGTCTATCCGTCCATCGTCCCACTGCCTTTTACAGTTTCCATGTTCTAAGCCTGACCACAGTAGAAAAATCTGCCAGAATTTAAACTTTTCTTTGTAGAATTTGGCTAAAAATGCTGGAAACACTTGAAATATGAGTCAGGAAAATGATGCCAATGTTAACTGATTGTAACGTGTGCGACCCTGGAGGCTCCGGGTCTATAAAGCAGCATCATTTACCTTTTACCTCTCTTTTTCAACATAGATGAGTTCAAAGGTCACTCGCTACTGCAGGCGGCGCGTGAAGCTGATATGGCCAAAGTGAAGAAGACTCTGGCTTTGGAGATCATCGGCTTCAAACATCCTCAAACCAACGAGACGGCTCTGGTAAGAAGAGTGGCTTTTCGTTTCTTTTCAAGATTTGAATTATGTCCAAATCGGCCTTTTTCCCCCAGTTGTTTCACCAGCATCGTTTTGTTAGAAATGATGGAATGTAGTTTAGAGCACTTTTGAGGTTAAGGGTATTTGGTCACATTTTGGCATTTTAAGGTTTTAGTGTGCTAATGTAAAATGTGTATTCACAGCACTGCGCGGTGGCGTCCCCTCATCCGAAGAGAAAACAGGTGACAGAGTTGTTGCTTCGTAAAGGTGCCAACATCAACGAGAAGAACAAAGAGTGAGGCAACAATCTTATAGTATTTGCATTGAGCAACTTGTAAATTGAAGATGTAACATCTTTAAAACATCATCAACCCTGAAGTCTGGTGCTAACCTCCCTTTAATGTGCTTTAGCTTTATGACTCCCCTGCATGTTGCTGCTGAGAGAGCGCACAATGACATACTGGAGGTTCTGCAGAAACACGGAGCGAAGGTTTGCCACACTTCCATCCTGTTCTGTTAAATATTAGGCAAAAAATGTTAGTTAAGTTACCAAATTTGTGGCGCTGTATCCTCAGGTGAATGCAGCGGACACCCTGGGACAGACCGCTCTTCATAGGGCAGCGCTGGCCGGTCACATCCAGACCTGCAAGCTGCTGCTGAGCTACGGAGCCGACCCCTCCATCGTGTCTCTACAGGGCTTCACCGCAGCGCAGATGGGCAACGAGGCGGTGCAACAAATTCTGAACGGTGAGCACCGTTTTCTCTGTGGACGTTTAAAGTCTCTGACCTTTACAGTTCCGGGTCAGTGTCGGGCAGATTTTGTGGTGTCGGGGTTTTAACCTTGATTTTAGAACTTCAGGAGGTTGTGGCTGGCTTTTATTCAGTGTTTCTCCTGTTTTTGTTTCTCAGAAAATGTTCCCACTCGTAATTCTGACGTGGACTACAGGTTTCTGGAAGCTGCCAAAGCAGGAGACCTGGACACAGTGCAGGTACGTTCCCTGACACATTAAAGTGCTGAAATCGGCAGATTCCCATTGACCAGTTCTCTTTTTAAAGCCGTGGCCTGCCAGGACTGCTTAACCTAAGTTCTCTTCAAGGTCAACAAATAAAAATAAGAAGTTTTTATACTTTCTGGATTAGTTGAAAATTGAACAGTCTTAAAACAATTTCTCAAAAACCTCTGCAATTACTGAGCTGCCTACAAATCTACCAGTGCAATCACATCCTGCAGTTTTCGGTTTTTTTGCAACACTATTATTAGCTCGGAGCCTTTTGTTCGCCTCCAAAACCATTTTTTCTAAATAGTTATTTAGTGTTCCCATAATAACCCACCTTTGTTTGCCTTTGGACCCGTGCTTTATTAATTACACTCAGGCATGTTGCTTGTTATCCTAACGGGTCTTTGTCGTGCGGCAGCAACTTTGCTCCCCTCAGAACGTTAACTGCCGGGATCTGGAGGGCCGCCACTCCACGCCTCTTCACTTTGCTGCCGGTTACAACCGGGTGGCCGTTGTGGAGTACCTGCTTCACCACGGAGCTGACGTTCATGCCAAAGACAAAGGGTTAGTGTCTGTGAACTTGTATGGTTATTAACAAGACAGGAGTTTTCTTACTTTGATTCTAGATGTGAAGTTTTCTGTTGTTTTTTTCCCTTGTCCTTCAGCGGTCTGGTCCCCCTCCATAACGCCTGCTCCTACGGTCACTATGAAGTAGCTGAGCTGCTGGTCAGACATGGCGCCTCGGTCAATGTGGCAGACCTGTGGAAGTTCACCCCCCTTCACGAGGCTGCAGCCAAAGGAAAATACGAGATCTGCAAACTGCTTCTCAAAGTGAGGCTCCGTTATTGTCTGTACAGTTTCAACTTTGTGCAACGTGTTGGCCTGGGTCCAGACGGCGAGTTTGACGCACACTGAAAGCGTTGGGGGAGGGTAAAAAAACGGTCCGCATTGTGTTTTTCAGCACGGTGCCGACCCCACCAAGAAGAACCGTGACGGCAACATTCCTCTGGACATGGTGAAGGATGGGGACACAGACATCCAGGACCTGCTGCGGGGGGATGCTGCCCTGCTGGATGCTGCCAAGAAGGGTTGCCTCGCTCGGGTGCAGAAGCTTTGCTCTCCAGAGAATATCAACTGTAGAGACGCACAGGGCCGCAACTCCACACCGCTCCACCTGGCAGGTAGAGACTGCATCAAACTGATTTAGGGTTAATATAACGCTGCTCTGAGTATTACTACTAAAACACTCCTGATTTGGCATATGAAGAGAAGGTGAATTAACAAAAGCTATATGCCTTTTATTTATGCTGATCCTCGATTGTTTAGACCATTTTTTTTTTTTTTGCTGATTAGATTTCCTTTCTTCCTCCTCAGCTGGTTATAACAACCTTGAGGTTGCCGAGTATCTCCTGGAGCACGGCGCTGACGTCAACGCCCAGGACAAGGGAGGCTTAATCCCTCTTCATAATGCTGCTTCGTACGGGGTCAGTCTCGCGGGGTCTTTGTCTCTGTAAATGTGCTCAGTGCATCTGAGCGATGTTTTGATCCTGAGGTCAGATTAGGACTTCCTCTCCTCCTGATTCTCTTTTTGTTTCATTCAGTCATTTGCCGAAAAAAGAATAAAGAAAATCGTTTGCATTTACAACGACTCACTATAGTAACAATGAATTCAAATAATTATCAACAGTTCAAATGTACATTTCACTCTAGTAGGACATGTTTTCAGCTGGACTTCTAAAATGATCCCTGGTAACAGAAGCACATCTGTTTATGAACCTTTATGTTCTACATTCATACTAATTTTGTCTAATTTAGAACTTAGTTTAGTTTCTTTTCTAATTTAGTTTTGGACGCTTTATGGAAGCACATTGGGTTTAACAATAAAAACTATTTGAGGAACAAAAAGAAACACAGAAACGTGAGAGCATTTATATTTAAAAATTGGATTGTTAGTGGCAACAGAATGATCTGCTTTAACAACGTTTAATACCCTTTTTGTTTTCACAGGATGGGATTTTGTTCTTTTTACAACTCTAATACAACTTAAGTGTTACAATGCGCACAATGCACAAATGTTCATGTTTCTGACTTAATGAATGTTGCAGTAGACTTGTACCAGTTTTGTTGGTAGATATTGACAAATACGTTCCAACACAATTTGTGATAAATGATTAGCAGAAATCAGTGGAAATAATTCCGGCCACCGCTTTGTATATTTTGCGTCTGAAGAGATATTTCTTTCTTTCATGTTTCATTTAATTGAAATATACTATCGTTTCTGAAAAAAGGCAATTTGAAAATCAATTCCTGTCCCACTTTAATGGATGAAAACAATCTGTTGCTGTTTTCCTTCTTAATGTGAAAAATACCAATTTTGTTTCACCAGATCCATATCGGTATTAGTCTGGTTTTGTTTCACAACTGAATTAACTTTAGCAATCTTTTGGATCTTCGTTCAGTTTTTCCTTGTCTTTTTCCTCCTAACAGCATGTGGACATTGCCGCCCTGCTGATTAAATACAACACGTGCGTAAACGCCACAGACAAATGGGCTTTCACGCCTCTCCACGAGGCGGCCCAGAAAGGCCGAACACAGCTCTGTGCTCTTCTGCTGGCGCACGGCGCTGACCCCACCATGAAGAACCAAGAAGGCCAGACCGCTCTGGACCTGGCCACGGTATGGGCCTCTGTAAGATAACGACGGATTCTGTGGAGCCTTATTATTACTCTATCTACACAACACAAAGTAATATGAATGTGAAGTCAAGTCTTTTTTTTTTTTTTTTTTTATGTTTTCTGGCCTGTGGCTGTAGGCTGACGACATCAGAGCTCTCCTGATGGACGCCATGCCACCAGATGCTTTGCCCAGCTGCTTCAAACCTCAGGCTACAGTGGTCAGCGCCTCGGTCATCTCCCCTGCTTCCACGCCGTCCTGTCTGTCGGCAGCCAGCAGCATAGACAACCTAGCTGGGCCCCTGACCGAGCTGGCTGCCGCCGCCGCCGCCGCCGCCGGAACGTCTGGGGTTGCAGACGGAGCCTCGGGGACTGACCGCAAGGAAGGAGAAAGTAGGTTTACTGTTTCTAAATGTACAAAGCTCTGTCAAAAAAAACACTCATCCCTCACAGATTTCTTCTCGTTTTGCTTTTTTTGTCACACTTAAGTGTTTCCAATCAGCAACAAAGCAAATTTTCAGACTGACTCCTAAACTATAACGGTTTCTGCCACCATTGGTGGTAGGGTTGGGAATTGAAAAGATTTTCACGATTCCGATTCCCTTATCGATTCTGTGAAACGATTCGATTCTCTTTTCGATTCTCTTTTCGATTCCAATTTGGGGAAAAAAGGAGAACAAACAGTTTGATGATGAGCATCAACTTTGTTTACTTAACTATCACACGACCTTACAAACTAACAAGGTCAAGATGTCCACAGCAAATGTGCAACTGGAGTAACATTTATATTTGTTTAAATAAAAAAAGGAATATAAGAACAAACTTAAATACAGTAGATGAGTTGTTTAGAAGACAAGAAAATGTAAGTTTGTTGTGACAGTTGCTTACTAATCTCTCTTTAGATAACCTCAGTCATCTAAATCTAATGGAGAAGCCATCCGTTTAATGAAAAAGCATTACTCTACAATTTTGGGAAATAAACTCATCTCCCCCTAATTTAAATTAAACGAGCGTCACCGTTCTCTCGGTCTCTGAACTGCGGAGCAACTTTGTAGCATATTTCGTTACATCCACTGCAATAGCTAGAATCATGTAAGAATTCCAGCTACCAGTAGTTCTAATTAAACATGCTACCAATGAAGGGCTGGATTAACGAGAAAGGTACACTCCCTTAATAACCCCAAAGAGAGGTAGGAAACTGGTTTATTTCCAGAGAAGGTATATGATTTACTAGGAACCAGTCAGTGATGTAAAACTAGCTACTTACCACCAGAGCTGCCTTCCATGCTGGTCGTAACTTTAGCTTCTATCCGGTAAGAATCAAAAACACGCCATTCGTTAAATTGTATGCCATGTTGTGTGCGCAGGTGTTTCTGGCTGTTGGATGTATTTCCTCCCGCGGATGTAAATGCCATTTTGCAATGATTGTAAAGCGCCTTGTTGCCATCTTCCTCTTCCTTAAAATGAAGCCAAACTTTCGACCGCTTCCCCCGATGAGGCGCCACTTTTTTTTGTTTGGCTTTAAGCCTGGTCACGTCATACGCAACTTACGCACACGTGCTTACTGAACGCCGTGTGCCTAACTTGCGTAAAAAAACGTTGTGCTACCGTTGTGCTGCTCAGAGCCGCGGCACGACGGAATCAAAAAGAGAATCATTAAGCGAGCTGCCAAACGGTGCAACGGAATTGGAAAACACGGAACCGGTTCTGAACAGGAACCGGTTTTCAATTCCCATCCCTAATTGGTGGTTAAAACTGCAATCAGGCACCAGCAGTAACCCAGTCTTTTCATCATGTTGAAGGATTTTGAGTAACTCTTCTTTGCATCATTGCAGATTGTTTTTAGGCATTCATTTCTTTTCTAGGTGTATTTTTTTTTTTTTTTTGTGTGTCCTTTGTGTTGTCACACAGGTCTGTGATAATACACGACCTGTGCTTTAATACAGTTTTACTGTGGTTTTAACGCATTGGTGTGTTCAAGTCACATCGTACTCTGTTTATAGAAATAACTCCAAATGAAAAGATGGTTCTTTTAAAGGAGAAGTCCGGTCAAAATCAGAATTCAAACTGCTGAAAGTACTTTAAATATAAAACTACTACATACTGTGCAAAAAATTATAAGTTTTTTTAATTAATAATAATTCTCATTTAATCATGTTTATGTGGAGGAATCCATCTTGGTCAAGAATAGTACTGTCACCTCCCATTTTTTGACGTCACTCGGCGGACCCGCTGTTGAGCAAGTTTCAACGCTCTGTTTGTCACGGCGCACTATTTTCCAAGATCAAACTCAGTCGGGTCCTACAGTATATATCTATACACGTGTGTGTGTGTGTGTGTGTGTGTGTGTGTGTGTGTGTGTGTGTGTGTGTGTGTGTGTGTGCGCTCCGCGCAGCACGGCTCTGCATCTAACAGACGGGGTTTCAGTTTCAGTTTGCAGCAGAGCGCGCGCACACACACACAGACACACAGCGGAGGAGAGATCGCTGAAGTGACTTAAGCTAGCTGATTATTATAGTATAAGTATTAAAATATAAGAGCATTCCAGCCCATGCTGGGCTGAGCACGGCTTTGCACCGGCGCTGCAGCTGAGCGCGCACACACACACACACACACACACACACACACACACACACACACACACACACACACACACACGCACACACACAGCGGAGGAGAGATCGCTGAAGTGACTGTGTTGAAATAAGCAATGTTTTTTCCTCTTTTACCAGTTGTGTTGGAACATCCGATGGCCATGCACGTGGGCATTGTTGCTTCAGCAATAGCTCTTGGAAATGTCAGCGGTGAAGTCCTCTGGAAATCCGAAATAGTTATTGATGATCGCAGCTGTGTAGAACGGCTCCTATTGACTTTGCATGGAAAGCGGAGAGAAATGCTGTCGCCGCTTCCGCTCTTCCACGTCGCAGGATGTGATGTCAAACGCCCCTTACTGCCCATATTTGGGCAGTCATGTCAGCCCCCATACACAGTGATTCAGACGACAATTTATGTTTTTATTTTCTTATTGATTAAGGATAAGTTCATTAAATAACCACAAATGTATTAGTTTTAGTTATAGCTAATGATACCCTGATTTTTCCTTGTTGACCGGACTTCTCCTTTAAACAACAAATGACACGCTTAACCTTTTTCAAATGATTTTACTTTCGTACATTTGCTTTGTTATATGATCTGACCACAGCTTCAATCCATAAAATTATTTGTAATATGCTTTTTATGTATATGTAGCTAATATTTGTCTGACATTAAAATCAGTCTGAAACATTTTGGTGTGACAATAGAAAGCAGGAAAAGGTCTGTCAGGAAGCACATACTTTTTTTACAGCTATGCAATAGGAGGGAAATCTAAAAGTGAACTCCCAGCAGAGAAATGGTTATAATGTCCAGTCTAAGGTGTTTTCTTATTGTCTCCTTTCCTTGCAACGTAGTGGCGGTGCTGGACATGAACATAAGTCAGTTCCTAAAGAGCCTGGGCCTGGAGCACCTGAGGGACATCTTTGAAAGGGAGCAGGTCGGTCAACGCTCATTTTGAACAGCAGCTGTCTTTGGACCCTATAGGTGGGTTACCCACCTTTTTGTGGCGGTCGTCTTTTCCAGATCACTCTGGACGTGCTGGTCGACATGGGCCACGAGGAGCTGAAGGAGATCGGCATCAACGCTTACGGCCATCGGCACAAGCTGATCAAGGGTGTTGAGAGGCTTCTGGGGGGACAGCAAGGTAAAGCGTCCTGGGAGACTGAACTCCCTGCGACAGATGTTTGAGTAAAAAGCTCATTGGGTCATTTTCACCTTGCAGGCGCCAACCCCTATCTGACATTCCACTGCGCCAGCCAGGGCACCATCCTGATAGACCTCTCTCCGGATGACAAGGAGTACCAGTCTGTAGAAGAAGAGGTATTGATCATAAGTAGGCTCACTATAGAAATATACTGCGAAAAAGGTCACATTAATCCGGTTTGTGCAAGTTTTCATAAAACCTAGATGTTTTTTTTTGTGCTATAGTGGACCCATTTTCTATTTAATTATAAAATCCTGTTTGTTTCTCAGATGCAGAGCACCATCCGGGAGCACAGGGACGGAGGCAATGCTGGTGGCGTCTTCAGCAGATACAACATAATCAAGGTATTTCCCCCCCTTCTTAGACGAGCAGATGGGAATGAAAACAAGGGTTTAACGAGCTGACACAGCACCCTGACTAAAAAGAAGTTTTGTTTTGTGCGCCACAGATACAGAAGGTGGTAAATAAGAAGCTGAGGGAACGTTACACCCACCGGCAGAAGGAGATCGCAGACGAGAACCACAACCATCACAACGAGCGCATGTTGTTTCACGGTAACCTCTCAGTGCCTTAAATATTTTCCATACCCTTTAAACCTCATTTTCCATTTTTGTCACGTTAGAGACGCAAAATTCAGTTTATTTTATGTGATAAATGAACAAGGCATTAGGTATTCATGAAGGGGAAGAAAATTATACATGATTTGTAAAATGTTCTCCAACATTTTAAGTGTGGCTTGCATTTTTATTCAGCTATATATTTATTTTTATAATAATGACATCTTCGGCATACATGGCAGCAAAATGTAGACTGGCACTTTGCTTCTGCTGTTTTAGTTGGAAGTTCAGGAGTTGGCAGGCAGGATGGGCTCGCTGCTGCTCTACGTTTGTGATGTGACTCCTGACTAGTGGCTCCTCACATGTATCTGTGTGCGTCCAGTCAATCGTGCTGAAAACAAGCTTCTCCCCGTTCATACGGATCTCTCCGACATTGTTTTGTCCTAAACTTTGGGCGACGCTCTGAGCTTTTTTCATTCTTTGGAGGATGTCGATGTCTCAGTGAGCCGTGGCGGACCTTTTTGTTTTTTTCAATCTGTGTTGAGAGGAGCCCCCACCTACCCAGGTAGTGATGGGTTCAGAGAGCTGCCTTGGCTACTAAACGCTAGAGTAACTACTATCCATCTTTCCCTGCTTGCCAAAAGCAGCCAATTCTGTGGGATTCTGTGCTTTGTGCCGGATTCCCGTTTGTTTGACTCATAGGGTCTTAGTCATGCTCTTTTCATCTTCTGATGAGGGATTGAACTGTGATCTGAGATGTTCAAAGTTTGGGAAATAACCTAACCCTGTTTTAAACTTCTTGTCAACTTCCTCCCTAACCTGTCTGCTTGGTCTTCACGATACCGTTTCTTCACTCAAACCTCTGAGGCCTTCACAGAGCAGCTGGATTTATGCTGAGGCTGAATTACACACAGGTTTACTCTATTCACCAGCTAGGTTTCTTCAGAAGAGAGTGGGTGCCACTGGGTTTTTAAAGTTATCAGAAGAAAGGGGAAGAAATACAAATGCTGCTTTCAGATTTTTAGCCCTTTGTGTTCCACTGCATCACCATGCACTACTTTTTATTTGTCACATAAATGACCATAGAATACACTGAACCTAGGTGCTTGAATGGGACGAAATGTGAGAAGTTGAGGGAAGGGAACGCACTGCATAAATTGGTCCGCCGCTGATGTCACCTTTCCTCCAGGCTCTCCGTTCATCAACGCCATCATCCACAAAGGCTTCGATGAGCGTCATGCTTACATAGGAGGGATGTTTGGAGCAGGAATCTACTTTGCAGAGAACTCCTCCAAGAGCAATCAGTACGTCTACGGGATCGGCGGTGGGACCGGGTGCCCAACGCACAAAGACAGATCCTGCTATCTGTGCCACAGGTTGTTGTTTTCCCTCACGTTCAGTTCTCCTGCAGTGTTTCCTGGACCAGTGTTCCTGACCCTGCCTCCTCTCATCTGAACTTTCAGACAAATGCTGTTTTGCCGGGTAACTTTGGGGAAGTCCTTCCTGCAGTTCAGTGCCATGAAGATGGCCCACGCCCCTCCAGGACATCACTCAGTAATCGGACGACCGAGCGTTAACGGCCTAGCGTACGCCGAGTACGTCATCTACAGAGGAGAGCAGGTAAACTGAGACATCAGGGCAGGGTCTCTAACCCGTTGGATCTGTGCTGCCGTAACGCTACCAACATGTTGCTTTGTTTCTGCCCAGGCCTACCCGGAGTACCTCATCACCTATCAGATCCTTAAACCAGAGAGCGCGGCGCAGTCTGCGGCAGGAGCAGAGCAGAAGTCCTAGTTACAGAACACTGCCCAGCCTCACATACGGACTCGATGCTTGATATTTTCTTCTTTGTGTTGCAACTATATGAAGACCTTTCTCATCACCAAACACATTTCCAGCCTCCTACACTGTAGAAACCATGGTGACCAGTGCTTCATAAGGATATGCTGTACAATACTTTACTGTTCTCGGTGATGACATTTTGTTTTTGCATCAGCTGCATGTTGTAACAAAAGCATGTAGGGCCAAGTGGCGTGCCTGGGTTAGTAGTTTGAATATCACCGCCCTCCGCTGTTGTCAGGAGGATGCTTGTTAAGACTTTTAAGTATAAGCATTAACAGTTTGTCACTCTGTCGCCTTGTGACTGTGAAACCTCAGACTCCCTCCTCTTCGCCCGCCTTTTGGCGCCCGCTCCGTCTCACCATGTGAACCTGGGCCAGCTGCTCCACCACGGGACAGGGGTTTAGCCACCGTAGGCTGGCCTTGTGATTGTTTTTGAACGCTAAACCGTAACACTACTGGAGAGCTAACAATGCTCCTCATTGCTTTGCTGTATTACTTACTTCCCAAACTCGCACCCAAGAACCCTAAACAGTAACCTAAGATGTTTTTAGTGGTTTTATTCAGGGCAGCACACGTGCAACGAGGAAAGGGCTCAGTCAAATCCCAGGATTTGAGACTATTATATTGCCAGTACAATACGGATGTGCATGAGAGGGGATGTGTCCTTAGCAGGGCAAAGTAAGTCATCATAATCAAGCATGATGAAACTATTGTACATTAAAAGCATTTTACATTACTGTGCTCCATACTTTTAGAGTTGTAGATGTTGTAACGTGCTTGTGATGCCTTACAAGTGAACACCTTACAGCTAGTGAGCTCATCAAGGCACCATCTGTCACCATGGTCTTACTCAGACATTCACGCAAAAGGATTTGCACTTTCACCTTGAAATCTATTTAAGTTATTTTGAAATAAAGTTACAAATTACCAGGGGGGGGGAGGGTTGTACAGGTTGTGTAAATGGCTGTGTATAACTTGCTGTTAAACAATGTCTTTGAGTTAAAATGTAAATGACATCAGAATTTTTCTCTCATGCTTTCTTGTTTCTCCCTTTTTTTTAATAAACGTCCTATTAATGACGCCTTGCTTTCTGTTTGTCGGTGTTACGCTCTGATCACATCACTGCTCAAAGTTCTGCTAGTTCTAAGATATGGGAAAATAATCGTTTTTTTCCCTTTTGTTTTTTTATTATTATGAGGGGGAGGTTGTTCACAAACACCAAAGCCACATGCCCAGTGAAACGCTGTTTTGGTTTCAAAAAAAAAAAAAAGGCAACTGTCAACTCTCACAAGTATTTCCACATATTCTCAATTGGATTTAGGTCTAGATTTTAGGTTCTTCTAATGCATGAATCTGCTTTGATCTAAAACATTGTACAGTGACTAGCAAAAGTATTCACACTCCTTGATTTTGTCACATTTCAACCACAAACAAATATATTTTATTGGAATCTCATGTGAAATACCAACACAAAGTGGTATACAATTGTAAAGTAGAAAGAAAATTATGCATGGTGTAAAATGACATGGTAAAAAAAACGACACATTTTGGTGTGCAAAAGTATTCAGATCCCCCTGAGTCAATATCGGTGTGCCCCAAGCACATGGTGCGTCTTGGGGAGGATGGTGCCGATAAAATGCTGTTCAACAAAATCAAAGAGGAATAACCCATGAAATGAGAGCAATAAGAACAATATCACAGAACGACTGTGTGAGATACCACGCACATTAAAATAAATTGTTAAAAAGTGAACCTTATTCCTGTCAATCATTGCATAGCATCAATTTACGGCACATTTTCCCATAAAGTTTTTTATTTTTATAGATCCCATCCTTTGAAAGAGACGCACGCAAGTTTCAGGTCCCGTTTTGGGCGTACTCTGCTCTATTTCTTAAATTTCATTAAAGACTACATTTATGTCGCGTAATGTACGTCATCAGGCTCACGTGACCAGCCTCTGCCTGGTTGCCTTGTAACTTCGTCGTAGGGAGATGTGACTGATACTATGCCGTTTATTTGTTTATCTCATAAAAACATGTCGGAACAAGGCTGAACCGATAGTTCTCCGTCACTTTATGCTAGACGGGTAAAATGCCGCCCCGGGGAGATTTCATTGTGTGGAGGAGTTTGTCTTTCCTTGCTTTGTTTTGGGGCTTCTGTGAAACTTCCGCCTCCTATGTCATCACAGTTGACGTGAGAAGACCAGAAAGAGAGCTCCGACCATTCTGGAGAAGCACTGGCTTCTGGTAGGTCGCTTTCATGTTTCGATGCGATATTTGATGAAAGTTTTCTCTTCGTGCTAAAACCGCCTTTCTTGGGTCTGCCAGCCAGTGGTGCAATACGCATGCGCAGGCAATGTAAATCGCAAACACGTCACACGACGGCGTCAGGACGTTAAAGGGCCATTTGGGTGCATCAAACGAGACTGGAATACCTTTGATCTGCTGTTGTTAAATTGGAACAAGGTTTTATTTTATACTTATATATATATATATATATGCAATATTTTCAGAAAGGGGACAAGTGGAGGGCAGAAGAAGTGGCTGGCCTTAGAACTAATCTCTGTTGGATTTTATTTTCACACACGGTTCAATATCGCTACAACCTGAACCAGGAGCAGAAGGGTTGCACCATTCTCTAGTTCAAACTTGTCAACCTGTAAAAATGAATAAACAAGAAAATTATGTTGTGATTTTTTTTTACCTGCTTCTAAAAAAAATTTGTTAAACAAATTAGTCAATTAGTTAATTATAAAGGATAGGTATACGATGTTGTTTTGTGTTCTGTTTCTCTTAGTGGCTTCCATGTCCATAGGCTGCTGCTCTTTTGTTTGCCATTCTTTATAGGGAATGTTACATTCATGACAAATGGGAATGATTTAGGTTAAGTTTACTTGTTGGACCTTTAAATAATTTAGCAAAAAAAAAATCTATCAGCAAGAAATCAAAGCAATTTATGTTTGAGACAGACTGTTAGCAACACAGTTCCTCAAGATCCCATTTAAAATGTATCTTTGCCAAGTTGAGAGTTAATTCGGCAGAGTTTTTGATCGTTTTCTATGCCTGAATTATTCAAAGATCGGTGTTAGATTGTTTAATAGAAAACCGTGTTAAAGGTACACCAGTTAAAAAGATCTCAGGAATGTCTGGGTCCATGTAAGCTAAGTTTAAAGAAATGGGAGCTGACTCAAGACTATTGCATGGGGCTTTAAATGTCATCCTTTTAAAACTCTCTGAACCTGCTATTTGCATTCTTTTTTCCCCCCTGTGAAGCCCTCCGCTCCCTCACACCCAGGCTGACCAGTTTGACCTGAGTGCTGACCAGCAGCTGAATTTGGCCTATGTGGGCTCGGTCCCACATGGAGGGATCCAGCAGGTTAGGATCCATTGGATGTTGGAGCTGGTCACTGCAAAGTAAGTCGGCTAGAAAACAAAGAGGATCAGATGGTGTGAATGGGACCCTTTATTCTTGGTAAAATATAATCGTTTTGTAAAAAGTCACCTACTGCCAAAGTAAAATAAGTAGGATTTATTTTCTTTCAATTTTTTCTTTTCTTTATTTATTTTTGCAGAGTTGTTGGAGGAAAACCTCAGTATAACTTCACCAAACTGGATCAGCTGATAGACCTTCTGTCACTTAATGGACTTCAACCAGGTGCTGTGCTACAAACACACTGCCTATTTTTGTTCATCTGTGGGGGTTTTTTTGTAATAATTGCCACATAACTACTGCAAAATGATGCAAATACTCTCATTGCAAGTCAAAAGCCAATAATATGAAGACTCAAAAAGCAAACCAGTTTGAAACAGACGTCTTGTTGCACTTTACAGGCTTTGAATTGATGGGCAGCGTCTCAAACTACTTCACTGACTTAGAGGAGAAAGCCCAAGTGGTTGAATGGAGAAATCTGGTTTACCTCATAGCCAAGCGGTACATTGGTGAGTCTTTGTTTACTCGTTAAGCTGTTTAAGCTCAATATTTCTGAACAGAGGTCCAATAAAATGTTCTGTATAAAAGGAAAAGGGTTGCAACATGAGCAGGATGGTAAAGCAGATTTTTAAAAAGTCCATACTTGACTGTTGGAGATCTGCAGCAAAGAGTGGCATCTTTGAGCACCAAGTCTCCATTGCAACCATCTAAATGCCAGCTGATTGTTTGGCAGTGAGGTCTCATTATAGACACGTGGAGTCTTCTGAACTCTTCTTGGACTCTGGAACATTTAATTTAACCAATCCAACAAAAATAAGATTGAGCTTTCCTGGTACAGACACTCCAGGTAAATAGGGTTTTATACAAAGGATGAAGGATGAAGAGCATTTTAAGGCTAGCTCGCAAGGCCGATTTTCAAAACATGAGAGACGTCACATCTAACAATAATAAAAATCGTAGATAAAACAGGTTTGCTCGTACAGTGTGTGGTGTCCGGTCAGAAAACAAGCACAGCACACCACACACAAACACATTTCACTCAGGATCATTCAGATATCGGACAAAAAATCTTGTGAATCCTCTTAAGATCAAATGTGAGTTCAGAGTAAATAAACATAGATGACGAGGAAGAATAATGGTGGTAGTTTGTAGACTGATTTTAACAGAGAAAAAAACATTACACAAAGAACAGGCGTCAGTTAAAGGAGTGAAGCCAGCGCAACCGGGCGCTCTACGTTTGCTGCGCTAATCTAAGGAGGTGAGTTGGGTTTTTTGTCTCTGGATTTCCCTCATTGCGCTGATTGGCTACACCTCACGTTCACCAGGCTGCCTGCTCGTTTGGCCTGGGGAGACACCACACACGCTAGGATATCGGGGCAAAACAATCCAACATGTTGAATATCCCCGATTTGCAGTCGGAGTGGTCCCAAAGTTCCACCGAGCGGACCCGATCGCTCTTACCACACCACACACGGCAGGAATATCTCTTAAGATTATCTTAAAAGACTCGCCAATACTCGGCGCCTCTTGGAAGGGGAAGATCGGGGCCAAAATTGGGCTAGAAATCCTGCCATGTGAACCAGCCTTTATGCCCAATGTTCAGAAAGGAGAAAGAACTGTGATGCTGTGGGCCTGTCTCTCATCCCAATGCTCTGGGAACCTGGTTAGAGTGGCTGGCATTATGACTTCTTTGAAATACTAAGAGATTTTTGCAAAATAAGGTTGTACATGTACAAAGTATTGACTGCAGGGGTGCTAATCAATTTACCTCTAGTGCTTGGTTGGTAGTTTCTAAAATCTTGAGTGTGTGACTAAAAAAAAAGCTAAATTGCTGGTGATTTTGAATTTCAGACAAATATGGCCTGGGAAGAGTTTGTCAGTGGAACTTTGAAACCTGGAATGAACCCAACAACCATGACTTTGATAATGTCACCATGTCAATCCAAGGTAAATCCCAGAGTAAAAGAAATGTTCATGTTTTACTTGCACTGTTTAATCAGAATGACTCTGGGTTTCAGTGTGCTTCCAACTAATTCTTCTTTAGGGTTTCTAAATTACTACGATGCCTGTTCGGAGGGGCTGCGCGCTGCCAGCGAGCTCCTGAGGTTCGGAGGTCCTGGGGACTCTTGTCATCCGGCCCCGCGCTCCCCATACTGCTGGGCCATGCTGCAGCACTGCTACAACGGCACTAATTACTTCACTGGAGAGACGGGCGTCAGGATCGACTACATCGCCCTGCACAAAAAAGTGAGTTGTACAATCTCTTTTGTGACTGCTTTTTTTTTTCCCTTTATAGGTACATAACAATGAATTAGAAAAGCATCATAAACTTTACTTATGAAAATGATTTGATTCAAAAATGATTCATTGTGCACATGCTGGTATATTTCAGCTGTTTGTTTCTGTTAATTTACGGAAAACCCGGAATTCAGTTTCTCAGAAAATGACACCTGAGCAACAGAAAAGGATGTTTCATACCGATTAGTCAACTTACTGAAATATGGTGGATGTGCTCGTATCACTGCGGTGTGGCATGGAGGAGAGCCAGCTGGGGAACTGCTGAGGTGTTAGGGAAGCTCAGCTGGCTTTAACAGTGGCCTCCGGCTCACCTGCATAGTTGGGTCTGGTGAGGTCAGCCTAGACGCTTCTGATGTCGGCTCTTGTTGCACAAACAGTGTGACTATTGTAGCCCCAGTCCTGGACACGTCTCTGCCAGCTGCAGCCCACGCCCTGTGGAGCTTCCTCTAACCCCTGAAAAGGCTTTGCTTCACAATCTTCTCAAGGCTGCAGTTATCACTGTTACTTTGGTACATTTTTGTTTTCTATCACTTCTCTTTAGGGTTTCTAAATCACTAGAAACCCTGAACTTCACCCACTTTGTATCCTGGCTACGTCTCTGCTGTGAACTGCACGTTTCTGCAGCAGTGACTTGTGGCTGAAGGTCTCTACATTCTCCTCTAGAACCAAAAACTGTTTCCTCGGTCCCAAAGCTGCGAGAACAAAATAACATCGTGCTGTTCTAGCTGCCCTAATGTGGGAGTTCTTGCAGCTTCTTCTGGACACATATTCCGGGCAGAATTGTTGTTCTTGTGCGGTGTCTGGAAAATGCACAATATTTGTCATAATAGTCATTATATTGGCCGACTGCTCCGAAAATTGGAGTGGCCGTGGTTATTACTCTGACAACTGCTGCAGTAGGAGGGAACCAGTAGGACTTCTCAGGATTTCTGCACTTAAGTTCCTGTGAAATCTCCTGGCCTGAAAGAACATTCTTTGTTCTCCCCCCTCGGGGAAAAGAACAAATTATTCTATTGTTGTGGAGTATGAACAGCCCTGAACCCTCGTTGTGAAGGGTTGTGTCCCAACGAGCACACTTTCACATTATTGTAGAGCCCATAAGAGAACATTTGTGCTTAAAAATATATATTTTTTCATTGTTGGTTTTACTCATTGTTGGTTTTTATTGGCTGTAAGGAACGAAACATTAATAAATTAAAATAAACATTTAAAACCACATCATTTTGTGTTTAAGGAATTAATGTAATCTATGGGGGGAAAATGTCTTTAATTAAATCGCTGGAATAAATACATTTGTGAACGATATCTATATTTATTGTGATGAACGTGTAATTTAAAAAAAAGATTCAAGCTGAGTCCTTGTTTCCATCCTCCAGGGAGGAGGTTACTCTCTGCCCATTCTCCAGCAGGAGATCCAGACAGTAGGGCAGATCCAGGAGCGCTTCCCCAGCTTCCGCAGCATCCCCGTTTACAATGATGAGGCCGATCCTCTGGTGGGATGGTCCAGACCTCAGGAATGGAGGGCGGATGTAACCTACGCTGCAATGGTGGTGAAAGTAAGGCAAAGACAGGTGCAGACAAAACATGTCCGTATTTCACCATTTACTTAGATCCCACCAGTCATCTCTTCTGCTTCTGCAAACAGGTAATAAAGCAGCACCAGGATCTGCTTCTGGCTAACCCCAACAACACCATCAACTACACCCTTCTGAGCAACGACAACGCCTTCCTGAGTTACCACCCACACCCCTTCACTCAGCGCACACTGACCGCTCGCTTCCAGGTCAACAACACCCAGCCGCCTCACGTGCAGCTCATCAGGAAGCCCGCCCTCACCGTCATGGGCCTGCTGGCGCTGCTAGGTGACGTCCTCAAAAGCGTAGACGCGTTTTTAAATTAGGCCTTCGAAGAACAATATGTTTCGGAAACAGCGACTTTGTGTCATGCAGGCTATTGAAGTTGCTCTGTTGTCCGGGATCCTCCCTTCAGGAGAAACACAGGTCCTGACTCAAGATCTAAACTCAGGACGAGAACAAAACGGCACGCTGGGCGCTCTCGCCAGCATCCACAAGCCTGTGATTCACGGCGGGTCCGACGGCTGGCAGGCAGCGGTGCTGGTCTACAACAGCGACGACAACAGCACCTCCGAGCGCACCGACGACGTCACGGTTTCTCTGACAGGCCTGGCTGAGCAGAAGGGTATGTTTGACAAAATCCTCTCAGGTCGTGCCAGTCTAGATCAAAGGTTTCAGGTGAGTCCAGCTCAGTGTCTGTTTGTTATCCAGGTCTAGTGTATGTCACCTATTACATGGATAACAACGTAACCAACCCGCACCGGCTGTGGCAGAGCATGGGCAGCCCTGACTACCCCACTGCACAACAGTTCAGACGCCTCAGGAGTGCGGAGGTAATCGCTTCTAAGCAGAGACTGTAGTCGGGTTTTAATCCTGGATGTAAAGCATCCACAAATGTTGTGTGCAGATTATGGCCATTATTTTCAGTCTGCAGCTTCTGACCCTCTGATGATTTGTCACCGTTAGGACCCCCGGTCCGACGGGCCTCAGACTGTTCCCGCTGGCGACACGCTGACTCTGAAAGCCAAGCTGCCTCTTCCGTCAGTCCTCCTCGTCCATGTTTGTGCCCGGCCTGAGGCCGTGCCTGACCAGGTTAGAGGGATCTTAAATCTACGTTATGGCTACATGAACATGCTGAGCGCATAGAATAACACCTGCAGCAACCACTTACAGTGCCTTGCATTCATATCGCTTGAAATATTTTATGTATTGTTACATTATAACTACAATATTCAGTTTGTTTTATTGGGAACGAGAGGAATAGGTGTTTCAGCATTTCTTCCCAATAGAAATCTGAAAATTTTGGCATGCGTTTGTATTTAGACCCCTTTACTCTAATATCCCTAAATAAAATGCAGTTTATTTTGCCTTCAGAGGCGACTTAATTAGAAACGGAGTCCCCCTGTGTGTGGTTTGATTTCCGTGTCTGCTCTGTGATGGCCTCAGTGGATTGTTTAGCACACAAAGAGCACCATGAAGGCCAAGGAACACAGCAGGTCATGCAGAAAGTTTTGTAGAAGTTTAAAGCAGGTTTAGGTTATAAAAACAATATCCCAGGCTTAGAACATTTCACTGAGCACTCTTGTATCCACCATCCTAAGGTCCAATAAGTAAAGCACACTTGCAAACCTACCAAGACATGTCTGTCCCACTAAAATGGGAAAGCCAAGGCAAGGAGGGCATTTATTAGAAAGTAACCCACCGTGGCTGTAGGGGACACAGATAAACTGCGGAGGACGACGCTCCGCACAGATGAGATCAAAGATAATGTTTTCAGCCCACAAGCAGTAACTGTGATCATGCTTTATTTGTAGCACAAGCTGGTTCTATACAGTACTGGTAGACTCAGGGGGGAGGCCAAATACAAATGCACGGCACGCTTTCACAGATATATTTTTCTTGCACATTCATTGTTTTTAATCAAATCAAACCCTGATAAAATACACTGCAGTCTGGGGTTGCAACAGGACAAAATGTGAAAAAGTTCATTTAATATGAATATGCATCAAGGCCCCACAGCCAGCATGCGCTACTTATAGCTCTTATTTAGCACGCTGTCTGTTTCCTACTACACAGCGCATTTTGTCTTTGGGTTAGGTTAACGGTTTACGCTTCATCAGGATCACCAAAGGCCAAGTCCTCATTATCTGGTCAGATCACTGTGTTGATTCAAAGTAAGTACATAACTGCACGTTTCTTTTTCTCTTTGATTTTAATTAACTTTTATTTAGGGAATGTGGATTGATTGTGCCATCTTAGTATCCATTTAAAGGTTAGGTGATAGTAGAAAAGGATTTTAATTTCTGACTCCCTACTTTGTAGATGCATCCAGACCTTTGAAGTAGAGTTTTCCACGGAAAACGAATTCAGTCGGATTAATGCTCAGGACACCATTTTTACTTCTTATGTCTACTCACCAGGTGCTATACCTTTTTTTCCTTTCTTCTTTATTTTCAGCTCTTTTTGGTTTTGAGTTCTGATCTCAGAGCTGACGGTATATTTCATGTTGCTTGTTGCAGTGGACCAGCAGGTCGGCGGCCTGTACCGGGTTCGAGCTGTGGACTACTGGGGACGGCCCGGGCCCTACTCTCTGCCAGAGAGGTTTTCAGAAGGGGAGTAGAAGGTGGAAGTGCAGAGGGTTTGGTGCCGTGGGAGCACGCTTTAGAGAGGATTAGTCAGCTGGTTTCCACCGTTGACGACATTACAGACATCACGCTGTTTTAAACTGTGCTACAGGAACTGCCTGATAGCAGACCTCCTAATGAACAAAGGGCTATAATAGAAGCCTCTCACTCAGTTTCTGCTGTGCTGAAATCTTAAGTTATTTTATATTTTAGAACAAACTTTATAAACAGTTTTGGGTTTTTTTCACCAAAAAATAGACACAAGCTGCTTCCTTTTTATAAAATTTATTTCCAGCAGCACGGATCAACACTCTTCAGATGTTACCCATCGGTGAGATACAATCGCATTCTTTTATAATCACAAACATTCCCATTATTCATTGGATTTTGCTTAAACTTTTCCTGGAAACATGTTGTCGTGTTACATGGAGTGTGGGATCCACCGGCCGCCTAAGATGAGAGTGTAATGTATCGTGGTTCCCCTGTGAGGAGCCGTGTCTTCGTCTCGAGCATGAAATTGGTGCAGATGAATAAAGTGCTGTTGCTCAGCCGCCATCAGCTCGGCAGCTGTTTAACACGCTCCTGTTGGAGAGAGAAAAAAACTTGTTTTGAGTTGAAAAGCTCAAAATTGCGCCATTTCTTCTAAAGGCAAGTCAAAGTAGATGTTTCCTCCGAGTATGCGTGTGAGTGTTTGTTGCATACCGGACTGCAGCACGGGCTGGAACTGCCCGGCCATGCAGATTTCCTCCTGTTTCTGCCGGACCACTCTCTGGATGGCTGGAGGAAGGCCGCGGGGGTTGCGGGAGAAGACCAGCGCGTAGCCGTCCTCGCAGCTTCCGTCCTCCCTCAGGGTGCGACAGGCATAGGTGATGGCGTAGTTGTCGTAGTCCGTGTCAATGACCCAGTAGTTGTCCCCTAAAAAAGCAGAGAGAGAGAGAGAGACGTCAGTCTGGACAACACCGAGGTAGGGGAGGAAAATAAATACAAACATGGCGCCCGGTAGGCTTACCGCCGCTGGACAGGTAGCTGGCCAGTCCTTGGTAGTTCATGAACATCTTGCCTGGTGTGCCGGGGTCAGGTACAGAGTACTGAGCAGCCATGTCTGCGCAGACAACCCAGAACCTGCATGTGAGGTGAAGTGAAAATGTTAGCTGGATGCTGAGTGTGGTACATCCTGTTAAACGTCCTGAATTTCTAAAATGCTTGAAATCGAACCCACAACTTTCACATTACAAGAAGGCTACTGTGTCCACCGAGCCGCAGTTGCTCCCAGTGCATTACGCAATCCAGTGGGTTAAAGAAAATACCCACCCAAAGAGGGTGACCCTGCCTCTGGAGGAGGCCACCATGGCGCCGTCATCCCCGACGGTGTATTCAGCAGATATGTTGTCCTGCAGGAACAAACCCTCAGGGTCCTTCTTCTGCAGGGCATACCATTTTCCTGCATACTGTCGAGGTTGGGGAAAGATGGACAAATATAGCACCAGACATTTCACCAGTTTAGTATGGATTTACACAAACTGTGCAACTGAATTATGACAGATCAGGAAGGAAAACTGCTGATGCTTAAAGTACAAAATGCAAAAAAAAAAAAAAAAAAACTGTCAGACAGCGTACTGATGATGTCCTTTCTTTATATTGAGAAGGATGTTTTAAAACTATAAAAAAAAAAAAAAAAAATAGGTGTCATGTACTCACTCTTTGGGGTTCAAAGTCTTCTTTGACTGTGAATCTGTCCACCACACAAGAGGCCAGGCTCTGCTCCACGCAGGCCAGGAAAAACACCAGCAACCCAAACATTTGGAAGTCCATCCTAAGTCAAGCCAAGAAAAATGCCCGATGAAATTTCGTGTTAAAGCTAACATTGCCTTCCACCTTTTTAAAATCTCCTCACGTGGCATACAAACCGGACAAATCCGTTACTCCAGCAGCAGGGAGTTTCTTTAAACCTCTTATTGGGTCCCCCAGAAGCCTGATATTCCTTACCTGAAGTGTAGAGTAAATCCTGGGGACGTTTTCAGTGCGGAGATGTTTGAGCTGTGGCGAGAAGGCAGCGTGTGAGCCTTTTATACCTGAGCGCCAGACGAGCTTGGCTGATTATTCTCACTTCTTCAGCCTAAATGCAGATTTTAAATCTAGCATTAATCCTGTTAACGAAATCCCTGCCTGTAAGCTGATGAGCCCTCACATTCAGGAGCATGCAGGCTTTATGTAATTTTTCACTGGGCTGCAGTGCATAATGGCAGATGCAAGGGAAGATTAAACTTGCCTGAACCCTGAGTCACACGTGCGCTGCAAAGGTACAACACAGACTTAAGGCGAGGGCATGGTTTGTGTGAATAAGATGATAAAGTTACAGCCCTTTTTGCAATGTTGGACTTTATTCTTCCAAAACTTTTTTTCTATTACCTTCACAATAAATATACGTTCAAGAAATTGTTTCTGAAATTGTTTGTTTACACCTGGTGCTGACAGACCTCAGGTAATATAAAGCTGTAGCTCTTTTCTTAAATCCAAGATGGCCCTGATTTATATATTTATTTTGTGCTATTCTGTTTTACATCTGGCAATTGTCTTTTTAGAAATAAAGGGTGAGAGGAAAAGTTAGTTTTAACAGCAACACAGAGAGAAAGCAAGGGGAAAATGGACGCTCTGAGTAATGCGTTATGTGAGCAGAGGTTCAGGTGTTTCCGTCTCCTGTAAATGCTGCCAGGGCTTCAGCTGGTAATCCTAGGCAGAACGTACGCTGCAGGGAACTGCCAACATGCTTTAAATAAGGATCGCACCTCCATGCATAAGCGAAGGATCCATATGTTCACAGATATGTTAAATTCAGCCGCAGACGTGAAAATTTTTTCTTTTTCAAGCTCTCATGTTTTCTGATTTAATGGTTAGCGCAAAATGTAACCAGAATGATTTTGTATTAGTTTGAAACAGGCCTGCTTACTACCTGTCGGTAAAGGCGTGTGTGCTTTGACTAGACGGGCTCCTTCAGATCAGCGTAGCCCTGAAAACCAAGCGGCTGTTTTCCTGGTTGCTCTACTCTGAAACTGATAGATTTAGCAGTAGTCTTACAGAGACGCACTTACTTAGCTGGAGGTGACGGCGGGTTAAACTCCCTTTACGGGGGCACGTAAGGTCACAGGTTTGCTGTGTGAGAGCGAGACAAAGTGATGCAACAAGATGTAAAAATACACATTATACGTTAAATATAAACTGAAGCGATCTGCAAAACATCTGAAGACTTTGATCCTTGTAGATTTTACATTAGAGCTTCAATTGGACAATAGTTTTTGAACAAGTTGAAGATTTAAAACAAGTTGAGGGCAGCTGTGACACCTCTGGCTTACTTAAGGTTCTTTTATCTTTACTATTTTATATAGAGGGTTAGAAAAATATTTATAGATGGGGGAAACAGGAATCATTGATTACTAATTGAAGGTTATATTCTCCATCCTCAAGGCTACAGTAAATATCAACAGGGTGGGGCAGAAGACTTGTTTTTCTTTTTATAATTAAAGAAAAACGTTCTTGTTTTTATTAGTTAAAAAGCCACGATGTGGAAGATGTGTCAATGTCTGTTTGCTTCGGCTTCTAATGCAGAAAAGCTACTGATTAGCGCAATATATAGTAAGATATGGGGCTTTCATGTCAGGATAGGAAGAGTTTACGAGGGGTCTTTAGAGAATATAGATTTTTAACCAATCATATTTCAATCAGTCTCCTTGGAGTTCTAAAGTCAAATGAAGGACACATTACCCAGAAAAGGGTCACTTTAGCAAGACAGTTACTGTGAGGCTTTCCAGGAATTGTGTTAAAAAAACAACAACACAGAGGTGGACCCAGATACCCAAACCTCTTAGATGCTGGGTGGATGAAAAAAAAAAGTCTTTCATCATTAAGCAGTCAGCTTGGTCAGTTCAAACAAAAAAAAGCAAGATTTCATTAAATGTAACTGACATAAAAAACTATTTAGCACCTACAGTAATAACCAGCTTTTATAACAATGACTGATATCCTGTTCCTCTAAAGAAAAACAAAGGAGCATAGTCATGTTTTTATTTTTTACATTCAAAGAACACAATTATTAATGAGCCAGAGATTTAAAAGGTGTTTATGAAATGGGAATCATTGTACCTGATACAAGAGGTTTCTCTTTAATATTGCGAACAGTTACAGAGAAAAACCTACATTTGATATTTTGTGTCCTTCTGACTTTTCTTCAATACAAACATTGACTTAAATTTATGAGTGCCTCTGAAATTATACAGTGCTGAGTAAAGGCTTTATTTCTTCTCATAACTAGATTAGAGTGTCTGGGAAACCAGAAGAGGGGAGCTGTGTTAATCGCGACAGTGAGCACTTCCACAAAACAGGAGTGAACCACTGCAGCCTGACTTTGCATCCATTACTCCAAGGAGGAAGAGGTTGGAAAGTGGACATGGATGAGGACGTCTCCAAAGGGCAGTCCAGAGCTTTACTTCAGGATGCTTTCTTCATTTGCTGTGAGAAAGAAGACAGGAATTTAAAGGATGATGCCACAATAAATGGATTATGCATGTGATATGGATGAAGATGCTACCTTCTGCCAGCTTTCTGGCAATGTTCTCCTGCTCCTCGCGAGCTTTCCTCTCCTCCTCGAGCCTCCTTTCCTCAGCTCCGATAGGCTTCAGATAGTCTAGGTTCAACAAAGTCAAGAGTTACAAACCAAAGCAAATCGTGATTTTCTTTCCAACCTCAGTTTGGAGAGGAAAACGCAATGAGCAGCATTTTCTACGACAGACCAAGACATTTCTGCAGGTTTTTAAATACAGATCTCATAATTTTCTTTACATTTATTTATTCGTCGTCTTTTGCACCTTTTTTAAACAGAAACGGACAGGTGTTGAAAATGAGCGTGTCTGCTATAACGCTTGAAAACAATGCATTTGGTTTACGCCGATGTGATTATCGTCCACGTGAAATAAATATTCACAAAAAACAGACTGTGGATCAATTGATCAGTACTTCTCCGCCGTTTTCTGTACACGGGATCAAATAAAGTTATTAACTTACCATATCTCATTTTGCCGTAGATAACACCAGCGATTAGAGCTGAATACCTGGCTGTCTGTAATAGAAAGATAAGGCATATATACACATATTAATGACCATTTCTAGCCAAGTAAAAAGCTTGTTGCTTGTCGTATACACCACGAACAGCAGGGGGAGACAAGCGTTAAATAGGTTGTAAAACATGTTAAAATTGAGCCAAATAGCGTCAGTTTTGTTGCTCATGGAAGATAAAACTTAAAGAAAAATGAAACTGGTCAAGAAATGCGCTTGTTTTCACGAGTCAGTTAGCATGAATGGCAACAACAGCATGTAGCTCCACCATGTTAGCTTTAGCGGAGTCAAAAGCGACGCTGTGCCACAAACATCCTCCAGCACTGACCAGGGTGTTATTCAGACTCCCGCTGCTCATCTGGACCGACTGAAAGCGTCAGGACTGTCTTCATTTAAATATTCACTGCGAGCCAATGTGTCCTGATTCCAGTTAGCAGGTCTGGGACTTCAGACAAGATGCCGACTAAGTACGGGGATATATCCCAGCAGTTTTACACTAAAACACTTCGTACCCGTTTCAACGACATGTTTACCAGCACAAACCTTAATTAAAGGCGACACCGCGACAGGAGGAGCCATGGCTTTGCAGCAGGTCAGCAGTTAGCAACAGAGGTCACTTTAGCACCGCCGAGAGGAGAGTCTTCTTCTTCTGGGAAAGTGTTACCTACCGCTTAAACTGTCCCTGTTGCACTGCTGCCACCTACCGGACAACGGCGGCTGTGCACAGGACTGCCGCTTCACCTGATCTCATCGGACTTAATCTGCTCGTAAAATAACATGAAAACATTTTAATTTACCTTACAGGAAAAGATCTTGAGAAAAAAAAACAGAGGGACACATTTGTAACAACCATCAAAAAAGACATAAGTGATGAAATGTTTATAGAGAGTAATTCACCTCTTTCATTATGATGACATCACTCAGATTTTTTCGGCCATCTTTAGGAATAAACAAGTGTGTTTTCTGAGTGGTTTTTTTTGCCATGCACTGTTTCATTTTTCATTTTTCAGTTTTTTCTTCTTTCCATATTTGTAGACAATGTGGATCTGGAATTTTAAACATCAGATCTTTTGCTTTTCTTTTGTGCTTGAAGTCTGTCAGGTGGTAAATCCCCAATGATCAGCTCCACTCTAACTACAGCCAGTACCCATGTGTCCATGTTGTCTTTTTGCAAGTAACAATCATGAACACTATCTTTACCATCATCGTTTGGGTTTGCATGTTTTTTGGTCAAGTCAAATCAAGCCAAGTTTATTTGTATAGCACATTTCTGCAACAAGGCAGTTCAAGGTGCTTTACATCATAAAAAACCCCAAAACATCATAAACATATTGGAATGATCACTGGTTGGGCAACCAGTAAAAAACATAAAATTATTTCAAGTGAAAACATCAATACACATTAAATATGCTGGTCAATGTTCCTGTTATTATGGGTCGAAAGCAACTCTGCAGGTGGGTTTTCAGTCTTGATTTAAAGGAACTCAGTGTTTCAGCTGATTTTCCGTTTTGTTGGAAGTTTGTTCCAGATTTGTGGAGCACAGAAGCTGAATGGTGCTTCTCCACGTTTGGTTCTGGTTATGCAGAGTAGATCAGAACCTGAAGATCTGAGTGGTCTGGAGGGTTGATACAGCAATAACAGCTCTTGAATGTATTAAGGTGCTAAGCCGTTCAGTGATTTTTAAATGAAAAACAATCCATGGCATGCCAAATATTTTTTGTTTTTTTACACATTAATATCTGAAAAGTGCGGTGTGCATTTCCTTCACAGTGAATACTTGGCAGAAGTTACAGGTACGTCTTTTGAGTTATGTCTCTACCAGTTTTACACAATCTTCTTTGAAAATTTGTTAAATTCAATTAGATTGGATGGAATGTGTGGCAATTTTCAAGTAGTAGTGTAGGTCAATATGTTTTATTTTCCCCTTGAAGCTCTGGTTGTTTTGGGTCATTGTCCTGCTGGAGGGTGAACCTCTGCCCAAATCTAAAGCCTTTTGCTGCCTTAACAGGTGCTCTTTCAGGATTGTCCTTTATTTAGCTTTCTTCTCATCAAGTTTTGATCTGCTTCCTCATCCCTGAAAGAAGTTTCTTGTTATCCCAGCAGCATAACACTGCCATATCCTGTTTCATAATGGGTATGGTGTGTTCAGAGTATTTTCTGCTGCACAGTGTTTAGCAGTTACCCCAAAAAGCTTAATAATGGTCCCTCCTCCTGACAGAGCACTTACTTCCACATCTATGCCATGTCTTGAAGTACTGGGAAACAACTTTATTAGCTGATGTCAGACTCTGAAGAAGGCCACAAACTGAAATCTGTTGGTCAGCTAAAAAAGTTGTTTCCCAGAACTTCGAGCATTGCTGGATTGTTCACTTCACCACATCTTTGACCTTCTCCATGCACCTTGGGAGTAGGGTCAAGGAAGTGAAATGGTGCCAGAAACTTTTGGATCCCTGTATTGCTTGACAAATGCAGAACACACTTATTAGTATAATTGTATTTTATTTTTTGCTGTTTTTTTTTTTTAAACAAAGGTGAAATTTTGTGGAGCGTGCACAATTAACAGTTGTCCTTCCAGCCAATTCTCCCGCCTGAGCTGTTGATCTCCCCTGCTCCTCCAGAGTTAACATAGGCATCTTGACTGTCTCTGTGATGCTCTCCTTGTCCACCTGCCACTTCAGGTGAACAGCCTTTATTTGGTGGTTATGAACTTATGACCCACACACACATTTTCAGACATTTTTGATGGATTAAACATTGTTTTGTATTTGAAGCTGTGGATACTGTTTTATAACCCAACTCTGCTTTAAACATCTTGACTACCTTGTCCCTGACCTGTCTGCTGTGTTCCTTGGTCTTCATGATACTGTTTATTCCCTGATTTCCTCTAAAAAACTACATTGAAAACAAGTCCCACAGGTAATCTCAGTTTACTTATTAGTTTCTTCTGAAGGCAAACTCTCCTTCTATTCATTCAACTGCTGTCATTCACTCTTCACTTACCCCTGGAAATGTACCTACTCACTTTAAAACTGTCGTTAACATCCTATACTGAAGAAATCTGGCTCCGATCCCAACAACTACAAAAGTCTTCAACCCATTTCTTAAGTTTCATTTAAGTTTCATCGTCAAAGTACTTGAAAAAAAAAACAGTGACCTCCCGACAGCATTCTCATGTAACTCTTAATACCCTTTATGAACAACTCCGGTCTAGTTTTTGTCCCCCCCACAGCACTGAAACCACTCTCATAAAAATCACCAATGGTCGTCTGATGGCAGCTGACTCCCGTCTACTCTCTCTTCCCATTCTTCTATATCTGAGTGCGGCCTTCAATACAATTTTTCACTCCATCCTTCTCCACAGATTGTCTTTAATAACAACATCCATTCTGCCTACTTTCATCAATACAACATTAATCGCCTTTGTCCCTCCCTTTCCCCTCACTCTGCAGCTTTGTCACTTTCTGCATTGATTTATAACTCTCTTCTCTTTGGCTTTCCTCAAAAATCCCTCCATGAGCTACAGGTGGCTCAGAATTTGGCTGCTTGCATTATTACCAAAACAACCTTCATTTCACCACATCACCCAGTCCTACAGCAGCCCCACTGGCTCAAATTCAGAATAGAATTAAAAATCTTTCTGAACACATTCAAGTCCATCCACGACCTCGCTCCCCCACCTTTCTGATCTTCTTCACATCACTGCTTCTTCCCGCACCCTTAGATCCTCCTCTTCCGTTCACTTCACTGTTCCTCCTTCCCGCCTCAGCACCATGGGGATCAGAGCTTTTCCCTCTCTCCCGCCAGAAATCCACAACACCGACACCCTCTACCAGTTCAAGTCTAAACTCGGTGAGGTGGCAGGATGGGATAAAAGTGAGGCTGGGGGTATAGATGTACACACAACACCTTTCACGTTTTATTCATACATTTTTTGAACACAAAAGAGAAGTTGCGTGATTTTACTTCCCCTTTTACTCACCAATTATCACTATTTTGTCGATCACAAAAAACACTGATTTAATGTGAAAAGTAAAAGGGAAATTAATACTGGTATTCAAATGCAATATTTACTTTTTATGCTTTCTTTAATGTCCCATTTTGGCACCATAATGCTTTTAGTCATAATAATCAAAAAGACATATTATCCTCTCGAAATTCTCACCATTAACTATACTTACTAATTTGTAATCAAAGTTGTGACATTACTAACAACAGACTTCTTTCTATATGTTCCATTGTTTTGATTGAACCATTTTGGCATTTTAATAAAATCCTTAATTGTTTAATACCTTAAGATGTCTATGTGCGTTAAACACCTTGTACACCATGTCCTTCTATAAAGGAATGCCAACAAAACTTGAATAAAAAATGCCTATCAGAGGCTTATCAAGGATTATTATTGCAAGAACATGAAGATGTTCTTGACACCTCTGTGTCTCACATGCTAATCAGACCTAGATCAGTTTATTGTTAATCCATTATATAACTTCCCTGGGATCTTTAAAAGATTAATGAAAAGATTATCCAACAAATATGAACAAAGCAAGACTAAAAACCAAAGAAATTCAATAATGTAACCTGTATAATTCTCAAAGCAGTGAGATGTGCAGCCCTCTGATGCTTCTGCTTTATTGACGATTCACAGAGCGCTCAAATTCATCTGTGGTCGCTGTAAATTTTTTACATCGTGTTTATCTTGTTCAGGATACTTTGAAAATTTAACAGCATTCACACATACAACACTCAGTTGATACATCAGGAGGACATTTACAGTAAGTTTGTAGATTGTAGAAAGATGAAGATCTCAGTGTGAGGACAGAAGAAACTTGTTCACTCAAACATTGGTTTTCTGTTACTGACAGTCATAAAAGACACAGGAGGTATGGCAAGAGCAGATTTTATTCAAAACTGTTAAAGGACTGCATTGTCATTCAGTTGAATACATTGCAAATTTATCATGACACAAGCATCGTTGGCAAAACATCTGAATATTGCACAGTTCTGAAAAGCGGCACCACTATTCACAGGTAAACCTTTAACAAGCTCTCTCAGACCTCCAGGAGAAATGCAAAGTGAAAGCATACTTTCTCCATCTTTATGTAAACAGAAACTTTTTACTTTAGAAAAGACTTTAAAAGAAAAAGTATTTATTTCATTTCATATCTTGGCCTGGCTTTGTAAACATTTCCCCATACTCTCGTCTCAGCTTCACTGAAGCCACAGCGCACAGAAATATTCGTCTCCAAGACATATTTTGGAAAGCTGCAATAAAAACGTCTTCTCGACATTGCAAAGCATATGGAGTCCAACATGCTTCAAGCATTGAGGAGGTTTAAAGATCAGTCCTCTACTCTTTCATTAAAGACTTTCTCTGGCTTTAGGAAAACAAGTAGATATACAGTGCCTTGAAAATGTATTCAAACCTCTTAAAAGTTTTCACATTTTGTGGTGTTACGGTTCAAGGTGGTTCTACAAAGCACTGGCTTAGGATGACTGAACACAAATGCTCAACAGAACGTTTACGTTTACGTTTTATTTTTATTTTTTTTTAACTTTTCAAGCCCATGTCTCCTTTGGCTTCACAATAAAGCACTGAATTGTGCTGGACTGCAACATAAAATCCCAATGCAATATAATTGGTTCCAACATGTGAAAAGGTTCAAGGGGTGTAATAATCTTTGCAAGGCATTGTAATACATTAAAAAGATGGTGTAAAAATGATTTTAAAAAGATTTTAAATGTCCACATTTATTTGTTTTCTCCTTAACAAGAAACGTTTGCCAACTTCGCGTCCTGAAATCCTTCTTTCTCCCACTAAGTAAGCTCTAGGGAGGCTGCAGAATGCTACTTGTTTGCGTGTCCCCACACAAAAGCTGCCATCTTACTGGAGTGGATTTCCACATGCATGTGCTCAAATACGGAAATCCTGTTTGCAAAAAAGGAATCAATGGTGGCTTCCAAAGCAGCTGTTGAGTGTATTACTTGTCCTCTCGGCAAATCTCACTTTGCCACGGTTCTTCATGCAGGCTGTGTACTGGTTGGATTTAAGTTTGGAGTAATAGTCCGAGAACTTGTTAAAGAGGATGGAGATAGGCAGCCCATTGAGAATAATTCCAAACGCAATGCAAACGAAGGCGAAGATACGACCCAATACGGTCTCTGGGTACACGTCTCCGTAGCCCACGGTGGAGATGCTCACCTACAGAGAGAGAGGGGGGGAGGGAGGGAGTCAGTACTCATGGAAAACAAAGATTACAGATATTTTCATGGGAAACACTGAGAGCTTTGTGGGTATACCAAAACCAGGGTTTAAGCAGTCAGGTTTACTCAGGTAAAACATTTTTTAGTGCTGGAGAGCAGCTGCTATTGATCAAAACAAACGTCTGATTATAGCACGCAGGGTCAAATTTATATAGACATCCCTGCTGCTTTTTATTACTGATTGGTTAAATGTCCCTCAGCAAGTTGAACGTCTTCCAAAAGCTTTTTGTAGCCATGAACAGCCTTCATGCATATGTGTGTCTGGATATATGACTAATATACAGCAGATCTCTTCTAAATTGGTTGGTTTTCTTTGACTAACAGCATAAACGGCCCATAGCATGCTCTGCCCGGTGTTGTACGGTTCTGACTTTCGGTCATCAGAACCTTACAACACCGGGCCGAGCATGTCCCGACTAAAACATAAGGGAAGCCCGAGGAACAGAAACACATCAGAGATGCCCTCCAAACCTGTGGGTACCCTAACTGGGCTTTTGTCAAATCAGCAAGAAAATCCAAAAGACCCGCTGCAGAACATAATGGTGAGAAGAATAAACGAAGAAACATCGTCATCCCATATGTTGCTGGAGTCTCTGAAAAACTCAAGAGGATTTTCTCCAAACACAAAATCCCAGTACATTTCAAACCAAACAGGACCCTCAGACAGAGGCTGGTGCATCCCAAGGACAAAACCCCCAAACCTAAGATGAACGGAGTGGTGTATGCAGTTCAGTGCAGTGAGGAATGTTCTGATCTTTATATTGGAGAAACCAAACAACCTCTCCACAGACGCATGGCTCAACACAGGAGAGCTACCTCCTCAGGTCAAGACTCTGCTGTCCACCTACACCTTAAGGACAAAGGACACTCTTTTGAGGACCAAAATGTTCACATTTTGGAAAAAGAAGACAGATTATTTGAAAGGGGCATGAAGGAAGCCATCTACGTTAAGAGAGAAAAACCAACCTTAAACAAAGGAGGACTTAGGTTCCAACTCTCAAAAATTTACAATCCAGCTATAGGATTAATTCCGGCCAATCATCACCTCAGTCCTCACCCTCATACGGGTGATCAAAACATCGTTCCTGTAAAACAGGCCAATAACGACCCTAATGACTCCTCGTTACAGAGGAGTGGACCAGTTTCGGTTCAATCTCCTGGTTTAATGGCTTTAACGACCGCCCATTGCTAAGGGGTGGACCTGTTTCGGTTGAATTTGCATGTTATTTAAGCCATTACAAGGCCTTTGTTTGGCATTGGTATAAAGCTGGTTACTCCACATTACTCCAGACTTTTTGAATTGAGAAAGCTTCCTGGACAGGAAGCGAAACATCTTCAACTACAGAAAACAAGTCCAGTTGCTTTGTTTTTTTACTTTTTTTGAATTGTGCTATTATTCCACCGTTTAAAAGAAACAGTTCCTTAAATTGATGATGGAGATTGTGACTGTATATTAACTTTTCCCAGCACCGTATACTGAAACTTCCTTCTGGATTTCTTCATATCAGCGGTTGCTAAATCACCCATCCTTTTTCATCATAAAATGAATTAGACTGTCTACCATATAGGGTAAGTTTCAACTATCAGTATTTCTTTCTACTTGTAATCCATATCTTTCTCACAGTAAGAACTGCTCTGTCATGACAAGCCTGCGAACGTTAGAATATCTTTCATCTCGGACTACTATTCTTCAGTATCCAGTCATACTTGTCTGTGACACTGCAAACAAACTGCAGCAAAGGTGACTCAGAAGTGACTGGTTTGGTGACACATTTCTGGTGAATACAAGAGGAGTCCGCAGCAGTGTGCACTCTTCTCTTCATCTTGTCTATTAGTATCGTTTGAGGATTATCTTTTCCTTCCCCTGGATTACAAGAAAGACTCCACCACCTGCTCTGAGAGCCGGTGCAATGATCTTTTAATGGGTTTATTTATGGCAGATGGGCAGACTCTGTCTCCAAAGTTGTGTGTAAACAGTCCTGGGCCATTGTTTACACTAACGCCGTCTTTCCGCAAATAAAACGCCTTAAAATGAGATTTCCGGCACACCTTTTGACAATAATTCTAGTCCCGTGAACCGGTCTAATAGCTGGTCTAAAACAAAATTAATTTGTACAAAGATGCACTTACAGCGGCCCACCACCATGCATGAGGTATGCTGGTGAAGTTTGTCTGCGGCATGTCATGCTCCACAGTGAAAACCATGGCAGAAAAGCTGAAGATGCCCATGGCGATGAACAGGAAGAGGCAGCCCACTTGCTGGTAACACTGGCGCAGGGTGAAGCCAAACGCCCTCAGACCGGTGGAGTGACGGGCCAGCTTCAGGATTCGAAAGATTCGCATCAGTCTCATGATCCTTAACACTTGCCCCAGCTTCCCCACCTGCCCCACCGCCTGCATGTCGGCCTCATGCTTCATGTAGTTTTCGTGGCTGTCGAAGAACTCCAGGATGGCCTGCAGGTACTGAGGCAGGATGGCGATGAGGTCCACGGTGTTGAGGACGCTCCTGCTGAAGGATCTGAGATCGGGTGTGGATATCAGACGCAGCACGTACTCCATGGTGAAGAAAGCGATGCATATGGACTCCACATATTCGCAGTACGTCTTGCCGCTCAGCTGACCGGCGTGGGTTTTGTACTGCATCTCTTCCACGGTGTTGAGCGTCATGGCCACCAGGGAGATCAGGACAAAAAGGCTGGAGGCCAGGGCCATCATCTTCGCCTTGACAGAGGAGAAAGGCTTCTCCATCAGGTTCCATATAGCTCGACGTGTGTGGCCCATGAACATGTCGTGGAACAGCTCCTCGTTCTCCTCGATCTCCACCTCAGCCTCCAGCTCCCTCTGGATCTTCAGCTGGTCGTTCAGCTCGTCCTGCCTCTCCTCGAAGGAGATGCGGCAGCATCGGTTGGTGTTTTTGATCCTCACGCCCCAGTAGTTGATCTCCTCCAGGAAGTTGCGGGGACACAGCTCGTCCTTGATCCACAACACGCCTGTCCTGTAGAAGTTGAAGATGCTGTGGAAGACCTCTGGGTCCCTGTCAAAGAAGTACTCGTTGTTGGTCACTATGTAGTCGTCGCACAAGTCGAGCTTCATGTTGTGATCCGTGTACGTGGCCAGTCGTCCTATTCTGGTCTTGGGGTACTTTGCCGCCATCTTGTATGCTATCTGGTAGGGCTTCCCCCCGACGTTGATGTTGATCACATAGTTCTTCTTGGAAGGCGATATCTGCCTGGTATAGCTGAAAGACCCACCGTCATCTTCTTCTTCCTCATACTCGGCATAGATGTCGTAGATGTCCCTGCTCAGTTCTTGCATGGAGTTCCATGTCTTCACACAGCTCTCCTTGGCTAGTGGGTAAACAACCTCAGAAGGTCTTCGAGTGGCGTCCAAGTCTGTGACTTTGTAGTTGGGGAAGAGACTCTGCCTCCTGTTCCACATGTTTCCTACCTTCCTGGTGCTCCCCATGGTGATCACCACCGTGCTACACAACAGCCAGAGGACACTGACTGACCGACCAGCATTACTGCTAATACCCCCTTTACCTAAGCATGCAGGACATGAGGCATCCTCATGTCCCCATTAATGTTGCTGACTGAGAGGATCCTCATACTTACAGGGCATCTAAATACCATTATCCTCTGCTGAGCTGCCCTGCTGACATTACAGTGGTTGTGCAGTAACCAAACAAGGGATGATAAGGGAGATTCCAACTTGTCTAAAATATTTTACCATCTCACATTAGACAGCTTTAGAAAATGTTGGTAATCGTAACACATAAGACAGTCAAAACTGCTTTGTCTTGCAATTTTCATCAAAGCATTTGCACCATATCACACACTAATCTTTTAAAACCCCTTTGGATTACGTTGGTCAAATCAGAAAGGTTGCACGTTTTTTCTCACCGCAGTAAGATTTTTTTTATTATTTCAAAATAAAATTAAAGATTTTAAAGAAGGGAGATTTTTTTTCTTCAAATCTCCCTTCTTTAAAGAGTGAACATAAAACATAATTTAAACAGTTCAATTTATTCTGAGCTGGTCTGATGTTTCTAGGTGAAGGGGAGCAAAGGATTCGAGTAAATCCATAGAAGGCTAGAGTTTCATGCATAAACCAACTTTCCAAAGGGAAGGAATGGGGTGAAGGGTTCTTTGGATAATGACATCGCTCAAAAAATCTGATGTTTTATTGGCAAATCCACACCTCTCCCATGTGGCCAGAATGGTTTAATCAGGAAGTGTTTACCTCAAAAGAAGTCCTTCGTGTAGCATATATTTACTGCCCTGTTAATCCACTCATTGGCCATCGGATTATTGTCTCACACACTTATGAGCAGCGTAAGGTGACCAGAGGTGGCTTCCATTCAGCGCCGCCTACGGATGACATCAACTGTAATGTGGCCTTTACTGAGCCTTTGTTTACCATCATCATCCCAGTGTCCAGACACGTGTTAAACCAGGCACAGAATAATGTCTTTAAGGTTTAAGAACAGTCACCAGTCTTGCTAGAGAAGTGTGGGAAGAGAAAGAGCTAATCGGGAGTTGTAACAGAACACACACAGTGGCAGAAAATTGCTGAATGGGAAAAACCATAGCCTAAAAACTGCTGGGTCAGTTCTGGGCCAATCCAAAACTTGGGTTCCTTTGCAAAAGGGTTTGGTTATAGGTTTGAGCCAGCACGCTGGGTTAGATTTTAGACCCGCCAACAATAGGTTAAAGTTTAAGCAGGAAGTATAAGCAGGAACAGACGATAGATGGATGGTTTTAGCTACTTTGGTTTGAATATCTTGCTGTCGGACATGATAACATTTGAACAGACGCGTTACTGTCAGAGGATGTGTGTATAGAAACTGCCTTGGGAAAAAGTCTACGTAGTCTGACAGTGATGAAGCAACGTTTTGGAGCTACACCTACTGGTCAGGTAGCCTGACCAGACTTTCCCTGGTCAGGCTTTTGATGTGTTTTTGTGTAAAAAAAAAAAATACTGAACAAAAACTCAATTTAAAAGGAAGCCATACAGATATGAACCACTATGATCAGCCAAGCTAAGTATAGAATAGTATTGCTTTCCTTAATAAAAAAAAAGAACACTGTAGATATCACTGGTAATTTTAAATATTTTAATTATGAAAAGTGTTTATTTAAAATGGTATCCATATAATGTATTTTTTTTAAAAGCCTATCAGAAAAAAAAGTCTTTCGCTGACAGACTTTCATAAACAGGATCACCTCTTTCCATTTAGGCAAATGTGTGTCCAGTCCATGCAAAGATGCAGAGCAGGGCCTGAAAGAAGGGCGATCTTTGTAAAGTTGCTTTTGTTTGCGTCAGATTATGCGATTGTACTAAAATAAAAGCGTCACGTATGCCAGGCTCCTGCAACAGCAAAAAAATTACAATTAAAATTGTGACCGAGAAAAATGCTAATCTACATGTAGATATATGTAAAATCGTGCTGATTTGTTTCTATTGTAGAAAAAAGACTAAGAGGGATCCTTCCTCTCAGTTTAGGCGATTAAACTCTTTGTTACTTCAGTGAAAACATTGCAAAGCTAACAAATTTATATCTACACAAACTCACTAAAGTAAAAACGAATAACGTTTTGATTGAAAAGGACGAAACAATGTTTTGCAGCGTTAATCTTAAAAAAAAAAACGCGTTCATGTTTAATTTTGACAGGCGCGACAGGAAGTCGGCGCCACAGCTAGCTTTATTTTCTGAGAAAACGATGTTTTTAAAGGGAAACGAAGGTTGATGAGGTCTGTTGTGGGCACAGCAGGTGGAAGGTAAGCGCTATCTCAGTTTTCTGGGCCAGCTGTCCAAGTATTATTTGTGTTGGTGTCCTCTGAGCGCAGCTTGTTCAGCGGCTAATCGTTTAGGTTAGCGGAAATCAAGACGCGGCCAAGAGTCAAGTCAAGACAACTGGGGAAGTGCTAGCTAACCAGCGGGCTAGGCGCTAGCTAGCCGGGCTAGCGGTACCGTTAACTGTTTCATAACAGGCTCCAGAGCACAGCCGAGCCCCACACTTTTCATTTAATTCACCAAAAACTAAAGCCGACAAAACCAGATGAAGTGCTTGGAGAAATATATTGTCTCGGTTGTTTCGAGTTATTTATTTATTTTTTGGTAAGATACAGGGGCGTATAGTTCTTTAATACAGCGCTGGGGTCGGTGGTCTCACTGGCCCCCCTCTGCGTGGACATAAACCGCATAAACTTGTATCGTAAGTCACAAAGTTTTGGCTGCTTCTAGTGGCTGTGTTAGCGTCATTGTCAAAAGAGAGTCGTGTAAAAACAAATCATTTTATTGAAAGAGCTTGAGCTAAACATTTAATGCAGAGACCACAAATATACATTAGAGATTAGTAGCATCACTCCTCCTTAGTATTATTGCTGCAACCTTTTATGTGGGCTCAAAATGTGTGTGCTCATATTCTTATTTATATAATATTAATTTCAATGGTGTGACTTTTAACCCTGGGGCCTTCGGGTTCTGCTGTCCTCCGTGTTTTTGACGGGTCTCTGCTCCAGTACACCCGATCCAAATTATTGTGTTACCGCCTCAGCACGGCATCAGGTGCTGCAGAATTTAGTTCAGCGATCCTTTATTAAAGTCTGGAGTTTGGCAGCAAGGAAACACCCAAAACATGCAGGACAGTGGGCCCTGACCCATTATTCACACACACTCCTTCATCCGTGCGTTCTCCGTCACGGCGGCGTTACAGCATGACAGACAGCTCCCCTCCGACGTCTGTCAGAAATACGGGTTGAGTCTATTTGTGATGGGTGATGGAGCCAAATGTGTCAATTTCTAGAAATCAGATGAGCCAGACAGGAAGTGGGATGCAGGAAGTATAAAGCGTATTCAGGGGTGTCATGTACGAAGCCTGCTTATGCACAAAAAAAACTGTTTAATCCTCAACTCAACTTCTACAAAAATGAAGGTTTCATGTAAATGAGACGGCAGCAGAGCAACCCTTTTCATTCAACAACAACAAAGCACTAAAACTCACCCAAATACACTGAAATATAAAGCTGTTCATTTTTCAAGTCAAGAAACATTGAATCCGAGGTTTAGTCACGAGTTTGAGCTTTCATGGTTTGGATCAGTACAAAGACACTGAACCGCATTTAGCCCGAAACAATAACGTAACGCATCACAAAAATGATGGAAACAATGTCAATCGGATGTAAACTGTGTCTGTTCCTCCGTTTCTGTCACATGTAGATGTAAACGTGCATTGGTCTGTGCGCTGACGTGCATGTGAATCATCCAGGGGGCTCTTTTACTCTCACTGAAAAAGAAAACGGGGTCAGATCAGCAGATTAGCTCCTAACAAGTTAGGTGTGATGATTCCTGAGGTGGAGACAATCGCACATTAATAGCTGCATGGAGCGCCGCGTAATTGTGGAACAGTGGCAGCGTTGGTACTGCTGGAGGACATCGCCAATGGAAGAATGCGGCGGGAGCGTGTTTTCAGAGGTCGTACTGACCTGCTGGCACATTACGGGCGGCTTATTAGCTGGTTCAGATTGCCGGGGCCAATTGTTTTTGAACTGGCCCCAGCGTTACAGAAGAAAACCAAAAGGAAGCGTGCGTCGGCCGGTCCATATCAACTTCTAACTACGCTGCAGTCTTTGCCCCCAGAGCTTTTTTGTGAGGTGCGGGGAGATGTCTACGCACGGTTTTGTACATCTTAATTTTTATGTGCGCTGCAAATTTCAGGATTTCTCCCTACCGCCAACTTTTAGTATAAAAACAGCGAACTGTTTCATACATGAGGTCCCAGGGCTGAGAAACGATGCACTATGGCAACTATCTACTTCTCCAAAGGTGGAAAAGAACACAAAATGAAAGCCCTATCAGTTCCTTGAAAATTTTTACTCTTCGTGTGTGTGAGTGTGTGTGTGTGTGTGTGTGTGTGTGTGTGTGTGTGTGTGTGTGTGTGTGTGGTGGGGGGGGGGGGGTGGTGTCTTCTTTTGGTCCTCACTTTTTTCTGGGCTAGGGTGGGTTTAGGACCAATGTGTCAATTAGGCTAGCGTCAGGGTTAGGACATAGAAAGGCTTGAAAATGAATGGAAGACAAGGCACTATGTACTTTAAACGAGGATGTGTTAGATTGTCAGTGTGAAGTTTAAATTCACCTTCTTTAAGTTTTTAGCAATCATATAAAACTGTATCTGTATCTAATGACTGGTACCTCTGTAAAATATAACTCTCTAAGTTGAATACCTTGTAAAGATGTCATATTACCTTTTGAAATCGAAAACATTCGGTGTATAACACTCACAAAACTTTCACTGGTTATTACATGATAATTTGCCGTAATTAAGATGTAAATAAAAGCATGTGAATCTAGCCTGCCGAGACATTCATAGTTTCCAGGAGAAAATAGCCCCATTTACACTACCCTTGTTAAACCGATCCATGCCGAGCTCGGTCCAAGCTTGGATCAGTTAACTAAGCCGAGCTTGGTTCTGACGACCGTTTACACATCACGCTAGCACGGTTCCTCGCCTCCTACTGACGATCTGCGGTACTACTGCTCTCTAGGATTGAAGGAGGGAATCAAGCAAATAAAAATGGCGGCGCCCGTAACATTCAGGAAGTTATGTTTCGTTATAATTGTGATATTTCGTTGTTTTCAGAGAGTCAGGCGAAGACGGCAACCTTTGGTAAATTTACTTGACAGAGTCGGCTTTTGGGAAGTGGATAAGACAAACGAACGTCTAATCAGGGTTTACAGACGCAGGAAACGACACCTTGAGGTTCATCACACTGCTAAGCAGAATCATCAATGGAAATCACGTGGCACGGTAAGGAAGCTAGTATTTTTTATGAATGTCTGAAACCACAAAATTAGTCAGCTGACTGTAAGGAGATGACGCGGTCTGCTCATGCGCTCTTTATTAGAGAACCGTTCCAGTGAAAAACCGGGCCGAGCCCTACTATTGAACTGGTCTAGACTTAGCGCGGTCCGGTTGTGTCTGGCACGGTTCAGTTCAGTTTGCGATCCATTTACATTCGATAGTTATCTCAGTTACCGAGCTCGGACCGTTCTCGGCACGGTTAATAAAAGGGTCGTGGAAACGGGGCTAATGTACTGGCTACATGTCCTGTGCACTAACAGGTAATCCTAACATTCTTTGGTGAGGAAGTTGTTACTAAGGGAACAAGACTCAAATTTACCCCTTTTCCTTGTCGTGAGGTGATAAAATCCGTTTTCATTTAAATCCTTTTGTCTCTCCTTTGAAATATTAGTGCAATCATGGTAAATGGCGTGTACAGCGTTTAACTAGTCCGACGACCCCAAAGAGCTTTACACTACAGTCATTCACGCATTCACACCCAGACGGTGGTGAGCTTTGTTGGCAGCCACAGATGCCCTGGGGCAGACTGATAGACGCGAGGCTGCCATACATCGGCACCACCAGGCCCTCTTATCACCGCCAGCAGGCAATCTGGGTGAGGTGTCTTGCCCAAGGACACAATGACTGAGACAGTCAGTGGGGGATCGAACCAGCAACCTGCCAATTGCAGGACGAACTCCCCATGTCTTAAATAATGTGTTAAAGCTTCACTGTCTCACACACAGTGTGACGTCACCCCTGTTGCTATTATTAATAATCCATGATCGCGCACAGCAGGAAGGCTGGAACCAAGGTATCGTGAACACTGTTGATTAAAGCTCCTAAACAGAAACAGACGTAGGCTAAAATCTGTTTTGGCAAGATAGAAAATTAGCCACAAAGCCCTGAATAACTCATCTCTAAAATGAATACCATTTGTATTGTGAAAACTTAGTGCAGCATTGCTACTTTTGAATCTTAACCGTCTGGTCACGTGTATTATTTGTCTAATTGGAGTAACAGGATGCAGTGTTTGACATAAAATCATTTAACTGCATTGAATCATACGGAAATTATTTTTTTTGACATCTTCAAATTAAAACTAATCTCAAAATCCATGGAAAAACCGGTTTTAGAGCTACCTCACAATATAATCCAAAATAAGAGCAAAACTAAATAATGATAAAGTGGAAACAAATAACTTAGAATAGCAGCGTGGCTGTGGTGACGACAGATGTAGTTCGTGCCACTTGGCAAAATGTAAAGTGTTATAGTTGAGACATTTCTGAAATTCTTTAAGACCCAAATACCCAGCACCCCTTGGCAGATATAGATATAAAGTAATTGGGCCAACATTTTCTTCATTAACGTTTCATCTCAACACCAAATGTCCTGATTTAAATCTGATTTTTTTAAAAAGTCTGTGTAGGGCTGGGCGATATAGAAAAAAAGCTTATCGATAAAAAAAAAAATGCATATTGATCGATATCGATAATTATTGAAAATATTTAAAACCATATTTTATGTGCAGCTCTGCCTGGACATTTTATGATATTGCTAAATGATTTGATTTAAATAAAGATCGATATATATTGTTATTGAATTATCGCCCAGCCCTAAGTCTGGGGAGGGAGTTAAATATTTAAGGGAGGTAGCAAGGACGCCTTCCTACCTCCAAGCCTTGGAGCTCGCAGTCCAAGCGGAAATTAGGTAAATTCTGGTCAGCAATTATGAGACGGGTTTGATTGCTGTAATGTCAAGTTTATTTTTTATTTTATTTATTATTCTATTTAAAGAAAAACACTTTTTTTCAATGTTTGTTCTCTTATTATATCGTTTTAGTATCATTTCAGAGATTCCTTTCTTATTTCTTATCAGAAATTCACGTCTGGGTGGAATGAAAACATTTTCAAGTCTGAATCTGCCAGCGGTATGAATCATTTGGACCCCTTACACTGTCAAAATAAACAAAACTTTGTAATTGACCATTTTCAAGTTAAAAGAAGATGGCAACATGAGGTACCAAGGAACAGCATGATACTAAAGTACTATAGGTGTTTTTTTTTTCTTTTTTGGGGGTGGGGGGGGTATAAATGTACCCATCTCTTTTAAATTGATAAAAAGGCCTAATTTGCTCACTTTGATGGCTGAAAACCGTTGTTGCTCCCCTGCCAGCGTGATGTCTCTCTGCAATGTTAAAATCCCTTCATGTCGTCCCATCCTGCTGTGGATAAGCCGGACCAGAGCTGCAGCCCTGCTTCTTGTAGCTGACATGTATTTATTGGACGCTTTACGCATTTTCCCAGCTGTGGTCCGCAGAGCGGTTGTTAAATTGTAAATCATCCGCAGTCAGCGGTGCGTCTTCAGGCTTTCCCTCACAGCCGTACATCTGAAATCATCTCTGTAGCTCCGAGGCAACCTTTACTAGTGTAAACATCTTCTATCACAGGCTACGTGATTAACTTGCTGCTCTGCAACGACGAGACCAGAAAGGCGAGACGTGTTTGAGACTTTGCCAGATCGTCATGGCGAATCCAGTGGGAACGTGGGATAAAATCTGCCGCGTGATTAGAGTTGCCTCGGTGGAAAGACAAAAACAAAAAGCCAAAGACTGCTGAATACCTAGCCTCTGCTCTAGCGTTTGCTTGCGTAAAGGCCTGTTTCAGTTACGAGGACAGCTTGTAAAAACACCGGCACGTTTATCGCGGGGTAAATGGGATTGGAAGCCGACCCAAATAACGGGCGATCATGTTTTATGACCGCAGCGGCGTCCACACAAACATATTGGGGAGCTCCTCTCGGCTGCTGTCTGCGGTGGCCTCTGTACTCAGCAACTCAAGGACTGATTGTGTCCTTGCAGATGGAGGCGCGCATGTGGCAGATGGGCTGGGCCGTCAGGCCAAATCGCTCTTTGTCCTCCCGTGTTATTGGGCTTTATGTCGGGGAACAATTGACCTCCTATCTGAACTAGAGCGGCACGATAGTGGGACAAACGCTGATCAGGATTTTTAATTATTTTTTATCTTTTTTTGTCAATAATGAAATCATAATTATTTGTCCTGATTGGAAATTCACTGAATTTGCTGTACTAAAAAAAAAACATGATTTTCATGTTTTAAAATGTCCCTTTTTCTTCTTTAAGACATGAATTCAGTTGCAAAATGTCCAAGCCAACTTTTATTTTTAAATCTCTTAAAACAAACACGACGGCCAAACTGTTGCACAGATCAAAGCAAAGTGCAGATAACGGCAGGAGAATGAATGAAATTCAGAATTTTAAGAAAACCCATGGAGATGAAACCAAAAAACCTGCTTCGTATTAAAGGTCAGAGAGTGTGCCGAGGTCATTTAAAGACTTGAACACAAACAATGTCAGCGTGGATCCTAGAATTAACGGGCAGCCAGTGAAACCTGGGCGTGTTCGTTAAAAGGCGTCCGCAGACGTGTGATTAAGGACCCGCTGAAACCAAAATATGCTCCACTAATGCAGCCGCAGTCTGCCCACAAAGGCGTGGGCTGCTGTCTCCAAGGCCTTCTTCGTAAGTATGGGCTTTAATTGAAAAACAGATTTCTATGAAAAGGGATGTTTTGGTACAACAGAGCACCAGGTGCCTGGAAGGTTAAGGGCTTAGAAACCTACCTGCCCGCCATTTAAGAAGAACCGTTTCACACGAGCTCAGGAACAAAAGCTCTAGTGTGTAAAAATAAACGTGATAAAGAGATGAACTTTAAATGCTTTCTACCTTTCCTCAGTATCTCATGGTCCACAGCAGTTGAGTTGATCCAGTGAGGATCAGGGTTTCGTCCCAACTCTAATGTTCTAAGGTTTCACTAAGCACGGACGTATCTCTCTGATTAATGGCTGACAGACGTGCCTCAAAGAGGCCAGTAAACTCTGTGTTTGATTGGAGATCTCTGCACCAGGGGATGCTCGCTGCGCTCACCTCCTCCGTGTGTTTAGGTGACTGATAATTCAGCTCTGAGCATGTTGTGCTGCTTCCCTCGCTGCGGGCTCGGTTTGCAGAAACATACGCGTGTCCTGCCTCAGTTCCTCGTTCTGAGCCTTGTGGTTTAGAAGAACTGTCGTTTCGGCTCTGTGCAGCGCTGCGGTTTCCCTCAGACGGCTCGGCGTGAGGGAGAGCCGAGGCTCTCTGCTCTTTCCTGGCAAGCGTGAAGAAAACCGTGTGAAGTTTGACCGGTAGTTTCTAGGTTCATCCGATCACGTTTACCTTTCCTTGTTAGTACAAGTTGTTCAGCCCGTCTGCTTTTGCTGCATCGCTGAGGGGTTGGAGGGTTGTTGTTTTTTTATATAGATTTAGTAGATTTCTGGATCCTTTGGAGTGAAACTAAAAACTGTATCCTGGTGACCTCTCTGAAGGAAGGCCTTTTCCCTTTGGGCTGGTTTGAATTAGTTTCACTTTGAGGCGTGCTGTCAGTTGATGGTATTTACAGACTCCACCTAAACGTGGAGTTTCTAAAACTTGTATCCAGTTTTAGAAAATCATTTTTTTAAACCGTCTTTGCTCCGTGTGTATTCCCTCTGAGCCTACAGGACACGCGTGTAACTACGCCTCCATAAGGCGCCCGTTACCCCGCAGCGCTGCGCCACGCTCTGTGAGCAACGTGGAAACGGCCTCTTCAGACGGGCTTCCTTTGCCCGTTGGGTGCCTGTCCACAGTACAACAGCTGAGTCGGGTCAGCACCGACGCTGTAGCGTCCTCTTACAGGATGTGTTCGTTTACAGTCAATAAGGATGTTTCTCTGTAAACTGGGTTTGTGCTGACGTTCTGCACCGACAGGAGAAAGGCAGACTTTTACTCCGGGTTTAAACACCAACCGCCCCCTGCTGTGTCTGCCTTGCGGCCGCTCCCATTGTTGGTTTATACTACAAACCTGAGGAGAGGAGTGTTTTGTCAGCTGTGCTGCAGTCTTTTTTTATACTCTGTCTGTTCTTTCTCTCTTTAATCTCCTGAGGAGTATACAGACTCCACTTGGTAGTTTTTCCCCGCAAAGGAAAAGCACATATTCCAGAACTTGACAGCAAAGAACCCCGTAGAAACGGCGCATGAAGAAACCCTGATGGGCTTAAACATTATTTCCTTTGTGTTCAGGTTGTCGCTGGTCGCTGGGTGCCGTGGAGCAGAGGAGCTGTGCCAGTCCCCCGTTCGTCCTCTCATGCTCCCCTGTGTGTTTCCCAGTGTACCGGTGACCCCCACGCCCCCGCCCGACCCCCACCCGACCCATCCTGTCGCGTCGCCACCCCAGCCCTAAGCCCCCTTCTCACCCCATGCTTGGGACAAAGCCAGCTCACTGCCAGCCCAATGACTGCCTGGATCGTCCTGCCCGTCAGCCTGGCTGCCTTCTCCATCACAGGGATATGGATAGTGTGAGTCCCGGCTGATTTGTGCTTTTACAGTAGGAGCCTTTCTCTGGAGGTTTATTGGGCCTGCCACGATGTGCTGCTCCTTTTTAACCCTTTGACCTTCTGTTACCTGCAGGTACGCTATGGCTGTGATGAATCACCATGTCTGTCCTGTTGAGAACTGGTTGGTGCTTTTTTTTTTTTTTTTCCGCTTCTCCGGTATAACAACATAGAGCCTTATAAGTTTAACATGTAGAGTTATTCCACAGCTGTTAAAGTATTAATTAAACTTTTTCCCATTTTCTCAAATAGACCATAGACTTTTACTAGGAAAGAACTGGTTAGAGCAGGGATCTTCAGTTCTGGTCCTGCAGCTTTTAGATGTGTCCCTGGTCCAGCACACCTGAGTCAAATGGCTGAATTGGATGCAGTCAGGTTCTGCAGAGTCCTGCTGATGACCTGATTATTTGACTCGGGTGTGTTGAAGCAGAGGCGCATAATAAGGTTGCAGGACAAGATCCCTGGGCTAGACCAAAACAAAGGAGTGATGTGAAGTATGAAGAATACATGCTATACATGCATTATGTGGGAACATTTTCCTGCCTTGCTACCAAGGGCGTAGGTTTGATTTGAACTTTGGTAGGGACACTATTGGTCCAAAGCTTCATTGGTCTGACGTCATTGGTCCTACGCAATATGCATGCTCCTATTTCTTTATGCTTGACTTGAGCGTCAGGACGCGTTTGGTCTGTCTAAAGAGAAAAGCAGTATTTGGGGATTACACAACTAATCTCTGGATTTTACTTAGGGGGCCTCAGATTAAATGGGGCTCAATACAAATTCACACCTTTTTTAAATCTTGGTTTATTTTGCATTAAAACATATATAATTTTCCTTTTAGCTTGGTCACGCACTGATTTGTGTTGCTCTATCCTGTAAAATCCCAGTAAAATAGATTGAAGTTGGTGTTTTTAACCTGCAAAAGATTAAAGTACATGATCGTTTTTCAAGCGGCTGTCCGTCCAGAGGATGGGTTGAACTCCTTGTGTCACCTTTACAGGTCCTACAACGTAACATGCACAGAGGAGCTGCCCCGACCAGGCTTCCCCAAGACTTGCTGCACCCTCCAGGACATCCCCCTCATCAGGTCTGCTCCTTAGCTGCGGCCTCTGCACACAAAACGCGGCTTGTCTCGGCTCAGGGCCCTGGGCATGAAGGAACGTCTGGTTATGCTGCTGCTCGGCGTCGCTCAGTAACCCACGCTTTGCATGACTTGAATCTTTGGAATCTGAGAGTAGGCCTCCAACAGTGGGCGAGTACAAAAGGGGAGGCACGATGGGACATGGAGGCTCCTTAAGCAGGATGTGTAAATTAGTAAATTTCAGCTATACCACTGAAATCAGAACAAGGTGATTTCTGCCTTCAGACACCTTAATGTGCTTATTAATCTTGGGGCAAACGCATTACTTTATTTGAAGATTTACTGGGGGGGCAGCATTGTGAATCACCTAGGAGCTGTAAAGCAGGGGAAAGTCTGGTCATATGCAGATGTGTGCATGTATTTCTGTGGTCTTCAGTGTTAACATCTGGATTGTCTTCTCCCCCCTGCAGTAAATGTGGTTCTTACCCTCCTGAAAGCTGCCTCTTCAGCCTGATCGGCAACGTCGGAGCCTTTATGGGTATGTCTTCAGTTCACAAGTAGTCGCCGTGTGTCTGCTTTTTGTTTTCTTTTATCAGCGGATCATGCTGCCGCGGATCCTTTAGAAAGCAACACAATTAAGATATAAAGAAAATAAGAGCGGTGGAATTTTAATCAGACCAAACCATTTTTTTTCCCAGCTGAGACAAAAACTGAATGTGAATAGAGATTTTACTTTACTTTAGCTGTTATGTTCCTGTTTACCTAAGTGCATCCATTCTGTAAATTATCATTTAATAATGAAGACAAGGAAAACAGAGAGATTCCGTCCGTCCGTCTCAGTGTTATTTTTACAGGCTCCATATTGAAAGCTCAGCCACTGTAGGAATGCCTCCCTGTGATTTCATAATGTATTTCCATGTATGTCAAAGCAGAAACCTGTAAAGTTGACACAAACGTGCACAGGGACCACATTATTGATTCAGCCTTGTGAAAAGGAGCCACTGCCAGAGCTGTGAAGTGATTTATTGACCTCGGCGGTCGGATTGGGTTTTAACCCAAACCTGTAAATGTAATGTGGTCGGGGCAAAGCGTTCGGCAGAATTCATTCAGACTGACTGGCTGCTTTACCAGGATGGGGTTGAATTATGGTGCGTTGAAGGCCCAGCGGTGGCTCTACATCTTACAGTCCATATAAAGCTGTGTGTGACTGGCAGGTAGCTCAGCCTAAAGCAGCAGTAAAAGGATGCCTTGCCCGCTATTGTCTCCAGGATTTCCTTGGCGGCGACAGCGAACCAATCAATAATTACGGGGATTTACAGAAGTCGTGTGCTTTAACATTTCTGAGCCGAGCAGCTTGTCAGAAATTTCCATCCACGCAAAACCTTTTGTCCTCCAAGGATTAAATGAATCAAAGCGGTGTAAACCCGTTTGATTTAAAGGTGCTGGTGTGCAAACACGAACATTAAGCCAATTTCCAATTCGGCTCGCTTCCAACCTCTAAATGTCTACGCGGTCTCTGCTTGGATGATTGCATAAGCTTTATAAAAGAGAATTATTTGGTCATTTCTGACTTAGACTTGCAATCGGAAAGAAAATGCATGTGTGCAGTGTGTGCAGTCTCTGGCCGGTACCCACAGACCTCACCGGCAGCCTGTGGGACTCCCGGACATGGCTGCTGTCTGATCAATAATGAATGCAGCTCTCCTTCCACTTCTCCGTGTCTCTTCCCTGCCTGCACCTTCCCTGGCCTTCACCCATTACTCCTCTCCCTCTTGTTAAACACCGCTCACTTCTGCCCCACTTTCCCGTGGCTTTTCCCGCTCGCCTCGCTCCAGCTGCTTTCACCATCGCTCCCACAAGCACTTCTGTCCGTTCGTCATCTTTGCAGTCGCGTGTCCTTTAATTTCGGGTTCTGTCCATGTCCTTTCTCTCGTGCTTTTAGCTTTCTCCAAATTCCAAATCTCTGGAACGCTTTCTTTTTTTTTTGGGGTCAGATTTGTCGTGCTGTCGTCGTTGATGTGAGTCAGGAAGCTGTTTCCAAACACAGTTGGCACACCTGCCAAGAAAGCTGCTCCCTCATGATGGATCAATGGCTGGGAGAACACATCCTGTCTGAGGCTTCGGAGAAACAGATCAGATAGTCTTGCATCAGCACAAGGATGGAGGCCACTACCTGCCAGTCATTCCTTCTTTCTTTATCTTTATTACTGACTACACTCCCAGCTATGGTCGTATACAATTTAAAGTGAATACCCATTGATCGTCCATTTTGCGGTTTGCAGCGGTAACAGTGGCATTGAGGTGTTTCTGGCAGGTTTGTCTTTAATGCACGTGATTTCCTCCCGCAGTGGTGATGGTGTGCTTTCTACGCTACGCCCAGGTGATCGAACACAGCCACCACTGCTGGCTCAACACCAGCGCCCTGGTGTCTGGCTGCACGAACGCCGTGGGTCTGGTCATGGTTGGCAACTTCCAGGTAATCCTCCACGGTACACGACACGATCCCGACGTTAAACCAGGGGTGTCCAGAGCGTCTCCAATGTGCTCCTGGTTGGCATGGCTGAAAACCCTCCTCAGCGGGTCCTCAAAGGTCTGGCAGCGACATTGATGTTAAAGACCGCCAATGGACACCGCTGCTTTAAACAGATATTTTACCTTTAAATGGACCGAGGTCTGAAATGTCTGCTTTTCTGACTGGACGCTTCTGTCCGACAGGTCGATCACTCCAAGTCTCTCCATTATGTGGGGGCCGGCGTTGCCTTTCCTGCAGGGCTGCTGTTTGTGTGCTTGCAGTGTGTGCTGACCTACCGAGTGGCTGTGACCGCCCTGGACTACTGGATGGCTCATTTCAGGGTGGCTCTGGTGCTGGGAGCCTTGGTCTCCCTCGTCCTCAGTATCCTCTCTCAATCAGAAGGATTGTCCCTCCTGTCGTCATAAATGTTCCCATCATCCAGGAGTTGTTTGAAGATTGGGGTTCAAATCTGAGTCGTGGACTCCACTCGCACTTAAGTAGCAGAAGCTACTGGGACTCGAGTCTTCTTTATTTAACACGAAAGATGAACAATAATAAAGAGGTTTAACAATGTAACACTTGCGTGTGACAGGTAGGCGCATATTCTGTGAAAGGGTGCGTTGGATCTATTAGTTTGCAGAATGGGCCATTGATGGTTAAGTCTTAATGGTAGCTGTCATAATTGGACGACTTTGGTTCATTTCAGAACAAAATAACTTGCCTCTGGCATTGTGTTGTCTCACTTTTAAGATGGCGTAACCACAGCAACAGGTCTGGTTCTTCAAAATAAAAGCACATCCTGGTACTTTTCATTCACGCAGCTCATTGGGCTGACTCTTAGTTGTCCCTTATAGAACGTATTTACCAGATAGACGTGACGAGGCTTTACATGCTGATGTAAAACATTTTTTAATAATCCTTTCAAATTTACAAACTCAAGTACTGAGACGAAAACCTTATATTACCCGAATAAAAGCACTTCCTGCTCGATTCATTCAAAAAAATCCAGGTCAACAGATCGGTTGCGTTTATTTATTTATTTTTTTACTTTAAATTGGAAAAAAAATTCAGATTTGTTTCATACAGATACCACACGTTATTTTTCATAATCCGGCTAATCTTTGAAATGGTTTTATCTTTTAAAAAAAATTTAAAAGATTAATGTGTTAAATCAGGCCTAAGGATCGTAGGGCATGACAGACTCAAAACAGGTGACGTTAAATGTTGCCACGGATACTTTGTTTTTACGCATCATGGCTTATTAGCTTCATGAAATGAAATGACCAGTAATCATTCTCACATGTCAGTAATCGAGCTGATGGAGAAAATACGTTTCCTTGGGTCCAAACTCAAACGTTCAATCATGTTGAATCGTTTGGGCGTCGTCTCTACCACCGGTGCAAAACAAAAGCTTGCTGGAACTTTAAAGAAAGTCTGGCTGAAAAAAATACAAAAATTAGAGCAGATAAAAACACAGCGATCCAGGCTACAGGTTGATCGGGCAGAAACTGGAAATTAGTGAGGCAGAACTTCTGAGTGTTTCTGTCTGTCCATCACTCTCTGACTTTCCTCTGGGTTAGTATTAGAAAACGCTCACAGAAGTTGTGATGTCATCAGGCGACTTTGCATTAGAGAGCGGCTAAAGGTAAACAGGTTCTACGACGTTTTTCCAGCTCTGTTTACCTTTTTTCAGGGAGAGACGGCTCTAAATGACCGTTCACTATAAGAAATACTAGACTCGTATTCAGGCGTCTAAATAAACAGCTTCAGGGTCCTAAAAACACATGTTGCTGATTTCTGTGGCTTAAAAGAACACGCTGGCTCAGTTTTAAAGTCCCGATGGAAAACATTTCAACAGTGTTGGTCAGAAGACGGAAACGTGTGCATGTGCCTGTGTGGATTCATAGCTTCCAGCGAGGCGGTGGTAAAAGGCAAGCTATGTGGCAGGCATCCCATTTGAGCAGCTAAACTGAACATTTCTACTTTAGCTCTGCTATAAAACCTGCCAAGCAGTTGATCTTAGAGTGTCTGACTTTCATTTCCTACTGTTTAGTCCTTGTCAGCAGTGAAGGCCTTGCTTTGCCCCGCCTCCCCTGCTGAATCGCTATAGGAACGTTTGTTTTTCTCTCCTCTCTATCTGAGATGTTTGCCCTCCTTAATCAGCCCCCCCCCTTCCAGGCGGCATCTTCTTCATCCACGAGAGCTTCATCCTTCAGCACGCTGCCGCCATTTGCGAGTGGGTCTTCACTGTGGACATCCTGGTCTTCTACGGCACCTTCACCTACGAGTTCGGCACCGTCACCACCGAGACCATGATGGCAGCCCTGCAGCAGAGCCAGCACGGCTCGGGGGTCCTCATGGACCCCATGTCCAGGGCGTCGACGCTGGGAGGAGCAACCAAGGGTCTGAAGTCCCCCGGAGGCAGCAGCACGTCCACGCACCTGAACTGCACCCCAGAGAGCATAGCTATGTTGTAGCTCCGTCCAAAAAGCCGTAGGAGAGGTGCTCCGTGGGCAGCATGTGTAAGCAAGAGAGCAAATTGTTAGAACTTTAACCTCAGCGACACCAGGTATTCTCACTGATAACCCCCCCCCCCCCCCCCCAGTTCTCACTGCAGATTAGGTTGAATGTTTTGGAGCCGTCTGGAAAACTGGAACCACGAGTGTTTTCCATGGCGACTCTGCACGGTGTTTGTCTCTAGAGATCTGACCCACCGGCTTGTTGATTAAAAAAACAAATGTTCCCGCCAAGTTTGCTCCCCCCCCCCCCCTCTGACATTGTTGTTCAATGCTTTGCGCGGCCCACCTCTTTTGGCCTTTTTGCTTATCTCTGCACGGCACTGCTCCTGAATGGAGCAACACAAGTTTCTGTTGGATTTTTGCATTGTAAAAATAGAAAATAATGAATGTTGAGAAGTGACTAGCTATAGTATATTTTACAGACCGTAAGCTTACGGCCTAATTTAATCAATCATGCATTAATAACTTGAAAGGTATATAACCGTTTAAATTCATCTGCTTTTTATTTGATTGCACTTCTAATTTAAATGCAGATAGTCTATTTTAAATGTTTTTTTTAAGTGTTTACGTCGGTTTCAATCATTATTCATGTCGGTGCAAAACACTGGGTGGTCTTTTCTGTTGTAACGACTCGCTCTAAGCTGAGAAGTGAGTACTGCACGCTCTAATAGGTATTTCTTTCAATCCAAAGTTACATGAAGGGTCAGAGTAACAATCATCCACTAATTTACTCTCCTCTGGCGTGAGTAATGCCTTCCTCGGTGTTGGAGCTCAGCACAGGGCTCAGGAGCTTATAAAGTGGCCTGTATGTGATGATCTAAACGAGTGAAGGTGAAGCTATAATCTTTCGTATTTAGTGAACAACAGAGTTGTTGTCCTAAACACTGATCGCGTTCCAGGCTGGATCCCTGGAAGCCTTTGTTACAGTTCAAGAAATGTCTTCTTTTTTTTTTTAAATGAAGTATGAAGTCATGTGAAGCCTTCTCAGAAGTTTTCCTTTACAGGAGAAGGATGCACAGGAACTTACAGAAGTAGTCAACCCCCCGCCAAAACATTTGCTCATTTAGTGACGTTACAACCAGCAACTTCAACGTAGCCGATTGGGATTTTATGGGCGAGACGAACACAAAGTAGCACAAAACTTGTGACAGCCAAAGAAGGTTCGTGCGTTGGTTTTGCAGAAAAGGAGCTGAAAAGGGTGCCATGCTGGGGGAAACGGAAGGCCGGCGTCTGGAAACGTTACCTTTCAAGTCTGGGCTTTGACTGGGCCGTTCCGTGTCCTGCAGGAAGGTGAACCTCCACCATAATACTTCAGTTTTTTCTTCCAGGATTTCCCTGGATTCTGTTCAGGCCATGTCCCCCGCTTAGCTGTGCTGAAGAAAGCCATTCCCACAGCATGATGCTGCCACCACCATGTTTCACCATCAGGATGGTGTTTTCATGGTCATGAGCGGTGTTGGTTTCTTCCACCTCCACGTGGCTTTTTTCTTTAACAATGATTTTTCCTTCAGCCATTCTTGCATAAAAGCACACGACTAACATTGCCGTCAACACCATCTTCCACCTGAGCTGGGGATGCTGCTGCTGCTCCTCCATAGTTACCAGGGGCCCCTTGGGAAAGTCCCTTGATCTTCATGATGTTTGTTCACCAACGTTCTCTAACAATCCTGCAAGGCAGGGTGTGCGACGAGCGACCCAGGGACCGTTTCTGGCCCTCAGACGGATTTTTGACTGCAATCAAGAACGGTGCAAATCTGCCCGGCCAGCGCAGGCAGCTGATACGTTGCAGCCAGCATCTTAGAAGAAAGGGTGACCCATATGCCGTGCTTGCTGCTGACAACAGCCTAAACACAATTGACTGAACCGAGACGTAAAATGGGTTTCCCACTCTTGCCTTATTACAAGGCAAATCATTTCAGAACCCTTCAAACGGGATTTCCAGATCCATTTTCTTCAAAAAAATACCAGACTAGTTTGTTTCTACAATTACAATTTTCCGGTTTCTTTATTTCTGAGCTTGAAGACAATTATATTTCTTTGGTTTTAATTGAAAATCAAACTTCTGTGGCCCTTGAGTCGCTTCAACCCAAATCTGGGTCTTCACGGCAGACATGTGGGACACCGGCGCTCTAAAGCCTTCACAGAGGTGGACTCGCATCACAGAATGGGTGATCTCTGAAGGCGATTGGTTACACTAGATTTCATTTCTGGGTGTCGGAGTAAAGGGGGGCGAGACGCCCAGCCATACAGGTTGAAGGTTGTAACGTCCCTAAAGGGAACGAGTTGAAGGGGTGTGAAAAAGTTTTTGTTCTGTCTTTAGAACCGGTGCTGTCACAACAGTGTTACATTAAGACACTGCCATACAGGTCGTTCACTGACTTCAAAGGTTCCTGCGCTGATGATGATGATGATGATCAGCTCCTGGAGCCAGATTGTCGTAGAGAAGACGGCTGCTGCTGTGATTCAGCCGGACGGCAGACTGCCGCCGTTCTCCGAATCCCTCCCCGATGAAGGTTCTCAGCTAGATGAGCCCGGCCAGGCGTCGTAACGCACTCAGCACCTGCTTTTTGTCCATCGCATTTTATCGTCTAACACACAGGATGCCAGCAATACGCGTTTTCAAAAAAAAAAAAAAAAGGTCACATCTACCTCCTTTGTGGGTTTGATGTGAGAGACGAGAGCTGCAGCTTCCCGGCGCGCTGAACGTCTTTCCTGCGGCGCAGGCGCAGTGAGGCCCAGCTCTGTCCACAGGTGGGGGCGGCGCTGTTCCAGACGCTGCGCGGCCACACGGAGCTCTCGCTGCTTACTGTGCAAAACGTTTAACCTGACATTATTGTTGGACTGCAGAAACCCATGCCAAAAAGACTGGAGCAGACAGTTTGCTTTCTGTTTCTGTGTGTCTGTGTGTCAGAGCAGGGGGATGGATCGGTATGAAGTGCACTGTTTCAGCCTTATCCCTTGTATTCTGCCTAAGGAACTTTTTTTTTTTTTTTACTTCTGTTCAGCTGTAGCCTTTTTCGCCATACTGTAACCGAGTCAATGTGCGACTAAACGGCAGCTGATGTCGGCCCTAACTTCAGGGCTGGAGCAGCTTCTGTACCATGATTACCATTCTCAACATGCCAAATACTCCAGTGAAAGGTGGATATTTTCTTTTGGTTCTGAGGTCATTGTCTACTCTGTTTAAGGGTTTGTTTGTTTGTGTGGAGCCTTATGTTTTTGGAGGCTGCCTGACTTTTTATGTCTTCAACACTTGCAACACAGATCCAAATGTCTATGAAATGTACTCTTCCTATGTCCTGTAAATTTGAAGACAATAGAGATTACTGAAGGCATCAGAGGAAGCCCTATAAAGAAGGTCAACAGATTCTTTCCTTTTTATAAATTCTGTAAATACGTCTGATTTTTGTCTATCATTTAGGCCTTTTGTTTTGACAGAGATTTATATTCAAATATGAAATAAAAATGAGAAATTATTAAAGTTTTGTTGAGCTTTTGATTGAATAAATCAGAAGATAATCGCTGAATTCAGAAAGTGAAACTTGCTCCGTCCAAAGAGAAGAGTAAAATTATAGAGCTGGTTGGAGCTCCTTTTGCTGGAGTCACTGTTTTTAAATCTTCGCTTTAATTTAATTTCAACTCAGACGCAATTATAAAACATACACCTCCCTGATTTGACCTTTTCGGCACATGGCCGGCTTTAATTGCCAAACGAAATACAGACGAAGCAAAGACCCACAACAAGTTTCCAGAGTTTAAACATTCTTTTATATAACAAACAGCCATTGATCATTTGGTCTTCCTAAACATTTCCCACTGATTTGATGGGTACAGGTTCACACATTTAAATAAAGGAATGGAGAGTCAGAGTGCGCAGAGCTGCCATCAACTCTGTTTGGAAACATCCAGCGAGTAAAAAAAAAAGAAAAAGAAAAGCTTTTAAATGTTCCTAATGCTGCATATACACAGCTGGAGTCCTCACAACCCCAAAAGGTCTTTATATTGAGGAAATGAACTGAAATACAAACAGATTTGAGTGCGTTTGAGATTTTTACGCCGCAAAATCATTTAATAAAACGGAGCATCCAGTGGTGGCTGCCGTGGGGATTCAAATGGGCCAACTAAATATAGTAGGTAAAAAAAACGTTCAGTGCATGGGACAGGATTCCACATCTGAAGGACTGGGCTCTCAACTACAGTCTGAATGCAGCTGGGGGTTTTAAAGCGTTCAGCACCTTCAGCGGCCTCTCATCAGGTGTACATGGCTCCATGCAGGTCCTCCAATCGGTGCTCCCTCTGTTTTCTTCTCTCCTGAAAGACGAACACGCAGACGTAACAACCGTTCAGCTTCACAGGCACAGCAGCCGGGAGAAAATACTCGCACCACTCCACGTGTTACGTGGAAATCCAACACAAAGCGGCGCAGAAACGTCAACTTAAAGGGAAATAAAAGCTGCTGTTAGTTTAGAATTAATAAATATATGGTGTGTATTTCTACTAAGCCTCACTGAGTCAATAATCCCTCAGAGGACCTTTCACTGCAGTCAGAGCAGCAAGTCATTTAGATTTGGTCTCAGCCAGCTCTTTGAGCTTCGGGTCTTCCTCCAGATTCCCAGATGGATTTTGTTCGGAGGTGGGAAGTGAGGCGAGGGCACTGGCTCCACTGCTGCACCAGCCGCCCCTTCACTGCGCTTTGACCTGAACCATTCCACTGCAGCTTCAGCTGTACAGCGCCTTGCAAAAGTATTCACCCCCTTTGGCATTTCTCATGTTTTGTTGCCTCACCACCTGGAATTAAAATAGATTGAGCTTACAACATCTGGTCCATTCCTCAAGGCTCCTTCATGCTGGATGGTTTTAGCTGGTGGAGAGCAAACTTCAACCCGAACCACAGATACTCCATAGACTCGAAGTCTGGACTTTGACTAGGCCATTTCAACACATTTAAATGGTTCCTGTTAAGCCACTCTAGTGTTGCTTTAGCAGTCTGTTTCAGGTCATTGTCCTGCTGGAAGGTGGACCTCCATCCCAGTCCCAAATCACAAGCCGACCGCTCAAGAATCTTCCAGTCCCTGCTGCTGAAGAACATCCCCACAGCATGATGCTGCCACCACCATGTTTCACTGAAGGGATGGTGCTCATGGGGTGATGGGATGGCTTTGCATCAGACAGCGTATTCCTTGAAGTTCAGAAAAGTTTAATTTTAGCCTCATCTGACCAGAGCACATTCCTCCATACATTTGGGGAGCCACCCATGTGCCTTTTGGCAAACTCAGCACATACGTTCTAATTTTTAACACAAAGTGATTGCTTTTTTTCCAGGCCACTCTTTCATGAGGCCCAGCTCTATGGAGCGTACAGCTTATTGTGTTCCTAGGGACAGATCCTCCAGTCTCTGCTGTGGAGCTCTGCAGCTCCTTCGGGGTTACCACAGGGTCTCTGTGCTGCCTCTCTGATTAATGCCCTCCTGGCCCGCTCTGTGAGTTCTGGTTGTCGGGCCCTCTCTTGGCAGGTTTGTTGTGGTACCGCGTACTTTCTGTTAAAAGACAATGGGTCTGATGGTTTTCCAGGGGAACATCAAAGAGCTGGATATTTTTCTAACCCCACTCTAACTTGTGCTTCACAACTGCTCTCTCTCTGTCTTGTCTGGACGTCTCCTTGCTTAATGGTGCTCCAGCCTGTGGGGCCTTTCAGAAAAGCTGTGTTTATACTGACAGATCATGAGACACTTAAACAACAAACAGTCAGTTTGACGACGCCTGGCTGCACCAGAACCTTTTAGGGACTTTATAGCAAAGGGGGCGGATGCATATTCACATACCAGTTTTTATTTTATTATTCTTTTTTCAATATATTCTTCTCACTTCACGGCTTAGACTATTTTGTGCAGACCTGTCACATAAGAGGATTAAAAGCCTTAAATTACAGGTTGGAATGTAACTAAACAGGTAAAAATCCAAGGGGGTGAATACTTTTAGGACTGGAAGGTGATGCTCTTCTCCCGTCATGCAGACTACCAGCTTTTCTTCCAGGGTTGCCCTTTGCCTCCAGCCATCTTCCCTGCATCGCCGCAGCATGTTGCTGCCACCACCATGCTCTCCTATGGGTACGGTGTGTTCAGGGGGACGTGGCGTGTTAAGTTTTGCAGAGCGTTGTGCAGGCCAGAACATTCACCTTTGCTCTAATCAAACCAGGACATGGTCCTCCTCAGGTTTGCCATTTCCTCTAAATGGCGTGAGACAAACTGCCAACCTAACTTCTGCAGGCTTTCCTCCTACGGTGGATTTATTTTTACTCTCCATTTCTATAACGGCGCTCTGTTAGGTGTTTTTAAACTTGGGATATTGTTTTATGACCTAACCGTTCTTTAAACTTCTCCAGCACTTTCTCCCTGCTTCGTCCTTCTTGCCGCTGTTTGCTTGCTAACGTTCTCTAACAAACCGCCTGAGGCCTTCTACAACAGGTGGATTTGTACCAAGATTATTTCATTTAGGGGTGTCAGAGTAAAATTATTCAATTCAATTTTATTTATGTGACGCCAATGCATGATACATGTCATCTCAAGGCACTTTACAAAATACATCCACATTAAACTTTGCTGCCTCGTGTTTGTAAAGAATTTCTAAAACCATGCAAGTGGAGGCTTTCAGGTCACAATCAGGCACCGTTGGGTCGGCCCATCACATCGGATCCCAACGACGGGCATCACATCACGGTTGTAACGAGAGAAAACGTGACACAGCTCGTGGGTTAGCAAGCTCACCTTGTCCTTCTTAAACTCCTCATACTCTGGATTGTCGGTCGGTAGTTCAAGTCGACAGAGCGGACAGGAGTTGGTCTACGATGAAAAGGTGGAAGAAGTAAAGGTTGTTCAAATAAAAAAAAAAAAATCGATTATTTCATAGATTACATGTCTGTGTGCTTTACCTTGCCCAACCAGGGTAGTATACAACCTGAGTGGAAGAGGTGTTTGCAAGGCATTTCTCGAACCGTCTCCTGCTCCTCGAACTCCAGCAAGCACACGGGACACTTCACACCTTTGTCTGTGAGGAGACAGAGGGCCGGACGAAACGTCTCGTCAAATCGCACACGATGATCTAACCAGCCGCTCTCAACACTGTGAGCCAACAGCTTCCCCTCTACAGGGGTTCAAACACACCTTTAAAGTCAACATTTAACCCTTTCTCCAAACTCATGTTTCCCAAATGTGTTTCTTTTTAGCAGAATTTTATGATTGTTTTCTGCTCAGACTTATGGAGGGAGGAAGGAAGGACAGGAGCAAAGAGGTGTGACAGATTGAATGGTGGACAAAGGGATAAAAAAAAAAAAGACGACGGGTGAACAAGTGTGGAGATCCCAGTATTTTCCCTCTTTGCTTTTCCCATAGTCATGCAGAGCTGGGAATCAAGGTTTCTACTCTCCCAAGCTGCGTAGAAATCACGCCTCTACTCATCTGCAGCACTACCATTCTCTCTACCGTCGCTTCATCTGCGTTGGACCCGGTGTCTCGTCACCTGCTTGTTCTGCGGAAATGACCACCACTGTGAGGGTCTGAACAGCAGTTTTGGCAGCCGGGGGAGGAAGCCGCTGGTCCCAGTCCGACAGGTCGAACACCCCAGAGTCAATCAGGTCCAAACCCTGCATCAAGGACCTGTGGAGAAAGATGGCGGGGGGAGAATCTGCAGGTGGCAGCGCTGCTTGAAGCTGTGTGCTGGGTGGGCTGGGCTGGATCTCACCTGGCCAGTTCCAGGAGTGCGTTCTGCCGATATTGCTCCTCAGGGTTGGTGGGCTCACAGTCGTGTTCATCAAAGTAGGAGGCCATTTTGGTCAGCTGTGTGGGAACTTTGCCTTAAGGAAAACTGCGGATGTAAAGAGAGTTTTACTGCTTTATGAGCCACTGAATGAATGGAAATAGCAGAGAAATCTGAGTTACAATCAAGCAACAGCTTTGCTCTACTGCAGAGCGCATTAGCAGCAATGTAACTGGAAAAAAAAAAACATTAAAGATTTTACATTTTTTTATTTCTACCAATAACCACAATCTACTACAAGCGGAATTTGGGTCCTTTCTCTGCGACACAATAATAATCCCAGAGGCCCAAGTTGCAGAAGTAAACCTCAACCGTCATGACCAGAGCAGGACTCACTCCCACATTATGGCTTACCACTCAGAACATGTCCGACTAACTTTGAGAGTTTGCGACACTTGAACAGAGTTGTGCATGTTTTCGTTCTCATGTTGTAAAAATTACCACTTTACATACAGCGGTGGAGAAAAATAAAAGTTAACTTTCGTTATTTGTGAAGATGACTAAATAAAATATCAAGACTTACCCCCAACGGTCAGCGATAAACATTTGTCATTCTTCCGGGTGTTACGCTTGCCGACTACGTCACACCGTGTCCAATCACAGTAGAGGACGGGGTTTTCTTTGCCTGCCCGTGTGACGGGTGGTGTTCAGTGCTGCCACCAAGCGGTGTAATGGAGACATGTCAGTGGCCAGGGAGAAACCAGCATGGCGAGGTCAGGCCGCCTGGCTCATTGGCCCTCTGCCTCTTTTCGGCGTTTATATTATGCCCGAATCATATTCCCGTGATTTTTCTCCTGTGAACCATAACATTAAGTTTATGACACTGCGGAATCTTTAAAGAAAATGTGGTTTACACTTCTGCTTTTGTGTTTACCCTTTGAAACCACAGAGGTCATGTTCACCTCTTTGCCACACCTGCTGTAATTTCACTACAGATGAGTTTAGCCACGTTTTCCGTCCACACATACAAGTGTGTGTATTTGCAAGAGAGGGTATATATTGAATATACACTCTCTCTTGCAACTTAATACGGCTGATTTTACCGGGCTGAGTGGCTTCTTCATTTGTCGTATTGACTCGAGCCAAAGTTAACTTGATACTTGAATCGCTTACATTATAAAAGCCTTGTGACTCGACCCTGACTTGAATATTAATGACATGTGGCTTGACTTGGACTTGAGCATCATTACTTGCAGTGACTTGATGCTCTCATTGGGTAATTGGGTAAATTGGGTAAGGGAGCCTACCTAGCGTACAAGTGTACACCCTGAACAAGTTGGCAGTCCATTAAAGAGCTGAAAGATGTCAAGAAAGAAGTTTAACATTTATAGAAAGCCTTTTAAAAGATTAAACACTGTTTTCATTTTTTATGCGGTGTTAAGAATTGCTAGTTATGAATTGAAATTCAAACCACAAGGCTTTGGGATTTATCCGTGATTTAGGAAGTAATGACTTTGACCCACTTGGACACTTTTTAAAAATATATTTTCCCAGAATTCTAGCCCTAGACATGATCGTATCACGCAGTTGCTGTGGATTTGTAGGCTGAATATCCCTCATCCCACTAAATACAGAAGCTTTGCAGGATTCAGATCTGGTGGGTGCAGAGGCCTTTGGAGTACTTAGGTTCAAGAAACCAGATAGAGACGATCTGATTATAATGACACGGTGCATCATCCTGCTTGAAGAACGGTTCAACTCAATCAGCAAAGATACTCAGATCTTTTAAACAATGCTCAGTGGGTACTAAAGGGTTCAAACTGTACCAAGGTTGTATGTGTTGAGCTTGAACCAGTCTGCCCATTCTCCTCTGAAATTACTTAAATCTATAGAAGCTTTTCAGTGTCTGATCTCGTTTTCTACACTTTCTTTCTGTAATACAAAATGCATCTCATTATACTAAGTACGAGCAGCTTTGGGTATAAGGAAATAAAGGAGAATGTTACCTATGTGGACAGGCTTGAACCTGAACTACCCTTGGATGTGGTACTTGTAATTATAGCATTGAACCAGCAGATGGTGGTGTTTCCCCAGCCAAGACAACCCCACCGCCATGCTCCCCCCCTCCCCCACTTCCCACGGAGCTCATCCCTGTTGTTGACCATCTTCTGGATTCCACGAACCGTCGTCACTTTTTTGCAGACATTTATCTCCAGAGTTTCACTGACAAAAATATCAGTGATTATTTTCCCCACACACACACACAAAATACATTTCCCTTTATTTAGCTGAAATTTAAATGTTAGGTGTTACTCAAAGCTTCTGAGAAAAATGTTTTTAAGGTTTAAAACATTAAATAATGAATAGGAAAAAACCTGCTATAGTAAAAGAACTAAGATTTATTTTAAAACAAGATTAGAAAATACCATCAAATCACCCTCAGACAAATTGATAGCAAAACAGAATTTATTTTGTATAATCAAACTAACATTGATTAATCACACTACTCGTATACACTGACATTCTAAGTGAAAAGGGGGGGGAAAAAAAGAAAAAATTAAAGAAGGCATGGCTTTGGTTAAATAACACACCACTACACTGATTTGAGAGATTCCTGTAACATGACATCTTAAATAAGAGATAAGGCTCTAGCATTCCCTGAACAAGACAAAAGAGCAAATGATCATGAATAGAGACTCAACCTAGTGGTCATACAGTAGACGCCACTCATGCTGTGGGAAATGATTCGAATTAGTCCTGCCAATCCCCCTGGCAGACCACCACGCTCTCCTTCGACAGCCAACACATTTTAGTGGACTCACAGACGACACTACAGACAGACCAGGGGTTAGAACCGGGACTGGATTGTGAGTCAAGCTACAGCAACAAAAGCAACGAGTGTGTTAATGCGTGCTGGGATAAGGGCCGTTAATCCACAGTTGCATAGTTATTGGGACATCACGAGCAAACGGCGTACTGTCCTCTAGCTTGTGTACTGCTCAACATTCATCCGTTGCCCAATACAGTAATCACAGCAAATATATCTGAGTATCTGCACTACGCCTTCGCTCTTCCTCACTGAACAAGTGGTTACTAAACACATATGCTAAGTACATTCCAGACGATGTAGCTGCATTGAATATTTACAGAAACCCTCCTAGGATTTAGTCAGAAACAGTAACACCAGTGTAAGAGATCCAAACACTGTGGCTCCACCTTTTTGCGAGACACGTTTTTCTCTTTGTTCAGTGAAAAGATGAGGAATGATCCGACAGCGCAGAATGTCAACACAGCTAATTATGGACAGCCTAAATGGAACAAAAGGGATTTTGTTTACAAAAACAAAACAAAAACAAAAAAAACAGTGTTAAGATATTTGCGGAGACTGTAAAATTGATCAAAGATTGGCTTTGCCATAAAAGAAAGTGTAGCTCTGTAACATGTTTCTACCCTTCTTAACCAATGACTCTAAACATCGCTTTAGAGTGACTTCACATTTGCCATTCTCTACTCAAGCTGAGTTACACCTTCACAGTCCTGGTTTGTAGTGACGTGGGTTTATCCCTGTCACGTTTTCTGCTACATAACAAGTATCTAAAAGGCTTTTTTTGAAATTTTATGCAGTAAAAAAAAACAAAGCTTTAAAAAAAAGCTAATCGTGCATTTTCCAAAGCTTAAAAAAGAAAAAAGGTTGTCTGTTCTGCTTTATGGTTCCTAAAATGATACACTCAGCCAGTGAGCAAAATTGTAAAACACGCAGATTCCTGTGTGGGTTTCAGTATCTCATCCAGTCTGAATTCACTACCTCATAAAACAACAGAAACCATGACAGCTTAAAAACAACGTTTTTAGGTTCGCCTAAAGGAACAAACATACACGGAAACGGGGAGAAACGGTCTCCTGCTGCCTGTAGGAGTTGAAAGATGGCCAATTTCGGGGATTTCTAAAAGGTTTACGGCGCCGTTCAACGCCGAATGTGTCTTCATCAGATTTGCTGACCAACTAAAAGCCACTTCAACAATGTTTCGGTCAGTCCTGCTTCACGGACATGCACACGTTCCGTCTAAAACGTACTCCCCATCGCCTCCAGAGGACAACCCCGCTTTTCACTTCACACCACTAACACGAGCGCCCCAGAAAAGTATTCACACCCCTCGAAACCTTTTTGGCACATTTAGTCATGGGCGCACACTACGAAGCATTTATCTGGATTTTACATGAGAGAGCAACACAAAGCATTGAGGAACTAATGACCGCTGTAAACGTTTCTGAAAGGTACGCTTCGCACGCGTCATCAGCTCCCTTTGCAGTTTGTTAAAAAGCCGTTCATGGGACAAAGCAAGATGGTGATGCTGAGAAACTTTTCAAAGGCTTAAAGGCGGATCCGTCCTGACCGAGCTGGAGCTATTTAGCAAAGAACGGACCAACAGAGAGACGAACCCTCAGCTGATTTACAACTGTAACTGCAGCAAAAGTACAAATGCATGCTTCACTTTGTACTGCCTGATTTTAATCTGTAAGAACATTTAAAAGCGTGTATCATCTTCCTTAAACGTTAGTTATGTAGGTGCACAACATAACATCCAAATGAAATGCACTGAAGGTTGTAACGTTTCAGGACGGGAAGAGGTTCAGAGGGGGGGTGAATATTTTGGCAGCGCATTGTCTGACCAGAGCCAGCTGCAAAGGCGCTGACCTCCTGTACGCTTGGTACGGGGATAAGCGTTCCCTCAAACTCTCTAGCTGAACAGTTTGATGAAACAGCCCTGGCAGTAGGGCTTGTCGTTTTGCTCTTTGAAAGTGCCTTTGTTGAGCTGTTTCAGGCAGAAGGCGCAGACAAAGTGCTCCGGGTGGAACTTCTTGGCCATGGCTGTGATGCAGCGCCCTGTGATGGGCTTCTGACAGCCGGAGCACAGCGAGCCGCGGCGCTCGTGGTAGTGCACCTCGCAGTACGGCTGGCCGTCGTGCTCGAAGAAGCTCCCGTTCACGAATGGGGTGAAGCACTCCTGCGGGCACATGAACACACGCCGTTATTTCACCCTCTGCTCTCCGCGTGGATCCAACGAACTTAGTAAGAGGCAGAAATTCTGGATACAGACTCTGCAAACAAAACACTCCGGATGCCAGAGGCAGTTGAGCGCAGAGATGTAGTTCTCCAGGATGGCTCGGGCACAGCCACCACATTTCGGTGCAAACATATCAAAGTAGTCCTTCCGGCAGTATGCCTTTCCGTCCTTTTCGTGGAAGCCTGTGTACGAAACGCAGAAGAAGAAAAGAGGCTTTACACGCTTGCCAGGGTAAACATCTGAGCACTGAAGCTAAATAAAAAAAGGGAAGCCTGTACCTTCTGGGCCGAAGAAGGATCCACACTGAGCGCAGAAGAAGTGTTCGGGGTGCCACGTCCTGTCCAGCGCCGTCACAACTTTCTGAATGGACGACAGCAAGAGAGCTTAGCGCCTGCCGGCACGTCGGCCGCGCAGCTTTACGGAGACAGGACTCACATCCAGTATGGGCCCGTTGCAGTAGTAGCATCGTGGAGAGAACAGATTGTGGTAATCTTTCTCGCAGTAGGGCTGCCCTTCCCGCTCAAAGAAGTTCCTGGAGCCTATCTCCTCCTGGCAGTGCGTACACACAAAGTGCTCAGGGTGCCATGTGCGGCCCATGGCCGTCACCACCTGATCACACAGGAGACGGATGGAGATTTTAAACATGCTTGGATCCATTATTTCACCGTGCCTTACAAAAACATACTCCTACCGCTTGAATTATTTTCAGTTTATTAAATTATAACCACAACTTTAATCTAATTCTATGGGATTAGATTTGACATATAAACACAAAGCATTGCATAATTGTGCAGAACGGAAAAGGATGCCTGCTTTTTCACTTTATTTTATTGATGCATTTTTAAACCTGTCAAGTGTTGCTAAAGGAATCTCTGCTGGATGAAGTTCAGCAGTCTGATTGGACCATTCTAGCACATTAATGTCATTGGAGCTGAAGCCCCACGCTGCAGCTCTGGCTGTGCCTCATGTTAATATCCTGCAGGGAGGACACGCTCCACTGTAGTGGACCCTGATGTTTTTCTACCACACAGGCTTCTGGCCAGAGTCCGTTCAGTTTAGGCGGATGGTTTCTTGGTAGGTGTGGGTTGTGCCATTTGCCGGCCTGCAGTCTTTCTGCATGGAGTTTGCCTGTTCTCCCTGTGCATGTGTGGGTTCTCTCTGGGTACTCCAGCTTCCTCCCACAGTCCAATAAACGTGGCATTAGGTTAATTGGTTACGCTAAATTGCCCTTAATCGTGTCTCTGTGCTGCCCTGTGATGGACCGGTGACCTGTCCAGGGTGTAACCCGCCTCTCACCCAATGACCCGCTGCCCCCCGCGACCCTGCACATATAAGCTGCTAAAGGTAACGCATGGCGTTTCCTTCCTCTTCACAGCTATGCACTACTTTGTGTGGGGCTATCAAATCAAATCAAAATGATGGATTAAGGTTGAAGGCTTTAAGATGCCAAAATGGTAAAAGGTTCAGGGGTATAAAGGGACTCACCTGTCCCACGATGGGCTTACAGCAGGCTCCACAGACTCCTTTAGCAACCGTCTGCACCCCCAGCTTGTTGAGGTCAGACTGCAGGCTGCCAAGCATGTTGTCCAGCTTGTTGACCTGTGTCAGAGGCCCACCTGGAGCACCAGCTTTCCCCTGGGCCATAATCTAAAATGGTTGCAAACAGTTAAGTACGTCCGTTTCACAGAGGTGCAAATGAAAAAAACAAAAAACAAAAAAAAAACATTCACACCGAGGCTACTGACGTTAAAAAAAACAGACTTTTCTTAGAAGGAAGAAAAACAGAAGAGGTAAGAGACAGGGATTCATGCCTGCATCGGAGGGAAGAACGGGTCATACTCTGTTTGGCAGCCTACAGATACCAGGACTCTGGGCGCAGCTGGCTGTGCTGGCTCCACCGGCGGTGGATGGTTTGGGGTACTGACAACAGGAGGAGGGGGCTCCGCTTTAGGGGTGGGAAGGTCCTGAGCGGGCGCTGGTGGGAGTGAGGCTTTTGTGATTTGGTGAGGAAGGGGAAACGGTTCCTGAGCACGGCTGGCTTGTGAATTAAAGGCTGAAGGTGGAGGAAGTGGTGGTGGTATTGGGACAGGGGGCTGCTGCACTGGGGGTGGTCTTTTAGGCTCTTCTACCACAGGTGGGTGACGAGAGCTGGGGGGGGAGAGGGGTGGGAGAACCTTCCTGACGGGAACAGGTGACTCAGGAGGAATAATTATCTGAGCAAGAGAGAGAAAGCAGGGAGACACACACAGAGACAGAGACAGCGCTGAAGAAGGCAAACAAGCTGGAAAACATGTGGGTAAAACCTGGGAGCACACTGAAGCCAACCTTGTCCACCTCACTGCCCGATCCCTCAGGACGGAAACGCTGGGGTTTGGACGTGACCACGACGCCCTCGGTCAGCCACTCGTCCGTCTGTTTGCGGCGCCGCTCCGAGCGGCTGATCCCCAGCTTACCCTGAAGCTCCTCTATGAGACGGTCCTGGGACGAGTTCTTGTTTACAATGACGGGTCCCATCTTCCTGCGCAGCAGACCGTCTCGAAACATGGGATGCACATTGGGAGTCTCTTTAGTGCGCCTAATCACCGATTTTATCTAGGAGGGAACGGCGGACACCTCGTCTTACACGCAGAGTCATCATGAACCGCTTCACGCAACATGCCAGGGTGCTGTGGTGGTTAGCGGGCTTGGGGGGGCCATGCGCCATGTCCTTTATATGCCGAGGTCATATGAGAGCAATAAGCTGAAACCTTCCATGCCATCTTCAGCATGTCTCAGGCAAACTAAATACTCAAAGTAAGATGCAGTAGCTTCCTCCACACAACACAAGTCAAACAGATTATTATTATGGTTAAAGTAGCAAAAGCACTGAGTTAACCATGGGTGCAATGTCAAACCAAAGACTCTTTGTTAAATGGCTTTCGACATGTTTAAATGCATTAACCTGGTTTTCATGGGTATACTGAGAGGTAGGTTTAATATGCCGGAGCGAACCGGAGATGCCTCCACCGGTAACCAGGACCGCATGGTCGACCCCGGCCAGTGGGCCGGATCCTGCTTCCAGTCAGTGAACACACGGCACAGGACTGCTGACGGGGCACTCGCACATCAACGCTCTTCAGGGTGGATGTCGAGTAAGGACGTCTCACCCTTTGCCGTTTTTAGCAACGGTTTAGTGTTTAAAGGTTATGCCAGAGGAAGTACAAGGATGTGAGCAGCTATTTTTGAAGTAAACTGTATTTTTCATGAAAGAAATATCTGTGGTTCAGAAAAATAGCGAGAGAGAGAGAGAGAGCAAGTGGTTCAGCAGACAACAGGAAGGTTTAAGCTTTTGAGCTTTCAACCTCTGTCGGTCATGGCACAAACCAGATTTGGACATTTTTGGCATCTTACTGGAAATCCTGCTCCAGGCAAATATCTCTATTCTCTGGGAAAATCTCTGGAGACCGCTGATTTAGTGATGCTAGCTGTGCTAACCGCTAACAAAAAGCGCTAAACTCTGAAATTATTCTATCTTTATTTTTATATAACAGTAAAACCCTTGTGACCAGCAGCATGGTTGATAAACATTTACTGTTTTCTCAGCCATTTTTGAAGACGTTAACAAAAAAAAAAAAGCCTAGCATGTATAAATAGTGTGAGTCTCAGCAGCCAGGAGCAAAACAAGCCTGCAGTGCAGATGCGTACATGTCCTGTCGCAGAGACTCTGTCTATACTGGGAGCCTGGAGCATGGGCAGGTCCAGGGCAACGTCAGGGGTCCCGGGGCACGAGGAGGGCGTCATGGACTCATCCATCCAGCTGGCTTCAGTCAGCGGAGTCATGCTCCCGTCTGTATAGAGCCTCTCAGTGAAAGGTGACATGGTGCCGTCCAGTCCATCGTGTAGGGACATGGACAGCTCCTCATCCGCCCAGTCTAGGTCTCCGTTCCCGTCGGCTCCCAGGTCTATTGAGTCGTCTGTGAGGGTGTTGGTGGTGCTGGTGAAAGTGTCGGGTTGAACGCAGCTTCTGTCCATGGGCAGGATCAGCTCCTCTTGCACCTCCTGCAGTCCATTCCCGAGAGAGCGAGCCTCCATCTTCTCAGGGGGTTCCTCCAGATCGGAGGTCTGCCTTTGTGCAAAACCCATGGCTAGAAGCTTATCCAGGGCCTCGTCAAGAGAGGGCTCCTCTGCAGAGGGTTGCTGTAAAGTGAAGGGAGTGTCTCTCTGCGCTACAGGAGACACCTCCGACAGCCGTCTGCTGGTACTGGTGAAGAGCAGCGGAGAGGGGATCATCAGCGGAGAGACCGCAGACGGCGAGTAGGGTTTTGTTGGGAGGTGAAGAGAAGATTGGGACGCAGCAGCAGGTAGGGGGGAAGGAGTTGAGAGGGGAGGAGTGCGGCTTTTTGAAAGAGGCGAAGAGGTGAAATCCAAGTCACGGTCAAGGAAACACGCAGGCTGATGGCCGACGGACTCAGACGCGCAGAACGCTTTAGCGACGGAGGGGGAAAGGCGCTCTGCGGATGGACTGGGGGATTTGGAGGTCTTGCGCTCCAGAACAGTGTTAACAGAGGAAAGTGAGGGGGTGGTGGTATTGGAAAGGCTCGAGCTATTCCCCAACAAGCTGGAATTGGAGGGAGCAGACTGACAGAGGACGAGCAGCGACTTTGTTTGGGAGGACAGCAAGGCGGCAGAGACGTCGATGACAGAGTCCAGGTCTATGTCGCTGGCGGCAGAAAGAGACGAAGTAGGACTACGAGGAACAAGAAGGCTCGGAGGAGGCACGGCTGAGCCGCCATCTCTTCCGTCCTCATCTATGTGCAACTCTAGACCAGCAGAGAAAGGGAGGAAAGAGGAGGCAGGTGGGTGGGGAAGACCGAGAGAAGAAGGGACCACGGGGGTGATGGAGGAAGGCGCTGGAGAATGGCGAGAGGTAGATGGTCTCCCTGCTTGGTCTGGCAGAGAGCCCAAAGAACTGGGCTAGAGAACAGCAGAAGCACAATAGGAGGAAGAGGACAGAGATCAGTATAAAAACGTATTCAGGAGAGGTTTGTGAACAGAGGAGGAAAAGCAGCCTTTAAAGCGTTCGCCCATGCCGCCTTGTACCTTGAAGTCAGACAAAGAGGCCATCAGTTCGTCTAATTCTCTGGTGGCACAGGAAGCTGACATTCTTGTTTGCTGCTGAGATGATGGGTCCAAATCATTGTGTCGCAGGGAGGAGCTGCACAATACAAAAGTGATTTATTCTTCTTTTTTTTTTTACCTGAAACATGTTAACAATGAAATTTAAACTCAAATGTAAAATATCTCTAAGGCAGGAGAATATGACATTAAGTGTTTCTTTCTGTTTTTACACAAGAAAGACAAACGCATGCATGTAGAAACACTAATATTCACAAACAGCACTCCTTACCTGTCTCTGCATTAACAAACTGATAAATTTAGCCAGCTATGCAGCTTCATATAGGCTTACTGTATTGAAGTAATTACAAAACAAACTAAAACAGAATGTCTTTTTTAACATCTGTCAAGCTCGTATCTATTGAAAGCTTTACAAGCCCACGAAGGATTTGACATATAAAGCCATATAGAGCACCTTGCAAACGTATTCACACCCTTTATAACTTTTTTTTTTGGCTTAAAGCGTCTTCCAAATGCCTGAGCATAAGCGTTAGTGTCTGTAGAAGCCAAAACAGAGACTGTACCTGGGGGAAGAACCTGAACCCTCCAGCAGACTCTCCATCGCCGGTCCCGCTTCCTCCGGCCTGATTCCATTCCTTTTTGGTTTTTCCTGAGGTGGGGGGCTTACAAGGATGTCAGGAGCGCCGCCGTTCTCATAGTGGGTGATGCTGCAAGACGGTAATGGTGGAGCTGCCTCCTCTAAGGAAATGTGACAGTATGAGTGAGACTGCTCAATGCTGACCGAGGTGAGAAAGTCCCAAACTCGCCCCGTTTCTCCACTTTGTACATAGTGGAATATTGTCCTCAGGTTTTAGTTCCCCCAGAAACGCAGGAAGATTCGGGGAGAAATGACACAAGGAAACCTGAGGTAAGGTGCAAAGAAGTGAGACAACTCTCTGCAGCCTACAACCAAATCGGAATTTCTATCATACAAGCACAAAGCGTTTGCGACAATGCTTTTATTTACTGCCAAAATCCACTTTAAATACTTTACCACTTAATCTATGATGTGGGATTAAATGTACTGCCTGCTTTATATGCTTGCTTTTATTTTCTCCAGCAAGCCTCCACCCTTCTCACTTCTCTGTCATTTATTTTAAGAATTGAAGAGCGTCAGTGTTTTCAGATTAGAGGCAGGGCAAAGAAGACGGAGACAACGGGGCCCAATTTCGTCGAATAAGGCCCTTCCCTACCTGTAGTGGGGAAGGAAGGGGAGCTCTGCTGCACGGCGTTAAGCTCCAACAGAAGCCTGTCCAGCTCCGAGAGGTTACTGCCCAGGGCAGAGGTCATGGCTGCTGGAGACGAGTCTGACGTCTTGTGTTTGTTAGGAAAACTGAGAACACAAAGTGCGATTGAAGGTAAAAGGAAACGCCAGACATTTACAGAGCTGAGGGGGGAGGGGGGGGAGACAGACACCTGTAAACGTGGTCCTCTTCGATGTGTGACAGCGGAGAACTGCTGCTGTCCCTGGACCACGAGCTCTTATGAGCCGAACCTAGCGACTGCACAGAAGGAATCAGTCGTTAGACTACGTTCTGACACGGATCTATACATAGAAAGAAAAGACCTACCTGTTGGGAGGAGTGGTCGGAGTCTGGTTGATCCGTCAGGGAGCCGTTTAGAGCATCAGCTGAAGGAGGGGGTGGCACTGGAGGCGGCACCGACGCATCATGGTAGGGGAGTCCGCCCGTGGGAATGGAGTAGGGGGTCTCGTCGGGCAGGAAGACCGGGCGCTTCGAGATGTGGGACGTTGTAGATTCTAAGTCTGCTAGCAGTGCATCTAAAAGGTACAATGCAGGTTTTGCTATAGGATATGTTCACACAAATCAGAGGGATCTTCTTAGTCCATGTTTTAGCTTGATTAGCTGTGACTGGTGAGCGGTCGGTCGGAAACCTAAAACCAGTCAGTAAGTGCACCACAGCCAACTACCAGGTTAACAGATGTGGACGCTGTAACCAAGAGGTTGAGCCATGTCTGTTTCATTCAGTCTGCTAGAGAGAGTGAGACTTTTAGCAGATAACAGGAAGGCTAAACAAACAGCAAAGCTCCTTAGTTTTATCCCGGAACGGTTAAAAATGTCTTCTTCTTAATCTACGCCTCTGCTTCTTCTGCTATAAATAATGACCACACATGGCAGAAAGGTTAGAAATAAACATTTTTAGCATCTTTCTTACATCTTCTTACCTCATCGTTTCGTAAAGAGATATTAGAAAGGGCTGAAAAGTCAGCAAATGAAGGTTAAAGCTTTAAAAAAAAAAAAAAAGATCTAAAATCGGTGCATCCAATTTAAATGACAATCCTCCTCCCTGTCATTCAAACAGATTTATCACAGCTGAACGAGGGAGGAGGACATTCAGTGTTTTTGGGGGGGAGGCCAGGAGATTCCTTCATGGGAAGGGATACCTCAGTGACAGTGAGTCTGAGTCTGTCATTCCCATGTGTTTGCAACAACAACAAAAAAACAACAATTTTCACCCCAACAACGAATTCTAATGTCCAAAGCTACAGAAGGCCCTAACCAAAATTTCCTTTACAGGCCTACCACCAGCTAAGCCTACCACCCTGCTGCACAACTTTTATAAAGATTTAGCATTTCATATGCTTATATTAAAAATGGCTCAGAGCCTATCTGCTTAGCTGTGTTTCTTTCCTAGATAGAACCACTAATAGAGCTAGTACTGTCATTACCCTTTTACTTTTTCCTCATATAGAAAGTATTCCTGGATCAGTGCTTCTGTATTCTTTTTGTGTATCTCTGCTCTGCCCTTTCTGACCCCCCAGTCGGTCGAGGCAGATGACGGTTCACTCTGAGCCTGGTTCTGCTGGAGGTTTTCCTTCCTGTTAACGGGGAGTTTTCCTCTCCACTGTCGCTACATGCATGCTCTCTAGGAGGGATTGCTGCAAAGTCAACAACACAATGAATGCAAGCGACTGTCCACTGTTGCTCAATGCTCATCCAGGAGGAGTGACTGCTGTTTGGCAATGACTGGATGTTCCTTTAGATCAGGGGTGTCAAACTCATTTTGGTTGAGGGGCCGCATACAGCTTAATCTGATCTCAAGAGGGCCACACGAGTAAACACATTGCAAGATTAAATAGAACTAATAAATGTGGACTTGTTGATTTTTATATTAAATTAATTTCACTTTTACACAATATATTATGAATAACCTCAGCGTTTTTAAGAAAAGTATGTGCAATTTCAACAATACTTTTACTCAGTTAAAGATTTACTTAAGTGCATTATGCATAAGAACTGATCACAGTGATCGTACAATGTTGAAAAACATTTATTCACATTTACATTTATTCACATTTTTTGGAACTTAAAAACACTGTCCTGCATGACTAAATACATCAAACAGATAAAAATTAAGAAATGATTTAAATTTTTCCACACCTGAAGCTTAATCTGCTAATTAAAACACAGCGCCCCTCGTGGACAATATAGGAACTGCGGATTTTCAATTAAACGGAGTACATGTTCTTTTTCAATAATTGTTTTATCATTCTCTTCCTTTTATCTCCTTTCTTCCACCTTTTGTTTTTTTTCTTCTTGTTCTTCCTTTCCTCTCCTACTTTCCCATTGTAGTGTCCATATCATTTGAGATATTCCCCGCATGAATCATAATAAAACTATTCACATTCATAAATCAAGCGGAGCACTATGGCAAAAGCAGTACTGCTCCACTTGTGAAAGTAAAATCTGATGAGCACTTTTTGGCATTAAGACAACAATTCTTATTGCCACATTGCCAGACAGGACACTGGGAAAAAAAAAAAAAAAAAATTTTTTTTTAATAATGATAATGCATTTAGCCACCGGGCCGGACTAAATTGTTCGGCGGGCCGGATCTGGCCCGCGGGCCGTATGTTTGACACCCCTGGTTTAGATGAAAACCTGTTTAAGCGATCTGTCTGAGTCGATGGGATTGACTTTGCAAAGTGCCATGATGTGTTATTTGAGGTGAATTGGAGCTAAATAAACTGAATTTAACTTTAGAATCTAAATTAAAGCTTTTTGAGCTCAGGAGATAAATGGTGAAATGATCAGACGGGACAGACTTTCATTTAAACAACTTTTTGTTCTTGTAATATTTGCTAGCCTTTGGCGGAGCTTTGGAAATGACTAAAATGTTATAAAATGACTTTGTTCACATCTATAACAATTCAAGTTTCTTAGTATTCGTGGATTAGTCAGACTGTTGTGTGGGAATCCCTAGAAGCTGCAAAGTTCACACCTTTGACTGGCACTGATATTGCTAAATTATGCCATGAAGTAATAACTCTGGATCAACATTTATACCCAAACTCAGTAGGTTAAACAAATCCCCAGTCTACCGTTCTGATTAGTTAAAGCTACAATCATTCAGTCAGTGAGAGCCACTTTCTCCCGGTTTATTAGTGTAATTGCTTGATTCACCTGTTGATTTCCATTCAGCTTAATGAGACCGAACACAAACTTAACAAGACAGACAGAAATCCTTCTTGAATCATGTCCAGGGTTGAGTGGGTACAGAGCTATCCTCCTGAGAATTTGGTGCAACGCTGGAATAAAATAGACCCTTACATCACACCATCCGTCCGTCCATCCAGCCAGCCTCAGCCTGTCCAGAATAGACCGCTGTCACCAGCTGCTTACCGTTATGCTACAGCGCCGTGGACGTGCCAAGCGCTCCCACCGACCAAAAAAGCAGCTCCTTTCACTTTGAAAATGGAAACTTTTTGGATTTATTTTTTTGTGAATGAATACCTTCATTTCCTGTTGATCTAGAAAGTGTCTCAAAGATAATTCTCCTACCTCAACACGTCCGTCAGCCGTGGAGCCCAGATGGCTTTAAATCTTTATGAAGTCATCAGAAGAGTGAGCGCCGAATACAAAACTTTAGAGAGTAAAACCTGGGCTTAACTGTTGAGTTTTGTTCTCATTTATCTCGAAACCTCATCAAAACTGGCAACAATCTTACAACAATCAAAGCAGAATTACAGCAGCTAACACTGTTGAGTTTTCCTTAAACGAAGCCCAATTTGTCTACTCACATATTTCCCACTGCGGTCTCTGCGGTATCTCCCATGAAGTGCCGTTCATGTGTGGAATTATATGTGAAGCCGAAGGCAGGACAAAGATAGCATGAGCAGAAAGAAGGGATAACACACTGCTGGTGGACCAGGGGAGTGGCTAAAGGCCAACACAGGAGTTCCTCTCCCTGATATACTAAAGATCTTTAACATAAACCTTTGTATCATAAATATTCACTCAGACTTCATTAATGATGGTAATTAGACTATAACATTTATATATATATATATATAAACTGTATCAAATGAGCAGCTGAGTCATTCCTAGATGAGCTCTTCCATCCTATTTAATCCTGACGTTTCATCAGCACCATCCGCAGCGCGAAGGGGAATCCTGCCCAGAAGCCAAACGTCCTCGGTCCAGCGCTTTGACGTAGACCAAGCGGGACCTCAAGCCTATTTAAAGCAGTAAGCTCAATGAGTAACCATGTCTGTGCAAATGTGCCGAAATATCCCGACCAGCTCAAAATAAGCTGCACCTGGTGCTGACATGCTAAACAAGGACCCAGCAAAAATTGACTTTGTCACTCCTAAAACAAAGCCTGCAGATCTAAAATACCACCAGTGGTTTTAGGACATAGGTGGGCCGCTCTAAACGTGCCTACGCTATCAGATTTCTCTTACCAGAGTCTTCAAATTCAATGCGCTTAAGGACTTGCTACTTGTGTTGAATTCCTAGAAAGTTCGTGTTGGCCTTGGCAGGAAGGACAGAAGTCCTGCCCAAGGACCGCCGAGGCGCTTGCAGACAAAGCAGCCCTTTCCAAACCCATCAGCATCGCTGTCTTCTGCTGACACCGACACATCTGTGACTCAGGAGAGGATGTTTCAGTTCTCATTCAAAGAAAAACTGATGAATCTTTCGGAAATATCACAAGTCAATGTCTTACTTTTATCATCATTTCAATGTGATCCTTAAATCTGGAGCATTCAAAAAATAATTTTTTTCAAGTAGAAAACTGATTTATGTGGCAAAGATTAACCTCGTCCTTAATCAACACGTCACTGTTGAACATGTTTTGATTTATTCTTTACGGCTATAGGTCAACAGGATGTTCAATGCAAATGGCCTCTCACTATTTTGGTCATTTAAGCGTCTTAACACTCAGAAGATTAATTACTTTTAAACTAAACATAATTCTGAACTTTTTAGGGTTTAACTGCTACATTTAAACTCACATGTTCTTGTTCATATGAATACAGGGTTTTCTCTGGGAAAAACCAGGGGGAGGATTGCTGCAAAGCCATCGACAGACGACCGTCCCTGTGACTCTACGCTCTTTCAGGAGGAGTGAATGCTGCTTGTCAAAGACTAGATGCAACCTGCTGGGTTTCCTTAGAGAGGAAACTCTTTGACCAGTCTGTCTGATTTGACTTAGTAAAGTGTCTTGAACTAGCGCTATTTAATTGAAAACCAGACGCGCTTAGGATGAAAAGAACAGCGTCAGAACCTGTAGCCTATATCAGACCCGGTCCAGTTTGGAGAAAAGAGCCAAGGCAGCAAGACACATTCAGCAGCCTTGCAAGCCATGATGATGAGAAGCAACAGCAATGATTTTCAGCGTAGTAAAATATATATAAAAAACATAGCAAATAAATAAATGAGAATAGCAACCAAATCCTAGTTATCATAGCATCAGTCTGAGCCAATACTACGAAGCCTTTAATATGAAAAGCTTTGGACGGTGAACATTTGGCCGCGTAGTGGACACCTGTTCTGTGTGGCTGTGAGCTGAACCCAGGATACCACAGCAAGTCATCCACGTTGTTTTAAAGAAAGCCGTCAAGTATCGATCATGTTTTAATCATTTAAAAGAGATACTTAGAAAGGGATATTAGGTTTGGAACAGGTGATTGATTACAACTGAGCCGCATTTTCCTCTATGCTCTTCTTCTTCTTCCCCATCGTCACAGCGTCCAGGACGCCGTCCCTCAGTTCTGATCGTGGTCCCTAAAGATCTACTGCAGGTTATCAGATGAGGGCACGAAGGACGGGGAAAAGCCTCGCACACGTCCACGTATATTATTGAAAAGCAGAATTGTGATACAGGGCACCAGAAATACCATAGCCCAACAAATATTTTCATCCAAGCAGTCAAATGCTGTTCAGGTCTAGTTTGGGATGAAACTAAAGTCTTCACAGAGATCGGCAGCAAAGATGCCTCCCTTTGTACGACTGACAGGGACAACCCTACACATGCCTGGGAGGAATATGTAGCTGTTTCAGGTTTTCCAACTTGGCTACCGGCAGCTAACCTGACCCTAGCCAGATTGATTTCGCTCCGCCTAGCTTCACTCACATCCATCTGGGACCTCTCCCATAGAAAGTGATTTCTCCAACCAATTTTATTGTCCAGCCAATCAGGACGCAGGGCTGGAGTTTCATAGATGTGACATAGTGGAGAAGCGACCGTGAGACTGTTTTGATTCAGACAATGGCGGCTCGCATCGAGGAAGCAAGCGTTAACATTGATGCTGCTATTTCTTCTGTGTTGTCCAATCTACCTAGTATTGTTTCATTAAAAGAACATCAGAGAACGGCTCTGAAGGCTTTTGTTGGTGGAAACGAGGTTTTTGCCCTTCTCCCGACCGGATTTGGCAAGTTTTGTTTTCCGGGGCGCGCTCGTGGCGGAGTGGTTAGCGCGAACCATGTTAGGAGGCCTTTAGTCCTCAACGCGGTCGGCCCGGGATCGACTCCGACCCGCGGCGCTTTGCCGCCTGTCTTTCCCCCTCTTCCTGTCAGCTCACTGTCAATAAAACGCGTGCCACTAGAGCCGCAAACACATAAAAAAAAAGTTTTGTTTTTTCCTGCGTCGCTCTCACAGCGTCACGGGTTAGCTTCGGTGTGAGTGGTTGAAATAGCACGTCGATAAAGATGACAGACAAGTGGCTTATCCAATCATATGCAAGGATTTTTGATAAGGCCCAGCCTTCAAAAAAGGCCATTCCTATGGATCAGTCCCAGATGGATGTGAGTGGAGCTAGGCGGAGCGAAATACATCTGGCTAGGGTCAGGTTAACCGGCAGCATAAAGCAGCTTTAATAAACCATTCACTGACAAGTAATTTGGGTTTAGTTGAGGCAGCATTGTTGTTGGTCATGTTAGTTCATTGTTGTAACACCATAAAACACAAGTAGGTGCACCCAACATCACACTTGGAAACAGGAGATGATCTGTGTCGTTGCTTTTGACATTTCTGGTTTTTGTTGATGCAACACATCCAGCTTACCAGTGATTGTCATTTCTTTTTATTTTATTTTAAATTGTTACCTCGTGCTACATGGGGCTTTGTTTTCCTGCGTCTTTGGTTAAAATACGTTTCCCAACAGGAATATCTGGAGTTATGTTTCTATATCATTAGCTGTAAATAACTTTGTATATCAGCGACTTTAATATAGGCGCCTTTTCCTAGTTTTATCTGTCTCTCCCTGCAGTTTTCTGCGAATAGCTAAGTTATTTAGGGTGAAACACAATTAAAGTAACTCTCCAGCATGGATGTGATGTTTTATTGCTGGAAGTAGATATTGCCAACTTATGAGCGCTCTACCTGATTCAAATGGGGGAACAATGTAGCAAGCAATAAAGGGTTGCAGCAATCAGAAGAGAAACATCTTATTAACATCAACTTGATTTGATGAGTTTTATTGTATAACATGTAAGGGAAAGAGTGAAGGCAGACGGTTGGAGGTCAGGTTGTTATCACTGAGTTCATAAATCTCAGCATCTTCAGCAGTCAGTAGTTTCTCTCCTGCGTTTGCTCCAGGCTGTCAGAAGACGGATAAAAAGATAAACGAACGTGAACTAGTTCATCTTGGATGCTTGAACTTGGACATTTTTAAAGCTAGAAACCAATTGATTGAAAACTGTGTTGAACCCATTTTTACTGCTCTGAGCTCACGTGGCATTAAGCAATTGCTGGAAAAATCGCCGTGGTAACCTTAATGGCCTGGTCTCTATCTTTTCCTGCCTTCGCCCTCAGATCTGAGCCACGTCCTGGCAAAGATGCTGGCTCTCTGACGTTTCTAGCCCTGACAGCTCTTGACAGAGCAGTTCCAGCGTCTCAAATTCCCTGAGGCCGTGGTGCTCAATCTGATCTCTCAGGCTGGCTTCCCGTTGAAGAAGCTCCACCATTTCCTGCCGGAGTTCATCTCTTTCTTTCTTCAGTCCCGGGCAGGTGTTGGACATTGCTTCAACGGTCTTCTCTGTGGCGCTGATTTTGTCCACGAAATCACGTGAATGGTTTCCTGGAACCTGCCGGGTTCTTTGCATTAGAGACTGACATTTTTTCGGGAATCCCGCGGGTCACGTGATTCCCACGGGAATCCCGCGGGATGGGAGTCAACATTAGTAAATATCACATGATTGGGACGGTACAGGATTAAATATCAACGGGAGCAGACGGGAGCGGGAGTAAACCAATAGCAGGTACAATAAACTAGGATCGATGGCAAAAAATTTAATAAAATAGAAAATCAAAAATGTAGGTTCGCCGCCGCCATTTTGTAGTTTTTTTTCCAAGAAACCTAAACTATAATGCAAGTCAAAAGAACTACACGACCCAGAAGCCAAGAGTGCTTCCGGTCTATTTTTTCCGCCAGCGCTCAAAAACAGAATGGGAGTGGGGGGGGGGGGGGGATCAACTTCTAGTGGCGAACTCAACCTGGAAAAGTTGGATTTGCAACGCAAAGTCAGAAGTAAGGACTTATCTTTTAAACTCACAGAGCGACTGTAAAGTTGCAAATATTAACAAACTTGAGGAGAGTTGAATGTCACGGTGTTAACATTCAGTACCTGCTTGTAAAACGTGTTTCCTGGACTAATTTTCCAATGTGCAACAGTGTAATAATACGGCCAATAACTTAAAATTACTTTATTATTTTATTTAGTATTATTTGAACAGTTGTGTTTTTTTTTGTTTTAACCCACTAACTGAACAATGTGTTAACACTTCTCTTTCACTTTTTAACAAAGGTAAAACATGTCTACTTCCATGTCTGGTCGGATAAAAATGAGACGGAGCTGACTGGACCGGCTTTTCCTGGGTCCAGTTGGCTCCGCCTCCAGCTCCGCATCACCCCCGAAAATTAACATAATCTCACTTTCAATTTTTGATAAAAGTTGAGAGGTCTGTCTAAGAATGTTTTTAATGTTCGATGAATGTATTGTTTCTGATAGTAAACCCTAATTAGTTCATGGATATTTTATTGCAAATGGAAAAATACTAATATGCTTGAATGATATTCAACTTTTTATTTTACTAAACTGAGTTTATGAACCATTGAGGTACATTATCTAAATTCTGAAAGTAATGCCTTCATGCACTTTTTTCTTAATTGAGTATAGATCTCTTGCTCGGTGCATTATTCTTTAGTTTCAGCAATTTGATACATAAAAGTAAACTCCTTGTTCATGTGAAAAAAATTACTTAATGAATTAGTAAAAGGCAACATTGTACATTTTGTTTATTCAACTAAGATAGGCATGGTCTGTTTTCTTGTTTGTTATTTTTATTATTTATTTATTATTATTCCTTTTATTTTAATTGGCCTTTACTTCATCTAAAACAGGAACTTAACTGACCCTTCATAGACATTCAGGTTTAATGTATTGCCAGAAAACTTAATGAAGAATGGGAGTGGCGCAGGAGCGGGAGTCATTTGGAATGGGAGCGGGAGTAATTTTACCAGGAGCGGGACGGGACAGGACTTTTTTTTCTACTCTGGCCCGGGATTGGGACGGGACACAATTTTTATCAGTGGGAGTGGGACGGGACAGGAGTGAAAATCCACTCCCGTGTCACCCTCTACTTTGCATGTCCTCAGCCTCTCTGCAAATGGCCTCTGCAACAGCGAGGACCTCAAGTTTCTGGGCCTCTTCTTGGGCTCTCAATTCTTTTTCTTTTTGAAGCATCAGGTTTAGCTCCAGCCTTTCTTGACCGAGGTCATCCACTGACGAACAGTGATGTTTTTGTTTCCTTTTAAAGGAGGTTTGAATTCCTGACAGGCGGGGCGATTTTACAATAATTTGAGTCACTGTAAGCCAATTTTCTTCACATCCTCTAAAAAAGTTGGAAAACCTGGCGTAGGCAGGTCAAAACTTGCCATTTATCCGTTTAAGAGGAAATCCTACTTTAAAGAAAGACTGCAGAGTTCTGTTCACATAAAGATTCATACGTGTGTTTTGCTTAGCGCTGAATGTCATTAGGAGTTTGGTAAAATGGCTGCACAGCGTATTGCAAAGTCATCAGAACATCAGGTGCATCAGGCTGTAAGTGTTAGCTCTTGATTCAAGCGCCACGCATTCAGACTCTCTGTAGAGGTTTCCCCTCCGTACCTGCCCGGCCCGACCGCTTTACGCGGTTCGGCTGGTTTCCCGTCACGAAGGAGCACCACCTCAGTGGGGTAAAACGGCTTTTGAGCTCGGAGAACGCTCAGTCGCTGTCTCGAGTTTTTACAAATGCCGCGTTTGACTCATTTAACAGAGTCGGTCTTCTGACTCAGCCAGTGACGCCGCCCGCTGACCAATCAGTGACCAGCAGCTTACTGAGGTCGCCTTTTCCCTTCAACTCAGCTACTAGAAAAGGAAACAGGCACCATGTAGCAGCAGCTGACGGAAAACTCTGAAAACTGAGATGAGCCGCGTAGGTGCGGGGGGAATAGGGACCTCTGGCTGTGAAACATCTGGTGAGGATTGTTTAATGCTGCATTAAAAGGTGGTTAGGTGATCAAGTTATTAATAAACTACAGCTAACCTGTTTCACTGCCGAATCATCAGATGCTAACATGAGATCTCTGTTTGCTTTGAGCCCAAAGCAGAAGGGCATTAATGCTGGTTACTGGTTTGTTTACAGCGATAAATAATAACCGCTGAATTAGGCAGGGTTTAGTCAATATTTTTCTTAACTTTTACGTTTCAAAATAATAAAATATTGACAATTGTCATTACACCTGTAATTATCAAACCATGATTTGTGAACCCATAATGTAATATACTGTACGTACCTGTAATTTTGCAGCAGTACTAATCAGTGTTGCCTTTCTGTTTAAAATGACAGCAACCCCTCAAAGGTGTTTTTATTCAAATCAAGGCTATTATACCACCAAGTTGTGGCTCCCAGTAACTACATTTCACACGTGAGTGAAGAAAGGCATGGTGTTCATGCATAAACACTGAATTCAATTCTACCATCTAGTATTATACATTGACAAAATAAAATCCACCAATAAGTGAGAAAAAGACTAAATATCTTTGTGGTGGAGAGGAATAAACGAAAAGATTCCAAACTTATCAAATATAAAACCCCTGAAAGGTGTTGACGAACGACAAAGGATGAGGACGGCACTTTAAGGGAACGGATGGGCTGACAATAGTGGGGATAATGACCCTCAACACAGCGAACAGTCGTTCTGTTGCTAATCATTGTTGAGTTAAACGCTGGTTTATCTCAACAACTAGGTTGGCACTCCGCACGCAACGTTTCTCGGAGATTCTGCAATTTCCTTCGTCCGGCAAAGACGGCGCAGCTCCTCGGTGTTGATGTTGATCTGCCGTGTTTGCATCAGTTATAAAACGGAGCGGGGTATGTTTGCACTGGCTGCACCAGCTTGTGCTGCTCACTGCCTTTTATTAGGTCATAATGGGGATGATCACAAAATGTTACCACCTTCGACCAATCAGCTACTGCTATGGTAGCTGTGGCTGCATGAGAGAGACACGTCACATGTATTAAAAAGGTAAATGCACAAAGATCAGATTGGTGAACAAACAAGTGTAACAAAACATTACGTTGTAAGGCAGCACGGCACTAGAAAACCTTGTGGTACCGATATAATCTGTACCACAAGGTACCGATATACGTCAAAGTCACCTTAAATGTACATAGGCCATCTTAAATCGCTGCTTTATTTCTTTTTTATTCTAGATCCACTGTATATATGTGGACGCACTGTATATACCTCATGCACCTTTTCCTCCTTTTGATTATTGAGCCGATGTGACACGTGAATTTCTCCACTGTGAGATCAATAAAGTCTATCTTATCTTATATCTGTAAATATAAGAATGATGCTCTCAGGTGCAATACGTGCTTCTTCTCTCCGGGCTTCCATCACTCCGTGGCTTTAGCATTTTGGCTGTCTGCTGCCGCGAGCCGCTGTCCAACTAGCTAAACATTACATTAGCATTTAAAATGTAGGTTCATGGCACTTGGGCTATGTTAGCCAACAATTACTGCACTGTAAACCGGCCTTTGTGATATGAATATTGCACACACCGATATTCAGATGACGATATATTCGCAATATGTTGTGCAGGGTTGAAATTTAGTTTAAAATAATGATAACTTCACGTTTAGAAAATGTATTTGTCGTCATTAGAACTGCTTTACCAAAGTTAAAACTCAGACAACCATATATTGCATTTAGCAATTTCTGAGTTATTTTTGCAGCTGGCTGCAGACCACAGCTTAGACAATTTAAGTCCACTTCAGAGAAGGGTTGCATATGTGAGATTTCTAAATGTAGATTTGTGCCTAGTAGCCATCCAAGCACCATCTAGGGTCGGGATCCGATGGCACACAAGTCTAAAATTTAAATAAAAATAGTTTGTGTCACAGCCATTCTGCAAGGAAGTAAGTAAAACAGTCGAGATTCATACTAGTCTAAAATCTATTTTATTATTATGGGAAAAATGGCTTTTTAATTACAAACTTTATTAAACAAATTATTTGTTGATTATTCATATCTATGACTCTAATCACACAATAAACAACATAATCACTTAAAATACAACAAATAATACTTTGTTTCAGACAAAGTTTTATATAATGCATGTTTGAAAGTTGAGGCTTGGTTTTTGAACTCAACACCAATCAGTCAAAATAATATTTAAGATCTCCATACAGAACTAGATGCATCACTAGATTACACATGATTCACTCTATGACACACCACTACCTAGATTGTGGTCAATATTCACAACAATAATAATAATAATAATACATTTATCATGGGATTTCTCCTTGAGAGGAAAATAAATGCATACATAATCTGATGCTGGAAACTTTGGATTAAAGTATTTTAATCCGTACGGTAGCCGACCATTTCAAAGTTCATGAATGGAACTGTGAAAAAATGAAATCTGTATCTAAAAAGTCCCTCACAGGTGATGAACCATCCCAACAAACGTGTGACCTGTCATACAATAATATCAAGGCAAAAGATTTGGAGAAGAGTGGGGAGACATTTCTGCCATCACAGCAATCCTCTCACTCTAGCAGAAAACTACAAAAGCACAAGTAAACTTCCTGGAGCTGTTAGAGTATGAAGATGTGCTGGTCAGCTAGGAAACAACATCCTAAAAAGGTCACAGTGATCTAGATACCGACTTTTGGAGAGAGGAGAAACATGAGGATAAAACATCAGGCCAACAATAACAGTGAGGCCTTGTTGGTCAAAGAGCCAAATGAAACATGGTTCTGACTGAAGGAACATAAATTTTGGAGAGATTAGTATCCAAAGCTTATGATAGTAGAAAATCTTGTATCAAAAAGGAGTTTAAAGTGCTTCTTAATGATAAAACAAAGGCTGACTATGGAAATGAAATGGTTTCGTTTCTTATGAAAGACCAAAACACAACCCGCTAAATGACTCCAACTCAGAAAAGCCCGAAACGTGCGGAAAGAACCTTAGAAAGCGTAACAATCCCAGCAGCAGCAGCAGCAGCAGCAGCAGCAGCAGCAGCAGCAGCAGCAGCAGCAGCGCAGGCCAAGCGCGCCGCTAATCTTTTCCATCCCAGACAGACAAAGCCCCCCTCTGCTCCGGCAGCATCCTGACTCAACGGCTCATTGTGCGCCGTCCGAAGGAATCAAACTCTCATCCTAAAATGAAACCACCGGATCAAACGCTTTACGGTGACTTCAGCGGACGGACTGACGGTGGCTCGGTCGGGGGACAGAAGCGCGGCGACGGCCTGTCGCCGTGATGCACATTCCTGTGGCAGTGGGTGTGCGTACGCTCTCAGCTCTGTGCCCCTGCCACAGTCCCGCCATGTTTATCAGACGGGCTGAAGGTACACGGGGCATTCCACACATTCCTCCGTCCACTCAGGGAGAAAAGCGAGCTCTCAGATGGGGGGGGGGGGGCGTGTGGGTAGTAGCTGGGTGACGTGAACACACACACACATTAATCTAGAGAAAGTCCCTCCTTTCCCCGCACCTGGGCTCCAACAGGAACCCATTCCTTCATCCACGGCGTCCTGTGGATTCCACAAAGAGGGGAGAGGCCTGTGTTCTTCCTGCCCTTCGCCACACGGCCAGGGGCGCGCTGCAGGCGGCGAGGGAACCAGAGCAGAGCTCCTCCAGCAACGCGCGGGCACTGGTGGCAGGTCATCGGGGTCCACGGCTCACCTGTCTCTACCCTGGGAGCAAAAAAGCGCAGAACTGGCCACCGTCCCAAACGGAAACCCTATCCTGTCCTATCAAGCCGGCCCAACGTGATGTATTTATAACGCACAAGAGAAGCAGGGGCCAGGGAGAGGCGGCGGTAGAAGGGAGATGCCTGGGGCGACTGGGGCTGCTCAGGATCCGGGGACAGAGAGGGTGAGAGCGGGGAGGAGAGAGAAATCACACCCAAAAGGAGACAGTGGCCCAGCCTTACAGGTTATAGATGGCCAACTTTGTTTTTTTTCCACTGTTCAGTTTCAAAACAAGAACCCGCAAACAGACAATGGATGGACGCTGGTGATGGCATACAATCAGCGAGACAGGAGCGTCATTTAGAGATCGCTTCCTAAAAATACCCTGGCGAGCAGAGCCAGCCGTGCAGGAAAGATGACACTCCCTTTGAAAGAGTGCTGGACCAAAATAAAAGTGCTTCCCCACAGAACGGTAAATCAGATGACAAGGGAAAGTCTAAGGGCTGATGTAGCGCTCGGTCACCGAGGACGCTCGCCGCTGGGCGCGCAGGGAAGCCGTGTGTCAACGGGGAGCCACTCAGGCTGTCTGCGAATTGTCGTAGAACGGCAAACATGTCATTTAGGGCATGCAAACATCCGTTCTTTCATTTCATTTCATCTGTGCTTGTTGCGTTGAAAGCAAATTTTACAAATTGATAAAACACTGAAAAAAAGTTTGCCTGCAAAATCTTCTTTTATTTACAGTATTTATTGACTTATTGTTGCTCATTCCAGCCTCCATGTGAATGTAATTATTTTGGTAAAAATATTGGACACGCCCTGCATGGGTCCCCAGTCCATCACAGGGAGCTTTTACATAAAAATGCCTTATCTTTATTTCAAAAGTGTCAATAAACGGTTGACTCTACAAGTTAAATGATCTCTTTTTCATAACTGCACTAAAGTTCCTGCGATCAAAAATGAATACCTTGTAAACTTTTTACCCCGACAAAGAAAATGACAAAAGCCCTGCTCAGTGAGCGAGTGACACGGCATTTTTCCTGTGGCTTTTTCACAAGCGAGTCCAAATTCGGCGCTGCGCATGTCGGGGGCCAGCTCGATAACGCCGTACAGATGCTCAGAGCTTGAACGTCTAAAGGCTTGGAGAGCTTCCGTCGGCACAGAGGAAATACGAGGAATGAGATAAGCTGCCCTGACCTACAAACATCAGCATCCACCCCGGCCTGACACGGCCCCCGTTAGTCAGCGCCCGGCTTGAGCCAAGCCATAAGGCCATGCAGCTGGGACGCCATGGAAACAGCATGTCAGGAAGAAACAGGAAGAGGCTGCAGGGAGCTGCAACTGGAACAACAGGACGGTACAGCGGCGATTAACAGAGGAAACGCTGTCCTGGCCCCCCGTTCACAGACTGCGGGCCCACTGCCGCCCCCTCCAACAGCGGCCGCCGGCCCCCCGCTCTGACTCCGCTCATTGTTTTCCTTCGCCGTTTCCTGAGGATGTGAGGCCGGCTCCGTTGCCTAAGCGGTGAGGTCAGCCTCTGCAGCTCTCTCCTCCCCAGACCTCGAACAGGATGGGTGTGGACGAGGAACGGGACTGATTTACAGTCAGGGGCTTCTTTCTAAGTTTGCGGGCGAGGCCGCTGGTTAAGCGCGGCATGCACCGGCCCTCCAGCTTCCACGGGGCGATGATAGCTGGTTTGGTAACACTAACTCGGCACGCCTGACACCCAGAGAACCACTGAAGACCTTCAAAGATGTTTGGCATGCAAGGCGAATGCTTCGAGTGTGCAGCGCCGCGATCTCCTCCACCCAACCAAACCTGATCAGTGTTTTATGAAGAATAGACTCTCTAGTCTCCGCCCGGCGACCAGCAGATGGCCTGCCGTGTTTTTACGGAGGCGTTAAGGTGTTGCTGTGTGCTTCAGTTCACACACACACACACGCCTGCCGCTATACGTCAGCTTTAGGGGACTTAAATGTATGTTTTCAAAGGGTAGCGCCACAGCTCATTGTCTTTACTCGTCCATCTACGTCACGGGATGCGCTCAGAACCCTGAAAACTTCGACGCGTTGCCAAGGACAGACCTCGTGCATCCTGTCCTGCCTCCTGAGCCCTGCAGGGAGACGCTTCCTCGCCGTCGCCCTGCTGCGAAGGACACACGCTGAGGAGAAGCACGTTCTCAGGACATCAGCGCTGGACCGGTACCTGAAAAGACCCCCTGATAAAAGGAAGATCGGACCTCCCTGGTCATTTCTATCAGCATTTAGTCGCAGCCCTCCAACTAGCACTTAACAAAGCATAGGCACGGGTCAGCGGGGCTTCTTTACTGCACCATAACCCCGAGTGAGAATATCGCAGTCTCCAGAAATTACTTTTTGGATTCAGTTAGATATAGACCTAGCCAAGCATTTACTATAAACATACTTTTTCCCCTGTACTGCTTCACAAACAGCAAGCCGGGTCCAGGAAGCTGGCATCAGCAGGTCATGTGGTTAGGTTGGGGGGCGAGTCTGCAGTCTGTAGCTTCCCGATGGTCGCCTTATGACGGCGCTACTTAACACGACTCATGGGCGGCACTGCTTTGGTTTCCACACATGGCTGACCGTGTTTTGCCTTTCTTCTAAGGAAAAGGGTTGGAAAACGCTGCAGCTTTCTTTCAGCCAGCTGACCGACAGCCCGCAGCAAAAGGTCTGAGGAGGGGTGGCAACACGTTACTCTCTGCTGACTCTGGCATGTTTGCTGGCCCGCCCGCCTAACCAAGTTAGGCCCGGGACCTTGTTGAGAACGTTCAGCCCCAACCAGCAGATTTGAAACCAGACAAAGACAAAGAGGGAGAGAGAGAGAGGGAGGTCAGGCAGTCAAGAGTTTCACACCAAGCCGAAGAATTTCCCCAGAGCTTCACAGGGCCTTCGTACGAAACGAGCACCTCTCTAAGGTCCACGTTTGGGTGGGGAGTCGCCCTGAGGGCCACGGGGTGCTGAAAATGAAGCTAGGCCGGGCTGCCACCTGGCCCAGACCGGAGAACACTGACCGGAGAATTTCACTGGCAAAATCTGACTCGGTCTGCAAAGGAGACGACTCCTTCCTCCAGTAGTGATGAGCACATAAAACGCACGGGGAGGGGGGGAAAAAGGAGATTTGATTCAACCAGCAAAGCTCTATGTTACAACCAAGTGGAAGTGGAGGTAAAGTACAGCAAAGCCCAGTAATGAAGTGTCTCGTGCTTCCATTTCTACGGAGGGGAAAGTCAAGACGGCCACAGCAAGACACTTAGAGCCAGTCAACCTGCACCTTTCGACTTTAGTCCCACTAAATGTCAGAAATCGCAAGATTTCAGGCGGACGGAGGGAAACTGATGGCGTTCCCTTCAGTGGCTGCACACACTGAGCCAAGAGGAGCGGCAAGAGGTGAGTCATGACCTCGCCAGTATTTGGCCTTGGACCCCGACAGAGAACGATGCTCGAAATTCCTCAGCAGCCCCCCCCCCCCTCCTTCCTTCAGCCTGATGTTCAGGGCTGGAAGCTCCCACTCAGCCAACAATAAGTCCTTTCAGCAGATTACAACAGCGACAGCGTCTAATGTGCCCTGCAGCTACGCTCACAGCAGGCCAAACACTAAATGCGGCCCAACGTCTCGCCACTTAAACAATTCCCCAAATCTATTTAACTGAAGCTCTTCTTTGAGTTGTCAGTGAAGGTGGGGGGGGGGAGAAAGTGTCTAAATAAGCGACGCACAGTAAACAAGTCAGACCGAATGGCTGAGGCCGAGCTTTAAGATTAAAGATCAGGAGCTAATGTACATAGAGACAGCAGGCAGAGGAAGGAGATGAGGCTGTACCTGTACCGCTGGCGTCACACTGAGCTTTTTTAAACAGTTATTACACATTTATGTCAGATTCCTTACTTTTCAATTATCAAATTTCCAACGTTGCCGGTCTTTATAAAAGCATGAGTTGAAGAAAAGAAAAGGTTCACCATAAGTCCACAGCAGATAGCTAAGATTTAAATACAGTATCTGCAGAACAATGGCTCCAAAGATCATTGGAACATTTTCTTATTATTATTTTCCCACCAAGAAGCTTTCGTCTGGCTTTTCCAGACCCTGTGTAAAGGGTTAAGATCCTTCAACTGTTAAAAATTAGTCGGAAACCTTCATCTTCTGTTAAAAACACACACAAGACTGCCCTTTTTTAACCATTTCAAAACTAAAAAACTAAACAAGTAAAATGGTGAATTAAGAAAGCCTGTCAAACGGGTTTTAAATCTCCCACCATCACCATGATCAGGTTTAAACGAACATTTTGGCGGAGTGATAAAGAACGAAGCGGGTCGGTGGTGAGGCTCTTTGCTGGTGTTCTGGCCGTGATTTGTGCTCTCGCCGCGGGTTTAACCAGCCAGGCTGAGGGCTGAGCCCCACGCTGCGCTGCCGGAGCAGCAGTCTAAATGCGGAGGCCTCTTGACTCCACCACTTCAAAGTTGGAATGAGTAGCCCCGGGGCGGGAGCTCCGCGGAGGAGTCGGCGTTAAAAGCCCGACTGAACTTCTCCTGCCTCCCGGGGGCGGGGGACGTGTTGATCCCAGGCAGCGGACGCACACACGGGCTTGGAGCCGCGGCTCGTTGTCAGAGACGTTCACGTAACGCCAGACGGTGGCAGGAGGCTAGCGACGTCCAGCCGCTAACCCACTACCACGCTTTTAATAAACAAACAGGGGGGTTAGAAAATGAGACACACGTCTACTTTGTTCCCCCACAGAGCGCTGTGACATTCTTCTATTATAGTGACCAAGTTTTCCAAAGACAAACGGTGAGTACAGTACAGTAAAGTAACCAGAAATGCTATTTTAGACAGAAAAATCTCGACGAAACGTCCCTAACTCCTCCACCCTTGCTGTCCGTCCCTCTCCGCCTTCAGAAGGAGCCCCTCGGCTTTCCAAAAACCAGCTTAGCCACCTACCAAGATCGTCCATGGTGACTGCCCGGTGGTGTCCGGCCGGAGTTGTCCTTTCTAGCGACCTTATCGACTGCTGGCGAAGTCTGGGATCCTGGCTCTGCAAACTTCTCCACTCCTGCTCCACAACTTCAGTCAGGAGGCGAGTCGAGTCGTGAACGCGCAGCAGCGTGTGCACGTGTAGCCTTGCCCAGAGCGCGCGCGGCGCTTCGGGCTGAGTGAAGAGCGACACCTGGCGTCCGAGAGCGAAAACTGCACGCTTAAAACCAAGTTGGAGAGAAGTGCGCCTCAATAAAACGCCATCGAAAGGCTAACTTACGTTAATCATTCAATTCTAAGAGTGAAACATTTATGGATTCATTAAACATAGACTGTAGAGGGTGAGAATTATTTTTTTCTCAGAAAATTTAATTATTACATGGGACCATTTTTTTTCTTTTCTATAGTAATGTCAACCAACTAAAAAGTATTTCGATGTACTGTGCAGTAAAGAAAAGCTCATTCATAAGAGCTCCTTTCGCACAAATTACTAAATCAATGCAACAGGCTATGGAGCCAATAACCTGTGTCCCTAAATAAGCACCATGATACAACAAATAAAGCAGGTAAGGTATTGGTACTTTTGAGAGAATGGACAGGAGACCCTGTTGGAAAATGAAACCAGCAAAGCACAAAGTGCTCTAAAATTTCCATGTAGATGACAGCTTTAGGCAAGGCAAGACAAGGCAAATTTATTTGTATAGCACAATTGCAGAGACAAAGTGCTTTACATGATTAAAATACAGGAAAATAAAACAGAATATAAGCAAGTAGGAATAAAATGTAGAAACAAAATAGAACATCATTAAACATTTGGACTAAAAAAGTTGAACTAATGCTGTTTCAGTAGAACAGTTTAACTAGAACAGTCCTAAACAAATGTGTTTTTAATCTTGATTTAAAAGAACTCAGGTTTTCCGCACTTTTACAGTTTTCTGGAAGTTTGTTCCAGATAAGTGGAGCATAGGAACTAAATGCTGCTTCTCCTTGTTTGGTTCTGGTTCTAGGTACGCAGAGAAGGCTGGAGCCAGAAGACCTTAGTGGTCTGGATGGTTGATACACTGATAACAAGTCTGTGATGTATTTAGGTGCTAAGCCATTCAGGGATTTATAGACTAACAGAAGTATTTTAAAGTCTATCCTCTGAGATACAGGGAGCCAGTGTAAGGACTTTAGAACTGGGGTGATGTGCTCTACTTTCTTGGTCTTAGTGAGCTTTAACTGATCAAACACAGTGGACCAACACCAGCTGACAACACGGCGCCTCAAATCATCACCGACTACAGAAACGGCCGACAGGACATCAAGCAAACTGGATTCTGAGCCTCTCCACTGTTCCTCCAGACTCTGGGACCTTGATTTCTAAATACAAATTACTTTAAGATAAGATAGTCTTTATTGATCTCACAATGGAGAAATTCACTCGTCACATCGGCTCATACAAGAAGGTGCAGAGTAGGGAAGGTGCATTCAGTTATATACAATGAATCTTCATATATACAATGGATCAAAAAGAATACCAAAAAAAAAAAATACAAAAAAGGAAATAGGAATGGGCATATGATGTCTCATTTACATTCTTGGTGGTCTATATATATATATATAAACATATCTATATACTTAAATATATACATCTATGCGCCTAAATACATACGTACCTACGCGTATATATGTGCATATACATTGTATACATTTGTACATACATACATACATGTGTGCTGACTTATGTTCAGGTGTTGATAGCAGCAGAAGTCACTACATCAGGATTATTGCACGGGTTGTAGGACAGTGTATTAAATAGATTATTGCACCCTGGTTATTGCACATTAAATATTACAGTTATGGTCACAGTTACAGTGTAGCATTGTATAATCTGATAGCAGCAGGCAAGGACCGCGGAACGCATTTGAAATTGGTCGGGCGCATGGAGACAAGCGCGAGCGGGGGGGGGGGGGGGGGGGGGGGGGTTGGGGGTGGAGAGAGACAAACGCGGCCGAGCGGGGAGGGGGGGGGTGAGAGAGGGCCGCGGCCCTACCCGTTCCGCGGTCCTTGGCAGCAGGGATGAATGACCTGCTGTAGTGCTCCTTTTTACAGACAGGATGTCTAAGTCTGTCACTAAAGGAGCTGCTCAGCTCCTCTACAGTCTGGTGCAGGGGTGGAAGGTGTTGTCCATGATGGATGTGAACTTGGACAACACCCTCCTCTCAGCCACTTCCTCCACTGAGTCCAGAGTGCAGCCCAGGACAGAAGTGGCCTTCCTCACCAGCTTATTCAGCCTCTTTCTGTCCCTCTCTGCACAGCCAGGGGCCCAGCAGACGACAGCGTAGAGGAGGGCTGAGGCCACCACAGATTCATAGAAGGTCTTAAGCAGGGGCCTGTTCACTCCAAAGGACCTCAGCCTCCTCAGGAGGTGGAGGCGGCTCTGGCCCTTCTTATACAGGGCATCGGTGTTGTGAGTCCAGTTCAGCTTATTATTGACGTGAACACCCATGTATTTAAAACTCTCCACAGTTTCTATGTCCTGCCCCTGGATGTTCACAGGTGAGTGAGGTGGGGGTCTTCTCCTGAAGTCGATCGCCATTTCCTTGGTCTTACTGGTGTTTAAGCACAGATGGTTTTTCTCACACCAGTCCACAAAGTCCCTGATGACCGACCGGTACTCCAGCTCATTCCCTTCAGACACACAGCCCACAATGGCCGAGTCGTCAGAGAACTTCTGAAGGTGGCAGCTGTCCGTGTTGTAAGTAAAGTCCGAGGTGTAGAGGGTGAAGAGAAACGGAGACAGGACGGTGCCCTGGGGAGCCCCGGTGCTGCAGAGGGCCACCTCTGACTGACAGCCGTGCAGCCGCACGTACTGAGGGCGGTCAGTGAGGTAGTCGATGGTCCAGTCAGCTAGATGTTTGTCCACCCCAGCGTCCTCCAGCTTCTCCCTCAGCAGCACCGGTCTGATGGTGTTAAAAGCGCTGGAGAAGTCAAAGAACATGACTCTCACAGCACTCCCAGTGGTCTCCAGGTGGGTGAGCGCCCGCTGCAGCAGGTAGATGATGGCATCCTCTACTCTTTTTCACCTGAAAAACTTTGGACTGCATAGCAACAGTCTAATCCTTCTTCTTCTAAGAAGACACATCTGATGTCTCAGGTTTAGGAGCAGCCTGCCACAAATAATTTGCAACTTGGTACCACACAACTTTGTGCAGTAGCTCTTAAATCAGTGACTTCCACTGCAGACTAGAAATCTCCCCCAAACTCTTCAATGGTCTTTGCTTCATTATCCTGCTGCAATCTCTGTCGCTTTAGCACTTTACTCAACCACACTTCTTCCTTCCACTCAGCTTTCTGTTAATATGCTTGGACGAATAGAACAACCTGCCCCTTCAACTCCGATCTTTTGTGGCTTACCCTAGTGATGGGTTTTAGTGAGAAGTCATTTATTGCCCTTCAGAATCAGAAATACTTTAATAATCCCAGAGGGAAATTATTTTCGTGACACGCTCCAGATATACACTATATGGGTGATATCCTAATTTTCCAAGATAATAATAATAATCAACATTGACAGGAACACAAGTTTAAAATATATCACTAATAGGTTTCCCTGACTCTCAAAAATTAATGAAGTATTCAATGTGGCTATTCCCAGCCTCCGCCTATTTTGAGCACCTTCCCTCACCGACACGCCTCAGTATAAATGGAAATGAAAACAGCAGATTAATATTTCCGATAGTATGTTTTTACATCAAAAGCAACATTTCAAAACCTTCAGGAAGCTCTGAAGGTTCATTTTCACCAAAATGAAAAGAAATAAACACTGAATATATCAGTCTGTGTGTAATGAATGAATATAATATACAAGTTTCATTTTTTGAATGGAATTACTGAAAAATCTACTTTTTAATGATATTCTAACAATATGACCAGCACCTGTACAGTTGTGCCATTTAAATGACCTGGTTTAGAAGGGCCTTGACTTTTTTAACCCTAACCGACTCAAGCTATTCCTTGAGCTCAATGTAATGTTTACATGCACTGATTTATTGGTTACCCTTCATCTTTCCCTTATTTTCTCTTTATTTGGTATTCATGGACAAGTGTGTCTGAAATAACCTTTTAGAATTAATGGAAATTAATATAAGCAACTATCACAAGCAGATAAAAAAAAAAAGCTCTCGTGACAATAAAGACTTCTATAAACCAAGAAAAGTGTTTATTTCAGGTCATCAAACAGCTCTGGGTCAGCTTGCCCCGTTGTCATTTCATACCTTTGTGCTGAACCCCCATGTTGCAATTTTATACCCATTTACCTTAAACGATGCATACCATATTTCTCTTTATAGTTGAGGCTTTTCCCGATTTCTAACAGCGGTCATAACAAAGCTCCAATCTCACGGATTTAAAAGGCTGGTCGTCTACGCAGGAACAAATTGATGCACGGTGGGCACTGAACGTCCCGGGGCAGAAGGCTCTAAAAGGTAGGACAAAAACCAACCAAATGAAATCATAAAACACACTGCAAGGGTGACCGTCACATACGCAGCAAAGATGTCTAGAATGTAAAATATTAAATAAACCCATGGTTTTGATAAAATGAGATTATTCCACGGCCGATGTATGGACCTCCATAAAAGTTTGTAAATACACACCCATGTGAAAATGAATGTTTTCTGGGTATTCATGAATCAAAATATATTTAAAAAAAATCATAAACCCTTCTTGTGTGCAATTAGACATCAGCAGAGAATAATGTAACGTCATTTAATGACACCAGTAAAAAGGTATATTTGCCACTCCAGCTGGAAGCCGTTGATGCTGATAATGTGCTTTCCTGGTCCGGCTAAAAATTCATCTTTAGATTGATAATCGGCGATTATCAAAAGTCTACCGATTTCAGCTTTCGCTGCTCGCTTTCTGTGAGCGGCTGCTGGGAGAGAATCTTCTCGTGCAGGCGGTGGTGTTTCCCTATACCCAGTTTGGGCAGCCCGCGGTTCAGCCCCTCCAGCAGCACGCAGGACTTGCAGAGCGCCTGGCTGGAGATGTAGCCGCAGCGGCTGCAGGTTCCCTGGACGGGCATCTTCACCCCCTCACGCACAGACAGGTTCTCACCAGAGTGGATGATGTCCATTATACAGCTGGGGCGGATACTCTCCAGGTCCTTGAGAAAAGTCCTTGCGTAGCCCCGATAGGCGTTGGGGGAGTATATGCACTCCGTGGAAAAGTAGTCCAGCTTCTTAAAATAGGCGTAGAGGACGATCTCTTTCTCGTAGGCGTACTTGAGGGGCTTGCAGCGAGGCACGACCCCGTCGCCCTCGCTGGCCGTGGAGATGGCAGTGCAGCGACGCAGGCGAGCTATGTCCCCGCGTAAGACGTTCATTAAAACCGTTTCGGCCACATCGTCGGCATTGTGACCTGAGGAGATAAACGCAACGCGTCAGGTCATCTAGAGGCGACAAGTAGGATAGTGTGAGTCAGACAGTGTTTGGGCTGAAACACCACGACTGGATGGACGCAGCACCTCCATCCGCATCTTTTACAACATTTTCCCCACGTTATCCAGACTTAAACTCTATAATCTTCCAGATTGTGTGAGTGTTGATCATAATATGAAGTTAGCTCATCAATCCAGATTACCTGTACAAATCTTATCCACCTTCAGCATGATGGCTCCCCTGTCCAGCGCCTGCCTTCTGAACACCCCGCAGAAGGTGCAGTTGTTTTTCAGTCCCACCTGCTTCACTATGGCATCCATCGTCCAGCCGTACAGCTCCTCGTACGAGACGATCTTCAGCGGCAGCTCGTACTGTTGCTGGTTCCTCTTCACCGTCTCCAGCGAGTCGTCCCGGTAGCCAGTGATTCCCTCGTCCACGGAGATGAGCATGAGCTCGAGTCCGTAGCCGTGTCGCTCGTTCAGCAGCTTCATGACGTGCGCGAGCACCGTGGAGTCCTTTCCACCCGAGGCAGCGACCCCTACGGTCTCCCCGGGTTTGAAGAGCTTTGCCGCTACAATGGTCTGGTGCACCTCCTCCTCAAACGCCCCGAAGAAGCACGCCTTACACAGCGAGTGGCCCGTTTTCGGACGCTTCAGCACGGCGCGCTTTTCAGAGCAGCTGCTGCAGAGAACAGGCATCCTGACTGTGGAGAGACGTTGGATAAAAAAAACACAGCACTTACAAATTTGGCTCAAGAAACGTCTCCTGACATCATCCTTCTACCATGACGATGCACCTAAAGTTTCGTCATATATGTTTGCTTTGCTTGAGAAAAGCGTTTACACACAAACAAAGCTTCTGAGAATGAAGAAAATCTGGCTTTTTTAGGATTTTCTTTTTTAACAAACTTTCCTGCTTGAGTTCTGTCAGAAATGTCTATCAAGTCCAGTTCTGCTGATGTTGAACTGTTAATTGCAATGTAAATAAACATTTTTGAGGGCAAAGAAACCGGCCTCCCTCTGTCGTTTTATTGATCATTGTCGCTTCGCATCAAAAGGGATCAACAGGCGTCGATGCCAAAAGTGACCCCACTCAAATTAAATGCTAAGCAAATGATCAAGGACTTCAAGGAAGGAAGCCTCAATCGCAGTGAAGCAAGCTTCAGCGTGCCTAAAACAGATGATTTAACAGAGGGATTGGACCACCACCAGTGCAGAGCTCAGGAATGGCAGCAGGCGAGCAGGAGTCCTTACCCACGGTCAGTAAGAAGACTTGGTATCAAGAAGAGGCCACAGACTGGGAATAAGCAGGAGACGTTGCACCAGCACAAATCATGGGGTCTATGGTCAAACTCCTTAAAATCTTTTAACGGCATTTTGTTTATTGCATAACATCAGCGGCGAAACGCAGCCTACCCTAATTAGTAATGCTGCGTTTTTTTTCCTGGGTAGAAATATCAAAATGTATCGAGGAGTATAAGAGCCAAACTCACCCAGCCTTTTTTTTACGTTTTCAATGTGTAACGATTGGCAGCAGCCCAGAGCTAAACCACTGTGCTGTTCTGATGTTAATTCATTCATCATGCTGCAATGTACAGTAAGAAAGATAGACGACAATAGCTAAACTAAAACATGTTCAAGTGAGATCAGTTTTGCATACCGACGTTTCCTGTGAGACGAGCTTTGAAGGGCGGACGTGGAAACCAGGAACAGGAAAAACGCTTTAAAACCACGTTTATTTGTCTTATATCAAACAAAAATGACCCGCATGTTGCTAAACGGATCCATGTTTTTTTTTCTTACGCAAGACAAGCGAGGGCGTAAAACCCAGCAGCGCACCCTGCTGGTCGGAGGGCGTCACTTTATATTTGCACTTTGGTGGATGAAGTAGGTACCAGTCTGTGGCTGCTGAAGACTTCGGTATTAATTAAGAACCATATATACATCGAGCTGAAACCATGCACTGTTTAAAAAGACGCAACTGGTTTCTGACTGTCTGACATTAAACATATAATTTTGCTGTTTTAGGTCTGGGGGACTACCAAAAGTATTTCTCAGTGCTGTTTTTCTAAGCAGAACGTGTGATATTCACATGCAATAAGATTACCATGCCTTGTAAGAGAAGGTGAGAAAAAAAATATGTCTCTTTTTATACAGTATATTCAGCTGTACTGTACCAGACCCCTCTCAAGAGAGTGTAACCACCACAGCAAAAGAAGAACAGTCGGGGTTGTACAAAAGCGCTGGCATCCAGTGGCCAAACAAATATGCAAACCACCCTTCTCAGATTTCTATTTCTTCTTTGTACTGGACTTTCACAAGGAATCTCAATAAACTTAAAGTGCGTGGTTGAAAAGGCAAAACAATGTCAAAAAGTTCAAAGAGCATGGATGCTTTCGCTAGGCACTGTACATGTTTGAGATGCTTTTATTCAAATTCAGGTGAGATTACAGACGAAACGAACTTATCGGCAACAAAACAGAAACAAAACACATCACCAAGGGAAGTGTCAAAGCAATGCAGATTTATTAGTTTGCTCTAAAGAATGCCCCTGCTACAACAGTAGACAATAAAGGCCGAAGGATTTAGCTGGAATTCAAAGATGTTGCTGCTCGATGGAGTCGAGGATTTCAAAGTCAGAATTGATGAACAGTCACAAGCTTAGTTGACGGGGTGAAAAGCACCCCTCTGATGCCACTGCATGTCTTTGATGCGCCGAACTGACTGGATCTGGGGAATCTGGGCTCCGAACTCGGTGGTGTCTTTATATTCCCCCTTTTCAAACAGGTACTGAAAGCCTCTGTAGCCTGGATACTGATAGCCTACCCAGCTGAGGCCGGAGGAGGAAATGCATGTCAGAGGTAAAAAAATAAAAATAAATAAAATAAATCTTTTTCCAAATAATAACTCATTTGTCCTGAGTAGGAACTTACGTGCCACTCTGGACCCGAACGGAGGACACCTTCTCCTGGTAGCCATGAGCATGGAAGCTGGGAACATCATCATCTATGATTTCTATCTTCTTCCCTGCAAAGCTGGGGTTTTCATAAAGGACAATCTTGTGCTCCTGGCTGTCCTGGGAGAGAGAGCAACCAATCAGCAGTCAAGCATCACGTCAGGCAGCTGACAGCACGACTAAGGTAGAATAATAGACTATAAGGAGAACTAAAAAAAATGCTCTTTCTTACCACTTTAATTGGGCGGAAGGCAACAATGGTGTCGCTACGCCTGCTGTTGGTCCAGGAATCCCAGCGAGGATACTCCCCCTTCTCAAACACATACTGCTCCCCCTTACAGCTGGCCTGCTCGTATCCCACCCATCTGACAGGACGCAGGAAAGAGACAGGGGGCTCAACCACTTGTTTCCCACACAGTCACCCATCTGTCTGTTTTGTTAAAAAAAAAAAATCTTTTTCTACTTTTCTGAGGCACACTCACGGTCCACACAGCACCAGTATGGAGCACACTTTCTCCACGCCTGCTTCCTGGAGGTCGTTACAGGGCCCAGTCAGCTCATGGCAGCGTCCCTGGAAGTTTTCCTGCTCATAGATGATGAGCTGTGCATCAAAGGGGCCAGAAAGAGGAGCGATCGTGACCAATCAAACATATGACATTTCAGTCTGAAGGTGAAAATGAACAATCTGATGTCTGGTAAACAAAATGTTCCAAGCTGGCGGTACTCTTTGAGAGTTTTAAACTGAGACGGATTTACAGATGCATTCCTCTCACCTTAAATGCGCTGCTTCCCGGCTGCTGCTGCTTGGATGCAGGGATCTGGTGGTCTGTAGCCATAGTGAACGTATCGGCAAGAGTAAACCTGAAGAGAAAAACTAACAGCGTTATAACGCAACTGATTCGACCCCATACTGACATTTATCTCAGCCGTGAAATACAAACAGATCTTAATCACTTATGGCCTTTTCTATTGTTATGCATTGAAATTTGTAAATAAAAAAAAAAAACAGTTGTCCATCTGTTTTAAAATAAGATTTTGCAACAGATCTGTGGACAGATCACAAGCAATCACTCAGAAATGATGAGAAATTCAAAATTAGTATGATAGACACAAACCCCTCACCAGTACCTGCTTGCACCAGTGTGTTTGTGGCGGCACGCGGAGCTCAATATATACTGAACGCCCGGGGGGGAATCTCTGCCAACAGAACCCAAAGCGTCCAAGCCAGCCAGCAGATCGGCCCGCCATAGGCCAGCCAGACTGAAATGAGGGGGTCACTGTATACCCCCCCATCCCCCCCCCCCACCCAACATCGCCCCCTCACCCCTACTCCCACTCCAAATCAATCCACCCCACCCCAGAGGGTCATCCCCCCACAAAGTTATTTCATTAGTTGTCAGTTTTGTCCAGCCAGTCATTGTTCGATATCCACATGATTCAGCACAAACAGTGCCAAGAGTCCCACGGCAACAATGAGAGGGAGAAAGATAGGAAAAGATGGGTTCTACTGTGCTGGGGAGGCTCAAACTCAGGGGGGAAAACAGTGGAAATAGATTTCTGAAAGTGTACATTTCTTATGGTTTTTTTCGTGTTAAAATAAACTTTAAAAAAAGGAGTTCTGGAAGCTCGGTTTCAAGTTTGAAACCTGTCGGTTATCATAGTCAACAAGAGAAATGTTCACTAAGATTCCTCTATTTGGATTTTGATTTCACTACAAAAACAGGATTTCACTTCAGTGTTTGAGAGACATTTGAGAGACATTTACCTTCTTGTTTTTTTTTATAATCTTCTTTTCTGCCAGTATGGTTTAAAGATACTATTCAGGGGTGCATTTTTATTCCACTAACCAATCCATGGCAAAAATACAAACACAGCTGGGTAGAGTAGTATGACATTTTAATGCAAGATTCCACAAAACGCAAACATGTTAAAAGCAGATATTAAGAAACACAAGCTGGTAATTCTGCTCTGTGTTTACTTGGATTAATGACATCATCAGATGTACAAGAAGCTAATAAGCTAGCATGAGCACGTTTGTCATGGATTCTGAAGCAGTCTAGTTGCGTTTAGGCTGGAAGAGGTTCTAACGTGTTTGAGCCTCAGCTTGAGCCTCAGATCCAAAGTTGTGAGGAAGCCCGGATCGGATGGTGAGGCTGAAGAAAACCAAATCAGGTCTTCATCATTTTAACCATCACAATTTGTTTTTATTCCTGCCTGAATTTTTCAGTTTGATTTGTTTCAAACCAGGGGCTCAGCCCCTGGATCCCAGATTCTAGGATCTGACCTTTAGGGGTGCTCAGCCCCCAGTGTTGACTGTGATTCCTGGCATGAACAACAAGCTTTCCATTTTTAGTCCAGATGTAAGAGTCTTAAAGTTGACTCATTTTTGAGCTAAAGCTCGTAAACAAGTTACAATATAGGCCCATCTAAAAGCAGTGACAAACAGATTGAAATGTTTTCACGCGATAAAACCTTGTGCATTTGTAAAACCTGCATGATGGCAATAGTTAGACTACCTATATTGATAAAAGTGAGGAATAATTTCCCTAAAGACAAAAAACTAACTTAGCTTTCTTGAAATTTAATTTTCTCAGCTTAACAGAGCAAAACATGGTAGCCCACAAAAACCTTTTGCTGCACAGTGTTTGTCAGCTGGCTGAAAAAAGGGCTTATTGTCCTTATTGTCGTATTGCTTTGCTTACAAGAGAGACAAATTTAGCAGTTTGGATATATACCCAGTTGTGGAGAAGCATATAAATACAGTATATATATATATATATATATATATATATATATATATATATATATATATATATATATATATATATATATATATATATATGCCATTAGATATGCAGTCTCATATAAGACATGAGCTTGCCATATATTACGGTGGTCTCATGACCAGTCCATGTCTTCTGTCAAGCAAATTGCTAATAAGTTAATAAATCCCTACACATTTTCTTTATGAATTTGCATACTGAACTTTGTCTTTTTTAAAACTCAGATTAATAGAAATAGTTTCCTTATTAGGAAAAAAAACATACACTTCAGATATAACTTTTCAGACAGGCATTCTGAATCCATGACTGCATCTACTGAGCTCATGTTTAGAAACAATTCATTAGAACAGCTGAAGCGCTTCGGACACATATGCATGTGCAGAGAAGAATATAGCTGCAGATGTAAAATGCTCAAATAGAAATAGAGTGACTGTGGCTTAATGGGTTGAGTAGTTGTCTGGCAATCAGGAGGTTGTGGGTTCAATTCCAGCTTCCCCTTGCCATATGTTGATGTGTCCCTGGGCAAGGCACTTAACCCCAAGTTGCCTACCGAGCTGCGTCTCGGTGTGTAAATGTGTGTGCGGTTAGTGAGAGCGACTGTGTGAATGTGGCTATAGTGTACAGTGCTTTGGGTGGTCAGCATGACTGGAAAAGCGCTATATAAGTTCAGTCCATTTATCTGAATAGCTGTGCTCTGCTTTTTTTTTTAGCAACTAAAAATATCTGTGTCTGACTGTGAAACAAAGATGCAAGGGCGTAGGTTTGATTTGAACTTTAGTAGGGACACCTACAAACAAACCTTCCCTGGTCTGACGTCATTGGTCCTACGCAATATGCATGCTCCTATTTTTTATGCTTGACTTGAGCGTCAGGGTGCGTTTCGCCTGTCTAAAGAGAAAAGCAGTATTTCACACACTAGATGCTGTTTGTTAATGTTTAAAGCATCACCGGATCTGATGAATGTCGAATTGGGATTTTTTTCCATTTGAACTAACAGCCCCAGAGACAAACGGTAAATATGTGCCTATTAAACCAAATATAGTCACAATATGTCTGTTGTCTATCCTGTATTTTCTTTTGAAGATATAGAAATGTGCAGAGATAAACCCCACCCTTATTTTATTTAATCTAAGATACTCTGTCTGCATCATAAAACACAGCAAAATTATACATTCAAGGGACTGCAAATAAATTTCATGTATTTACTCTGCACTGGAAGTAGAAGTGTAACTGACACTGACAGCATTTTAAATATTACATTCAAACAACAAATGTACAACTGGGCTGTAGTTACTCTCTTTAGCCCATTTCATATAATTTATCTTAACATTCCAAACACATTTCTTACACCATACATCTGAAGTGTAGATAACAGCTTCTCCTTACCTACATCCTCTCAGACAACTAATTACTTCCCTAACAATAGTGAGTTGTCAATGTTTAAATGTGCAGTAAATCTTAATACATAAGCAGTATGGAGGACCTAATACTGTACTTTGAGTAAGATGGTGACACCAAGACTGAATTGTTACATGACTGGTTTTCCATTTCATCATTGAAATGAGAACATATTAATATACTATTGATATATACTAGTACCACTATTAAAGAACAGCAGATTAAACTTTAAGATATGTAAAGGCCTATATTAAATTAATTTTGCGACCACATCAACAGATTAAATAATTTCTTACTTTTTTGGTGTACCAAATTACCCTCGTAATGATGTAATATTTTATGGGCTAAGCCCCTGATGATGAGAATGTCTAGCTCCGTCCCTGGTTTGTACTAATTTACTACTGGACAGTGTGGAAATCTATGTACAATAAAACCAATCTAAATAGTGTTCCTCTGTTTTATTTGTCTTTATCCTAATTCTAGAAGTAGAAATAGTGAAATAAATAGCACTATTATTTTGTGGAATCCTAATCATGCTATTATAACTAAGCAAAAGTCTAAACAAAAAATAGTTGTTAAGGCGGCATCTAGTGTTCTTATACTGTATATTATGTAAAAGAAATAACACCTGCTATTTATACCTGAACTGCCTCGAAGGGTCGACAAAAAATGAAAGCAATAATAGCAACGAAATATTGGTAAAAGTGACACTCTCACCTTTTCTGTGGCTGTGGCTAAGAACCTGAATTTTTAATAGCCTACAGTCATTGCTTTTGCATATTTCCAGCGGTCGTCAGAACTCCTGCCTGGCACAGAATATTTAGTTTTATAAAAGAGATTAGGCTTTTGTTGATAAAATGTATTATACTTCAGAATTAAATGCTATTTTGAGATGCTAATGTTGGTTACTTACATTTCTCTAGTTCCACAAATCAAAACTCACTCCTGCTTCTTTACAGAAAAGCGCTCAGCAGCTTTCACCTATTTTAGTGCAGATAATATTTAGTTTCTTAACTGGGACTAGTATCGTAGCCTAGTATTAATTGTGGTAACCGCAGTATCCCAGTATGAATCAAAACCTCGCGCTCCAAGCACGTACGAACATGCACGCACACACACGCAATAGAAAACAGCCAATCAGGAAGAGGGAAGGTGGAATTTAAGGCAGCAAAACCAATGAGAGTGGAGTTAAACAGCACACAGCACAGTCCGGTGTGCTGCAGATTTAAAGGACAGGAAAGAAAAAGCAGGCAGTGGAGCTGCACAACGCAGCGTTGAAATGACACCGTGGGAACGCCGAGCGCTTCAAACGGAGGCGCTCCGGGCGAACCTGTGCATATACGCACGTCTGGCAGAGCCGAACCAACACGGAGTAATACTCTGAATCAGCAATTTTTTAGGGGTGCTTAGCTAAGATTTAGGGGTGCTTGAGCACCCCTAAAAATGGCCTAAATACGCCACTGTTTCAAACCATTTTTGACATTAATGGTGTAGTCTGCTTGTAAGGTCTGAGATAGTTATATGATTTGCCAGGACAGAGCCACAGCAAGCAGTCTAAACTCACACTACAGCAGCAAGAATGATAGCTGGGCAGAACAAAAGTAAACACCTTGGAAAGAGAAATTTGACCAAAAACGTTAAAACAAGAGGAAAGAACAAGCAAATTACAAATGGACAAACTCACAAGACCTCTGATGAGCTGCCCCATGCCTCTTGTGATGTCACTAGAGCCACATGTGTTTGAAAACTAGTTAGGAGAGTTAGTGGGGTAAATTTTAGGACTTGCAACGAAATAACAAAGCAAATAAAATAAATATTACCATTACCTGTTGTCACATAGGTGGCAAACAATACCTAAAGTGAGTTTGAATGATGTCACAGGAAGGTTCCGCTTGTACCTTTAAAGAAATTGGCAGTGTCGTTAAACGGACCTATTCTTCGGTACTAAAAACAAAACAGAAATCCGTGTGAGGATTGTTTTCATCCTCTTCTTCATAAAACGACTTTTGTGTAACATTAATTTGAAAGACATCAGAATCTGAAATAGAGCACATGTGTTGCTACATGAAAATCTGATCCACTGCAGTAAACTTTATCACAGAGATCAGTCAGGTACAGACCTTATTTTGAAAAGTAGTTACTTTGACTTGGAGTCAATTTGTAAAAATAAAACATGTATGATTTCACCTAATGTGCTATCAATACACAAATGTTAGTCAAAGCGAAGGAATTTTATATGTCTTTCATCTCTCAGGCTCTGTATCACGATTAAAACCGAAATACTATTGTCGCACATTAAAAATGGAACGCTAATCTCTTGAAAACAAAAATTTACATGAAACAACATGCGTAACATCAATTAAAAAATAAATTAAATCAAAGTCAAGACTAAATAATGGGGGTTCAACTTTTGTAATGTATTTTATTTTTCTTGCAAAATATGCACACAACAAAACAAACACTTCTATTTACTCAGCACAGTTTTAACCTTCATAAAAGGTTGTCTTCCAGTGTCTTTTCGTTGAGCAAAGCTCTACTGAAAGAAGACCTGTTTTACAGTAAAAACTGTTCTTAGGAATAATAATAATAATATCGCAGAATCCATATTAAAATGCTGACTTGTGCTCATGTTCTTCTTGGTGCCTGGAATCAGCAGCTACATAAGAAACTAGTCCAAAGACCGATAAGGCACAAGTTGATGCTACACATTAGTTGCTGGTGAAACTTGATCTCGATGAAGACTCCAGTGGCGGCTGAACTGATCATACACTGGGCCAGAATCACGTCAGAAGCTTGTTGATGGCTACCAGTAGAGTGATGTTGAAGTACAGTGAGCAAAGGGACATTTAATATAATATGTTGTGTCCCCTTACAGATGTCTTCTTTTTTTTCTTGCTTATCATATATTAATGATATGAGAAAAAACGTATACAAACCAAAGTGGTTTTATGTAGAAAAAAGTATTGCCCCAGAATCATAACTGGTTTTGCCATCCTTTGTGTCAACAACTTCAATTGAGCATTTAAGATAACTGGCAATGAGTCTTTTACCTCTCTGTAGAGGTATTTCAGCCCACCTTTCTTTACCGAATTGTTCTAATTTGGCAACATTGGAAGGTTTACAAGTATGACAAGCCTGTTAGAGGTCATGCCGCAGCATTTCTGTCAGATCCAAGTCCAGGCTTTGACTGAACCACATCAAAATATTCACATTTTTATTTTTGCAACATTCAATACATTTTTTTTTTCTTTTTTGATCCGAGCATTTTTGTGTTGGCTTTTGAGATGCTTTGGCCTTCTTCATGTTGTTGGACAGATTCTTTATTGTAAAGGTTAGTAATCAGGTCCAAGTATGAGTAGTTAATTACCTCAGCTTTATAAAAAAAAAAAAAAAAACTAGATAAAACACAGACAACATATAAAAACCATTTAATTCCAGATAATTCATGATTTTTAAAAAGAGGCAATTACTCTCCCAAAGATTGATTGATTGATTTTACATCCAATCAGGTTAGCTTTGCCTGGTAAAAATAAATAAATAAATAAAAACGTTTGATGATCTGAATTATTTTGGTGTGACAAAAAAAGGAAAATTGAAAAACAAAACAAATAAACCTTTGGGAGGTGGATGTTTATATTTGAGCCTGCATTTATAATTATGACGTCGTGTATGTCATAAAAAATCTACAATAAATTCAAACATTTCACCAGGTCTGCTGGTGGTTCCTAGAGTCTCTAAAAGTAGAATGGGAGGCAGATCCTTTAGCTATCAGGCTCCTCTCCTGTGGAACCAACTCCCAGTTTTGGTCCGTGAGGCAGACACCCTGTCTACTTTTAAGACTAATCTTAAAACTTCCCTTTTTGACAAAGCTTATAGTTAGAGTGGCTCATGTTACCCTGAGCTACCTCTATAGTTATGCTGCTATAGGCTTAGGCTACTGGAGGACATCAGGGCCTATTTTTCTCACTCTACTGATTTCTACTGTTCTCCAGTTTTGCATTGTATTACATTGAAATGACTGTCATTACAGCTTTTAACTTTTTGTTCTCTCTCTTTTTTTCTTCATAGTAGGTACACCTGGTCTGACGTTCTGTTAGCTGTGACATCATCCAGAGAAGACAGATCACCTGCTATTATCATCTAATGTAGAACAGATTACTGGATCAATGTGTGCTTCTGTGCTTTTTTGTCTCTCTTGTTGTGTCTCTGCTCTGTCTTCTGTAACCCCCAGTCGGTCGAGGCAGATACTGAGCCCGGTTCTGCTGGAGGTTTTCCTTCCCGTTAATGGGGAGTTTTTCTTTCCACTGTCGCTTCATGCTTGCTCAGTATGAGGGATTGCTGCAAAGCCATGGACAATGTAGACGACTCTCCCTGTAGCTCTACGCTTCTCCAGGAGTGAATGCTGCTTGTCGGGACTTTGAAGCAATCAATTGGGTTCCCTTATATAGGAAATTTTTGACCAATCTGTATAGTATGATTGATTTGACTTTGTAAAGTGCCTCGAGATGACATGTTTCATGAATTGGTGCTATATAAATAAAATTGAATTGAATTGAATTATCTGAAGTTCTTTGCTAAATGATTAGTCCACCATGAAACATAATTGATAGAAGGACAAAAATCAATGGCATTCATGCCCATAATGAGTGGACATAAGCATCAGGCCAGAGCTTTGATCAGACATTAAAGTTCTCAAACTGCACGTCTTCAAGTTCTCACAGTTTGACAATGAATTCAACCTATTCTGTTTTAGGTCACAATTATTCCTAATGGCTAAATGGCAAACTAATGAGAAATGACTCATATTGAAATACTGTCTTCGTATTCACATCCTGTGCATTTCCTTAGTGTTTGGTAGAAGGAGGACTGAACACGTTAAATAACTTCCACTAAACTGCTAAATAACTTTTATAGAGCTACAATAGAGAGTGTTTTATGTCTCAGCATAACTGTATGGTATGGGTGCTGCACAGTCCAGGAGAGGAAGTACCTAGCATGGGTGGTGAGAACAGTGCAGAGGATTGTGGGATGCCGTCTGCACGATATAGACTCAATTTAAGCAGAACGAGTCCAAAGAAGGGTCAGACGCGTCTCCACTGAATCCACCCACCCAGGCAATGCGCGGTTTGCCCCTCTCCCATCAGGTAAACACTTCAGAAGCCTCAAAGCCAAAACAAATAAACTTCGAAACAGCTTCTTCCCAAGAGCTGTGAGGGTAATCGCCCCCTGATGGGAGACTGTAGTCCATCACTTTAAATCACCCCGCTGTTACTAGCCTGTCATACGTTACACCCTACTACCTCATTATCTGTTATCGGTGACTCTCCTGAACGCAAAACAAAATGTAGCCCTTGTTCATTGCCTTTGTCATTTTTTGCCTCATGTAATGTGAACCGGATTGGGCAAAGAGAAATTTCACCGCGGTGACAGAAACTTACTTGGATCAAACATTTTGGGTTTCCTTCCACAAGCTACACAAAATAGTTTAGCTTCCTGGAATTTTGGCCAATTCCTTCTCACAGAGCTAGTGTAAAAGGATCTGGTTTGAATGCTGCCTTGCTCATGCACAGCAGTATACATTCAGAACATGAATGTTTTTGTCCTTAAGTCAATGTTAAAGACGACAACCAAGCAGGTAAGTCATTTGGCAGTATGCTTTGGGTAATTCTGCATTTGGAAGACCCGTTTGTGCCCAATCTTTAACTTCCTGGGTTCAGGTGTTGCGTCAATATTTCCACATCATGTTCTTTCCCTAATTGGTAAAGTATACCAGTCTCTCCTGTGGCAAAACACAAACCCAACATGATGCTGCCACCACCATACTTCACAGTAGGATGGTGTTCTCAGGCTTGCGAGCTAGCCCTGTTTTTCATCAAACGTAACAAATATTTTGGCTATACAAACATACAATCTAAGTTTCATTCATCCCCAAGTCAATCTGCAAACTGTAATTGGTATTTTTATGTTGCTTTGGAGTAGAGCGATCCTCCTCTCTGAGTGACCTTACAGTAGCCCATGTGAGTATAGTTAATCTGTGAATAGCGACAGCCTCAGCCAGCATCTACACAAGGTTTTCTGCTTTTCTTCTGAAGTTGATACCATGTTCTGAACCAAAACTCGCTCCACTCTGGTACACAGAGCCCGTCTCCTTCCTGGGCGATACAATGGCTGGACATTCCCATCATGTCTGTACTTTCATATAACTGTTTAGACAGTGTCTCTCACTCTCATTACTCTGGCTTTTACAAAATAGAAATTATTTCAGTATTCCTTAAAGAGCTAAAACAGAGAAAGTCTGCTTAAAATATCAGACGGGGAGGAATAAATGTCCTTTTACATAGTTTATGGTTTCAACTGACTGTACCCCGAGTGTGATTAACTTTGAAATGAACGACGATGACTAAGGCAGGGAATTTGGGTGCACTCTATTTTAATAGCAAGCATACATACAGCATGACATCATTTCCATTGCTGCTGAGCAGATGCATGTCCACAGATTCACTGAATCAGTCATGTGCTTTTAAGACTGGATGAGATCTGATCCAGCAGACTAAAATAGGAAAACAGTCATCAAAAGGAGTACATGGGGCTGAAAAGCAAATATAGTCGAAACATAACTGCGGCTTGCCTCATGGAAAGAATATTTGCCAAATCTAAAGGACCCCACTTTCAAATCGAGGCAGATTTTACATTTCTGTTTCGGATTGTTGCAAATCTTAGGAAAGAAGGTTTTAACCTGAAACACAATTATAACATCACCAACAGATTCCAGGTGAAACAACCTTTATTTGCCACTAAAACACACATGGCGCTCGTCACTGGGCACAAGCGGCGTTTGTCATGGTCAGGTTAAGGCAGAGGGCCGGCACTTTGGGGCAGAGTTGGAGTTTGAGAGGCAGGTGAGGATCCTGCTCAGCTGGCCCCAGCGGTTGCAGGAGGGGCGGGAGGAGCCGGAGCCGGGTCAGGGTCTGGGCCGGGAGCAGGGGCTGGGGCGGGGTCGGGAACGATGAAACATCCCCTCTTGTGCCACTGCATGTCCCGCACACGTCGGACAGACTGGATCTGGGGAGACGGGGCCTCCCAGTCATTCCAGTGCTTGAAATCCCCCCGCTCGAAGATGAACTGGCGGCCCCTGTAGCCTGGGAACATGTAGCCAACCCATCTGGAAGAAGATGGAAAGAATCACAAAGAGATTTGCTCCTGAAGGCTCCTCAGACAGGAGTCGGTCCTTTGGGATCCCAAACAGAAACTGAAATTGTGACCTAATGCCATGAATCATGACAGCTCTCTTAAAATAGCCTTTAGAAAATCCACATTCATACATTAATGACTTCTACGTCTAATATGGCTATTGCTAGAATAGTTGGTAGAGACTTCTGCGGTTTAGGAGATACTTTTTCAAATGGTTGAGCTACAAACATATAAGCTAAGAAAATCCTTCCGGTCTGACTGCTCTGATTTACAGACGACGGCAACACACCCGCTGAAATCAGCGTTTAAGAAAACAACAAATCGAGCCAAGGTGTTCATGGAAACTCACGTTCCGTTGACGGCCTTGACACTTGCTACACGATCTTGAAAACCGTGGCCCCACAGGCTCGGAACATCATCGTCAACGATCTCCATCTTCCTGCCAGTGAACCCAGGGTTCTCATAGAGGTGTAGCTTGTGGTCAGCACTATCCTGAACAGGAGGAACAGACCGTCAGTGGTTTTTAGTCCAGCAAGGACATTTGTCATGGACCCCGAATGCGTCACTCACCACTTTAAGTGGCCTCAGAGACAGGAGGGAGAAGCTTCGCTGACTGTTGGTCCAGGTGTCCCAGCGGGGGTACTCGCCCTTTTCCAGAATAAACTGCTCTCCTGCGAACCCTTGCCGGTCATATCCCACCCAGCTGAGACAGACAGAGGGGAGGAAGGCGGGGTGGTTCATCTTCATCAACTCGACACAGCAGACAAGTGTTCAGCGGGACTGAACGGAGCTTTACTCACGGCCCTGTGTCCACGATCAAAGAGCCAACCTTCCCCAGTCCCTTCTCCATAACATCTTTGCACGCTGCAGAAAACTCCGCCTTACAGCCCTGGAAATTCTCAAACTCAAAGACCACCACCTGGACACAAATGTGCATCTCTTGAGCATCCGCTGAATGCTACAAAGCTTTCCGTCTGGTCAGGTGGAGAGAATGCAATGCATGGAAGTTGATTTATTTATTTTACCCATGGAGGTCAACACATGCCTTTGTAACACAGAGGATACGAGTAGGTATATTTTGGACAAGCTAGGTTTTCATCTCTACGCAGAACGCTGTTCCAGTACCTTATATATGGCTCCAGCGCCGGCCTGGCTCTTGCCAGCACCAAACTGCTCTGGGGCGCTCTGGTGCTCCGACATCCTCCTGATCCACTGCTCCTCCACTGTTTGGGAGCAGCGTACACACAGACGAAGCGACATCCATTATGCACACCACAACAGATATGCACACATCAGGAGGGAAGTTTAATGCCAGGGAGGCAGTTATGAACTTTTCTCCCTCGCCTAGTTAACAAGATTTTCCTTCATGAGCTCTCCATGATACAAAATGCACCCAAACCTGGATCCTTACTGATGCGACACCATCTAATCCCAAAAGCACAGGAGTTAAACAAAAAAAAAAAAGCCAATCTTATTGATCCTTTAGCGTCCAGAATGATGCTTTTTACCTGGGTATGCCTGCAAGGAAGTGGTAGCGTCCCTCTGTTTTGGTGCCACTTGGTATTTGGTGGGGTCGAGCCTTTAGAGGGCAGAGACGAGGGGGGGGGGTATTTATGGTTTATTTCTGGCCACAACAGCAGAAAAGAGGGAGCTGTTGATACAGCAAGTCTGTCGCTCACATTGTGTCCGTAACGCTGCCTCTCAATAGGCAGCTGTGTTGGCACAGGCTGCCCTGCCCGTCCGCCCAGGGTGCCAGCGAGCACTGTGTGTGGGCACCCGCAGCCAGAGCCAAAAGGATTCAGCAAACAGGCCTGCTCAGCACAAACAACACAAGCAGCATTTCATTCAGTGCTTTGTGAAAGTTATTACTCTACTTTTTACATTTTATCATGTCCCAACCAAAACCTTCAGTGTATTTTAGGGGGAATTGTATGTTAGACCAACACACCCGGGTGCATGATTGTATAAAAGACAAAGACGGAAAAAAAAAAAAAAAAAAAAAAAAAACGCCTGGATTTATTTTTTTCCCTCTCACGAAAAATAATCTTAAAGGTATGCTATGAGTATCATCCCTATGTGTGACACCCCTAAATACAATCCAGGGCAGACACTGGCTTTCAGAAGTTTTCTAACTGGTAATACATTGTGTGGAAACAAGTTGTCCTGTCAAAGATACAATTGCCCAGATTGAATCCAAGTCTGAGCTTTAGGGTGGAGATGTGATAAGAGAGCCATTGCTGTATGAAATCCACAAGATTTTCCACTTAGTTCACCACAAGCCATGTAGGGCACTGGTAGTGGCAGTGTAACGCTGGTTGGTTTGCTTCAGCAGGAACAGGGAACCTGGTCAGTTTAACAGCCTGAAAACGCCTTGAGACTGCAGTGCAGGTTCAGCCTACAGCAAGACGACGAACCTGACCATCCAGCATGAGCTACAGCTTTAAATCAGAGGTGGGCAGCTCCACGTGTTAGAACAGCCCGGCAAAAGCCCGGACATAAATGCTATTGAGAATTTGTGACAGGACATGAAAACTGATGTCCACAGACACTCTTCATCCAATCTGACTAAGCTTGGGCTACTTTGCAAAGAAGCTGGACACACATTTCACCATCTAGGTGTGCAACGCTAGAAGAGAGAAGAGTTGGAGCTAAAGTTACAGTGAAAGCCGGATCTGCAAAGTACTGACTTCAGGACGCTGATCCCAAATATGACATACTTGATACAGATTATTTGTGGCAAATTCAGAAAACCAGGCATAACTTCCCTCCCACTTCGAACTTGTTGCTAATGTGTGTTTAATCGTCTAACTCATAAAGGTTTATACACTGCAAAAAGGGAACTAAAAATAAGTAAAATTTTCTTTAAATTAGTGTATTTTTCCTTGATTTGAGCAGGTAAATAACACTATTTGCCAATGGAATAAGATTTTTGCACTTAAAATAGGAATAATTCATCAGCATCATCTTATTTCAAGAGCAGAATTCCTAATTATCTTATTTTAGGGGTAAAAATACAAATTCCATTGGCAAATAGTCTTATTTAGCTGCTCAAATCAAGGAAAAATACACCAATTTAAAGAAGATTTTACTTGCTTTTAGTTCCCTTTTTGCAGTGTAAGGCGCACTCTACACAGCACACCTGGCCACAGACCAAACAGCACTTTCTCACACATTTTATATACAATCAACACACATGCAGCATAGTCCCACAATGCACCAAAATCTTCCAACTTTTCTCGGGGTAAAAACTAATTTGTTTGGAGAACCTGAGGGAAAAAAAAGACCAACATCTACAGACATAAACAGATGCTGAGGCTGTAACTCCAGTCAAGTTAATGTTTTATTAAGAATTCATTTGCTTTAGGACACTGGCCAGTACAACACACAGTGTAATAAACATCGTTACTTTCAAATAAAAAAAAAGGAAAAAAGATGAACATAAAAAAATAAGCCCTAAAATGTCATGACAAAAGAAAAAAAGAAAAAAGAAGAAGCTCATAAACATCCAAACCAGGGACAATCACTCAGGAGCCTCCATCGACATATTCACTCGCATCGCACGATCGGGCCGAACACAAACAGAAGGACGTGGCCAACAAGGGGGGGAGGGGCGCAGACGTCGAGTGCTGCAGTGCATCAAGTGACAAAGTGCTTTGGGGAGGTGTAAAGGTGGGAGGCTGCTGACAGAGCAGCAGGTTAGAAATATTCACATTTGATTGGAGCAAACTTGAAGAAGGTAGTGTAGTGAGTCCGTCCCACTCGCGTCGAGCAGTGTGAGCCGTCACCGTGACACTGGAAGGCACCGTCCGCCCTGATGACACAGCAAAGATTGTGCATGCAAACTGAACGGGGACTAAACAGCGGGGCGATTGCACAAACGTCGGAGAGACGGGGTCGACAGAGAGGCGGAGGGAAAGTAGGCGACGGTATGGCTTAGATTGGATGCTCGCAACTGTTCATTCAGTCTGTTGGAGGAGGGAAAACGGGCCGATTCGTAGCGGGTTTGTGCCGAATTGTTTTGTGCATGAATGACAGATGCAAGTTCACTTGTCCAAAAGCCCCCCAATCCCTCACCAAAAAAAAAAAAAGAGAAAAAATACAAAAAAAAACAACAGAAGAGTATATACAGTATGCAGCGACTCTGAGGCTGTGGAGTGTATCAGAGTAAAAAGCTGGGGAGCCTCTGCTGTAGTGATGCATCTTACCGTTTACTTCCTTCAAAACTAGCTCTCTGATAAGTAGATACAAATATAACATCTTCTATTAACACGTTCGCACTGACAAGCCAGCCACCCGTCGCTGATTTGTTCTCTATATTCAAAAACTCATTAGTGTCTGAAATGTTACCTTATGGCAATGACTGATGATCATCCACACCCTCCCCACAGGAAGCAAACGTACAGCCGACACGCACGCGGACATTTCAGCGGATCAAGGAAACGACACACAAACAACACCATGGACCTCCAGCAAGCGATGAAGCCCATCCAGGATGAAGCTACGCCGTGGTCCCTCTAGTAAGAAGTAACGTTTCCTGACAGGAAGCGGTTTTTATTCGCGTTTCTCCGGGTCCCAGAGAGATTTCACGTGAACGTGCAGCAGAACCTCCACAGGTTCGAGCATAGACTCGTCCTTGCTTGTTTTCGTTCTCTCAGTACGAGACTCCCAGTTTTTTTTAAAAAAAGGCACCATGCACATTTAGCGACCCAGAAAGGGAGGAGAAAAAAAAAACACAAAAACAACAAAAATTACTGGAACAAAGTATATCAGCAGCTGTAGATCCAGCCTCGCTTCTTCTCTCTGGATCAATAGTTAAGGCTTCTATTTCTCATAGATTCATCCATTAAGGCAACCTTTAACAGAGAATAAGAGAGTTGCAGTTAAAATAAAATAACCTAAGCTGAACTGAAAATAGTGAGACAGAAAAGCATCACTTTACCTCATTGATTACTTAGCTTTCATTCTCAAAGTGACTCAAGCGCTTCTTGGACTTTAGCTCCTTCAACCACTGGGGTGAGTCCTCCTCGCTACAGGGGGGGAAAAAAAAAAATCACCGTTGTGTAATCAGGTGGAAAGTTGTGGAGCTGTAGAGTTGTGGGCAACAGGAGGAAATGCTGGTGTTTCTTACCCGTTTTCTTTCCCACCAGGTGGGGGCAGCACACGTGCCGCACGAGGGAGGAACGGAGACTTGGGAGAGCGAGAGAGGTGGGACGGAGAGGGGACAGGTCCATCGGGTTGATTGTCAGAGTCGCCCCACTTCTTGAGCTGGGCCTGAGAAACAGGGGGACATTTTGTGAATTTAGGGTATTTTTTTAAACAGTTTACAGCACAAAAAAAATACAGCACCTTGAAAAAGTATTCATACACAACCACAAACTTCAGTTTATACTTTGAGGAGTTTATGTGATAGACCAACTTGAATTAATTCTTAATAAGATTGAAAAGTGTGAAATGCATGTTTATTAACTACCCCCCTTTACTTCAACACCCACAAAAAGAAAGCCATAAAAAGTCCTGATTACATCTCGTCACAAGCCTCAGAGGAGGAGCAAACATGGAGCAGAAGGTAACTTTTTAACCTACATATAAATCACTGTCTGTGGTGAAAAAGCCCAACAGTGTACAACACCCTGAACACATCATCAGAAAACAACAACATACTTTATCAGAGGTTCACCTTTCAGCAGGACTGTGATCCACACAGCCAGAGCTCCAGTGAGATGGCTTGGATCAAGGAATATTAAGTAAAGTACAAACCTAAATCCAATTGAGAAATACTTAAAATTGTTTACAGACATTCTTCATCCAGTCTGATTGAGCTTGTGGCATTTTCTTTAAGAAAACTGGCCAAAAACATCTTCCCTAGGTGTGCAAATAGATATACCACAAGACAGATGCCGCTGTAACTGCAGAGGAAGGTTGTCCAACAAACGATTAAACTCCAGGAGGCTGAATATGTGCCCACCACACGTCTACAAAACATAAAAAGAGCCACTGAAGTTTGTAGTTGTGATATGACGGCATTTAGAAAAGGGTTCAGCGGCATGAATAATTTTCACAGCCACTGTAAAAGTAGAAACTAAGAGACACCAAGGCAGACTAGAACCTTGCACGGGTTCCTGCATGTGGAACCGGCAGACAGCGCAGCGATGGCTCACCTTTAAAGCGGAGGGATCTACTCCCGGGAACAGGGCGACCCTCTGCGGCTGCGAGGGAACCGCAGGCCCAGCATCAGCTCCTTTGGCCGGCTCCTCAGACTCCGAGTCATCGTCTTTATTCTCCGCCCTTGCCTCTGCCGTAACGAGAGCACCAATCAACAGATGTTTGCCCACTGAACAGGCTCAGTCACTGCTACAGGCCAAGAAAAACCCCTTCCCCCTGAATCTGCATTCCACCGTCAGTGTGCGGGCTGTAAAACCGCCTCTATGTATTCTCACTACTATCGTTACAAACCCCCAAATAACGCATGTATTCAACAGGACGACAGCTTTAATGTTTCATTGACCAATTTAATTGGCAAACATTATAGCATGTCGGCTTAAAGTACAAGTGTAGGAGTTTTTTTCCCTTTTAAGACAAAAGGATAGTCCAAGGTTTGGATCAAAAAGATCCAGCAGATTTGCTTATTTTATTTTTTTTACCTGTTGAGTCTTTGTAAAGCCAATCTTCTTTGTTTTCTCCATCTCCCTGGGCCGGCACCCCGCTCAGCCGGGCGGCCTTGGAGGGCCGTGTCCGTGGGGCTCGCTTCTTTCCCAAGTGGGCTCGCGAGCGCAGAGCGCTATTGTCCAGCAGCGTTGTTGGCGCCTGATCGTTAGCATCAAACAGAGCGTAATTGAGAATAAAAGTGTTGTTGCAGTCTTAGCCAACATCAGACAAGCAGCTGTAAGGTAACGTGGTGATCGTTGCTAGGCCAAGAGCCGAGCTGAGGTTAACACTCACATCAGGGAAGTTTAGCGGCTGGCTTTCAGAGGACGGCGAGGGAGAGGGGCCGTCCGGAGCAGTGTGCTCTGGCTGCGAGGCCTGATCCCCTGGAGAGGGTAGTGGAGTGGTCTTCCTCGGAGAGGGACTGAGATTGCTTCCTGGACTTGTGGTGGCAGGTGTGAGGCTACCGTAGAAATTAAAACAGAGAAAAAGAAGCTTTGGGTTACAGGAAATACCGGAATTAGCCGTGTTCTGCAAGTGACCACAGAACAGATCACACAGTAAAGTACAGATATGACCATTAGAGGCTAAGATTGACATTAGGCTTGATAGCTTGTTGCTACGACTGGACAATCGAACTGCCTCACAAAAGTGTTCATTTAGTTCTTAACATTTTGTCACGCTGCAACCACCACCCTCGATGTATTCAAATCCAGTCACTTACTTAGTAAATATGGTCTAATCTGTGTCATTTCATTTTGAAACAGCAGCTAGTGGTCCAATTTGCAGTTTGTCAGAAGCGGAGTAGGACACACCTGATATGTTGCTGCGGTCAGATTAGAACAATATTAAAGGTTTCGGTCTTCATGCAAAACACTGCGTGGAGGAAAACGAACCGTGCAGATCAAACCGAACACACCCTCCCCGCGGTAAACGGCGGCGGGCGGCAGCATCATGCTGTGGGTAGGTGTTTCCACAGCGCTGGTCAGAGTGGATGGAAGACGGATGAAGGTAAATACGGGACATGACTGTATTTGTCACCTTCCATCTCTGGAAGGTGTGTAAAAGTTTAAGAGGTAATAATAATTTCACAAGGCAATGGACGTGATATGCAGTTCCATTAATCTGCATCAGGTTGGGTTTCCAGTCAAATGTGAAAAAAAACAAGCCTCGTCTTTGAAGTATTGATCACTTATGGCTTTCACAAAGAACGACGTTTTTGTGCCAAAGCTTTGGATTGCTCTCTCTCATAGAAATATCAACATAAAGATACTCAAGATAATCAACTAATACTTACGGTTGGTTTATTGTTAGATTTATGATAGACATGTAACACTGCCATTATAATATGAAATCATTTATTTTGACTAAAATGGATGAAATCACAAATGTTGGATGTGACAGAAACTGTCCTTTCCCCTCAACACGTCCGGCAGACACTACACGACCAGGCCTCACGGTGGCAGGCTTCTACCACAGATCCACATCCTTACTAGTTACCCTGCTATATGCTGATAGAGAACTTTATATTCCTCATCAGGATTTCAAGGTACCAGCAGCCTCAGAGAGCTCTGCACGCAAACAGGTTGTACTGAGACACATTTTCACAAAAGGTAAACAACTTTGTTTTTCTACTGTCATAAGGAAATAATGCGGGAGACTGATGACAATAAGCACACAAGCAACGATTGATCCAAACAGCACTTAGAACTGAATCAATACAGTTGGTTTCTAGTCTTGCTACAAATGGCCTGAAAAGCTGAGAATGTAACAGATTTTCTGAAGGTTTTGCGATGCTGTATGGCTTCAGTCAGCCTATGTACAGATCAACACTGATGTTCCCGTTTAGACCAGTGGTTCTCATAATGTGTGGCGCACGCCCCCTAAAGGGGTTTGACAGCATCAACAGCCAAGCCCTTTTTTTTTTCAAGAAAATACAGCACCGACGGTGTGCAGTAGATAATGCTACTTATTGTTAGAGAAATGTGAATGTAATCATTTTATTTTTATTAAGTTACAGGCATTTGGTTTGTTTTAAGAGTTGGCTTTCAGGGGTGTTCTGTTGTTTTTAACTTCAGACAGGGAGAACAAATAAGGAATGCCTTGCCTTATCCAGCTGTGAGTGATCACTGTCAGGGAGTGAAGTTCTCCATTTGGGGTTTTCCTCTGCCCTCTTCTATAGAAAAGTCTAAACTTGTGTTTGTGTGGTTTTCTTTGTAGGATAATAAGGGGTTATTTATCATAACCCTATCACCTATCTAATCAGTTTTACTGACTGGTCATTGCAGTCGGTAAAACTGTAATACAGTGACTGCTACAGCACAAAGGTTTGAGAACCGCTGCTTTAGACACAGTCTTCAGTCTAGGAGCCTGGAACACCAAGAAAACTCTCATTTACAGCTATACAGACATCAAAATTTTGCCCTAATCATTTTATATTTCGATTCAGAAATCCAGCTTCAGATTATGAAATATAACCAATGTAGATGTAATTCCAATGTAATTCCAGCACTTCACATAAAATGGTTTAAGAGAGAGAGAGGAAAAAAAAACAGCAATCCGACAAGCTCTATAACCTGACAGTACCAGTTTGCTCTGACAACAACACTCCTCTGTGTGGACACTGTTAATAAGTGAAGACGACATAAAGTCCGCTATTTTCAGCAGCCGTTTAAAGATGAGGGGACCACAGCTATTTAAAAGGAAACAGCATGTGGTTCATTTAGGCTGCAAGCGAGAGAGAGAGATTTTTAGGTGACAACAGGAAGGCTTTTAGCCTCTGTCCATCATGAAGCATGCTGGATTTCAAAATGTGGGCAGCCTTTTATAAATTCATAAACATAGTAATCCATATTTTTTTATTTGCTAAACAATATAAGTAAAACTTTGTTTCCTCTCACGGGCTGCATAACTTTTTTTTCTCCGCTCATAACATTAAAGACGACATCCAATGACAGGGATGCTAGAAACCCGTTTTTATATCTTCTTATGTTATGGGCTTTAATGAGAAATTGGAACCTAAAACTGGTAACATCAGATCAAAGTTTTATAAAAACTATTGATTGTAAATCTGCCACTAGTTCAGCACATCTCTATTCATTCTAGGCCTGGGTGATCAACCGAAGATTTACGAACACCGACATTTACGACAATAACCAACGTCATTTTGCCCATGTCGGTATTTTTGGTGTTTTGGAAAAACCATGAACCCGCCTCTCGCCCACTGACAGCTGGAGATAGGCACCAGCACCTTTGCGACCCCACAAGGGATAGACTGTTAGAAAATGGATGGATGGATGGATGAAAAAACATGAAAAGAAAAGTTGTCGTCTTGTTTTGGCTGTGTATAGGTAGGCTATGCTCCTGCCCCTTTCAGACGCTGCGCTATCTGTCCAGAGTCTGTAGTCACGTGACTCCACCCCATCCAGTCTCAAGAACTGGGAGTGAGGTTGAGAAAATGGAGGAAATTTAAAATGTTTTAGTGGCGGCGGTGGTAGAGCTGCTCGAGGAGGACAAGGAGCAGCTGTTATGTACGTTGCAGCCCCATCTGATCTCTGGTTCAGCTACACGATGGACCCGTTCATTGGGTTGGCTGTACTTTACATCAATGACAAATGGAGACTGCGCACCAGAGAGCTGGAGACGGCATGTTTTCCAGCTGATACTGAGATGGTGGGATAAGGTTTAAATGCGATGCTGTCTGCACGGGGCATCAAGGAAGAGGCCCATGTCGCTATTACTACTGACAACGGAGCAAACATAGTTAAAGGTTCACGTTATTTGACTTTTTTTAAATTTACAAGCCAGTAACGGACTCTGGTTGTATACAACGTTTTTCTGAAAGATTATCATGTCCTGCTGGCGTAGTATGTTATTTTTGTTTTTTAAGCTTTGTTTTTGCTCAATTTGTTAGTAAATATAGCCTTTTCTGTGTGTATTTACCATTACAACATCATATGACCGGGGTTACGTCACTGCGCATGCGTACAATTGGTCAGCAAGCCGAAGCAATGGAGGCGAGCGAGTGTGGAACTCCCAGCGTAGTTGCCATAAAAACAAAACAAGAACAAAAGTGGAACTTGAAATAGGAGAAGGTTGGATTGGTCTTAGACCAGGCCGAGCTGTCGGTTTTCCACGAGGCATTACAGCACGGTCGGCTCTGTCGGGACTTAATTAGTAGCTGCGTCATGGGTGATCATCTGGCTTTCTAATAGTTCTGCAGTACTGCTGCTAGATGGCGCCACATCTGTTTATATCAGCTCATTGCGCCGTTGCTGGGGTTTTATAGCCTTATTTTATCATAATAAACAGCTTTTTGGTGTTATTGGTATAGGCATATAACGTGGCCATATACCTTTAATGTTGCCAAGCTCAAAAGATGAATGCGAGTGCAGCGTTTTGGGCACAAGCTGCACCTGGCAATCGGTAAGTGTGCACATCTTAATGGAGTTATCTTTGTATAACGTTGAGCACAGGCTCCGGAGCTGCTCCATAGGGGCTATTATTATCATTTTTATGTGTTATCGCCCTTTTTATCGTTATCGAGGTGAATTGATCAATATCTCAGGATATTGATTTTTGGCCACATTGCCCAGCCCTAATTCCTTCTGCACAGAAATACAGCCAAGTACAGAAAAAAAGAATAAGCCAGCATGAGAGGTGATATGGGGACGTATTAGTGTCCATTAGGTCGATTGGTACACTTGACCCCAAGGTGCATACTGCAGTTCTTAAGAGATGTTTGGCAAAATCAAGTCTGCGCTTTTTATGGGAAGTTCTGTGTTTATTTACACAGGCCAATAACAGAACTGTTCTAACAAAAGTGTTGCCTCTCAAACAGAGTAGTCCCCTAGCCTAGGGGTCCAGATCTTTTTTCCACTGAAAATGTTAGGTGGACTATGATGAAGAGAAACGGATGACAGATGCAGACCAGAGGTTGTTGCCGACATTGAATCTTTCATTTTCTAAGTGCAGTGGTGTTAGCCTGGGAGAACACAGATCTGTCACTTCTGTGGTAATTCTGTCTTTAAAAGGTTTAAACGTAATAGCGTACCGCGAGCGAGCTATTTTTAGAAACGTAACGTCACATCACGTGGTACGCGGTAGGACAAGCTTGCATAGTCCGCCGCTGTTTCGCTGTAACAGAGACGTGCGTTAGCCTTGGTTTTACCCGTTTAAACGACTGCTTTTTCCAAAATCTAAGACCATGGTTATTAAACATTGTTGCTATGGAACGTGCAACAGCGACTCGAGGTACGCTGATCGGTCGCATATGAAGGATGTTTTCTTCATTACTTTCCCGAAATTCAAGAGTGCCAAGGAGAAATCTGTGCGCTGGGTACACTGGTGCGGTCGGCCTACACAACAGTTCAACCCGGAAAAAGTTACCAAATTCACCTACATATGTAGCAAGCATTTTGTCGGAGGAAAGGGCCCAACCGAAGAACATCCTGACCCAATTCCAGCGACATCAAGTAGTGAACAGGTAAGATTATTTTGGTGGCCGACATGTTAATAATGAAGCGCCTGCTACCATGATAGCATATAGGCTATCATGGTAAAAAAAACAAAGCTTACCGTTCGATCAACTCGGCCCGTTTTCCGGTCTTTTTAAGCCCTCGACACTCAAGCCATCGTTTGAGCTGAAGGTTGGTGTGTTCTTCCACAGTGCGACCAGTAAACCGTGCGCCTGGGACATCGTCTTGGGAAAGTTTAATGGCTGCAAAGTCGGTCATATCGCTGGTTCTGTTGCTGGTTGCTACGTGCGTTCTCTATCTGTTTGTCCTACCTAAGCGGCAAAAGGGGCGTTGCTCTTGAGACGGTGACGTCACGTGCACGGTACGCTATTGCTCATTGACTTGTATTGCTGGCATCCAACCAGGTGGGATAAGATGTTTACCTGTCATCGGTGTGCAGTCCTGTTTCCCAGGTCCCGTACTGACTGTCAGTGTCACGAACCGGAGTTCCTGAGTCTTTACTGTCTGCTTCGCCGCTCTGCTTCTGCTGCACCTGGAGTGGAAGAGAGAAGAAGGAGATGACAGATGAATGAGTGAGAGGTAAACCTGGATTTGACTCATTTTATTGATCTGAGGCTGAGCCTATTCTTCTGTGATGGAGTTCCAAAAACACACATCATGGCATGTTACTGCCACCTGGGAGCAGACCCAAGAATAATAGTAACAGGTCGATAATCTAGTTGGTGTTGGTGATGCGGATACGGTTGTTGGATCGTCATGATCTAGTTATCTCAGTCTGCTGAGTTCTCCTACTGTTCTCCAATTTTGCACTATTTGTTATTTTAACTTTATGTTCTGTCATTCCTTTCTTCATTGTAGGTTCATCTGGTCTGACGTTCTGTTAGCTGTGACATCATCCAGGGGGGCAGATCATCTGCTATTACCATCTAACATAGAAAGTACTCCTGGGTCAATGTGTGCTTCTGAGTTTTCTGTGTCTCTGCTCTGTCTTCTCTAACCCCCAGTGGGTTGAGGCAGATGAGCGTTCACACTGAGCCTGGTTCTGCTGGAGGTTTTCCTCCCTGTTAAAGGAGAGTTTTCCTCTACACTGTCGCTTAATGCATGCTCAGTATAAGGGATTGCTGCAAAACCCTCGATAATGCAGACGACTCTCCCTGTGACTATACACTCTTTCTGGAGGAGTGAATGCTGCTTGTCAAGACTTGATGCAATCTGCTGGGTTTCCTTAGAGGGGAAACTTTTTGACCAATCTGTATGATTTGATTGAATTTGACTTTGTAAAGTGCCTTAAAACGATATGTCGTGAATTGGCGCTATATAAATAAAACTGAATTCATGTAGCTTTGCTCTGTGACCGGTTAAAGTTGTAGGGGACAAAGATCTGGTTTGCACTTTGCCGAAACTAAGTCGGGCTGTCCATTGCAGTTGTTATCAGCTTATTTTATCCATGCTGCTGCATGTCTTAAAATTACACCTGCAGTGACTAAAGTAGCTGTCATGAGCTCCTCCTAATAAACAATTAGTACGCATTTGTTTTCAGGAATACAGCTATTAAGCCCTCTGTGCCATTCTGCTCCTTATATAGAAACACAGATATAACAACCTGATATAAAAGGAACAGCTTTATGTCCCAAGGCACAATTTAAAGTCCTTTTAATGAGATGCCAGAGGAAGTGCAGGAAGAACAGGAGTTTTCTCCAGCTCTATAGAGCATAGAGCAAATCTGTGCTGCTCCTTTCCTTCCTGTGGCTGCACACTGCCTGATCTGCTGGCTGATAGGTCATTACACATTTTCCCCTAGCTTACAAGAAACAAACCTTCTGTTTGGAAAGGTGTCCAGTCCCAAAACGATTTACAGTCGCGGCGTGGAAACTAAGGAAATACAAACCGGCTCTCTTTCAAAGCACAGATCAGTACGAGTAGAGCGTCCTCTAAGCAACCGCCTGCAGGCTCGCTGCCTCAGCAGATAGCCCAACTAATTGACCACCTGATATCAGCCTCATAATATCTGTTGCTAAATATGTATAGCTCTACAAAAAGAAAAACTGCTAGACACTATTCCAGAGTTTATTAGTAAGCTACTACTAGATTTAGTGAGTGCTCTACATTGCTGCTATATAATTTTGATTATTACTATAGATATTATTGTAAATGTATTGTAAGAATAACATTACTATAGCTTTATTAATCAACATAAAATTTTCTAACAGTAGTTTAAAAAGCAATTAGATCATGTTAATTAGCATTTTTGTTTTAAATCTTTGCGTTATTCTGGTGATCCAGCAGAATTTGACTCTAGTTAAATACCATAGTTAGGTTTTCTGTCAGTCTGCAGTCGGCTGCCTTACAGACATGCGGCTGGTGGCATCACCTTAGTTACGCAGAAGGTCGGTGTTGCCCTCGTTTCCACACTATGTTGTTCACAGTCAGCCATATCTCCTAATAGCCGAGTTTGTCCTTGTTGCAAGCGAGCGAAATGTTTACAGGCCTTCTTTAAGCCAGCTAAGCAGCAGTGAGCAGCAACCCGTGGGGGAGGGGCAGCGCTGCATTACTCTATACTCCAGTCGGCTGGAGAAAACGATGGCCGCTTTCAGCACTTTGTTTAGCCTCTCAGTAAAAAGACTTCAGTGCAAAGTAACTGGAACAGTAAAGAGAAAATACTTGGAAACTAACTTTTAAAAGCCTGTCAGTTTAGCTTTCCACATGCCCTTACCTGGGCTGTACAAACCTCCTTTTATCGGACCTATTATGAACATGAGCCTTGTGACTCTCTGCTTCTGGTCTGTATACACACAGCTCAAAATTCCTGCTCGACAGTTCATAATTTACCGTTTGTTTGTCCAGTTAATAACTGTGGCCTATTCACATTTCCAACGCTAAACAAAGTTCAAGCTCCTGTTGATCTAACAAGCAAAGAAAGCAAGAACATGCCCATGATTAATGGAGTTCTTTAGGAGGATTAAAAGGTGGAGGCTGGTGCTCCGGCGGAGCCATACGTTACGTTGATGCTGCAGCAGCCTCGGCGGCCAGCAGCGGTAACGCGCATAATGAAAGATAAAGGGGCAGGTTCGTGGAGACAGGCCAGAGAGGGGACAAAGACAGATGGGAGGGTGAGTGCTTGCTGCCTGCTGAACCATGCCTCTTTTAATGAAGCTGGTACAGAGGACATACTGTCTCAAAAACCAAACAGCTCCCAGAGCCACGCCCACACATGAACCGATAAGCCCGGCCAATGCCAAAGAGAGGGAAACGCAAGAAACAATAGCTAATCCTTCTGTTCTCAGATGTTGCCCGAGGGCTGGACGGAGAAAGGTGATACACCTGGCTCTGCGGCTGCGCCGGCTCCTCGGCCAGGACGGCTACGGCCACTGATTGCAGATCAGTGAGCTCATTCTGGAAGCCGCATGAATACATCCCCTGTCTTCTCTGCCTGCGCCTGAGCAGACAACAAGGAGCAGGAGAGACGATAAAGCAGGAGGAGCGTGTGAGATGGAGTGTGACTGAGAGAAGTGTTAATTTAGGGAGCGTAAACAACTAAAGGATAGTTGGGGGGGGGAAAGAGCAGCAGAGCAGGATGTTATTAACTGAAACCTTTCCTGGCAGGAAAGGATAAAACTGGGAACAGTGAGAGTGGCGTTCAACAATGCTCCTCCTCCCCCGAGGAGAAAATGGCCCAAAATCTTTAGACTGAGATTAAGAAACTAAAAGAAAAGACTTTTATGAATAGCGTTTTACACATCTATACCAGAGGTGTTAACAAATGCGTCTACAGCGCACACACGCCACACAAAATGACATCACTTCACACTCCAGAAACACTTCTTCACACTCCAGCATGGTTTCCCACACAGATAAAAATGTTTTGTTTTTTTTAGCATTTCCCAACAGGTTGTCTCTGAAAGCTGCTGCGGTGTGGAGTTTCTAGGTGTGATTAAGTCGTTTCGGAAAGTTTTTTCAAGGATTTGAGTTTTCCACCCCTCCTTGACAGGTTTCTGTATCCTGCCATGAGTGCTGGCATGAACTTTAAATAAGGCCTCGTAAAAAAGTAGTGATAAAAATTCCAGTGCTCTGTGCGTGATACTTCACCTGAACGCTCCCAGCACACCCACACTTGATCAGCTTAGCGCTGGAGCTCTGCCTTCGCCAGAACATGTCGGAGAGAACCTGCTTTATACAGCAGCTTATTTATAATCTTTCACCGTTTGTCAGTCGCCGAAAAAGGGGCTTTGAACAGCCTTAGGACTGAACTTCAATTTGAGTATTTTCTGTCCAATCATTATTAATCCAGATGCCCACGGCTTAAGACACCCTCCCAAAAGAAAACCACCGATTTCTGCTTATAATCATCTGCAAACACTATGGGAGCCGAGTGAACCGACAGATCCAGCAGCGATGACTTACAGCTGTCAGGAGGGAGGCTTTTCCTTAATAACATTAGCAATAGTCAGCTTCCCCCGAACAGGAAGGGCGTGTCAAGGAAAACAACTCAACAAAGAGCGGATGAATGGAAGGATGAAGGGAGAGAAAGGGCCGATCACCAAGTAGGCCCGACAGACAATCTGCAGAGGAAAGGGCAGGAACAAGGTCTTGGGAACTTCTGTCTGATAATGCGCCGACTGCTGCACATGGCCCAGTAACAGCAGGCAACGGAAAGTGAGAAAACACGGAGCTGGCGGTCTAAAAAGGAAGGGCGCTGCCGGCGGGCTCCTAACCGTGATGTTACATCAGGGAGCGGAGGACGCAGGGGTGCGTGTGTTGACTCGAACACGGCAGCGGAGATACAAGAGCCTCGCCCAGTGTGTGCCGCTGTCGAGGAATGCGTGTGCACCTGTTAAGTATAGATAAGAGCGTTGTCTTGCAATCTGAGCCTGCTACGTACTGTAAACGTTTCGCTTAAGGTGTTTATGTAGCTCGTGAAGCGGTCGCGGATGCTTTACAGGACTAGCATGCAGGTTCATCGGGTCTGAGGTGACTACCTCATTTACTGCAGGCCCATTAGCTGCAATTAAAACCCATTAAGTCAAGCCACTGTATATGTAGCATGCCACTACCCCATTCCTCTACATTTCAAATATGCTCAGTGCACGCTGCAGTAATCAATATCCACATTCTGCGTATATTCAGAGCCACCGCTCCCTCGAACACTAATCTCACGTCAACAAATGGGCATTCTAGCTGCATGACGGGAGGGGTTGCATTAAGACGCATTCTGCTGGGGGAACTGAGCGGCGTTATATAAGGAAAGAACAGCACAAGTGGTGCGTACAGGCGAAGGCCGGGTGTTGTGCAAAGTATCTAGGAAGCAGAGGGGGCAGGAATGTAAAAACCGACTTGGCCTAAGCTGTTTTTGGTGAGCTGAACTACAGGATTAATTTCAGTCCAGTTACAAACACAAACTTCAATGTACTTTATTGGGACAGAATGTGACAGAGCAACAGGGAGCCGTGCAAAAGGAGTGCAAGTAAATCAAGTGGTTTTCAGATGTTTATCTGAAAAGCGAGGCGTGCATTTGCATTCAGCCCCACCTGGGCAGATGCCTAACTCGCTGAAAACCTTTCTGGGTAAGTCTTGACCAGCTTCGAGACGCTGCCATTTCAAGTCCTCTCACAAGTTCTCAATTGGATTTAGGTCTGAGCTTTGACTGGGCCATTCTAACGCAGCATCAAAATGGTTTGATGTAACGTATAACAACATGCGTTTAGCTCTGGCTACATGTTCACAGTCGCCGTCCAGCCTACAGGTGATCCTCTATCACAGGTCTTCCTCAAGTATTGCCCTGTGTTTAACTCCATCCATATTCCCACCCTCTCTGGACAGCCTCTGTCTCTGAAGAAGAGGATCCCCACAGCATGCTGCTGCCACCTTTAGGGTTCATTGTGGGAATGGTGTGTTCAGTGTTGAGCAGTGAACCACATATTGCACCACGCATTGTATTTAGCATGGACGGACATTTAACTTGAGCCCCGTATGCCGCACGGTCAACAAAAGGCTTTTTTTCTTGCCAGCCTTCCCACTGCTTCTATGATTTATGCTCTCCCTGGTCCCTCTTGTCAGTTTAGGTGGACGGCCAGGTCTTGGTAGGTCTGCATTTCTACCACACCGTTTTCCATTTTCAGATCAGTGACCCTTGAGACGCCTAAATAACTAGATTTTATTTAGCGGTATAAAAGTATAAACATTTTTCTTCCACTCCACAACTGTGTGCCATTTTGTTAGGAAAGCTACATTAATAGCAGAGGTAGGTAATAATCTGTTATCAGGACGCATTTAATCTCTTCTTGTAAAGGCTCACAATATCCTGACAGCCCTGATGCTCCTCCCAAATTTAACAAAATGACCTAGTCAGGATTCATCATCCTCTTACATGTCGCCACAGCCTTTAAATCCAGCTATGATTAGTTGTTGCAAACTTCCAGTTGCACTTTGATGTTAAATGCCGTTTGCACCGTTTATACCCGACAGCAAATTGATTTCCTGCGCTGCATGACTCAAACCCGAGTTTTCTGCCAGCTACTTCTTGTGCAGACATGCGTCCTACAGCACAACAAGCCAAGCTGGTTATCTCATGTCAGAATCCGGCTGACACAAACAGCTGGTGATTTAGATCGTAATAAAGCGACCGAAGTCACTTCGATGGCGCGGCAGAATCCATCTTCCTGGTGTATGTCATGTTAGTTACAAGCACCTAAAGGGGGGTTCTTTAAATTAATAGAGATAAAACACCACTCTAAAACAGGACGTAAAGGCTATAAAATCTTTAAAATTTGATTTATCTCACATGATAACCAATTACTTTTCCTTATTTGAATCCCTGGCCCTGTCAAATGTTCTACTTAGTGCTGGGGAGCTCTGTTTCTGCCAGAGACAACAATAACAGCTGTTCATGACTGAAACCAACTAAGACACGGCAGACAGAGCTGAGAGCCACACTAAGCCATGAAAACACCACTTATCTTTAGGAACTGAGTCATATGGAGCTGAACAAATAGGTGTGAGCGTTAACGGAGCAGAAGTTTCACTTAAATGTAGCATCAAATATAGAGCTGAAATTAAACCAAGGGAAGGAACGCCAAAGATATCAGATTTTATGCATCTGGCTCCTTGAAATGCAAGACAATCATTATTAATAATCGTTTTTCTATCAATAAGTCATTCGGTGACCAGTTGGACAGAAACTCAGAATCAAAAAACGCGGCAGACATTAAGAGCTGCTAGATCCAACGAACGACGATACCTTTCCTTGTGGAAATTACTATTAAGGGAGGAAGACTCAATGTAATGTATCTGGGGAATATAATGCTGGTTACAAAGACTAATGTTAACTAATCGCCAATACAAGGCTCTAAAGACACCATAAAATCTGAACTTCATGCTATTCTATCGGCGTTTTCAATGAGTCAAACCCTGTTTCACGGTGACTGCTCTCTCGCACAAACAAACGTCGTCTCTGTCCTCCGCAAAAAAAGTAACTACTGACCACTCTGGCATCAGCAGGTCAACGCTGAACAACAGAGATGGGAAATCGGCCACGAAACTCGGATCGCTGCATCTCTAGGTAGGACAACCGTCTTGGTAGGTTTCGTTAGAGCCCGGGGCAATGGAAGGAGGAAATGCACAGGAAATATTGCATAGCAGATGTAAAAGGCCTCGACATGATGAAGGTGAAACCGATCTCGCAGCAAAAGAGCTATGAGCCATATCAATGCCCTCCATAAATATTTACTGTTTTTTTTTTTTTTAGGTAAGCAGAAACCAACAGTGAAGTTTTCTGTGTTTTAGCTGAGAGTGAGTGTGTGTGTGTGTGTGGGGGGGTCTTACAGCAGTGGGGGTGTTGGGTGCCGTGCGTCTGCGTAGGGACAGACGCTGCTGGCTGCGCAGTGAGAACCTGCGGATGGACTCCCTGCTGCGGGAGGCCAGGGAGCGCAGCGAGTTGGTCCTCTTGAAGCCCCCGGTCCCGTCCTCTCCCCCGTCTCCCCTCTCCGCAGAGCTGGAGAGAAAGCTGAACGCGCCGTGAAAGGAGCGACGCACGTTTCCCATCCATCCCGACACCTGAGAGTGAGCCACTGACAGCTTGTCCCCGAGATACTCCATCACGGCCCACGGCTGGCAGGACCCGTCGTGTCGGAGCGGAGCCTGAGGGCTGAAGTGCGACTCCTGCTACCACAGCAGCTGTGAATCATTAGAGTCCAGATATGCTGAGGAGATGGCAGTCCGGGGACGGTGTCCTCTGGACTCACTGACGCATGTCGCAGGGTCAGCACTGCAGCAGTAGGGCAAGGTGACAGAACAAGAGGACTCGGCAAGCGCGAAGTGGGGCTCGGGCAAAGATAGAGCAAGTCAGTGCATGATCGTGGCAGGATTGAGACACTCCCCAGTTTGACTTCTATGAGGCCTCTCTGCAGCGTAGTCCCACTGGAGCCATCAGGACTCCAGTTTCAACTCATCGCTCTCAAGGCTCCGCCGTGTCGGCTCCTCGTGAATGTGCAAAGCGCTCTGACGTCGATTCCGCTGCTCGCAGAAATACGCCGGCTACGATGTGCTTGGCACAGAACCCAGACGTGTAAGGGGCGGTGTGGGGGGCCAGAACTTCCAGGTAGTTATGAAGGACACCGCTCTGAGAGATCACCCTGAAAAAAACGCTTCAATGTCCTCCAACAGGTTTGTCCGACATGCGTTTCTGGCTTTTGACACAAAGTAAACCACTGAAGCGTTACAATGAGGATGACATGCTTAGAAAAACACTCATTTCTATCAGACGCATTCTTTTTCTTTAAATGAACTCCCTGCAACAACTCTGGCAATCCTGCAGGTGAGGCGTCTCTATCCTTACCCAGGTGGGGATTGTAACCGACCTAATGATTACCCAGAGCTGGTGCTGAGCCAGTATCCCGCAAAAAAAAAAGAGTCAAAGTTGAAAAACACGTCCAGCTGACAAGGCTACGTCCTCAAAGTGCTAACGTGAGCTTTGGAAGAGAAGCTGCGTAGAGGAACTGTGCAAGACAGCTGGTGGCAAAAGGCAAGCTGCGGTAGTCATTCGTATTCCACGAGGGAGAACCGGAGGGCATCCGATGCGGCTGAGGCAGGGAAGAGTGCAATCGGAGTTTAAGTGAGATCGAGAAAGGGAGGAACGATTTCCTTTCACCCCCCTCGCCTTACTCTGCGGGCACGGACAGGTGAGAGAAAATGCATCCGTGTTTTCTTCCCATTGTACCGAATGTTGCAGGACTCACCGTCAAGGAGAAACTGGGTGGAGGGAGGGAGGGAGTGTGGATCGGATTCAGAGAGAGTGAGAGAGAGAGAGAGAGAGAATGGGAGGTCCTTGATTCAGAGCAGGAGGGGGAGGAGGGGGTGATATATGTTCTGCAGTGCTCTGCCACTCTACTCAGATTTAGCGAGTAAAACAGTCAGACGGCGGACGCAGACGTAGGACAAAACAGACACAATGGGCTACGTGTGATTTCATCATCCCAAAATTAGAAAGTAGGTTTAAAAACACAGGAACAGGCGGAAAAGCCTCTTCATTAAAAGGGAAATATACAAGCTCGACATGCTTTAAGACAATTGAAAAGTGAAGAGTGAGATTTAATTATATGCTCAACCAGTTTGACAGCACAACACCGACAAAAGGCAAGACGGCCAAGGGCAAGTGATGTTTGTTTAACTCTCTCTCCGAGTCAAAACTCATGCAAACATCAGAACAAACCTTCCTGACAGAGAGCATCTGCCAATGAGCTGCCGCCGCTGCGCATAAAGCATGAGTGGGCGAGCCCAGATGCACCTAACCCAGTTAACCTACGTAACAAGCAGGGGCCGCTTACAAAAGCTCAATCCCTCTCAACATCTGCCCCCTACAGGCAAACTGGACCTCTCTGAAGAGTAAAAGGTTCTGAGTCTACAGGAGCACGAAACAGCCGGTCCCGTGTAAAGATTAGCATTAGCATAGCTGGTTTTATAGCAAGGGTGTTTACAGGAAACCATTTTTATTTTTATTTTCAAATGGTCGCAACTGTGAACCAACACACCGGGTGAATGAAAAGAAAGTCTTGAACCCACAAGATAAATCGCATCTGTTTTAAGAGGTAAAGCGATGTTGCTGTAGAGTCAATAAATAAAAACATTTCCTATCTTATGTCTGACCCGTTTGCTTTTTAATAATTAATATTCCATGTACTTAGTTTATATAACTGACAAGGGTATGAGTCGCTCTAAAAGTCTAAACTATGTAATTTCATACCTACGTTAAAGATGCACTGACATAAGATAAGATAGAACTTTATTGATCTCACAATGGACAGATTTACTTGTGACATCGGCTCTTATAAGCAACAGAAAGATGCACAATGGAGGAAAAGGTGCATGAGGTATATACAGTACATCCAGATATATACAGTGGATGGGGGGGGGGGTAATAATATCAAAATATGTCAGCTGGTGAGCAGAAACCAGATGATTTCCAACCTGATCAGCCCCGACAGGTAACTAAAAAATCTCATCTTTTTTTCCCAATCGGTAAACAAGTCCCACTGTATGGAAGACCCGTCATGTCCTGCTGACAGCAGCACTCGTCGGTGTGGGTGCTGTTCCTGAACGAGGAGGACTTAAAAACGTAGCCATCTTTAGTATCGGTGATGTTGTTAACGTAAAGTCAGAGGAAGAACAGAGATGTAAGAAGCTTTTTAAAAGGAAACTATATTTTACGACACGTTGAGACAGCTGCAATCCATCCAGGCTAAGAGAGCGAGACTCAGAGGAGGAAAAAGACAGACTCGATGCCTCACAGCAAAGATCTGTTTTATCCTTTTCATCTGGATTTCAAAATGTTGAAAGCCTCTTAAAATGACTGAGATATTCTTTATGATACACATACAAAGTCTGCCTCTTCTGGCCGCGCCAACCATTACTACTAAAGTTATTTTGCTGGTCCCTCTGCTCCTAATAAGACTAGTTTACTGCACGAAGGATGCATAAACATCTATTATCTATCCAAAAAAAAAGTAAAAAATAAAACAACTGGAGCACAAACTTTCGGTCATCAGAATCTTACAAACACCGGGCCGAGCATGTCCCAACTAAAACATAAGGGAAGCCCGAGGAACAGAAACACATCAGAGATGCCCTCCAAACCTGTGGGTACCCTAACTGGGCTTTTGTCAAATCAGCAAGAAAATCCAAAAGACCCGCTGCAGAACATAATGGTGAGAAGAATAAACGAAGAAACATCGTCATCCCATATGTTGCTGGAGTCTCTGAAAAACTCAAGAGGATTTTCTCCAAACACAAAATCCCAGTACAATTCAAACCAAACAGGACCCTCAGACAGAGGCTGGTGCATCCCAAGGACAAAACCCCCAAACCTAAGATGAGCGGAGTGGTGTATGCAGTTCAGTGCAGTGAGGAATGTTCTGATCTTTATATTGGAGAAACCAAACAACCTCTCCACAGACGCATGGCTCAACACAGGAGAGCTACCTCCTCAGGTCAAGACTCTGCTGTCCACCTACACCTTAAGGACAAAGGACACTCTTTTGAGGACCAAAATGTTCACATTTTGGACAAAGAAGACAGATGGTTTGAAAGGGGTGAAGGAAGCCATCTACGTTAAGAGAGAAAAACCAACCTTAAACAAAGGAGGACTTAGGTTCCAACTCTCAAAAATTTATAATACAGCTATAGGATTAATTCCGGCCAATTATCACCTCAATTCTCACCCTCATACAGGTGATCAAAACATTGTTCCTGTAAGCCAGGCCAATAACGACCCTAATGACTCCCTGTTGCAGAGGAGTGGACCAGTTTCGGTTCAATCTGTAGGCATACAATGACTTTAACGACTCCCCATTACCAAGGGGGTGGACCTGTATCGGTTCAATTTGCATGTTATCTAAGCCATACAAGGCATTTGTTGGGCAGTAGTATAAAGCTTGAAACTCCACATTACTCCAGACTTTTTGAATTGAGAAAGCTTCCGGGATAGGAAGCGAAACGTCTTCAAACTTCGGAAAATAAGTCCAGTTGCTTTGTTTTTTACTTTTTTTTGGAATGACCATGACCTGGATGACTGATAATCTTCATCACTCTATTATCTATGGAAACTATTATAGTTTCTAAAGAGAAAATTAGGTCCCAGAGCTTCTACAAATATTTCCTTTTAAAATTTAGCATTTTTCCAAAGATGAATTTCAAGATTTTCCAACAGTTTTTATAACATTTAGAGAGAAAGAGAAAAACACCTACTAGTACCTATTATTTCAACAAATCTTAAAACAACACAGCGCTGAAGTTATCATATCAGTCAGCAGTGTAGCTAATAGGTAAAGGACAGTTTCAATATTTCTTGGTGGGTAAATTGAGAAATTTAGATCAGCTCAGTTTCAAAATCTATATAATATAAATATGTCATGGCTGGACTCGTATCATCCTACGTTAACATAACACATATTCTTACTGAAAATATCCGGTACAGCCTTGACAGCGGCATGTTGTGCCGAAAAGCTACAGCTTTATATAAATTATACGGGAACACATGCTGAATATTTAAGTTGGAAACATTAAAAGGACCTACAGGTGTACCTGATCCTGCACAAATTCAAACCATGAGTGAGCAGAACAGTTTAGTCTGATCTGTAAGCCCCACCCCCAAATGTTTTGCACAATCCCCCGGAGGAAACAAAGCTCCATTGAGGGACTTTTCTTTGTTTTCTTTGACATAAATGGCTACGTCTCAGGTAAATGTAATTTTCTAACGTGAATGTTCAACACTTACATGCAAATAACAGCATAGCCTGTCGTGCTGCTGCTTAGCTACAGCCCCGGCCCTCGTTGTGCCATTGGCAGAGGAAAGTGGTCCCAGATCGTCCCCAGTTCCCCGCTTATTCCTACTAAAACCAGCCTGGACTCGCTCCTTCGCGCAATCAATTAGTCAATTGTTACTGAAACAAATTAGGTCTTTTAACCCATAATACACCGTGTAACAAGCATTTTTCATCAACCAGATAAAATTAATTCAAGTATAGCTTCTTTAAGCTTTCTCATGCAGCCACAGTGGAGAAAGAAAAGGTGGACCGAACCAGAACTTTGCCATCATGCGCATTTTCCAACAGCCATAAGGTACACAGCTCGCTCTGCATTTAACTGAATTACTCACCTGAAATAACATCTAGCAGAATGCAAACATCACAGATACTGGAGGAAAATCAGCTAAGGTCCAAATCCAGCTGCCTGCAGCATTCAAGCAGACCAAGCGCTGCACAGCATGATGATCAACAATCAGGCCCTCTGGTCAGAGGGGATTGCCCAACAGCTGTGCTTTCATGGTGCATTCAAGTACATCTCATGAAGTAGACCGTCTACAGTTCAAAACTCCAAAGTGATTTAAATCTTTTTTTAATCTCAAATGTCTGCAGTCTTATTAAAAACTTCATAAACAAAATAGACAGACACTTTTAAAGTATTTTTTTGTTGTATGATCCATTGATTGGTGATACCCGATAATACTTTATAAATAATAATAATAATAATAATAAATTCCAGTCAGTGGCCATTTTGTGTTGGTTTTTCTTGATTGAAGTAAACTGAAAAAAATACAGAACAATGACTTTAATACCAAAGTATCTATCAACCATGGTTTTTGTGTACCGTTATAAGTCTTTAAGTTACGTAAAAGACTCTCAGGATTTTAAGCTTTATCTTTGGATGATGAAATTTAAAAAAGGTCTGGAAAATTCAACATTTTCTATTCCCAATTTTCTTTTTCATACTGAGAAAACTATAAAAATATAATTGTGCTTCTCAAAATTGCATGGGACTACAAAACTGGAATTGGAAATCAGCCACTAGAGTGCATCCCTCACCAATGCTTACTATTCTTTAGTAAAGTATATATATAAGCAAACATTTCTAGTTTAAATATTAGGCTTCTCTGGGTGTAACATCCTCACAACCTCCTATTATTTTCAGTGTACTTTTTCCTCCTGATGATATCACCCACTTGGACGTGACTCAGCTGCTCATTGCTTTCAGTCTTCTGACTTCACCAGTTCCAGTGCAATCTCAGCCCTGAACTCAACCAGCAACGGCACCAAGAACATGAGGCTACTAAAGCACATTTAGGGCGGTCTCCTGTGTATAAATGTATTCAGAGCAACCCCCGTACGAAGACAAGCGAGCTGCTACTCACCCAGAGGGAGTACGAACTCAGACAGCATGACCACATGTACACGAGAACTCTCAGCACGGTGTCCATCTCTGCTCTGCCGCACTCTCAGCTACAGACAGCCACACTCAGAGCACTGATGTCACCCCACACAGCCCATCCCCATACACTGTGAGGGAAGTAATCCGGCCTGACATCTGATAGTATAAGACTTTAATAATAAATAACACTTATGGCCCATTCACTGGTACTGCTAGTAACGGTAACATTGATGATGTCAAATATGCACTAACAAGTATACAAATACACTAAACAAGGAGCAAAAGGTCAATAACAGGAAATCTAAAAAAAGCACCGATCAATCTTTCATGGCTGATACCGATTTGTTTGTTTTTTTTAAACCCCGTGCTCAAGGAACCTTGCTAGCGGTTATAGCTTTGACTTTCCAGCAGAAAACAAAGATGTTATAGTTATTACAAGCCTCAAAGTATTTGTCAATTCCCCTTATTTGATTTTTTTTTTCTATTTTTAGTATTGTACCAGTCAATCGCAGAAACAGAAAATTTGGCCATTTTGATTTTTGTCTGATTGATGAGTGCCTTTCTAGAGATTCTAGATTTTAATCCAGATAAAAACAGCCTAAATCCAAACAAATCTGTTTTTCATCTGAAGTAATTATTACTACCCTACTGCAGCGAGCTTTTTTTAAACTACAGTTATTCTTAACAAGTGCGGCGTTTACCAATGTGTATTCCTGCATCTCAGGCTATTGAAATCATTCGCATCCTTCAGCAGAGCCGGCAGCTATCACAAAGTCAATCACATCCAGAACCACTAGATGGTGGTAGTGACCTGGTCTGAGGTTCTGGTTGCAGCGGCGTGACATTGTGCAACACAGCACACTGCAGGCCTTCATCCCGAGCCTACAATTACAGTGTCAGTATCAAAGAGCAACTAAATCCAACCCTCTATAACTGATTGCCACTCTGCAGGCTTTATCGAACTGATAGGTGTGTGGATGTAATGTGTACAGCTACGGTTGCGCGGCTAATGCCTACCGAGCCGAAGACTGGAGGCAGAAAGTTAGAAAAAAAAAAAAAAAAAAGTTTCTTTCAAAGAGGCAGCGGCTACAGAGTGTGATGAAAAACAGGTGGAACCAGAAGAGGAAGACAATTGCACCAAAATATCTATTTGGCTACAGGACACATGACCGTGACTGGCTTGCTCACCTCGCAGGTTTCCCTAACCCTTATGCAGGCAGGTTCCTGATAACATGTGCCTAATAATCGTTCGTCTATTTCCGTCTGGAAGAACAGGCTTCAAAAATGTGTCTGACCGCTCCTTTTGCCAAGAGCACGGTGGGTCACAGCCGCTGGTGATGCCTACATTAGTCATCGGTTCTTTTATGGCCAAAGTTCAGCAGCAATTAACCTCCCTTAGCTACCTCCCTTTTGGTGCAGGAGACACAACACGCACATACATTGCATCAAAACAAACAAAAGCATTGCTCGCACCTGAGAGCACAGAGATGAGCCCTGTGTGAGAACCAGTTGGTCTAAAAATAGCCAACCATAACCCACAGCTCACATTCAAATGTGGCCCTGATGCAGTCACTTACGTAGAGCTTTGAAAATGTAGGGCGACGAGGTTGGGCGAGCTGCAGCCGGACTCACCAAACTGTGAAGGTCCTGCTCTCTGTGGGCGCTGCGACTCCTCTTCCTGAAGAGGATTCCCTCCACGGTGCTGCTCGAAGGAGCCGATCTTCTGGACATACTGCGAGACCGCATCCTGTTCAACTCCTGCCGACGGAGCAAGGACCATAGTTAAGGCCTCATCTTTTTATGCTTGACAGATTGAATATATTACCAAATGTAATATTTTAATCTAAAACTCAATAAAATGATTACTCCCAAAAAAATGCACATTTAACAAGGTCTTTGATATCTTTAAGTATTAAAAACCCCATAAATAACAAGCAGGTAAGACAAGTAGCATTGTTAAACCAACAGTGGCAAAACCCTTCACTACAGTAATGTAAGAACTAAACCTCAAATCATATCAATTAGAATACTTTTAAAAAGGTTGATATATTTCATTAATTCAACTCAAAAAGTTTGATTATCATAGATTTATTACACACAAAGTGATATATTTCAAGCATTGGTTCCTGTTCCTTTTGATGATTATGGATTACGGCTGATAAAAACTCCCAAATCAACTTACTCGGCATTTATACGACCAACGCGGAGACTTGTTTAATGCTAGACTGTCAACTTAAGGCCCACAGCACTGCAGACACCGACACTCAGCTGGCCGTTCACACAGTATCTAACCATCAACCATATTCTGATTGAGGATACACATGTACTATTCATTTTAGATCTACTTCAGTTGCAAACCTAAAAATCAACATAATGGGAGTTCAACATTCCTCTAACACCTCAGTATTACCAGTAGTTTTGAGTGATCTAAGGCTTTACACACATTAAGATGTAAAGGTACAAACATTTATCAACTTTTAAAACAATCGCAGCTTAAGCTACCTTGTATACATTTACAAACCTTTAGCGAGCTAAAGTCCAAGTAAAAAACATGAAGTATTTGCAGACGATGTTGTACTGTACTTGGCATATCGAGTGGAGGATTATGCAGCGTTTGCTTTCATTGCTTTGCCAACTTGTCACATCTACACTGCCAGTCCAAAAGAACAGTCACAACCCGGACCTTTTTTGGGAAGCCCCATTAAGCTGTAGGAGAAAACTGAGTAGCAGCTCACAAAGTCTCAGTTCCATGAGCTTTCAAAGCACTGCAAGCCCGCATGAAGAAAATGACGCAATGTGGACTCACCCTGTGACTGGATGCCTGCAGGTAAACTGCAACATCGTCGTTTTAGTTTTCAGTTTAGTGAAGAGAAAAGGAAAGGTATGCATTTTATCTGTAGCACTTTCCACTAAGATACACCAACACAAGCGTGTCGAGACCTTATCGTCCAACGCACGTACAAAAGAAAACAGGATCCTGCATTTAAGATATTTCCGCGACTTTTCTGCATAAAGTAGCCGTGGTTTATCGTAAGGGTTTCTCTGCAGACAGAATCTATGGCCATTCACTGAGCTGCGCATTAACGCGCAGTACCCATGAACAGCAATACGCTCCTAGAGCAACCAACAGCGGCCCTGATGACTCCTGTCAAACTGACAGAGTACACTCACCTGGTGATACTGAGCACAACCCTGTTAGCGGCTAACTGTTAGCATGTTGCTAACCGGAAGTAGCTCTAGGAAGGTCTCACCAACTTCTGCTTCACAGAGTCTGTTCTTACTCTAGAGAGAAAGCTGCACAAGAAATTTGGGCTACGTCGCATAAAGCATCTCCAAGCTATGAGGTGTCAAACATCCAATGCTTTTCAATGGGGGATCAAACCCCTTATGGTCCCAATACTGCATGCCCATATATGGTGCTACAGTATAGCTCAGATGGAAAGTGCAGGCTTTGCATGCAAGAGGTCATGGGATCGAATCCCGGTGTGGGACACTTAGAGTTTTATATTATAATCCTCACAGTATGTATAACAAAACATGTGTGCTGATCCTATGAAGTATTTTTTTGTACCACCCGCCATTTTGAGTTACCATGGCAACGTTATAAAAAACGTATTTTCTCCCTATTTGAAGCACATCCCAGTACAGGATTTGGACCAAACTGACAGAGTACAATCCCCCGGTGATACTGAACACAACCATGTTAGCGGTTAACGGTTAGCATGTTGCTAACAGGAAGTAGCTCTAGGAAGGTCTCACCAACTTCTGCTTCACAGAGGCTGTTCTTACTTTAGAGAGAAAGCTCCACAACAAATTCTGGCCATGTCGGATAAAGCATCTCCATATTAGGAGGTGTCAAATATTCAATGCAATGCAACCGCTGGCTTCGTCTTGTACTTAAGAGTCGTTCGCGTCCAACTTATCCACTAAAAACGTGCCGGCTGTAACAAACTCTCTGTTTCGCTAACCAATCAGAAGATGTAAGTCGACCAAAACACAACATGAAGCCAACTTCTCAAAGACAACGGATGGAGAGCAACCATTAAACCCCAGAGCCACACAGGGAACTCGTGAGACCCCTTGACAGACGATGGGCCGTTGAGAAACTCAATTATCTAAACCTTTTTTCAGTCACTAAACCTGCTTTATTTAAAACGCTAAAAAGCTCACGCTTAATAACACTTGAGGAAAAATATTCCAAGTCAACCATTTTTAATGGTAGTGGAGTTTTTAACCCTGAGGTCAGCAAGCAGAGAAGATGTGAAAAGCTCCTAGAAAATGGGATCCGTTCTGTGCAAACCTTGAAAAAGTTCTCACACCCCTTGAACTTTGCCCTATCTTGTTATGTGATGTCACAGTGATGTGCGCTTGTATTCAGCCCATCTTATTATAATACCCCTGAATAAACGGCAGAGCAGCCTCAGAAGTCCAGCTGCATGCGATTACATCTCAGTATAAATGCAGCTATTGTGAGACGGCCTTAGAGGGCTGTCAGAGAACGTTTTTGCACGTTTGCCTTGTAGAAAGAAAGCTATACAGTTTCCTAGACCTTTTGGGTCGACTGTTCTCTATTTTTATTGTCTTGAAACCAGTTTACTCTCAGCAACAAGAACTGGATGCGTCACTCTTTGTCTGAAAATGCTTCCTGTGTTTAGTCACATTAAATGAACAGGTGCCAGCATCACTGCTCTTAAAGAAAAGCCGCTGGGTGGTTGCTGTCCTATTAACTAGACAACATTCTCCTTTTTTTAAAAAGGTTTCCAATTGGTCAGCAAGGAGAACATGGCGTTGCCAGCATCATGCTGGGGGACACGTTTGCTCAGGAGGGACGTGGAGGGCGGTCACAGCTAATGGGAAGCTGGATGGAGTAAATACAAGACAATCCTGCAGGAGTCCCGAGACAGGGAGGCCCACAACCAGGGTCCGAAATTAACACTCGCCAGACGCCACATGCGAGTAAATCTTCTGTGTGGCGAGTAAATTTCAGAGGGCTAGCTGCCACATGGCGAGTAAATGTTTGCGCCAAATAAAATCGGGTTTTTCAGTGATTTGGGTGGACGCTTCTTTATGTTCCTCTGCTTTCAGCTCGTGAGACAACAAACGCACACAAACATTCGCACGCGTGACGTGAGAACGACAGCAGCTACGACACGTCCGTTTGCTAGCAACTAGCGGTTAGCTCGGGCTAATTACGGGATTACGTGGAGACATTAAGTCAGACTTACTTTGGCCGGTAAAAAAAAATATGCTTGGCCGCTTGATTTTGACGTCTACCGGCCAAATTCGCCGTTGAACCAGGAAGTTAATTTCGGACACTGCGCACAACCCAGGGGAGGAGCTACCTTGACCATACAGACGGAGCTAAAGTCTCAGCTGTAGCTGCAGCGAAAGGCGGTTCTACAAAGCATTGATTCTAGGGGGTTGTATACACGTGTGTGCCACACTGTTCAGTTTTTTTTTACTTTTCAACCCTTTCTCCTTTTCCTTTCATTTCACAAACGTGTTCATTTGTGTCGGCGTATCGCGTAAAATCGTGAGTAAATACACTGAGGTGTGTCATTGGAAAAGGACAACGGCACAATCTCATGGGTTGTGAACACTTTAGCGGAGCGCTTTCTTACCTGAGCTCCATGGGATCTCCTGTAGCCAGGCCCGTCTCCTCGCCTTTCTTTAGGCGGCTGGGGCTCTCTTGGAACCCAGACCTGGTCTCCGGGAGAACTGTGCGGGTGTTCCTGAGGAGAGACCCTAGTCTGTGGAGGAGACAAGAAGAGAGGCTCATCCAGGAAAGCGGGCCTGTGCCGCTGTGGGCTCGCGAGCCGCTCCTCCTGTCTGAAGAGCAGTTGCTCTGGGCTGAGTTTGCTGGCAGCTTTCCTGGATTCTGTCACTGGTTTGTCCACAGACATCTCGACAGAGACAAGCTCCCACGGATCCTGGGGAGACGTTGTCCATACCGGGCTTGAGAAACCCCCCGACGTCGGTGGCGGCGCCTTCCAGCTGACGTCTCTCTCAGCTGTAGGAAGCGACCGAGCACCAAACTCGGCGTCTGGTCCCAGAACAGCAGAAGCGGTAAACGGGTCTTTACTCAGAGAGCCCTGAGGGTGAGATGTGAACGAGTCAATGTCAAGAATGGCAGGTTTATAGGGCTCCCTCCATCGTGGCGAGGGATTGCTGTGCTGAGGAGATCCCGGAGACAGCGGCTCGCTTCTATGCACGGAGTCCAGATCGAGAACTTTGGGTCTAAGTGCACATGACTCCAACCGGAGCCTCTCCTGCTCCTCCTTCTTCTGCTTCTCCTTCAGCCGCTGCCTCTCTGCTTCCTGTTGCTTGGCTATGTGTCTCATTCTATCCGCCTCGGCCTTTTCCATCTTCTCCTTTGCTTTACGCGTCTCAAGTTCCACCTCTCTGAACCTCTCGAGCTCCTTCCTCTGCCTGTCGTTCTCCTGCTCTCGTCTCAGTCTCTCGTTTTCGAACTGCTGTCTCTCGAGGTCCAGCTGCCTCTGTCTCTCCCTTTCCGTCTCTCTCTGCCTCAGTTTCTCCAGCTCTCTCATCTCCATCTCCAACTCCTTCTGTTTTGCTTTCTCCTTCTCAAACTCTCTTATATTCAGCATATCCTGCTCCAGGGCCACCTGCCAAAATTTGTCGGCCTCCCTCTCCTCCTTTTCTCTCAGCCTCAGCCTCGCTATCTCTCCTAGTCTTCCCAGCTCCTCCCTCCTCTTCCTTTCCTGCTCCTGCTCTTTTCTCAGCCTCTCGTTTTCTAGCTGCTGTCTCTCCATGTCCAGTTGTCTCTGCCTCTGTTTCTCCAACTCTCGCTCCTTTTCCATCCTGATCTCCAACTGACGCTCCATCTCCAGCTCTTTCTGTCTTTCCCTCTCTTTTTCCAGCTCTCGTATTCTCAGCATCTCCTGCTCCAGTGCCATCTGTCTTAACTTCTCGGCCTCTTTCTCCGCCCGCTCTCTTGCTCTGTGCTTCTCTAGCTCAGCTAGCTGCTGTCTCTCCATCTCTTTGAGTCTTTCCAGCTCCTCCTTCCGCCTCCTTTCATTCTCCTGCTCTCTTCTTAGCCTCTCCTTTTCTACCTGCTGTCTCTCCATGTCTTGTTTTCTCTTCTTCTCCTTTTCTATGTCTCTTTGCCTCTGTATCTCCAGCTCTCTCCTCCTTTCCATCTCCATCTCCTTCTGACGCTCCATCTCAATTTCCTTTTGTTTTGCTTTTCTCTCCAGCTCTTTTATCTTTAACATTTCCTGCTCTAAGGCCATCTGTCTTAATCTTTCGGCCTCCTTCTCCTCCTTCTCCCTCAGTCTCTGCCTCTCTAACTCCACAAGCTGTTGCGCCTCCGTTTCTTTCTGCTTCTCCCTTTCGCGCTCCCTCTCTAGCTCTTTCTGCCGCTCCAGCTCCCGTCTCTCTTTCTGGAGTTGCCGCTGTCGCCGCTCCTCCGATTCTTGCTGTTTCTGTTTTTCGAGCAGTTTTTGCCTCTGCTGTTTCTCCTCGAATTCTTGTTTCTCCATCTCAAACGCTTTCTGCCTTTGCCTTTCGAATTCCCGCTGCCTCTCCCACTCCTTCATCCGCTCAAAGTCCGCGTGTGCTTGCTTCTCCGTCTCCAGCTGTTTCTGCTTTTCCCTCTCGGCCTCGCTCGTCTTTGCCACCCGTCTTTCCGAGTCGTTTCTCTTTTTGACTTCCGTCATGTCCTCTTTGGCTGGCTTGTCCATCGGCGACCTGATCTCCTTGGATGCGATGTGGCTCCTTGGGATAAATTCATCAAATTTCTCTTGAGTGGGGGAGATTATCCCAAAAGCTTCTTCTAGAGAAGGGTTCCTCCTGGCGGAGAAGAGTGGCCCCTGTGAGCTACCCAGGGTGGACCTCACAGACAGGTCGCTGAAGAGCACATTGGCGTCCACAAAGCTGCTTCCTCCCCCGCCAGGAGGAGCCAGCTCCGGCATTTGCCCAGTCAAAGCAAAGTAGGTGGCCCTGGGTTTCTGCTGCTCCTCTGCCTGCAGCATTTTCAGACGTTTAGGGGCAGCAGCCACTTCATCCTGGTCCTTCTCCAGAGAGGCTTGCCCTTCCCTTTCTGACTGCTTCAGCGTCCCGTTATCCAGACCTCCACCGTCGTCGAAATCGGAAGCGGTCCACTTCTGCAGGGCCCCGATTCTGAGGTATCGTGGCTGCAGGTCTGGCACCGGCGCTGGAGCTGGTTGGGCTTGTGCTGGGTCAGCCGTCTGTATGCCGGGCCTGGTTCGCTCCGAGCGTCTGGAGCGGAGCGTCATGGCCTTATCTTCCCACTGGGCTGCAGGGACGCTCTCGCTCACGGCCCGGTTCTCTTCGGCCGCCTGGACTGTATCAAAGGCATGCGACACCCAGAAGGAATTGGAGGGAGACGCGGGTTCCAGGTAAGTGGCGGTGACTAGAGATCCATCTCCCTCGTCATTGCTCCTCATAAAGAAGGCGCTCCCGGGGGAATCCTGGGCTGTGCTTGCAGAGTCATCCTGGTCCATCATGAGCACACTTTGCCTCTCCACAATGTTGTCAAACAAAGACGCTTTCACCGTGTGCAGTTCAGCGCCAGAAACGCTTTCCTGTCCTGCCTCGGTTCCTTCGGGGATGAAGGCCTTTCTGAACTCTGCTGGGGAATCTTTTAGATCCAGAAACATCTTCTGCTCACTGGGAGTGCTTGTCGACTCCTCGGCCTGGGGAAATGAGAGCAGAACCACAGAGCAAAGGTTAACTCTTACGAACGGAAGCAGTGGCTCTTTTTACAACAATCAAACAAGACAATAAAGCAAATGTGACAGAACCGCCCACAACACCAGAGGTCAAGCTTCTGACGCTCTTTAACTTTTTTTAAGAGCGATTAAAAGGTGCTGAAATGGTAACTAAGCCTTAAAATAACCTTCCACCACTGACAGCTAAAGGGAATAATTAAATGTAGAATATCTTCGGTTTCGGATCAATTGGTCCATTTACGACCTTGTTTTGTTTTCTGTAACCTGAATAAAAATCAGATTAATCCATAAGTCAGCAGGACACATCGGGGTGACACAGAGAATAGGTGCTGAACACGTGAAGGACAGGATGTGCACAGGGACACAGCAAGCCAAGGAAACGGTTCAAATCCGTCAGGTGTTAGAAAGCACTCCGGCATCTATGTGCAAATCTATACCAGCCGGTTTAATATTACTCGATGACCTATTAAAAGGTTTCTCATCCTTAAAGTGCTGAGCAGAGAGGTCTGATTGGTAAAACTCAAAAGAACTCAAAACATATTTTAATGCCAAAGGTTACGGGTTCTTCACTTCTGAACGGTCCTATAGGTGCCAATGAAGGCATAAAGCCGAAGTGGAAGGAACGTCTTTTCACAATAAACTCCTGTGAGGCAGGATGCCCCAGCTACAACCTTTAAAGTTAATTTAACCCGGGACAAAGAGCAGAGGCCTCAGCGCAGACCCTTCCAACTCTAACCTGTCACTTCCTGCATTCCTTTCCATTCTTCACACAACAGGCCTCAGACGTGTTTCCCAACCCTGAGCTGGTAAAGCACCTCTCCTCTTGTCGGAGCCAAGCAGCGACCTGACGCTGCAGAGCCCCTTTCTTACCCCTCTCTGAGGATCTTTGCTGATGTCGTGTCGATCTGCCGCCTCCGAAACGGGGTCTGGCGAGCGCTCGGAGGAAAACCTGATGGTTGTACATCATACAAGACAGAAACATGCATGACAATGGAGCGCGTGCACAGAAAACACTGAACGGGAACACACGGAGAGACCGAGCGCAGCTCTTACTTTTTGGTAAGGTCGAGGGGCAGCGGGCGGGGCTTCGGCACCGGCTTCACAGCCGGGGGCGGAGTTGGCGTCGTGTCCTCGGTCAGCTGCTTGATGAGCTGTTTTACGCCCACGGAGGTTTCTGCCTCTGGTACCGGCTGCACCGGAGAGGGCAGATCAGCCGCTGCACCCGGAGAGCACGATGAATCCAGAAGGAGACTTATCCGAGACCTGATGCTAGTCACGGGCTTAGCCTCTTGAGCGTCCCTCGCGGGAGTTTCTTCTGCCTTATTGTCGTTTTGGTCCGAGTCGGCCCGATCGGCAGCGCCATCAGCACCTGCCGGTGTGGCGCTGGAAGGAGTTTCATCTTGCTCTTTGTCCGGTGGCGGCGCCTGCTCTGTTGGAGTGTTTGCTTTGGAGCTTTTACGGTGCAGAGACAGACCAATGGACTCAAACTTTGAAGTGAGATCAGCTGACAGGGGTCGCCGCGCTGCCAAACGAGGAACAGGAACCGGCGTGTCCGTTTTAGCCGGTGCAGCAGGGAAAATGGTTGAAACTGGTCTGGGCCTGGGGTTTCTGGGCTTAGCTCGCATTTGCACAGCCTCTGCAGGCTGAGCTTTGTTCTTTTCCTCCTCGTCCTGCCCTACTGCAGCAAGAAAGTCCATGGACTTAGCTCTGGTAATGGGCCCTTCTTTAATCTGCCTACTCTCATGCTTGTTTGAAGGGCTCCCCGACCACTCAGCTGCTGAATACGTTTTAAGACTCTTGGAATAGGCCAAGTTCGAGGCAGCAGGTTTATGCCTCCCAGTCGGCACCGGGCGGCTTGATTTACTGGGCTCCCCAGGATCAAGGGGAGGGGCTGGTTTGAAAGGCTGGATTACAGGCTTGCTCGTCTGGCCAGTCTTGAACTTACTAGGTGTCCTAAAGGAAGTGGAAGCAGGACGGTTGGGGTTGCTGGACGCCGGCCTCACCGCTGGTTTCGGCGTGTGCGGCAGATCCGGTTTGGATCCAGCAGTGCGCGTGGACTCCAGGCGGGGTTTGGCTTGGGGCTTGGGGGCGAGAATGGGCTTAATGGTGGGGTTTTTCTCCACGGCGAACGGCTTAGGAGTGAGCCGAGGCTTGGGATTCGGGGCAGGCTTGTTGGTTTCTGATCCGAGGATGTGAGGCTCGCCCATAGACGGGACCTCAATCACGCTCTTATTGCTGGAGTCGCTCAGGGGGCTCAGGTGGAGTAGTCCTCCTGCCCCTGTCCTCCCAACCTCACCGCTCTGAACCTCCACCTGAGCAGCCATCCCTGTCAACAGAAACAGGAAACGGCTTCTTTAAAAACACTTCCTAACCACAGCTCTAAATCACACAATCATTGTCAGATTTACTTTTCAAACGCTATCAGGCTCTTGTAGGAGTAGCTCTCATCATCTGCCTTAGAACAGCTTCAGTGATGGCTTGTAGTCCCCAGCAGCTACTCTGACTGCTGCTGAAACTAATGTTTTAGCTACATACTGTACGCCACAGCGTCGTCCACAGTTACCGCCACAAAGAGTCGGGTTAAGACGTTTAAAAAGCCTGGAAAATAAAATTGTCCTCTTTTATTGCAGTAACGTGTTCAAATTGAATATTATAGAGAAAAAAACGCTTTTATCTAACTCCCTGCGGCCACGCTTATAAGCACCCCTAACAAATCAAGCAAAAGGAATGCAACTGAAGAATTTATACCTGGATAAGACAATCTAGTAACTTTTAATAAGTAAGCTATGCTTTCTGTACGTTTGTTAATGTATGAAAGCTCATTCCTTTGCTAATGTAAAGTTTTTCTTTCCCTATGTAATTCCTGTGATGTTTTTCTGTTTGTGTACAGCACTTTAAACCGTCTTGTTACTGAAAAGCGCTAAATAAACAAACCGGCCTAGACTTAAGCAGCTCACATCTGCTTTAGATGTTGGTTTAATTTGATTAAGCCAACGCATTTTTATTTAATAAAAAAAAAGGTGACTTTATCACACACTCCCTGGAATGATTCTCTGCAGGCGGCATTAATGTTGTCCACACTGAGACTAATCAAAGCTCTAAATGTGCAGGTTGACCTGATGACTTTTGCTCAGCTTCACTGAACATGAAGCCCACAAAGAGTCAACAGCTGGACAAACTACATACAAAGAATGAATGATGTGGAGTCATATTTCTGCCATTTCTGCAATGACTTATGAAATATCTCAAAGGACCTTGTTGAAGCGTCGGCTCTGTTGTTAATCAGCTTGGCTGTTATTGTTGGCAGCATTAAAATGAACGACTAACACTGTAACTCAGTTTCTCATTGATAAATAAATAAAAATCTGATCAGTATGCACCTTTTTTGTTCAGTGACGGTTTGGTGCAGGGATGATAAAGAGCATTAAAGAAACTAACTCTCAGTAATGGAGAAAGAAAAATAAACCAGCGCTGTTAGCAAGAAAGCAACAATGATAAACCTGAAAAGTTTTCAAACTCTAAAAAAAAAAAAAACCCACAGTGTGATTGTGACTTTTGCTGTTGTTGCTGCTTAGTTAAATGAAATCATTAATAAATAGTTAGAAAAACAACAGTGGCGCTGAGTCATGATAAATGCACTAGCAAGACAGGTGCGGGTCATATAATTAGAATATCAAGAAGGTTTATCTTTTTATCAGTAATTCCATTCAAAAACCGAAACATGTATGTTATATTCATTCATCACACACAGACTGATATATTTCAAGTGTTTATTTCTTTTAATTGTGATGATTATAACTGACAACTAATGAAAACCCAAACTCAGTATCTCAGAAAACTAGAATAATGTGAACAGGTCCAATATTGAGGACACCTGGTGCCACTCTAATCAGCTAATTAACTCAAAACACCTGCAGAGACCTTTAAATGGTCTCAGTCTAGTTCTTTAGGCGGCACAATCATGAGGAAAACTGCTGACTGGACAGTTAGGGATGGGTACCGAATCTGATACTTTTCAAGGCACCGACCGAATCCAGTCGGTGCTACCGGGTACCGATTCACATAAAATCAAACGGTACCGTGTTTCGGTACCTGAACACATCAGTGTGACACTGAGGGAGCGGAAGAGTGAGTGATTTCTCCATGCCGAACATGAACACAGCATTGCACGAACAAGAGCGTGATGACGTCAGTAGTCGCGGGTCCGACAAAGCAACAAGCTGACAGAAAGCGCTCGAGAGTATGGCATTTCGCTCGCTGCGATATCTGTGACCCTCGGTGCAAAGCCAGCGGCGGGAATACTTCCGATCTGAGGAAGCACCTGGTCACCGCTGCCAATTCAGTGAATTTCTCTCCATGTTTAGCGACTTTTCTGACCCATCATGTGACCTTTTTTCATATAAAAAGAAAAACGACGTCATTCTGTTATTGGTGACTTCCCGTGAAAGCAGCAATCATTCTGGAGTTTAAGAGAGTGACGAGTGCAGATGTGAGCCCGTTCCCACTTCTCCAAGCGCTGTCTCACAGACAGACAGACAGACAGACAGCTGCTGCTTCGTCCTGAAACCCGCCTGCAGTCAGAGCAAAGAGAGCAGACAGGAGAGCCTCTCTGTTCCCTCCTCTGCCTGATTTACAAAGCCGGATAAAACTTTAGCTTTTAACACAGTTCTTTTCCCTTCTCTGAAACTGTTGCACTAAAACAAGTCCCTGGATTTTATTCACACACAGCTTCAACCCCGTGTTCACCTCGTTCACTCTGTGCCTCTGACAACTGATGTTTTGGTAAAAGCGTGTTTTACGTGAAAACTCCTTTGGGTTTCTAAAAACAGCCGACCTTCTGTCTGGTAAAAGAGAGACGGGCGTAGAAGTGACGGCTGTGAGCAAAGAGTTTCTCTCTGGCATGTCCTCAAAACTGAAATGAAACCCTACAAGATGGGAAACGCTCTGCCCGACCGTGGGGTGAATAAAAATCACCTGGAACCGGAGCATTTCTTTCTCTGACGGCACGCGTGGCGTACCAGTGGCGCTACACCCACAGCGGGAACACATTCCTGTTTTGTTTACAAAAAAAGGGTTTTATTGTAGCTTGAATAGTTTGATTAAAAAGAAATAAAAATCAAAGCAATCCAAAAGACATGAAGCGGTAGCAGGAACTGCTGGCGAAGCAACGATCACGAGTCACGACCGCATACTTCTGAGGTGAATGCTGGGACGGGCAGGGGGCTGGACAACAGCACAATGTCACTGTTTACCTTCCTTGTGGCTCAGGCATGTCAGCCTTCAACGCTGAACGGGGGGAATCCACGGCAAACCTTCAGCACACCCCTGCTAAAGAACCAGCTCCGCCTTTGAGCAGCACTTTGAACATTTAAAGTGCCGAAGAAGCAACTCCACGACTGAAACGAAGGACTCAACGCAATTCCCCTACAGTCACCATAGCGATACCTTAAAGCAAAATAGCGACAGTCTACTGGCCCTTTAAGAGGCTCTCCGGCGTCCCATAATGCTTTCCACATGTTCCTGTGCTCACTGACTTTTAACGCAGGCTTAACTAATTCTTTTAGAGTAATCCCAGCGAAGGGCCGTACCTGACCAGATGTCAACCGTCTGCCGAGGAGCTTGGGCCTTTGTTGGAGCCAAGCCTCGATGTCATAGCACAGGAGGGGAACCGAGTGGATGGTGCCTGCGAGGGAAACACACTCGGTGTCAACAACGCACACAAGCTTTCAGTTCAGACAGCAGAGTTTGAGAACAAGTCAGGAAATAGATCAATTAATGAGTGAGTGAAAACAAAAATCCCTGCAGAGCCACAAGGGTTGTCCAACTGTGGCGTCACCGTGGCGTTCTCACGCCTTGCTTACTAAAGCAAACAGACGATAATATGCACACTCACACAGACTTGAGTAAATAGAGCCCCGCCCGCTCGCCGGAGGCGGCTTTGACATCCATTCAGATGCGAGATACGGCAAAACGCTCCAGGAAATTCGTGAACTCTGCACTTCTCTCTGTTGACTTTTTTTTTCGCAGTTCGCGTATTTGCATCAGGTCCTTGATCGCTGCTCATAATACCTCGCGTGTGTCCATGCAAAAAAAAAAATAAAAAATAAAAAAATTAATCTGTGGCCTTCAGAGGCGCAACTAACACTCCTGTTTCGCTGATCCTTTTCTGCTTCTTTATTTTGTAGCAAAAAAGAAAAGAGGAAAGAGAAACGTTGCTGAGAAATCGGGGCGGAAAGACACCGCAGAGTCGGGGGAAGGAAAAAAAAAAGAAAAGTGACCTTTTGGTGTTGGCAGGAAACGCCTTTGCTGAGATGGAATGCTAAACACTTACTCTGATGGTGGGTCGGCCAGCTCCGCAGGGATCAGGACCGTCTCCGTCTGGATGCGGGCTGAAAGACGAGGAAGCGTCCCGCACACGATTCGTGACTGAAAGCATTGATTTTTCACAAAGCCAGAGCAAAGAGTGCGACTTTAATCTGTTGCTTCTGGCAGAAAGCTTTAGGAAAGTCACAGTTTGATATTTAGCAGCCGGTTGGTGCGGGACAGGGGGCCGCCGGGTAGACCTGTAGGGAGCACGTTTTGTTTTGACACCAAAGGATATCAAGTCAGGAACCTGGCTCAGCCGGTTACACAAGAGAATCGCCCTTCCAGCTTTAAGTCAAGAGTTCGAAAATAGCGCATAAAAATGAAAGCTGCCAAAGCATTACCTTTGGTAATTAAATTTAAAGCGCTGCTAAAGATGGCGTCCTAAACCTGCACAATATCCAGTAACATGCACTAAAGCTGCCCGGTGTTTCCGTAATGATAATAAATCTAATACTTAAGTCTACAGTGTTAGAGGTTTTAAAGCAGGACATTTCTATAGCTTTAGCTAATATTTACTGCAATCTGAGCAGTTCTTTGTAACGGTAATATTGAGCAAACTGAGATCAGGACGACTGAGATCAGGACGACGGTAAACTGTGGAAATGCACTGATCAGGCTTTTACGGGCCAGTACCGATTCAGCTTTTCTTTGAGTTTTGAGCTGCTGATTGCCCCTTTTTCGCCCTGCATAGAAACTCAACTCCGTAACACTGTTTTATTTCACAAATTACACGCAACAACCTTTGGCCATAGAAGTAAAAACCAGTCCAAAACCTCCCCAGTTTCAACATCACTGCCTATGACCCTAACCAGCATCTGATTATGGCACCATTTTTTTTAACATGTCAACATACTTGTGCAGTAGCACATGTCACCTTATGGGTTAATTAAAGGACTACTGCAAGTCGATTACCTGACAACTATTTTGAAAATAAGCATTTTTGGGGCAAGCCTTCAATGACTTCAATGAACGACTGGCAGATGCTGATCAGTGATTGATTAAGTGGTTGCATCACAGCGAAGGTGGTCATAATCCAGCAGATACAGGCCAATCGTGTCATTGAAAGTTAAGACACCCAATAACACAAAATAATATAACTGTAAATCGGCCAAATTTCCCCTGTTAGGGGGGGAAAAAAAAGGATGGGAGGGGGTGGCGTCTGCGGATAATCTTGTAATTTTAAGAGTCCAAACTACTAACTCTACCAAGGAACCTGTAATGCAGGGGTCCTCAGCCTGTGAAGTGGCTCTTCATAACTTTGGCTAAAAATTATGCAGAACCAAATGTTTTTAAACATAAATGTAATAACCAAGCCAGGTTTTAGCAATTTTTCATTTTTTTTGTTCTTAGAATAATTGCATTGAACTTCCACAACAGAATGACACTAAAGGTACCAGTATTATATTTTTAGATCCATTTTTCCTGTCATTAGGTTGGAAGCTATGTGGTTTTTTTTTAGACATACTGTTCCACAAACATTAACATCCCATAGAAGAAAGTGTTACCGTCCTCTTTTTGAAAAACTTTTATGTTTTTAAACTGAAATAAAAGAATGGTTCAAAAGATTAGGCAACCTTTGTGACTCTAAACGAGCTTTAATTAGCCAGACTTAGAATGTAATGTTTGCATACCCCTGCTGTAGAATTGAAGGCTCAGTCCTTATAAGGCCCGTTTACACTACACCTAAAAAACCGAGCCATGCCGAGACCAGTCCGAGCTTGGTCCAGTTACCAGGCCGAGCCTCGTTTCTGAGGACCGTTTACACACAACGCTATCTCGGTTCCTTGGTTGCTCCTCGCCCCCTAGTGGCGATCTGCAGTACTACCGCTCTCTGGGATTGAAGGCGGAAGCAGCGAAACACACACAGCTGCGCCCGTAACATTCAGGAAGTTATGCTTGATATTGTGATATTTCGGTGTTTGCAGAGAGTCAGGGGAAGAAGGCAACCATTGGTGAATTTACTTGAGAAAGTTGGCTTTTTGGGAAGTGGATGAGACAAACGAACGTCTAATAAGGATTTACAGATGCAGGAAACAACGACAGACGCTGAGGTTCATTGCGCTGCTAAGCAGAATCATCACTGGAAACTGTGTGGCACGGTAAGGAAGCTAGTATTATTATGAATGTCTGAAATTTGTCTGAATGGAGTGTGAATCGGGACGTGCAGCCAGACACGCCGGAAAACCCGCTGACAGTCAGCTGACTGTAAGGAGATGAGGCGGTCTGCTCATGCGCTCTTCGTTATCAGAAACCGGGATAAAATAGAACCAGGCCGAGACCTACCCAAGAGCTGGTCTGCAGTTAGCGCGGTCCGGTTATGGTTAGCGCGGTCTGGTTCAGTCGGCTGACCGTTTACACACAAGAGTTATCTCGGTTACCGAGCTCGGACTGGTCTCGGCTCGGTTAAAAAAGTGTAGTGTAAACGGGCCTAAAGAAAACCAGAAATGGGTATGGCCGAGATGAAGCCTGATCTGTGCATAGGTTCTTTAAAACCTTTATCGGATCTCTACTAAATAACTAAAGGATTGATCCAAAACTTGGGTTTGGCCCAGGAATCTTATCTTGTCTTCATAGTTTGTAAAAATCACTATACATACACATATTTACAACAACTGTGTACTTGTTGTTTCCATTTTTATAAATATAAATGTTTAAACTTATGAGCAAAGTGGAACCAAAGTTAAATCCCTTGTCTGTGTCTCAAACTTGTAAGCTGGCCAGCCAGATGATAACATGTAGCACTCTTTGTTCTGCACATTAGCAACCTGGGTCTGCTCCCATCACGTCTGTTCAGGGAAAGGAGGGACATTCGGCAGAACCTTCTGAGCTGATTGGACGAAGCGACACCTAGTGCCCGCCTACCTACGGTTGGTTTTAGCCAATCACGGTATCAAAAGAAAATGTAAGCAGCAGGCGTCGTGATAAACCACAACAAGTTCCGCTGGTCAAGGCACGTCTTGCTGTTCTACTTTTAAAGATGAAGTGGTGGATTCTGATAAAACACACGCGATAGCAGCAGCTGAGCATGCGTCCTCCTGCGCTGCCATGTTTGTGGCTCTTGCTTTCTTTACAGCTCTTACATCCCACCTTAAACCACAGCACTGCAACGTGATTGGCCCGAACCTAATTGTTGTTGAGCCGAACAGTTAATAACCCGACTCTCGCCAGATGCTTGTAGTTCCGCCGAGCTCCACATGGCTCCACACATCCACCTGGACTCGCTGCCATTGGGAGGGATTTCAATACAACATAAAATGGACGAGCCAATCAGGATCGCCGGGCGGGATTTTTGAAGTTGTGACGTATCAGAGAAGCGACTGTTTGGATTCATACAACAATGGCGGCTCGCAGCAAGGAAGCAAGCGGTAACATTGATGCTGCTATTTCATCAGTGTTGTCCAATCTACCGAATATTAATTCTTTAAAAGAACACCAGAGAACGACTTTGAAGGCTTTTGTTAGTGGAAACCATGTTGTCGCCCTTCTCCCGACCGGGTTTGGCCAGAGCTTGTAGCGCGTCAGTAAAGATGACGGACAAGTGTTGTTGTTTTTTTTATAAGGCCCCTCCTTCTGAAATACATCTCCAGTGGAGCGATCCCAGATGGATGTGCGGAGCTCTGCGGAACGAGATCCATCTAGAGAGAGTCAGGTTAAACGGTTAAAGCGGGAGCGGGACAAGACGATTGTTGTGTTTGTAAACGCACAAATACCGCGAGAATTCAGCATGTCGCACAGAGCCAATCCTCATCTGTTCTGAAAACGGTGGGAGCTCTTAGTTTGATGTATTGAATAAGCAGGAAAATTAATCCTGTTTTTTTTTTTATTTATTTACATTTTGGTCCTGCTGATCAAAGAGCCAATCAACAGGAAACAATTCTGTTGATTCCTATCCCTGACTGGTGCAACCCAACTAATCAGGCCCACACTTCAGCATATTTAAGAAAAAAAAAAAAAATCACGTCCTTGGAAAAAAAAAAAAAATTAATAAAATACTTGTGAATAAGGCTGGACGATATAGGGGAAAAAGCATTTCGATAAAATAGAAATCATATTGATCGATAATTATCAACTAATTCAAAACATATATTTTAACTGCAGCCCTGGCCATTTTATGCTGTTGCTTAGCAACCTTTTTTTAGATACAGACACAAACACTGAATTCAAACTCAACCCTTTATTCAACCAACTTTTTACCAAAACTGAAAGTTTTTATAAAATAAAAAAAAGAACGCGTGTTCTCTGAACTCTTTGAAGGGGGGGGGGCTTGGATCCTGGGTCTGCTTTGTGATTGGTTGGGAGGATGTAATTATGTAATATTAACCTACATGGCTAGAATGTAAAGGAAGGTAAACTGTTATTCTATTGGACATTTTATTGACCCTTTTTATCTATCAACGATATACATCTATCGATCAATATTTATTGTTATTGAATTATTGTCCAGCCCTACTTGTGAATAGGCCAATGTGGTAAATAATCACTTCAGAAAATGTTATCCGTTTAGTTCAGCTTCTTCCCGTTCATTACACATGGTACTGCTAGTTAAAAAAAAAAAAAAAAAAAAAAAAAAAAAAAGTAGTAAGAGTAAAGCTGCGCCAATCATCCTGCCAGAGGTTTGTATCAAGACAATTTTCACGTCATCAGCAGGTTAAACGCAGACAGAAAATAAACTGGATTTGTTTTTCCTATTTACAGACCATACCTGAGACCACTGGCCTAGTCTGGGTTTTTAAACACATCCACAAAAAACATGCACTTTGATGCGCTCTTTAAAAAAATAATAATATTAAAATCACAAGGGTGGGTAGCAAGGACCGCGGAACCGGTAGGGCCGGTAGGGCCGCGGCCCTACCTACTTTTGATGATCAAGCCTCCCCCCCGCGAAAAGCGTGTCTATCCCCCGCCGCAACCAACCCCCCCCCGCTCGGCCGCGTTTGTCTCTCCCACCCGCTCGGCCGCGTTTGTCCGCGTTTGTCTGTCGATTGGTGCATCTCTGTGTAAAAGTAAATCAATTTAGATTCTAATTTAGATTTATTCTTTATAAAACTCTACACTTTGCTCGTTTCATTCTTTTCATCCGCAACAACATTGTGTATGTGAGCCAACGCTGCTGTAGTCTTCACCCTTCAACAAGTGTTATCTCTTCGTTTCCTCCCAGGCTCGTCCCGACTACCTGGATCGGCGGACAGTGTCCGGGTCTGGACCGCGGAGGGGAAAAGTTGGCCCCGACGCCGAACCAGGCGCCAGGAAAACTCGGACCGCGGACCCAGACCCACCGCCGGAGACTTAAAGCCGCAGGAGGGATAAAAGCGCAACAGCGCACTGCTCGCTAGCAACCGCCGGCTAACAACTCAACAACCTGAACTTACAAAATGGAAACTCGCTGAGTGAACCTGACTGTCTTTCTGTCTCATCCATACTGGAGACAACTTACCAAACGGAGAAGTCTGGAGTTCTTTTCCCCTCCACCTCTCCACTCTGCCACCGTCGAATCGACTCCGAACCCCGGTATATCCAGCCAACTTTCTAGAGCACCTCCGGAGTTAGTTCATCCGGAGACTAGCGGTGTGGCTACTTTAGCTGCTTTCCCTCCGCTAGCCAACAGAGTGGCTATCCCGTCTCAGGTTGCGGTGTTGTTGACAGGACCGAGCAGGCGAGCGCTGAGCAGCCAGCAAGCCGCCTGACTGCTTAGCCACAAGGCTGCGTCAAGCTGGCCCACGGACTTCCGGTGTTCCGGCTGACACTTCCAAAATAAATCACGGCGCGGGGATATTAAAGAGACTATCCAGCGGTGTACTGTTTTCGCCTGCAAGTGTGCCTTGACTCTAAAGACGTCACTGGGCAAACGTGCATTGATTCAATTTTGCGCAAAATCATATGGTTTTAAGGTGGAAGCGAGGAGGGGAAAAAAAGGAAAACCTCCCGCTCTGTGCTGGGTCGATGACGTCACAAGAGGTAGAAAAAACGACTCGCGTGCAAGCTAGCCGACTCTAAAGGATTCTTTATCCAGCATAAACCTGTTTATTGCCCTGTTCGGGTTTTTTTATCTGATCAGTTTGGCTTCATTGCATTTTTATGCTTGTAAAAATAGGTAAACGTCATATTCTGTTTGTAGAAATACTGATGGGATTTGCCAGTCCACTTATTTCCTTTTTACTCCAAGAATATTTTTCTTTCATCTTGCTGAGCTTTAAATGTCTTATTTTTGTAGCCACTGGTGTTGGGGGTGATCCAGATTATGAAGGCAGATAATCTGAGGCTACTGGAAGGATTGAGATGATTAAATCTGGCAACTCTGTCTGAAATAGAGCAAGATGCAGCGGTTTTGTTAGAAACACGTGGACTTTAAAACCCATCTTCATCAAACACAATGACCAGACCATAGCTTTCACAAGTTTGACAGGAAATTATCACCGAGAATCTTTGCTAATAAAAACTGGCCATTCCAGTCTATCCTGGCTATCTTCACAAACTGCTTTCACATTTTTATTACTTGATTTTCCTGAAACTTATGCATGCAGGGTTCACATCTAGGGTTCAAAGGTTTTGCTAAAGAAGTGCAGACAGACCCGGCGGCATGGGCGGGCATTGGGGGGCCGTGCCCGCCCTGTGAGCCAGCTGTGCCCGCCCTGGACTGGAAGCTGTCTTTTTTTTTTTTTTTTTACCTCGGAGTGGTCATCGTCCTTTTAGTACTATCTTTGATGTGCCAATCATACAATTTAACCAATCAAATCAACGACTGAAGGCAACATGCTAGCCAATCACAGCTGGAGTGGGGCGGGACACCGAGTCATAGCCTTCAGTCGCCGCCGCAGTTTGGTTGTGGTCACCGTCTGTGTCGGTAGAGCGGGATGAAAATTTGGTCTGATTACCAAACAATTACAAGACGTGACAACGAAGCAGAGAGCGAGCTGGAAGGAGCGTTATTAATTTCTGTTTGAAATGCCAGCACTGAAGTCTAAACTGGAGTAAACATTAACGCTAGGAGGGTTAGCTAGACAGCTAGCAGGGTTAGCTAGGACAGCTACGAGCACAAGTTGTTCTGCTCTTTGTTCTCATAGCTGCTGTAATTACAGAACCTGTTCTAGTCAGAATTGTTACTTCAGTCAGTGTTCAGCCTGACACCAGCGCTCATGTTTATTAGCGTGTAGCTTATGCTGGAGTTTTAAGTCAAGACACAGCGCTACAGGTTACCCTATGTCACTGTTAGTTTCCAGTAACCCAAACCAGCATAAAACCTGCCCAACTTAAAATAAAAAAACAAGCCCAAATCTCAAACTCTCTCATGTTAAAAGCACAGAACTATTAAACACATAAGAACATGCCATTAGCACACAACTGCGCTGAAGCAAAGAAAAAAACTGCGCATATGGGCTCCAAACAAAATGTACAATCAGACAACCAAATAACACAAGATCTCTTTAACAATCAGGATATATCAACTGGAAAAAAATAAATTATAAATAGCTTCCCAACATGAGTTGTAAATCGACCTTAATATAAACGTAATTTCTCTCAGTATAGCTCAATCAAACATTTCTCTTACACGCAGTCATGAAATATTTTTAAGTTGATAAGTAGAACTCAACCCCTCTTGGGTGTTTACACTGACCAAACACTTGATTAACCATTATTCTTTTCTTGTTTTGTTATAACAATATTATTCATTATAACTATTATTCATTGATGATGTCAGATCGACAGATTCAACTTATTTAAAAAATAGATAATGACTATTTTGATATATTTTGTTAGTAATTCTTTCTAAAAGCCCAACAAATGTTATGAAAAGCTTCCGAAATTTCTTTTCTGCCCATAAGCTATTTTTTTCCAGCTCAATGTGTTCAAAATTGATTGGTTGGAAACCTGCCTAATTTGGCAACACTGACTACACTATTGGTATTTGTTTGTTCGTTACAGTAGTCACAGAGCCACTGTTCAGCCTGAAGCATATATATATATATATATATATATATATATATATATATATATATATATATATACATATATATATATATATATATATATATATACATATATATATATACACATATATACATATATATATATACATATATATATACATATATATACATATATATATATACATATATATATACATATATATATACATATATATATATATATATATATATATACACATATATACATATATATATATATATATATACACATATATATATATATATGTGTATATATATATATACATATATATATACATATATATATATATATATATATATATACACATATATACATATATATACACATATATATATATATATATATATATATATATATATATATATATATATATATATATATATATATATATATATATAAAATATATATATATATAAAATATAGATTTTTTTTCTTTTTAAAGTGTGCCCCCCTAAAAAAATGGAATGCCCCCCCTGTAATTTGTTTCTGCAGCCGGGTCTGTACGGAAGAGTATTAGGTCTGAGTGCAGAATATAAGCAAGTAAACACCTCTGAGGGAAGAAGTTCATTAGAAACGTGAATAAAGGAGGAAACAAGAAAAAAAACCTAGAAGTACTCTAAAGAGTTCCAATCAGTTGTCACAAATTTGAAAAACTAAAACTTTTATAGGTGACAAACTATGTTTAAAGTGAGTTTTATTGTTTTTCCAGAAATGTTTTGCAAGTAGTTTTTAGTTCTTTGGTACATTATGTCTGACTTTAACAATTAGGGTCCTTTGGAAACACAAAAATTAGCTTAGCAAGACTCCCTTAGAAATATATCTTTTTATGACCTGACCATAAAAAAAAACATTTGCGCATTTCCTTAATTCTAACAAAATGTCAATTTTAGTGAATAAAAGTGCTCTAAAAGATTTTTCCCTCTCTCATCGCATTTATGCGACCATTATATTTGTGCTTATTGTGGGAGTCTGGGTGTATTATCTAAGCAATAGCTGGCGGCAGCACTCATTTTTCGTGTAAAAGTGTTAATGCTGTTTTTTTTCTTTTCCATAAATACAAACTGGTGGATTTAAAGAACACAGAAAATCTCTTCAAATAATGTAAAACAACAAAGCATGAATGGTATTTGATAGAATTTCAACACCAGGGTTGAGGCGGAACACGATTACGACAGAAAACATTTGCAATAGTAACGTATAAAAAAAAAAAAAAAAGAAAGAAATGGCTAAACCTAGCTGAAGTTATGAAGAAAAAACAAAAATATTCACTGGGACTCAGACACGTCAGGCATGAAACTGGGAGTCCATTTAAAAGTAAACAAAACTTCTCCAGTGGCCATGTGATGGGGTAGTTTCTAACTTCCTGTCTTCATTGCACTGAAAACCAATAGCTTCACTAAATTTTAAATCGATACAAATCTAAAATTGAAATGGAGCAACGATCCCTCCATCGCAGCCTTATAATGTTAGGTCGTTTTCTGGCGCCACAGGATAAAGCATAAGAAAAATAATTTTGACTATAATGTACAGCTGTTCACTGTGGCTGCGATTACTGCCCACCACACCTGAATGGCGTGTCAGCACTGCCCCCTTGTGGAGCAAACAAAAAACTGCATCGATAGGATTTCAGAAATGACAGGACAGATATAATTGTGCATAAATCTTTATTTGTTACAACATACTAATTATGCCGTCTACCCCCACAAACCCGCTCAAAAATATAGGTGAAGTGAAGAACCCTCAAACGAAAATATCCAACCCGCTTCTCTTTAGCTTTCACAAGCACGGGTTCAATCTCAGCAATCCCCCAGCGCCACACATCTTCAACACAAAAACGCTAAAACGGGGATAACGATGAAGTCAAAGTAAACATTCCCAATCAGAAAATGAAGCGGGACAAACTGAATGAAAAAGTGCACGTTCCAGCTTCCAACAAGCGATGATTCTTTATCGAGTGAACTGAATTTAGCTTTTCTAGTCATCAATACTGTCGTCTTTCCTGTCCTTACCACGGTGCTAGAAAATGCAACTTTTGAGTCTGGCCATCGGCAAAAATGCGAATAGCCCCACATTTTCCAACCGAGTAGTCATGTGCATGAAACACTGAAAAGAAGTATTTGTTTGCAAGGTTGATCTCCAGAATGATGCTGGGTGGGTGTAAAATATGCAAAAGGTGCAACAAACCCGCAGCTGGCTGACTGCTACTCTAGCATGAAGCACCTTCAAATGACCTTGCCCATATTCTTAATATGTCCTAGGCGCAATACTCTGGGTACACACTGGAACATGTGAGAAACTATGGAAGTTATGAAAAGCCTGAAGCTTGAACAATGTTAGAGACAGCCGTTTGTTAAAGTCATTTACTCAGCATCAGAAATGCAGGTGACCCAGAGGGCTTTCAGTGTGACACATCGGTTAGAACGAGAAAAAAAAAAAAAGACTGCCAATGAATCTAGTGGGAAGACGGTCAGCAGCATTTCACCGATGGGGTCCGAAGAAATGTGAACTTTGGCTACACGGTCAAACCTACTTTCATAGCTTAGATTTCCAAGATGGATCCTCACGTCTAGGGGGGGAAAGAAAACACAAGCAGAAGATCTGAAGAAAAAAAAAAAATTATATGAACTCCGGTTCTGTCTACTTTGTGTGAACCATGGATGTGCTGAAGAGAAGCTTCTGCTTTTTCTTCTTCTTCTTCCCTCCCTTCTCATCTGAAACACAGGATTAAAGAGTGAGCGCGGGTAAGCCAATCAGATGGGTCCTCGTTTGTACGGCTCCTGACCTGGTTCTACCGCGGGTCGCGGCGGGGAAGCGGGACCGCTGTCCAGCTGCAGAAGGGCCTTCTCAAAGGCCTGGCTGAAGGAATTCTGAAAGCTGGGCACGGGAACACGATCCGACCCGTCGCTCTCACCGTCGCTGTCTGCTGCTGGGGGGGCAAGTAGCTTGTCTGCGGGTGGAAAAAAAAATAAAATAAATCACAATCCTCAGGCAAGGGAACCATAAGGTCAGTCAAAATTCTCCTACAGTAGTACAAGTTCTTTTTTGGAATAAATGAACAAACAATACGCAAAGTTCTGGTTAACCAGTGTTTATCAGCTCATGAAAGTACATCTTGCTCCAACTCCTGTAAGCATTCGTAAGCATGAAAAGTGCACTGTAATCCACAAATATGATAGGAACTCTTCTTTGTAAAGGTCAAATTATCAGAGCGTTAGCAAGCTTTGCTTCCTGCTGTAGGAAGTTAACGGAGGTTTGGTTTAATGATCATTTAAAACAGATCAAGCACCAGAGAACCATTTTTTTGTATTTACAATAAGATCTTCCTACAATAATCTAGACCTCTGGATGCTCCCATCCGTGAGCACTCCTGAAATTATTGTAAAAATGTTAGCCGAAACAATCCTGTCAGTTATAATGTGCATTCACGCCCCTTGAACCCTTTCCATGTTTCGCATTTCCCAACAACAAACTTTGATGTATTGTTTTTGTGATTTTATGTGATAGACCAACACAGAGCAGGACGTCATTTCTGAGTGGAAGGAAAAATGATCCACGGTTTCTACATTTCTTTCCTAATACAAATCAGAAAAGTGCCATAGATTTGCATTCGATCCCTTTTGTTCTTTTATTCATTTCTTCCACCCTTTTAATAAATCCAGTGCCATGAAATTGCCTTCAGAAGTTACTTACGTAAACGGAGTCCACCCGTCCACAATTCAACCTCAGTATAAATCCTGTGAAGTTCTCAGAGTTTGAGAACATCGGTGAAGAGACAAATTAAACTAATCCATGTAAAACACAGCAGCAGAACCTACCCCTGAACACACCTTCACCGTAAAGCACGGCGGTGGTGGCAGCGTCATAATGTACGGGACGGGGGCGGGGGAACTGGTCGCCGCTGATGGAGCTAAACGCAGAGGAATCCTCAAACCAAACCTGATGGAGCTGCAAAACACTTGATGCTGGGGTGGAGGTTCCCCCTCCAGCAGGACAATGACCCCAGTCACAGAACCAGAGCTGCATGGACGGGTTCAGACTAAAACCTAGCCATGTACCTGAACGCCACGTCTCCACCCAAATCCAGCTGGAAATCTGTGCCAAGAATTCACATTTGACGTTTCCAAGCTTTTGCAACAAGAAAACCCCTCAGGCTCTAGATGAGTGAAGCTGGAACAGAACATACCCAACAGTAAAGCACACCACCATTTACATGTTTTGTTTGTAAAAATGTTCAAACCCTGGCATCGCCTGCGTCCACTTCTCAACACCGCCGCTCTGTGCTGATCAGACACAGGGGTCTCGAGCTCCGGTCCTGCCACCTTTAGTGCGGCCCTGCTCCAACACCCCTGAGTCATGTCGGCTGAGCTGCGTCTGTGTCGTCCAGCTGTGGCCAGTCGCTCACTGCGGTCAGGTGTGTTGGACCAGGGTTGCACCGGAGAGCTGCAGGACAGTAGCTCTGGAGAACGGGAGCGTGGAAAGCCCCGCTCTTGCACATTAACTTCACTGTAAGTCACTGAAATCCGTAGAAGTAATGTGACACAATGTGGAAAGGTTCAACAGCTGCGACCGCTTTTAAAAGGCTCTATCCACCATTAAAGCACCAAGCGCTCTAGGCCTGCATCACCTTTCTTTGGAGTGATCCTCGGCCCGGCTTCAGCTCTGGCTTTCCCATCCTTCAGCATCTGCACAGAAAACCCGTCCCAGATGTAGTTCATTACAGTTTTTCCTCTTAGTGATGGAAAAAATGTTAAACACACACCTGAGCAAAGGACATGCAGTGGCAATCATCCTCCACGCTGCCCACGGCAGGCATGGACTCACTCAGACCTGGGAACCTCATCCCATCTAAAACAAAGGAGGGGGGAAAAGAGAGAGAGACTGCTTAGTATCTGCAGACAAGGATAAAAGTTGAGCATTAATCTCAGAAAAGCGATGGAAGAGCTGATGTTACCAGAGCAGGGGCTGCTGCTGAGGGGGGACGGGGGGGCCAAAGTAAAGTCTGGTTGGATGGGTGGGCTGCTGTGGTGAGGAGGAGAGCCGAATGCTGGAAAATGATGGAGGTTCTCCAGTCCGATGTGCACCTCTGGATCTGACGGGACAAAAAGAACAGAAGTAGAACCACTAAGTAGGAACCAGACGGTCTGTTAACGTTTTAGGGAGCCCAACGCCGCTTTACGTACATTTACCCTGCTTCCTGTTCTCCTCGATTTCGATCCGCTTCTCCCTGCGCTTTTCATCCCTCGCCTTCTTCTGCCTCAGGCGCTTTCTCTTCTCCAAGTCGTCTGAGGGTCGGACGGATAATTCAAGCATGAAAACGCGCGAAAAGTCGAGTCTAGAAAGCGCGGGGCGGAGAGGACTTCAAACCTGCAAAGGTGTCCAGGGTTTCTTTGGACAGGACCGGCGGCTGCAGGGCTAACTCGCAGATGCTGAATTCGCACGTGAGCGGCAGGTGGGCCAGGTAGCGATGCCGGCGCCGGATCTCCTGAAACCAAACATCGAAAGAAGGTGTGAGTGGCTTGCCGACTGAAAGCGGACGTGCTGACGGACGAGCCTGGGCTCATTTGGCTGACCTCAGTGACCGTGTGTCCCACTATCTCCACCACTGTGGCGGTGATGGAGTCAGGACAGGCCTCCAGGCTGCCATATTCACGCAGGAGACAGCGCACGTTCACGGGATGCAGGAACATCTGCTGGCAGTCGTCAGCTGGCAGCAGAACGGGAGAAAAGAAAGAAATTATTGGAATTGGACAAAAACGAACCGCGAAGCACACAATCCATTCGACTTGTTGCTATTTTAACCCATCGGAGTCCAAAGCACTGCCATTTTCATTTCTTGACACACCTTGGTAGAAATAGTAATAAGGTCCGTGCACCACAGGAGCAGAGGGGCGGGCAGACTCCGCCTGGGTGGCTGCGAGCTGCTCCTCGAGCCGCGGCTCCGGGGGGCAACCCTCCACGGCCTCAGGCGACTCCTCCAGCACGCTCTCCAAGATGGCGGCGGGAGCGGCCGGCGGCTCGGCGGCTGCGTCCTCTGTGGGCTCCGCCACCTCGTCGTCGAAGGCCGAGGAGTACTGCAGCACGGGCTGCGGGAGAAACGAGAGACGGAGTCGCGTCTTCACGAGGAAGCCAGAACCAGAGAGAGAGAAAAACGCACCCCAAATAATCTGACCCATCACTAGACGCGTGTGTTTTTCCACTTGCCTTGGCGCTGACGGTATGAGTGACCACCTCCTCCACAGGCGAAGGAGGGCCTCTGAGAGTCAGCGAGGACAGGTCGGGGTTGTCTGCGCTCGCCACCTGTTGCCTCAGCAGCGTCTCCTCCTGCTCCTGTGACACGGAGACATTCAGACAAACGCTCAGAGGTTCTATGGTTTTCAAAGCAGTCTTAATACCTCAGATCTAAGCAGTTTTGCAAAAGCTTTTCAGCCCTGCTCCTTTCAAGAACTTAAGAACTTTAAATGTTTTTTTTTTTTTTTTTTACGTCTAACGTGACACAGTCCTGGATCTCGGGCGCTGCCGGCAGAGAACAGGCCTACCTGTAAAAGACAGAGGGCGCTCTGGATGAAGCAGCCCTGGGACTCCTCCTCCTGGCTCAGCTGGGCCTGCAGGATGCCCCTCTCCTCTGTGACCAAGTCCAGGACCTGCGTCGTGGAGGTCAGCAGCAGCTTGGAGTACGGACTCAGAGAAGCGTCTACAAAAGATAAAAAAAAAATAATAAAAGGCTTACCCCCAGCCTCTGATGAGCAACAGAAAGCGCTCCCAACTAGCCACGCTGCAGTACAGCCTCATTACCTCCAAAGCGAACCGGCTCCTCCACCTTCACCCACTGCGAGCTCGGCATAGCCACCAGAGCCCCCTTTTCTCTCCGCATCAGGCGCATGGTGATTACATCCCCGACCAAATACTGCTTGGTCTCCATAGCAACCACACTGCAACGAAAGCAACTATGATGAAAGACGCCGTGTGAACGCACTAAGAAACGAAGCTGCTTTAGCCATCTGACTGATGAATTTTTGCAGACCCCCCCCCCCCCCCATCCCAATGACCCAGTCGCACCAACAGCTCTCCCTCCTCGCTCACCTCTTCAGGTCAGCGGTGTGCACGGCCTCATAGCAGATGGGGCACTTGGACCAGCTCTTGTCACTGAGAGACAGGTAGTGGAGCATGCAGGGCCAGCAGAAGATGTGTCCACAGCGCGTGATGCGAGCCGCCACGGGGGGATAGAGGCAGATGGGGCAGGACGGCACCTCGTGGCTATAGATGCGCTGTCGACGCACAGAGAAGACGCGGCGAATTTCTTTCGGCCGTAAGCGGCTGAGGCAATGAGCGTGATGCAAAGAAGGGCCCGAGCTTTGCCCTCGAGGACGGAGCCGTACTCACCACCTGCTGCACACAGTCCCAGTTGACCAGAGTGTCCGGATCAGTGAAGTGAGCCTTGTAGTCCTGGTCGTCAGTCACCACAAACTGGCAGCTGAAAGTGGAGACACAGCGTGAGTTTCACGCGTTCGGGCCGTCATTTCCGGAGCTCAAACGGCCGACTGCTTCGCTCACTTGGCCTGCAGAAAAAGCTCCTTGTTGAAGGGCTTGTTCTTGTGGCCCCACTTGTTTCTGCGGCCCCAGTAGGAGTGGCCGCCGTCTCCGATGCCGTCGTTACCGCCGCGCGGCTCGAAGGTGAAGTTCAGCAGGTGGTTCAGGCTGATTTTCTTGGGTCCAGCAAACTGAGCCGGGCTAAACTCGGCCCGGCGGGTCTCTGCTACCTGCGGGTGCACAGGGCCATCACCAATGAATGCTTTCGCGTCGACAGGAACGTGCTCAGGAATCACCCGGGAGGAAGCTGGCCTCAAAGAGTCCATCCTCCCCCACAGAGCGAAGACGACGACCCGCACTGAGAATACGCACCTCCTCACGTCGTCCTCCACCCGCGAGTCCATACTGTCGGCCTCCACCTCTCTGAGGGGGTCTCTTGTCGAAATTCTTGCTTTTCTGTGAATTGGTGCGGCGAGGGCCAGTGAAACTTTCAGCTTTGGGAAAGGAGGGCTCACGCTTCCGGTTGAAGCGCTTCGAGGCCCCATTGTTTTTACCATCTGACACAGAAATAACAAGACGAGTTAGACGGGGAAATGTACGTCGCTTTTCTTACAACTCCGACACATTCAAAGGACTCTGTGGTGACTAATGCACTAATAGGTGGTCTCAGGCTCCCGGGGACCCTGGCAGCATCATGTCCAGGTCAGCCATCACTCTGATGGCTGTGGAGCGTTTGCCCCCCCCCCCCCGGCTGTATGGAGCCCAGAATACTGCTGCTCCGCCCCACCTGTTATTCAGCTGCTTGAAAGAAAGCGAGTACACTTTTCTTTCACGTACAACAAAAACCGGCTCAACACAAGCCGGTCCCGGCGTGAAAACTAAGGGACCACCACCAATCCTCATTGAGGTCAAGTATTTCTTACCATTTTTATTCCTCCCTTTGGTTTCACAAAAAGAAGTTATTGAAAATGTTGACCGCCGAGCTAAGAACAGGCTTCACTTCACTTGTGTAACTTCAAACCAACTTATAAAAAAAAAAAAAAAAAAAAATATATATATATATATATATATATATATATATATATATATATATAATAATAATAATAATAATAATAAATATATATATATATATATATATATATATATATATATATAGGTCAATTAAATTGCCTTGTATTATGGTAAAAAGAAAAAAAAATGTCTCCCTCTTACAATATTTTGTCAATACGTTTTCCTAAACATATATGCAGCATTGTATGCTATTCTCTTCATGGAAGCCCAATGAATGCCTGTGCAAAAATAAAATCCCAATTTTCCAAAAATTAAAATCTAAAAAAAAAAAAAAAAAAAAAAATGCAAATTCCAATATATACACACACACATCATATAAAGGCTTTATATCCCACTAAAGGACATTAGTTTAATCCGTCCCACATGGGCCGGCGCGCTGCATTAATCCGGGCTAAATATGTAAACTCCTGCGTCTGTCAGCTGCGGCTCAGATGTTTTGACAGCGACGTCAGCCGCTCCTGATAAACAAGCCGTGCAGCTCCGCTGCTGCTGCCGCTAGGCCCCAGCAGGCCCCGGGCAGTAGGGGGGCTTTCTAGCTCCAGCTATCACCCAGGGGGAGGGAATCACTGAGTGCATTTGTACCTGTTTTGGGTTTAGACTCTCCCGGCGGCGGGCCTGTGGAGCTGGACCGGGGCGGAACCTTGGTGCTGGTGCTGCTGCTGGGGTTTTTCTCCATGTTTGTCGCCGTGCAGTGAGCGCTGATCGGGCCGAGCTTCTGGCAGAGAGCCGCCGAGCTCTCTAGCATGAAACGGGGAAACGGAGGACAAAAACGGCTTGCGGTGTGCGCGGGTCAGGCGGCAAAGGCCCTGATTCATTTCTGTCAAACGCGGAGACCCCATCACGGCGACATCTTGACTACCAAACAAACCAGAGAGAAATACAGAGACACGGTGATGGCGTCTCGAGTCGTGGAGGCTGGCAGAGGAGAGGACGAAAGCTCGCCAAACGGGGCCAAAACCCCCTCTGAATCCCGGGGTTTTGCTCGTTAAGGAGAACAGCGGGCCCTTAACGAGGCGCTAGATGTTTTCCAGAACCTGGAAAACGACCCAATGTGTGATTTTTCGCCTAAAAACGAGGTCCGTCACAAGGAGCGTGCTCTAATGGCGACGGGTCGCCAGATAGGAACCTGAGAGACCCGGATGTTTCTTGTACCGCTGCGAGTTAGAAAAGAGGTGACGCTAGAAACTCTGGGAAATGTAGTAAAACTCCTTGATATCGGAACTCTCCCAAAAATATGCACATTTTGGGGAAATGTGATATTTACAAATGTATTGGACTAAGAAACTCCCAAAAGAAGCTATTACGATGAATTATGACGTAGATGTATAAACAGCCTCAATTTGAAAATGCTCTAAACAGCACCATCCCTACTTTGAGTACAAGTAGCATGCATCTAATACAGTTTTTCCTTACCAATAAAATTTTGTTATAAACATTTGCGTATATATATTTAAGTCTGCCAGAATACTGACAAACTCAGTAGGCTAAATCCTCTTGAGGCGCCTTGATATTGGCGTCGTCCCACCATCTGAAATGGCCTAACCCTGTGACCACAAGCTTGGATCGTCCAATCAAAATACTGGAATTGCACTTCTGCCGGATAGTGTGCGACCATCTAAGCAAGGCAAATTTATTTGTATAGCACGTTTCAGTACAAGGACAATGCAAAGTGCTTTACATGATTAAAACGTTGGAAAATAAAAGAATAAAAGCAAGTAAAACAGTGAAATGTAGGACAATTTAAACAAAATAAAACAGGAAAATGGAAACTAAAAGCAAATATTAATCTAGTCATGGTTGTCCTTAATGGCTCATAGGATTGATGTGAATCTTTTCTGTTCTCTAAATGAACAAGTGAGGCTTTATTTGTAATTGAATGTATAAAAATTAAATTACATTTAGCTTATATAAAATGGATTTCCTTGTGTGTTGGTTTATGCTACTTTATCTGTTTAATTTAAAATTGATCAAAATCAGGTCGTATGCATCACAAAAAAAAATTAGGTGCTGCAAATGGGTGTTGGGTTTTCATGCCAGAGACACCACTGAACAAACTCCTCAGTTGTCACCACTAAACCCTAAATATTCCTATGAGACAACTCTAAATCAAGTTATCCAGCCATCACACTATTCCAACAAGGTTCGGTGCTTCAAACCTGAAGAGTTTGGGTGTAAAATGTGCACATTCACCCCAAAATGAAACCAAAAGACCTTGTAAAGATGCTGGCTGAAGCTGATAAGACGGTCATTCTCCAGGGCTGAAAGGCTATTCAGAGAGCAAGCACCAAGTACTCCAAGAGCAACATAAAAAAAAAAAACAGATTGCAGTTTGCGAATGCTTTCAGGAACCAAGACATTCATTTTTGGAGAAATTTCCTGTAGGCTGATGAAACTAAAATTAATTTTACTATAATAACCATTGTTGCATTTGGAGGAGGAAAAAGGGGGAAGCTTACAAGCCAAAGAACAACATCCTTCAAAGTCAATGTTTCGGAATGGCCATCTAAAGTTCCTGAGAGCGGAAAAGATGTGTGGCAGGAGAGCCGCTTACAAGCCTGACTTAGTTCTGTCAAGAAGAATGGGCCAAAATTCCAGCAAACCCATCTGTGGAAGGATATACAAAATGATGCCACTCAAGCAATTAAAAACAAAATTACCAAATGCTAAAGGGAAAGTATGTAATCTTCTACAATAAAACAATCTGCCCAAATAGATAAAAATTGGTAAAAACTCTTATTTTAAATCGAAACTGACTTAAAACAAGAGTTAGTGTGACTCAGATGGCCAAGATTGTCTTTTCATATATTGTGTGTAAATAAATACAGATGCACACAAATAGAAATTAATGTTAAGACTTTCATACATTTTTTCCAGGACTGTCAAAAGTATGGAGTGTGTGGTCCATCCCTTGGAAAAAAGTAATTAATGTTTTATATTACTTTAACAAAATCTAGCAGTTTCCTTCTAGTAATCTGTTTACCACTGACTACCATTAGATCTGTGGTTGCTTTCTGTCTGTCTGTCTGTCTGTCTGTGTAGCACGGATGGGAAGAGTACTCTTTTCTTTACAGAAACAAACACCTCAGCTCAAAACACATATCCCAAATAAGTTTATTAGATACACATGGCAAACATATATTTACACAAAGCTAAGAAATCAAAGCCCATTAGTGAAAGGGTATGAAACTGCAGGTGTATCCATCTATGTCCTGTGCTTTGGTACCACAATGGCACAGAGAGGGTTTTTTTTTTCTCTTCTCCAAGTCGTGGATCCATTCACAACATTCACAGCAAGCTTTCTTCTGCTGCTTCACAAAAGCCCATTCCATCAGTCCTGCAGCAAAATCAACCTAAACCGAAAACTTGAACAGAACTTGAATTTAGCTGCCAACATGCCACGTAAGGTTCTTACTCTCCATCCTCTTCACTCTCCAGTTCATCTTCAAACGTTTCATCGTTTCTGCCGGTTAGAGTGCAGCTCAGAATTGCTTCTCGAATCTGCCTTTTTTCCTCTGCGACAGAAAGACATAAGATCAAATCCAAATTTTCCCTGAAATCCATAGTACAAGTCTATCAAAATAAAGATTGCACAAGAGAACGTCGACAAACTCCATGGAAATGATAATCCTACAGGAGTAAAGATTTCAAGTTAACTCTTTACTTTTAATTAAATCCATTACCTTCATTTTTACATTTGGGGAGCATTCGATGGAGCTGCTGGGTGTTGTATCGGACCAAAAACTTCTGACATGTTCTCATTGTTCCTGCAGAAAAGCAAACACTCTATACAGATCAAGATTTTAAAAGGTACTTCAACATTTGTTTTGCGTTCTTATTTTCACCTTACCTCCCACATGCAAACAGTTGAAGAAACATGGGATTATTTGCCCACGACTTTCAATGCTGGTAATGAAAGGTAAAGCAGACCAGAGAAGCTTGTAACAGCCTTTGGGGAAACGGAGAAATACAGTTCCAGTGTGGGCATTTAAATATTTCACTGAAGGAGAAAAAGAAAACGAGAGAGAGAGAGAGAGAGAGAGAAATGTCAATGTTTTAAATTCCAGAACCAAACAAAGAAATGGTGAAAACATATATTGCAGGTAGATGTTATCTTGGTTATATGGACATGTTAATAACATAACAGTTTTCGGAAGGAAAAATTGGATCAAAAATCTGCTACATTTTTAATTAATTGTTTGAATTTAGTCTTCTTCCCCCACCGATTCTGCCAAGCCTGATCCCACGGTGGTAGTTTTGATAGACTGGAGTTGGAGACAGTGAGGATGGATCTTGCTAAACCACTTATGTGTCAGACAAATTCGATGACGCAGTACTGGGCTCATTTAATTTTAAATCAAAGTCTGTGCCGCTATTTCAGCTGCATTTAAGTGACAAAACACACCAAGCCATGACTTCATTCCTCCATCTCTACCTGCTAACGGGTCTCACTGCCTGCATGCTCCATGCCACAGTAACAAAATAAACTAGGTGTAGACGTGGCGCAATCTATCAGTTTAACAGGTTTCAGCAGGAGTCATCAGATTTAGTAGAAGATTCCCGGACTGCCAACATTAAAGGGAGAGGAGAGAAACATTATCAATCACAAGTCCTCATAGAGACAAATGTATGCACGCAGCAGGCTCAAGAGCTCTGCGTTTAGGCACAAACACACACAAAATCACCAAGCTCTTACCTTCAGGGGTAAATGTGGCAACTCTTCTGGATAAAAAAAAAACAGCTATAAAATGACTGAGAATTTTTCCAGTTCACCTCTTTGTCTACTCCTGCGTCACAGCAGGGAGAGCAGTGCTTACCATCATAAAGTTTAAAAGGCTTAAAAGACGTTAATGCCACTCATTAACAAGTTAGTCTGCAAGTGTTTTTGCACATTTTCTGTAACACATTCACCACTTGTAGGTGTGGTTAACTCACCCATCACTAGAACCCTGTAGTATCCTTAAGAGAACGCCACCATTCAGTTTAATCAAACCTATGCCCCCTTTGATGACATTTTAATCGGAATTTGAGAGACTTCTAATACCGAAGAAAAACAGCCACTAGACATTGGCCCTTTTCACCAATCAACAAGATTCTTTTGCTGAGAGAACTGTGCCCAATTTCATCAGATATAGTTTTATTTTATACATACACACACAGGGGAACAACACTTTTTTTTAAATCCTTGATAAACTGCAGCAGTACACATTTGTTAAAATTAGAATGCCCTTTGTTTGGCGTATGTCTGAGAAAGAACCTGAGCTCAGACATCTAATCATAAGTCTGCACTGAATATGAATTATGCTCCTGTCCAACATTATGTACTGCCCAAGCACAACTATGGCTTTGCAGCATATTTGATGCTGTAAACAGTGTAAAGCATCAAGGATGTTTAAATAGCCCCACCTCAGATATCTTCTTCTACTTTGCTGATAATACACTGGATTCATACTTTAGAACAATTTGGCATCAACGCACAGCAACATCTTTCATGTTTAATAATCTTTAATAATTCTATATGCAGTGACTTCTTCAAAGCAGGCTTCTTTTATCGCTGATTTGAACATTTTTTACTTTTGCAATTCCCCCCCCCCCCCCCCCAATGGTTTGTACTTTGTGTAAATATGCAGTGTTAATTATTATATGAGACATTTTTGGGGAGTGGCATGTCAACATTGTGGTTAGCTCCAGTTTTCTGCGATCTTCCCAACTTTAATGTGACCAAACCAAGTCCCTGCACACCCGTTTCACTTTGTTTAATGCTATTGTTTTAGTCTCCATCTGTTTGCACAATAAAAAAAAACTATAAATTTACCAGTATTTTTGAGCACTGTTTAGCCTGTTCTAATATTGATTTATTTTTATTTGGCTGAGCAGCTCCCGTTTACAGGAAGATTTGCAGATAATCTATACAATGTTATCCCATTATACTGAGCTACCAGAAATTGTATGGTCAGTGTTATTTTGCTTTCTATATGCAGTATAACCGAGGCCATGGTATGGTCCACCACAGCTTACCGCAGAATCGGACGCTGCAGAGAGCCGCCCCGTAGTCCCCGTGAATGCGGGCCACTGCTGCCCTCACTGCCCCCGCTACAGCTCGATCATCCAGCTTCAGCAGGTTGCTTCTGTCGGACACATTTATCTCACACAGCAAATACCTGCCGAAATAAAAACGATAGAATCAGCAATGGCTCGCAAACACACAGGTTTACCTGAATCACGTGTTTTACCTTGACTTCACCCGCACCATGGCTGCTTCCGTGGGAAGGACTTCCGTCAACAAAACCCTCACTCGCTTGTTTCAAACTGTCTCGCGAGCGCCTCCCTGTGGATGTCAAAGGAAAATGTCGGATGCTTTTGAGACCATTCATGGGGCAGCGACGAGCCAACGACGCCTGACAAGAACCAAAAGCTTGGAAAACTAACGGTGCACCAAAACATATAAAATATGTTCTTTAGTTCAAATGTCTCAATTTGAAGGTTTTTTTTTTAAAGAAAATATAGATTCAAACACGAAACAGAAACGGTAGCTACGGTCTGAGCACTAAACTACTCACGCCCCTTTTGGTAACCATGGCAGCCTCACTCGCTCCCAGCCAATCCCAGCCTGGGTTTTCCATCTCCCTCACGCCTTACGCCATCTTGAAATTACAGCGTCAGTTTGCAAAGTCCTTCAAATACAACAAAACTGCGCCTTTTTCGCCTCCGTGGGCAACATGAACGGCCCTCGAAACAAGCCGTCGCAGGCAACCGGTAAGGGGCAGAAGGACGCGGACAAAGCGATGGAGAGCAGCAGCCGGGACCGGAAGACCGGCGGAGGAATGCTGAGAAAGCTGAAGTCGAGGCGCAGCCACCCGGATAAGTGGCCTTCGGTCACAGAGGATGAGCTCCGGGCTTTGGGGACAGATATTTCCCCGGACCATGTTCTGGGTCTGCGGGTTGTCACGGAAGGTATCTTAGAAGCCCAGCAGACGCGATTTATTTATTTATTTGCAAGGGTTGATATCAGAAATTAAGAAAAAGTGGCTAATGTTAATTAATTGAACACGGCTCTGCTAAATTGGGTCATCTAAAAGCGTAGAAATATAGTTTAATATTTAGTGTTGTTTGGGTACAATCTGTTATTTGCTCAAAATGACTAGAGGAGAGTGCAAGGAACTGGGGACTTTCTAACCATTGCTGGCATAGAGGAAGAAATAATTGTTTTGTTTTGATTCTGCTAAAACAGCCCCACCGCCTTATAGGTCCTCCAACATACTTAAGGTGTTTTCACACACATCCATCCTGTGTTTCACCTCAGGTTCACTTGAAGAGCTTTTCGCTGACAATATTAGTCTCATCTAACAAGACAGCATGTTTCCAGTTGTCTCAGCAGCATCTCCTCCTCTCTGTGGCCAAAGGCGGTGATGGAGAGACAGAGCAGGCTTTCTTTCCTGCATCCTCTCCACCTGGGTTTGCAGTATGGCATAAAGAAGTGTTCAATCCGGTTTTATTCAGATTTGCGTTCTGATTTGTTATATTTTAGTTAATCCATCATTTACATGCAAACGACATTTTGAACAACTGTTAGCGCGGAGATGCCCAGACCTCCTCAGCTACCCTATTCTCTCCTCTGCAAGTAAAAAGTACATGTACTTCGGGGGGGGGGGGGAAATCCGATTATTTTTGTTAATTATTGGAACAGAGTCAGTGGACTTTGAAGTTATTCATCAGGTTTCTTGGCTTCCTTCCCTTTGCCCCCTCCACAAGTCCCACCCCATCCCCCCGAGAGTCTTTGTAAGAGTGATCCAAGTTACAGTAAACCCTTCAGTTAGTCATCGACGTCCATCGTACCATATCTTGATCTGACGTTTCTTGTTAGTTGGGGACGACAACAGTTGCTTCGTTTCTCTCTTGCTACACTAAGAGGATTCTCCTTCCTGTGGGAAAGGTGCAGAGATCCTGAAGCACTGCCACAGTATTCCAAGATAGGATAAGGCTGATCAATGTGTTTGGAGATATCTAAAGATTTGGGGGGGGGGGGGGGGGGGTGTGAAGCTTTCTCCTGACAAATCCAAACAAGCCAACGTGTCCCCCAGCTGTATTTCTGATTCAGTTTTTATGTGCTGTTTCAGACTATCTTTGCAGACCTGAGGATAATATTTACGACATCGACTTCACACGGTTCAAAATCAGAGACCTCGAGACCGGCACAGTTCTTTTTGAGATAGCCAAGCCTCCGAACAGCGGTGAGTGATGCATTCAGTTTATCCACCATGGGACGCTTGGTAGGTTCAAGTTTAAAGTACAGATTTTCCATCTTTTTTTTCATACGGAAACCCAGATGCTGTTCAGCCGTATCTTTAAAACCTTCTGAGATCAACAACATTGTTCCCTGTGGGGATGTCTCCTGTCTCTGTCATATGCTTCGTATATACGTTTTAATTTTTGGATCTGTAGTTCTTTTTGTTTCTCTCACAGGCGTGTACGTAGGCTTTGCACATCACTTTTGTCTTTTTGTCCTTTTACATGCCAGCACTTTCCAGAATTTTTCAAAAACATTTTATTAGGCTATAATAGGGCTGGGCGATAATTGAATAACAATATCTATCGATCGATAGACGTGTGGCGCGATAGGAAAAAATAGGGTCGATTAAAAACTTCGATAGACAGTTTTACTTCCTTGCTACAGTCGGCACGCCGTCACTAAGCGCCGCCCTCTCAAACCACAACACAGAGCATGTGAATATGTCGCAGCAAGGAGCGGCGGAGGAAACGGTCCCAAAACGGGGTTTTACTAGTTCGCCAGCCTGATAGAAATAAACCACAGTGATTTGTAAAACTTGCAAGGAACCGGTAAAAACAGAGTCTGGTAACGCAACCCACCAGTATTCATCACGTAAGCCGCTCACACCCGCAGCAGTGCGGCCCCCGGCCCCGCGAGCTGAACTGTGCGGCCCCGCGAGCTGAGCTGTGCGGCCCCGCGTCGTCGTCGTCGGAATTTTCTGGAACTTCTTCCAAAACAAAGCAGGTACAGCAGCTAAACTGGGCTCCAAATGCCGCTTGGACAAATCGTCCAAGCGGCATAAGGACATAACGCATGCAGTAACGTGCTTCATAGTGATGGATATGTCTGCTGTTCTCTGCAGCTGAAAAACCTGCCACTCTTTATTTAACCAACCAAAGTTGGTTAAATAAAGATTTAATTGGAATTCTGTGTTTGTGTTCTTTATTTAAATCAAATCATTTAGCAATATCATAAAATGTCCAGGCAGAGCTGCACATAAAATATGGTTTTAAATATTTTCAATAATTATCGATATCGATCAATATGCATTTTATTTTATCGATAAGCTTTTTTTCTATATCGCCCAGCCCTAGGCTATAACCACAGACACTGATGTATATAAATGGGATTTTATGTGATAGACCAACATAATTTCGGTCGTAATTATGACCCAAAGTGATTGTGGTTGGCCCGCTGGAAGGTGAACCTCTACCGCAGTTTAACGTCCGCTCCTCTAACAGCCTTTCTTCCAGGATTGCCCTGTGTGTGGCTCCGTCTGTCTTCCCATTAAATCTGACCAGCTTCACTGTCCCTGCTGAAGAAACGGATGACGCTGCCGTCGCCATGTTTCACGGTGGGGATGGTGTGGATGACGCGCAGTGTTCTGCCACGCACAGCTTTTTTTGTAGATACATTTTCACCTGGTCTGACCAGAGCACCTTCTTCCACGTGTTTGCTGCGGGAAACTGCAAAGAGGACTGTTGTATCGCTGTCGGCTTTCTTGTTTCCTCTCGTCCATGAAGGCCAGGGTGCACGACTAATAGTTGCCCTCTCGGCAGATCTTTGCAGTTAGAGGAGATCTTTGCCGAGTGGATCTTTGCCGCTGTCCAGATTTACCGTGGGCTGCCTCGCTAATGTTTTTTTGTTTGTGGTTTGCAGTTCTGCCAAACTCTACATTTGTGACTGATTGATTGATTGATTGATTGATTGATTGATTGATTGATTGATTGATTGAAGAAAGCGCCGACATGTTCACAACTTTGGATATTGTTTTATAACCCTGATTTAAACTTCTCCACGGCCCCCTCCTTGACTCTCTGCAGTTTTCATTTGTCTTCATGATGCTCTTGGTTCCCTAATACTCTCTAACAAACCTCTGGGTCCTTCATAGAGCAGCTGGATTTCTACTGACATCTAACTACACACAGATTTTATTTATTAATTAAGTGACTTTTGAAGGCCAAGGGTTGCACTGGAGCCTGCGCTTTTCTTTCGCTTTCCTACGTTCTGTTGGTCTGTCAGGGAAAATCCCGATCCAACACATTGAATTTTGTGGTTGTGATGGGACAAACTTAAAGTGATACAAATACTTGTTGTGGTTCGATAACACGAGACGGATGTTGCATTACATTTACCTTTCATTTCCATCCAGTGTGGCGTTTGCATGGCCTGCAGTGAATGCATTGTTTGCCTTAGGTCTTGTGGAGAAAGAAGAGGAGAGTGGCGATGTAGACTCCAGCGCAGGGCGCTTCGTCAGATACCAGTTCACACCAGCCTTCCTGAAACTGCGCACCGTTGGGGCGACGTAAGTTACGGGACTCTCGCCTTTCATCGTTCTCGCCATTCTTTCCCACGGTGAAGATGAAGCCTTGCTGTGTTGTGTCTTCTCCTCTAACTGCAGTGTTGAGTTTACAGTGGGCGACCGGCCCATCAACAGCTTCCGAATGATCGAGAGGCATTACTTCCAGGGACGGCTTCTTAAGAACTTCGACTTTGACTTTGGCTTCTGCATACCCAACAGCCGCAACACATGCGAACACATTTACGAGTTTCCACAACTTCCTGAAGACCTGAGTGAGTTTACGTCGCCTCTTCAGAAGTATCACATCTCTGCTCTCTCCCAACCATCCGGACATTGACTCTATCTGTGTCTCTTTCTCCTGTTCCAGTTCGCCAAATGGTGGAGCACCCATATGAAACCAGATCAGACAGTTTCTATTTTGTGGACAACAAACTGATCATGCACAACAAGGCAGACTATGCCTACAACGGCGGGCTTTAAGGTCTGAAAGTAGAAATGGGCCAAGGATCTCCTAGTTGAAAAGTCTCCTAGATTATACCCCCCCCCCTCTAAAGCCTGTTTTAAAAGAGGGGGCAGAAGTATTTCTTTCTTTTCTTTTTGTGGACATTCTGAGAAACCTGAAACCTTAAATCAAAACAGACCACCTCTGCCTTACTCTGAAGACATGGGTCCGTTACAAAGTACCTCAGAGAAGCTCAGCTTCATGGACTCACAATAATGTCATTCATGATGCCTGCACATCTGACTGAAGTGTTTCTCCTGTTGTGTGTTTAGATTTTTGTCAAACAAGTGTGCTGTTACCGCTTGAACGTCTCGGCCTCGGAGTTCTTGCTGTCTCTGCTGGAAGGGGACACTTCTGGTCACGGATTCTTCGGATGTAATTTACTCAGACGCTCATGTTTTATTTAAAGTACCTGTTTCGAGTGACAGTTGGATTTCCTAAGTGGGAAAAGCAAGCATAATATTTTTCAAACAATTTTTTCCTACCGTTAGATGAAGAGGTAGCATGAGCTGTGTTGATTTTTGTTATTGACTGTAGCCTTAAACGTCATCAGTGATTTGAGCTGTTTGTGTCTGATAAGGGGCCCTTTCTTTCTGAGTAGATTACTTAGTTTCCTCTTTAAAGACTATCGTTTCATTTGGGAAAAGCGTGAACATCTCACTCTGACACGTGTCCTGTTAAACTATGTTACCAAGTTTGCTTTGGTTGTATCAAAATCTGGAAGAAATGAAGAAGGTGTGACGGCGATAGACAGTTTATGCTTCCCTGCACGTCAATATTTTGACACCGTCCACAACGACAGTTTAGTTTTCCCTGCTTCAATTCGCTCCGACGTGGTTCTGCCTGTTGTTTCTTGAAATCTGTCTTCCTAGTTTATTTAGAAGAAACATTACAAACCTTCCCATTAAAAGCTCACTCATAAAACACCACAGGGCAACACTACTTGACTATACTGAGAAATGTAGCCGCGCAGTTCATCTATTTTTCATTGAGCAGCAGATCCATTCCAGCCGTCCATCCGTTTTCAGCTCCTCACTTAGTACTTTTAGAGTCCCTGAGGTTGGTTACAGAGGCGGGGTACACCCTCGGCGGGTCACCAGGCCGGTCACCTGAAGGCAATTTAAAAAGAGACCAATTAACCTAACACGGATCTTTTAGTACCCAGAGAGAATCCACGCACGTGTGCGGTACAAATGCACTAAGCTTTCTACTCTCAGGACGTGCAGCAGACGCAGCTTAGGAGACAGTTTCCCATTTACTCCCAAGTTCTTACTCCTGGGCACTCCACTGCCAACATTCACTACAGCCATGTCATTCGTCCATAATTTATACTTTAAAAGAGAACGATTGGTTTGATTATGGTTGCTTATTGTGATGCTGTGGATTGATTTTCAAGCTAGTGGAAGATGAGCTTTTAAAAGTTAGGCTGCCTATAAATCATTGAAAGTAACAAACTCCCACCTGTAAAGCAGGAAAGTGCCTTAAAATCTGGTGGTTTTTAATCTATGAAAGAAAAATAGTAATAATTCAGTAAGGACGACAGAGGTAATTTTCACTCCTTTTTACCATAATTTCCCCCAAAGAGTTCTTCCACTGCTGCCTTGTTTTCCAGTGTGTCACACGTCATTCATTTTTGAAGTCGTTAAGAGATTATGTACATTAATGGCTTCAACGAATGCGATGTCTTTTGCACCATTTCGTTCACTTGCTTTGTGTCTGGTTCTGTTGTTGTACCTTGTATTTAACATTTCTACATAGCAACACTAGTGGTTGCTGCGGAGGCCCTTCCTGCTTTTGTCATCCAGTGGGTGATTTGTAGTTTGTGCGCAAATGCCTTGAGAACTGCGCAAGCACTCTTTCTTTGATTGCATTTCTGGAAACTGTTGCATATTATTATTTACTTTTTATATTTGATTAGGATTGTAATAAAAGGACCGATTGTAGGACACATTCACACTGACATCCTGTTGCTCTTTATTGTCCAAATCTATGGTTCTTAGACTGTGGCCCAAGTACCGATGGTGGTCTTTGGTGCTGTTTAGAAGAAAATGTTCATTGTTCTTTTAAAAGGTGCATGTCCGTAATTAGAATTTCAGTGAAAAGTCAATTTAATGTAGTGGTATATTTCAGTCATACAGTGCCCTCCACAATTATTGGCACCCCTGTTTAAGATGTGATCGAGGACTTCTAAAAATTCTCCTTTTTTTAAAACAACATAGAACCCAAATGCAAAAAAAGAGAAAAATCCAACCTTTTATTTAAGTACATAACTTACAAAAAATTAGAAAATAAATTATTGGCACCCATAACAATTCTGCCGAAAAATTTAATTGATATCCTAAATATATTTTTCTGTAGTTGTTAAAGTTGTTCAGGGTATCTAGGAACTTTTATTTAGTAATTCACGACTTCCTGTTTCCCTGGGGTATAAATACGGCGTGACACAGGGGCCTAATTCTTTTACCCATTCGTCAACATGGCAAAGACAAGAGAACACACCATTCAAGTAAGGCAGTTGTGTGTCGACCTTCATAAGTCAGACACTTAAGACGTTTCAATTTATTCAATTCAATTCAATTATATTTATATAACGCCAATTCATGAAGCATGTCATCTCAAGGCACTTTACAAATTCAATCATATTATACCGATTGGGTCAGATTATACAGATTGGTCAAAAATGTCCTATATAAGGGAACCAGTTGATTGCATCAAAGTCCCGACAAGCAGCATTCACTCCTGAAAAAGGGTAGAGCCACAGGGAGAGTTGTCTGCATTGTCCATGGCTTTGCAGCAATCCCTCATACTGAGCAAGCATGAAGTGCAGTGGGAAAAAAACTCCCCATTAATGGGAAGGAAACCCTCCAGCAGAACCAGGCTCGGTATGAACGGTCATCTGCCTCGACCGACTGGGAGTTACAGAAGACAGAGTAGAGACACAACAAGAGAGACAAAAAAGCACCGAAGCACACATTGATCCAGTAATCTGTTCTACATTAGATGGTAATAGTGGTGATCTGTCTTCCCTGGATGATGTCACAGTTAACAGAACGTCAGACCAGGTGTACCTACTATGAAGAAAAAAGAGAGAGAACAAAAAAGCTGAAATGACAACAGTCATTTCAATGCAATGCAATGCAAAACTGGAGAACAGTAGACTGGAGAACAGTAGAACTCAGTAGTGAGAAAAATAGGCCCTGATGTCCTCCAGTAGCCTAAGCCTATAGCAGCATAACTATAGAGGTAGCTCAGGGTAACATGAGCCACTCTAACTATAAGCTTTGTCAAAAAAGAAAGTTTTAAGATTAGTCTTAAAAGTAGAGAGGGTGTCTACCTCACGGGCCAAAACTGGGAGTTGGTTCCACAGGAGAGGAGCCTGATAGCTAAAGGATCTGCCTCCCATTCTACTTTTAGAGACTCTAGGAACCACCAGCAGACCTGCAGTCTGAGAGCGAAGTGCTCTGTTAGGAACATACGGGGTAATCAGAGCTCTGATATATGATGGAGCTTAAGGGCTTTATACGTTAGAAGAAGAATTTTAAATTCTATTCTTGATTTAACAGGATGAAGGGAAGCTAAAATTGGAGAAATATGATCCCTCTTGTTGATTTTCATCAGAACTCTTGCTGCAGCATTTTGGATCAGCTGAAGACTTTGAACTGCATTTTGTGGACTTCTTGATAGTAAAGAATTACAATAGTCCAGCCTTGAAGTAACAAATGCATGGACTAGTTTTTCAGCATTACCCCTGGACAGAATGTTTCTAATTTTGGCAATATTTCTGAGGTGAAAAAAGGAAACTCTGGAAACCTGTTTAATATGGGATTTAAATGACATGTCTTGGTCAAAAATAACACCAAGATTTTTTACTTTATTACCAGAGGCCAAGTTAATGCCATCCAGATTAAGTGATTGATTAAGAAGTTTATTTTTTGAGGACTCTGGTCCAAAGATTACAACTTCTGTCTTGTCAGAATTTAAGTGCAGGAAATTTAAAGTTATCCAGCTTTTGATGTCATCAAGACATGACTGCAGTCGAAGTAATTGATTGGATTCATCAGGATTTATGGATAAATATAGCTGTTTCAGAGCTATGATGAGCTCTGAAGCCTGACTGAATCTCCTCAAGTAGGTCATTACTTTGTAAATGTTCACAAAGTTGATTAGCAACTACTTTCTCAAGAATTTTAGATAAGAAAAGAAGATTAGATATAGGTCTGTAATTTACTAACTCATCTTGATCAAGAGATGGTTTCTTAAGTAAAGGTTTAATAGCAGCTACTTTAAAAGCCTGTGGTACATATCCATTTACTAAGGATAGATTAATCATGTCTAAAATAGTGCCACTGATCAAAGGGAATATCTCTTTAAACAAATTGGTTGGGATTGGGTCTAACATACAGGTAGAAGGTTTAGATGAAACTAAAATTTTAGATAGCTCAGAAAGCTCTACTGCTTCTAAACAGTTCAGACACTGTGCAGGTTCTAAAGATTCCTCCAACGCTGCCTCACTTACTGAGGACGAGGTAATCATGTTTGGGAGGATGCCAATGATTTTATTTTTAATGGAATCAATTTTATTTATGAAGAATCCCATAAAGTCATTACTGCTAAGAGCTAAGGGAATGGATGGATCAACGGAGTTGTGACTCTGAGTAAGTTTGGCAACTGTACTGAAGAGTAATCTAGGTGTTTTATGAAACTTTATAAAGGATCGGGAGAGATCGGCAATGACACAAAATGAGGACTCAAACACTGTATCTGCTAGAATAATTGTGCCCTTTTATTATTCCCCACAGAATACAGCAAAAAACAGCAAGCACTTCTCAAACACCAATTCTGCTAGGATAAATGTCCCCTTTATTCCCCACAGAATATAGCAAAGTAGCAAGCATTAAAGCAACAAGCTTTCAAACAGACGTGATGCTCAACAGATTCTGAAATCAGCTCTTACCATCGGCACGGGACTGGGAGCCGTCAGTCCAGGTTAGATCACGGGCCGGGCGTCCGTACGTAAACCCACGGCAGACTCACCGGACTGAGGGCGGTCCCCTCCTTTATATAATTTCAGATAAAGAATCAGGTGCGGAGCGCGGAGGGCTAGTCCACGCTCCCAGCTGATCCGTCCTGCTTCGAAAACATGTTTCCAAAACAGAAACCGTTCCCAGCATCTCAGCAGTGTGTGAAACAAAATAACCTTGCGAACTCAGAGCGCAAATATAAGCAAAATAAGGAATACAGAGCGTGAATCAGTCTTTCCCACAACACATTTTCATAAGTTCCCACCACAAGTTAAAACAAGTTATAACAAAATAACACATGTTGTTCTTAGTTTCATGTGAACTCAGGTGCGAACACCACAACAGCAATAATCAATGTGTGAACTGGCCAGTCCTCTCTCATAAAGAGCAAAAACAATTTATTTAACTGACCAGTCTTCCCATAATATATTGTCAAAAGTTAAAACAAGTTATATAACTGAGCAGGTTTTCCTACAATACATTGTTAAAGAGCAAAAATAATTATTTGGTATATCACTAGGATTATTTTTATTCTCCTCAATTAATGATGAAAAATATGCTGCTCTAATTCTGTGAAGGGTCTTGTTATACAACAATAGACTGTCCCTCCAGATTAGGTAGGATTCCTCTTGGTGTGTAGAGCGCCATTTTCTCTCCAATTTCCTAACATTGTGCTTCAAGGAACGCAGCTCTGAATTAAACCAGGGAGCCAGCTTCCTGTGAATAATCACCTTCTTTTTCAAGGGAGCTACATTGTCTAATGCAGAACGCAATGACAAAGTCACACCATTAACAAAGACATCTATTTGTGAATGGGAAGAAACAACATTGCTGCTATCTGCAGGATATTTCTGCAATACTGAGGATATTAAAAGGGGGACAGGCTCTTTAAAGTTTGATGCAGCATTGTCCGATAAAGATCTACTATAATGGAGCCCTCTTTTGGGGGTGGAGAACTCAGTTAGATTAAACTCAAATGTTATTAAAAAATGATCAGATAGGAGAGGGTTGTGAGGAAATACTGTTAATTCTTCATAATCAATGCCATATGTAGGCACAAGGTCTAAAGTATGGAGCCAAGAGTGTGTCGGTTTATGCACATTTTGAGCAAAACCAATTGAATCTAGGATAGTTTTAAAGGCTACACTAAGGTTATCACATTCTGTGTCAACATGAATGTTGAAATCCCCCACTGTAATAACCTTGTCAGTGTTTATCACCAAATCAGATAAGAAGTCTGACAACTGATCCAAAAACTGAGTGTAAGGGCCTGGTGGACGATACAAAACAACAAACAGAAGAGGTTTTATTGCTTTGCAATTTGGATGAGTGAAACTGAGGGTTAAATGTTCAAAAGAACTGTAGTTATTAGTTGGCCTGGGACTAATTAATAAATCAGACTGAAAGATGGTTGTCACTCCTCCTCCTCTTCCCACAGATCTGGGAATGTGGAAATTTGAATAATTGGAGGGAGTTGACTCATTTATACTAACGTAGTCCTCTTGTAGCCAGGTTTCTGTGAGACAAAATAAATCAATCTGTTTATCAGAAATCAATTCATTAACTAACAAAGTCTTTGGAGGGAAAGACCTTATATTTAATAGACCACATTTAATTGTTTTATTTTTTGATTCAAGGTGAGTCGTATTGATTTTTATTAGATTTTTATGATTTGTTCCTTTTAGATCAGTTTTTGATCTATTCAGTTTTGGCCGTGGGAAAGACACCGTCTCAATAGGGTAATGGGTGGGTAACAGTGCAGAAGCTGCAGAGAGGTGTGTTAAACTATGGCTCTGCTTCCTGTTCTGGACCCTGGGTTGTCAGCATTTAGGAGAACTAATAAATCCGGCCAGATTCCTAGAAAGAAGAGCTGAACCATCCAAAGTGGGATGGATGCCGTCTCTCCGGATCAGACCAGGTTTTCCCCAGAAAGTTCGCCAGTTATCAATGTAGCCCACGTCGTTTTCAGGACACCACCTAGACAACCAGCGGTTGAATGATGACATGCGGCAAAACATGTCATCACTGGTCAGATCAGACAGGGGACCAGAGAAAATTACGGAGTCCGACATTGTTTTAGAAAACTTACACACCAAAGCAACACCAACTTTAGTGACCTCCGATCGGCGTGACAGAGTGTCATTACCGCCAGCGTGAATATTAATCTTACTGTATTTACGCTTATCCTTAGCCAGCAGTTTCAGGTAGGATTCGATGTCGCCCATTCTGGCCCCTGGCAGGGAAATTTAGGGGTAAAACTGAAATGCAGATTTCACAGCATCGACTCATGCTGTGCCAATACATTTTTTGTTGTCGTATTGTACTTTCATAGTATATTGTGAAAAAAAACACAACTGAAAAATTCCAAATCCTAAATGTCTATTCGATGCGTCCTATGGTCCTTTGGAAAGCGCAGTACCTCTGAGGTAGAGCTTTTTATAAAATGTGGGAGAGTTGCTGCTCTAAATGAAAAGAAACAGACATACCGAGTTTACTGTAATATTACCTTATTAATTAATTTGTGACACATATCTCATCTTCAACAGAAATCATGATGAAAAAAAAAGTTGTCCGAGGGATTTCTTGTGTCCACGGAAATGAAATACTACATTACCCAGCAGCCTCAGTTGAAAACACAGCCAGTCGAGCAGCACGTGGTCTCAACATGGCGTCCCGCGCTGAAAGGATGGCCAATGTTTCAAAGGACTCCAGCAGCAGCAGCGACGACGAAGAGCTGAGCAGATGTCGGGAGGCAGTGTGGGAGAGCCAGACTAATAAGGCCGGAGGTGACCCACGCTGGGGCTCAGGAGCCATCTTTACACTTGCAACCGTTTAGTGATTAATCCGGAATGCATCCGCCTAACAGAGATCTCTGCTTACGACTTGTGTGTTCGTGTGAAATAGATTTTATCAGCTATCGGTAGTTCTTCCAAAACAAACTACTTAGTGGCTGAAGTTTCGTGAGGGTAACAGCCGCTGAGCAGATCAGGAGTCTGCCGCGAATTCAACTTTTGCCTGCCTGCTTGTGTGTTCGCAGGTGGGGAGGACGGCGTGAAACAGGAGTCTAAACGGTAAGTGTTGACGTCACATTGACACATTTTACAGCGCTCAGAGCTCACGTGTTTCATTTAAAAAAGAAAAGTCTCAAAGATTATTTATTTTTACCGTAGCATAATGGGGAAGAGTTTTAATCTGAGACGCACTGATCAGAAAGGCTGCGGTTGATCTCGGAGTTTACCGCTCTGGCCAATCAATGATTATATAATTAGATACGATTTGCATTCAAAGCATCGTTTTCCCCCCTGTTACGAATCACATAAAACAAAACATCACAATGAAACTTTGTAACGTAAACGATAAGTTGCTGCAAAACGGACCAAGACCTACATCTGGAATTTATCTTTTTAACCTGCTCAATTTCTAAATGACTGAGGATACGCATAATTTCACAAATTACTAGTCAGTTCTTCTTCAGCTGTTAAGAAAAAATCAATTCAATTTATTAAGGTTTGATAAATTTGTAGATAAACACTGTTAGATTGTCAATTCAAAGCAAATAGGATTACATTATTGGCAATAATGGATTGTGTTTCAGGAAATTACAAACGCTACGAACAGGGACATTCTAAAACGCTTAACGTGAAAAACGCTTAACGTGAAAAAGCTTAACGTGGCTTAAGGTAGGAAAACAACGAGGAATCATCACCAAATTTCGCATGGCCATATCTTGTCATGAAGACTTAAGCCTGTCAAAAAAAAAAAAACGAAATCCAACGATTATAGAAGATATCTCACATTAACGTTTTCTTCTTCATTGGCGCCTATGGCGAGAAAAAGGCTTAACGTGGTTTATTGTACCTAATCAATGATCACCAAATTTCTCTTTCATATTGCTCCTAATAAGCACATAAAACTGTCAAAATGTCAAACCCAAAGTCCAATTATTATGGACGTTATCTAACATTAAGCGTGAATACTGATCGTTGTTTAGGTACATTGAACCACGTTAAGCTTTTTTCTTTTAATATAGGCCTCAATGAAGCAGCAACGCTTAATGTCATATAACGTCCATAATAATTGGACTTTGGGTTTGACATTTTGACAGTTTCATGTGCTTATGAGGAGCAATATATGAGAGAAATTTGGTGATCACTGAGCGTTGTTTAGGTACATTGAATTGCGTTAAGCTTTTTCCTTTCAATAGGGCTCAATGAAGCAGAAACGCTTAATGTTAGATAACGTCCATAATAATTGGACTTTGGGTTTGACATTTTGACAGTTTTATGTGCTTATTAGGAGCAATATGAAAGAGAAATTTGGTGATCATTGATCGTTGATTAGGTACATTAAACCACGTTAAGCCTTTTTCTCGCCATAGGCGCCAATGAAGAAGAAAACGTTAATGTGAGATATCTTCTATAATCGTTGGATTTCGGCTTATTTTTTTTGACAGGCTTAAGTCTTCATGACAATATATGGCCATGCGAAATTTGGTGATGATTCCTCGTTGTTTTCCTACCTTAAGCCACGTTAAGCTTTTTCACGTTAAGCGTTTTAGAATGTCCCCTACGAACATAATTGGTAGTTGGAGTTTTAGATCTTAAAAAAAGGCATACACCACCAGTCATGGCACATTATTTGACAAACTGGAGTGAAATGGGATCGGGGATATGACATCGTAATAGATGGAAAACTACTTGAGTAACGGGAAATGATGTATGAAATTATTTGACGCCATGCTGAGAGATTGTGTAGGGTGTTCCTCAAGGCTCGGTGTTGGGTCAAAAATCTTTCTATTATTTATATAAGTTTCTCGTGTATGGTTTGCAGACAAGACAAAAACCTTTAGTTCTGGGGAGAATTTAATATAAATAAAAAAAAAAATTGTTTATAGTCCCACAAAGGGGAAATTTGTCTGTGCGTTTAACCCATCCCTTAGGGAGCAGTGTGCTGCCAACTCTGAGTGGAGGACAGAGAACAATCTGTGGACTCAGGGACCCTAAGATCGTCAGTTCCGTGAATATCACCCGCTGGTGATAAAAATCCTGTTTTAAAGGAGTTCCTGTTTGCAGCGCTGTTTAGAAATAACACGTCAGCATTGTAGAGAACAGTGACAAGCACAGTTATCATGAGTAAACTAAATAACTAAATTAAGCTAGCAACATTAACCTGATCACATTTTGGGGAGTGTCATTTCTAGTTTTGATGCTATAATTGTCTGGCTGTGTGCAAAATAAAGGTTTATGCATCTTGCTTGCGCCTAGTTAGAATTAAGTGGCGAAGTGTTTGAATTCTGTTGTCCAACAGCGTTGTCGTGGCTGACCATGACCACGATGGAAACGAGCTCCAGGTCACCCAAGGATTTCGGAAACATGTCGCCAAGAAGCTGGAGCGTCTTCTGGACAGGTGGAAAAAAGATGGCATTCACAAAGCACGAGGATCATGTCCTGAGGACGGCAAGTTTTAACCTGGATTTTTGTCTTTCAGTTGCATTTCAGAGACGAAGCCCGTAGCCTTAAAATGTCTGGAACCGAAATGTGAGGAGGATGATGATGAGGGTAAATGTCGACTCTTTCCTTGAAGCAGATTCCCTGTTGGAGAAACCGGCTTCACTTCCTTTGGTGTTCTCTTTTCTCTTTGCAGGATTTCACCTCTTTTCTACATCTGTCCCAGGACAGGAAGCTGCTAAGCCTCCGTCACCTGCCAGGTGCCGTCCTGCTCCCAGCTCAAGGTTTTTATCTTTTCCTTCCCTTTTTTTTTTTTTTTTCAAACTAATTTTTTTGTGTGGAGATTTTAACTTTCCGCACAACATTCTGCATTTCCAGCGACAGTGACAGTGAAATGGAAACACAACTGAGGGAGGCAGCGGTTTCCATCAGTGACCTGTTCCCTCCATCCATGCACTCATCTTCCTCAGGAGAGCCTGCTGGCTCGGAGGTTGGAGCAAAAAAGAAGGACGAGGAAGAGGAGCATTATGTCGTTAAGAAACAGATTAAAGAGGATAAGCGTCAGGACTCTGTACGCTCTGCTCATTGTCAAAGCAATGGTGAGCAGGAACTCTCTGTAGTCGACATAAAACGGAAAAAGAAAAATAAGCACAAAAACAAAATCAAGAAACAGAAGCTTTGAACAGGGTTTCTTTTTTTCTTTTTTTTAATGTGTTTACTCATTGCGGCGACCCGTGCTTTGTGTTGAAGTGATCAAACGGTGCAGAATGCTCCTCAAAGGTTTTCAGATAACACAGGCGCCTCGGGCGTTTATGAGGCAACTTTACATCCATTGTTCAAGGTTATGTTTAAAAAAAAAAAAAAAATCTCACAAAGTGAAAAAAGCATTCAAAGCAGAAAGCGACTTAAAAACAATGCAAGTAACATCCGGTTGCCAAGTTTCATCTGAAGTTGCAAATTTGTCAGAATAACAAAATATTTGAATAAAAATACATTTTGATGTTGATCTTGAGATATGTTTCTGCCGTTTCAGTGGTGAATCTTCTCTCGTATCAGTTCCTGGCCCTCTTAATAGCTATACTGAGTTCATTTTTCCTCTCAGACATCACTGGTTCTGGTCTCCATGATCTCCTGCCAGTAATGGCTGTCCATCCCAAACAGCCCCCCACACCTCCTGAGTCCAGCTGACGGGCATGGAGGCGTTACTGGGCTGTGGACACCATTTGTGTAGGCATATAGGAGCTGATGTCCGAGGGTGAAGGTGAGAGGAGGTGAGACTGATGACGTTCAGTCGTCTGGGAAGAAGGATACAGCTCCAGGCTCTCAGAAGAAGCTGTTCATAAGAATGATGAAATCAGTTTAGACTCAGCCTGGAAGTTTCTGTCAAAATCCGTTTCTAATCAAACCCCCAACCCCATTTATGAAGCTTTGCATAGGGAACTTCATTTAGGATCCGTAACTATTCATACCCCCTTGGAGATACAAATTTAAAATATTTTTCATTCCACCATCCAGTTTCTGATGGGGAAATAAAACAGCCATATAACAGTTCAGAAATAAATGTAGTTTTTTACATTTTATTAAAACAGTGCCATGTCAAATGATTTATACCTTTTAATCATTAATGAAAACTGCTTTTTGGTATCAGAACTCAAAACCCTTCATATTATTGCTGAGCAGCTTTTTACATGGTTCTACTGGAATCTGACAATTTATATTGAGCGATGAGCTCCATTTCATTGATGCTGGAAAGCCTCCTTGTTATCGCCATAATATTTAGCTCCATCCACAGATTCATAGTTAAAAGATTACAATTAATCTAAATCTGCCATGTCTACAAATGGGTATATATAATTCAATTCAATTCAATTTTATTTATATAGCGCCAATTCATGAAGCATGTCATCTCAAGGCACTTTACAAAGTCAAATTCAATCAGATTATACAGATTGGGTCAGATTATACAGATTGGTCAAAAAATTCCTATACACTGATATTGGTCATAAAGTCACTCATTTCACAAGTGTATAACATTAAAATGAGATCCAACTTGTTTTTTTGCTCTATAATTTAGTTATAGCAACAGCTTCAACACAGTCAAGCATTAAACAGAACCTAAACGAAGCTCCAGGCGTGTTCCCATAGGCTTTAAAAGTGAAAGTATCATCCAGGAAATGCACTTGATTAACTGATAATTAGTTTATTAGCCTGGAGCATGTAGGTGTGTGCCAGCGCAAGGCCAGGTAGGAATGACCTCACAAAACACCTCCAGTAACAATTCTGAGAAATCTGCAAACAATTGTTGAACAGTTTCTTTACCAATTTCATCCCCACATGATGCCATTTCATCCCTTTCTACTTGAATTTCATACCCATGAGCAAACCCTTCATACCCACACACACCTAGTGTCAGTTTATGGTTATGTACCTTATTAAATCATAAAAGCCATGTTTCTAAATTGTTGGTTGTCAAGGTGGGTATGAAACCGCCTCCTGGGAAGGAATTGAGCATGCCCAGTACCAACTACTCAGCTGCCGACGTCTCCCACTTTACATTCAAATAACGTAGGTACAAAATGACTAAAGCTACAATAACTATACTTTGTTAGTGAAAGAGGAAAATATTTAAGCCAGCCTCCAGTCTTCACAGGGTTGAACATCAGACCTATCTTTGCAAAACAAAAACAAGATTGATATCTCAAGTTAGCCTAATAAATGTAAATGTGTGACAGTACAGCCAGAAAAGAAAGACCTTACAGCAGGGATACGTTGTTTGGAAAAAGTGTTTTTCTATAGAAAGAATGGGGCAAAGGATGAGCCACAAGACTTTTAGACCGCGGCCCTTTGGAAAGATGAGACCAAAATAACTGTTTGGCGCAACACACAGCTCCATGTTTGGAGGAATGCAAACAGCACATCTCCATCAACTAGGGCAGTGCTATTTTGCCAAAAATCGAAATTGCGATTTTTTTTTTTTTTTTTTTTTTTTTTTTTTTTTTTTTGTGTTGATTTTATTTAAATTTTCCTATGCATCAATTGCAAGAAACAACTATGCCCTATAAATATACATGCTTTTACACAGGGTCTATTTAAGAAATTAAACTGTTTTTTATTAAGCTGAATATTTTTTTTCCAAGAAAGAAAAGTTTGCTGAGTTGAACATCAATCCTTGTTCAACATAAAGTGCAAAATGCAGCTAATAAACATGGCTGCATAATAAACAGTTTTACTAGTACTTAATTAAATGGCAAAACTCCTAAACATTTGTGGTAATTGGGTAATAATCTAATAAATAGATCTGGCTGATAAACTGAAATTATCTCACCGTTCTCTAACTGAAATAGTCATTCGTTTACAAATATTGCGTACACTTGGACAAAGGGATGATTCTTTAGAAGATAAAACTGCAAATATAACTGAAATGAAATTAACAAATACCTATAAAATATATTAAATAAATAATTACATACTTCCCATCAGTAAAACATTGAATGCTCTCTTGTCCAGCCCCAAAGTAGTGCTCAAGCTGTGTTTGTAGGGTAATGGTTTGGTCTTGTACGTCAGTGACTGGACATGAGCACCTTGGACTAATTTAGTCATCTATGAACTCCTCTGAAAATCATTTATGTGTCAAATAGGATAATCTGTCTGACAATTAAAGCCTAGTAGAAATTGAGTCACGATCCTAAGCACACCAGCAACAGGGTGACCAGAGAGAAATTAATCCAGATGGCTCAAAGGCCAGATCTCACTCTCATGGAAATGTGGCGGTTGGACTGTAAGAGCTGTGTATTTCAACACAATGATCCTAAAGACTTCAAGTAATTGCTTGTGAAGATGGTTCTACAAGACATTAGATTGTGGATCTTACAATCTAACGAGAGCACCCAGCTCTCGTCTGTGCACATTTATATGTTGCTTCTTCTGCCCTCAAATCTTAAAAATGACAATTTCTTGAAAAAGGCGTTCTAGTTCCAGCGGTGTTCTTCACCACTCTTCACCATGTTACTTCATCACCAGTGAAATTTGCAAATCTTGGACCACTTCAGCCCCGAACCCATTTTTACGTGTAATTGTTCAGCTTTCTGACCTGTCACTGCTGTCCTGAGTGCGACGGAAAGATACAATTGCCTTTGGTGTTTTCAAAAGTCTCTTAGAGAAATTTAGACCATGAGTGGAGAGGCTTTACTTGCCTCTGTACTCTACCTGGCACAGGCGTGTGTGACTGCAGGTGTAAAGAATCATCCTGTAGAGGGGAATCCGTCTCTTCTTCAGGGTCTGATGTGAGGATCTACCCGAACCAAAGTTTAACATCAGGGTTTAAGTACTTACGAACTCAAGATCTAACAGCTCGACAGAGTGATCAGAGCCATACCTGTCGGACTGCAGCGAGGCTGGTCAGGGTCCCCAGGCTGCTGCTGTCAGTGATGACCATGGCTTGAGACAGCAAACCAGACGGATGGTACTGAGGCGACTCTGACTTGTTGTACACTGTCAGGAGGAACAGACGACTGAATCTTTGCCTCCTGTGTGGGATTCAATGGATGTTGTGTTGTGGAGGCCTTACTGTGGCATGGCAGCTGTGCCATGGTTGCCATGAAGGGACTGGCGGCCATGTGACCCTGAAGATGCTGTGGTATTGCCTGTTGGTGGGGTGCGTGAAGCTGCTGCTGGAACGAAATTGGCTGGAGAGTGGTGAAACCAGCCCCCATGTTGTTAATGACGGGGACGGTCTGTGACTGCGTCGGGGCCAACCCTGCGAAACATCGGGCACGGATGTCACTCTATTACTCTAGTATTTCTCATTTTTCTATGCAAAGAGAGTAAATCAAGCGGCTGAGCTACCTATTAGTAGTGAGGACTCGCCCAGACTCATGACGCCGGGCACCGAGGCCATGATGAGACTCTGTGAGCAAGCCGGGGAAGCTGAAAGACTGTGCAGGGACGTCAGAGTGCTTACTGGGGGCAGTGGTCCGCTGCCAGACACCTGCGACCAGGGGGAAAGCATGGTCATGGTGCTAGCATTATTCAGAGTAGACTACTACAACACTAGGACAAATACTCACCAGCTTGGGATTATGAGACTCCAGGAGTGTATGGCTGGGTTCTAGTTGCACAGGACTGACCACAAGACGCCCCACGCGCTCCCCTAAGCTGCTTCTGGCTATGCTCCCTGCTTCACAGGAGATCTGCTGGCTGTACTTCACACCTGGGGAAGCAGTGGGAATCAGGTTTCAGGACAATAAGAAGGCTGCTAAGTTTACACACATCAGTGGGAGAACCAGTGTAGTCATGTCTGTGGAAATCTGTGGCGCTTGCAAGACCATCTTCATTCTTACAGCCCAATCTGTCACCTCAAACAGTCCTGTTTTCACTTTTTTATCTTCAACGTATAGAAACCTTAGGTGTGCTAAACCAGTCTGGCCATATTACCGTGCTCAGGACTTGGTGGAATGGTGGCATTAGAGGACGAAGCTGACTGGCTGTTGAAAGATGTGTCAAGGGCTAGCTTGTGACGAAAGGCCTCCTCTTTACGGCGATTGGCAAACCAGTTGTATACTCTGACTTCAGTAACTAGGTTGGAACCCAGACCAGCGAGCTGGGATGGGGATACCCCTCTCTGGAGACACTCCGCTCTAAAAAAACATAGAATACACTCTTGTAAGACGTAACAAATGAAACATGGTATTTGCTGTGGCTATTGACTTAATTAACATGAATCAAATATGATAAAAAATTCAGTGCTGCTTAATTTCCCAAAGGATTAGGATACCATTAGATTCTCACATCTGGCATAACATCTTCAGCTGCCAAACTGGAGGTTGGTTCCCATTTTGCTGCCAAAGCAGCTCGGACCAGTAGAGGTATGGACTCCCGTAAACCCCTGAAGTTGTGGTGTGGTATGTAGCATCAAGATGTTTGGACCAGACCATTCAAACCCTGTAAGTTGCGAGATGCGTACTACAGGGACTGGATTTATATGTCCAGTAAATCCCACAGCTCCTGGGAGGCCAAGTCATTTAAAACTCATTGTCGTGCTTCTCTAAAGCATTTTTTTCTTTGTGGCAGAAAAACGTGTCCTGCTTAAAGAGTACACAGAAATCAGGCAATATAATTTCAAACTAGTTTGCAGCTGTGTATCTTCATACACAGCAGATGTCAGTGTACTATATATTCTTAAATTTTTCTATCAGGGCTTTGAGTTACTCAGCTTACTAAACAAGTGTAGCTCAGCTGTTGAGTCTGATGAAAGGGGCCAGCCTTTGCTGCCCACATGCATTAGTGAGTCTTGGCTGCCCCCGGTTCACTGCTGTACCGTATGTTGACCACCTTGGATAGAAACTGACCGGCAATACGCAACAAAAGTCACAATGCTGGAGAAGCTCCAACCCAGTTGTCTAGCCATCTTAAACCAATTTAAACCATCTCAAACGTGCTCAAGTCCTCACGCATACCCATTTTTTATGTTGCTAACACTCCAACTTTGATATTAATATTCAATTGCTGCTTACTCTATATTCAGCACGTTAAGAGGTGCCATGAAAAAGAGATAAGCGATATTATTCACTTCACTTTTCCGTGGTCATAATATTATGTCTTATTGCTTTATATTTGCAACAAAAAAAGAGATCACATGAAATCTTGCCTCACCTGTTGCATTCCTCCACCAGCCCCTCTCTTTCCTCCTTGCTGGGGTTCTTCTGACGTTCATAGGCATTGAAGAGGATCTGTAGGGATGCTGGACCCCACTTGAACCGGTTCCTGCGTCCCTTTTTGGTTTCTTCTCCTTGTTCCTCCGCCGGTGCAAGGCCATGCTTGGCATTGGTAAATTCTAGATGAAGGAAATGTGCACATGTTCCTGTCACCAATGTGTCTCCATCTCCTGGGGGCTACTAATGCTAGATTGGCTTCAGATGAAGCGGAGCGTTGCGCCCCGCGTAGCTTTCGTACTCACGCTGGCTGATCTCACACTGCTTCTTGACGTACCAGCTGTACAGAGCGGCTCTCTTTTGGTTTTTCATGGGCGTGCCTTTGTTGAGGTGCTGGGAGAGGTGGGACTGATTGAGGCCCGTGGACTCTACCACCTCTCTCTGAGGTAGGTTGTGCTGCTGCATGTAGCTCTTCACCATTTTTGCAACCTGCCAGGGGTCCTCCCTGTTTGGCAGATTAAAACAATTTAACAAGCTACACAAACTCAAAGCTGTGCTGCTACTTCTTGTGGAGAGCACTAGGCTTGTTGGTGCAATTATTGGGACCTTATTGCGAAGTCTATTTTTATTCAGAAGTCATGACTTCCTTGATCTTTTCATTTATTCTCTCCAAACAGCATTTTTTTAGGGAGAAAATATCCCGTAAAAATACATTTTATACAAGAACTAATGTTTGCCACTATTTTTGGCATCCCTACTTTGAAATATTTGTTCCTCTTTGCTCCATCTCCCTTGATCTTCCAGTTCTGGGCCCTCACTTGTATTCTTGTCCTTTTCAGCGCATCCCGAACTAAATCTACGCGTTTTAGTTCTGAGATAGCCTTGGAAGAAGGTCGATTTTGTCTCTTTTGAACTATCTCTGGGCCGATTTGGCCATATGTGCGGGTTTTTGAATTATTTTTCTAATGTGGGTACAGGGAGAGCAGAAAGACCTGTTTGCAGTCAGAACATACATAACAAGATGGAGGAATGAGGCAGGCTGTTTTTGCTAAGTTTCATTTAAAGGTTCAAATGAACCGCCTGGTGAGTTCTTTTCCCCAATGTTGTTTAAACGAATCAGTTGTACCAAACAGTCTAGGGACGTAAATATTGCATTAAAATAAAACCCTGTTTTTAACGTTGCAGTTTTGTGGTAAAGTATTTTAACCAATCAAAGGAACCTGCATTGTTCCTGTTTGTAATCAATTTACCTCATAATTGGAAATTAGAAATATTTCCTTTTAAAATTCTGGGTCTTAGGTAAAATAGATTTTTTTATTTATTAGGATGATTAATCTGCACACATGCAAAAACTGCTTTTTATTTCAATATATAATATGGCTGATAGTGAAGTGTTCCCTTAACTTTTTAAAAGGTCATAAGAGTTTTTAAGATATTAGCTTTCTAGCTTATTACCTTATGATATTGTGAATACCAGTCGTATAATACATTTAATTTCTTTCCCAGGAGGATTCAGGAGGAGCAAAGCTGACTCCAAGCAAGTAAATTAGTTTAAATCTGATCTCTCTTTTGATGAAGATAATTGTGGATTAATGGTAAATTGTTGATCTTTTAAAGGTCGAGGGAATATTGCCAAAGAAGTGATGAAAATGGTAATCTACAGACCGACCTCATCATCTGAATAAGCCTTCTGATTGAGGGAATGGAAAATCCCCTGAGACTGCTAGATGTTGATCTTTTAAATATAAAAATAAGTCTCTTATCAGTTCAACTAATGGAGTAGAATATTTTTAAATGAAATTTATTCCCCTCTAAACCAAATAACTTGTTCTGGCACCTTTGTCGTAAACAACTGCCGTCGAGCATTTGTTCAAACTGGCAATGAGTCTTTTACATCACCGTGGGTATCTCAACCAACACTCTCTTAAATAGTTTTAATTCAACAACAGAGAGTCTGAAAGCACGAGGAAGCTGTTTAGGTCACACCTCATGGCAATCGTATTCAGGTCCTGACTTTGACTAACCAACTCCAAAACATTAGTTTTGAATGTATTAAGTTTTTGCTCTTCTGATTGGTCCTTTGTGCTCTCCTTGGTCTGCTGTAGCTTTCCACAGATCCCATTTTTCTCCCAGTCTCTTTCCTGTTGTTGAATCAGCAGCACAGACTTTATTTTAACTGAGGCAAGTGAGGCCTGCAGTGCCTCAGATGTTGTTCTGCCCTCCTCGAGGAGTTGTTGAGGTGCTCTAGGAGCAGTTTTTGTAGTCTGGCCTCATGGCTCTCATTAAGGTTTGCTGGGGTCAAAGAGCCTTAGAAATGGCTTTTTGACCCTTTCTTGGCTGCTAGGTGTCGTTGACTTTGTTTCTCAAATGTTGTTAGGTCAGAGCACGATGTTTTGCTCTTTGGGATCTTTCAGATTTTATTGAAGTTATTTTGTCAATCTGCAGGTCTTGCATAAATCAGTTCTTGGTGTCGCTGGTGGAATTGAACTCAGCTTTTGTGGCTAGTTACAGGTAGATTTATGATATGACAAGGAGGGAGGGAGCATAGAACCCGGTTGGGTCAGAGACCTTTATTCCCTTAATGAATAGTCCTAATTTCCATATAGCCTTTCATTCAGGTTACCATTATTAGATAATGAAATGTGTTTATCACCTGTACACATAACCATCATTAACAAATGCACATTTTTTTCTATAATTCTTTTCTTAGAATGCTTTCCCCGTGGTTTATTAGCCCCTTTTTGACGTCTGTCCATATTTTGTGAGAATTGTGACAGCTACTAGTTTCTATGGAAGCGTTGCACAGGCACACAGTGCGACAACATTGGACTTAATGTGCATCCCCTCACAGGGAAGTTGCGTAGAGGCTTATTGACAGAGAGAGATAAGGGAAAGTACACAGGAGCAAAGTCCAGCTCTTTCAGATCACTGGAGGGGAAGAAACATGTAAAAGGTTTATGAGGCCTAATTTAACGTTCAAACCCTCAGTCTGAATGCTGTAAAACATAATATCTTAAGACTCCACCAGAAGCAGCTAATATTCAGGTAGAAGTTTAAATGCATTAAATACTTTGTGAATAACCTTTTAATCGTGAGTGTTGTACTTCAACATTTTTAGATATGGAGTGTGACTTTAAAAAATGCACGCCTTTCAAGCTTTCAAAATCTGCTCCTAAAAGGCACCCTCAGAAATATTGCTTAAGCGTTATGCAAACATAGTCTCATGTTACCAGCCCCACTCCATTAATCTTCACCTACCTGTATGCATGGAGCTTATTTATTAAGAAATGGCAAGGGAATAATGATGGGGGTGGGTAATTAGTAACTAGCAAAGGAGGAACCCTCTTTAAATTCGCCTCAGAAGCCAGATTGCAGCGAGAGAAACAGAGAAGCATGTGCAGGAGGGACGATTTAGGAAAGAGAGGAGAACCGAGCTGAAGAATAGCGTTTTAGACGGGTAAACGGTTTTGGCCAGACCTCTGTGGCTTCACGGGTGACGAGGGAATCAAAGTCATTGATGAGGATGCTGTCAATTTTCAAAATTTAACCTAGTTCCTGCGGGACAGAGACGTCTACTGTGTGTGGAAAGGCTTTAGCGAGCCATTTAGATGTCCTTGCCGTTGCCATGGGATCTCCAGAAAACGTGTGGATGTACTCACTGCAGTAACCGGTCGACCTCGGCCTTCAGCTTGGACGCCTCGTCCGGAGGAAGCTTCTCCAGCTCTCGGAATATAGGTGGAGGGAAATCCATTTCTCCCTCCTCGGAGCTCTCTCCATCCCCCTTCTCTACCCTCTCGGCCCCAGCACCGGCCCTGCTGCGCTCCAGCTCCCCCACGGCTTGGACCAGGACGTCCCGGGACAGTCCGGATTCCAGCAGGGCCCAGACGAGCTGCTCCTGAAGGGCGGTCAAATGGCTCGGCCTCGCCGTGGCCGCCCTCGCCCTGTCCTCTCCCTCCATTGGTCTTGTGCCTGCCGCTTCGTAAACAAGCACTGCTCGCAGAGCTCTCTTTGCCACACTCAAATAGCAGCCGGACGGCCGGCGTTGGGCCTCATTTATGTATATGTGCAGCCCCTCTTCAAATGGAAAACAAGAATGCTTTCATTTTTCTCTGCTAAATTTCCTCCCGATGCGTCCTCGGCTGCCTGGTTTTTGCTCTCCACCTGCTGTTTTCCTTTCAAAGGTCAATTTTCCTTTTTTTTTTTTACCTTCCTCCTTTTCACCCCCTCCTCCTTATGAGCGCCCTGTGAACTTTGTCCTCTCTCCCTCAGTCCCCAACAGTGACTAAAGTGCAGTTTAAAAATAACAACTAAACATGAGGAAAGTTGAATTTGCTGAGACCTTTGCAGACTTCTGAAAAAATCTGTCAAGTCAGGAGAAGAGGGAATAAATGCAAAGATGTGATTGCAGAGCACATGGATATCTTCTTTTTATTGTCAAACTTACTTTGGGGAAAGAGAATATTTTTTAAATATTTGTCTGTTTTCTTTATTGCATCATATATATTTTCCAGTTTATTTTTCAGAATATGTTTCAAACATGATTATTAAGTAACCTGTTTTGCAATTCGGAGCTCTATAAAATCCTGCAGCTCAAACACAGCTTGATGAGTTGCTTTTGCCAGTAGAGGTCGCTGTGGTGTCATCTATGCAGTGAGTCAGGTTTCTTAAAAACAAGTCCTTACCTGTGGAGAGGTTAGGGTTTGGAGGTAAGAGGTAAGCCTGAGCCCCTTAAAGAAAAACATTTATTAGATTTCAAATTCAAATTTCTTTTTGTTCTTTTTACAAATAAAGTAAAAAAAAAGTGTTCTCTATTCTACTTTAACTGTTGCTGCAATCATGCAATTACAGCTGTAAGTCTTTTGGGGTGCCCCGGTACCTGCTGAAGAAAAGTATCCCCACAGCATGATGCTCCCACCGCCGTGTTTCACCAGTGGGTTGGTGTGTTCAGGGTGAGGATTGGTGTTAACACAGCCCCCAGGCCTTCTCCCTATAGCGGTTTTCATGCTAAGATGAAGTTCCACAAGTGGGTAATTAGGTGTCTTCTAGGCAAGGTTGCTCGAGGTTTTAATTATGGGTCTAAGAATAAAAGGGGAATAAAACTGCACACCACACTGATCAGATAAGGGAAGGACTGTAACACCTGACCCTTTAGCTACAAGCTGTCTTTTAAAAGGCCCAAGCGTTGGTTGTAGACGCATGCATCTTGCATATGGTTTAAACTAAATGGAATAAAACAAATCACTACTTTGCCAGTTACATTCATCGTGGCATTTCAGAGTATTCGTGTAAAGTTTATTCACATATTCATTGTGCACTGTGCGCAGGTTTAAACGTCCTGCGGCAGCAACAGGTGGCAGAAAAATCTTTGCTGTAACTGTTGCCACAGATTCCCCTTTGCAGATTTGCTTCACCCCAATCCAGTTTGTCTCTGTGTTTGGTCCGCCTCTTGTATTTTATCGTTGTTTTTTTTATTTTTTTGTCAAAGAAAGTTGGCAGGAATTAGTTTCAGGAGAACTGCAAAGGAAACTAAACGGGCAAAATCCTTTGAGCGGTAACGTGGCCTCTAATCTTCCCTCTCCTCTTTTCAGTGTAAAACGCTCACTTTCTCCACCCCGATCACATTATACCGTTCTCATGTTCAGCCTATCAGCACCTTTTTGTGTCCAGCTCTTGTTACCCCACCCCACCCTTGGGATGATGGCATTATACAGTATTTGGAAGGGTAACAGAGCTCCCTCTATCTCCCTGAGACATGCCACTGACCTGTAATTAAGACTCATTGTACTATTGAGAGGAAACTCCTCACGCAAATGGACAGAGGGCAGTGTGTGTGTGTGTGGACTTCCAACAGCTCAGATACCGCCGTGACTAATGCCGCACCACACAGCCAGGTTTTTATCAAAAACGAACACATGCAGCACACATTAGAGCTCGCATTTTCCCCCTCCAAGAGAACTCAAAGCTGTGCTGATTGGTAATGAGACACAATCCGCACTGTCCATCTCTCATTAGCAAACCCTTGCTCACTGCCTCTCTCTCTCTCTCTCTCTCTCTCTCTCTCTCTCTCTCTCTCTCTCTCTCTCTCTCTGTTTCCTTTGCTAACTCTCCTTCCATTGCCGCCTGCCCTGCCTTTTTTCCTCACTACCCCCCCATCCCCAACTCCACCATTCAGCCCCATTGATCATGCATGCAGAAATGTAACACCCCCCCCCCCCCTCCCTAATTCCTGTCCAAATAGCCCCCTGTCCCACTTCCTAAAGCCTCATCTGCAGCAAGTAGGCCTGCTTGCAGGCAGGACACTGGTTGCAGCGCTTGATGAGGATGGAGCACGTTGGAGAGCACAATAACATGTTTAAATCTGTCTGGACACCCTGCATTACTCACTCTGAGCTTGTGGTGGCTCTGAAAGTTACGGGTGCATCGTAGGGACACAATCTGTCCCTGTGTTGTTCTTTTCTGCAGTAAAGGGCAGCAGTTTAAAAAGAAATCGCCTCCAAACTTTCTTCCAGCTCTGAGCCTCACGTAGGGCGACATCGAGTTTTTCGCCCACCGTAAGTCAGAGCTGTTCTCGTCTTTTGTTTGAGTTGGGCAAGCTATTGATCGGCTTTAACATTAGTTACCAGGTCACATGTTGAGTCAGTGTTGAGAAGATTAGCTGGAGCTGGCTTTAGTAGCTGCTAATTAAATGCTTAAACCCCAGCAATGAATGAGCACGCAGCACACAAAACCTTCTGTTGGCCCACACAACATAAACCGGTTTGCAATGTGGAGGCAGACGCAGAATAACAGACTCTGAAAGGCAACTATATCCTTCCCAGACTTAAAGTGATGTAGCTAGATGACATTCAGTGGTTAAACCTCAGTTATTGCATGTACTAAAATAAAGAATTCCATGGTGTGATTGTGTAGTGAACTATAAGCTATGTTTCAAGCTATTCAGATGGATAACGAAGTACCAAAAACAGTTCATACCATATACAGTTGTAGGTTAAGATTTTCCCTTTAAACTGTGAGCCACTTCCTTCATGGTTGAACAACAATAAAGATCACTTTCAACAGGTTAGGACTCTATCTCAGATAGTCCCCCTTATCTTGAAATCATGCCTGATAACTCCTTTTCTCAGCTGTAGTGGATATTGCATCAAAAGAGTCACCCTTTGCAAGAATGTGACAGGAAGTTGGGAAACTCTTTTTTTCAAAATAATGGCCCCCTTTCCTTGACTCAGAAGCTTGGAACAAGGCTCCACGTCCATGCAAAAGATAACATCAAATGCTATTTTTAAATATGGATGGATGAATTTAAGAAGTGGTAAAGTTGCTAAGGTCTTGCATCATACTGTTCCTACGGTTAAAGTTCTTTTACTTGGTTTAATGGCTTTGATGAGTTTCCTCCTGCTGTATGGAGCACTGAGCAATGCAAGGCTGTCCCTTCCCCAGCTGTTGCTGTGCTCTGCTGGTCAGCTGGCTGAAAGAATGCTATTAACCCTACCCCCCCCCCCCCTTCATTTACAGGAAATTAATATTTCAGGGTGCAAAGCACTGACAGGCGTGGTGTGGAAAGTAAAGCAGCATCACTCATCGCTCTTATTAAAGTAAAACTGTGCAGCACTGCAGTCAACAAGTCTCAAGCAGCTTGCCTATTAAGCAACTGATTTCAGCCTCTACTAGAGCAGATAGCCCAACTTACAAACCAACTCGTATCAGCTTGTCCTGTTGTACTCTATAGTGAGCAGAGAGGCTATAGGCATTCTATTCTGCTCAACATGGGTCAGCTGGTGCTTATCACTAGTGTTCAGCGAGCAAGAGGCAAGGTGTACCCTGGACAGAGTCACACAAGACAAACAACCGTGCACCAACACACTCACATTCAAGGGCAAATTAGACCAACCAGTCGACCTAACACTCTTGTATTTGGACTGTGGGAGTCAGCTGCAGTGGCCAAAGACAACCCATGCTTGCACAGGGAGAACGTGTAGACTACAAGACTCCAGGCTGGGATTTGAACCCAGAACCTTTGCAGCTAAAGATTGCAACACCATACAGCCGTTTGCTTTACATTTTATATATATATATATATATATATATATATATATATATATATATATATATATATATATATATATATATATATATATATATGCCCTATAATAACATATATACATACTTAAAAAGCGTGATACTGTGAAATCATGGTATTTTTTCATACCATCAGAATCTCACATGAGGAAAGTTTGTTGCCACTGTCCTTATTTGATGTAAAGGAGATGCTTGCAGACCTTCTCATTTCCATATGTAGATTTTCGCAGGTATTTTTTGTAGGTTTGCAGTCCTTGTGAGGGACGACTCATTATTTCTTCCACTTAATCTGTCCCCCCCCCCCCCCCCACAGCAAAATAAAGCAGCTGAATAGATACCCTAAAGTAGGGGTATCCAAAGTGTTTGTGCGCACCAACCCCCCCCCCCCCCCCACACACACACACACAAATAATTCATCCTTTATTAACCACACTTTTTACATTCTATTTCATTTCCTAGTAAATAGGACCAAATAGGACATCAAAACCAGCTTTTATATTAATTTCTTAAAATTTCTTAAATACAGCAAGCATTTCCAAAGACAGAACCAAATCCTTTTTTATTTCTATCTGAGAACAGACAATAGTTTTACCTTTTGTTCTGTCTTTTAATACGGCTAACGCAAAAAACCTTTTTGAAGTTTTGGATCTAGAATGATTGACACATCCCTTTCCTACAAAAAAAATCTAACTAATTTGATTAATTAAATATTGCATGTTCATATTTTGTGGAGCATGGTAGTTTTAGTTGCTTTGATGGTAAATGGCCTGAACTTATATAGTGCTTTTCCAGTCCTATGGGCCACTCAAAGCACTGTACACAAGAGCCACATTCTCTAACGCACACACCAATGCGCAGCTCAGGGTTAAGTGCCTTGCTCAGGGGAACATTGACATGTGACAAGGGGAAGCTAGAATTGAACCCACAACCTTCCGATTGCAAAACGACTAGTCAAATCCATTAAATCACATGAAGCGAAGTCTGGAAAGCTCTGCCCTGAAGAGAGACCAAAACGTTGTACGACAGCCTTTTATTTTGAAAGGCTACACCGGAAGTGCCGCAGTGGATCTCATCCAACCTGACACCGGAGCAGCGTGCCTCGGAGGTAGCGGTGGCGGGATGAGAGAGGGACAGCAGCGGGGACCGAGAGAAGGAGGTGGAGTCTGTCCCAGTCTGCATCTGGCCCGCTCCCCTCTCTGTCACCCCGGGCCAAACCCGCCCAGCTCCTCTCACTCTCTCTCCGCCTGTCCTCCCGCACGGCTCGGCTCGGCCCAGGACACACACCCGCCCGCCAACCCACCCAGGCTCACACACACCGAGAGGACTCGGCATGGACACGGAAGGGAGCCAGAGCAGCCTGTCCGTCACGGACTCCCCTCACGACCCCTGGTAACGGAGGAAAAAAAAAAACAAAACTTTGTCTTTCAAACTTTGTGAGAACAAACGGAGCTTTCTGTGAGAGCCGCGGAGGTGCGCAGGCAGACTCACACACACCTCCACCCAGAGAGCCTTCATCTGAACCCAGATGGGGCTCTCTGGAAATGCATCTGCAGCTCCAGGATCTCTCTGAAAACCCCAGCGGCAACTGTGCCAGTGCTGTGAAAGTACATGGCCTCTCTGAATGCTCCTTTGTTGACTGTTAATCTGCATATTTTCTCACTTTTTCCACAGCAAAATGTTCATAGGTGGACTCAGCTGGCAAACAACACAAGGTAAACCCTTTTTCCACCTCCGGGTCAGCTCAAACGCCGCTGTGGTGTTTTTTCAGTTACCGCACAGATTGAATGAAATCAGTGATTTTATTACCTGGATTTGGTAATATGTGTTTGGTTTGTTCTTTGCAACTTTAAATTTAAAACGTCCTGTTGAATGAACGCCCCCATTCAGAAATGGCACAGGCTGCATGACCCACATAAGCTCATTGAAAAGTTTTATTTAAAGATTACTTGGCTGGAGACTTGGGATCAGCCAATTTTCTCTTGGTCTGCACTGATTGGTAATTATCTGAGCTTTTTATTTTAATTGTATAAAGTCCAACTTCTGTTCCTATTCATTAAATGCATAAAAAAACTAACACCGCCTACTATTTTCAGTCTATAAATGCATCAGCAGATCAAAAGCTTAAAAGACTGATTCCCCCCCCCCCCCCCCCCCCACAATTTATTTTGCGCATCAAAGTAAAGAACTTTCACCATTTTCAGCGTACAAAGCATGTGAATTTTGAGTTTGATTAAAAAAAAATCAGAGAAAGGTTTAGGTTTCATGTTGATGCAGAAATGTAAGTAACCTGAGAATGCCTTCATGTACCATTTTCTCCATACTACTAATTTTAAAGGGCCGGCTCTTTTATGTGTTATATCGTTGGAGAAAAAGTTGCACTCAGTAGACATTGAGTTTGGTGCCTCAGATCTGGGGGGGAGAAAGGAAATCGGCATCGGCCCAGGAAAGCCTGATCGGTGCATCTGTAGCTAAGGAAATGTGCTTTGGTTGATAAGTTTGGATAATGCAGTAAATTATTTGATTTTCTGTTGAATTCCAACCCACTGCCTCCGTTAGGAAACCCTTCGCATGCTGTCTTCTTTTATGTGTTGTAGCTTTTAGGAAAACTATGAGAGGTAGCGGATCAGAGGAAAATCAGAAATCGGTATCAGCCAGAAATAGCCTGATTGCGCCATCTTTAAAGTGAGGTTAAGTGAGGGTTCTTTCTGAATTTTATGGAGAGAACCCTAGAGCAAAAGAACCCAGATTTAAGCACAGAAATCAAAAACTTCCCACTTGTTGACCTCATTAGCAGCATGTCTGCGTCTTCCCATCGTCTTGTTTCTGTTTCTGTCTCAGAGGGTCTGAAGGAGTACTTCTGCAAGTACGGCGAGGTGAAAGAGTGTATGGTGATGCGAGATCCGGTTACCAAGCGCTCGAGGTGAGGGAACTGCGAGCTTGGCTTCTCCCGTCCAAAGAGCTGAAAGTTTATCTGAGCTCGGCTGATTCCTCCCTGCTCATAACGCACCATTACGCGTCGACGTCGGTTCCCCGCGCGAGTAACGTCTTTCTCCCCCCCCACCCACCAATGTCCGCAGGGGTTTCGGATTTGTCACCTTCGTCGACCAGGCCGGCGTGGACAAAGTTTTGGCCCAGAGCAGACACGAGCTGGACTCCAAAACAGTGAGTTCTCTGTGTGTTTACTTCCCAGCACTGGCTAATCCCATGGCTCAGTGTTTGATTAGTGGATTTTTCCAGTAATCTGCCAGAAAGGTGCAAGTTTGCTACGATGTTTAGTGTGTTTACTGAGGGGTTCCAGTGTGCCGGTGGGTCCCCCCCCCCCTCCTGTGCCATTAATACACAGTCCGGGGCCACGGACCTATGCTTGCATCTGCTGCCGCACCTCAGATGGGAGCACTTTACATGATAAAGTCATTAGCCGACACATGGGAGAAAGTGCTCTCTCGTCTCTCTTCTGCCAAACAAGGCAAGAAAGTGTCACCCAGTGTCAATTTCCATAGAAACAAGGGAAGCAGGACAGGGTTGCATTCCCTGCCAGCCTTTGATTTGGCCTCTCAGAACACTGAACCGAGACTTGTATATTCTTTTTGTTGTTTTTTTATTTATTTTTTTTCTTTTTTTTCCCTGTCCCCGAGGGGAGGAATTCACCTAACAAAAAGTTCCTCAATGGAACAAGCGAATGCAACCTGAAACCATCAAGGTGTGAAAGCAGCGACAATCAAACTCCTGCGAGCTTCCCGTCGATCTCAGCCGGAGTAAAGCTGCGAGTATGGCGGTGGAAAAAAAAAGTCGGCGCGCCACATTCAGGCCCTTTCACCTGCACAAACGGCAACTTAAATGTATTAATGGACTGTGTTGCAGACTGATTGTGTGTGTGTGTGTGTAAGTGCTTGTGTGTGTCTTTTTGTCAGTAATGAATGTGGGCTGGTCTGGGAACAATGTGGCCTGTTGGTCACCATAGGGACCACTGCCCCCGCCTCCCTCCTGAGTTGGGAGTGGTGATTGGTTGCGGGTTGGTCACTGTATTGAAATGAGGGGAGGCTATTTTCTGCTCTCCCTTTTTGTGCTTTCGGCGACTCACCTTCACGAGCCTTTTGGGCGACAAGTGGACGCCAGAGAGGAAGGGAACCTGGTAGAAAATGCCATCAGCGGCTTTTTATTTTTAAAAGACGAGTGATTCTCTTGATCAGGCTGAAAAGTGAGGAGGGTGGAAGCTGTGTGATGGAGAGCAGCTCTAACTGATCCTGGCTGTTAAGCATTACTCCAGTGTCTGCTGCAGGCAGGAAAGCTCTGACAAGTAGCGCCATCATGGTTGGACGCCACTAACTCACCATGGGGCCCATTACCATAGCGATGCCCCCCCCCCCCTTCCTCCTCCTCTCTCTCTCTCCCGCTTCCAGATGAAGAGCAGCTCTGTCACAAAAGATACCAACACATGGTTTGCAATAATTTCTTGGAAACTAGAGACGCAGTCACTAGAGGCCACCGTGCCGAACGTGCACCCTCCCGACGCACTCACTTTAATCGCAGAACAATAAAAACTTCTGCGTGCTGTCTCTGCGCCAGGGCTCCTGCCACCTAAGGTTTGTTGCATTACAACCACAAACTTCGGTGTGTTTCATTGGGTTAGTTATGCATTAGGCTGAACTGTCCGAAGAGTGGCCCCGGGGGGAAATGATGTGGCTCAAAACTGCGCCTGCTGCCGTTGGTGATCGATGTACAGGTTTAACATTCTTATTAGGGCAAGGTCTTGCCTCACTGACAAGTGAAAATCTGCACTTTTGCTTTTTTTAAATGACAAATGTTAGGTTTAACATGCAAAATCCACTTTTTTTAGCCCTTAAATACATTTTGTTGTGTACTTGGAGTCTCTAGGAGTGCTGAAAAGTTGAATGTCTTCTCTCTAGGTTCTGCCTGCCGTTGATACATTTGGATGATTTGTTTGTTATATTAAAATATTGCATGTTTAGTTTATTGTCAATCAGGTAGAAATACCAGACATTCACAATTCAGTTGTGCTTTTTCTAATAAGAAATGTAAAAAGGCAGCCCACTTATTAGTTTCGATTATATAGCATAAAGGTTTGGACGCAGCTGTAGTAGGCCAACACAAAGTAGTGCATAAATGTGTAGTGGAAGGTAAAGGATGCATGTTTTTTTTTTTTTTATTTGCTAATAGAATTCATTTCTGTTCAGCCCTCTGAGTTAATACTTCTGGGGTCCGTCTCTATTAGCTTTTCCCCAGCGTAGATCAAAAGTTTCGCCCAACCTTCTTGTATAGAGCAAGCCTAGTCCGATTAGATAAAAATCAAGACGTCTTCTGTTAGCATTACCTTTCAAGTGCCTTTTTTCAAATGTAGGTCTGGGCTTTTTAAATTTCAGTGTGAATGTGCTTTGATCGAAACTCTGGCTGCTTTATGTCCTGCAAGAAGGAGAACCTCCACCTGAGTGTCAAGTTTAGCCGCCTCTAACAGGTTCTTTTCCAGGATTACCCTGTGATTAGCTTCGTCCATCTTCCCATCAACTTAGACCCGTTTGCCTGTCCAGGGCGGAAGAAAAGCATCCTCCACAGCATAACACTGCCAACACTATGTTTCCTAGCGAACATGGTCAGATGGTAGTAAAGTGTAGTTTTCCATACGTGGATGTACGTTTTGCATGTAAGCTAACACGTTCAGTTCTGGTTTCATCTGACCGGAGCAAATTTCCTCCATGTTTGCTTTGTGCCCTGCGTGGCTAACAGCTGCCACTGGCTTTTATTCTGAGGTATTCGAGAGTAAAGGTGTCTGAACGCACTTTTTAAGGTTTCATTTGGGAATGAAAAGGTTAAAAAATGTCGCCGTTTTCCTTTTGCCTCACAATCGTATTGTACTCCTTGTTGGTTGACTGCATAACATGTCGACGATGCACGGCGGAAAATGTGAAAAAGTTCAACGGAACACGAACACTTTGTGTTTGAAGTCCGCCGCGAGGTCTGCGCCGGCCTCGGCTCTTTGAGGAGAGGGCTCAGCGATCAATCACAGGGGCAGGACGGAGAGCAGAGTAGTCCTTTAGACCGCTCACCCTGTGCCCCCCCCCCCCCCCCCTCTCATGCGAGCAGGTTATCCTGTTAGAGAGGAGAGAGAGAAAAGTTCTCCAGTGGCAACAGAAAGAATGTGCCATGCTGTGACCGAGTGAACCACTCCGACGCTGGAATTAAAAGAGCTTTGCAGAGCCGCGAGGCTAAAGAGCAAGTACAGTGCTGCACAGGAATTTATTGGTGCTTATTGTGTTGGAGGACAGATGCGGACCAGTTCTGACCAGTGCAGTACGGCGGGCTTTGCTGTGATTTATGCAGCTAATGCGCAGCCTGTCGCCCTTCTGGGTGTCCTCTCAGCTTCCCGCTGTTTGCAAAGTTAGAGACGGCCGTTACAGGCTGAACTTTTGTAGGACAAAGTTTCCTGCTCACTTAGGAGTTTAGCACAAAGACACCTCAGCCATTTGCTGCAACCCCGCCCCCCCCCCTTCCCCCCCCAAAAAAATCTCTTTCCATACTGAGCTGAATGGAAAAAAGTGCTTCCAGTGGGGGTGGTTGTGTGGGATGACCCCATCTGTGATTACTATGGCTCTCCTCACTAATAGGATTGGAGTCATCAAGCTTGAGTTGGTTCTGGAAGATGTTGAGCGCTGCTGCCCAGTCGACAGGTTGCGCTGAGTTGCGATCAGCCCAGGCCGTGGCAGACAACACGGTCGGCCAACTGTTGCATGCGGCCTGTCAGAGGGGATTGCCCTGATTTCATAAACCTCTCTTGGACTTAGGTGCAGCTTCTTCTCTGTTACCTTGCCACACGGCTATATACACAATAAGGCTTTAACGATGTTAAAGACTTTATTTACCTCAGAAAAAATATAGTGAAATACAAGGAAAGTTTTTTTTTTTTTTCTCAATGTTTTGTGTACTCCAAATCTTTAGTTTGAACTTCTGTTTGAATGTCTCTAACAGCTTTGCATATTAGGGGAGAGACATTTTTTTTGCCATTTCTCCTTTGCAAAATAGCCCAAACTCAGTCAGATTGAACTGGGAGAGTTTTCTTTGACATGTATTTTTAAATCTTGCATCAGATTCTCAGTTTAAGCACATATGCTTTGATCATCATAGCTCTGACTGTAGGTCTTTAGGTTGGCTGTGGAAGGTGAACCTCTGCTCCAGTCCTCTGTCCCCTACATGCAAACAGCATGCAAACAACGTAAAACCAGATTTATGGAGTTTAAAACTAATAGTTGTCCTAATAACAGATTTTCTCTGGTCTTCAGGAGGCTGTTTGTTCTCAATGTTCTCCAGCACGCCTCTGAAGCCTTCAGAGGAATGCTGTATTGTGTATTTGTTATTGCCAAGATTAAATAACACACAGATTAATTCTAGGTATTAATTAGTTAACTCCTGAAAGCAATTAGTTGCACAGATTTTTTTTAAGGTATATTAGAGTAAATGGCCTGTATGTAAATACATGCAACACTACTTATTTATTTTTGTAAAAGAATGGTAAAAGAATGGTAAAAGCATGCATAATTTTCCTCAGCGCCATCGAGTGTCGGGCTATCCCACATAACCCCGAGGTAACGACAAAGGTTTGTTGTCGTGACATAAAACGTTTCGAGGCTTTTGCATACTCGCCTCCAGGTAAAGAGCTGCATCCTTTTTCACAAGGATGTTTGCGACGCGCCGCATCCAAGTTGGAACGCGAATCGATTTCATGTTGATTGTTTATGTTTAAGTGTTCCGGGTAAGTACAAACGGAGACGACGGCGAGCGTTAAATGCTGCACGGGAGAAGCCAAATATGCCGACGATCAGCTCTTTTTGCCGCCCACACACAGCAAACTAACATAATTCAAGAGTTCATTGTGTCTGTTTAATGTCCACCATTATCCCCAGCCCTCGAATGTGATGTGTGCTGCCACGTGTTTGACTTCTGTTTGTGTGTGTGTGTGTGTGTGTGTGTGTGCACAGGAGTGTTGGACATCAGGAAGGGTTGGTGACCGGAGGTGACTATCAGACTAGTCTAGCCACCAATAGAGACTAAACAGTAGACTCTGCATCTGATCCTGAAGTAATTAGCATCTAGTGGTTTTCACTCTGCTCTCTAGAACAGAAGTAAGACGAGAGAAAATATCTTCTTTGAGATTTTGCGGTGACGTCAGCTCTATTTAGAACCATCACTGTTGCCCTCACTCTGGTAAACGCATGTGGTTTACCATAGAGGCTCTAGCTGTAGTTCAACTCTACCCTCTCATGGTTAAGGACTAATCATAGCGCTGTACTGTCTCACCATCTGTTAGTGTAACAGAAGTACAGTGTGGCGTAGTCTAGTTGTTCTCTAGCTCTATTAGACCAGCATAGACTAATATAGAGGTCTCAAATTCCAGTTTTACACACTGTCTATGATTGCATCTTCATGGCATGGTGTGGTTCTCTCTCCAATCTGTGGGCCTCTCCGCATTACGGACCTCTGTTTTCCAAAGTTGTGACTTTCAGATTGACATGTTTAGGTAGTTGACACAAAGCTTCATGGTCCACTTTTCCGGGAGCGATGAGTAGGAGCCGCAGGGCAGAGGAGGATCCGGATCACCTGAAAGTGAGCAGAATAACCGACGGTCCTTGTTGTTGTCATCGCCTGCGTCAGAGAGGCAAGCGAGCAAAAAGAAAAACAAAAAAACAAAAACCCGAACATGAACGTGGCGTGATTGACAGCTCCCGTCTTCTTCTCCTCGCCCCTGGTTTCTCTCGCCCTCCCTCAGACACGCTCTGGGCCCTCCTCGCCGAGGAGGTGAGGTGCGTTGGTGATTGTGGTGCCCGTGTGAGATTCCATGAGGTCACATGTCACACGGTGGTGATGAGGAGACCAGCCGACGCTCCCAGGCCATCCACCTGAGCGCTGACATGTGTGCTTATATGCCCTTACATTACGTATATATACAAGAAAAACCACGGGAGTGGTGAAAAACAGTTCAATTATAAACACGTTCAGGCTCTATAAAGCTGAACCAATCATTCTTGGTCAGATTTTTCACTCTTGGTTTTATCACTTCTTAGTATAAAAGAAACACATTGCAGTAATTTATCAAGAAGGAAAAATCAATTGAATTTTTTTTTTTACAGTTGCCAGTTTGTATTTTATAATAATCATAATAATTTCAATAGTTAAGTTTGAACAGTTTGATTCTGAGAGTTTGAACTCTGAGAATTGCCTTGGTGAGAGAACATCACAAAATGCGAATTTAACTTTTTACCCATAACAATTTAAAAGGTTCTGTGAATACACAGATTATTATTGGTGTGAAAAATGTTTTTTAATAGAGGGGCCACCATTTAAATTCAGTAAAAGTATTGCACATAAAAAAATCCACCCTAATGCATCCAATCAGCATCTGTACCTATCTCCTTTGAATTCTTTATGCTTACAAAGCATCTTAATACTGAGTTAAAAAGATCCACTGCTTCTTCTCTTTAACGTCCCACTTGACACCATCGTATGTTAAAGCTTTCAAAAAACCAGGATAAAACGTTCAAAACTAGTCACTTAGGGGTTTGTTTCATACAAAAAACATAACAAAAAATTGCTTGGATTTCAAGTATTGCCGGACCTCTGCCCCTCCCAAACATCTGTCTGTGTAACGTTTAAAGTAGGACTGACGGTTAAACCCTAAATTATTCACGTCCCTGGCAGATTTACGTTTAAAGCAATCTTTTGAGTTGACCAACATGTTTCTTCTGATTTGAAATAATTTCAATGTTTCGAGCGGCCCAGCCAGAGTCCTGACTTGAATCTGATGGAGAAGCTGTACAGGGGGTTAAAGATTAGGGTCGTGGCGAGGAGGGCCTCCAACTTCAAAGACTGGCCGTTTATCAACAAATATAAGACATCCAACAACATAAAGCATATAAAAAGCTGCTCAGCAATTATAAGAAGGATTTCATTGCTGTAATGCCAATAAATCTTTTTTTCCCACTGATTATTGAGAAGTGAATAAACGATTTTCACTATGCCCTTTCAAAATAAAGTGTACATAAAAACGCACGTGGTATTAAGTTTTAGTATCTGGGTTAGCTGGCTCATTTCCCATCAGAAACAAACTTCTTAATTGAATAAAAGTCATTTTAAAAATGTAGTCTGCCAGTGGAACGAATAATTATGCGCTCAGCTGTACTCTGCATACTTCCAGTAAAGTTTTCAGTTTACTTCGGTTTAGTTTTCTGCTGCAGCTTGCGGGAGGAATGGTTGCAGATTAACTAGAAATCACAAATTATTATAGATTTATAATAGTCACTGTCAGATTAAGATTGTACCATTCACAGATATTCAGTAATTAAAGCCTTTGCTGTGTGAATCAAAGAAGCATTAATTGCATACAAGTTTCTTAACTCAACAACCCAGGGAGTTGTGGTTGTTTTTATTTGTGTCTCAGAAATTATTACTTTGACTGGAATTTAATAAGTCAAAAAAATAAAAAAATAAGGCAATATTTCCTTTTTTCTGGAAATGGTAATGCTTATCTAGTCAGGCAGTATGTTGTTGGTGTATTTAATAAAACTATTGAAGCTTCATTCAATTATTCTAATTATTTTAAATGCACAGCTAGGAATGTTTGCCGCCGCCGTCTAGTAAAAACGTCAGCTCTTGTGTTGTAACTTACGTTTTGTTTATTAGAGCTTTCCATAAAAGTGATGTGTAATCTTCGTCTAGAAAGAGTTTCGTGCCCTGAAAGACGCACCGATGGTGTCATCTTTTTATACCAGCACGATGAGTCTAAACAAACAGGTGCTTTTGACCAAAGAAACGTCGGAAGCCAAAGCAACGGGATGACATGGATTTTTTTTCTTATTTCAAACTATTTAAAGAGGGAAACATGAGGCCCTTATATCAGAGGAACTGGTATCATGGGCCACTGCTCAGCAGCTCCCTGTTTTTCTCTGTCTTCTCTTCTAGATCGATCCAAAGGTGGCTTTCCCTCGGAGAGCTCAGCCCAAGGTGAGTTGAGACGCCCCCTCCTGTTGTGAATCATTTCTAGGTGGTTAGCATGTGTCAAGAATTTCAAGAGTCTTACCAGTGCAAATACCGCATACCGTATTTTTCGGACTATAGGGCGCTGCGGTTTATAAGACGCACTGTAAATTAACGTGTCTATGTGTGTCTTAGTCGACATATAAGGCGCACCGGATTATAAGGCGCATTACATATTCTTCCCAAGTGTGTAATATCAGTCCGCCCCTCTGGTAGGAGGACCAGACGTCCCCGATTTCCCCATTTTGGATGACCTGTTTCTGGCAAAAGCTGTCCCCGGAAATGTCCCCAATTTCAGTGTATCATGATGGAGTAAAAAGGTTTAGCGCAACAAGAGGTATTTACCCGGTCTTGCCGCTGTCCCGACCTAGTAGGGCTTTGCCTAACGCACCTTCCCCGCCCCGTCAGCGCTGCAGTTCCAACAAAACAAACCAACCCCGTAGGCAGAGATTCTGTGCTTGACAAAATCAGAGACGTCCCCGATTTTCATTAGAGAAATCAAATCTGGTCACCTTACACAGCTCGCTCCAGAGAGGGAGAGCTATCCCTCTCTGCCGGGAGGACAGAGTAGCTGGACGACACTGCCCTGTTTCTAACATAAGGCCAAAATGAATTTACCTTTTATATTGAATTAACTTACTAGGTTTATTGTTGCTTGCACATTCTTTGGGCGAGGGCTGCCTTACCTGTATGTACTTCTAGTTTAGACATTACAGTCAGGCAGTCTTGTAGGCTCAGGTCCTCAGGGGGCCGATCAGGTAGTGACACAGAGTACCGTAATGCTCTGAATATCAGTTGAGCGGAGCAGCTTCGTTGCTCTGACCAACAAAGTTGTTCCACAAAGTTGTACTTACACACTCCATATTTTGGAACGCCTTGTACCACATAAAATCAGTCAGTAAGCACAACGGTAATCATATAAGACGCACCGGATTATAAGGTGCATCATCCACTGTTGAGAAAATTTAAGGATTTTAAGTGTGCCTTATAGTCCGAAAAATATGGTAATCTGACCGGGATGCGGACTGCTGCCATCACAGAGCAGTTTCTTTGCCAAAACCTTCTTCTGCGTTGCATCATCTGTAACATGGCAACTGTTTTGCTTTCAATTGTTTTATCCAAACTCGCCTAGAATCCGAAAAGGATTAAATGAAGAAATGATGTGAGAAGTAGAAATCCTATCAGATCTTTTTGGTTATTGTTTGACTGGAATTGACATATTTTACAACGGTTCTACAACTTTGGGGTTCATTAAAGTATAAAATGGTGGAAAATGGTCTGGGAAGCCACTATATCCAGCAACAAAATTATTTAGCAACAATGTTGTTCTGCTATGACCGGTCATTAATTATTCTTGAGCAGAGGCAACTTGATAATGTTTCTGTATCAGATTAAAAGAAGTAACAACTAGAAGTTTACTATTTTAGTGAACAAAATCAAGAACATTTGAGAACAACATTTTGGAAAATATTTTATCACATTTTCTTGGCGATTAGCCCTTTTAGCACACTTAGCATTGCTAGCTGTAACTAGGCATTTTCTAGAACAAAAATATTTCTGCTTTGCATCAGAGTGTTTCATCTGGCTGTTAAGGTCTCCAACTCCCTTTATGCTGGATGATAGGATGAAATTTAAAAAGAATAAATTAAAGTTACCGTACTTACTGTGTTCCTGTTAGCCTTCCTGTTGCCACTGATGCTACTTGTTGGTCCTCTGTAGAGCTCCAGGTGTTGGGTACACTAGGTTCTCCATTCAGTTAATATTGCTTTAACAATCATACACAATTGCAATCTTGTATTTACTTCAATCCAACAGTAACATGTTTGGGAAGGTGTCACTGAGCAGCAAACAGGCTGTCCACTGACAGTGGCCCTCTAACCCACGTCTTTAAATTTGGTGTGGTCCAGATTTTGTTAATTAATTCCAGAAATTCCAGATTAAAATCAGTCAAAATATGACCTGTACCAACACATGATCTGATCTGGCTCAACCGATGCAGAGCTCTTCACATTTATTGGTGTCCACTGCAGATACAAACATGTTAAATCAATGAATACGTATTTGCAATAGCATAATCTCACACTGCAAAATGAATGCAGTTCTCACACTTATGTCTGTTGATTATTATGGATATTTTTATGGATATCTCCTTTTATAATCTTTATCTTTGTAAGTGGTAAAAAGTTAAACTTAGATCATTGTCCAGCCTGTTTTAAACCTTTTAAATCTTTGCTCTGATTGCAAATATGGGCAAGTTTAAATAGGTAGCTAAGTAGCCTTTCTAGATTTATAAATATATATATCTGCCATTAATTTAAATGACATTACCTTGTCTTTCCCATTTTCAGTGGTGACTCAGAGAAATGATACTTCATACATACATCATAGTTATAACAAAGGAAAATAGGAAGTTGTTGTTTATTGTGTGTTTTGACACTTTGTCAAACTAAAATGTCTAGATTTAAAGTATAGATTACAAAAAATCTTCAGTAATATATCTTTTATAAGGCAAGGAAAGTTTAGTTGTATAACACAGTTCAGTCAAAAGTCAAAGTGCTGTATATGAACAGAAATTATGAAAAGAAAGCATTACAGAGGAAAGCACATTGCAGTGGAATAGTAGCAGTAGGTCAAGATCTTGTACTCTGGTTTTCACACCAGCAGAGATAGAAGTAATACCATATTGTCCCATTTAAGGATGCAATTTGTTTCAGATGTGTTACAAAATACCACAAAGTCACAGTCCAGCAAAGACTGCAGTAAAATAATTTTTATTCAGGGTTTCTACGCTGTCCGGAAAAGTTTGGACTTTGCTCCTATAATTTTCCAGGTCTGAGTAGGTATAACAATAGAAAGTGTGGAAAAAGGTTTGAGTTTTCAGATTTTATTCTATTTCTAAAAGATAAGATTCAAACTTTCTAAAAACAATGTACATTTTACATTAATTCTAATTTAAGTTACTTGCCTTAGATTTGCCAAATCACAAATCGAGTTTAACAATTTAACCATCATCCTCGCTGCTTTCTAGGATTCTACATAACTGGAACTTTTATTTTTTTAAAATTCAGTCTGATTTAGATGCCAGGAAACAAAGCTTTAAAACTTCTATTTTTCTCAATGTTATAGATGGAGAAACGTGCATTGCCATGTTAACAGTTTTCTACTGAAATATTTGTTATTGAATTTTAAAAACGTGTTTGAACCTAAGTTATGAAGTCCGGCTGAAATCTCCTACTTTCAACAACCTTAGCTTGAGATTTATCGTCTTGCGTTTTTCTTTTCAGCTGGTGACTCGAACCAAGAAGATCTTTGTGGGCGGCCTGTCAGTCAACACAACTATCGAAGACGTGAAGCAATACTTTGATCAGTTTGGCAAGGTGAGGGACATCGTTTCGACGTCTTGAAAGCTGTGGTTGTTTCAAATACCAGAATGATGGGAGAAAAAAAACATTTTGTCAGTGTTTCTCTTAGGCATCAGCACAGAAACAAATCAACAGCTTAGAAAGTCGAAAGCACAACATCCCACCAATTTGGCAGGTTTTTGGGAGAAAAACTTCACTTTGAGCCGAGCGGCTGCCTGGAGACGAAGGAGTTACTGCGAGGACGAGGAGGGTGCGAAAGGAGGGAAAGGAAAAAGCAATGAGGCGACGGGCAAACTTAGGGGTTGGGGGGGACTGCGAGAGGGAGCGGCGGTGAGGGAGGGAGGGGGTTTCGGGGGGTTCTTGGAAAGTTTTGTACAGAGTGTGTGGTGATGGTGAAGAAGAAGTGGGGGGATTATCAGAATCTGAATTAATCTGATGTAACAGCTGCTACTACCCACAACCCCCTTCTGGCCCGTTACCGTGGTGACCTGGCTCGCCCATTGTCCCCAAGTAATTCTGTGGGTAAGGGGCTTTTTGTTCTGAAGGAGAAGGGATGAGGTGGGTGTTAGGATCACTCTGCTGGGCGAGCGAGGGGTGGGTTTGAAACACTAGAAGCAAGTTGATTCATCCGCGTTGAGAACGATTAAACCCGAATCGCTTACAATCCCCAATTCGCGTTTCCCCGAAATCACAGTTTCTGTCCAACTTTTTCAAAATTTCCCATCGAAATTAGTTCAGCCGCGGAAGGCGCGAGTCAGAGAATAGACGATGGGCTCACAAAGGCTCTGGGGAGGGAGGGCCTTACTCTGGAGGCGTAGGAGAGGGAACTGGGGCAAAGATGGGGCGGCTGTGTGTCGGGGGCAACGAGGGCCATTATACCCCAAAACAAAGCAATGCAAATATTTTTTCTAGCTTGCTCAGAAGTTATCTGCATACGGGAGACTCCTCTCCAAACTGTTCTTCTTTCTTAATCGACCATGCCCATAAATAAATCGGCTGATGAGGCGATGGGATACCCTTCCTCGTTGGTGATATGCTGATAAATTTGACCAAAGTCTGCCAAAAAAAAGTCTTTCGAACTTTCTGAACGGCAAGGTTGCTGGGGTCGCTTTTAGGCGCCACTTTTCCGGCCGCTGTGCCGTGCCACTTTATTTTCCCCGCCAGAAGCTGTGGCCTCGAGCTTCTCCGCGCTCCCTCCTCAATCATAACATCTAGATGAATTTTTGCCGAGAGGGATATCGAGGGATGGCCGGTGAAATGTGGGCTGCAGCCATCCATGGAAGTTCCTGATTAGACTGCCTCACTGGACCTTTTGTGTCCCGTCCTGGTGAGGACAAAGGAGCGCGGAGAGGGATGGGCAGCGGATAACAGGGAAGATGAGAGGTGGGGAGGGAAAAAAAAAAGGGGGGGGGGGGAATGAGGGGGAATATTGTTTGGCCGGGTGCCATTCGAAGAATCAAAAATGGCCGGTGATGTGAAATTGACTCTTATTTGCAGCTTTTACCGCTGCTGCTGTTTGGTCGTGTCCTTCGGGGAGATTTGTCATGAGCTCGTGTTGCGACTTCGCCGGAGACGGCGCCTAAACCTTGTTAGGTTGGATTTATGCTAGTTAGGTTATCGCTCCCTGGCAAGTGTGCCTCAGACATTACGCTGAAGGCCCACACACCTCTGATCCTGATGACCTTTCTGCCGTTGAATCAGAAGATGTCAGAAATAGCGGGAAACATTAAAGTTGCATACAATGAGGGAAACCTTCAGGATGGAAGCAAACATTGGCTTGAGACACAGCCTGAAAGGTCCCCTTTCACACCGACACTCTTCCCTCACCTTTGACCTTTCTCTGGGCAAATCGCCCTCAGGGGTTCACACACACACACACTCACACACACACACACACCGTCCTATCACTGACACTATTATGTGACTGTGACAGATTATTTTGGGGAACTTATCCAGTAAACTTAATATAGAGCATGAGCCCAGATGAATTTACCAAATGTTTACAAGTACCTCCACATTGAGCCTGAGGTTTAAACATGTAAGCAGAAAGAGTGGGTCAGCTCTGACATAAGAAACTCTGTGTGTGTGTGTGTGTTGAATAGACACCTGTGTCTTTGCTCCATAAAGGGAGGCCGGGCCGAAGGGAGAGGTCAAAGGGAGAAGAGGAGGAGGACTTTTGGCTGACTGTGCCAACAAACAAAGCCTGCAGGCCTCTTTGTTCTCCCTCTGCCTTTGTTTTGTTCACTTTTTTCCTTCCCTCTCCTCTTTGACCCAGTCTTTCCCTCTCTTACAGGACTCTCTCTCTCTCTCTGTGCTCTCTTTCACCATATCTCCACCTGTTGCCATTCCTCTCGCTATCAGCCCTCTGCGCTCTCATCGAGTCTCCACCTGCCTGCAGGATTCACCTTTCTGCCTGTGACTGGCTACTTGTTTTCTCTCTTTGCGGCCCTCGTCGTCTCTCTGGCACTCTACCAACTTTCGTAAAAGTATATTTGATGGTGGTTGAAATTTTTTTTTTTTTTTTCTCTCTCATTTTTTTTCTCTACAGGACCCTTTTTTTTGGAGTTGCCATGGAAATGTAAAACTTTGGAGGAGAGAAAAGAGGCACATGTTGGGTGTCCTCTGATAGAGAAACTGTTTACTACACTGCTTCCAACTTTTTATGCTACTGTTAAGCAAACATATCAGAGCCTGTTGTGAACACATATTTTCCTGTCTTTACCCCCCCCCCCCCCAACCACTTTGTAACCTGTCTCTTGCCTCCTCCCCCCTCCTTCCTCCTTTCTGTCCATCTGTTGCTGAGCCGCCCTGCAGAACTTGAGAAGGGCTGAGGTCAGGCAATATGCCGCGTGGCAGCGCCGAGTGCCGCGCTAAAAACCTGTGTTGTTTGTCTCCCCTCAGGTTGACGATGCCATGCTCATGTTCGACAAGACCACAAACAGGCACAGAGGTGAGACGAGACTGACCCGCCTCTCTGTTCGCTTCTTTCTCCTTTGCTCCTTGTTGTTCTCGATTTACCACTCTTCCCCCAGCCCTTCCTGGGTGGTTATTGATCCCCCCCCCCCCCCAAAAGAGTCTCCTTCCTGTGGGCTGAGCTGGAAGAGACAAACGGGGCTAGTCTAATTAGCCAGTCCGTTAATCAGGATCAGGATAAAGCCTCCTTAAGCACCTCCTCCCCACCCTGGGATTGATCGATTATGACAGCCTACCAGCTTTGCCCAGTCCTTCTGTCTAGGAAGGAGGGGGTAGGGGTGGGAGGGGGTCAAGGATGAGTGCAAAATAGCAGCGTTGAAAGTGGGGGAGGGGGGCAAATGTGTTAAGCGGCTATTACAGCACTAATTACTGCAAGCTATTAGCTCTTGTACAGTACAGAACGGCCTACCGTCTGATTTTTTTTCCTTTTATTTTACGAGTTCTTGTTCTCTTCTTGTTACAGGGTTCGGATTTGTGACATTCGAGAACGAGGATGTGGTTGAGAAGGTTTGCGAGATCCACTTCCACGAAATCAACAACAAAATGGTGAGCGGCTTGGACCGCAGCATGCTGCGGAGCAGAATACGGGCGGCGCTGATTTAATTCCTGTCCTCAAACAGGTGGAGTGCAAGAAGGCTCAACCCAAGGAGGTGATGTCCCCCACGGGCTCGGCCAGGGGGCGCTCTCGGGTGATGCCCTACGGGATGGACGCCTTCATGCTCGGAATTGGCATGCTGGGTGAGTTACCATCGATCACGACAGGCCGGCCGCTTCGGTTGCCGCGCCGAAGTATCTGCTGCCTTAAAGGTTGCACGGCGTCTCATGGGGAGCTGGCCGATGATGTCCGCTGCTGCCTTTAGGAGCTCGTCACTGTTTAGCATTGAGGCTAGATTATTTTTAAGAGGATAGCAGTGTCCTAAATGTTTATTAGAAATGTTATAGGATGAACCAGTGAAAGGAAAACGACACAGTTTTGTGGAAAATGCACACTGCTCACCACTTTAAACCCACCAGCCCCACAGTATAACATGGTGGTGGCAGCCTCATGCTGAGGGAATGCTTTCCTTCAGTAGGGATATGGAAGCAGGTCAGAGTTGAAAGGAAGCTGAATGTAGGGCGATCCTGAAATAAAACTCGTTAGAGGCCTCAAAACACTTGAAACTGGGGCAGAGGTTTACCTTCCAGCGGGACGATGACCTTTAACCTTCAGCATGAGCAAGCAAAGTATTTACTAAAGATGGATATGCCTGTACGTGTTACGTTTACGATTTTCAGCTGTAAAACATGTTGAGAACCATATTTCCTTTTTCCCTTCCCTTTGGAATTATGTGAATATGTGCTAAAATCCAAAGGAAACTTACATTGAAGTAAACTGTTTCCAATGGGACAAAATGTGAAAAAGATCAAATGGAATAAGCATTGTTGCAAGGTATATATATATATATGTATATATATTGTATATATATTGCAGTTATTTTACCTTGCTGTTCCTTTTTTTTATTTTTGCACGCCTTAACTCGCTCATTAAGACCTTTAATTGATTGTTTTACTTCAAATTAAGGCTTACATAAGAGCGGCTTTTCCTAAAACTCCTTTTTACTGATGCTCCTAAACGCCTTTTGCTGCTTCTTTGTTTTGACTGTTTTTTCCTGTTGTCATAGTTTTGTTCTTTGCTAGTACAGTACTTGTGACAAGTTTAAGAGCCAGAAACTGAACTTGCCATGCCAATGCTACCACCTACTGTTCAGACCGAGAACTACCTTCTGTCCCTTAGTTAATTTATTAATTAGCAAATTAACAAAACGCCATACTTGCTCACAGTTTGGAGAAAACAAGAATAACTTGTTGAGCCCACTGATGTTTCTCGTAGTTCTTGTAAATCTTTTTGCGCGTTCAGCGGAGAGTGAAAGCGAAGCCTAAACCAGCGAGCTTCTCGTCATTGTTCCTGGAAGGAAAAGCAGACTATAAGTGTAGAATTACATCCCATGTCACAGACTGTTTTTAAAGGCCTCAGTGTTGAGTCAACAGGTCCTATCAGTCTTTAGTGTGTGTTTCTCTGTTGTGTTTTTTGGAGTTTTCGAAGGTATTTACCCTAATCTTCTGCCCCGCAGGTTATCCCGGCTTCCAGACCGCCACCTACACCAGTCGGAGCTACGCGGGCATCACTCCTGGATACACCTATCAGTTCCCTGGTAATCGCAGCACGCTCACACACTTTTCCATCTTGTAATAACTAAGAAATAACAAAAAAATTAAACATTGGTATATAGTTCGGAGAGTTCAAACTAAAACCGGTACTTGAGAAATTGCTTTATGTAAAATAAAACAAAAAAAGAAAACGCCAACAATAGCTGTTGTTGTGTATAAGTGGATTATTAAGCAACCTGCTGCTCAAGAACACAGATGATTGTGATTCAGGGTGGGTTCAATGACAGCGAATGTGGCAATTAACCCCAACAATGCTTTCCCAGTATCTACCATTGTAAAGGAGATATGCAGTCATTGTGACAAAAATAAAAGGAGCAAAGCAAGGTTAGAGAAATGGATTGATTTTACTGTTTGAACATGTGAACGCAAAACATTTATTTAGTGCTGCCAGACACCAGACTGTGGTTTCGTTGTGTTTCCTAGTTGAGAAATAAAAGCTGCCGTCGTTTACAGGAACCAAATGAACAACCATATTGTCTTGGTTTAAACACGTGTAATAGAGATGCACCGATCAGAATCTCATTGAGAATTTAAGTGCTCTTAAGTAACTCTTTGACTTCTCGATACTGTTCAGATATTTCTCTTTAAGCGCTATAAGATTTAAGAACCACATTCAAAACCCTTTTTGTAGCATTGCTGCTGTTAGCAGTCATGAATGATTTATATTACGGGGAGAGGTGCCGTCACACCGTGCGCGTGACAGAACAGTCGCCGTAAATCCGTTTTACTAAAATCAAAAGCAAATTATTTCAGATCTAACACTTTAAACGGCTGTTAGCATCTTATGTCAGGGATTGCGTTTGCTCTATATGCTTTAGACTGCGACTTCCAAAAGGTTTCCAAGATTTCCAATATTTCCAATATTTCTAGCAGGCTTGTGGCTGTAATATGTTCACCCTTCCTGTTATCTGCTTTAAATCACGCTCTCTCTCACGCTCTATCAGAGCCTGAATAAACAGCAAAAAAGTCTTAGAAAATAAAGGTTCTATTAATATATCTTTCTAAATATCTGTGCTTCATTCGACTTAATTTTAATCTCATAATAATTTCCCTAATTTGAGTCTTTGAGCAACAGCTTTCACTCTGAAGAATGTTGTTGAGCTGGTAGCTCTTAGCATGGTGAGTTCACTGATCGGAGAAGAATTGGACTTTTTGAGTTTGCGATGGACCAGCCTCTGGTGTGTTCAGGACCGTGGGAGCTGAAAATCATCTGAATCTGGTCTCCAGCTGATTTCTGGGTGCATCTCTAACCTGTACCGTGCTCCCAGCAGCAGATTAATTCTAATCCTAAATGCATAATTTGAAGACGACACAAACACCTTGTTTTGTTCAGATGCCAACATTGCTCTTTGGTTGTCTTTGTATTTAGATAACCTGCATTCTGACTTTAGGACACACGCTTGTAAGGCGAGCTTTTCCAATGACACCTGAGGCCATTTCTGGTCATCAAGACCAGATGCTAAGTAAACAAAACGGCTTTTAGGGCAATAATTGCAAGACCCTCTCAATAAGAGTAAGTTGAATGACATCGCATCCCAGATCTTAACACAGCGGGGATGGCATTTTAAATTTTAAGCGGCAAGAGCAGCTTCATATCGAACTTGCAGCAGACACACTGTGACAAATACAAACATGTCTCCACAGATGAAACACTGTGAGCGTAAATGGCTGCTTGTAAATATCAGGGAGTGGCGTTGCTTAGCTCGTGGCGGTGTTTGTGTGTGCGCATGCTGGCATGGTCGTGTGTTACTGTAGAACGTGTGCTGATCATCTGGGAAATAACCCTAAGATTAGATTTCCGCCACAGAAAATTAGAACTCTTGCTTTTTAAATATGAAATCACTCACTTTGATTAGAGTCACTAGCTCGGGTGACACATTTGTAACCAAATTTTTCTTTTTTGCCTCTTTTTTTTTTTTTTTTTTTTTGTTGGAAGTGAAGAGTCTTTCCATCCTTTAATTGCTTTTTGCATTCCTGAAGCCCTGTCTGTTTAGCTCCTCACCTCCGAGGCGTCTCCCTTGCCTTAACGTGTGCGTGTGTTGTCCTTGCTGGCGTGTTGTCGGCGGTGTGTCTCTCAACAGCACTCTGATGTTTCTGTTTTAGAGTTCCACTTAGAGAGGACTCCCCTTCTGACTTCACCCCACCCCCCTGAGCTCACAGGTCAGTCAGTCCCTCCTCTGGACTTTACAAGCAGCACCTTCTCAGTCTGCTACTCCACATGTTGGCACCATCACCTGATCACTTCTGGTTTGCATGTTTGTGTTTGTCAATCCTCCTCGGTTTCCATCTGAAGGCAGGATTGCTGACAGTTACTGTAGAGTGATTAAAAATGGGTTTCTGTGGTCGCCGGAGGGAGATCTGTGGGCTTATGCTACAGTTGCCCGTCAGGTTCTTCAGAACCAAGATGTATAACCCGAATCTGTCCATATCCGCCTTTTCAGCCATTCCTCTCACAGCGTATGGACCAATGGCAGCGGCGGCGGCGGCGGCAGCAGTCGTTAGAGGTACAACATTGTATTTCCTGTAACAGAGGTACAATTACAGCGCCTTACAAAAAGATTTGCACCCTTTGAACCTTTTGACATTCTTTCATGTTACAACAACAAACTTAAACGTATTTTGTTGGGATCTTATGTGACAGACCAACATGTAGTATTGTCTAATTAGGAAGAAAAATCATACCAATAAAAAGTCAAAAGGCATTGGTGTTAGTTTTCTTCGACCTTTTTACGCCAACATCTCCAAATAAAACCCACTGCCAGCAGAAGTTGTAACCTTCAGAAATCAACTATTTGGTAAATACACTCCACCTGCTGTGATCTCAATATAAATCCAGCTGTCCTGTGGTGAGAGGTGTTTGTTTTAGAGAACAAAAGTGAACATGCAGCATCAAGAAGACCAAGCACAGCAGACGGGTCAGGGACAAAATTGTGGACGTGTCACCGCTGAAAGCCATAAAAAGTAGAGGATAAAGGAAAGATGTGGTAGAAGGTGCTCTGGACAGATGAGACCGAACTTGAACTCTTGACCTCCACATAAAATGCTATGAATGTGTGCACAGTGCACACACAACCCCTCATTTAAATATGGTGGTGGTAGCATCAGGCTGTGGGGATGCTTATCTTCAGCAGCAACAGGAAAGCTGGTCAGCGTTGATGGAAAGATGGATGGAGCTAAATAGAGGACAGTCGTGAAAGAAAACCTGTTAGAGGCTGCAAAAAGACCTAAGATTGGGCTGGACGTTTACTTTCTAGTAAGATAACAGCCCTAAACTTAACAACCAGGGCTACTATGAAATGGTTTAGATAAAAATATAGTCATGTGTTAGAATGGCCTAGTCAAAGTCCAGAGCTTGAACCCAATTCAAAATCTTCAGTAAAACATGAAAATTGATGTCTATCCAATCTGACTGAGCTTGAGCTGTTCCGTAAAGAACAATGAGCCTCAGTCTCCAGATGTGCGACGCTAATGCAGACGCACCCCCTCAAAGGGCTTGCAGCTGTAATTGCAATGAAAAGCGAAGGCAAATAGATGCACTGGATTTCATGTAGGAGTTTCAGATTAAAAGAGGCTAAATACATGTTTGTCTCACACTTTTCTTTTGTAAATAATTTTGGAAACAATGTATCATTGTTTGGGTTTATCCATATAAATACATTGAAATCTGTTGTGGCCTGTAGAAAACGTCAAGTGGTTCAGGGAGTATGATTGCATTTTCAAGCGACTGTATTGTTTAACGGGTTTGATCCTGTAAACGGCGCTGTTATTTCCCCTCGTCTGAACGACAGATCAGGGGTCACCAACATGGTAGCCCCCAAGTACCACATGGTGGGCCCTCGGGCCTGCTTAAAAAATAGCACCACCCACCAGTGAGCTGCATCTAAAATAGTATTTTATTCTATTGTGCTTCCTTTTTAATCACACTTGTGTTTGTATAGATTTAAAAATGACAAAAGCATGAAAAATGTAAATCTTTACGTAACATTAAGGTGAGCTCTGCCTCTTCCAGTTCAAAGGTCAGTACAGGTAGCCCTTCGTATGACACAGTTTCAAAAAGGTTGGTGACCCCTGCTTTAGATGAATGCGAAAGTCATATTTTACCACACACCTTTGCTCCTTAATGGCACAAAAATGTACATATTCAGAAGTGTTTCCTTCTCCATTACTCCAGCCAGAGCTCTCGCTCAGCTCTGGTTTAGATGGCAGACAGTTTATTTCATTCTTCCCTCCTATAGAAAACTCAAATGAAGGTTGCAGAGACAGTCCATCAGTGAAACTGTTTCTTTTCCTTTCAGGTTCCAACTCTCGCTCAGCAGGATTTTTAGGAACAAGCAGCCCGGGTCCGATGGCAGACCTCTACGGAACGGCCAGCCAGGAGTCGGCTGTCAGCAGCTACCTCAGCGCTGCGAGCCCAGCCCCGAGCACCGGCTTTAGCCACAGTTTGGGGGTGAGTTGTCATGAATGGTGGTTTCTCTGCTCTAAAAAAAGGTTTACGATGACCAAATATATTGGACTTCCAAAAATGTCTTACTGTATAGCGTTTCTGAAGAACATCCTCTATGGCAACTATTACTTAGATTAGCTCATCTAAAGTGTTTCTATATGCACGCAAATGTAAGTAACTGTAAGCCAAAATGTGGGATGATCATAAATTACGGTAACAGGGTAACAACGGATTGATTATACCTCTGTCAATATGTCTGGAACTATTTTGTGGTTAAAAAAAAAAATAGGTTGAACAGGTCATAGATAATTGGTGTTACACACTCAAACTTCCCCCTACAAACATGGAGTTCTTGTGTATATTTATGCTCTTGTTTACCTAATTTGATGAGCAAATCTGTAATTCTGCCACCTGGAAAATAAAGATTGTCTCAGTTGCCAAGATTGTCTTACAAGGAGACATTAATGTTGTGATCTGTTCCATTAGATCCAACCTGAACCATCAAATACCAAAGTAGAGCCACAATAACTGGACATTGTTATGCTTAGACGTTTGAAAAATAAGCAGAATTTGTTCCTCCTGGTTCTTTATCTTTTATTTTTCTCATGGCCCTTTGTGAGTTTAAAGCAGGTAATTGGAGGACAACTTGTTGGACATACCCAAATTGTTGAAAGGGTGTGGTGAGACAGCCTGGTGTGGCCCTTTTTTGGAGAACCTGTAGTGTCTGGCTCTGAGGTGGTGTCCCTCTTCAGCCCTGCAGGCTGCTGCTCGGCTTAACAGACCTAACAGAGCGCGGCTGTAGCTGAGCAAACTGTTCGCTGCTGAAGGGATGGAAATAAGCAGCGCTGGTTCTAATTTTCTGCCATAAAAAGAAAGTAGGGGCATTTTGAAAAAGGCTTGCTAGCACTGGAAGATGAAATGGATGTCTGCAGCGCATTCATGCCCTATGAACCTTTTCACATTTTAACATGGTATCACCACAGACAATGTGTTTTATTGGGATCTTATTTGACAGACTAACACAAAGTGTGTTGTTGTGAGGCGGAAGGAAATTGATTTATGGTTTTCTAATTTTTGTTAGAAATAAAAAATTCAAAGGGTGCGGCATGGATTTGTATTGAGCTCCCTGAGTCAAACCTTTGTGGAACCACCTTTCTCTGCATCTGCAGCTTTAAATCTTTTTATGTCCAAAGTCTTTGCCCATTCGTCTATACAAAAATAGCTAAAAGTCAATCAGATTTGATGGAGATTGTCTGAGGACTGTGGGAACCCTGGGTCTGGACTTTGACTAGACCAATCCACATAAATATGCTCTGATCTAAACAGTCCCTTTGTAGCGCAGGCTTTATGTTTAGGGCTATTGTCCTGCTGGAAGATGAACTTTTGACCCGTAGCAGCCATCGTGTTTAACTGTTGGGATGGTCTGTTCAGGGTAATGTTTGTTTTCTGCATGTAGGGCCAATAAACTCCACCTTGGTCCCATCTGACCAGAGCACTTATACAGCTGGTGTCAGACCCTAAGCAGGTCTTCTCATGGCTGCCATTGCTCTGTCAGTTCAGGTGGCCGTCCGTGTCTTGGTAGGTTTACAGTTGTACTCTGTTTCCATTTTCAGTGCTCTGTCAGATAGGATATTGCTTGATAGGTCAATCATCATTTCATCCTGATGATGTCTGCTGTGTTTTTGGGTTGTTCACTAAAGTTCTGGAATAAATCTCTGAGGCCAGAAACATAGAAACGGATCCGCTGGGTTTATAGTGTGCCACTCTTTAGAGCTTTTTAGATTTCTAATTTGTAAAGGTTTTGGAAAACCATCTTTTTTTTTCTTCTAATTCAGGCATTCAGAGCTCTGTTGCTCTGTCAAATACAGGTCCGTCAAAATAAGTTTGTGGTCGTAACGTGAGAAATTGTCGCAAAGCACTTTATATATTGTTGGCTTTATTAAAATTTTGGATTGCTTTCTTTCTTTTTTTACTTTTTGTTTCTGTCACTCACAACCGCCTTTTTTCAACCAATGAGCATGGGTGTTTTTGTGCCAGTGCAGCAGCTGTGTTAATGAGCCGATACGTTAGAACAGGTCAGGTCAAAGTGTGCATTTTGTCTAACAGTGAACTGTAACCCGGCATGCTTGCTCCCACAGGGCCCTTTGATTGCCACCGCCTTCACTAACGGCTATCACTGAGAGCGTGAGTCTGTCCGCCGCGCTGGCTTCCACTCCTCGAGGTGTAGCCCATAAGACGGCTGCAGCTCAGCCGGCCTGTGAGTAATCAAGCTGCTTTGTTTGTCAGTGCAGAGCCGCAGACTGAGAGCTGGAAGGAGTTGAAGCTACGCTGGAGCTGATCTGGTCCGTCTCTGTCCAGTCCACGTCTCCCCTGCTGTGTTCGGGTGGCTGAACCTTCGCCCCCTTCCCCGCCTGGTGTCAGCCGCATCCCAGCCCACATTACTGACACCCCACTAAACTCCACCTTAACCATCACTTTGCAAACAAAAAAAAAAGAAGCGTATCACTACATGTTATAGCAACACTTTCAGATGCTGTATTTTTGTTGTTGTTTTTGTCATGTTTTCTCCTGCTGTTTTCCTGTTTTTAGCTGTATTTTATTTAGTTTATTGTCGTCTCCCAAAGGATCTCTGAGAGAAGACTAGTTAGGTCTCCAACATGCCTGTTTCAAGCTGTAAAATGACTGTATATTTCTCTATTTTACGCTGATTTTCAACACTTAATACTAATTTTTTGAAATTATGCCAGGAATTGTTTATCTGGGTAGGTTCTAACCATGAGTTGTTACACTAATTATTGTCTTAGCGGCGCGGACAAATTTACGGCCCCCAGTAAAAGTCGCTAAAAAGCTTTAAATAACATTCATCTTTTATTGCAGTAGCATAATCTCACACTGAAGAATGTAGAAAAACCCAACCTGTAATTTCAGTACATTTATTTGTTGTTGGTGGGGGGAGCGCGTGCATGGGAACGCGTCCGGTGGTTGCTCTGGCGACACAGAGATGCTCTAAACTGAGGTTTGGAGACTGTTTTGCCTCCTTTTCTGCCCTGCTCACTGTGTTGAGGAGCCAGAGAACCTTGGATCCTGGTCCAGCTATGTCTGCCACAGTTCTAACTTAAAAAAAAAAAAAAAAAAATTTCTTGTCTCCATTTCCTGACTTTTTAAGATCACCCCAAATCTGTCCTCCTCGCTCAAAAGCGATTTCCTATTTTCCTTTGTAAAATAGGAAATCGCTTTTGTATTTCCTATTTTACAAAGTGGCTAAGAAAGAGGGACCCTTGCCTCACTACGTAATTATGCTTCAGAAAAAAAGTCAATTTTAAAAAGGTAGAGTAATAATTAAAATACTTGAGTGATATTTATTTTACCTGAGAGCCAGGTTTGGGTAATATAAAAGCTTTTGGGATGAGAATCAGTGCCTCCAAATCCGAGACCATGGTCTTGAACCGGAAAAGGGTAGAGTGCCTCCTCCGGGTTGGGGAGGATGTGCTGCCCCTAGTGGAGGAGTTCAAGTATCTTGGGGTCTTGTTCACGAATGAGGGGAGGATGGAGCGGGAGATCGACAGGCGGATTGGTGCGGCGTCTGCTGTGAAGCGGGCGCTGTACCGATCCGTTGTGGTGAAGAGAGAGCTGAGCCAAAAGGCGAAGCTCTCGATTTACCAGTCGATCTACGTTCCTACCCTCATCTATGGTCATGAGCTTTTGGTCATGACCAAAAGAACGAGATCCCGGATACAAGCGGCCAAAATGAGTTTTCTCCGTAGTGTGTCTGGGCTCTCCCTTAGAGATAAAGTGAGGAGCTCAGTCATCCGGGGGGGACTCAGAGTAGAGCCGCTGCTCCTCCACGTCGAGAGGAGCCAGTTGAGGTGGCTCAGGCATCTGGTTAGGATGCCTCCTGGACGCCTCCCTGGTGAGGTGTTCCGGGCACGTCCCACCGGGAGGAGGCCCAGGGGAAGACCCAGGAAACGCTGGAGGGACTATGTCTCTCGGCTGGCCTGGGAACGCCTTGGGATTCCCCTGGAGGAGCCGGCCCAAGTGGCTGGAGAGAGGGACATCTGGGCCTCCCTACTGAAGCTGCTACCCCCGCGACCCGACCCCGGATAAGCGGAAGAGAATGGATGGATGGATGGATGGATGTTTAAGGGGATTTTTAGAGGTATCAGTAATTATGCCTTTGCTGATTTAATTAAAAACAGTATTTCCCCAATGTGGGATTCCCAAACTGAATAAATGTACTTAGATTAAAGAAGGGATTTTCCGTTTTTTGTTTTATTTTTACCCGGTGTGAGATTATTCTGCCGCAACAACACATGGATTTATTTGAAGGATTTTTACACATTTTTTTTTTAGCAGGGGTGCCAAAAAAATGTGGCTACATTGTTACTTCCTTAGCCTTCAGGAACTGTAATATTTTGTAAAATATTGTAAATATGAGTGATTTCCAAGTGGCAGGGCTCTGCTGATGTTTGTGTCCAGGAGGATGTAGGCTTTTGGAGAAGGGGAAATCTTGACTGTTGCGCGTTGTATTCCCGCCTGGAGATCAAGAAGAACATTTTAGTTTGTCTGTCTATGTTAGACCAGCCGTTAAACGGTGTTTCTCCAGACGTTTGTAAAATCACGTGTCGGGTCGGAGACTTTTATGACCACCTCCTCGGAGATGAGACACGTTTACTTTGAGTTCTGCAGGAGAGGGGCTGGGTCTGAAACGACGCCTTCCACCTTTGGGAGATAACGGCGTGAAAATGCTCTTCTGTCGGGGGAGAGGGGACATGCTGTTTTCTTACTTTATCGTGTTGTTTTAACTGATTTTTAATATCCAATGATTGTTTATGAAGGACTTGCATGCAGGAGCCGTCATGAGTTGGCGACTGACTCATGCTGCAGGTTGTGCTGATGTCTGTGTGAATATGTCATGTGGTTTGATACACATTGGTTTCCAATGTGCCATGTGCTGTATTTTGGGGGGTATTTGCAAAATGTGAAATATTAATCTGATCTTTTTTTTTTAAATTACATTAACATCTATGTCGGTTTGGGTGGTAAAGCCTGCCATCCCCACTTTCCGGCACTGCATATCCACTGGAGGTCACAGCCTGTTGCAATGTGGCATCTTTTTGTAGACCAAAACGAGAGCTACGAGGATGCTGCACTGGCTGATCATGATAAATATATTATCCTTTAAATTTTAGCTGGACAGAAAGCACTCTTGATCTACAAAATAACCAAGTTTTACATTTTGATACACTCGCTCTACGTGCTGCGTGTATTTTCAACGTTTCACTGAAAAATAACTTTCTTGTCGACACTGTAACTTTTTCTGATTTTGTTTTTTTTCCTGCCATGTAATTCCTTTTGGGGAGAAAAAAACTTTTTAAAATTCCTAATAAATTATTTTAAAACATTCCAGCTTGGTGTTTGGTTTACTCTTTAGCTTTTCCGTTTGCATTCTCGCAACTTTGACAGGAATTATTGTGGGAAGTAGTGAGATCATTGCTTTAAGCTGTGCCGTAGAACGACCCAATGAGCAGACAGATGGCGAGGTGGGGGTTGGTGGGAATAGGACCCTGCATTTCTTTCCTGTAGGAGGAAATCTTACTAAGAAATGAGGTGGAAAACTGGTGGACCTTCGATGAGAGGGTCACTTTGTCCTTTCACCCCACTACGAGTTCAACAAGAACAGCTAAAAAAATGTGAAACTCCTATATTATATAGATTCATTGCACATAGAGTGAAATGATTCAAGCCTTTATTTTTTATATTTTTGATGATTGTGGCTTACAGATAACGAAACCCTTAGAAAACTGCTGTCAATGAGGTTTCTATGCTTAAGCTCATCTCTAATAATCACTGGCAAATTTAGACAAAAAAAGTTCCTCTGAAACACTTTTAAACTGAGTAGTAAATTCTTTTTTGTAGGACAAACAATTTTGTGACAATGGTGTGGATTTAGGTTCATTGGACTTTAATTCAGATTAGGCTATTTTGTATTTCCTTAAAGGCACATAGTGTAAGTTTTGAAGTTAAATATTATTAATTTTCTTCCCATGCATCTCCTCACCATTGCTCGACGTGTAAAATTAGTAATCTTCTATTTGGCGCAGTTGCCTCTATAGGCTGGATTGGTCAGTTCATGATTCGGACCGAATCCTCTGGGAGTGCCGTGTGGATCTGTCTCTCTTCCCGTTCTCATTCCCCTGGCTACTTTTAGCGAGAGAACACGGGCTAACTTCAATAATTATAACTTTCTTACCTTAGAAGACGTTATGCCTCTAAACAAAAGACCTGTGCAGTCACAACAGAAGATGTTTTTTCCTCTTCTCCAATGCCTGTGCACAACACTGGTGTTGTTTCAGCTTGTCACCAGAGGGGGCAGACATCTGCATAAATCCTGGAATTTACGCTGTGCTCCTTTAAAATAAAGTTTTTTCCCCTGTTGAATACATCCCCCGCTTAGGCAAACGTGACAACTGTTAGTTGTTCACCTCACAAATCTGGGCTTTATGGAAGGGTGGCAAGATAAAACCTGCTGTTGAAAGAAAGGCAGAAGAAGTCCTGTTTGCCACAAGCCAAGTAGACGCTAACCTGACTCCGCCAGATGTATTTCGCTCCGCCTAGCTTCACTCACATACATCTGGGACACCGCCATAGGAATTGCCTTTATTGAAGGCTGGGCCTTATCAAAAATTCTTGCATATGATTGGATAAGCCACTTGTCTGTCATCTTTATCGATGTGCTATTTCAACCACTCACACCGAAGCTAACCCGTGACGCTGATGAGAGCGACGCAGAAAAAAACCCCTTTTTTTTTTTTAATGTGTTTGCGGATCTAGTGGCACGCATTTTATTGACAGTGAGCTGACAGGAAGAGGGGGGAAGACAGGCGGCAAAGCGCCGCGGGTTGGAGTCGATCCCGGGCCGACCGCGTCGAGGACTAAAGGCCTCCTAACATGGTTCGCGCTAACCGCTCCGGGGCGCGTCCGCTGCGGATGCGCCCCGGAAAACAAAACTTGCCAAATCTGGTCGGGAGAAGGGCGAAAACATCGTTTCCACCAACAAAAGCCTTCAGAGGCGTTCTCTGATGTTCTTTTAATGAAACAATATTAGGTAGATTGGACAACACGGAAGAAATAGCAGCATCAATGTTAACGCTTGCTTCCTCGACAAGCCGCCATTGCTATCAAAACAGTCTCACGTCATGGTCACGTCTCCACTACGTCACATCTATGAAACTCCAGCCCTGCGTCCTGATTGGCCAGACCATAAAATTGGTTGGAGAAATCACTCTCTATGGGCGATGTCCCAGATGTATGTGAGTGAAGCTAGGCGGAGCGAAATACATCTGGCGGAGTCAGGTTAAGTAGACGCAGCAAACGTGGAAGATGGTGCTCTAGTCAAAATGTAACTTTGCTACATGAAAAGTAATGTATAGGAGCAAAACGCCAACGCTGCACATTATTCTGAACACACCGTCCATGTTAGGAACCATGGTGGTGGCAGCATCATGCTGTGGGAATGAGTTTCCTCATCAGGGACATGCAGGGAAACTGGTCAGAGTTGATTGGAAGATGGATGGAGCTAAGACAATAGCAATATCAGGGAAATCTGTTCGAGTCAGCAAAAGATTTGAGATTATGGTAGAGCATAATAATCCTGGCAGGGCAATAATCCTGAACACACAGACAAGTCCATAGTTAAATGGTTTAGATCAAAACATATTCATCTGTTGAAATGGCACAGTCAAAGTCCAGATCTAAACCAAACTTAGTCCTTTTTTTACATAACTCCAAAACTGATGTTCACAGATGCTCTCCACTCGGTCTGCTTGTGTTTTGGGTAATTTGGGGAAAAAGGGGAAGCACTTTCAGTTTCAGATGTCCAAAACTCAAGTAGCCTATGAACACACACACTTTTCTGCCCCCCACTCCGCCCACCCTTTTTTTCCCTTTATGATCACATGCAGATTTGTGTTGGTATGTCATATAGAATCCCAAGAAAATATATTCACGTATACAATGGTAGCAAAAATAAAACATGAGAGAAATTGCAGCGTTTAAATACTTTTGCAAGGCACTCCCACGCTGCATTCTACCCCTTTTGTCCGCATCTCTTGCCTGTTTTAATGCCTTTTTTGTCATCTGCTTCCCGTTTCTCAATTCATACGGTTCCTTTGCCGTGTTCTAATAATTATTTTCCTTTAAACTATGAGTGTTACAGATCACTGGTATAAAAATTGTTTAATTTCCCCATAATAGAGCAGTGAAACAGATTCTGTCCATTTCCACAATTTACCTCCAGCGGACCCCCTGAGTCTCTGTGCTGCTCAGACGTCTGCCTCCCCCCTCCTTCATATTTCTCCACTGGCTGAGTCCTCTCTTCCATCATCACTGCTCCGCTGACTCCCTTCCCCTGCTTCCACCTACAGTCTCCCAGCATCTCAGTCCTGGGGCTTTGTCTCTCCACTTTTCCTGTCTTGTGGGATGTTTGCAGATGGCCATGAACACCAGGCCCTCCTTTTCTTGAAGCGTGAGGAACTCAGGGGACCCCCCCCCCCCCTCGAGGACCTCCCTCCGTCGCACTATATTCTGCCCAGCATGGCTCATTAATGTTATGGTTCTGGCTTTCTCCGTTCTGGTGAGTTGTGACACCGACTGAAAGGCAGAGGGGCTTTTTAACGTATTGGATTCATTTTATGGAATAATTAATAGTAATAGTTAATAGTCAACATGTTCAGCTTGTTTGCTGCCGGCTCATAAAACCAGACAACATGCAGAGAAAGATATGGGTGGAAAATGTACAAGGAACATCATTGTTATGGGAAAAAAACTCTTTTTACGACGGAAGATCATTTTAAAGTGCTGTCAGTTGAAGAAAAGCCTGAACGTCTTGCCGTATCCTTTTCTTCTCTGATATGCCCAACTGAATTTTCCCATCCTGCTGATGTACAATAATATAAAATATGCATCTAGTTTATGGGCCTCCAAAGAGCCCAGCCATGTCCACCCTGCAAAGACAAGCGATCCGTCTCATGTCACCCTGGCACTATAATAATACGTCAATTACACCTGTAAATTTGACCACTTTCAGCCTCCTGGTTAGCATTCATCACCGGCAGAGTTTTAAGACCTCAACGCATTAGTTATGATTTGACACATCATATTTGTCCTTTCGCTGCTGGAGACGGCCGAGTTTGTGTGAAGTTGACATCCAAACAGCAGCTGTTGTTTTGAGTAACAAGATGAGGCATGCAGGCTGTCTGCAGATATGATTTAGAGATAATAAGAAGGGCGAGCACAGGTGCAGGTTGAACAAATGCAGCTGGATGCAAAAGAAGGGAGCAGATCATTTGTTTGTGCCCTTGGCCATGGCAGCCACTTTCTGCTATGGAGAATACTGTTGTCTCGCTGGCCAGAGCAGTTCAACTCAAGTTCAAGCTTCTACAGCAGTATCGAAAAGAAAAGAAGCTCAAACCATCCCTTAGGCCGTTTATGGACGTGATGTTGGGGGAAGAATTGCTACTGAGATCTGAGGTGAGAGCAAAAGTGGCCGAGAAGCAATACTGAGTCTGGGAAATCAATTTGAAACTCTGCTTTATGGAGATCCAAATATGCCACAATTTAATCAGAATAAACTTTATTGCCCAGTTTGCGCACACAAACAAGGAATTAGACTTTGGTTCCTATTTGCCCCCAATGAAAACTATTTAAATATAAATGTATAGAAAGGGAAGTGAAAATGTTTATTTTTTGCAAATATGTATACACAAGAGGAAGACATGGATGGATTGGTGCAAATATGCACAGTATTGATCTGGGTCCTCTGTTAAGTGTACATCAGAGTGACAGCCTGGGGGAAGTAGCAGTCTCTGTTGTGGCTGGTTTTTATAAATGGCCCTCTGTAGCGCCATCCTGAAGGTAAACGTCTTAACAGTTTGTGTCCAGGATGTGTGGGGTCTGCAGAGATGTTAACTTCCCCTTTCCTGACCCTAGACCTGGAAAAGATGCTCCCCAGCCTCACCTGCTGCTGCCTGTTAGTCAGCAAGCCGGTGATCCACTGAAAGGTGGAGGCCTGTTCTGTCATTGTGGCATGCCCTGTCAGAATAGCAGACTGTTAATTGTTTTTATAGCTCCGTCTGTCAGTTTAGGGGTTTTATAAAAAGTTCATTCCAGTGTTTGTGAAGGGCTATGCCATTTCGATAGGTGCTTGTTTCGGAAAATACAATTTATGAAGGGGTATGCTGTTTTGACATTATTAATGCCGATCAGTTTGGGGGAAGATGTAAAACGCTAATAACTCATTCCAACACAAGAGTGAACGATTTCACATGAGATGAAACGATTTTATGACTTAATTACAGAAAACTTCTGTGTACATGCCTTGTAAAATACATTGCATGTAATTAAGACATGTGTAATTAATACACGACATAATCCACATAAACCGCTTGTAGTCAGAGGTATGCTGAAATGATGGTAGGAATTTAACCGATGCACATTATGCAGGTTTCATTGCAGCGCATGCTCCGTTCTAATGGGTATGCTGAACCGTCAGACAACCGGGACTGTGAGCGGGGGGAGCTTCTGGTTGCGAATGTGTGGGTTGATGGTGCTGAAGGCTGAGCGGAAGTCCACAAACAAGATCCTAGCGTACGTCCCTGGGTGGTCAAGGTGGGGCAGGAGGAAGCGTAGTCCCCGGTTAACTGCATCATCTGCTGACCTGTTGGCCCATTTAATGACCACAAGAAACACATCCTATGTACAAGAGAGCAAAGTAACGAGGCTGGCATCTGCAGCACCATGTTGATTAAGGATCAATAAACACAAATAAAACGCTAAATAATTAATAATAGTTGTGTCCTTAATTTACTCAAATTTGAAACAAATTAATTTTACCCTTTATTTATCCAAGAAGCCCTGCCTAAATATCATTTAATGACTAACTTATTAAATATGTAAAGCATATAGGACTATGTCAGTATTTCATTGATTTTTTTTATGATGATGCACTTTAGCACGACATACCTTTCTGCCAGTGGGCAGAGGTAATAATACTCTGGTCATTAAAAGTGTTCCGATCACAACTTATTGTGCAGGTTAAGCAATTAGATGCAACGGAATCAAAACGGAAGAAACAAAAAAATTGATTTGTGTCAAAAGAAGTTACACTTGATTCAGTTTACTTTATATAATGAATAAATGTTGTCTCGAGGCCCTTTACAAAACAAAAAGATCCAGTTTTATCCAGAAATATATACTTAGTTCATTACAGTCATTAAGACCGATTAATAGTCAACTCCAAACGTTCCAGTTTGATCCCAGACACGAACCAATGCAATTAAGGTCAGTTCATTACACCAGACGAGACATTGACTTTGCAGCAATCCTTCCTCCTGGACGACCATGTAGCAACAGTGATTGCATCGAGTCTTTAATTTTGCAACAATCTCTCATACTGAGCATGCATGTGGCGACAGTGGAAAGGAGCCCATTGGGTGTATCAGACACAGTCTATATACAAAACAATAACGCATATCTGTAACTATATGTAATCTAAACTAATATCACTGTTGTAGAATAAATGAGAGCACACTGCAGATATAATTTGTCTTCAGACCTGCTCTGCTTCATCCATTTACTTATTCAACTCCATGTTTAGCACCTGCTTCCCGTTCAAAAGCCCGAAACTTTCACAATTGCGAAGATGCAGGCATGGCGAGTCAGAAAATAAAATGTCATCTGTTGCCCAACCATGAGAGATGTGAATTATCTGCCTAAGAACTTTCTCATTAGGACATTTTCTGAAACAAACTACATCTGATCTTTTGTCTGCTTCATACCAAATGAGCTGGAAGCACTTCTATGTTTCAATTCAGCAAATTACGGAGTCCCAGGGACTTGGTTTTGACCCTGAAAACCCTTTTCACAAATCCACTTCCAACGAGAAGAACTGGGAATGTAGCTAAATGCAAATCTAGATGAGTCTGAGTGGAGGAAAACCTTCAAAGCTTATTGTTACCAGTTGAACCAAGGTTTTAAGCGGCATTTTCAATGCAGGCCGCAAATGACAGAAATTATGCAAACTGTTACAATAAAATTAGGTCATTGGGTACTTTATGATTCGTGTTATTAGGCAGGCTACAGCTGAACGAGTCCTTAACCAGCAATTCTCAATCATCAGAAGATATTACTTCAGGGATTGTCATGAGATCTTTTTTAGGATTATTGGTAAGATTTATTACGAACATATTCTTTATCAGCGCAGGAAAGTGCTGAAATTGTTTCACCCCCAATAAGCAGAAAAAAAGAATCATACTGGGCTTTGTAAAAGTGTTCGTACCCTTCAACCTTTTTCACGTTTTGTCATGTTACGATCACAAACTCCAGAGTTACTTTGTGTCAGGTCTGAGTCCAAACCGTAGGAGGCATGAAGTTGTCACCAACAGCGCAGGAGAATAGTGGGGCCCTGAGGTACAGGAGGGGATAAATGACTTTGAGTCTGTTTGCTGCCCTCTGCTGGAGACAGAACTGTAAGATTGCAGGTTTTTGAAAGCTACTAACTGATGCAACACTATTTAGGATGCATGTTTTACACCAAGAAACACATTTGTTAATTTTTTTTACTTGAATCTGTATTTCATTCATATATTTTTCATTAAATAATTATCTCTTAAATGAGGTGCTTTTATGGTTTCCTCTTCCATTTCTATGTGAAAGCGCTTGGTTTCATAAATGTAAATGAACTTACCGCCTTGTAATCTACTGTATTCACTCAGTTTGAAGTTACTTTTACATTTATCCTAACGGCGCTCTTTTATTCAGCAGGATGTAGATCAGTTAACCCGTCTAGTCTTGTTTTCCGCATAAAGATGTAAACAAATGTATTACCACCCCTGGTAAAGAGGTGTAAAAGTCTTTTATTGCAGTGGCATATTTACATTTCATCCTTTAATTGGAGTGCCTTTTATCCTGTGAGGGTAAAAGGTCTCATGTTAAGAAATACTTGTGTTTCTTCAAATGACTGGCGGTGGAATCCCTGCTTTTGATCCTTTTCATAACTTGGTCTTCTCGCATACAGAGCCCATGCAAAAGTATTCACTCCCTATGCTCTTTGCCTATTTGGTTGCACTCCAACTTAAATGTTTAATGATCTTATTTTATATGATGGATTTGCACAAAATAGTCTAAATTGGTGAAGTGAAATGAGAAAGATATATGCAGAAAAAAGCATTTCAAAAAATGATGTGCACATATGCATCTACGCCCCCCCTCCTTCCCCCAACCCAAGCCAAACGCTATAAAACCACTAAAAAGATGCAACCAGTTCCCTTCAAAGGTCACATATTTCATGAAATGAAGTCCACCTGTGTGCAATCTAAGTGTCACATGACCTGTCGGTATAAACACATTTTCTGAAAGCCCTCCAGATCTATGATGCTCCCCCACAGCAACATCAAATCCATCATCTTTTAACAGAAAGTACGCGGTACCACAACAAACCTGCCAAGAGAGGGCCCGACAACCAGAACTCACAGAGCGGGCCAGGAGGGCATTAATCAGAGAGGCAGCACAGAGACCCTGTGGTAACCCTGAAGGAGCTGCAGAGCTCCACAGCAGAGACTGGAGGATCTGTCCCTAGGAACACAATAAGCTGTATGCTCCATAGAGCTGGGCCTCATGGAGGAGTGGCCTGGAAAAAAAAGCAATCACTTTGTGTTAAAAATTAGAACGTATGTGCTGAGTTTGCCAAAAGGCACATGAGTGGCTCCCCAAATATATGGAGGAATGTGCTCTGGTCAGATGAGACTAAAATGAAACTTTTCTGAACTTCAAGGAAAGCACTGTCTGATGCAAAGCCATCCCATCACCCCATGAGCACCATCCCTTCAGTGAAACATGGTGGTGGCAGCATCATGCTGTGGGGATGTTCTTCAGCAGCAGGGACTGGGAAACTGATCTGAGTTGAAGGAAAGATGGATGGAGCTAAATACGGGAAGATTCATGAGCAGAGCCTTTGTCAGTCTGCTTGGGATTTGAGGAGAATGACACGAAGCATACAGCTAAAGCAACACAAGAGTAGGTTAAGGGGAATACATTTAAATGTGTTGGAATGGCCTAGTCAAAGTCCAGACCTCAATCCAATTAAAAATATGTGGTTAGATTTAAAAATCGCTGTTCACAAGAGAAAAGCATCCACGTGAAGAAGCTGGAGCAGTTGAGCCTTAAGAAACGGGCAAAACTGTTGTGCATCCTGACGTTTTCTGTTATTTTGTCCTATTTGTTGTTTGTTACACAAGGAATTGTTTCTGGTGAACCATCTCACGTGGCACCAATCTTATTCTGGGAATCTTCTGGTATTTCAAAGAGTCCATGATGTAAGGCACTTTGAGTTTATGATTCCTAGAAACTTTGAAAGTGAGACAGGCCCATAGCACCACAGGTCCTCCTCCACCATACTGACTGCTGTACAAGTTGCTTTTAGGCCAACAGAATAAATGTGCTCAAATTGAAGGTTGGATGTCTCAGAATTTCTTGGTGAAAGACTATCTACCTGCAATAAAAGATTGTTTGGTTTCAAAGCTTTATCTTTATCAGGGGATGTGACAAATCTGTCCATGTCAATATATCCAATCGTATAACAGAGGAGAATGCTATTGTTACTTTGTTTGTTCAAATATGACTCTGATCCACCGATTGTATTATCATTTCTCAGTTCCAGTTCTAACACTGCTTGTAGAATCAGCAGATTTATATTTTGGTATTAGTTTTGAAAACTACCACTCATGGATGCATGTTATTTCTGTGTAAATATCGCATCTGCAATGCAAATAAGACAGACAGTGGAGCCATGTCAAATAAAGTATGTAATTGCGTATGTGTTTAAAGATATTTAATAGGGGCAGATATAAATGAAAAGATTCCTTCTTCTCAAAGGGAAAATTTTATACGATTTTGAATGACGATGAACTATAATGTAATGTAACGACAAAGACACGGTTGCCAAGCATTGTGCGTTCTGAATAGTGACGGCAGCAACAATTACCAACATGGACAAGAGGGAAAGGGTGACCTGGTCTTCACTGAAGTACTGACGACACTGTTTCGCGTTATTTGGAGTGTATACAGTCCCACTCTGGAAACTGGATAGCTGTGGGAACGTGTCACAGGAGACAGACGTGCTAAAACATGGAAACTGCTGAGCTGCTCCAGCCTATTGCCGTCAACAGGCAACAAAAGGAAAGAATCCTGAATAGGAGGAAACAATTATTTGATTGCATTTAAATGAATGTGTAATAGTGGAGAATCTGATCTTTTTTGGTCGCTCCAGAAATAAATTAAATCAATTTCTCTGAAGGCCTTCTTAAAAGAACAGCAGGCTGTGTAGCAAATTAGTGATGGCTTGAAATTTAAAAAATAGTCTGCGGCGTCATGATCTTTGATTATTGTAGTCTGCTGTTGTGATTTTCACACATTTCAAAGAATGTTTTTTAGAGATCATTTAAAAAGGAACAGGAGTGTAAAACCTTGTCTTTTTAAGCTTCACACTGATTATTCGGTAATAACTCTACACTGAATAGTCGGAAACATGCTGAAAACAGACAGAAGTCTTTTTTTTGGTTAAACCTTTCGGAGTTGAGTTAAGGGGATATGTTTTACCATTTTGGTATGAGACGTTTTTCATAACAGCATTAACTGAGCAGCATAAGTGTAGTAGTACTTCATGGGACTTATCCTGACCACATCCTATCCAGTTACGTGCAGTCACAATTCATTTCACACCCACGCGACGCAGTCAGGTGTGTGCTGTTCAGTTCATCCACTTACAATACCATACAGGTAAATCGGTAGATCCTAAAATGGCAGCTTTCTGTCTAAGAAATCCAGCAGATTGCTGCAACATTTGACCAAAGCACAGAGTGACAGTGGATAAAAACAACACAGCTTTAACATTTAAAGCCACGTGTATACAAGGCAGTATTTTTACTTGTCTACCGAATACAACAGGGTGCCATTGACAAGATACCAAAATCTAAGAAATTTGCTTTTTTATCCATCCATCCATCCATCCATCCATCCATCCATCCATCCATCCATCCATCCATCCATCCATCACCTTAAGTTTATCCTATAGATGTGTTACTAGTGGATACCACAACCCCACGTCACTTCCAAGCCAGAAGGGCTATACGATGCTGCACTCCATTTATCTCGGAAATTGAAGCTGGCCAGTCTCAGAATCGTTGTCTGTTTTTTTAAGCAGCGCTGAACTGTTCAGCTGAATATCAAACATTAAACAGTATCGTACGTTCTTCGTACGTTGCTTAAAACATCCGAGATCAAATGACACATCCAAGATGATTTCATCCTGCTAATCATGATCCGGCTAATTGGGTTCTTCGAACACACCTGTTGTTAATGATTAGTATGGCTGGATTGAGTTATCTGAGATAACTGCGCGTTCATGCGTTTGTTTAAAAGGGGAAATGTATCGATAGTAGAAACAATGATCAGCAAAGCTGCTATTGGCTGTTCAGCATGGCCAAAGAACGCCCACAGTTTTTCTCCCAATCAGAACACGAGCTTTTAATGGAAGGTTATGCCGAATTTGAGTCATTAATTAAAACGACAGGGAACACCTCAAAGTCTGCTAAAGCCAGGAGAGAGGGCTGGCAAAAAGCAGCAGACAAATTACATGCATAAGTGCTGTCCATAGTAGATGTTTCTATCACTTTCTACAGTATGTATTTTTGCATTTTAATTTCATATTTACTTTGTTCTTTTATGTCAGAGCCTCCACGGGACCCACTAGAACATGGGGACAAGTAAAAGTACAAGAATATTCTACAAAATGGTAGCCTTTAATGATTATACTTTATTTTAAAAAGCCACTTGTTATGGCAACAGATCCAATATCGGTGTCATTCCTTAGACACTGGAAGTAAAGGACGCATGCAAACCGGGAATTTTAACAAAAAATTCTTTATCTATAAAAAATGAAGTTTTTCCTTTTCCAAGTCATACACAGTTTACACGGTCAAAAATTGTATTGCTCCGTGTCTAGATAATCCGTCCATAGTTTTTTCTAATACAATATACGGCTCGACAAGGAAGCAAGCCTTTCAAAGTAAAACTAAACTTCACAATAAAATGGCCTGAACAAATCTTCTTACTGAATATGATAAAAATAAAAAGCAAACCATCATACAAATAACTTAAATATTTTCTATTTATGGCTCTAACATAAACATTTATTTCCTCTTTAAAAACCACTGTTAATTGATGTGTTTGTCTGTTTATAACAGCCACAAAGAAAAATCTCTCTACAATTACACTGTTGCACTGTGCTAAAGGATCCTGTCTATTGCGCAATACGCGATTAATTCGAAATTATTAATTCAGAAATTATTCTTGCACCTTCTGCAACAGGTTGCTGTCGTAAAAATGGACAAGACATGGCTACGACAGACTTGCCATCTCCTCCTCTTATAAAGCTGCGATCTAATCCTGTTTACATGAAATAAGCCTGCTCGAGAGCAGGCTTAAACTGGCGTACATATGCTATGACAGCAAGTCCAGGATGAGTTTCGAAGAACCAAACGATCCGAGATCATGCCAAATCGTCAACAATCAAATCCAGCTAACTCAGTTAGCGACGTACGAAGAATGGGCCCCTGCTTTACAGTGTGTTGTGCATATAAACAAGGCTGAAAGATCCCGTCCTACTGGCACTGAAAGGTAGGACATGTATGACGGACTAAACGTTACATCAATATAAGAGAACTGCTAAAAACAGTCAAAGTATGAAGTTTTACTCAATGTTATAAGTAGCTATTAAGAATGTGGTACGATCCTGTTGCACCGACTGTCCGACTTTAGGGGCCGTTCCAGTTGAAACATTCGACTTAAGGGTCGGAAATTCCAGATACCAAGGGCAAATGGAGCGCAGTAGAACCCCTCCAGTAGGTGGCGCCCATGAGGCCACCAATCAGATGCCTCCACCCAGACCTTTCAATGCGGAGGAACAGAGGCTCTGCTTCAAGCTGCACCACATGATGGAGACATCGTATTTAGACTGGGCCCAGCCCCACTATAACAACCATTATTTACAGCTAAACACAGGAAAACACGCCAATAAAACTGTGTCCAAAATGACAATACACAGCGCTGGAAATGTGCTTTGTGAGATAAATAAACAGGTACATGCTTTTGATTAAAAAACAAAAACAAACAAACATCAACACCGCCATCTTTAGGGGCTGAAAAATAAATGCTGCACTCAGTTCATTTGAAAACTTCGAGACGAAATTAAGCTCGGGACCAAACAAAATGTAGCAATATGTCTGAATTCTCCTGGTTTTGGGAGGGTTTGAGTATTTCCAACGTACCAAGTTTGTGGCATCAGCCACAAAAACAGCACATTGACAAGCTGCGGAGGTGGAAGGGTTAAGCGCCCCTCCTCCCCGCCAGAGACAGAGGGAGGCATGGAGGCGGAAGAGGTGTGTTCTCCCTCACAGACACACACTCAAGTTTCCTCCGGATGGCGAAAACAGGCGAAAGCAGCAGGACAAGGCAACTGCAAACAAGGAGAAAAGAGAAAAGCGGGTAATATTTTTTAACAACGCGACCGCTCGTCTTTATTTAATACTTTTCTCAGAGAGTTTCGCCTGTTCTGTTAGAAACTTGTCCGCTTCGAAGACGGAAACGGCGACTAAACAGTGACTCGGGACCTTTGTTCGGGCTGGAAGCACAAACACATGTCTACGCTACTTTAAAGCAGCCTCGCTCCGTCCCACCAGACTCCAGCAGACCGGACGCCGCCCCCCGCCGTCGCGCGCGCGACCATTTCGGTGGGTTCTTCTTCTCCTGTTCACCTCCCATCTGTCATGTAGTTGTGCTGGTCTGCGTGGCTCAGGTGAGCAGCGGCGCCGCGTCTCTCTCTCTCTCTCTCTGTGCGTTTTCAGTGCTTGATGCGGACAGGCTCAGGATGGGCAACAGCAGCAGCGATCGCTCCAGCAGCGAGAGGTCCCTCAGAGATGGGCAGTCCGGAGGGAAGGAGGCTCAGCCCAACATCATGATGGACAGCACGGACGACGCGGAGCTGTTCCACAGAGAAGACCCCAAGGTACATCTCCAGATCTCCCCCGGTCCAGCGCACACACCAGCGACGACGGAGGGATGCAGGCATCAAGCCAGATGTGCATCAAGGGGTTTTTAAAAAATGGAGAATGTTGCTTTCTAAAAGCAAAAACCAAAAAGTTAAAAAAGAACTACTTTAAAAGCAGCTGTGTGTGTATATAAGAACAATATGGCCGCTCCATACATGCAATAAAGCGTCAAATCGGTGACATGAAAACATGGGATTTCAGTTTTGTTGCTGCAGCTGTTATACATTTGTTCAAATCAAGAGGCACAGTCGGGAATTTAAAGTGTGTAACTTTATTGTAATATTTCCCATACTGGAATTAAGAGTATGTTGGGGAATAAAATGGCATTTCCAGACTCCCCCCCCCCCCCCCATCCTTTTGTCTAAAAGTTGCACCCAGTCAGTCATCCATCCAGCCTGTTGTTTGTGCTGATGTAAAGCCTGAAAGCTGCCATACATTCACAGAAAAGTTTAAAGTTATTGCGATTTTTAAAAAAATGGCTAAAAATGAAAGAGAAATCTGGAACGGTATGGAATTTGGACTTGGAAAAATGTGTTGGAATCGTCCAGTCTTGTTTGTTATTATAAATGGAAAGGAATTAACACGTATATGGAGTATTATCAGGCAAACAAAAACTAAAATTAAAACTGGCAATCTGAGTGGAAAGAACCGTCATTAATTCAGTCCAATTTATTAGACTTTTGTTTCCCATTCTAGTCATTTTTTTTGGCAGTAATAAAAACGACCCAAAAGCTATATTGCATAAAAACAGTAAATCTTATCATACTCTACCATAAGTGCTGCAAGCCTTCAGGTCAATGTACATAAAATAACACAGTAAAAAAAATTATAATCCCACAATCACTGCTGTCCTCACAACGTCCATGTGTGCGATATAGCAATTGACAGGGCGTTTGGATGGTAAGCTTGGTAGTTATAGCCTAATAAATACATTTCAGAGGCCATGCATTCAATCCTGGTTCCTAATAGTATGCAATGGGGTGCAGTGTAACTAACTAAAACCTCTTAGGTCAGGCAGCATCCTAGTAGCGTTACAGCAGAGCGTTGCTGAAATGATACTGACTGCTGTTTTGACTCTGCAGGTTGATCTTTGAGTTTACTCTTTGTCTGCAGCGGTGAAAGGAACCATTTATGTTGTACCACTTTTTGCTTGCTTTGAAGGTGGTTTAGTGTTGAAGAACGGTTCTGGGGGGAAAAATGCATGAAGCCAAGTGTTGTAACTGCAGACAGGCATCCAGAGGAAATGGTTAGGAAACCTGTCTGATCTCAGCTGGGTGTCCAGACAGGAAGTGTTCAGTGTCAGAGAAGTTGCCCCTCATTAACGTCAGCCTTGTACTTTGATGTCTTTCCCAGGCTTCACCAGACATCCAAGAGTTTCTGGCCTGGCAGCAGGACCTGGACTGCGACAGTAAGGACCCTGCGCAGGCCCGGCCGACGGTGTTCAGATGGGCGGGGTCGGCCAAGGAGGTCTTTGTGTCTGGTTCTTTTAACAACTGGGCCACTAAAATCCCGCTGAACAGAAGGTAGCTAAACTTGGATTTAAGCTTTTTTTTTTCTTTTTTTTTTAGATTTCTCATATGCCTGAACTGATTGTTTATCTTCAAAATACATGTTACATCTATGGTTCTCTAACACAGTCAGAATAACTTTGTGGCTATTGTGGACCTACCCGAGGGGGAGCACCAGTACAAGTTTTGCGTGGATGGACAGTGGACTTTGGATCCGACCGGGGTGAGTAGGGGCTGGAGGCTCTGGGTGTCCACTTACTGGACTTATTTCGTCTCATCATGTATAAGTCTTGTCTGTTCTCCCAAGCTCTTGTACCAAAGCTCTGATTGTGCTCCGACAGCCCGTGATAACAACCAAGACGGGCACCGTCAACAACATCATACAGGTGAACCCGACTGACTTCGAAGTCTTCGATGCCCTCAAGATCGACTCGCAGGATTCGGCAGACATGTCTGGTAAATGGCAACTATATCGTTGAAGTTCAGTCCGCGAGCTCAAACGTCACAAACAGCTGTGTGGTTTTTGAAACGGAACATTTGAGTTGATCTGAGGTTAGACCGGAGAGTGGAATCGCCCGATTTTCATTTTGGCTGGCCCCCCTCCCCCCCTGTCAATCCTTGTTGAACCTAAAGTGCAACCACCAAACAAGTCTATGTATTAAGCAGTTTGACCAGTGCTCAATGCTATGGTGAGATTCCTGAAAGTTTCTGGTTAAAAAAGTATGATTATGTAAACTCTATATAAACTAATAATAAAATTAGATTACCTCATTGGTGCAACTCTTTTTCCCTTCCATGTGGAGGCTATCCCACTTTAAACATATTACCGACACCTAAAGGACGCGTCTGATCAATTAATTGTTACACAGCCAAAAATAGCAGACCTCTGAGATTTGGAAATTGTGTTTTTTAAAATTGCGATTATATTGCAAATGCAATTTATTGTGCTGCCCTAAATCCAGGATGGCAACATTAGCCCTATTCGCACGTGATTAGTTTTACCTAGGGACCACATGTGACTTGTAATGATTACAGAGATTGTCTGTGTTTTTAATCCCATGCGAATGCGCCATGTCCGTGATTTGTAAAGTAAAAATTCCCCTACAAATTACCTACCGTATTTTGCTGAACTCCGAGGTCCTGTGATAATACTACTCAAATGCGAATAGGCATCTCTGTGATTTGACCAGAAATGGGCTGGATCTGATACGTGAATAGGCAGATTTTTTGTTTCCTGGGCGTATTTGTATTTGCGTTTGGTGAAGAATGGAGGCTGCATTGGAGTGTTTAGAAAACCTTGGGTCCCAGCCCCCCACTCAGTAATACAGAGCGCGTTTCTATACTGTATAAATGCATACACTATCTCCTGTTGCACAGTGCAATAGACAGGGGAAGGGGTTCTGTTAGAGAAAAAAGACAAGCCCAAATAAGCGCCGGCACATCTACTAGCGACTTTAGAAAAAAAGAGAGCCCAGAGACGCTTGTAAGCGGCTGTTGGCTGCACTGCTTCCATTACACAGCCGCTCACATGCGCAGAAGCAGCAGAGATGTTCGTAGATTTCTGCAAATCCCAGGATTCGGTTATCCCGTGCCAATGTGCCACGTAAAAAGCTGACATAGGGGGGGTAATTTATTTATTACATGAGGTCCCTAGGTAAAACTAGTCCCGTACAAATAGGGCTGTAGTTGCAGCCAGTTGAAGTATAAAATATCACTCTTGTTACCGAAGGGGAAGAAAAACTCAAAGTGAGCTGTCAGTAAAGTGTAAAAACACTTAAAAACTGAAATGAGGTGCATTTTCAGCCCAACTGCAAGGAAACTGTATTTCATGTGTAACGTCAAGACATGCCTGCGTTTAGTCAGGATGCAGATGATGGGGAGAGAGCGACGCTTTCAGCACATAACAGTAAGGCACGGACATATGACAGCAACGTTGCTCTGTTTTGTCCTTTTAAACTTTAGACCTCTGTCTCTCATGGAAAGGTTGTCTTCAGGAAATTTAAGAGACAATGTTGCGATTACTCACGGGCGGACCCTTACACCAACAATGCTAATCGCTAATACAAGATGCTAGTTACAGTGTAATATGGTCGGTTTTTTTAAATTGATATGTAAATATATATATTTTAGCTGCTAAAGAGAAATCTGAATTGGGTGAAATCTGTATCAGCACATCAAATTTATAAAAATCGCAAGTCGGCCACAAAACTCTGATCAGTGCATCTTTAGTTTGAACAAATCGTCATGCTTCGAAACCTTGACTGCCAATTTTTTTTCAACTTTGCTAACTATTGTGATCATTGTTGGTCAGACTTGTCCAGCTCCCCGCCCGGGCCCTACCAACAGGACGGATATCTCGTTAAGCCAGAAGAAAAGATCAAGCAGCCTCCTATCTTGCCGCCCCACCTGCTCCAAGTGCTGCTCAACAAGGACACGGGGGTCTCTGTAAGTCCACAGCTGATGCTGATGCAAGTCCTTGCTTGGAAGTTGCACCCTTTGTAAGAATCTGGCTCTTGTGATTAAGGAAAAACACATTATTGCTTTTGAATCTTCCTTCAGTGCGACCCGACGCTGCTTCCAGAGCCCAACCACGTCATGCTCAATCACCTGTACGCCCTCTCCATCAAGGTAACGGGCTGAGAATATATATACCTGAACACTCAACATCTACAGTTATGGTTATCCGATCGACCGGATTACGCAATCACATAACTAGTAGGCGTGTAAAATGTTAGTAGTAGGTATATGAAAGCTGACATCCTGTAAACTGTAGATTTGGGTTCACGTTTGGATCATAACCCAAAAGAAACCCTGCAGCGCAGATTGTGACCACAGGAGACCCTTTGTGTGTGAAAAATCTCTTTACGTCTGTGTTTCAGGATGGGGTGATGGTTCTCAGCGCGACTCACAGATACAAAAAGAAGTATGTGACCACTCTCCTGTACAAGCCCATATAACCACCAGAGGTCACAGCCAAGCTCCTTTCTTTCAGATGAGAACAAGCGGATGTTCTCCACAGCTGCTACTTGCAATGTTTATTGGAAACAGGACCAACATTTATAACGAAGCATCCTAAAAATTTGTTGTTCTGATCTTTTATCTGATGATCTTTTATTTTATCAGCCTGTTAATACCGAGTTGTTTTTGTTTAATGTCACTTCAGAAATGTTTCATAACGTCAGTTTGTGAATAAATCAATCTTGTTGAGAAAAGTCAAAGGTTCCTTGTCACATAATCTGCACAATTTAAATTACTTTGCTTGGTTTTGTCTATAATTTGGCACTGGGAGACAGTCTGGTTGCACAAGAATCTGTAACATTACAAAACTCCTAGCAAATGGGGTTAAGTATGGAAAACTAGATTTAGAAAAGGTTGAACTTTGAGACTTAATTCCTTTCCCCAGTTGTCTGAAAGGTCTTACATTGGTTTTTGCAACTTTCTGGCCACTTTAGGTCACCTCAGCTGAAGAATCAAATTCATGTGTTTCAAACACAACTTGATTTACTGTTAAATTTTTTAACTGATGTTTCATATAAACAAACTTAAAACAGATCAATACTGTTTTAGTTGTGCTCAGAAAAGCCAGAGACTGATGCTTTGGCTTCAGTAATCTGTTACATTGTGTGCAAAATGGATCTTGTACCGTCAAAACTGTAATAACAGAACCTCCCCATGTATGAGTAGACAGTTTATTCAACTAATTTACTTCTGAGAAATCAGAGTCAAACATCCATCATTTTATAATGGCTACCCAAAAAGGATTAGACGTGGAAGTCAGCTTTGTTATACATTATGCGCTCTGGGCGCGATGTGACTCAGCCGACACAGAGCTCAGAATACAGATGCTTGTCATGTGGAGCAGAATTTAGGATCCAGATGTTTGTTGTCAGGGTTGTACGTGTACCGGGCAAAGCAGTGAGCCGCCACACGGTCGCACTCACAGGCCGCAGCCTGGCACTTGTCGTTGGTTGCTGCAAAGAGAGAAAATGTGGGGGGAAAAAAGCATGAAATCCTCCAAAATATTGAAAAGCTGCATAAGAGGAAAAAGGGAGGGCTTACAGTGCTTAGCAAAAGTATTCCCACCCCTTAAACCTTTTGACATTGCAGCCGCAAACTAGACCGACACAGATCAGTTCATAAGCGGTGTGAAAGGAAAATGATGCATGGTTGACTAATAGAAGTCTGAAAAATGCACGTCTTTGTGTTCGGCTCCTTTGAATCATTCCTTTTGTGGAAACACTTTTTAGTGGGATTCCAGTTATAAGTCCCCAGGGGTATATCTGTCCCAGCTTTAAAATCTAGAGATGGAAATCTTAATACTTTCCGAAATAACTCGAGCTCAGACAAATTGGATGGAGAGCATCCATCTGCAATTTTCAAGCCTCTCCACTGAATCTCAATTGGATTTAGGTCTGGACTTTGACTAGGACATTCAACCATATGAAGATGCTTTGATTCAAACCATGCTGTTCTGTCTGTATGTTTGGGGACGTTCTACTGCTGGAGGGTGAACCTCCGCCCCAGTCTTAGGTCATTGCAGCCTCAAAATGTTTTTCTTCTTCCAGGATGGTCCTGTATTTAGCTTTATCTCCATATCAGTTCTGACCAGCTTCCATGTGCCTGCTGGAAAAAAGGCATACCCATTCCATTTACAGATTATGGACGGGACCGTGTGTCTATCATCCATCCCTGACCTGGCCGATGTGTTTTTTGGTCTTCATGATGCTTTTAGTCCTTTAATGTTCTCTAGCAAACGTTTCGGACCTTTTACAGAACTGAAGGATTTACACTGAGATTCAATTATAAAGCTGTTGCCCTAGACTTTCTGTAGAGGTGTTGGAGTAAAAGGAGCTAAATATTTACACCAGCCAAGCTTTTCAGATTTCTTTTTGCAAACAAAAATAAATAAAAAATGTTGAAGACCTTTGCAGGGTACTCTGTTGATAAAATACAGGTGCAAGGATGTTATCTTGATTGGCCAATAAATCTATATCATTCAAACTCAAAGTGTCTATACAGGAAGCTAAAAATACAGCTTTGCCCTTTTTACTGTAAGGCTGCACCCTGTCAGTGATAACCCACAAGGCATATTTATGGCCAAAGTAATGGCCTTCTCATTTGCTAGCATCAACATATGCCCAATAAATTTCAACATTTCACACCATTATTGGATTTGTGGTTGCAGCTTTGTGTTCTTTAATCTAGAACACAAAGGACAGTTCTATGAAGAAAGTGAGATATCAATGAGAGAAGTATAGATTTAGACTTACATCGTCACTCCCTGTTGGTCTTACCTGAGCAATGCACCTGTTTGTTTGAGCAGCTGAAATCATAAGCGATAATGTGGGGTAGGTCAAAAATACCCTCACATCCAGGAATCTTTCTGCTGCTTTCATAGCATTTATCATGGGTTTTACAGCACCTAAAAATGCAACAAAAGAGTTCGTGCATTGAGTGGTTCATTTTTTTCTGGTGAAAAGAAAAGGCAACAACCATCCGGATTGCATCCTACCTGTCCACATCGTCCACGGGTGTTCCACCTCCGCCTAAACCGCACCAGCAGCCGTACTCGTTGTACGCCAGAGGATTAACACCAGGCTGGGCACAGGTGATCATCTTCCCAAACTGCCATAAGGCAGTGGGAAGATGTCCTCCGCTGACCACACATGCTGGAAGGCATGTGAGATGGACAAGTAAAGCCAAGAAACTGTTTGAAAAAGACTTGCTCTTAACAATACATAAGGATGAGTTTTGTAGGCTCACCGGTGAGAAGCAGCAGAAGAGCCTTCATGTTCATGGCAACAGTCAAAAGGATGTGGAGCCCGTGGGAGTTTGGGCAGCAGCATTAAATGAAGTCAGATAACCAAAGTGGGAGGTGAATACAGTTCAAGATTTTTCTTGCACGGACCGGTCAGTCTCACTGTGTTCCTTTTGGGTGGATTACATGTGTGGAGTCACAATACCCCCGAGGAGAGGAAATCTATTAGCATGTGGGCTCTGATTGGAAGGTCATAGGGTGACCAAAAAGCAACTGTGAACAAACCATCGGTCCCAATAAAACAAGAGAGATACGCAATGCTGCTATAAGCATCCAATTACGCCTCCAGACCGATTCAGGTGTGCTACTCAGACCGCTTCTAGAAGCGTTAGTGAACAAAAAGAAAGTTCAGTGAGGTCCAGAGAGGAAGTGTGATAAGATGCCAAATGTGCAAAAAGTGCATTCCTTACTAAATATTCCATAGTCAACTGTAGTGGTATTATGACAAAGTGATTGGAGACAACAACTTAGCTGCAGAGTGGTAGGTCACGTTAAAGTCTAAGTGGCTTTATGGAATGGGTAAGACCTGGATGGCAGCCTCGTCCAGGTCTTGCATCACCAAGTGCAACGCAAAGCACAGGATGCAGTGGTGTAAAGCGTTGGTTTTCAACCCTTGTCCCATTGTCCTACATGTTGTAGATGTGTCTCTGCTCTGGCAAGCCTGAATCAAATGATAGCCTGGCCTCCTGAGGACCAGGGCTGAAAACCACTGGTGTAAAGCAGTGAAGACATGTTCTCTTGAGTGACATATCATGCCTCTCTGTCTGGCAATACGATGGACGAATAGGGATTTGGCAGTTGCCTGGGGAACAACTCTTCCTGAGCTCCTGAGTCCCAGTGAAAGAAATTCTGGGTGCTCCTGCATACCGAGATATTTTTGGACGACCCTGCTCTCAGTTTATTGAGAACCATTTGTGGAGTTTAGTTTTCCTCTGTCGGGTAGAACACCAGATACACCACCCATACACACACTTAAACTTCAACCTCGTAAAAAGCCTTCCCACAAGAGATGAATCTATTGTATCTGAAGAGGCTTGACCGACGCCATATTAAATCCCATTGAATTAAGAATGTGTGCGAAGGCATATGAGATGAGAAAATAATTTTGCAATATATTCTAAAAATATCCAAAAAAAATGTTCAGTTTCTAGGTCTTTTAGTATTGAAGAAAAGCGTTTTCTCAGGACTACTGCCATGAAAGTCACAAAACCAAGTTATGAAGTTGTTTCAAAAATTGTGTAAATCGTAATAACATGGAGGGAAAATGGGAATAAGTATTGGACACACGAATAAAACAGACTCAAAGCAGTGTGGAAACCCTAACCCTAACCCTATACCAACAAACATGTCTCACTATTTGGAACACAATTATGCAAATAACATCCACTGATTTACGCCCAATTATACAGATATCTGCAGTTTGCTGAAGTGCGAGCCTCCACAACTACAGACTCCTGGATAGGTGTTGAAACGTTTTTAGAAAGAACTGAGCGAAAGTCCGGCTGCGTCCGATTTAAGCCTGTTTGCTGTTGCGATGACCCGGATAACTGAGAATTTGCACAGGCATTTATAGATATCGTCTAATAATAGCACCTGTTTATTTCAGACTGCTTTGAAAGAGCGTCTATGATTGAGCTTGCCACAAAAGTTGGTACAAATTAACCATTCTCTTGCTCTCTGGACTTTATGCCTGCAACCTTGTTAAAAAAACATCTCAGTGCACCGGTCCCAATGTGCTCTCTAAAATCCACGCTTCACTGGCCTGTGGTCAGGTACCTGCTCATTCCAGGAATCCTGTATTCCCCTTTTTGAAAAAAGGACAACTTGGAGCCTTCTTTTCCTGGCAGCTACAGATTCACCTCCAAGTTTCTGCTTTTTGGCAATAATTCTTTAGAAGGGTTTGGTCAAGCAGCAGTTGCTGCTCTGGATCAGCACAGTGTTGCAGAACGCACTGACAGCACTAGTTACCGGTGGATTACCGAACTTCTACGTTTTCCATTGAGCATCGTTTGGGCCATGGACATACAAACTCCACACAACAAGCACACACTGACTCACATTTATCTGATGAACTTACACGCAACTGGTCTCCAATGTTAACCTCCTGCTTATATGTGTCTCGTTATATTTGTGCTTCTCGTGCGAGAGGTTTTTTGATATCTCAAACTGTGTCCTAGTAAAAGGATAGGGTGTGATATATGTGTTTTTTTTCCCCCTCTCCCTTCCTATTGTGGCTACTATTTTTCCACAGAGTCAAGGGCAGCGGCCTGTGGTCACCGTGTAGGCGGGGTCTGGGGCAGTTTAGAGGAATGCGCCGAAATGGCTGCGCCGAAATGGCTGCGTTCCTTGGCAACGCAAGACCTCAGTCGATCGTTCCCCCCAAAATGTTTGTTGATGTATGTGATGAACGGTTGCACTGGAACTGTAATCTCTATTAAAATGCAAATTGTAGTGGACAATAAAGATTGATTGATTGATTGATTGATTATCATTATCAGCATGGAAAAAAAATTGTCAAGTCAAAAGCACTCGAGGATCAAAGAATAAAAATCAAAGACATAACCAACAAATTTGATCTCTTTTTGTTTGTACCTGCTCTACAAAATATGATCATTTTGAATAAACAATCATTTAGCCAATTTTAATAAATAAATGCCAATCAGATTTTAATGAGCCTAAGTCTGCAAATCAATCCAACCGTTGGAGAGATGTGGTCCTATTCACTAGGAAATTAAAGCGAATGTAAAAAATGTGGTTATTAAAGGACAAATGTTTGTGTTGTATTTAACATTAAATTCAACATTCAATTGTAAGATTTTTACTGGTCGGTAATAATTTTGCCCTAATTAAAATTTTAAAGTTTCCATCCTTACCAGCCTCCAGTGCTGGCCAGCCAAAGCTTTCTTAAAACGCAGTTGGAGGGCTGCACAAAATCAGCACAGGGGCCCAAATGGCCCCAGGGCCGCACTTTGGACATGCCTGTGCTAGACAAATGGAGAAATGTACCAAGACAATCTTGATAGGATAGATATGCTGCCATCTGCCACCATGCTGCAGAGCAAACAACAGATTTGTGTCAAAATTACACTCGAGCAATCAGGACCTCTTGAAGGTGTCACTACCAACAGTTTTTCTGTGTAGGCTTTGCATAAAATATGGATCTCATACTAACCATTTAGCCTGTTTTCTAAATTACAGCCTACCAATTTCACGCAACCTAATTTATGGACTTGTTTGTTTTGATTTCGTTGGATGTATAGATTGCTCTGGTTGTTAACTCCATCTGGAGCACATTTCAAGTCAATATCCCTCTCAGAAATGTATGTACTGAAATAAATATTGGACTGTTCATTGGCTGATGTCCCTGCTGCATATTTGCACCTCTTCTACTTTCTTGACATCCTTATATTTACAATGTTTTTTGTCTTCTGTTGTTTGCTGTGATTAATTTGTCTTTTTTATGTGTTGCCCCTTCCAGCCAGCATGGTGGGAGTCACCGTTGTCCCCAGAAATTCCATAATATGAGTTATTTTTCTCTTTGGTCTATAAAGTCTCTCAGCTATGTGTTTTTTTTTCTTGCCTGTTGCGTAATGATTTTTCAAGGGCTCATCGCAGCTGGGTAAATAACTGACATCTGGGGAGTTCCCACAAATATCCTCTGCACCTAAACCGCATCAGAAGATTTATGACTAAAACACACAGAAACAATTTCTGGTAGAATATGTCATGATTGTGAGCAGAGCTTGTTTGTTAAAGTAGTTTCTATTTGTGTTTAGGGCTCTGACATGGATGACTGTAAACATAAAACACATGCCTCCAGCACTTTTTCCATGCATAATCCTTAAACGTTTCCACATTTAGTGACGTAACCACAATTATAATGTATTTTATTGGTATTTTATGTGATACACCAAACAAACAACATATTTGTGAAGAGATATGAAAATCATACTTTTTTTTTTTTAACAAATCCTTATTTGAAAGAATGTCATTAATTTGTATTCAGCCCCCCAGAGTTAATACATTCACTGCAAGTGTGTAGCAGCAAGACTTTTAGGGTATATCTGTCCCAGCTTTGCATTTCCAGAGTGTTAAATCTTTACTCATTTTTGCATAAGTAAAATACCTCAATTTCAGTTACATTAGACGAAGAGCGTCTTTATTGCGCAACTGTTGTCCTCCAACATATTCTCCCACCTGCGCTGTGGCTCTCTGCAGCTCCTCCAGTTACTCTGGGTCTCTTGGTTGCTTCTCTGACCAATGCTCTCCTTGCCAGGCCTGGAAGGTGAGGAGGAATAAGGCTAATTGAGCTGAACTCAATGTGATCTGAATCTCTGCCACATGGGGTACAGTCGGATCATTCTTATTCTTCCTCTCCTTCTGGTAAACTGGCTGTAAATGGAGAAACTATGTCAACAAATTATATTTACTGCATGACTCGTATTCTTTCGAATGTCTATTAATCACGTGTTGTTGTAGCTTTGCAGAAATAAGTGATTTGTTTTGATCAACCCTCTGAATATGTTTGGTTAGATTAAGGATCCTTTCAGCACACGGCCAGATTTATCAGATTCTGATTTATTTTTACATTTATGTACATGTGAGGTTATGAAAGGGAATACTTGGGCTGTAATTATGCTGAAATTGTTCTATAGAAAAATAAGTGACCTGTACAGTCAACAGTGAAAGCTGTTGTTCCTTTAGACACAGTTTTCACTCACATTGAAATTAAGATTTTACACTGCTTGGTTCAGGCCAGCGGCAGCCAGGGCTGGGGGCTGCAGCTGCTGAAGGACGAGGACCGGACCTTAAAAGTTCTGTTTCAGCAAAGACAGAGCCCAACGTCGTGGCCTTTGTTATTTCAGTGGTCTGTAGCTTTAAGAAATACGGGTAAAATGTATTTTGTACCAAGAAGTAGACAGTGACAGAGCCTCTTGTATGAGCAGACAGTTTATTCAAGTACTTTTCTTCTAAGACAATCAAACTCTTTGTATTTATTATCCGTAACGAGAAGCGGATCAGACGTGGGAGACAGCTGTGGAGCACATCCTTAGCTCTCTGCCCTCATGTGGAGCAGAATTTAGGATCCAGGTACTTGTTGTCAGGGTTGTATGTGTATCGAGCAAAGCAGTGAGCCGCCACGCGGTCGCACTCACAAACCGCAGCCTGGCACTTATCATTGGTCCCTGCAAAGACAGAGAAATGGGAATACGTGAGAGGATGTGGGCTTGGCTGTGCAGCATCTTTTTATTGCTCTTTAAACACAGGTAGAGTGTGGACAGTATCTACACAGGCTAGAAATGCAGCCGTAAGCAATTGGCTGCGTTTCTGCACACTGTTACCAATACATGAGAGGACCAACCAGCTGTGAATTGGTTAGATTTTGTGGCTGGCAAAAGTATTCTCACTTTTTCATATTTTATCACTTTAAATTTACAAAATCTGTTTTCAAATTGGGATTTAATGTGATAGACCAATAGTGCGTAGCTATGAAGTGGAAGAAAAACGACGCGATTGCGTGTGTATGTTGTGTCTATTGTTTTACATCCTTTTTAAAATTTGATACTCCTAAATAAAATCTAATCAGTAAACAGCTGTGAGTTGTGCACGTCACAAACCCGACCTTTATGAATCTAGAACTTTGTCATGCGTTACCATAGTGAAGTTTTTGATGACACCGGCTCAGGATGCACACAGATTACATATAGCATGCAGGCACAACAAGACATCATATTTCCACATTAAAATAAATAAATAAAGCATTTCAATAAAAGTGTCTTTTATTTTTTATTTTATGGGAGAGTTGCAGGAATAAAATCATTGTTGAAAGAAAGCTGAACAAGTCCCGTTTGCTGCTTGCCACAACCAGTGTCATGATGTAGCGATCATGTGAAACAAAGTGCTCTGGTCAGATGAGAAGCAGCTTAACTTTTCAGTCAACAATCAAAGCGCTGTGTGTGAAGGAAAACCAACACCGCCAACTTCCCCTCATGCTTGTGCAGAGGGGAGGTTGTGCAGGGCTACATACAGGGCAGTCCTCGAAGACCTGTTAGAGGCTGCAAAAGACTGGATACTTAGGCAAAGGTTCACCTTCTGGCCGGACAATGAGCCTAAACAGACACCCAGAGCTACAAAGGAATGATTTAGCTCAGGGGTCAGCAACCTTTTCGGTCCAAAGAACCTTTTTTGCCCTTATTGGTACAAAATGTAGTTTCTTCAGAGCAGCAAACCCCTTATGACACTTTTTAGTGATTTAGAAATGTATACAATATACATTTTATTTCACTCTGAAAGTTGAAAAATCAATAGATTTCTATTTTATTTACTATTTCATATCTATTTTTAGATCTCTGAACAAAAAAACATCTTAATTACTTTTTTACGTTATTAAGCGAGCTGTGGGTAGCTGGTATTTGCCTCATTGTTTAGAATGGCCTAGTTAAAGTCCAGACCTGAGCCCACACGGAGTCTTTAGGGAGACTTGCAAACTGATTTTCAGATGTTCTCCGTCCAGTCTGAGCTTGAGCTATTTTATATAGGAAAATGGACAAAAATCTATTTATAGATGTGCGAAGCTGGTCGAGATATTTACTCCAAAACACTAACGGTCCCACAAGGTTTTCAGATTTTATTTGTGAAGTATTTTGAAAAACTTCATCATTATGGACTACTTTTTGCTGGTCATAAAATGCTATTAAGAAAGCTTGAAATCTGTGGTTTTAATGGATGAATACTTCTGCACGGCTCCGTAAAAATGACCGTTTTGTATCATAAATTGGATTTTTTTTTTGTTTTGTTAGAGAACTTTTACATTCTCAAATCCAGAACATGAAAGATTGAATGACACTTTAGTGATCATAATTCATCACTGTCTCAAGGTCTTACCTGAGCAATACACCTGTTTGTTTGAGCAGCTGAAACCATAGGTAATAACGTAGGGAAGGTCAAAAATACCCTCGCATTCAGGAATCTTCATGCTGTTGCTGTAGCACTTATCATGGACTTGACAGCACCTCAAAATGGAGCAGATGAGAGACCACGTGTGGGAGATTTATTCTCTGCTGTATAAAATACAGAAATATATATTAAAAAAAACGTATGAAGTGGATTGCATCCTACCTGTCCACATCGTCCACGGGTGTTCCACTTCCCCCCAGGCCGCACCAGCAGCCGTACTTGTTGTAAGCCAGAGGATTAACACCAGGCTGGGCACAGCTGATCATCTCCCCAAACTGCCACACGGCGTTGGGAAGATGACCGCCACTCACCACACATGCTGGGAAGGACACATCAGACCCATCAGTATGAGAACTTCAAACAGCTCTAAGAAGAATGGCTCCAACCTACTGGGAGCTTGTGCAGGCTTACCAGAGAGAAGCAGCAGAAGAGCCTTCACATTCATGGCTGCAGATCAGGAGCTGATGGAATGTGTGGCAGCGTCTTCTTAAAGGGTGGGATGGCTGAGCAAATGTAGATAAGAACCAAAAGGAGGGGGGGGGGGAGTGGTGGAAGGTGTTCACTGTTCTAAGCTTTTCTTGTCTGGCCCGGCCAATCCTAAAGAAGGATTTTATGTTATGGGGGGGATCAACCTCATATGATTAATCCAGTCCCTTGAACGCCACGCCTCCTGTGTGGATCTGGATCTGGGGTTGGTTCTGCAGTTGCTGTAATAAATTAACGTTTCTATAATAATCTGATTTACTGAATGGATCTGTGAGCTTGCATCCCTTTGCTGATAGTTCTTCACCATTACACCTCGTCATGTAGTTGCTTGCCTCTTTGTTTTAGGTTGCTCAGTTGACAGCATTTCATGTTTTCAATTCGGTTTGAATTAAATTTTATTTATATAGCACCAATTCACATTCACATCATCTTAAGGCACTTTACAAAGTCAAATTAAATCAAATCATACAGACAGGTTGGTTAAAAAGTTTCCTGTCGAGTCTTGACAAGCAGCATTCACTCCTCATTAAAAAGAGCGTAGAGCCACAGTGGACGCTGTCGTCTGCATTGTCCATGGCTTTGCAGCAATCCCTTATACAGAGCATGCATGAAGCGACAGTGGAGAGGAAAACTCCCCTTTAGCAGGGAGGAAAACCTCCAGCAGGACCAGAACCAGGCTCAGTGTGAACGGTCATCTGCTGCGATCTGCTGAGGATAGAGAAGACAGAGCAGAGACACAAAAAAGCACAGAAACACACATTGATCCAGGAATCCTTTCTATGTTAGATGGTAATGGTAGATACCAGAAACTTGGGCACGTTTTTTGATGACCATCTTAAGTCTGATATAAACAGTGCTGCCACTGTGAAGCGGGAGCAACAGATAATTTATCTTCTTATCTTTCTTATCTTTCTTTTATCTGTTGTTTTCACAGTTTGACAGTTAAAGACAGGAATATCCTGAACAACATTGTAAAAATCTGTTCTATAATCGTCGGTGTGAAACATAGAGATCTTAACGTTTTCTGCAACCAGGAAATAGTTTGGAAGGCAGCAAGTATCCTAGCCTCTCCGGGACATGCTCTGGCAGGTGATTTGTCTCTGCTGTCTTGGTTATGCACTTCCTGTGTGTAAGACGAACCGCCACTCCAAATCTTTCATCCCTTCCGTAATCAAGCTTTTAAACTCTGTGTAGGGTCCTTTGGGTGGTTTTAAATGTCCACATATTGACTGCTTGTATGTTGTGAATAATGTGTTTGATATGTGTTGCAAACATGGTGCTCTTAACTAATTGGCCCTTGTGGGATTAAGTTAACTGAATTGAATTGAGATGATCTGCCTCCCCTGGATGATGTCACAGCTAACAGAACGACAGACCAGGTGTACCTACTATGAAGAAAAAGAGAGAGAGCAAAAAGTTAAAAGCTGAAATGACAACAAACAATGCAAATTGGAAAACAGTAGGAGAACTCAGCAGTTCTCCTACTGAGTAAGAAAAATAGTCCCTGATGTCCTCCAGTAGCCTAAGCCTATAGCAGCATAACTATAGAGGTAGCTCAGGGTAACATGAGCCACTCTAACTATAAGCTTTATCAAAATGGGAAGTTTTAAGCCTAGTTTGAAAAGTAGACAGGGTGTCTGCCTCACGGACCAAAACTGGGAGTTGGTTCCACAGGAGAGGAGCCTGATAGCTAAAGGATCTGCCTCCCATTCTACTTTTAGAGACTCTAGGAACCACCAGCAGACCTGCAGTCTGAGAGCGAAGTGCTCTGTTAGGAACATACGGGGTAATCAGAGCTCTGATATATGATGGAGCTTGAATTTTAAGGGCTTTATATTTATAAAGGTGAATTTTATATTAGATTCTTGATTTAACAGGAAGCCGATGAAGGGAAGCTAAAATTGGAGAAATTTGAAGGAGCATTCTCACATGCAGTCCTTCACGTGCTCAGATACAAACCACCATCCAGTTCTGGTAACTTCATCTTTGTTTTTTCTTCTATTGTTTTTTTATCATCATCAACTAAAATGACTAACCTGTTTTACTGAACTGCCTCAAAATGTTTCTCTGTGAGCGTGCCACAATTTGCCAAATACCTTTGTTGAAAGAAGAAGTTGGAAGCCTGGAAAGTGGAAGCAAGCACAGATATAAAATTACTTTAACACGTGTCTACAATCCTGACACCCATATCAGATATTGATTCCTAGTGTATTAATAGAAGATAATCTAACTTGGTAGACGTTCAGTGGAAAGTTGTGGGAGCTGCAGTAAATGGCAGTTATTTATACAGCTGTGTTCAGCCCAATTTTTATTGATTCAGCTTTTAAAAATACAAACCTGAGTGATTAAGGGAATGTTTGGGGACCCAAAGATGTGTGCACGGCTGCTTCTGCTGCAAGGCCGGAAGAATAACAACTTCTCTTCAACCCATCCTTTGCCTCCAAACAGCCACATTTTCTAATAACCTATTACATTTTTGCATGCATATACTATTTTTTTTTGCCCACAGCGTGGCACAAATATACTATCTCATTCAGGTTTTCGGGTGCCTTTCCACAAAGTGCTGCACGTAAGAGTTTGAAAGACACAAAATCGGGTTCCTGAAGCAAAATACTTGGCATACGCTGGATGTCAGCTTTCAAAAAGATGTGTTTAGGTGTGGTCTGGTGTTTGCTGAATCTGGAGTTAGATACACTTTCCATCTATGAATGCATGTTCTTTTTTGCCTGGCAACCGGGACTCTCAACTTTTAGACTATTACACATTTGTCACACCGCTTCCACAAATTTCAGGATACTTTATTGAGATTTTATGTGATCAAAGCGATGAATAATTGTGAAGCTGAAGGACCTTTATTGCAAACAAAAATGTGGCATGTTTGCATAAAATTCTTCATACTGCCAATTTTAGCTGCATCTACAGCTGTAGATGTTTTGGGGAAATGTGGCGCATGACTCTACCAGCTTTGTCCATCTAGATTCTGAACCTTTCTCTCAGTGTTGTTTGCAAAAGAGCTTGAGCTCAGTCATATTGAATGGACAGCATCAGTGGGCATCAGTTTTCATGTTTTGCCGCAGATTCTCAATTGGATTTTAGGTTTGGACCTGTAGCGGGCCTTTCTAGCATGAATTATGTTTTGATCTAAACCGGTCCATTGGCTGTATGTTTAGGGGACGTTCTAGTGGAAGGTGAACCTCTGCTCCAGTCGCAATTCTTTTGTAACCTCTAGATTTCTTACAGGATGCTGACAAGCTTCCCTGTCTCTGTTAAAGCAAAACGCCCCCACAGCATCATGCTGCCTCCACCATGTTTCATGGTGGGACCGCTGTGCTCAGGGTAATGTGCAGTTTTGGTTTTCCTCCACACACAAGCTTTTAAATATTCACCTCCTCTGAGCGGAGCGCCTTCTTCCACATGTTTGAGGGGTTGGGCTTTTGGCAAACTGTATGTTTTAGATTTATTTTACCTGGCTTGAATTCACAGAAGGTTTGGAAGAAAGGAGCTTTTGAGGTCCACCTGCCAACTCCAGAAAACAGCCTTAGATAAACTAATAAGGCACACCTTACCTTTAACCTGGGTCTTACTGTGTCACCTCTAAATGAACCAGAATGGGTCACCATACCTCGATTTTTGAACATCTCCATTCTCAGCTCTGTGCACGAGGGAGTCTCTCTACAGCATCTCTGCGACCTGTCCTAAAGGTTGTGTCTGCAGGAAGGCTCCTGTCTCTGAGATTTAACCAGGTTGATACCAGTAAAAAAAATATAAAATCTTGCTGGATGAGCTGGGTTTCCACTCAACTGCAGGTGTGTGAAGACTGAAAAAAAAATGGAACATGCTTGAATCTCAAACAAGATCAGGCAGGAAAAAAAATCACTGCATCCGGTTCTTTAAGGAGGTGACCAGTCATGATAAATGTAATTCTTCTTGATTCTGGGGGTTTCTTGGTCTGTGTGAAGTCTACTTTGAGTCAACATTAGACAGCTAACAGTGATTGATCGGGCTGACCATGAAGACCTTTATTTACACCACATCATCAATACCCTATTTACTCAGACTTTGGTTTAACTTTTTAGGGAGAGACAGTTTCCAAATACTAGATAACATACTGCACACCACTAGCTGGAAACCCAAGGTTATAAACAAAATGCTTTCAAAGTTTTGTAAAAAAAAAAAAAATAACAACAAAAAAACAGCAACATACTGATCTTGAATTTATTATTTCAAAAATCTTACTGTGGTAACTAACAGAAAGTACATCATTCGTTTAGATAAATTCTTTTGAATTAGCTGATATGCACCTGAATAAAATGTTTTCTATAACTAATTCAGGGTTGTAAACGTAACATGTTTGAAAGTCTCAGGAACACAAATATACCTTACTTAATAAGAATTTTAGTAATTTAAATGGCAATAAATCCTAAGTTGCTTTTTAATAGAAGGCAGAGAAGCAGAATGTCTTTCATTTCAAGGCAAGCCAATTATTACAAAATTTATTGATCTTTATTATTACATCATTGTCACACTCCTGCTCATTTGAGTCTGTGTCGCAAACGCTTCCGATGATTTATTCTAAGAAATCAAAGCCATTAACAGTCTTCTTGTCAAAAGGAGGTGGTAAATGCTGTCATCTAGTGGACAGATGAGAGAATTTCAACTACTCTTATCACTAGTTCTCTGAATGCCTGATTCCAGAAAAGCCGAAAAGCACCAAGGGTTAGGGTTAACTCACCATACTCTACAGTAGTATGGACTCCATAGGAACTCTGGGAATTATTGCCCTGTGTTCTCACATCCTAACAAGCACATTTGCTGCTCACCCTCATGTGCATGTTATGACATTCACAATGCCTCACAAACGTATTCAACCGTCTTCACATTTTGTAACATAAGAACCATAAACTTCTGTGTATATATTGGAATCTATGTAAAAGATCAATAGAAAGTGGTGCATAATCATGACGTGTTTTATTTCTAAAAAATCTCAGAAGTGTGTCATGCGTTTGTACTCGAGTCTTCCACACCCCCTAGATTATTTTTCCCAGGCTTGCTCTGTATTTGGCTCCAGCCATCTTCTTTTCACTTCTGACCAGCTTCCATCTCCCTGAAATAGAAAAAAGTACCCCCACAGCACACTGCTGCCGCCACCATGTTTCACCACCGTGTATCAGCAAAGCATCTATTGCACATAAATTCCAGCTGTCTCTCATGCCTTGGCTTCACAGATGTACTTGTACAACAGGCTACAATCTGCATCGTTCCACAGCTTGCGCTTGCGTCTCAGGGAGCCATGCAGCTGCCCGCAATCCTCTCCATTCTCTCTGAAGTCCCAGTTGTCCGGTTGACCTTGGTCCCAGAATCTAAACCCCAGGAGGAGCAGGGAGAGCTCTGAAGCATTTGGTTCGGTTTAGTACCTCTCTCTTTGACGCTTCACACTGAACTTACTTTGGGGTTGAGTCAAAGTCGGTTCCATCCACCCAGCTCCATTGGCCCTCATGCTGTCGCTCCACGAGTCCAATCCAGTAGTGATATTTGATTTCCACTATCCTTGAGATGTAGTCCTGGAATTTAAAAAGAGCGCATAAAGAGCTTGAAGACATGGTAGGTTCATACATTTATTTACATGATACTATGTACGTACGGTTCCTTGGAAAAGTATTCACCTTCCTTAAACTTTCCCACATTCTGTCACATTACAGTCTAGAACTTGAGTGTATTATTGGGGATTTCGGGTGATAAACCAACACAAGATTTGATCCAAACCATTCCATTGTTGCTCTGGCTATATGTTTGAAATCCTTGTCCAGCTGGAAGGTGAACATCTTCCCCAATGTCAAGCCTTTTGCAGCTTCTGATAGGTATCCATCAGGGATCTGTATTTAGCTTCACCTATCTTCCCTCAAACTCTGACCCCTTCTTTACCCCGGCTAAAGAAAAGCATCCCTACAATGGGTTCCACTAAGGGAACGGTGTCTTCAGGGTGATGAACAGCCATAGTCCAGCAAACTGGAAATGGGCCTCAGTTGCATTTGGTTTTGTTAAGTGGTACCAGAGTACAGCAGGCTGAAGACAAATGCAAGTTACACTTTTCTGCTATATATTTTGTAAAGAATAAAAAAATGAAAATAAAAAGTCTTGGAAAAATGTCTACCAGGTTCCTTCCACGTCCAATTCATGCGCTAGCTAGGCCGTTTTTTGCCTATCACATAAATCTCAGTAAAGTTGGCAGTTGTATCATACCAAAAGGGGTGCAAATACTTTTGCAAGCTGCTTATTTAAATATTTCAGTGTGTGTGCTTAAACTTTCATGGAGCTAAACAGGACCTCACCAGCTCCTCCTCATTGTTGAGAACTAGCAGGTGGCCTCCAAGAGTTTTACACTGATCTTCTGCTCTTTGCCACGTCGCGGTGGTGGTGGAGAGCAGATAGCACCGTCCCTGGAAACTCCCCCATCCTTCCCTGCATGTTCCTGATTTTAGAAACGTCAGCAAAGTCAAACAGAATCAAATACAGAGCGTTTTTACTTGTTTCAAAGCAAAAGAGTTTGTACCTCTAGTTGGAACAAGACTCTCCAACAGGACTTCCATTGCTGGTGTTGAACCTTGAGTTTGGGAATTCACAGAAAGCCATAAAGAACTTGTTTTATGAACACAGATTTGGCTGCATGTTTATTCTGAGAAGTCAGAAATCCCTCTTTTTGCTTTCTTGTTGTTGTTTCTACCTGAAGTAGAAAGCGAAGTTGGTCCTTTACTGCCGATAGTCTTGAGTTGTAGTTTGACATCGGTGATTTCCTCGTTCAGCTGAGAGACTGGAAAATGATATTTTTGTGTGATTTACAGTAATACGTCAATCGCTCCGTTTAACGTGATGTGTTTAGATCCCTACATTTCACCCCAATGACAATCAGTAGAATCAAAAGCAACAGGACCAGGATGGCGTAAAAGACGTACTTCAATACTCCCTTCAATCCTGAAAACACTGACAAAGGCTCAGGTTTTTTACTCTGTCTGAGACAACTGAGTAACCATCAGCTGGCGTGTACGTTTTACCTGTTCGTTGGCGGATGTCGCGGTCTGCATCCAAGGAGCTGTTAGCTGAGTTAAAAGGGTAATACTGAGAATCCATTACTAAAGGAGACTAAGATTTGTGTCTCGTTTGCCACCAGTATTCATTCCACAGACAAACTCCCAGAATCGGAAAAGAGATTGGCGAAATATTTTTTGTCCGTTATTTGGTCACATTTGTTAGTTATTAACAGGTATGCAAATACTGCTCTGGAGTTTAACCCTCATGCTACCCTGATGTCAACATAGAAGAGCTGCAGGATGGGTTTACCGAGGACTCTGTCAACTTCTGTTAAAATCCCTTCCATGTGGCTCAGCCATTAGAGCAGCCATTTCTACTGCTTTCTTCCTAAGTCCACAACCTGAAGTGTGTGTGGTGGCCCTGATAATGGTATCCAACCCGTTTACAATGAAAAACTATCTCTTTCTTACAGTTAATGTAAAAAAAGGATTTATTACTCTCTTGATAAAAACCAACAACCGGCAAAAACTTTAAATGATCTTGTGAACAATTAATTTTCCTCCGTGACTCAGTAGTGCCCAGAAACCATCTTTTGCAGCGTTAAACTGAAGCATCCCGTCGGACCGAAGGGTGTCAGTCCGTCACATCACGGGGAATATTGGGCCGATCTTCTTCGCAATGCTTCAGTTCAGTCAGCATTTATTTTTGCATTTTTGACAATGTGATGACGTTTTATTCAGGTTGAGGTCTAGACTTTATCTGCACCACTGTAACACTGCTCTTCTCGTTTTCAGAAGTTCTTTTTGTAGATTTGCTGCTATGCGTGAAATGGACCCCATTTCCCAGTCCTCTCCATCCCCCTATCCTGCAGCAACTAGTTCAGGTTCGTGGTTGGAATTTTCCACTGATTAGTGTACCACTGTTTTAGTTTCTTTGGTTTTATTTATTTATTTGTTAAATTTTTATGATGTAACAAAAAAAGGTAATGAGAATATTTATGAAATGTCTGATTTTTTTTTTAGAATGTTCATGAAAAAAAAAATTCCACTGAGATTTGGGGCATTTAAGAAGTTGACACATCACTTCCCCTCTGTACTATATACACGTACATCTTCTATGCCTGAATGTCTCAGGTAAATAGTAAAACTACAATGTCAAAGACGGTCTTCTGAAAAATGTATATACATTGATTTTATTTCTTATTTATTTAAAATATATATTATTTTATCATATATTGCCAACATACTACTAAATTGTAAAATATTATATATGATTCTTTCAAAATAGGAGACTTTTGATTTCCAAACACATGTTTTATGTGCTTTGCTCTCTGGATATTCTATTTTAGATATATTCCAACTAAGTAAAAATACATTGCTCTGCTTCAAATTACACATTCTCAAGACTCTACTGATGGTAAAACATAGGAAATAATTTATCTTTGCCATTTATGCTGACTAAATATAAGATAGACACTCAGTGAACACGTCAGTGTGGCGTTAAGCGTCTCTGATTGTATATCCAAACGAAGGTCCTACCACTCAATTTCCAAGTGCGGCAATGACTAATTTTCATTTTTAAGAGATAGAAATACTTTTTTTTTTCGTCTTATTTGACTGAAACCTGTGTCCTACCACAGGGTTGAAAGCTTAACTGAGGGGTGAAATGGGTGTTGTTGTTCTGTTACAAAGTCCAGTCTAGGCCACGTTTTCAAACAAAGCTGCCAGACAGACGGACTGATGCATTTTGATCACTGTGGTTGACAGAACACGTCATGGTTGAGGAGAGCAAGACTTCAGCGCGCCAACAGGTGGGAGAACAAGCCCACATCACCATCTCTCCACCACCGTGCTCGGCAGCGGTGGAGAGGGAGCCTGGCATTTTGTTTTGTGTGGATTTGCCGTGTTTGGTTTTCACTAAACAGAAAACAGGAACTGATGTAAGGAGCAACAGTTTAGCAGGAACTGACCAGAAAACACGATTATAAATGACAGCAGAGGACAGGTGTGGTTTGTTCTCGAGCAGGGAAGGGGCAGGATGAACCATTTATGCTAGCATGGTGGCGCTGTCGAGCTTCAACACGTCACTCCTCCTATACAAGCGACTGCTTCCGGTCTCCGGTCTTTCAAGGGAGGAAAATGGCGGCCTTCGGACGTTTCTCTCAGATGTTGTGGAGGTCTTCGTTGACCCAGACCCGGCGCCAGCTGTCAGCCGCCGCCGCCGCTGGGGGCCATGGCGAGCAGTCAGGTAACCACCGGCCATGGCTGCGTGTCAGTGAACGAGCAGCGTCTCATAGAGGCTTGGAGCAGCAGCTCGTCTGTGGAGTGTGACCTTGCTGAGTTAGCGCTAGCTCCTTTAGCAGCCGCTCTACATCCTTGAGCTTCCCCGGACACCCCCTAAAACCACAGGTTTGCTGCTTAAAACAAACAAACAAAGGGCGTCGCGGTCGCACTTAAACGTAGCAGTTTAGTTTTAATCTTATTTGGCTGTATTGGCTAATGGCGTGAGAGTGGAGCGGCCATAACGGAGATGATGAAGCTATAATATCAACAGCCGGTCTCCATATCATTTCTATGGAGACCGGCTGAGGCTCAACTAGCGATGGGTTCAATGGTTTCTGCTCCAGCTTAGCGACGGAGGCGGCGAATAAAGGTGGAGAGGAGAGGACAGCCGTATTGTTGGAAGGAAAAAAGAAACTTTAAATCTAACTTCGAAGATTATTTTATATGGGCATGTTGAAGTTAAATGGACAAGTACTGAAGGACAAAAATGTCCATCAGAGTGAATTGCTTAATGAGCTGCGTGGAAAGTTGACCTGTCAGACAAAATGTGACTGCCCTGATTCACTGTGCTGTCCTTTGTGTGTATAGGCATGTACACACACACACGCAAAGATATATATATATATATATATATATATATATATATATATATATATATATATATATATATATATATATATATATATATATATCTGAAACCCAATACCACTCTCATCGGCACAGCCACTTAGCTGCTGGCATTTCTATACTGTTAGCTGACGACATGCCTGCACCAAACAGAGTGCCTATTAAACAGGTTTAACATGAGCACACAATCAGTCATTCATTTATTCGGCTGAATCTTTCGTGGCTTCATCCGCTGGTGCGGCTTTAATTAAACAGCCAGGGATTTTAAAGCCTTCCCAGTTCCTTTGGGACATGGGCCGTGTGTTTGTTACCTCATCGGAACCTCCTGAGCTGAGCTGTCAGCTCATCCCTTTCAGCTGCTGACCTGAAAATGAACCAATCCACATCTGAAACACGCCTTATGCTCGTGGAAACTTTTTCACAAGACGCATGTTTTAATGGTTTAATCGTCTTGAAAGAGGGAAGGATAATCTGCCATGAGCCCGTATCCTCTTGTCGGCAGTTCAAAGGTCCTTGAACGTCGGTGATCGGTAACGACCTACCGTCTCCTACCGTGATCGTTATTGGGTCATCCAGAATCCCTCGGGCTGGTGGAGTAAACTTCCCCCTGACTCCTGACTGTGAAGATGTGATTGGTTGATCAAAGCATGTCATTCAGTGTGAGGCTGACGATACTCAGCCATGAAAAGCAGAATAGCCCCAAATAGACAAACTGCTTAGTGACGCAGACAAGAAGTGGCTTTTGGTCAAAATCACTAGAAGATTGCTGCACGTCTGGTATCTTCTTATTGTTTCTGGGACACCTTTGGCCTTCTCTGAATGGATTAAATACCCCGACGGCTCACCACTGGTGTTTTTGTTCTTTCTTCACATTTCTTCAAAGTCAAATTAACTGCACTGAAATGGGCCTAAATGTACACGTGTTCATTTGTTTTCCTTTCTTTTACCAACTGATCATTTACACTAAGTTTTCATAATTTACTCCTAGTCTACTGTTAGGAAATGGTAAATCATATTTACCAGCAGAAGGTCATTAAATGTTGTTTAAGAGTCAGCCGCTTCAGACTAGCGTCAGACGGGAAATAAATGGTAACGGGTTGTAATACTTCTTCTGATTAGAGCATTTTAGGAAGATTTATCTCCAAAGTTCATTAAAATTCTGAACTACCAGAAGGTATAAACCTATTCGCTAAGTTCATTGGTACAAAATGGAGAGAGGCTGGGACAAAATGGTATGTCTGCTGGTGTTGGTCTGTTTATGCTCTTCTGTCTCTTGACATTTGCAGGTCTCTGCTGTAAACGGCTGCCATTCTAGTTAATCCTTTATTTCTTGTTCCAGGGAGCATGTTTTGCTTGGTTTATGAAATAATTTTTGTTTCTCGACAGCTAAAACATGGAAGATCCTCACCTTTGTGGTTGCCCTGCCTGGCGTTGCCGTGTGCATGCTGAACACCTTCCTGAAAGAGAAGGAGCACAGCCATGAGCAGCCTGAGTTTGTCCCATACTCACACCTTCGCATTCGCACCAAGGTCAGGCTTTAAAGTTTATCCACATCACTGACTTGTCTCATTTTCCTGCTATATCGTTGATCTAATGCTGTTTTTTTTTTTTGTGTTTTAATAGCGTTTCCCCTGGGGAGATGGCAACAAATCCCTTTTCCACAACTCGCATGCTAATGCCCTCCCTGATGGCTATGAGGGGCATGATGAGTGAAGCCTGCAGACCTCAGCACTGGCTCTAGGAGCTCCCTCTGCTAACTTTACAGGACCACACTCCTATTTACAGTTTCATCTTTGGAGTTTTATTGTTTATACCTCTGTGCTCTAGACGTGGGGCACCTGAATCAACAACTCCTTTGTTCTGGACCATTAAACAAAAACGTCAGCTTGAACTTAATGAACACGAATAAAGTAACTCTTTAACTGATTTGTGGTTTTGGTCTCCTATGTTTCTGTTTTCCTATTTCTGTTAGTTTTATGCATTAGATTTAAAGTTTTAGTTTTTTTCCTTATTATTAAATCTAAATATTTTGGTTAAAGATCGAATGACTTTAGTTATAAAAGCAAACACTTGCTCACATTATGCCCCTAAAAGCCTTAGGAATGTTTTTTAGCTGTTAAACTTGCTGGTGCCAGTGTAGTTGTCTGGATCTCTACAGCCTTTAGAAGTATTTGCTCCCTGTGGATGGGTCCCTATCGCTGTCGGTTCACAGAGGGCTTTTGGTATGGGGCCCACGCGGGTTGAGAATGTACTACCCATATGTGCAAAACTAACTGAGCACCCTGTGCAGTCCTTACCTGTGGCATGGAAACATCTAGGACAAACAACCATGCACACACATTAGGCTGGGATGTAAGAAAGGTTAAAAAAAAGGGAAAATATTTTTGCAAGGCATCATACATTTAATGAGGTTTGGCTAGAAAACAGAAAATAGTGTAAAACCCCACTTTTAGCATGGTGTTTACTATATGAAGGTGTTGAAGCTGGGAAACTGTTAAAACACAGTTGAAAAAAGTTATATTTTTCTTTTTAAGGGGGTTAAACAATTGTTTTTCTATAATTCATGCAGGTCCTAATTTGGTCTTAAAATGTATCTTGCTTTATTTAAAATTTATATTGTTTTGTAACTTGCTGCCACCTGATCCTACTCAAAGTCTTTGGCCTTAATATGGTTTTAATATGCTTTCTAATCATGTAACTCTGGATTTAGCTTCTAACTTCTGACTATTGAAATGTTCATTTTCACTATAGGATCATGGGCTGTTTCACTTTGAGTGACATATCATCGATGCTCTACAAAAAAATAGCACAACCCTCCAGTAAGTTGCATTTAAAATGCTGTTTCATTCAGCTGCTCTTTTTAATCATGCTTGTATTTACATAGATTTAAAAAATAACAAAAGCATCAAAAACATTGTGTAAAGTTAAGGTGAGCTGGACCCTTGTAGTTCAGAGGTCAGTACAGGTAGCCCTTCGTGTAACACGGTACCGATGAAGTGGCTCAGTTTCAAAAATGTCGGTGACCCCTGCTGTACGCTATGCTATTCGTGGGTTTTGCATTGTGTATCTTAGGTTTTTCATTTCCTACCTCTGGACAGTCTTTTTATTCTCAGGACTGCAACTATTCGACTAGTTAGTCAAAACTAATATCAGGGAAACTTGCTGTTTATCTTAAAATTAGGCCTACTTATTGTCAGGATTTGTCTTCATGAACCCGGACAGAGCACACAAACACAGAGCTGGTCTTGAGAGTTTATTGCAAAGAAGGAGTAGTGGAGGGTGAAAACCAGAGTCAGTTACCGGGCTGGAGTTGATGAGTTGCAGGAGCAGGCTGACTGGAGGAAACTGGAGAAATGAAGCACTGGGCTAACAGGAGTTCCAACAACAAGGCAGAGTACTGGACTAGACAGGCGGGGTGTGAGTGGAGACTGCAGACGACCCGGCAACCAGGAACAGACTGAGGTGAGTATATAAAGCAACGTGAGCGTGAGTCCATGGCTAATTGCAGCCTGACGGGTGAACCCAATCAGGCTGTGCTGGGAACGGAGGAGGCAGGAAATGCTCAGAATGCATCCTGACACTTATGAGGAAAAAAAAGGATTATTCAGGCAAGCAGCCAAAAATTATGACTGGAATTGAATTGAGTTATGTTTCACAATGCAACCACCAAGCAGCGTTGCACTGATAGGAAGTATTAAGATTACTTAATTCTGACCAATAATTATGGGCCCCCTGACAAAAAAATCTAAATAATCTCAAGAGCTCATATTTATATATGTAATTTTCTTTTTCAGGGAATTGACCTAACTGGTACCCCTTTAATGGCGTGTCTTTCAGTCCGTTTTGTGCCTTCAGAGTGTAACCGCAGGGCAACAATGGCACATGACGCCACGCTCCGTACCACGTGACTCGCTCTTTGTTACAGACTCCGCCTCCCTCACGTGAACGCGCCTTAAGCCGAATTAGAAAATCCTGGGTTAACAAAGCTTGTCCATATACCGCCCGGTGACAACGGACGTTCCTCCTCGGTTCTGTCTCCCGGGCAGCTGTTGCCAACGTGACTGGTCTCGGAGCTGACGTTCGCGCCGACCCGGCTCGGTTTCGCCCCGATTCTCTCTCCTGCCGCGGGTTTACGTTTTGATTACTAAATCTAGCATTGAAACATCTCGGATAAGTGCGCGCACTCGCTCCGCCGCGCAGGGGAGAGCAGTCGCGCATCGAGACCCAGAACACAATGATGATGATGATGATGAACGCAGACAGAGGTGAGGAGACAAGAGTCTTAAGATATCCAAATGCATGATGGGGTGGATAACAGCAAACATACACAGTTGAGTTGTGTGCATTCATGGATCGTTGTGTTGTGATCACAGATTTCCAGATGATTAAAAAACAGGAGCGGGCCCATTTCTTCAGCTCCAAGGAGCAAGAACTTATATTGAAGTTGTATGAAGAAGAGCGAGAGATCCTAACAGCCAAATCCAACACAACCACCGCCTCTAAACTGAGAGAGGAGGCCTGGCAGAGGATTGCTGATAAGATAAATGTGTAAGAGTAACGTATACATTCCTTGGTCACCGACATGTCAGAGTACTATCATGAAACATCTGTACCGTTTATTTATGGCTCAGAGGCATTGAGGCAAGGACTTCATACCCCTTGGATCTTTGCACATTTTGTCTTGTTATAATCACAATTATACAATTTTTGTGTCAGAGAGCAACAGAAAGCAGTGTATTTAAAAAAGAAATGTAAACCTCTTGTATTTGTACTTAGCCCTTTATTAATGTTATCGTTTGCTGCAACTACAGCAGCAAAAAATTATTTTTCTTTTATTATTATTTGGATTTAGGTCTTGTCTTTGACTGGGCAATGCTAACACATTATTATATCACTGATCAAAACAATCCGATTACAGTTCTCACTGGGTGTTTTCTTGCTTTCCTGCTTTCCTGGAAAGGGATGAAGACTTTTACAGCCTCTAACCGGTCTTCTTTCATCCATCTTTGCATTAAATCGGACCGCCTTCCCTATATTTGGTGAAGAAAAGCATCCGGACAGCATGATACGGCTACCACCACGTTTCACCGTGGGGATGGCATGTTAGGGGTGTTTTCTGCCACAGCTGGTCTTTTACACGTAGCCCAAAGAGCACCTTCTTCCACGTGTTTACCCCCTACATGGCTTTTGGCTGGCCATAAATCGGACTCCTCGTTCAGCAACTGTGTTCTTCTTGCCATTCCTTCCCTGAAAATGCCCAGATTCTCCCACCTGAGCCGTGGATCTCTGCAGCTCTTCTAGAGCTACTATGGCCCCGTCAGTTGCTTCTCTAAATAATATTCTGCTTGTCCGTCCTTTTGTTTCAGATGCCTATATTTTAGTTGCACTGGATTTTAATTTCATGTTATCGCCGTTAAAAAAGGCTAAAAATGGATACTACACTTTACAGGATTTTAAAGCTACATATACTTTTTCCTCCCATTTCAGAATTTTTACTTTGTGTTGAGCTCTCAGATCAAATCCCTTGTGAAAAATCTGGACATTTGTTGTAGTAATGTGACTAAATGGGAAATGGTTCAAGGGGTGGGAACACTTTTTAAGGCGTGGTAGCTTAAAGTTTGAATTTCTAAGCAGTAGATGAAGTAATAGTTATTTTCCTGACTCAGGGTTTCAGACAGCGGCTACAAAAGGACGTGGCAGCAAGTGAAAGTCAAACACAAAAACATCATCCAAACAGGTATGCTTGGGAAGCCACACACTCAATTGTGAGAGACCCTTTTGTTTGGTTTGAAATGCTTTTCCTCATTTTATTATTATTATTATTATTATTTTTTACCATGCCTAGTTACTGACTTGCCAGTTGAGCCATTCCTTTCCAACCCTATGCTCAAACGCTTTCTCTCAAACTTGTCCCCGCGCAGCAAAAAGGAAAAGGACCGAGGTGCTGAGGCCCGAGGGAGGCTCGGACACCCTCTCGCTGACCTCGGCAGACGAGGATGCGGCGCAGAGCAAAGAAAACACGCTGAGAGTGGAGGTCCTACCTGGAGCCACCTGCCTCGGCCCTATCCGTGGATCCGACAGCTCTTTTATGAGCGGTACGTTTAATTCAGCCCTAGGAAACGCTGTTTGCACATTTGGAGATAACTGGGTCTGTTGTTGTTGACATGACGAAAGTGTCAGGCCATCCGGTCCTCCTCCTGCCAGTTATGAAGACGGAACCGGAGAGCCTGAGCGGCGACGAGACGGACATCAGCGAGGCCCGCCTTGACGGGGTAAGCACCTGTACGTGTGCTTCATTTGAGCCATTTAATTTTGACATTTTATAACATTCTTTTCATGAAGGACGTGCCGAACAGCAGTTTTCAGGAGGTCGGCAGCTCGGCAGGGGCCACAGGCGGGACTAGATGTGCTAAGGTGAGAGCCGTGATTCAAGACTAGAGGAATTCGGTGAAAAGAAATATAACAAGGCTGCATGCGCTGCTGACTTGACTACTATCACATTACGTTTTGCAGAAGCAGACAGATGAATTGAGAGCCCTTTACTGCTGTTACCTCAAAAAGGAGATAGAGAATCGGGACCAAGAGATGGCCTACAGAGCACTTAAAATGAAGAAGCTGGAAAAGGAAATCCTGTTACTTGATAAGCAGCTGATGTGACTGTAAAAATATTGCATTATTACTGTAATAAGTTAATTATATGCTGGTAACTTGACAAAGCACAGGTCAGTCAGCAGGTTTGAACTGCTCTCATCAGTTGTCGCAATGCTTGTTTCAGAACAATCCCAAGGCATGAGCAATCTCTGCTGCTGCTTTGGGCCCCTAGACCAGCAGGGGGCCTCCAAGGTCTCCTGGGTTCACATATAAGCTGTAGATCTCAAAACCCTCACATTAGTAGTGAAGTTTCAATACAAAAGCTCGATTTCAACATTTGCTATAGCGTGAGAATGGTGAATTTAACAGAACTGATTAAATTTCTTGTTTTGTTTTTTTAAGGTTAATAAAATATAACTTAGTGATTAGTTAGAGACCGTATCCATTTCTGAGAGTGTTTTGCACATTTGAGAAGAATGAGCGTAATCTGCAACAAAAATTAGAACCTCCCTTTCCCACTGCTGCACTTTTTCACCGAGTTTACCAGCTTTCATGGCATTCGCCTGCCCAGTTGTTCCAGCAACAGCAGTGGTGAAACAGGTGTAGCTGATATGTAGTAAACATAGGGACTTTTTCACTGTTTAGAAATTTTAGGGGACAATATTATGACATAAAATAATATAACAGCAAAGGCATATAATATTAGGTTGCAGCTCACAAGACAGTTGTCATCTCTCTTTCCTTTTTTGACATTAATACATTCTGACCACATGGATTGAGGTCAGATACCATTGTTGGTTTTGTTTCATTTTCATCTGTTGTATAGTGTGGACCTCACTTTATTGTACAAAAACATCTCTAATTGGGTATAAAGTGATATGTTGAGACATTCAGATTTGGTTTTGTCTTTTAAAAAACATTACTATTATGCTGTATGTTGATCATTTTTCTTTTTTTCCCCCGTCTGTTTGCAAAGACGTGAAAATAACCTGGTTTCAAATCATAATTTTTAATCACTTAAATCCTTCAAACATGCATTCATTGATATTTAATTTACATTATGATGTATAATTATGTAACATATTGTATAAGTACAATTGTATTTATTTCTTTTTTAATGTCATCATTTTTGTATGCACTTATTAAAACTCTAATTTGTTGTAAAAAAAATAATGTTTGTTAAAACAAACAAGAAAAGCTGTCTCCTGCTGTAAATGTATAAAGGGCTTTTATACAGCATCATCAGAGCAAGTCATATTATCAGGTCAGTGTTTTTCTGTGGAAATTCTGAATGCTACTCTTCAAACGAGATTATGAACCATTTGGATCAAGGGATTATTCTACAAAGACAAGTCCAAATCCTTCAGAGCGCGGTTTGCGCCCCCACAGCGCGCTCTGGAGGCCTGGGCATCCTCCAGGGGATCCGCAGCGAGGAGCCTTCTCTTTTTACGCTCCGATGGAGGATATGTGTGAAACTCAGAATGTGGAGTAAACACGGGGCTGGAAAACAAAACCCGAAAGTCCGTCCAGCCATTCCTTCTCGCAGCAGCTCCTAGTAGCCGGATGGTTCCAGCCGCTGGTTCCACTGAGCTGCAGCCTGTGCGCGTCCCCGCCGCGGCCGCTCATGTAGCCCTTTTAATCGAGAGCCGAAAACAGGATCTGAATTGCTTTGAGTGACCGAGCTTGAAAGCGTGCTGCCTTTGTAACCCCAATGTTCTTTGGATTTACTTTACGACTGTGACTGAGTTCTTATTTTTTTGCGAAAAAAGAGAGGCAATTTTTAAAGGTGTCATGTAAATCAGGACTTAATTTGGTTAAGTTTTACGTCTATCTGCAAATAATAGCTTTGTTTTTGTGATATTCCCAGCAGTCACTGCTATACATATCACAACTATCCTGTTATTTTTAAAGAAAACCTGCTCTAGTAGTATTACATATAGTTACCACTAAAAAAACAACTCAATTTTAATCAGTATAGTTTTTAAAGGTACGTTCAATAGTGCTTAAATTACTTTTGTTAAAAATCCTACCTAAATGTTCTGACTATTAGACTGATAGTATTGGTTCAGTCAGCTGTTATTCTCTTTTGTGGCGTGTGGTGTCCAGCAGACAGCTGGAAGACTAATTCGTTTAAATGGCTTTATTATGAATTAATATATCAACTTACTGAAAGTTAGGTCTATTAGTTAGTGATTAATTAGTTTAGCAACAGTGCTAGTGCTAAAGTCAAACCTGCCAGCTAGCTGAGCTCTTTGAATCTGAGGCACTTGATGCAGATAAACCCAGAGTCTGAATTTGGTCTTGGAATGATTTTAAACCAAACTTAACCCAGCTCTACTTCCACGTCTAAAAACTGGATTTTACTACATGGATATCATCAGTAAACAGGATAGCTACTATCACCAATCCAAGTTGCAAAGAAGTTCCAAACAAAGGAGATTGTATAGCGAGTGTGAATGGTTTCTTTCTTTCTTTCTTTCTTTCTTTCTTTCTTTCTTTCTTTCTTTCTTTCTTTCTTTCTTTCTTTCTTTCTAAGAGGAGGAACTATCTATTTAAATATAGAGAAGCCTTGGTCTGGGACATGATTTGATTTGATTGAGAGCCTCAGTAGCTCCTGACTGGATACTGGAGCTGTTCTGCCTGGGGTCTCTTTCATTTTCATTCCAAATATTATTTTATAAAATTACACACAGAGTACTGTGTGATGTCACACAGACACATACCTACATACACAACAAACCGTGAAAGCACAGTGTGAGACTAAATTATGTTGATAATAATAATAATAATAGTAATACTAATAAGTCATATATGTATACACATAAAATAAAATACAAATAACAACTATCAGTGTTGATTCTAATAACTAAGTTCTACGGTCCCAACTCAAACCCAACACAACCTGATCTCGTAGTTGGAGATCTTCCAGCCGAAGGCTGTTAATAGTTCCACAAACTAATTTCAGGACCAGAGGGGATCAGTATTTTAAAGCTGTTGCCCCCAGACTGTGGAGTGCGTTGCCTTCGTCTTTGTGCTGTCTCTGTTTACTCTCTTACGGATGAAGACCCATTTGTTCCATTTGTTTTAATGGACTTTTAACTAGATTTATGCTATGATGTTGCATTTATGCTGTTTTATCTTTTTTTCTACGTTTTATTTTGTGTTGTTTTAATTGTGGTTTTGTGAAAGGTGCTATATAAATAAAGTTTACTTACTCACTTACCTACCCAATTATTCACAATTTTACAATTGGTCCACTAAGATGACGTAACTTAGCCGCAGTCCTAAGACCTTCTTTATAAAATGCGGCTGTCATCATGCTTCAGGGTCCACTTCAAAGCCATTAATAAACGTTACAGTGACGACAGAGGCGTTCATAAACAGGCAGTGAACTAAAACCGGAGATAACTGAGACTCAGAGGGTGATTAGCATGTAATCATGTTCATGATCAGAGTTCTTTCGAAGAGCCTCTAATAGAAACGCGTCTGAACTCCATACTAGTTTGTCCTTCCGTGCTTCCCCTACTTTCACATGACTTCCACTGCGTGTGACTGACCCGCATTCCTCAAGGGGCACTGTCAACTTCACTAGTTGCCTTACGTTTATGAGAAAGAGCCGCTACGCGAACTTTAAGCAGAGAACACTGCCCGGCTTTGGCTTGTTTTGCGCAAAAAAAGCGGTCAGTTTGCGGACTACGTGTCGGATCCGCCGCTGGTTTCTGTCAAAGTGCATCTTCAGCCTGCAGGAGGAAACCCATGGTCGATCACCGAGGATAACTTATGGCTGAACTCAAGCCACCAGACTCCAGGAGGTGAGTTCTGATCAGGCTCATTTCACCTGTAGCTGGCGGTTCTGATCCGTTTAAACCGTGAAACCCGCCAGTTTCTCTCTGTGCGTCTAACCCGTCCCACACAGCCATAATGGAAGTGTCATCGTGTGACACTTCCACGAATCCTGTCCACCTGCTGCGGCGCCTTAAAGGAACTGCTTCCACGTTTGCTCGTGTTGCAGGTGCAGTTACTTCTTCCTCTACGATGGGTCAAAGGTCAGAGGAGAGGGGGACCCCACAAGGGATGGCATCTGCTACTTCTACCCGGAGGAAGTACGCCAGACTCAGAGAGTACAAAGAGCTGGAGGGCGTTAATGATCAGGTTCCTTCTAAAGGCTTGGTGTTCTTTGGTTCCTCTCAGACCCCTCTGGACAAGCAGGACCTGCTGTGCGGTCAGCTGGCAGGCGTGGGCCGCTGTGTCTCTGAGCTTTCCTCCTCCGCTGTGCGCACCCTGAGGCTGCGGCGCTGCAAGTTTGCCATCCGCATGAAGGAGGACTTGTTCTGGGTAAGAGCTCTGCCGCGCAGCCGCTTCGGTGCAGTTCCCCCACCCCCCCTCCGTTTTTGAAGATGAGCCTGGTTCTGGTTGTGAATGTGTTCTTGTGTTTCTCTGTTAGGCCCTTGGCTGCTCAATGGAGGTCCCTACTGTCAGTGTCAGGGAGCTGCTGGATCATCTCATCGACCTCTTCTGTTTCTACAACGGCTCCGTTCGCCAGAGCTATCAGGTGTGACCAGCGTATCTTCTCTATATTTGACTTTCAGCAGAATTGCAACAAGACAAATAGCCAAAACACAATAAAAGCTAAGGGTGTGCTTGTGTTCAGAGACATAAATAGGAGATGCACCAATCCATCAGCTGGAGATTGGTATCGGACGATTTTCCCTCGATTGGCTCTGCTCGGTGAAAAATCCCCCCCCCCCCATATTCATTAAAGGCATTAAAACTTAAGATTACCCCCATATTCAATCTGCCAACTTATCACCAAACAACGTTTAGTTTTAATATACTTTTTTGGGTTTAGGGAAATTCGGGAAAAAAAAGTTAGGCTATGCTTTGATGCATAAAAAGTGACATTCTTGTATGTTCGTTTTCTGTTGGCAAAAACTGCTACTTCTATCAAAGAAGTATGAGGGATTGCTGCAAAGCCATGGACAATGCAGACGACTCTCCCTGTGGCTCTACACTCCTCCAGGAGGAGTGAATGCTGCTTGTCAAGACTTGATGCAATCTACTGGGTTTCTTTAGATAGGAAACCTTCTGACCAATCTGTATAATCTGATTGAATTTGACTTTGTAAAGTGCCTTGAGATGACGTGTATCATGAATTGGTGCTATAGAAATAGAATTGTATTGAACTGTACGTTCTGATATATTACGTTTGCCACTTAAAATATAAAAATGAGACAGGTATTGGCCAACACAAGCCCGATCGGTGCCTCTTTAGCGTACATCTGTTTCCTCCCACAGCCTTGTGTAACGTGAGGTTTGCTTGCTCTACAGCTCAACAGTAAGGAAAGTCTGGCTGCTGAGTGGGCGCGGTGCCTTGCCCACGTGCTGTCTGGACCCTCGGAGTTGCACTGTATCTTCCAAAGCGTGAGAACCGTAGACCTCACCAACGTAAGTTCTACTCCTGGTCAGAGTTCTGCTTTCGGCTGCGTGTTGTTTATCTTGCACTGCGGCAGCACATGAGACAGGATATGACTGTGTGAAAAGGTCCAGTGGTGTTGTGTCAGCGCTCAGCCTGACTCAATAACCTGTCAGAATATCTCCATCTCACAGGCCCTCCTCCCTTACATCTCGCTGCTTTGTACAGGTTAGCGCAAGCAGGACTCGAACTTGAAAATCATAAACATTTTTAAACCGAATCAAAAATACTTTAAGGTATTGTAAATATTAAAATTAAGATTCCCCCCCCCCCTTTTCTTCTTTTATGAAAAAGCAGTTTTTCCTTTTTATTTGATGCAAACACATTTCATTCTTATGTTTGAAACTATTGCTTGTTAAAGACTTTTTTTTTAAAGAGTCTTTAACAAAAAAAAAAAGGTTTGCACGAGGCTGCAGTAAAATCAAAAACCTGATCCAAACCATGGTAAAACAGCGACCTTCAGGTCTCCCTTAAGCACCGAACTAACAGCAGAATTGATGCTTTTTTTTAAGCAACAACCAATCACAGCTTAAAGAATTAGAATATTGTGAAAAAAGTTTAATACTTTTTTCACTCATTTCAGAGAGTGAATCACATGTACAGTGTTATATAAATTCATTACACTCATAGTTAACTATTTGAAGCCTTTATTTCTTGTAATTCTGATTATTTGGATTTTCGCATTAACAAAACTCCAAATTCAGTGTCTCAGAAAATCAGAATATGATGTAAGCTCAAAAAATGATATTTTGAACAGAAATTTCAGGCTTTTGGAAAGTACGTTAATTTCTATGCACTGAATACTGGGTTGGGGCTCCTTTTGCATGAATGACTGCATCAGTGTGGCGTAGGATGGAGGCAACCAGCCTGTGGTTCTGCTGAGGTGTCATGGACGCCCAGGTTGTTTCAGGTCGTCTGCATTATTGGGTCTGGTGTCTAATGCTCCTCTTGACGATACTCCATAGAGTCTCCGTGGGGTTCGGGTCAGGTCGGCCTGCTGGCCAATCAAGCGCAGTAACGCCGTTATCACGGAACCAGCTTTTGGTACCTTTGCCAGTGTGGGCTGACCAATGTTCTCTAGGAAACCTCTGAGGCCTCCAAAGAGCAACTGGATTTATACTGAGATTAAATTGGACTCAGGCGGACTCTGCCTACAGATTAGGTGACCTCTGGGGAAAAAAAAGAATTGGAGAATTTGTTTAACTGGATTTTACTGAGGGGCATCAGAATACAGTAGACTGAAATCGCTGTGTGATGTAGCGGGGTGAGTCTGTTGTGTGTTGACCCACAACAAGTCATAAGAGAGCTGCTGAAAGGACTCCCAGAGTACAGTAAACTGAATTTAAAATGCACACCACCCTTTTCAGATGTTTATTTGGTTGAAAATGACAGCACCTATCCATATAAAATGCATTGAAGTGTCTTTGTAGCACGGCAGAATGTGAAAAAGTTCCCAGGATGGAAAGCTTTTGCATGGCGCTTGTAGAGGTGCAGATTATATTAATAAATTCCATAAATAATTCCCAGTATCGTGTTGTGGTGTAAAACTTCACTGAACCGATCCTGTCTGGGCAGCTTTCTTCCTGCAGGCTCTGAAGTGTAGTAACTCTGACACTTCGTCTCAGGTGGATCCACTTCTCCTCCTCAAAGCTGCCCTCATTCTTCAGGCATGTCAGCGCTGCCCCCTGGTGTTAGCAGGCTGTGTTCTCTTTAGAGGAAGGTGAGCTGATGTCTTTAAAAGGACACGCCTGATTACCTGACTTTTTTAATATCTGACTCCTTTTCATCTCTTCAAGAGTTGTCAGCACACAGATGCCTCCGCAGCTAACTACAAAGGTCATGGTTCATGAGAGTGACACATACTCTAAGGTAGGAATTACCGTTTTGTCCAAATCTTTCCTTAATGCTGTTTGGTAAAGTTCCCCCTACATCCGTATGAGAATAGCTGCACATATATCTCACAGAACCTGAAAAAAATAAATAAAAAATAGGTACACTTTAATTCTCACTGAGGCCGTGGAGCATGATACTTGTACCATGGTTCTTTGGAGGAGTTTCTTCTATAAAAATCTGAAATCTTTTTCTCCTTTCAGCCAAAACAAATCTAAATCTTTTGTTTAAAGAACATCAACGTGAATGGACTGGTCTTTAACTTTGATGTCCCTCTCACTTTGGGACGTTCTAAGCTCTTTCCTGAAAGGCCCATAAGTCAAATATGTGTGAGCTATCGCTGAGGTTTTTCGCGTCCGGTTGTTGGATTGGTTAATGTAGCGGGCCCTGGTAAAACTGTTGGTCATTGTAAATGTGTGACACTCTTTTGTGGTTTTCTAAAACTGGAATGGCGTTCTACAAAAATGTTTCTAACCGATCTCGCAACAGGACATGTAAAATAGCTACGTCTGTCCACAGTGCAAAATGTCTCACAGTCTCACATTAAGGACTGACAGAGATGGCATAGATGATCAGTGTCTTACGTCGTTCATCTTAAAATCAATATTTAATGTTTTACAGCACAGTAGTATACCTATTTGACTCGTTTTATAACTGCCCATAATGCTTTGTGCTGTAACGGCGTTGACCAGTTTCAGATTCTGACAGTATAACAAGTAAAAAATGCTGAATGTTATACCTTATTCCATTTTGCTCTTTATGGACTAGCACAAGTATAACAAGCTCTTGTTAACTGGTTAGCTAATTAGGCTTTTTGCTTGGTTGGCCAGAGTGCAGTCTGCTGCTAAACACAGACGCTACTTGTGCCATCTCAAAAGGAATGGAAGTTTTTTGTTGTTGTTGTAATTAAAAATACTTCCAAAGAGCAAGATTTGTCTTTTTTCTAAGCAAATGAAAACTTATGTTCAGCCAGCTGACCGACAGCACCATTTTCTATTCTCTGTTTCCTCTGGTTTTTTCTCTGGCACCTCATTAGAATATTTTTCAGAACATAACTTTACAAATCATTGATACCTCGGTACCAGTAACTGGCCCATGTTTAGTACTGTCCTTCTGTTTTTTTTCTTTTTGCTCTGTCATGATCACGTAGAACTAATATGAATAATTAGTTTCACTAACTCAAAAACTTTATTTATAGTTTGTGACAAATAATATAGTTATTAGATGTGGACACACAAACTTGTTGCATTTTTGTTGTTGTTAATATTGGGCTCATCTGAAGCTGATACAAATTAGCTTGTCCCCCCCCCTAAAAAAACAGTTTAAACATACTAGTAGGCACTGAGTCCAAAATCTATTGCAGCGTGCCGTTTTTATTCATGCAAGCACAAAACAAAAGATAACAGGCACTCTATGCTGTAATTATGGTTGACGTTATGGAGATTTTACCTATTAGCCAGCTATGTGTTAAGCTAGGCTAAACAGCTAGCCTAGCAACGTTTTAGCTTCACTCAACAGCTGTGATGACATTCGTATTAATATTAATGATGTCCTTTTTTCAAAAGGGAAGTCAGCTGAAAACCAAACCATCACATTAACAGAAAATAAAGCTACTTTTATTTCTTTCATTGTGAAGACCCAGAGGTCGAGTGGAGCGAGCACACCCAGCGCCGACGGCGGTCCTGTTAGCTCAACTGCTGTGTTCCTGACACCATCCGAGCTTCAGTACCTGCAAGCTGCTCCTGTCGACAAAACCTCCCGGTAGTGTCTTCCCTCCTTGACTCGCCACCCGCTCACATAACACAACCGGTGCTCAGACAGTCGTCTTCGTCTGCATGTCACGCATCCCCCGACCCCAACCAGATTTATTAAAAAGACTGCAGTCATTGAGGAGCGAGAGCACACAAACACCTTATTATTCAATGTCTTCCTGCAACTGTACAACATTTAACTTGAAACCGAATGACCGCTCCTGCCACCCAGCAGGCTGTGCCGCCCTGGGCGTTGAGCCATGTTGCTCATATCAAGCCGCCACAGGACGGGACATATTTGATTTTGACAAACGTCTCAAAAGTAGCATCAGAAACATTTTCAGTGGGTTCTGACTGTATTGTTTTCTACCCTCCAGGTCCCGCTTTACTCCAGAGAAAGATGCTTCCCCAAAGAAGACCAGGCTTTCAAGAACTTTATCGGACACGCCCTCCCCTGAGTCGGAGTCCTCTCGTCCTACATCCTGTCAGTCCCCTGAGAAAGTGCCCTTCAGCCCCAGCATGTCCGGATCCGAAGACTCTGTGTTTAGTCCAGCTCCATCCCAGAGTGCTGCCGATTCCCCCTACCCCTCTCCTCTGTCACCAGTACGTCTTTTTTCAAACGGAGGGAACTCTTATGAGACTGTGGAGGGAGCACTGGATGAGTCCCACTATCACAGTTTTCACAGCAGCGCAGACGGAGTTAGCCAGATACACAGCGAAGGAGATGGTTCGGCGTTTGAGGAGAACCTCTGTCTTAACGGAGGTGCCTCAGGTGGAGGTGCCACCTGCGGGACAACACTGGAGCCCCGAGAAGCCGATTGTGGGGGGGATCCATTGCGTGACGATACAATGGCAGCAGGAGATGTTGGCGTCTGCAGCAGAAAGGCTGAAGGCCACAAGGCGGAGATGAGACAGCCTCCTCCTGGTTCCTGTGCCTTTGACAGCTTGGAGGAGAGCCCTCTGATCCCCATGGCGCTGTACACGCACCGGGTCAACAGCTTGGTGCTGGCGCTGCTGGTGGAGCCTCGTTTCATGAGTGACACTGCTTCTATGGAGGAAGTGGTGAGGAAAAAACATGTTTTCATGTAGACAGCATTACGCGAGTGCCTTTTGTCATCCTAATATTAAGCTGACTCTGTTTTTTGTGGCTCGTGTCCAGAATCACAGCAGCCTGGCTTCCCTCAACGGACTCGAGGCCCATCTCCGGGCTGTCTCCTCCGCGGCCCCAGGTGCTGCGGGTCCTTACCTATTCGCCCATTATGACTACATCCAGAGCACTCTAACAAGTAAGACCCCCGAAAGACGCTCGCGTGTCTTCCTGTGGTTCATCCTTCTCCCAACGCATTCCCACCTTCCCAGTTTGAGGTTTTTCTACTAGAAAAAGTATAAGCCAGCATCTGAGGAGGGATTTGGTAGTTTATATGTGTCTTTGAATGGGCTAAGGGCTAATTAGTAAAACTGTGATCAGCATTCCTTTGTGCAGCAGACATGCCTAGGCCAGGTTAATGGTCCTCTGTTATTGTGTGTCTCTGCAGCCAACGTGTCTGGCCGACCAGGGGGAGCCCCGGAGCACCCTTTTGTCCGAGCCACATCGCTTCTCCACTCGCATTTCTTTGACACCGAGACTCTGCAGGAGGCTATTATCAGGTCAGCATGGCTGTGGTCGGGGGAGGTCTTGTTCTTCTGAGGAGAAATTGGGGGTGGGGGGATGATTAGTCAGGTTTCCATGTTTAACATTCACGTTGTCCGTCTCCTAAAGCTTTTTCCTAAACTTGCACAGACCACTCTATAGCCGTCACAAAGAAAACACGTGCTGTTGTCATGGTGGGCTCTTCTGCGTGCTCTTTCCTTCCACGTGCTCACCTTTTAATGCTTGGGATGGATATGCTTTTTGTGCGCATCACCACAGGAGCGCGGGCACAGCCGTGTACGGGACCCGCAGCGTGGCGCAGGAGACCTATTTCCAGCAGCACGGGGCATCCATGCGGAACTCCGGCATCCCCAACCAGCAGGACAGCGCGTTCTCGCTGCCCAGCAAGGCCCGGCACAGACTCCTAAAACACGGGGTCAACCTCTTATGAACGGACGGCAACCCGACGCCTGACCTCAGCACGCCGTCTAGAAAAATGTAAAAAGAAGTTGGAGAATCAAGACTTCAAAAGATTCCTTTTGTCGCTGCTGAAGTATTCTATGCTGATAGGAAATTTACTGTTTTGAACCTTTATTGCTGTCATACATGTTGGAAAGCTTACAGTGCCTTATTCACTTTTTGTCACCTTACGACCAGAAACTTCAACGTATTTTATTTGGATTTGATTTATGGGATGGACCAGCACAAAGTAGTGCATCGCTTTAAAGTGGAAGGAGAGGGATAGGTGGTTTTAGATTTGGTTTACCCAGATACCTCCTAACCAGGGACATTCAGAAGTGACCTGATTAAAGTGATAATAGGGTCCACTGGTGTGTAATAAGTAGCTCCATCATGCTGAGGGGTGCTTTTCATCAGCAGCAACAGGGAGGCTGGTCAGCATTTATCAAAATAAAGCTGCAAAAGACTTGACACCGAGGCAGAGGTTCACCTTCATGCTAGACAGCAACCCTAAAAATGTAGTAAAATCGATCATGCCATGGTTTGGATCAAAGCATGGGCAGGTTTTAAAACGGCCCAGCCAAAGTCTGGAACTAAATCCAATTGAGAATCGGTGGGAAAACATGAAAATTGCACTTTTCAGACCCTCTCCGTCCATTCTGAATAAGCTGAAGCTGTAAACAAATGCATGTGCTGCATTCCAGATTCTTACTTGGTTTCTTGCTGTTGTAACATGACAAACTGGAAAAAGTTCAAGAGGTGTGACTACTTTTGCAAGGCACTGCATCAGTCTTCTGGGGCTAAATGCTGTTATCTGTTTTCAATGGGATTTTTAGCCACAGTTTGGGTAATTTATATACTGTTTTATTGTAAAATAGTTTATTTTGGGCTTACTATATTTGCTTTTATAGCGTTTAAGAAATACATTTTTTTTGTCCCACAATGGGGAAACGTGGGACACATTGTTCACCAGTTCCAACTATCGTCATGCTACTGATATTTTCTCTTTTTTAATGCAGCAAATAATGTTGCTCTTGTATTTTATTTGCTTTAGCGCACACATAAAGACTAAAGCAATGTTGCCTTTGTATCATTGACTCAAAAAGAGGGTCAGTTGCATTGCTTTATTTTCACCTATACCACATATGTTGTTAATAAAACGGTGCAATGTGCCATAGATGTGCTTTCTGCTGTTGTGAGCCTGTTTACGAAGAGATGCGCAGTGCTCTGACAGTCTCTTGCAGGAGTTGCAGTAAATGACCATGTGATCCTCTCAGCCTTCAATTGCAAGTGGTGAGCTTTTGTAAATTCATGCTTAAAGCCACAGGGACCCTCTTAGGGACAGCAGCAGTGGCCCGCATGTGGCCCTTCAATCTGGCCCCCACCTTTTCGCCGCTCGTAGTTTCTTAAAGAACTCCAAAAATAGCGTGTGTACAACATAGGTAATTACCAAAGGCATTAATGTGTGAATTCTTTTTCTTTTTGCTTTAAGTCCCAATGCTATATGCTATATCTAACGTAAATAACCTGCTCCACATATGGACTTATTAGGGTCATTAGCTGAGCCCTGAATCTGAATGGCCCAGGTCGGCGCGCTTTGGGGCGCCTCATTATGCAGGCGCATTAAAAGAAAGCAGTGGGGGTCAAATGAGTAGTCGAGGAACGGGGACAAAAAGAGGGGCAGGGACGTGAGGAGGGTCGGGATTCAAATTCTAAGTGATGAGCTGTGCCCATTGTCAGTGGGGTATATAGCGCGCAGAGAAGAGTGGCTGCTTAAAAACCAGAGCATTAGGGTCTCACCATGGCTGCTCCAAACTATATGTGGATCGCTTCACTTGCTTTCTTACTCACAAGCGACGCTGGAGTTTTAGGACGCGCGGTGGAGTCGTTTGGGTTTCGGTCGCAGCCTCCGCAAAGCGCAGATGGATCATCCAGGCAGGCTTTACGCACGGACGGAGTGAGGCGGTGGAGGCGCGGCGTGGCCGCCGGGGCGCACCGGGAGCGCTGCGCGGAGCTGGTAGCCCCCTGGCAGGAGAACAAGCAGCCGGCTCCCGAGCATGGCACCGCTTTGCTGCAGCTCCGTGTGCGGCCCTTTTCTCCCGGAGCAACGCGGGGTTTGGTTTTCCCCGGGAAGTGTCTCTTCAGCTTCATACGACGGGTTTACCTCTGCTGTCAGGAGAGACTGGGCTGCAGGAGCGTTAAAGGGATTCAAGGTAGACTGAGAGGAGGTAAGAATCCAAGAAAACGTGGAGAGCGATCACTTTCATCCTATAACTATTTGAGGTTCTTGCCTGGGGGTTGCCGTGGGCGCCTGGACACTTAGTGCAAAAAAAAAAGAAGCATGGGCGCTAGTGTGTGTGTGTGTGTGTTGACAAACTAAACAAAACTGTCAGAAATATTAAATTGTGTTTTAAAATATCTGTTGAATTATTCAGTTGAGGTCGGAGTAGTCTTAATTTGTCAGTTATATAGATTGTCAAATTTTGTGCAAATCCCTTTAAAATCCAGCAGCAGCTGTGGCGTCAATCACTATCGGAGTTACTGCAATCCTTTCTTGCAGCGCTTGGTGTGAAACAGCATTTCCAATAGTCTGTAATCTGAATAAGGATTTAGTCAAGGTTACCTAAACAAGGAATTTTATTTAGCGGGGAGTGGAAGCAGCTTATCACATAACTTGAACTTTGTCAGGCTGCTGCAGTGGAAGGACTTATTTTGTGGAGCACCGTTGAACGGACATGCAAACCAGCAGCTGAATCTGGTGTGGGGCAAATCTGGCAGATATCTTTTCATCCCCACAGGATGGGGGTGCTAAACCACACATGGCCACTAGTTGGGCATGTGGGACTGTCAGAAGATGAAACGTCTGGGAACCTTTCTGTAAATGCTACATTTCTGTCATAGCTGAGAGCTGCTCCCCAAACTTAGGCCACAAGGAGATCACAAAATAGTTTAAAGATAAATAAAAAGGATGCATATATCATACGTTTTGGCTTTGATATTTGCTTAAGATTTTAAACATTCAAGCTAGTTTCTTCCTTCTGTGTCTGACTAAATTCCAAATAATCAGTCTCATCTTTAGATGCCACATTTATGCATTTTGGGGTCTAAACGGGACCCACACTCAAACATTCAACAATGGAAGGGGACAGTGTTACATTTAACGGTCTATTTCTTGGTGCAAACGTGTAAAGCATTGTTTCAATAGTAAGCATAAAAGTGAGATTATTTGATGTTACTGAATAGGCAATGCTAAAGAGGATATGATACGTAGCAACCAAATGTAAAATATAAGGAACAGCGATCTCATAATTGTCACAAACCTTAAAAGCAAAACTGTGTGGAGATTGTTGATGACTTGATTATTGCATACCCATAAATCCCAGCTGGATTCAGTGTTCTCTCCATAAATGGTTCCGGTATCCAGCTGAGATTAACATGAGGTTAAAAACAGATTAAAGAAGTGGAAATAATGCTTTATGCCGTGGTTCCTAGAACTGGGCCCCTGACACCCCACTTGGGAGGTGGGGTCTCAAATAAAAACTCAAATAATTATAGATTAAAGTGATATATTTGCTGGTTCTGTTTGTGTAGTCGTTTTCCTTCTGTTTAATTGTGTTAAACGAAATGCTTGTGTACTAAGCTCATAGTTGGGGGTCATGATTTTTCTCCAGTTACTTTCTGGACCAGAAGCTGAAAACCTTAAGGCTCTGTTGTATAAAATCCTGAACTGAATGTTCTGTTGCTTCCCCACCAGATGCAGGGGTGGAATTTGTCCTCACCAGGGAGGTTTTATCAATCACCGTCAGGAGAGCCGAGCTTCACCTTCAGCTCTCCAACCCACAGCATCTGGACATTAACCCCATCATTCCCTTCATGGTGAAGCACAATTTTCCTACGAGGTAAAATTGCTCCTCCTGCTTTAGATTTGTCACCCCTAGGGAAAAAAACAACAACTAAACGATTAATGCTAAATGTAACGTTTCTTTTTTTCTTTGTAGGTACAGCCTGGTTTCACGGGGAGACGCCGTAGAGCTGAAAGTGGACCTCCTGCTCCTTTTCCAGCACCTGCAGGAGGCGGCGGGCGATGCAGGCAGAGGCCGCAGCTTAGCAGTCATGCAGCTGGGGAGGATGTTCTCCAACGGGGACCCACCAGGTGGAAAACCCTCTTTAGGGATTCTGCAGGACGCTGATGGAGAGGCATGGAACGACGGGCTGGATGACGGGCTCCTAGCTCTGGACGTGGGCCTGGTCCTGGGCTGCAGTCGGGCTGGATCGGGAGTCCCCTGTGGAAGCGGCGGTGTTCACCTGTCACATGCACCCTTCATGGCTTTATATTACAGATGATGGGAGGAAGGAAACATTTTGTCAGAAAAGTTAAAACTTTTAGAGGTATTATGCACTTCGATGTCACGTTTAATTTATGGACGACTTCCAAGCTCTACATATATAAATATATATATAAATATGTAAATATTTTGTTCAAAAAGTTTATTCTTTAATTTTTTTGGTGATAAAGTTCTGAAAAAAAAATGGTGTGTGGCCTTGTCACTTATTAGATGCGGTTCAGTCCACTTTGTTCAGCTGTTCTGCCTATTTAGGAGCTGTGTGAAAGGGTGGTGAGAACACCTGAACAAACAGGGTCGGCACATGTGCCGTGACCCTGACAAACTGAACTAAAGCCGTCGTTGGTCTGCAGAAAAACAAAGAAAACCACCCAAAGTTAACATGTACACTTCTCCATGTGTTGGAATACCATCGAAACCAAAATCCCTTTCAGTAATTCGGTTCAAAAAGTGAAACTTAAATATGCTCTTGACACACAGTGGTGTATTTTAAATGCTTATTTCTTTTCATTTGGATGATTATGCCTAGAAGCTGATAAAAAGCCAAATTCTGTCCACATCACAGCTTACATAATCATGGGGAACACTGCGGACTTGTCAGCGGTCCAGCAGACAACTAAAAGGAGGGTAAGCCACAAAAGACATTTGTCAAAGATGTTGGATGTCCACAGTGTGATGGTTAGGTGGAAGAAGAAAATGCGGCAGAAAAGGGCCGCTTAGAGGAGTGTGAAGCTCGTTTAAGGGTTTTGGCAAGATTCTTAAGTTGTGGACTGTAGCTGGACTCAGTGTTTTAAGGGCCACCTTGACAGATGTAACAAGGACATGGGGCTACATATGGCACATGCTTTCTATATCACAGTCCTATTTTCAGTCCTAAATCTTCGTTGCCACCTCAGGGGATTCACAGGTGGGTCGTCTCCCTGCCACTCAGCGTTGATGCTCTAATTTTTGAACAAGGAACCCTGACCAAGTATTTAGCGTAAACACTGTGCAGTACATTTCCTTTTCATTAGGCGGACAACAAAAATTGTCTGGTTAAGTTTGAACTTTGACAAACAGTTTTATGTTTTCCTGAGATGTAAGCCACAACCATCAAAATGATCGTATACAGTCCTGCTCACCATTATTGGCACCCATGAAGTTTAAGTACATATTATGGAATATGTACTAAAGGAAATTCATCAAGCGAAACATTTTAGTACAGATATTTTGTGTTTGGTACAAAACAGCAAATGATAAAGAACATTTAAAAAGATAAACATCATGAGAAAAACAATGTTTACCGTGTCAATGGTATTGGCACCCTTTGCTGCAAATCAGTATGAAAACCCGATTTGGGTACACACATGAATTATACCATAAATGATCATTTTGGTGTTTTAAAAAGCCACCTGTTATTGCCCCTTCATGTGTGACAATGGTTAAAGACAAAGGAGCTGTTTGAGAATACAAGAAATGCTATTATTTCCAAGCATAAGACCATCTCCAAAGACTTTGGTATCCCTGTTTCAACGGTGCATAATGTTATTCAGAAGTTTTCCAGGCATGGAACTGTCAAGAACCTCTCTGAACGTGAGGGGAAGAGAAAAATTGGTGAAAAAAGTCTTCGAAGGTCGGTGTGAATGGTGAAAAAAAAAAAAACACCACGTGAAACATCCAAAGAGAAACCTGGAGCAGTTTGGTGTAATTAGTTCAACAATTATCATACGGCGCACACTAAACAAAGCGGGGCTTCATGGGTGGAGGCCAAGGAAGACCCCACTGCCCAAGAAAAGACAAAAAAAAGAACAATTGATCTTCGCGAAAGAGCACCTGGACAAACCTCAAGCCTTCTGGGACAACATTTTATGGACAGATGAAACAAAAGTGGAGCTTTTTGGTAATGCACACAAACGGCATGTTTACAGAGGGCGCAATGAAGCGTTTAAGGAAAAAAAACACCATATCAACAGTCAAGCGTGGTGGAGGACCCATAATGCTGCATCTGGTACTGGAGGCTTTGACCGTATCACAGGTATCATAAAATCAGATTATCAAGCAATTGTAGAGCAAAATGTCTTGCCCAGTGTAAGGAAACATGGTTTGAGGCAAAGATCATGGGTCCTCCAGGACCAGCAAAACCCAAAGCACACCTCCAAGAGCACGCAGGAATGGTTGAAAGGGGAAAAATGGACTGTTTGAAAATGGCCAGCAATGAGTCCTGATCTCAGTCCAATTGTAAAATATTTGGAAGGATCTGAAATCTGCAGTCGGAGAAAGGAACCCTGCAAATGTTCAAGAGCTTGAGCATATTGCAAAGGAAGTGTGGGAGAAAATACCACCTGAGAAGCGCAAGAAGCTTATAAATGGATATAAGAAACGTTTGGAGACTGTCAATATTAGTGCACCTGCTGGGTTGGTTTTTTTCCTTTGGAATTACAATATGTTGAAATAACAATTGTCTTCGTTAAATTACTTTGGACCTCCAATTGAAAGATCCTGCTGATATTAATTTGGTACATTTCCATTTAATTCTGAAGATATTCACTCAGTTATGCAAAACATGAAGGGGTGCCAATAATTGTGAGCAGGACTGTATATTGTGTGAAATCTTTTGAGCATGAGTTGCACTTTTTGAGATGGATTACTGACATCTTTTCAATGATCTAATTTATTGAAATGCATCTGTACTAGATGTGGTTGGGTTCAGCTCTGCTGTAAATTTAAGATATGCGCTTCTAATCAAACGCTGGTGGAAAACGGCGGCCAGAACACCTGAACAAACAGCTGCGGCAGGTCCTCTCCAATGACGTTTGCTAGCCTCGCCGTTACTCTGCCAGGAGAATGTATTCAAGGTTAACAGGCAGTGAAAAGCAACTTGCTGGGGGTACCAATAATGAAACAATTTGAACCACATTCTGATAAAAATAGCACATTTATTAAAAAGATACAGCATAAATCAGCAATTTTCCCATCTTGCATCTTGAAATATGCCACATCTGCTTGACAAGATCAGGGGTCTTACAAATATTTCTCAACCTGCCGCCGCCACCGCTGACATTTACCCAACGTGTGTTATCTACAGGATGACAGGATGCAGAAAGCAAACTCATTCTCTCACACAATCGCGCCGTGCGACCGCCAGCAGACCTTGCTGATCGTAGGCAGGCAACCGATGAGCTAGTGGTTCTGTTCTTCAGCTGCGCCTCACGTCGAATGAATCCACTCGGCCATTCTATACATTTTTATTAACAGCAGCAGCTCCTCCGGCTCTTTGTGGCTCACGATGGAGGAGAAATAAGGGTTTTCCATAAATCTGAAGACATGTTTTTTTCTATCAACCGCTTTATCAGGTGGTGGTGGTGGTGTGGGAGGGGGATGAATGAATAGAAAAAAAAATTAAAGTAGAGATGCACTGACTCATTCACCAGGGCTCAGAAAATCTGATTTTTCCTATTTTGTTAAACGCATCAAAACCAGGAGCCGCCACCACTTTCAGGCTACGAAAGCAACAAACAGCAGCATGAACTTTGATGCCCCTTTTTGGAGTTTCATAAAAACCAGATTATGGTTAGGGACCTATGATTGGAGGCATAAACATTGATAATTGTGACTTTATTCTATCTTATGTGTTACAGTTCTTGGGATAAAACAAATAAGTAATCAGTCAAAATTGTAACTAGCTGGTTAGACCTCACAGTAAATTTGGAAATCGGTATCGACCATAAAAAAGGCAGATCGGTGCATCTCTAAATGGAAGTAATCTTAGGTGACTGAACAAAAGAAATCACATAGGGTGATGGCATTTCTTTGGTTCCTGTGTGGCAAAAAAAACAACCAAACACTCCAGTCTAGTTCATTCAGCTGTGAGAGGGACAGACGACAGGTCCTAAAAACCACAGAGGGATGGATTTGCTTTTGGCTGGCTTTGCTCCTATTAAAAATCGAGGTCAGTGAGTCTTTAGATGTAATAATTCTGCTGATCTGCTTCTTAATAAGAGCCATTATGTGGAATGAGAATCCCTGAAAACCGCTCGTCAACGAAGCAGCCAGGATGTTCTTGTATATCGAACAAAAGAGCAATCTCAAGGCGAATGATGGTAAAGCACGATGTATTCAATAATTCAAGGCAACAAAAAGAAAACAAAAATACACGAGGCAGTGCAAAATGTCACACCAACAGAATATCATGTTTCACAAACTCAAAACAGATCCTGAGGAAGAAAGAGAACTCAAACAAATCCAGGCATAATATAAAACATCTCCAGGTAAGCCCCGCTCAGATTTAAATTAGATTTCATAAAACTGAAGATGCCACATTAGCTGACGGTTTGACTCTCTAATCGCCAGTTAACGTGGCTTTTGTCATTTTCCACACTCCTCCCCAGAAAGAAAGAAAGGCCACCAATTTAAAAACACCCGAACCCCTGGGCAACAACATGAAAGAAACCCAAAAACGACAAGAGCAAAACTGGTTTCTGTACCGTATATATACACACGCGACTGTGTAGAGCGACAGAAGTAGGACAATAGCGACTTTGGTGCTGAATTAATTAAACGCTTGGCATCATTTACAGAAAGAGGAAAGGTGCTTCTGATTTCAGCGAAAACAAAAAGCAGGACCGTGAACGACTGACCAAACAGTTCCTGGCACAAAGCTCCTGAAAACCGTGCGTCAGGAAAAAAAAAACAACAACAGGAGGAGAATCATCCCCTTCCCTCCCGAGCACCGCTTATGGTTACGCCGCTACTGGAGAGGGAAGGCGGAAAAGGAAGCGTCAGCAGGAGGCGAGGGGTATTTAAGACGCGTTTGTGAAACCAGCAAAGTTTCAAAGTCGTCCTTGGAGTAAGAGCAAAGCACTTAAGGGTGGTAACTAGATCCAGAAACAGGAGGGTTCACAAGGACTCGACCAAAACCTCGGGGCCAAGCGCTGCGTTTCATTCCTGCCGGACACAAAGACACCGTCATCACAAGAACTAAGACTAACCAAAGTGGACTTTCAGAAATCCACACAGGAAAAATGAACGGCAGAGCCCATACGACAAACCGTTAAGACAACATAGCGTGAAAAAGGCCAAAGGGGAAAGACGAGGAGAATTAAAACGTTAACGTGTAGCCGTTGGTAAACAGATATTTATTTTTGTTGTGCTTTCTCACCCTCGACTGCAGGTGAACAGAGTTGCCGGCGCACACAAGGAAACCTGAAGGATGAATGAAACGAGTGCGCTCATTTGCACAGATACAAAACACCACCGCGGAGATCACTGGGTTAACGACACGATGGAGGGACGGGTTGATGGCACACGAGAGAATACGCTGCTTTAAATGGAAAACACAAACAAACAATGGCCATAGGATTAAAAAAAGAAAGGAAATCTAAACGTTCCCCACTCCGCTTCAGATGAAGAGCGTTCTTTATGTTTGTTGTTGCCAACTTCAACCGTTGAACCTTAAAACCAAACCGCCTGTTGAAATAAAAAATAAAAGGCCAACTTCTCCATCTGCTAAAGAAGAAAGAACAGACACTCTTTGGTGAAACGAAAAGGCAGCCGTGCAAAATAAATGAATGTATGAATGAAAGAAAAGCAAATAACAAAAAGGCACAGGTGCATCTCAATAAAAGTAGATATAAGCAGAATGTTTTATCATTTAATAAAGGTCGTTTAACGCAAAACATAAAAAAAAGAAAACATAGATTCACTGTGTAGTGATACGTTTCAAGTTTCCGCTACTTTGATGTCTCTGGCTTCCAGCTAATGAATTAGTTTCTGAGAAAATATAAATATTACATGAGATCAATAAGAAAGGCTTTTAATGTAGGAATGTTATGGGCTCATTTTGGGGCCACAGGTTTCTGCAGCCGGTGCTGATTTGTGGAGCTACTTCATCTCTCTGTTTTTTTTCCTTCTTCTTCTTTTATTTGAGTCCAACATCGGAGCGTGGCCTAACAGCACATCTTAAACTACACCTCGCTTCCACTTCTCTGTTGAGAAGCTTTATGGAGACGCTGATATCATTTTCTCTGCTTTAGTGGCTAGAAAACCGCCCCGATCGAAGAACGGCAAAGAATCGATGTAATAATGTCAAGAAGAAGATGAGCGGTACCAAAGCCAAGAATGCAGAGGAACTGAACACTTCTAGCAAAGCCACCTGGGCTTCAATAACACCTCAGCAGAGCCACACGCTGCAATAGTGCAGATATTCATACAAAAAGAGCCCAGACCAGATTTCTTTCTCTATATTCTGGATATATTTTTCCGTAGACAAAGATTTCTGTATTATATATTGTTTTATTGGTCTGATGCAATATTGAAGTCAAATTTCGGATTTTGATGAGCTATAATCACTTGAAATTAATCACAGTGTGGTGAATCTATGGAAGCTTCCCTTCTTTTGAACTGAATCACTGAACTAAATGTTTTCCATGACATTCTAACTTATTGAGATGCACCTGCGTAATCCTTACTGGCGCTCCAGCATTTCACAGCATAAATGATTGCCTTTAAACAAATACAACCTATTGGTAAAGGGTTCAGCAACACCCTGATGAATCCATGTTTGGAGTGATGATAAAAGCAACAAGCCTCGTCGCGGCTGGAGGTTCCTAACCACTACCAATCAGAAACCAATCCAAGGGTGGTTTTCTGCTGACGGGCCTGTGAAACCCCATGTCTACATAAAGGCAAGCAGACTCAGACAGCCAATGAAGTGCCAGCCACAGAGCTGGTTCAAGCAGAACTTCCTCCGTCTTTCTTATGGCAGGTAGATGACGGCGTGTCGACAGGAGGCCAGCTAGATCCGAGCGAAACACACACAGACGTTTCAAAGCAGAGGAGCAGAAGCCTCTCAGGTAGACCAGCTCATTCACACTTTCTACTCTACATATCCAATATCTATGCAGCACCATTATCTGGAGTTTCAGAGAGTCCGCTTCTGTGCCACACCCCGTTAGACAAAGAAAAAAAAAAAAAATGTGTTTAGTTTAGAAAAGTGACCCAGACCAGTCCCTCTTGATCTGCTGAAATGTGGCTCCTAGCATGAAGGCTGGCTTCTGGAAATCCTGCCCAGCTTTTAAAGTGGAAATGACTAAGATTGTTCAAAGACGTGTCAGCGGAGGTGGATGCGAAACACATTGGAAGAAGCGTGCAGAGTACGCTGCCAACGTCTCCTTTTCCTAATGAAGCAGCACGTGCTTCGTCTGGCAGTGGCTTTCCGATAACTTCCTTTTTCTGTCCTCTATCATGAGTTTTCCCAAAGCTTCGCCCCCCTCTCTCTCTCTCCTGCATGTATGCTTGTACCTGTGCTGCTGTTGTCACCCTGACCCCCTCTCCTCCTTTCTCCCCCCTCCCCCCTCCCCTCCCCGTTATCCCCCGTTCTGGTCATGCCTGCTGGTGTCTCCCTCTCTGTTCGTGGCAGCTCACAGCCGGCAGAGGCAGAACAGCGTGGGGATGAACACTCCAAACGCCACTAGGATGGGGAACATTAGGCTGCTGTTGTCGGCTGCATAGGGGTTTGGTGTTCGGGGGCCCGACTGGACCCTGTATTTGGACCCTGGCTGCACCTTCTTCTTCCCGCCTTCCTCGCCCACGTCGCTCTCCTCGTCTTCCTCCTCGTCTTCTTCGTGCTTCTCGAGGCCGGGGTGGGGCTGCAGCTTCGGTACATCTTTTAGGTACAAAGCAAATGATAGTTAGAAACCACATACAGTAAGTTTGTACATGTCTAATAAGCTAAACTGAGCACAATGGAATAATAGTGCCTTGCAAAAGTATTCATCCCCCCATTGTGAACACAAACTTCAGTTTATGTGATACAAAGAAAAGGCAGTGCATTATTTTGATGAAGAAAATTATATTTTGTAGAACCACATTTTGTTGCAGTTACCATTGCGAGAGCTTTGCGGTATGGCCCAACCAGCTTTGCACATCAACAGACTGATTTTGTTGCCCATCCAACGCATCTCTTTGTAGACCCAGAATGCTTTTCACTGCAGCTTTAGCTGCTTGCTAAGGTCGTTGTCCTCCTGGAGGGTGAAGTTTTGCCCCAGTCTCAAATCTTTTGCAGCTTCCCAAGCGGTTTCTTCCAGGATGTTCCTGTGTTTACCTTCGTCCACCTTCCCGTCCCTACCTGCCAGGTGTCAGAGCAGCTTCTCCATTACAGCCGGAAAAAAGTCATGTTCAAGGTTTCCTGCAACACGTCTCATCTCGCCAGATTACCTTTCCCTACAAGAAAGCTTGTGGTGAACTGGACATCTTTCTTCTAGCAACTCTTTGATAAAAGGACGGATTTATAAGCCCCGATCCATGCCGAGTTCGGTCTGAGGTTGGATCAGTCAACCGAGCCGAGCTTGGTTCTGAGGACCGTTTACACATCACGCTATCTCGGTTCCTCGCCTCCTAGTGACGATCTGCGGTACTACTGCTCTATGGGATTGAAGGAGGGAATCAAGCAAATAAAAATGGCGGCGCCCGTAACATTCAGGAAGTTATGTTTCGTTATAATTGTGATATTTCGTTGTTTTCAGACAGTCAGGCGAAGGAGGCAACCTTTGGTAAATTTACTTGACAGAGTCGGCTTTTGGGAGGTGGATAAGACAAACGAACGTCTAATCAGGGTTTAAAGACAGGAAACAACAAGACGCTGAGGTTCATCACACTCCTAAGCAGAATCATCACTGGAAACCGTGTGGCACGGTAAGGAAGCTAGTATTTTTATGAATGTGTGAAACCGCAAAATTAGTCAGCTGACTGTAAGGAGATGACGTGGTCTGCTCATGCACTCTTTGTTATTAGAGAAACGAGCTACTGAAAAACTGGGCCGAGCCCACACATGGAACTGGTCTAGATTTAGCGCGGTCCGGTTGTGTCTGGCACGGTTCAGTTCAGTTTGCGATCCATTTACACTCGATAGTTATCTCAGTTACCGAGCTCGGACCGTTCTCGACACGGTTAAAAAAGGGTCGTGTAAACAGGGTAGTGGAGTGCGCGATTTCTGCAGATTCTCTGTTACCGTGAGTCTCTCAGCCATTCGCTGATGTTCTCTAACAAACCTCTGAGGCCTTTACAGAACACCTGCGTTCATAGTGAGATTCAGAGGTGGACAAAGCCAACTTCAGGGAGTATAAACCCTGCCTGGTTTTCCTTCATCCTGTTCACTAAACCAGGTGATTTTAGTTCCTCTCTGTGCTGCAGAGCTGAAATGCTCTGGAACCAATCTCTGGGCCGGCTTTTTACTTTCTGAACCTGGATTCCCCACCTTGGAGATTAAAGCACTGACAGGTGGACTCTTTCTGAATCAGATGATCTCTGAAGGGATTTCTCTGCCCAGGATTTTATTTGTGGGCCTCAGAGTCACCAGCTGAATAAAAAGGGAAACCCAAACTCCCTGTAAAAACCTTTGAAAACTTTCCGTCCACTTTGCAATTGTCCAGAATCTCGTGTTGTTCTCTCACATCCCAAAACACAATGAAGTATGAGGTTGAAAACATTAAGAGGGGTATGAATACTTTTTAAGCCACTGAATCAGAGCACATTGTTTACTCAGATCCAAGCATGTCAAAACCATAGCACATTTTATATCTTTAGTTCAGGTGTAAAGACCTAAGGGTAGTTTTCCAGTCTGAAGGCTCACCTTCTAAAGTCCCCTTCATCACATAGAGCGCACAGACCTTGGGGTTGTCATAATAGCCCTGAAACACAGAGCACAGGGCTCAATACAGGGCAGAGTAGGCTTTTAAACAACAAAACACACTTAATGCCATACAGATGGAGGGTATCTTGCTATGATGCTCCAGATTATTAGCTTTTAGAAAAATTACAACCCACCATGTAATCAAATAAAATAAAAAAAACCTTACACTGCAGTGAACTTATAAACCTTGTTATCCTCGTCTTGATAACCTAAACTGAGTTACCCTGTAGAAATGCTTTAACATTTAGAAGTAGAACAGGAAGCCTGCCTTGTTTTAAAGGGAGTGAATGCAAATATGTCCAATTATCCACACACACCACCTGAATTCTTTGCGTTAAACAGTGTGAATCAAGGGTGTGCATAATTAATAGGACATGTAGCGAAGGTTAGCCCTAAGTAAATGCTGGCAATGCATTTTCTATTTTAAAGTTGGTCTGTGCAAATGCAGTGCGGTGCAGATTTATTGAGGCGTAATAAATACAGGAGATTTATTTAGCTGATTTTTAAACAGGTTATATACCTTACCAGACCCACTGTGTAGGCATCGCACAGAGTTGGTTTCATACAGATACTCAGATTGTGGCTAACATTGGACTAACTGTCAGCGTGACTAAATTCTTACATTTATACGATATTAAAAAGGCCTATATACAGATGCTGGTCATATAATTAGAATATCATGAAAAAGTTTATTTCAGTAATTCCATTCAAAAAGTGAAAATTGTATATCATATTCAGTCATTACACACAGTTATAATCATCAGAATTAAAAGAAAAAGACAATTGTAATATATCAGCAAACTAATAAAACCCTAAATTAAGTATCTCAGAAAATTTGAATAACGTGAAAAGGTTCAATATTGAAGACATCTGGTGCCACTCTAATCCGCTAATTAACTCAAAACACCTGCAGAGGCCTTTAAATGGTCTCTCAGTCTAGTTCTGTAGGCGACACAATCATGGGGAAAACTGCTGACTTGACAGTTGTCTAAAAGACGACCACTGGCACCTTGGACAAGGAGGGCACGACACAGAAGGTCATCGCTAAAGAGGCTGGCTGTTCACAGAGCTCTGTGTCCAAGCACATTAATAGAGAGGTGGAGGGAAGGAAAAGATGTGGTAGATGTGGTAGAAAAAACGTGTACAAGCAATAGGGATGACTGCACCCTGTGAAACAAAACCCATTCAGAAATGTGGGGGAGATTCACAAAGAGTGGACTGCAGCTGGTGTCAGTCCTTCCAGAACCACCACACAGACGTATGCTTGAGGTCCAGTGGAAGGTTTCCACAGTCGGTGATGGTTTGTGTTGCCATGTCATCTGCTGGTGTTGGACCACTGGATTTTCTGAGGTCAAAGGTCAACGCAGCCGTCTACCAGAAAGTTTTAGAGCACTGCATACTTCCTGCTGCTGACCAACTTCATGAGGGTGCAGGTTTCATTTTCCAACAGGAAAACTTGGAAGCTGCACACAGCAAACTGGCCTGACCTTAACCCCACAGAACATCTCTGGGTTATTGTGAAGAGGAAGATGTGATACACCAGACCTAACAATGCAGAAGAGCTGAAGGCCACTATCAGAGCAACCTGGGCTCTCATAACAGCTGAGCAGATCTACAGACCGATCCGACTCCACGCCGCATTGCTGCAGTAATCCAGGGAAAAGGAGCCCCAACTAAGCATTGAGGGCTGTACATGCTCACACGTTGTTCATACTTTTCAGTGGGCCAACATTTTTGTACTGGTCGTAAGGAATATTCTAATTTCTTGAGATACTCAATTTGGGGTTTTCATTAGTTGTCAGTAATAATCATCAAAATTAAAAGACAAACAGTTGAAATATATCAGTCTGTGTGTAATGAATATAATATACAAGTTTCACTTTTTGAATGGAATTACTGAAAAAAAAAAAAAATAAAAAATAAAAAAATCAAGTCTTTCACTTCATGACAAATCCACAAGTTTTGATGATTCTCCTCCATAACTTAGTTTAACTTTCTTAGACTAACAGTTGATAGGGCTGCAGTTTTTTTAAACGTGTAGTTTTGCCAGTAAACTTGGTTTTATAAACAGATAAAACTGAATATAATGGAAGCAGCCAAAAACAACAAAATGAAGTGAAACAGAAAGCAAAAGTTTCCATTACTCCTAAGATTATTTCAGGTACTTTTTTTTGTTTAGTTAAGGCATTATAAAAAACAAAAACAAAAAACAATACAAGGTTAAATTCTTGCAACTGATCAAGCCTGACAGTGTTATGTAGAAAGTAACACACCGTTTATGACAGCTTTCATGATAATTTATCATAATTAGGGCAAACACCAAAACCTAATGACTTGATCCAAAGGGTTGAAACGTGTCTACATCTATAAATCAATGAAGGTTTTGTCTAACAGAGACAAAAATAAACGAACAAAACCAAGCCACCCCCCTCTGTTCACAGACGAGACACAAAAACCCCACTCACTTTTACAAACTCCACAGTGAGCTTGCCGTCGAAGGTGGACACCTCTCCCTGCACGCTTAGCTTGCCTTTTTTAATAGAGAAGGGCACTATCTCGTCATGAGCAGTGCTGTGGCCCACTCGGTCAAAGATGTCCAGGTCCTTCACCACCGTGTGGCCATTCACGCGGACATCAAACACCTGGAGATGCACAATTTCCAACCAGTCAGCATAAGCAAATTCCAGGCCTCCACTCTCACAGGACCAGACTTCAGGACTTCTGCAAAAAGAAACGGCCGTACCTTTTGCTGCGACTGTGCGAAGTAAACCTCTGCATACTTCATGACTAGTATATAGTCTCCGTCGTCAAGGATGTGGACGTCGTACCCGAACGTGTCTTCATTATAACGCTCCGTCTGGTAGAGAATCTGGTCCTCGGGACTGGAGCGCAGTATTGGCAGACGCACCCCATAATCAGAGGCTAGAGGAGAATAACATCAGTCTCACAAGACCTCTTGCATACCAATACTGGACAATGCTCTATGTCAAGCAATGCCCCACGTTACACAATCAGTGACCTTTTTCCTAAACGCCAATGGATGGTGTCATTCTGTCTGAAACACCAAGTTATCGCTCAGGGCTTCCTTGTCGATGCAATAAGAGGCGGCTGCCTCTGGAGTACAGCCAGGACTGCTTCTCTGGTGGAAAGGACTCCCTGAGTCCCAGGTTAAGCATTTATGCATTTTATTTGTATTCATAGCTTTACACTAAAAGCATGTAAAAAGGTGTAAAAGAATCCCGCATCAAGATTTTTTAGATGCTACTCCCTTTGATGTCCCATCTGCTGAAAACCGCTGTCCTTATGAGCTGAGGTTGGCACAGTGTGTAGCCTGCTGGGTGACAGCTGGGGAAAGCCCTGATTTGCTCCTTCCCCTGCCTGACTGAAGGCATCCACACAGATGTTACGTTTGCTCTTTTTCACCGGAGAGGATTAGCAACTGATTGTAGAAAAGCGTTACGGGAGTTCACCAGGCGAACCGATGCCAAACACTGCTAACAAGTCTGAGCCGGTCAGCTGAGGAACCGATAAATAACCTTTTTCAAAAAAGATAAAAACATCCATTTACTAGAATTCAGGTGGGTCAGCACATTTTGTGACCAACTGGTGCCAAAACAACAAAAAATTGTTTATAACTGAATAGAGTGGCTTTGTTCGTATTCATGACATTTAGCATTCATTTCTGTCTTCTATTTAGTTTCCATTATACATATACACTCACCGGCCACTTTATTAGGTACACCTAGCTAGTACCGGGTTGGACCCCCTTTTGCCTTCAGAACTGCCTTAATTCTTCGTGGCAGAGATTCAACAAGGTACTGGAAACATTCCTTAGAGAGTTTGGTCCATATTGACATGATAGAATCACGCAGATGCTGCAGATTTGTCGGCTGCACATCCATGATGCGGATCTCCCGTTCCATCACATCCCAAAGATGCTCTATGGGATTGAGATCTGGTGACTGTGGAGGCCGTTTGAGTACAGCGAACTCATTGTCATGTTCAAGAAACCAGTCTGACATGATTTGTGCTTTATGACATGGTGCGTGTTATCCTACTGGAAGTAGCCATCAGAAGACGGGTACACTGTGGTCATAAAGGGATGGGCATGGTCAGCAACAACACTCAGGTAGGCTGTGGTGTTGTACTAAGGGGCTCAAAGTGTGCCAAGAAAATATCACCCTCAACCCACCATTACCAGCCTGAACCGTTGATACAAGGCAGGATGAATCCATGCTTTTATGTTGCTGATGCCAAATTCAGACCCTACCATCCGAATGTCGCAGCAAAAATCGAGACCCATCAGACCAGGAAACATTTTTCTGATTTGCCATTGTCCAATTATGGTGAGCCTGTGCGAATTGTAGCCTCGGTTTCCTGTTCTTAGCCGACAGGATTGCACTGAGTTGCTGCCATGCGATTGGCTGATTAGAAAATTGCGTTAACGAGCAGTTGGACAGGTGTACCTAATAAAGTGACCGGCGAGTGCATCTCAGATATTTAAAATGAAGAGAGAGAAAGGTCAAATTGTTGGTGGAATATGGACCTTTCAGGTGCTGATTAAGCATGTGCTCACATTTGAAACCGGTTCATTTTTTTTATAGGTGCTTGACAACAATAACTCACTAGTTGGGTGCTTCATACAACATCTACTAGCCTTCCGCTAAATCAAACCCGTTTTAGTTTTTCCCTTTTTGTCTCGAGATTGATACACAATTATCTGAAAAAAAGTGATCTTACAAACACAAACCTAACCCTCGAGCGCTAACCACGTTAGAAGTAACAATCTTAAACTTTAAGCATATTCTGCCGTGTTCAGTAAGTGCGTTATATCTTTACATCCAGGTCTGACTTGGTTCCTATGATGCTTTAGGTCATTTTTTATATGGATGAACACGTCTCTAGAAATGATCTAATGTTTGGCAACTTCTTAGAAAGGATGGTAGCGTTTGTCTTTCGATTACTAAAACCTGGAGCATCTGAGCCACTCTGGAACCATCATTTAGCCTGGTTGGTGAACTTTTCCATCGTGGAGCCCGGTGGTAACTCCTCACACTACTGCTGTGCTGACCTGCCGTTTGACAGCCCTCCTGTTGTGAAAATAAAAGCAATAAAGGCATCATCTATAATTCTGTCATAGTGAACGCTCTTTATGGCTTGTTCTACGGCACAAGAGGGCCATGGAGAGGAGAAACTTCATTTTTTTGTTTTAAAGGGATTTCACCAACAAGGATTTCTTTTTTCTTTCAGTTTTAGAGGATGAAAGACCTCTGTGGATGGGCTTAAAGGCTGGAGCGCTAAACACTGAAATGTTATAAGTTAACTAAACTGGGAACCTGAATTATGATCACTTCAGAGGAAGTGTGTGACATGTTCAGATTTTTAAGGACTGGAGTCTGAGACCTCTGCGCTACACTGTAAACGCTCAACTACTACTTCCAAAGAAGGATTAACCTGGGGTCTGATTAGTCTCAGAAGTTGGCGGTCGGAGCTGGGAATGACGCGACACCTGAACCGAGAAGATCTGAAGACACTTGTTATTTGTTTCGGTGCAACTATTATTAGCAAGAGCAACGGTACAATACAATCACAGCTGATTCCTTTTGATTTTGAGTTCCAGCACTAAAGGAACATGTTCACAATAGACACTTTGCAGCACAAGTGCTAATAAATTGTTAATATGGTAAATTTCACTAGATCCTATATGCATTTCTGACTTCCTCAGTCACATCTCTGATTTCAGTGGCTTTTCTCTCTCTGTTTTACCTTCTGGAAGCTCTGAAAAATCGTACTTCAGAGCACATCGAGAACACACCATTACTCCCTCTTTGTCCACAGCTGGAAGCAGACAGATGCCAATTATTCAAAACCTGTTATGGTTTATATTAACAGATAGTATGAGCGGTAGACTCATTTGAATTGATGTAACTGATAGAATTGGGGGGGGGGGGGGGGGGGGGTCAACCCTTTTGAAATACTTGGCAGTCTCCATTTAAAAGTTCATGGTAACCTGCCATCAAGGTAAATTCTTATCCAGGTCAGGAATTTTTGCCCCTGTGGAAACCTGGGGGACATTAATGGTGGCAGGAAATTAATGGTGCCGATCACGGTGGTGTTGGATATGAAATACGGATGGTTTAAAAAAAAAAAAAAAGGCCCAAGAACCTTGAAGTTGATATGGAGACACTTTTGTGGGGGAGGGAAGCGTTTGTGTAAATCCGGCCCCGATGGCTGCTGGTATGATTCCCCCTGCTGCTCTGTCGTCCAACTGAACACATTATCACCTGCTTCCTCTCCAAGCTGAGAGGGGCGGGGCTGCAGACCTCTATGCTGACTCTTCATTAGTTTGTAGCTTCTTGCGGAAGCCACGCCACGCGTGGGTCCCTGCTGAAAGCCTAAGCGAATCAAATGAAGCAGCCCCTTCCTTTGCCGCGGCTCTATCGTCGCCACCGGCGTCCAACCAATGAATAAACCCCAGCAAGACGCTCACTAGCAAACTCCCCTCCTGTCAAGCAGACTCACCTTTGCCGATCTTCCCTTCCAGCGGGTCCTTCTTGTAATGAATGCCGTGCACGTCTACGTGCGCGTCTCCCCCGGCGTTTACAGCCCAGATCACCCGCTCTGCGAGGCTGGGGCCCCCGCCGTCCGCCCAGCACTGCTCGGCCAGCAGAGACAGCGCCGCCGCCAGCAGCCCGGCGACGAGCTGCGCCGTGACCCGCTGCATCGCTTCACACGCCGCGCAGTCTTCCCCCCGGCTCCTGGGGCACAGAGAGAGAGAGACAGCCGGCGTCGGGATCTTTCTCGCAGGAAGCTCAAACTGCGTTTAGTCCCCCACCACACACACACACACACACACACACACCGACAGCCTAACATTAAACGCACACAAGGTTAGCCAGCGAGAGCAGCTAGCCAGCGTGTCTGACTGACATGGAACATGATATCCGAAAGTTAGCCACCATGCTAATATTAACAGCGCTGAGTAGCAGAGACGCGGAGATGCGGGAAATGACAGTTATTCACATGCAGGACGGACCAGGGCTCCGACTGAACCCGGACCCTTACATGGCGGGTCAGCATTCAGGATTAAAAACCAGACGCGTTCAGCGGGTAACGTTGATAAGTTAGCCTGACAGTCTAGCTAACCTACCTGTCTAACCAGAAATTCTCGGTGAATGGGAGCCCGGCTGGCTAACGTAAATGCAAATGTCCCTTACCTTTTTCCCTTCCACCACCGTCCCTAACCTCTTCTTGTCAGGGGGACTGAGCCGTGTCTCTGCTGGCGCGGTGTCGCCAGGCGGCCGCAAGACAACCGTGGCGCGTTTACGGTTACTGGCCACAGCCTGCCCCCGACTTTCATTCAATGAGTGGATATTCAAAGTAACATTTGCCCGTACTGCTGCTAACTCCAGCGGGCTGCCAGTTTAAAGAAGGCGGAACTACCGCGGCGCTACCTAACCTGAGCTCTCCCATCAACGGTGAGTGACAGGGCCGCTGTCCAATCACCGCAGCTTCCGGTTACAGCTTCCTGGTCGAATAAACACAGTTGGAGTGAGAAGAAACTAAGCAGAAAACGACACGATAACAACGCTTCGCTCCTCTGAGACTTTGCTGAAGACGAACATTGTCCGTGTTTATGTACTGTCATTATTCGGTGCCTGAATTTCCATTATTGTTCTAGCATATTTTATCTGCTCGTAAATGCATGAATGTTCTCTGCAAATGGCAGCTGGGAACACGTTTTACGTTCTGCTAAAATGTATTTTTCAAGTTAAAATAATAATAATAATCAGCGATGCTTCAAATGTCACGCCCCCTCCCTTTTTTCTAAAATGGTATGGTCCAAGTGTTAACCAATCAGGAGAGTCCAACGCAGCGCGCAGATTGTTTTATGAGATTTAACCAGAAAGAGATGAATGAATGTGGTTAGTTACTGTGGCAACAGCACTATTTTTCAACCAGCGGATGTATCCACAAAAAATATTATTATTAATATTATTATTATAGGTGTAGAACAAACGAGTGCAACACAGTGCTTTGTGCAGGTTAAACAACCGATAGAAAGACACCAAAAAGTGGGTCAAAGAAGTACAGAAATATGGAGGATGAAACACTATATAATGTTCTGAGGACACAGAGAAAGTACAGTTAAAGCTTTATCTAGACATATACAATAAAATTAGAAACCACCAGCCATTAGTGGAGGCAGATTCAGATTTAAATGTAAAAGATCCAAATATTTGAGGTGGAATCTTGAGTTAAATAAATAGAAAAAAAGTCAAAGTAAACACCAGTTACAAAATATTAATTAAAGTGGGACTTTAAAGCCAGCCCGTATTGGTTTTAGTTCCCCATTTTAATGTCAACAATTTAAGCTCAGGTCTTCAAGAAGGTTGTTCCAAAAGGGGGTACATGGTTGCCTGAATATTTGTGACACAATGATCTTAAACAGACTTAATATTGTAAGCATAAAACAATCTAGTAATAATAATAATTATAATGTAATAGTTTTGTAACGTCTTGCAGTTTTAAATCAGACTCAGAAATATTTTATTGCCAGTACCCATAAAAAAAAGGAAACATTTTACAGGACGAGAAAAGTTCTGTGGTGAATTGTAGTAAAAACACAAAGTAATCAAAGATTTAAAAGTTGCGGAAAGTGAAAAGAGGAGAGTTATACATGAATAAAAGAGGAGAGTTATACATGAATAGACTGTTTACATAAATAGATAAATAAGTTATGGGGTGATAGAGCCTGTGTCAGCTGGAGGAAGTTGGACCACTGTTCAGCAGACTGACTGCAGCGAGGAAGAAACTGCTGTGGTGGCGTGAGGTCCTGGTCCTGATGGACCCACGTCTTTCGCCAGAGCAGAGGGACTCAAAACGATCTGTGTCCAGGGTGACAGCTGCAAGCCATGGCTACATGTCTCCGGGTCCTGGAAATGTACAGTTCCTGGAGACACAGGAGGTTGCAGCCATCACCGTCTCTGCTGAGTGGATGATCTGCTGCAGCTTGGCCTTGTCCCTGGCCCTGCCTGCAGCAAACCAGACTGTGACATGTGATGTGAGAATGGACTCAATGAACGGCGTGTAGAAATTCCCCTTCATCTTCATTGTAAGGTCAAACTTTTTCAGCTGCCATAACTCACCTATTGAACCTACTAGGTGAGGGAGCTTCTGTTCTACTCCAATTTGAGCTCCCTGGTGATGATGGTGTCCACAGAGCGGAAGGACTTAACAGAGTTTACCACAGTGTCACAGAGGGACAGGGGGCCCTGGTCCTTCCTGGAGTACACTTTTAATCTCCAGTGGCTTGGAGCGGTTCAGCTCCAGGTTGTTTTTGCCCCACCAGCACACCAGACGGTCCGTCTCACTGCTGTAGGCTAACTCGTCTCACTTAACGATGAGGCCGATTAGGGTGGTGTTGTCCGCAAACTTCAGCGGTTTAACAGACTGGTGAGCAGATGTGCATCTGTCGGCATACCGGAAGAATAGAAGCGAAGAAAGGACACAACCTTGGGGGATCCAGTATTGTTGGTCTGAGGGTCAGAGATATGCTGCCCTGGCCTCACAAACTGCCATTCATCTGTCAGGAAATCTGATATCCACCTGCACAGAAGGGCACATTCAGCTGGGGGAGATGATCTCTAAGCAGAGGTGGGATGATGTTGAAGGCAGAGCTGAGGTCCACAAACGGTACCCTGGCATAGGATCCCAGGGAGTCCAGGTGCTGGAGGATGAAGTGGAGGGCCATGCTTACAACTTCGTCCACAGAGCTGTTGGCTCTATAAGTGAACTATAGGAGATCCAGGAGGGAGTCTGTGATGGTTTTGAAGTCAAGACAAGCTGATCAAAACACTTCATGACCACAGAAGTCGGGGCGACTGGTCTGTAAGAGATTGGGCCTGCAGCCTAAATGATCAGGATAATGATCAGCAAATGTGTGCGTATGTGAATATATATATATATATATATATATATATATATATATATATATATATATATATATATATATATATATATATATATATATATATAAACTCTTCATTGTATGACAAATCTATTTTTACCTAACACATCTATTTATAATCATCATTCAAATCCTAACTAACTGAATACAGCAGACTTCTAAAACCAAAAGTGTGTTTCTTCTGAAGACCAATGTAATGATATAACTACAGCACTCCAGCAGGTAATGCATGCCTGGTCTTTAGGCTCATCAGTGACACAAATGAATAGTACTACATTAAATTATGCTAAGGTTAGCTTTGTCCTCACTACATGTAGTGACATCACTCAGTGGCCATTTCAACATTTTGACATAGGATGTTAAACACAAATACCAATGGTAAAAAGGGCTCAAATGTAAACACCTTTTATTTTTCTATAGATAACTTGCCGAAATGTTATGTCTCCTGTTTTTATAGACAAAATTGTGCATACTAAATGTAGTAAATGTCTCTCTTTGGCATGCATAAAAATTTCTTTGACAGCACAGATGAATGGAACAGTACCACATTTAGAGTCGTAATGACAATGAGAGCTACAGCATGATCAGATCCACTGTACGTACAGTTCACACTAGTGATTCCTAATGTGTAACCTCACGCAGACCACGACAGACGTTTAAAAACAGCCTACTTCCCAGCCTTTTGTGAATTCAGTCACGAACACAAAAAGAAACAGTCTGAACATGTTCTGTATTGCTGCAAATCACCGCTGGTCAGTCTTGTCTAGCACTTTCTACGCTTTTGAGAAAAGCTGCCCTCCTTTTGCTGTGTTTATCTTTTTTTCCCTGCTCTGTTCTTCTGCTGATCTTGGAGGCATTTCAGAGATTCTGATTAAAATCATCTTCCTTTTCTGCATGTCGGACAGTGATTCTTCTTTTCATTGGAACAAGTCTGGCACAGTGAAAAATTACAAGTGGTCACAAAGTTACATTACAAGTGTGGTATTGCCACTTTGATTTCTTGGTGAAGCACCATTGCTGCACAAAGGTACCTTCAAGTACATTTCTAATACAACAGACAACGTGTGAATATATAAACATTCAATGGTGCTAACATTTTGTCTTTCCCACATTCAGCCTCTCATTCTGATGTCACTGAAACATCGAAGGTGACATTTTGCAAGACACAGAATAACACCATGTAGACATTGAGACAGGACACCGGCAATCTATCCACACAGGAAGTTGTTAAGTGAGAATTAAAGTGCAAAAACATAAATTAGACAATCTTCCGCTATGCTACAGCAAGCTCTGCCTCAGTTAATCTGAAAAAGTTTTCAGGAAGAACACTTATTGATTGAAAGTGGGAGGTGAACCCCCCCCCCCCCCCCCCCCCCCCCCCGCCTCGTAACATTTGAGTTTGAATTCCAGTGTCGTTTTGATTTCGATGGCTCAGTAGATCTTGGCTTGTCCTTTACTTGGACGTGGTTTTAGTGTGGAGAAGGACACAGGTTCACATTCAGGACCGATGTCGGATCTTAGCGAGACATCATTCTCACAAACTCTGAAAGACAATCGAATGGCAAAGGAAAGAATGACAAAATGCATCAACCAAGCCATGCCCTGCTTTACAGCTGTAATACAGGGCCTTGCAAAAGTAGGCATACCCCTTGCCATAAAATGTCCCATTTAACGTTTTACCAAGAGAACACAGAAAGATTGTGCTCTGGTCCGATGAGGCAGGCCAAAAGGTAACTATTTGGCCTACATACATAACATGCATAACACATGCAAAACACATACGTATGCACTATGAAACATGGTGGTGGTAGCATCATGCTGTGGGAAAGCTGGAGAGAGTTCATGGGGAGATGGATGGAGATAAATATAAGGCGATCCTGGAGGGACAGGCTTTTACAGGCTGCAAACAACTTGAGACGCCAGCTAGTCAGAATTTAGTCCTATTGGGAATCTGCAGCAAGACTTGAATATTGATGTTCACTGGCGCTTTAAATCAAATCTGACTGAGCTGAGCTACTTTGCAAAGAAGAACCTGCAAAGCTGAGACAGACAAACCTCACAAGACTTGCACCTGTATAGTTGCAGTGAAAGGTTGTTCTACAAAGGGTTGTCTCAGGGCAAATGAACAGGAATGCAAGCCACACATTTTGGATTTTAATGTACAGACTGTTGAAAACAGTCAACTTCCCCTTTGTAACTATGCAAGACTTTATGGTGGCCTTTTGAATTGCACTGTGACAAAAATGTGACACAAATTCTTTTGCAAGGCACTGGAAAGTGGTGGTAAAAGTTATTTTACCTTCAAAGTCAACAAGTCCATCACCGTTTAAGTCCACGTCTCTTAGGATGTCTTCTACCTCTTTAAGACCTACCTGGAAAAGAAAAATATAGGTGAGAAAGAGTGAGCAGAGCCCCACACACAGGGGCTAAAATCAGTTCAACAGCTCTCAGGTTTCTTCCTGACCACTTACTTGCTGGCCCAATAACTTCCTCATCGCATCTCTGAGCTCGGTAGTGCTTATGGCACCATCCCCATTTGTGTCAAACTGAGAATAGCGAGCAGAGAAACAACATTAACATCAATCAGAAACAAAAGAAATGGTAAAAATTTTACACAAAAACAGTAACTACTCAGGCACCCTTACCTCCCTAAATGCGTCTTTTAACTCCTTTATCCCAATCATGTCTGCCGTTTCAGCCAGGAGTTTTGGGCCCATTAATTCCACAAAATCGTCGAAATCAACATGACCTCCCACTGATGGAAGACAGATAAAAAAAACCCACCAAAAACATTAACACACAGTTTATGATCATAAACATGAATGCTGAGTTCATTTGAGGCTTGTAATGATGCATTTTAACTATTCTTTTTTCATGGTGGAATGCTTTTATGCAACATAAAACATATCAGTTATTTTTGAAAAGATTAATTGTGTGAACAATTTTAAATTTATTGTGGGTTTTGCATTTGTCCCACTGTACAAAATGACTCCATTATATAATATCGGGCCAAGATAACCGCAATAAATACAAAATGCCATTGCAAATGATAATTTTATTTATTAAGAGGAGCACTGTTCCTATCAGAATTTGCAGAGCGTCTCTAAATTAGTTGGTTTCCTGACACAGAACTGGCTCTGAAGTATTGTCTATAAATTCTCAACATGAATGAGTTGGAACCAGCTCCAGACCTCATTGTTTTATCCAGTCTACACCTAGTGTTTATGTCAGGGATCCTTGCTGGGGCATCCACGTTTTACCCATCTGGCTGCAGATCTGGTGTGAAGTTAAAGAATGGGCTTAATCATCTGTCTCAGTTATTTCATCCAATTTGTGCAAAATGGCAGAGAAACACTCTCAGCATGATCCTACACCACCATCCTTAACAGGTTGTACAGCTCTCTTTGGTTTGAAAGCCTCACTTTAACCCCGCAAAACATAGTTCTTGTCATTGTGTCCGAATGGTTCAGTCTTTGCATTCTCTAACCATAAAATTCTTCCTCTGGGAGGCATTTACATTTTGTCCACGTGGGCCCATGTCCTATAATTAAAGCTGGATCTGTGGCATTAAAACAACACATTTAAATTAATTCCAGACATTTTGCTAATAACAGTGGTCTAATATTAAGATTGAATGTGAAAAATGACAATTCAAAGTTCTGCATCCAGTTGTTGCTTTAAGAAGTTATTCCTGTGTTTGCTGTCTAATTATTCTGACCTGGATTTAAATGATCTAATCTAATCTATAATAATGTCAAGGCTCATGATGACAGCCTCGGATGGGATCTGTGGTACAGATCTTTACATACACAAGAATGAGGCATCTTACGGTTCATATTTATCCGTTGACTCAGTTCTATCAGCTCCATTTCCGTAGGCATGTATCCCATGGTCCTCATACAGTTCCCCAGATCTTTACAGCTTATGAAACCGTCCTTGTCTTTGTCAAACTCCTTGAAAGCATCTCGTAGCTCTGTTGTGATGAAAACAGCAGATAATGTAGTTATATACTAACAGTGGAGGCCCAGGATGAATAGCTGCACTTAAAAGAGAAAGTATGCAGGACAAAATCTTACCGTCCATTTCTTCTGGCCGCAGCTCTCTATCCTGTTGAGAACAAAACATTTTACTAGTGGCTGGGGAAAAAAATCAAAGGATCAAACACTGATGAAAAATACCATATGTCATTGTAAACTTTCTTTGTCAGCACCTTCCATGCAACTATACTTCTGACAATACTGTGACCAGAGTGATGCCAAAATCCGATGCCCAAATCTTCTCCATAACGTTCCCCCGACTTTCCTAGGGGCCTCAGCTACAAGCAGCCTAATGGTAAGGAAATGTTAGCAGCTGAGTGAAACTAAGTCACATCGTAATAACAAAACTTTAGTGGAAAGAGTGCTGATCTCTATCAGGCGGGACCAGGAACCTCAACACCGCAGTTCTAAGAAGAATGTGGCTGTTTCTGTTTTTTTTTAGTGGCTGTATGCAATAAAAGCAACCTTTAAAGGACAGAGAACGCAGCAGACATTTCCCAGAGCGCCCAGGGGTTAACTGTAGGAGTGAGGAGACGTCTAAACACAACACAAAGTGATGACGTCAGGCCCCAAGTACATACTGACCAGAAGCTCTGACACAGAAAAACACATGCAGGCCAAAACAATGTAGCAACCCAACACTGCCAGCACTTTGTGTCAACCCATCAATGCCAGTTTATCAGCCCTCACAGGGTAAGGTGACATGTCCTCGGCTCCGTCAGGCCGCTCTTGTGAAAGAGACTTTCACATCTCCAGAGTACTTTTAATTGTTAAGTAATAGATAAATAAATAAATACATATCTCTGTGTACAAACCTCCATTTCTAACATATAGATAGTTGCAGCTGCTTACTTTCTACACGTCGAGCCCCCTAATCAACGACCTTTTATGCTGCGTTTAGATCGAACGTGTGTTGAGCGTCAGAGGCGTCTGGTTTACCTGTAAAGTCTATGGTGGAGCGCCGAGAGGTCCCACTGCGTGTTTTATGCATCTGGTGTGGCGCGTGAGGTTTGCGCACAGAGCATGACACTTTTGAAGATTCCACGTATCTGACACGTGTCCAGCGTATCCAAAGTGGCAGACGCTAGAGTTGGAAAATCGGAACTTTTGCAGCTGGATACGGAGCGTCAACTAATCAGAGAGACTCTGCTATGTGACGTAGTGGCATATTTTCCGAAGCCAGGACCAGGAAAAGCCGGGAAGTCGACAATGGAGGACAAACTCAGCGTCGCTGTTTGTGCCCATTCTATTATCTATGATCAGTCAACTTATCACTTCAGAGACAGTAAAGGACCTTGCATGGAGGAGGATTAACGAAGAAGTTGGGATGTCGGGGTAAGTTATCAAAACGTTTACCACGGTAAACATTTCCCTGCAATTTGAGGAAAAAAGCAGCGTAGCTCCTCCAAACGCGAGTCAGATCAGTCTGTCCACACTTTGCTGAGACGCATTCGGTCTGAACGCAGCATTAGAGTAAAGGAGGATGTAAATGAGGTGATCCTTATTGCAAATATGTTTAAAGGGAATAGCTGCACATTGTTAAAAATGTGCTTATGTCTGAACCACAGTTGCCAGTAAGTGTGGCTTAATCACAGATCTAAAAGAAAAAATCTTCTAAGATTGGGCCTATCAGATACAGATGGGCCAAATTTGAAAGTACCGCTGATGAAGATGTATAAAAAGTATTTAAAAAAAGGAATCTATGGTGCAGTGCACGAAGTGGAGCAGGTGCCCTATATAAAGAGGTTTTAGTCCTCACCAAAGAAAATGAGGGTTTCTGTTTACATCTGTTACCTATCTAAACATGTGGGGGTAACTAAACGCTGAACTGGTCAGATGAGACTAAGCTTGAGCTATTCAACAACAACAACAAAAAAAATACTCCAGCTGGGATTGACATGAAAACTAAGATGTAGAAAAGCATCTCATTGCCTATTCATTATGCCGGAGGATCTATTATGCTGTGGGCCTTTGCAGGAGAAATAAGCCCACAGCATCACCACTTAAAAGTGAAGAAAAGTGGAGAGATATAATTTTAGAGTTAAGATTTTGTATGTATTATCTAATTAATTACATTGTGAGATTATGCTGGTGTAATGAAATATACCTATTATTTCATTAATGAAAATCAACAAGAGGGATCATATTTCTCCAATTTTAGCTTCCCTTCATTGGCTTCCTGTTAAATCAAGAATAGAATTTAAAATTCTTCTTCTAACGTATAAAGCCCTTAATAATCAAGCTCCATCATATATCAGAGGTCTGATTACCCCGTATGTTCCTAACAGAGCACTTCGCTCTCAGACTGCAGGTCTGCTGGTGGTTCCTAGAGTCTCTAAAAGTAGAATGGGAGGCAGATCCTTTAGCTATCAGGCTCCTCTCCTGTGGAACCAGCTCCCAGTTTTGGTCTGTGAGGCAGACAACCTGTCTACTTTTAAGACTAGGCTTAAAACTTTCCGTTTTGACAAAGATTCTAGTTAGAGTGGCTTAGGTTATGTTGAGTTATCTCTGTAGTTAGGCTGCTGGAGGACATCAGGGTCTATTTTTCTCACTCTGCTGAGTTCTCCTACTGTTCTCCAGTTTGCATTGTTTGTTGTTATCTCAACTTTTAACTTTATATTCTTTCTGTCTTTTTTCTCTTCATATTAGGTACACCTGGTCTGGCGTTCTGTTACCTGTGAGACCAACCAGGGGGTCAGATCATCTTCCATTACCATATGACATAGAAAGGATTCCTGGATCAATGTGTGCTTTTGTGCTTTTTGTGTCTTTTCTAACCCCCAGTTGGTCGAGGCAGATAACCGTTCACACTGAGCCTGGTTCTGCTGGAGGTTTTTCTTGTTAAAGGGGAGTTTTCCTCTCCACTGTCACTTCATGCATGCTCAGTATGAGGGATTGCTGCAAAGCCCTTGATAATGCAGACAACTGTCCCTGTGGCTGTATGTTCTTTCAGGAGGAGTAAATGCTGCTTGTCAAGACTTGATGCAATCTGCTGGGTTTCCTGAGATAGGAAACTTTTTGACCAATCTGTATGATTTGATTGAACTTGACTTTGTAAAGTGCCTTGAGATGACATGTGTTGTGAATTGGCACAATATAAATAAATTGAATTAAAGCTTTTTACACATCTTTGTCCGGGGTGCAAACAAATGTGTTAATGGCATTAGACCAGGGGTCACCAACATTTTTGAAACTGAGAGCTACTTCATCAGCACTGTGTCACACTAAGGGCTACCAGTACTGACCTTTGAACTTAGAAGAGTCAACGCTCACCAATAAACATATTTTAGAGCAACAGACTACAATAATATTTTAGATGCAGCTCACTGGAGGGTTTTGCCCGTTTTAGAACGGGCTTGAGGGCACCACATTTGGTCCTTGGCCCACGGGCACCCTGTTGGTGACCCCTGCATTAGAGGAATCACTGGGAAGAGTGAGCAAACTTTGCTTCTGCAGGAGGGAACAAAGTGCAAGACAGTGGTGGAAGGGTGATGTTGTGGCTTGTTTTTCCGCTGCAGAACCAAGGCCCCCTTCATTGGGTCCATCTCGTAAACGATTCTTTTGTTTGAGGCCAGCAGTCAAGTCAGCTAAATCTTGGCCGATAACGTGTCTTGCAAAAGCATAGTGATCCCAAACAGCAACAAATAATGGTGGGGAAGAAGTGAATGAAGGCAGGCTGTTGGTTGTTATCAACAAGGCAAACAAGGTTGGGTTCATTTCGTTTCACACAATGGGAGCCTGATACATTTTTCATCACACCGTCAGCTTTCAAACTTTACATTTAAACAAAGAGACTAGTCACTGTTATATTCATAACTATTTTATATGTCACTATATATTTATCTGTTACTGTAGTTTCTTTTGGAATAAGAGACGTGCCAGTTTCAGTAATGTGATGACAGCAGAGTGGAGCATGTTTTGCAAGACTTACGTACGGCCTGCCTGCACTTTGCCATGCCTTTATCCAGGAAGACACAGCTTTCTCCCAGTATGTTGCTCACGAGAACGCAGTTTTGTGTCACGGAAAAAACGGCGTCCTGATACGGCCCAACATACCCTGAATCCTCACAAGACAGCACAACTCTGAGTCTCCTCTCAGCGTCCTGGAGCATCTTTTCACAAGCGTGCAGAGACAAGGGAGAGTAAGATAAAGAGGGGTGTCGGGAAGATTGGTAAAGTTATGTACAGTGCTTTGAAAAAAGGTGTTCACACGCCTTGGACATTTCCTCCCATTATAACCACAACCTTTAGTGTATTTTATTAACATGTTATATGACAGAGCAACCCAAAATACCACATAGTTCTAAAGAAGAAGTGATGCATGATTTTCAAGATAATAATAAAAAAATACAAATAAGTGTTGCATGCATTTTGACTGGGCCATTCTACCATATGAATGTGCTTTCATCTAAACCATTTCATTTAAATTTCTCTCCAAATTCCCATTAAGTGGGAGTGTGTGAATATTTATTTTTCCTGTGTGTCTCTGTGTTGACCTGTGATGGACTAGCGACCTGTCCAGGGTGGACCCCGCTTCTCACCCAGTGACCACTGGAGAAGGGCACCAGCCCTCCTGCGACCCTGCATGGTTTGTTTTTACCCCTCTTTACTCGGATTTCCCCTAAATAAAATCAAGTACAATCAACACTTTTTAGAAGGTCCTTATACAAGCAAGCTCACTTGGCTGAAATTTTGTCTCATTGTAAATCCAGCTGTTATGTGAGGTTTGTGAGAACATTAGAGAACGGACAGCATCATGAAAACCAAGGAACACAGCCACAAATCTGAAAGCAGAGTTAGGATGTAAAAGGATATCCCAAGCTTCAGAGATCTCACAGAGCTCTGTTCAGTCCGACGCCTGGAAGTGAAAAGAGTGTGGCACAACTGCAGATGTGCAAAAGCTCTGTCTAAACTGACAGGCCAGGCAAGGACAGGATTACTAGAAGAAGCAGCCAAAAGGGCTCATGGTAACTTCAGAGGAGCTGTAGAGATCCGCAGCTCAAGTAGGAGAATCTGTTGATGGGACAACTGCGCTCAACAGATGCCATGCACAACCGTACACTCTTCAAGTCCGGTGTTCTCGGAAGAGAAGTGTTGGGAAGACTTGAAAAGTGATTTTCACAGACACTTCCCATCTAATCTGGCTGAGCTTGAGCTATTTTGTGAAAACCAGGAAGACGTTTTCAGTCTCTGGATGTCCAAAGCTGATGGAGACATACCCCAAAAGTCTTGCAGCTATAACTGCTTTGGAAGGTGGTTCTGTAACGTATCGACTCAGCGGAGCTGAAGAAAAATGCATGTTACACTTCAAAGATAAAAGAAAAACAAAACAACTTGAAATCCATTGAAAATTTCCCTTCTGCTTCAAAACTGCTGACAACTTTGTGCTGGTTTATTTCCCAAAGTCCCAGCAAAATACACTGATGTTTGTTTTTGTGAAGAGAAGAAACACAAAAAAGTTCAGTGAGTACAAACATTTTTGCAAGACACTGTATGACAGTAACTTTAGGTTGTCTTTATTCTTCAAGACTGAAATGCAGTGCAGCCTATTAACTGTATGAGAGCGATGCTTCAAAACTCAGCAGAGTAACAACTACTGTATAGTCTTGCTGCGCCTCCCTAGAAGAGAAACACTGTCAAATATATGAAGACGTAGCAGAGGGCTAGCCTGAGTACATCTATAAAACAAACATGTTGCCAACTTTCCACTCATTATTCATAACAGTTTACTCATAACAGTTTACTTGACACTTATACAGACTGGCATTTTATACCTGTACACTGTCGCAGGAAGAGTAAACATACTTGGAGACAGAGATTCTGGGAGCTGAACAACTAGGGAACAGGTCACAAAAGATACTATATGTGCAACTAGGGCACCAGAACAGATTTCCTTATATCAGTTTCATTTATATTTACACCGCAACTGTCTGGTGAAACCTTAAAGCAATGACTCAACAGAAGTTTACAGTATTCTGAGCATTGTCCAGCTTTACCCATTGCCAGTTTCTAATGTGCCACGAAAACCCCCCATCAAACAATCCCAGAAACACGGATGAAAACAGATGGCTTACCGCTCTGAGAGGCCAGTCTAAGCAGTTTCCCATTCCAATCGAGAAAAGAGGCATAAGATATGACCATGAGGACTTTCTCTCCTTTAGGTTTGCAGGGCGGATTTTGAGAGGAACACAAACTCTACTTTCAGTAAGACCCATTAAGACCGAGGGTGCTAACTTGTCCCTATGCAGTGCGATGAAAAAATGCCAAACTACACCGTACTTTACTATGCCGAGCAATGACAGCAACAGCATCAGAGAGCGAGAGGGAAAGTCAGATGGAGGGGGAGGAGGGGGGCAAATGAGGGAGGGCTGTGGAGGGAAAGATAATATTGCCTATTAAAGGAAAAGGGCCCTCTGAAAGACATTTCATTCAGCTGTCACAACACCCAAACTGTTGATTATTCTGTAAACAGCGCTGACACCTCGGCACAGCCTTATGGGCTCTGAAGGCACGAGAATAAACAACAGAGAAAAAATGCTTCATCAGATTAACAAATGTGCGCACGACGCTTAAAGATCCCTTTCGAAAATATTGCATAGTGTTTACGCTTTCACCGCGAAAATCCAGGCAAGGCAAGTTTAAGAGAACATTCTGCTGCGACCTATTTCCAGCTTTATGTCAGCCGCCTCACCTGCACTCAAGGTGTGGAATGCCGTTTATCATTTTCAACCTCTAAATTGCCTCGGAAGGTAAATCCTCCTGATATTTTATGCTCACGTCTTTGTTTTTCCTGCTTCACTCTCCCTGCCGTGACGCACGTCATCCTCTGCCCTCTGCAGGTGAAGACAAGGTCACTCTGTCCTCCAATCCAGCCGGCACATGGCAAAAAAAAGCAAGTGGGAGAAATGTAGCCGTTTGGTTCATTGACGTGGCATATATATATATATATATATATATATATATATATATATATATATATATATATATATATATATATATATATTATACTTTGTATATACACTATATACACCATGTAAACATGGCGTTCTTTTTAACATGTGCTGCAAATTGTACTGTGGTCCTCTGCTGCCTGATGGGCATCTGTTTATGCATATCTGCACCGGCTTGTCAAATAGCTCCTGGGTTGTCTCGTTCAAACTGCAGCGTGGCTCTAAAGCTGTACATTGTAGCTCCGTTGTCACTAAGCCCGTCACCAACAACTGTAGGTTTCTCAACAAAGAGCGTCTTCGGGTCACGCTAATGTTTTCACAGAATGCTCCCGGGCTGACTCATGGGTAAGCTGTAAAAATGGATTTTCATACTATGAGTATCAGATGGCTTCCCTGGAGGGATGAGCAGCGTGTTTTCTTTATGACTGGGAGCTTTTTATTGCAGCTACATACAGTGCTTTGCATTATCAGGATTTCATGTGAGAGGCAAATGATACTGGGTTATCAAAATCTTTAACAAAAAACAACAACTCCAAAACTTAAAGATGTGGCTTTTGTCTGTATTCCATCCCCTTTCACTCTAAAAGCCTGGTGTAAGCTTCAGAAGCCACCTTATAAACAACCAGGGTCAAACTGTGTGTGATCTGTTCTCACTATAAATGCAGCTGGACTGTGAAGGCATCTGGGGTTTGTTAGATAACATTATTGAATGAGCAGCATCACAATGACCAAATCAAATCTCAGACAAGGTCAAGGAGACAGATGTGGACAAATTTAAAGGAGCGATAGGCTAAGACACAATGTCTCAAATGTTAAACATCTACAACTCGGCTGCTGGGCAGGACAAGAACAGCATCAATCAGAGAAGCAGCAAATAGGTCCATAGGGACTCAGGAGGAGCTGCAGAGATTCACACCCAGTTAGAAAAATCTTTTGACAGGACAACCATCAGTCTTACAGTCCACAAATCTGGCCTTTGTGGACGAGTGGTAAGAAGAAGACCAACGTCAAGAGAAAGCCACGAGAAGTCCTGTTTGCAGCCACAAGCCTAGCAGGGGACACAGCAAACACATGGACAAAGGTAATCTGACATTTTATTCTAACATTTAATGTCTATGTGGAAAATTCAGTGGGGGAAAAGGGAATGATGCACATCACCCTGAGCACAAAATTCCCACCGTGAAACATGCCGGTAGCTGTATCATGTGTGGGGATCTATAGGGACAGGAAAGCTGGTCAGAGCTGATGGAAAGATGGATGGAGATAAGTACAGGGCAATACTGGAAAGAAAAAAAACTTGTTAGAAGTATTCGAATGTCCCAGTCAAAGTCCAGACCTATCCAATTAAGAATGGAACAGAAAGTCCCACAGTGGAGAAATTCAGGTGTACCAGCAGAAAATTTACAACATAAGAAAGATAAACTACTGTATTAGAAATAGCATAATCAATAAATTAAAAAAGGGTCAAGCTGGGAAGTGTGATTTAAAGAGATGAGTAAAACGTATATGTCTATTTCTGCATGAAAAACACCCGCCGACTAAAAGTGTAAAATAGCCTGTGCAAAAAAAACAAAAAAAAGATGGAAAAGGCTCATTGTTTATGTTGGGAGCCATGATGGTTGAGTCTAACAGCTGAATGTGAATGTCATTTTTCTAAGAAGAAGTGACAAAAATGCCAGACTACATATGTGCAAAGCTGATAGAAACATACCTTACAGTTTTTCATTCAGCAAAGTAACTAAGCTGGGCTGAATATAAATGTACATGGCATTTTTCAGCTATGTATTTATAAAAAAAAATTAAAAAACAAGTTTATTTTTCCTAGCATTTCAATACCATGCACTAATTTGTGTTGGTCCATCATATAAAATCCCAATAAAATACACTAAAGTTTGTGGTTGTAGCATGAACAAGCGTGAAACAGTTCACTTTTACAAAGCACTCAATGTAAATCCCTTCTGGATAAAATCCAATTACCAAACATGGAAGCAAATAAACCCTGACTTCTTCGGAATGCACCCAGTAAACAACATATTATCAGGGGTTTAAAGCTTTAGCTGGAGCGCTCCGAGGCTTTTTTCCCCCAGCGTGGAACCGTGGATGCCGCTTGCTTTCAAAGCGGCCAATTTATGCAGAATGACAGCACAGATAAGAGAGCGGGCATATAAAGCTGCACTCCTTCTCCTTTGTATAAATACATCCCGTGGCTCAAAATAGACGCTCCATCACCAGCGGGAACATCAGTGATTACCTTCAAACACAAAACAATCGCTGCAGCCAACGTTCCTGACTGAATACTGTAGGAACATAAGTCCACACATTAGCACATCAGAGGTTTCCACCTCTGTGGCCCTGGAACATTTTGGTCCTACAGCTGCTTGATTGAGGAAATCTGCAGGACGTAACGCTGTATTTTCCACCTTACATAAGAAACAAACGCGTAAAAAGGAGCTCTCCTCTCTCCAGCCTGGTTCAGTAATGACCGTGTTTGCAGACAGCATCGCAGAACACATAGGGTGAAGGAAGAGGCCAAAAACCACAACCCAAACAGAGGAGTCTCAGAGAAAGATATAGGGCTTATTTATGGGTGATAGAAGGACAGATGGGGCAAACCTTCAGCCAGCAAACCCCAGCGCTCCCTTCACTGAATCTAAATGTGGATTTGGGGCATCACTGTCACACCTTGCCAGATAAATATCCAGAGGCAGCCTACTGGTAGACCTCACACGGTGAATGTCAAATGAATGAGCGGTGTCGGGGATGCGAATGTCGTACCTGGCCGAACAGCGAATTGAGGACGCTCCTTAAATTGATGTCAGATGCAGAGGAGGCGGTGCTGGACCTCCGGGAGCGGCGGGACGACCTGCTGGACGGCGGGACAGGGGAGCAGGAGGACGGGGATGGACTGCTGGCCTGACCGCCGCCGCTGGCCAGACTGGCCCTCTTGCGGTCCCTCGGCTCACACAGAGGGGCCCTGTCGTCGGTGCTGTCCGAAAGGGAGGGAACCCTGTGGGTGTGCGTGTGACAGGCATGGGGACGCTCGGGGTCATCTGGATGGTCCTCCCCGTGGTGGTGCTTCCTGCGGTGGTGGTGGTGGTGGTGGTGACGGTGTGAGGGCTTGGGGTTAGTCCGGCTCCGCTCGGTCACCCCTCGGTCCGCCTCGCAGTCTGGCCCCGGCTGCCCGGGAACTTGGCTGTGCAGGACTTGGGGCTTGCACTTGCCCCGAGTAGCTGCGGTATTACTCCCGTCCTGGCCGCCGGCCGCGGAGGGGTGGCACAGGGGTCTCCGAGCGCTTACGTCGCCCTCGGCCGACCAGAAGGACTCCTCGGCTTTGCCGCTGGTGCCCTGGAGCGCGGCGGGACGGTGGTGGTGCTGGTGCTGATGCTGATGCTGATGCTGATGCTGACCTCTCCGGAGCTCGGATGTCTGATCGGGGAGGTGTGTCGATCGCCTCGATGATTTTAGTAACGAGGTTGTGGAATCCGATTTCGGAAAGGAGGCGCTCATCGCGGCGGATCCGATCTATTTCGCCTCCGCGGGTCCTTCATCCACGCCACCTCCTCCCCGGGCTACAATCATGTTGTTTTTATCCTCAGTGCAGGCTGCCCGCTTTCAGCTGAGCTGCATCTCCCCACCTGATCGCGGTGCGGCAGTCCAGCCGGTAGCGCGCTCAGGCAGCGAGCAGAGGAGCAACAGCGGCTGCGTGGCGGCAGAGCGCGTCACCTGTTCATTAAGGTTTTCTCTGGCTCGGATGCGGCGAAGGACGGCGCTATCAGCAGCTCTGGGATTTTTGTATTCAGGAAAGTGGATTCAATCGATCGGATTTGTTTTTTGTCGAACGAGGAGATCAACAAGTGACAACGTGATCCACAAAATATAAAAGGAAACTTTGTATTCGTTAAGTGCCCATAACGCCTTTTTATACAACGTCTTCGCATGTATTTATTAGGATCTGGGTCATGTTCAAACACAAAGGAATGCGTAATCGTAAAATGGGAGGAAAAGGATGCAAGTCAAAATCTGAAATGTGTAATGAGCCCCCTTGTAACACTATTTCCTGAAGTTTTTTGCTGCAAGTCTTTTGGATTATCCTCTACCAGCTTTGCACATATAAAGTAACATTTTCCAGCCCTGCCACAGATTCTCAGGCCTGGTCCAACTAAATGATAAACCATCCCCTAGCTCTTGCTGTGCGTTTAAGATCACTTTTCTGCTGGAAGGTGACCCTCTGGACTGTATTTGGCTCCATCATCCTTCCCATCAACCGTCACCAGCTTCCCTGTCCCTGCTGAAGAACAACATCCCTCCAGTATGATACAGCCATCACCCTGTTTCACTTAGGGGAATTATATATTCATGGAAATGAAATACCTCCACACACATGTGGGCCAAAAAGCTTGATTTTGGTCTCATCTTATCACATCACATTTTTCACACTTGCTTTGGCCCCTGCAACAGTGTTTCTCAGCCCTGGTCCTCAGGGCTCACAGTCTTCCATGTGTTAGAGGTGTCTCTGCTCCAGCACACCTGATTCAAATGACTGCGTCACCTCCTCAGTATCCTCAGCCATCAAGTGCTAGAAGTCTGTTAATCAGCCGGTTATTTAAATCAGGTGTGGCAGAAGGGAAACACACGACCATCGAGGACAGTTTGAGGGTCAGGGTTGAGAGACACTGCACGCCTTCTGACAAACTGTAAACTTCTTCCGGCTGTGTTCAACAACTAATAGTTGTCCCGTAAAAGGATTCTCCCATCTGAGCTCCGAATGTCTGCCGCTCCTCCAGAGTCACCATGGAAACACTGCTTCTCTTATTAATGCTCCCTTTATCTGATGTGTCATTTTTTTTGTGGACAGCCATGTGTTGGTAGGTTTGCAGTTTCTTCATACTTTTTGCATTTTTAGATCATGGATTGACAAGCACTCTTTGATATCTCCAAAGTTTAGGATATTGTTTTATAACATAACCCTGCTCTAAATTCCTCCCTGACATGTCTGCCGAATTCCCTGGTCTTCATGCCACTGTTTGTTTGCTAATGTCTTGTAAAAAAAAAAAAAAAAAAAAAAAACTCTTGAGAACTGCATGGATCAGCTGCATTTATACTAAGAATAAATCATAGACACGTGAACTGACTTCTAAAGGCAATTTGTTTCACTAGGCCTTCTTTAAAAGGAAAGAGAAGTATATACAAATATACAAAAACGCTTTTTGTTGGTCTATCAAAATACATTGTTTAAGGCTCCAAACTTGTTTTCCGTAGAATTCAGGTAAAAAAAAAACTGTAAGCAGCCTATAAATAATATAGAAAAGCTGCAATAATGGGATAGACACATTACAAAGACAAACTGTGTCCATTCCACCTGACAAAAAATAACTCCAGTTATTTTTTCTCATTCTATCTATCTATCTATCTATCTATCTATCTATCTATCTATCTATCTATCTATCTAATACAGCTAGAAATCTGTTTTATCAGAAAGGCATTATTTGTCTCATCATTCCATGAGGCAACGCTACTGATCTTCAAAACTGTGTTAAGACTACCTACAGACCTTGATGCATGCAGGCTACACATTTTCTCTTTTGCACTGTGCTGAGGGAGGCCTTTCAGGGGGACAAAGTCCTTCACAGAAAACCTTCCAGAGTATTGATTACACTTTACATTACCGCTCTTTGTTAGTGTGTAATCAATACTAAAGTAGGGCTTGTACAGATGGCCTAATTATCAAAAAGACCCAATCAGCAAACTGCAGGGGAGTTAATGCATATGATTTGAAGAGGAGATTGAGACACGTGAGATGTCTGTGGAAAAGGGAGGACTCTGACACCAGCTGGTTATATAAGATACTCCACCATTTATTAAATGTACAGAAATACTGTTCAAAATACACACAAGTGTTAAAGGACAAAATCCTTGATCCAAATGTAAACAAAATGGGTGCCCCATCATACAGTGTGCACCAAGCCAATGCTTTGGGAGTTTGTTTTCTCCACTGGACAAGCAGCACTGTTGATTTTCAACCCAAATATGCACAGCTCAACGTAATAGTCTGTGTTTTCTGATGTTGTAGATGGCGTGTAAATCATCACAGCTTTGTAAACATTAGAACGGAACACGGGTTTCTTGAATTGCAGTGGACGGTAAAAGCCGAGGCGATTCATTTTCACTAGCTTTTAGACTGCGCGGTGCGCACATTCATCCACGGAGGCTCGTTGAGCAAGGATTGTGACTTTTATAACAGGTACCATACTGAGCTGCAGAATTACAGTGATCTAAAGAAAACATCACGGAACAACAAAGAGAGAGTACTTCATAAACATTTCACAGAACATACTGATCAAATCTATCGAAAACAAATTTTTATGGTTGGCTTCTTCAGTCAGAGGATGATGCAATCACTTTAGCTATAAATCAAGACAACACAATAGTTAAAGCATTGGGGACAGTCATTTCAGGACATTTCCGGGCATTCAGGGTGTTGCTTTCTTTCCACTTCATACATATGTACAGAAATACAAACCTGGTATATCAAATGCAACCAAATTAGAAGAGTTTAGTAAATTTTACCAAAAATCCCTCACTTCCACTGTCGTTGCGCAGGCCTATTCACAAAACGTCAAAACTTGAAATGTGCTTGTCCAACCACGTCCGGCAAAAAACAGGACTGCTTTTCAAAGGGGAGCACAATTAACCACCACACCGCCAGGCACGGGGACAGTGACAGCATCTGTAACTGTAAACATTCACATCATCGTGGACATTGGACCTCGGTTATCAAATCCTATTTCTGATCTAAAAAGAAAAAACTTCAGTGTCTGGGTGTGCATGTGAAATAGCCAGAGTCCCTGCCATGATTGTACCCAGCCCTTCAATTAAAAAAAACAAACAAACAAAAAATGGAAAAATAATCCCTTGCTGCTTATGTGTTGCTTAACTGTGACTTAATGTGCTTTTTAGAAACAATGTTTCAGCTAAAACAATGTGTAACTGTGATCTCATGTCAGTTGTGATGCATAACACAATCAATGACAACATGTTCACATTCTGGTAGCAGGAGGATGAAGTCATTCAGAGAAATGTAAACATTCTAAGGTCCTCGTCCTGACAATCTGAATGCAAATGTGGCGATATGTATAAAAATACCAAATAATACATATATTTTAGCCCTTGTGGAAATAGGCAGGTTTTTCATGTTGTCAAAACAAGGCTTCATTAATAGTTAACAGAATCGGTTGGCCTATGGACCCATTATGCTCCAAGAGATGGCATGAATGAAGTTACACATTCTTTTTAAGTTAGTTAAAAAGTTGTACGCACTCTGCTCTATATTTATCCCTCTGTATCAAATGATACAACTGCTTTGACTCATGGCCAAAACAAAAAGGGTATAACGTACACCTCCATAACACGTTGGTCATTTCTTAGAAATCCTTTTTCCTCTCAGAATTAGGGTAACCTCTCAGGGTCGATGTAGAGCATTAGCACTCTTATTCTAAAGGCCAAAACTAATTGACCTTATCAGATTTGCTCTGGTTCCAAGCCTATCAAGTTCTGAAGAAAATACCCCTGGGTGAAGTTCAGTGATCTGTCCTGCCTTGGCACACTTCAGCATGGCCTGTCCACATTGTGTTAACGGCATAGAAATTATTTACATGATGCACAGCTCGGCACCAGACCCTGAAGGGCTTTTCTCTGGAAATCTTCCAAAAAGCAGATTGGACAGACTGGCAGCAATCACTACACCAAAACCTAGAGTGCCAAAACCCTTACATATCCAGTTGAGAGATTTTGGATGCCAAAAGTTGTGTTTAGGGGTGACCTGATTGTGACAAGCTCTTTGTCACACTTTTATAATTTCAAAAAGTTCTCTTCAAGATGTGTCTACTTTCTTGTTATTGGGCTTAAACTGCTCTTTGAGTGTTTTAAAGGGCAAGGAAGACCCATCAACTTAAGTGCTTCATCATTTAACTGGAACATTTGTCTGTAAATCTTATTTACACTCTGAAAAGTAACCAATCTGGGTAAACAAGGACAAGGCATATCTAAGAGGAAACATGAGGCTTTAACATGAATAGCAACGAATCATCGGCATATCGGAAAAGTTTAATATGACCTCTTGACTTTAAAATGTTTAAAATTGATAACATTTGGATTAAGTGTTCACAATATAAGCAATACAATATGACTAAACTAATGTATTATTGTGTTTTATGGCTTCACGGGTGAAATAGCAGTTGATAAGAGAGGCCCAATGTCTGGTTGTCTGCTGAGAAGAGTCGTGAGCATTACTGCAAGAGCTGGAGAATATTTACACAGTGAATGTGAAAAGCTGGTCTGGAGGCAGAAAAAGAGTCACTCCCCAATCATACAGACGCTTATTCTAAACTCCAACTGTCTCTTACTCAAAGACATGGTTTCTCACTCGCAACTATTTCCCTTCCCTGTCCTCCAAACGGCCCGGAGTGAAAATGTAATCCAAGGCTTGTCTCTCGGCAGCGGCCACGTTGGGATGCCACAGGTCAACCATGAACACCACCCTGGGGCCATCCTCCGGGCTGCCTACAAAGACAGCAAACATTTAAATGAACAGAAATCGAGCACTTACGTTTTGTCATGCTCATGAACTGAGACCCAAGTCAGAGTCTTGTTGGAAGGTTTTTCTGTTTTTCTCAGATTGGGTTATGTCACCCCTCTTACCATCATGGAAAGCCCTGTGGAGGAAGGAGTCGTCAAAAAGCAGACAGCTGCCCTCAGACCAGCACTGTGGCTCTCCCCCAACAACAAGCTCACAAGACTGAGGCACTCTGAGACCTGGCAGAGAAAAATAACAGGCGGATTCACGTGTCAATTGGAAATGAAATCAGGCTGCGATCTAACTTTCATCCGTGGTGTCTGTATCCTTACAGTGTGCTTTTTTTAAAATGATATTCCTCCAAAGGAAGAAATATGACTGCCTAGTCATTTCACAGAGCACAGATGGAAATAAGATCAAAGTACAGAGAGAACAATAATGACTTTTGCATCTGGCACACTTCACTCGTGTAGCTCCGTCACTCAAGAGAATTCAGTCTATAAAAACTAGAGCTGCTTATTCACTGTGTTGGCCCATGTTTTTCATTTTGATTTATCTGTGAAACCATCTGCTGCTACACTGAGGTTAACACCCACTGAGCCTGATCACTTTCAGTTCATTTGGCGCTCTTACCCAGGTGGCAGCGCAGCCGGACATTGGTTGGGCCGTAGTGTTCCGTAATGAGCGCTCCGGGGGTCAGCACGGAGAAGCAGGCGTTTCCAAAGACGTTGTTGGCGATGAAGGTGCGCAGCTGACCCAGCACCCGCCACGCCCGCGGACATCTCCTGACATTGAGGACCAAAGGGGTGCCTTGGTTTACCAGGTAGTACGTCCACCATTGACCGCGAGGAGTGCTGTTCGCCTTCCAGCCTGGCGGGAGGGAAGAGCCGCTGCGGGCCGGGGGTTGGTGGTAGATACTTTCGAACTCAGCTAGAAGGGCAGGGAAGCTCTGCTCAAGCAGCTCCACATCATGTCTCTGCACCTCTCTGGAGAAGAAGGGGGCCGAGGGTAGGTCGGGAAGGAAGAAGACCTCTGGTCGCTGGATAGTTGGCCGGCTGTTGAGGTACCGGCCTTGGTCGCGGACCCCTTTGTGCACCCGGCCCATACCCGACCAGGTGTAACGCTTGGCGTATTCCTGCAGGCTATGGTAGAGCCTCTGGTTCAGGCTCTCACCAGCGCTGGTGCATCGAAAGCATTCGGAGGACTGGCAAAAAGCGAAGCCGTTCTGCTCCTCCAGGAGAGACCCATGCTTCCCTTTGCCCCTGCCTCGACAGTCTGAACTCATGAAACCCCCGACCACGCCTCCGATCCGGCCGGACCCAGACAGATACCTGCCTCGCAGGGGGCTGGTGCCATGCTCACGGCCCACTCTGTAACAGTACCACAGGAACAGCAGCAGCACACACATGGCTATGGCAATTGCACAGATCTCACATTCCCTCACAGACTGCATCCCTCCAGCCACCATCTCCCTCACACTCTCCAGCGACCACTCCATCTTAGGTCGCCTCTGGGCTGATGAATCCGAGAGAAGTATGAAGTAATGATGAAGGATCAGTTAACGCGTCTTTACTTGATTGTGACTGAAAGGCGCCTCAAGCCACACACGGGCTGTTATGGAGTCAAGTGTCAAGCGGCTCTTGTGGCCGCCTCCGATGTAAACAGTCTGCTGATTTGATGTGACACTCTCGCTCTTCAGGTCTAGCATTTCAGCGCTCTGCGAGGAGGGCAGGTTTCTCCTTGCATGGTGTCTGGCTGTGTGGAGTTTGTGCTGCTCCCTTGCTTCTACCCTCCGACAAATGGAGACAGACACCTCGCCTAAGGTTATCTGTCCTCTGCAAAACAAAGACAGAAGGAGAGGAAGAGAGATAAAAGACAACAGGACGTGTTATTTCACGCCGTTGGAGGGTGCTGAGAGGGCAATGGGTCGGTTGCCGGGATGAAGGCATGCAGGTTTATTTGGAGTTACAGCTTCAAAAGCCCAAAGGTTTTCATGCCATAGTGTTCCTACACTTTCTACTTTTTAATGAGATGTCACAGAAAGAACCGGAGTGAGTTTTCTCTGGCTGCATAAAACAGAGAAGCGCAGTGCTGTCCCTCCCCCACGTGTTGCTGCACACTGCCAACCATTTGGCTGAAAGAAAGCTACTGCTGACAAGAAAGATACATTTGGCTAATTTGGAAACATTTTCTGGTGTTAGAAACAAGGACCGTCATAGCACAGACACTATAAGTGTTAAGGTACAGCTGCTGACCAACTGCAGCTGATACGCTCCAAGCTACATCTCTATCAAGCAGCTGACAGCTATGAATACTCCGGAGCAGGTAGCCTGACTAATTACTCAGCAAATATCATAGTGTACACATTTTGTGTTGTGACAAAAAGGGGTAATATTCTGCACAAGGGACATACTTAATTTACCAGGGCTTTGTTTAAAAAAGAAAACTAGTGGATGCTACAGAGACTGTTATTATTTTGTTATCATTAAAGCAGGAGTGGGAACAATTGGTACATTTCTAATTTAAATAAAAGCAATGAAATCTCTCCTATTCAACTGTCCCAAGATCGGAATCTGCTGATTGAACCATGACTGGGTCTGATCAGTGATTGGTAGGTTAAATATTGAAACATCACTTTCTGTTTTTGCCTTTCCATTACAAGCACCCCCCCCAACCATTTCAGTCTTTAAATCCTTCATCTGAAAGCATGTACCTTGATGCACTTTTTGAGTTTAGTAAAAATCAGATAAAGTTGATGGACACATACCTCTGTGCACAAGAAGACTTGATCTCTCAGCTTATTCGTTATTAGTTGAATTTAAAAGTAACGCCACTGAACTATATCATATGTATGTGTGTGTGTGTTATTATTGTTTTACTGTCCAGAGGAGAAAAAAGCTATCTATCAAAATTGGAATCGGCGAAGCAACAGGAGATTGGTACGGGCCAAGAAAAGCCCGATCGCTGCGTCTCTTCTGCATGATTGTTTCTGCTTTTTGTGTAACTACCATGAAAATGTGGTATTTTAAGGTTATCACAGCACTAGAATCTCATACTAGCTCAGGCCTATTGCCGAGGCTAACAAGAGACGGCCTTCATATGTTGCCATGGTTTGGGCATACGCAAACCATACAAAACACATGTGTCTTTTTATACTAGGGAAGCAAATTGTCCATCTTGATTCACTGCATGTAACAAACACCTGCTGGACTTGGGCTTGACTGCACACACAGAGGGAGCAAAAACTGGAATCCAGCCTTCCCTTGCACACACTCCCCCTGTACTGCACTTTATAAAATCATGAGTCATGGGCACATTGCTGCATTTAAAACAAATCTCTCCCTTCCCCAACACTGAGTACCACACACACAACGCACAATTATGTAAACGAAAACATAGTTGAAGCCCACCTTCATTTATAATTGGCCTTCATAGGTTCCTCAGCAGGATCTGCTATAATAGCTCCTGGGGGGGAAGGGGTATACGTCTTAGTATCAAAGGAAGGCTGCATTACATGAGTGTGATTATATAATGCTAATGGACCAGCAGCCACAAGGCGAGGAGTGCAATGCGTCAGCTGTGATCAGAACTCCACGATGTGCTCTCACCAAAAATGGTCCGGTTCTCCTGCTCCGACAGATCCTCCCCTCCATCCTGTCTGACAGCATTAAGACGCCCCCACACCCCCACACCTCACCAACAGCACACCAGCGCCTGTTAGGTGAGAATCAAACCAGCAACGGCACGAGTAGCGCATAAACGCGCACTCTTGTTCCTCCATTCACTCCTTTTGTTTCAAAGCCACCCAGAGTTGCTGCCATCAGGCCGCGCTGCCACTCAAACTAAAGCAGCACAAATGCAGTCAGGGAGCGACCCTTGGTAAACAAGCCGATCGCACGAACAGAGCCCCCCACGCCTCCCCCCTCCGTGTCTGCAGCTGCGTGGATGTCTCGGTGCGCTGCTTTCATCGCGTCCATACCTACTCAGCATGAATGGCAGAGGCCGGCCGGCGGAGAGCGGAGGCGCACAGGTGTTTGTCCGGGCGAAGCTGCGCACCACTGCAGTGCACACGGCAGACGGCTATCGCTCAGCCACATCTCAGGAAAGCGCTTCAGTCCTCACAAAGACACACGGAGCCGGGACTTGCCACCGTCTTACGGGAAGGGAACAATAATGATGTATTGAGTGGGTCAGAACCGGACGGGCCGACGGGCGGAATCCCGGTCCGAGCCGGACAGCAGAGTCGGAGAAGCCTTCAGAAAATATTGATGTAAATACTGACGTTTCTCTGGGGAAGACACCCAGAGTCAATCTTCTGTTGGGGGGAATATCACCGACTGGTTCCGCTTATACCTTTCAAAATAAAGGAGCTTGAAAAAAATAATGCTGAAGTATTGGCAACGTGATCAGAAACCTTCAGACATACCCGTTGAATCCTTTCCACGTTACAACTACAATTTTCTATTTTTCAAACACACAGTAGTAAATGATTGTAAGAGGGAAATAAATAACACGTGTTTTTCAGAGTTTTTTTATTTTATTTTTTGCTAGTAAAAATCTGAGAAGATTGGCGTGCAGCTGTAATGAGCCATCGTTACACAGAGACCACCAAATAACAACAGATTGCCTTGAGAAGTCACATAAGTGGTGAATAGATTCCACCCATGTGTGATTTAACCTCTGTATAAAGCCAGATGTTCTGTGTATTCCTCACTGGTTTGTCAGAGAACATCAGTGAACAAACATCATCACAAAGACTAAGAAGCATAGGCGGGTCAGGGATAATGTGGAGAAATTTAAAGCAGGGTTAGATCATAAAACATGGTCTAAAACTTAGAAAGCTTCACAGAACATTGCTCAATCCAACATCCAAAATGGGATGGGTATATATGGTGCAGCGGCCAACCTGCCAAAACATGGCTGTCTCGGAGATTATCATAAAAAACCAACAGCAAAGACCGTGAGACTTGAGCAGACCTTTACCTTGCTGCAGGATGACAGCCAATAGGACCAGAGCTACAGTGGAATGATTTAGATAAAAGCATATTCATGTGTCAGAGTGGCCCAGTCAAAGCCCAGACCTAAATCCAAATGAGAACCTGGGGCAAGACTTGACAACGGATTTGCCCCCCGATCTGACTCACGGACATTTGTGGTAGATGTGGAAGCTGTAACTTCAGCTGTATTTGAAAAAAAAAAAAAGGTTTTCCTGCAGGCGGATGGAATAAAATTACCTGGCACACCTCTCAGCTGTTTTCCAAATTTCTACGCACGACCCTCAGATGTTTTCTCGCAAAAGCTAGCGATTTGACTCTGAAGCACGAGAAAGTGATGGACGTAAGGAACAAAACATGTAGGAAGTTTCATGTTTTTTTTAGTACTGATTTAAAAACATGCTCCTACATGTTGACTGTGGCTACATCACCTGGAGATGTTGGGAATTCATTATATTTATCCAAAATGTTAAATCTTTGATCGGTCACAAACTCGAACGATAAGATGCAGTTATGGTGCAGCACATCGTTCCCACTCTGTCTCAAACTGTTTTACTTTGAAGGTAAACCTTTTCCACTTCCGATTTTGTACTGGTTACCTCGCGCGCTTCTCTGCTGCCTTCAGATTACTGCAGACAGCATTTCCCAAGATGCACCGCGTCTTGCCTGGTTTTCATCACAGCAATCATTAGGGAGATAGTTCATTGTAAAGCGCAACAATAAGTGCGCTTTGCAGTTTATCTGGAGCTCCACAGACTGCTGGCTGTTCTACAGTTCTACTGAACTTCCTTCCACACTTCACTTGAGTATCAGCTGATGAAGCAAGCAAACCAGTACAGCATCATACCAAATGGTTTGTATCACTGTGGAACTTCACCGGAGTAATCTTCTTGAGGAGTTTAAGGATCAAACACTCCTGGGTCAAACCCCGAAATTCAGTTTTATAGATGAAAAGGGAGCTGATGCAGACGGTGTCTCAAGAGAATCCATAGGCCGGGATTTAAAGATCATGGATGCTTTCCTTGTTGCCTTGCCCCTGCGTTTTCAGTGGCTCTCATTTTTGGTGAGAGTTTCAGATGAAATGCTGTTCCAAAGCCTTCTCCTGTTCATTGGTCAACCAGTCAGGCATCTTGTGACCACTGCCTTCAAAGCAGACAGTCTAAATGAGGACAGAGATGAACCTATTGATCTTTTGGATTGTTTAAACCAGGGGTGTCAAACTCATTTTGGTTTAGGGGCCGCATACAGCTTAATCTGATCTCAAGAGGGCCACACGAGTAAACTCATTGCAAGATTAAATAGAACTAATAAATGTGGACTTGTTGTTGATTTTTATATTAAATTAATTTCACTTTTACACAATATATTATTAATAACTTCAGCGTTTATAAGAACAGTATGTGCAATTTCAACAATACTTTTACTCAGTTAAACATTTACTTAAGTGCATTATGCATAAGAACTGCAGTGATCGTACAATGTTGAAAAACATTTATTCACATTTACATTTATTCACATTTTTCGGAACTTAAAAACACTGTCCTGCATGACTAAATACATCAAACAGATAAAAATTAAGAAATGATTTAAATTTTTCCACACCTGAAGCTTAATCTGCTAATTAAAACACAGCGCCCCTCGTGGACAATATAGGAACTGTGGATTTTCAATTAAACGGAGTACATGTTCTTTTTCAATAATTGTTTTATCATTCTCTTCCTTTTATCTCCTCTTTCTTTCACCTTTTGTTTTTTTTCTTCTTGTTCTTTCTTTCCTCTCCTACTTTCCCATTGTAGTGTCCATATCATTTGAGATATTCCCCGCATGAATCATAATAAAGCTATTCACATTCATAAATCAAGCGGAGCACTATGGCAAAAGCAGTACTGCTCCACTTGTGAAAGTAAAATCTGATGAGCTCTTTTTGGCATTAAGACAACAATTCTTATTGCCACATTGCCAGACAGGACACTGGAAAAAAAAAAAAAAAGTATTTTTTATTTTTTTTTTTAATAATGATAATGCATTTAGCCACCGTATGTTTGACACCCCTGGTTTAAATGTAGCAACACTTCCAACAGACACAAGCATTTGATCCAAAAAACCAAGATATGCTGCAGAACAAATGTCTTCAACTGCTAGCCACATTTTAAAGGAATCCCTTTCCAGCCCACAAGCTGTTCAATGGATGTATGAAGATAAAAAGCCAACAACGAGAATGTTGTTGAAGTTACTGGATGCATCTCCAACAATTCAAGCTAAAAATCAAAGCTGTTTTCTGCAGCAGTACATCAGGGGACTGGATGATGTAGCACTCAGAAGAATGATAAGATTTGTTACGGGTTCAGATGTTATCTGTGTTAACAAGGTTGAAGAGCTGTTCACATCAGTAGGAGGTCTGGCAAGGTGACCTATTGTACATACTTGTGGACCAGCTCTGGACCTGCCATGGACATATGGTTCATACCCAGAACTGAGTGCTGAAACGGACAGCATACTGCTTAATCAAAACTGCCTTCAGTTCAGCATAGTTTAGATCATGCCATTTGGTATCCAACAAATAATACAATGGAAGGAGAGAAGCAAACAGAATAGTGTCCAGTAAATTCCTATACACAAGAAGTTTATGGGTATTCTAAAGTAAACCCTTGAATACTAATGTATCAACAATAAAGGCAAATGACTGAAAATAGGTTGAGGTTTCACACTAAATGGAACATTTACAGTAAAATGTACAATTAATAATAGTGTATGCCTGAATTATTATTTTTTAACAAAGCATGTTGAGGGAGTGAGTACCTTTCTGGTTTATAGTTGAAGGTCTGTGTTGATTCCATAACAGAAATGTAAACATATGATCAAGTATAAAAGCCTATGTTGTTGTTTTTTTTGTTTGCTTTGTTTGTTCAATTTATACAAACCCTTGTTCTTGTTCCCACACATAGGAATGATTTTCTATAGGACGTTGGAAGTTTTTGAAAACTTCCAAAAACAAGTTCACTGCTAACTTTAAAATCATCTAAGGCTTCAGAAACAGAGCTAATATTGATATTTCAGCAGATATGTAGAATGTGTTTGTTATAAATGTACACATGTGCAGTTACGAGCTGAAAAATGTGTTGGTTGACAGATGAAAATAATAAACAAATTTGTTTCTCAACAATTTGGCGTATTTATTCTTACAATTCTGACAACCACTTTAATATGATGACACGTTCTTTATTCGGTGCACGAATGCAATTCATGCTTGTGATTATTTGTAATTGTAATATATTCTTTAAATTCACTTTTGATATATATGTGGTTTCCAACCACATGTTCTTGTACAAAACAAATGATAGCATCAGTTCCGTGTCAGTGGTAAGAAGAAGCCACATCCTAATGTGACAGGACCCTTGGGACCACCTACAAGGCTTTAAGTATGTATGTTCTCAGGAAAATAGCTCTATGGCTTTATCTGCTGTGGTGGGTGAGAGTAAGAAGTTCTGTGACATCATAAGGCAACACAAGCTTAACACTGATCACAAGGATAAGGTCCTCTTTGTTGATATTCCTGTTCAGAAGCCTCCACTACCTCCTGGGAGACCGCCGCCAGGTGTTTGGTCCATCAGACAGATGTGGAATGGCGTACACAAGAACCGGACGTCCACTTGGAGCCACTGCATTTCTGCTCTGATGGATGGTGTGAGTGTTCAGCCAGTGTGAAAGCTGTTGCAGCTGCGCCTGTAAAAAGAAACTTTGTTAATATTTTTAATAATAAGTAATATTTAGGAACTGTTTGTGGGGTGCACACTTGCTCTGAGAGAGAAGAAAAACTTTCAATACCTCTATAATTAATTTAGAGGACAGATGTGGAATTTAAAACTACATTTTAGACAACTAGGCAAACATTCATTCTTCTATGCACGCTATATCGGCTTTCACATCAGCATGGGCCAACATTAGTAATTTTTTAATACATCGCTATCGACCTGGTAAGTAAAACTGGGCCAATATTTTCCTCCGATGTTTATTTCAATGTTGTCGCCATTTGCGTTTCAGAGAGGGGGAAGGGAAGGGTTTGGCCGGTGGCATTTGTTTGGAAGTTCGACACTGATAATGATGCAGGGTAGGAGAATGTAACTGATGCAGTGAAGCAATGTCAGCGGTGTGGTTGTTTTTCAAGGTTAGGGGAATATGTATATAATCCATCCATCCATCCATTTTCCGAACCACTTAATCCCTCATGGGGTTGCGGGGGTTGCTGGTGCCTATCTCCAGCGTTCACTGGGCGAGAGGCGGGGTACACCCAGGACAGGTCGCCAGTCTGTCACAGGGCAGATATAATATTAAGAAATATTGGTTATCAGCAACTAAAAGCAATATTAATATCAAATATCAATACTAGCCCTAATTTTCATATTGGTGCAGTCGTAGTAATTGATATAATATGCCATTTACAGCCAGTGTATGTGGGGTTATTGCCAAATATTATAAAAGTATTTGCTTTATTATTAATAAATAGAAAGGTTTTTTTATTATTTTGCAGTGTGTTTGTCTTTGTCCCTCTCTCTCTCTTGCGCGCGCACACACACACACACACACACACACACACACACACACACACACACACACACACACACACACACACACACACACACACACCATTGCTTTTCGCACATGATATTCTCACATACCTCAATGATCTTCAGACATGTAAACAGAAAAAGCTGTGTGTCCAAAAAGTCCCCAGAGAAATAACCATCGTCTTTCAGTTTCTGAAAGCGGTCTATCCACGTCTGAGCATGAGGTGTCCTCCAAAAAGGCCGTCAGTCTTTTACTGCTGGATCCAGAAATAAAACAATTACTGGAGGAGCGATCAGCACTCCATCGTAAGAATCTCTGCATCTCTGCCATCGTGACATTTTCTGTCCCAAAATCACCCCGTCCTCGCCTCAACTTCTTTTGGAAAATATCCAGCCATAATTGTAGAATCACTGCTTGTGGAGAAAGCGTGAACCCATAAAGCCCTCGATTGCATTAATACAGACACCAAACAGCTTCAGTTTATCATAGGAGTCAACATGCCACATAAAATTAGATCCAGGATTAATGTACACGCGTCTCATCCTCCTCCTCCTCCGCCTTCGTCCCTGGGGTCCAGGGATTTTAACAGATATCACACTGTACTGTGAGTCACAGCATATCCATGTTGAAGACATTTTAGGTGGTGCAACTTATATCCATGCAGGCTCCTATAACTGTCCAGCTGGTCAATGAGGAAGGCCGCCACATCTAGAGGATCTGACTGATTCTTCCTTCTGTAGAGTCCCGTTCTTTGGAGGATTCTTCTCAGTGTGCGCATACTGATTGTAGCTGGGGCATTCTGTCCTAGAAGGATAGTGCTGCACACCCTTCCACCCGCCCATATATGGAGGATGCTGTGATCATTTACAGCTGGGGGTAATCAAGCCTTTCTGGTTAAAAGGGGGCAGATAGGTGAGGAAAGGACATTTGAGGCTGGGGATTCCTTAGAGGTAAATCAACAGTTTTCATGTACCTGGATGTTTTAAGGAGCTGATTTAACATGATTTCTTGTGTGTGTGCAGGCTGACCTGCTACTGTTTCAGTAGTGTTTCAGAGTTTTATTTTTACTTTTTAGTAAAAACTAAACTAAACAATAAAAACTTTTTATTGTTTAGTTCCCTGGCCTGTTTTTAACCCACCTGAGGATCTATGCTGTCCCTGGGTTCTGTGCTGGTTTTATTCAGATTGGATTAAGGAGACTAGTGGGAGGAGTTTTTCTTTTCTGTTGTATTCACTAGGGTTTGTGGAGTGAGTGTGTGTGTTTTTTTTTGTTCGGGGCACCAAGGTGTATTCAGTTTGTTTTCTTTAGTATTTCTCCTCCAGACAATATAATTAATTTAACTGGGGTGTTAATCATTTCTTGCAGCAATCAGGATTACAGGGCAGCATAGACTCCTGCTTTTAATGTGGCCATGAGCTATAGTAAAATTGATTGTGTCCCATTATAACCCTAATAAACTGTATTCTATTTGAATCAGCGCCTCTGTTAAGTCCTTACAACCTCTTTAGTGATCTGGTACAAAGAGGGTTTAAGGTTGAGAAACCGTACCTGAGGTCACATATAAATGATCTGATCCACTGTGTGCAGCATCAGCATCTCTCCGTGTCTTAGACCGAGCATAAAGTAAAACTTGATCAGCTCCAGTAAATTTTACATTTAACTTCCCGAGGAGATGACATGCTGGATGAAAACTTCCCACCATTACCTGGACAACGCTATTATACGGAAGCGTATTTCTACGGAAGCGTATTGCTGCCACTGGACAAAATATTTTTTTTGTTGCTTATCTTGTATAAACATGATAATTATCTTGTATAAACGTGATCTTATCTTGTATAAACATGATAATTATCTTGTAAAAACGTGATAATTATCTTGTATAAACGTGATAAATATCTTGTATAAACGTGATAATTATCTTGTATAAACATGATAATTATCTTGTATAAACGTGAAAATTATCTTGTATAAACGTGAAAATTATCTTGTATAAATGTGATAATTATCTTGTATAAACATGATAATTATCTTGTATAAACGTGAAAATTATCTTGTAAAAACGTGATAACTTATCCAGATGGTGGCGCTAGTATGCTTTTAGTCTGACTCATTTAAGACGAAGAAGAAGCATATGCGTCACCTACTCGAGAACTAAAATGGCAAATTTATGGGAATGGATCAAGTTTTACTTTATGCTCGCTAGTATCACCTTATTTTCAACGGAAATACGGAGACAGTGAGTGGCGGTTTTCCGTGCGAGACGTCCGATACGTCACTTCCTGTTACTGGCGAGTCAGCTGGACAGCGACTCGCCGACTAATTCGTACCAAATTACTCGTCTTTATGATTTCATAGAAGGCCGGGATCGTTTGTCCGGTTAGAGGCTGTCATGATAACGGGTGTAAACGAAAGGTTTATGTGGAGCAGGAGTGTTTTAATCATCGACCGCGTACAAGAGCTGTAGATACCAGGCGCACTACTTTCTTCACCCCCAGCCGAAGAATGAGATATCCCTCCTCCTGTGGCTAAAAGTTGTAAATTTGAAGAAACCACCAAAACAATGGTATGTTTGTTCTTTTAATTTCGTGGGGGGAAAAAAGCCCGATAGAAGACAACACGATGCCAGAAAAGTGGCCGGGCTACGAAGTTCCATTAAAATCTCCGTGGAGACGTCAACGTAAACACTGTACACTTGGGAAGTGTACAGTGTTTACGTTTGTTTCACTCTTGATAAAACATATGCTGTCACATTAAGACAGCCATCTTTTAGCTTTGTTCTGTCTGTCAATTATTATCTGAATATTTTTCATCTCTGCTGGTAGGTTTTTGGGGTTCCGTTTGTAAAGTTATACAATAAGAGATTTACAGCAAAATATTTAGCCTGTCATATGACATTAAAGGCAGGGTTCATTATTCATATTTTTGTTATTCATAAATCTATAAATAAGTCACAGTTCCCAGTTTAATATTTAATTAACAAGCTTAATATTTAGCTCCAAAATAAACGTCTAGTTTGTAAGCTAAACATTTAATTTGGAGTTCAATATTTCATTTGAAAACTAAATGCTTGGTTTGCATCTTAATATATAGTTTACAATCTAAACATTTAGCTGTGTAATTAAATATTTAGTTTGGAACGGTGACATTTATAAAATGTATAAAACCCATTTTTTCCTCTTATAGAACCCAAACTATTGCTGTTATATCTTGACTGTGTAACCTTACCAATGGTATCCCAGGTACTAGCATAGGCTGTTTGTAAAAACTAGAAGGAATGTGTGATATGAATATTTGAATGAGTATGAGTAATGATGCAGGTGGTGCTCTATTAGCTTGGTGTTAACATAGTTTTAAGTAGTCTTGATATGTTTTATGCTGTTTGCTAAACTGATTGTGGTCTTGTTTTTGACAGATGACTGCCGCTGTGATGCAGAGGCTGACTGGACCGCTCCGTAATCAGTCACCTATGCAGAAAGATGCTGATACTACAGGCACCGAAGGATCACACCTAGGAGAGGAGAAGAACAGTGCATGTGGCAGGGAAAACACTGACTTCTCGAGTGCCTTTGTCCTGGTGATGAAGTGACGGCAGACAGAGGCTTTACCATCTGAGATCTGCTGTTTGAGAGGAGATTTAACCTTGTTCTACCAGCATTCACCCATAAAAGGAGGGCAGTTGTCTGATGAGGATGTAACTGCAGCAAGGAGGATTGCAAATGTCCACATACATGTGGAAAGCGTCATCAGGAGGCTCAGAGTTTTGACAATAATCCCCCAGACTGTAACTCTCAACTTGGTAAATAAAATGGACAAAATCTTTCGTCTGTGCAGCCCCTTAGAACATGCAGGAGATCATCCACGAGGATGCTGATTGAGCGGAGAAGTTTACATGTCAAAAAGATCCTGATTAGTTATATTCTACTGTAAATCAGTGCAATTATAATACACTAGAATGTTTTTTGGATTTCTGCTTTTAAATATTTCTTTGTGTAGCACCTTGAGGTTTTACATTTTGGAATTACTTTTAATTTTTTAAAACTTTTCAAGTATTGTATATCCTTAGTTTTAGACCATTTAAATGTTTACATATACATAAATTGTGTCCAACTAAATGTGTATTATTAAAGTTTCCAATCTATTTCACTTGCTAATGTAATTTGCATTCATTTATATTTAGATCAAGTGGATGTTGTCCTAAGCATATGTAAAGAACTAAAGTGTATGTTATGTACATAAACTGACAAAAAGATAAGAGTATTTCATTTATTGAATTAATGCAATTTGTTTACATTAAATGTAGTACATTTCACTTATGGCATATTTGTAGGCCGTTTAATTCTTGTGGTGCAGGAAACATCCATCATTCAGCCTTTTGGGGACGGCACAGCTCATCTGTTCAGGACAATCCAGTCAGACCTTTGGCCACAGCAAACTGCACCTTTTAACAAAGTTAAAGGAACAGTTATTTTTTTATTTATATTACAGTACTTGGTGTCATCATATTTATATAAAATATGGATAGTTTATAGTGACAACTATAAACCTTCCATATTTTTCTACTTATCTTCCTGATGTACTTATCCAACTTGCCATTCAAGATTAGACTGTTATAGAATGGTGTGCTCACATCCACAGACAGGAAGAGGTAGTGTTTTGACAACATTACCCAAACTTGAATGACCTTAAACACCATCAATGAACAAAAGATCAGACTTTTATCTTAAAAATAAGAATATGCTAAAACATATCAAGACTACTTAAAACTATGTTAACACCAAGCTAATAGAGCACCACCTGCATCATTACTCATACTCATTCAAATATTCATATCACACATTCCTTCTAGTTTTTACAAACAGTCTATGCTAGTACCTGGGATACCATTGGTAAGGTTACACAGTCAAGATATAACAGCAATAGTTTGGGTTCTATAAGAGGAAAAAATGGGTTTTATACATTTTATAAATGTCACCGTTCCAAACTAAATATTTAATTACACAGCTAAATGTTTAGATTGTAAACTATATATTAAGATGCAAACCAAGCATTTAGTTTTCAAATGAAATATTGAACTCCAAATTAAATGTTTATCTTACAAACTAGACGTTTATTTTGGAGCTAAATATTAAGCTTGTTATTTAAATATTAAACTGGGAACTGTGACTTATTTATAGATTTATGAATAACAAAAATATGAATAATGAACCCTGCCTTTAATGTCATATGACAGGCTAAATATTTTGCTGTAAATCTCTTATTGTATAACTTTACAAACGGAACCCCAAAAACCTACCAGCAGAGATGAAAAATATTCAGATAATAATTGACAGACAGAACAAAGCTAAAAGATGGCTGTCTTAATGTGAAAGCATATGTTTTATCAAGAGTGAAACAAACGTAAACACTGTACACTTCCCAAGCTTACCTGTCTGCTGCCCTCTTGACGTCTCCACGGAGATTTTAATGGAACTTCGTAGCCCGGCCACTTTTCTGGCATCGTGTTGTCTTCTATCGGGCTTTTTTTTCCACGAAATTAAAAGAACAAACATACCATTGTTTCGGTGGTTTCTTCAAATTTACAACTTTTAGCCACAGGCGGAGGGATATCTCATTCTTCGGCTGGGGGTGAAGAAAGTAGGGCGCCTGGTATCTACAGCTCTTGTACGCGGTCGATGATTAAAACACTCCTGCTCCACATAAACCTTTCGTTTACACCCGTTATCATGACAGCCTCTAACCGGACAAACGATCCCGGCCTTCTATGAAATCATAAAGACGAGTAATTTGGTACGAATTAGTCGGCGAGTCGCTGTCCAGCTGACTCGCCAGTAACAGGAAGTGACGTATCGGACGTCTCACAAGGAAAACCGCCAATCACTGTCTCCGTATTTCCGTTGAAAATAAGGTGATACTAGCGAGCATAAAGTAAAACTTGATCCATTCCCATAAATTTGCCATTTTAGTTCTCGAGTAGATGACGCACATGCTTCTTCTTCGTCTTAAATGAGTCAGACTAAAAGCATAATAGCGCCACCATCTGGATAAGTTATCACGTTTTTACAAGATAATTTTCACGTTTATACAAGATAATTATCATGTTTATACAAGATATTTATCACGTTTATACAAGATAATTATCACGTTTATACAAGATAATTTTCACGTTTATACAAGATAATTATCATGTTTATACAAGATATTTATCACGTTTATACAAGATAATTATCACGTTTTTACAAGATAATTATCACGTTTATACAAGATAATTATCATGTTTATACAAGATAATTATCCCGTTTTTAGAAGATAATTATCATGTTTATACAAGATAAGATCACGTTTATACAAGATAATTATCATGTTTATACAAGATAAGCAACAAAAAAAATATTTTGTCCAGTGGCAGCAATACGCTTCCGTACAAATGCGTAGAAGGATTTGTATGTGTATTTTTTCGATTTGTGTCTCCTTGCGCAGACTCGCAGGCTCACATGTTACCCTGAGCGCAGGCTCACAGGCACACAGGCTGCCTCTTCCGGCTGTGGGAGGTCACGTGACTTTCAAGGATTGAACCAAAGCGTTTTGCTACCAGACGGCTGACAAGGCAACTTGTTATAACTATATAACTTTCTCCCTTTAACGGCAAAAGTTTCTTGTTTTAATGAGAGACTTATCTTGCTAAAACGACATAATTGTCTCCTCATAACAACGCAACATAACCCGGCATCAGCTCGCGGGATATTTGAGTGTCATGGAGAAGAGGAGAGACGGAGGGGCGCCTTTTATTTCTTTTTAAAAAGTCGTCATTTGTCGGAGGAATGTATTTCTGCACTGAGGAGTGACAAGGTAAGTCATGCATATATACAGCAAGTCCTCTACTTGAAATTTTATCAATTCGGCAGTTATTTATATTTACCAACTATGCTTTGGAAACACTTGTAGCACTGTAGTACAGTCTCTGGCTCTGTTTACACGGTGAAAACAGGTTTGCGTTGCCTTTGTACTCTCCATTTACACACTACAAGGTTTAACTGTTGCTTAGGGGGACTTTCAGCTATAGCTGTGGGTTTATTTACAACAGTTTGCAGCCGAAACAGTCCTCCGCCAGCCGCTGCTTTCTTCTTCTGGGCAATTTGACGCGGAGCTTCAGAAATCACAGCGCTACTAGTGGTGCGGCATGGGAATTACATCATTTAAGTACTCTGTAAAGTTAAAAAAGGCCGTGAGCGTTAATGTTTTTTTTCCCCCCTCGCTGCGCTCTCTGGACTTTTTTTTTCTTTCCCCTCGACGCGGTTCAGTGACCGGCGCGGGCCAGTGAGCGCACTCAGTTTCCAAGCCTGATTATTTCATACGACTTAAATTTTTTTTATATAGATGCGGGGTTGCTCTTCTTTCACTTTGTTTCTGAAAATGAAGTCGCTTTTTTTGGCTCTCAAATAAGTGACGATGCAGTATATATAACCAGCTGAAATCCCTCCGCCTTATAATGCACACATTGATGTAGTCACCTCTGTGATGCGATATACTCAAAACAAATCTAGCTTCACTTAACATGGACTTAGATCTGTGATTAACTCCAGAAAATGTTTTCTAACCAAATCATTTGCAGTTGTTGGTTGGAGTTCATCTGCTGTGTTTAACATAGCTGAAAGTTTCTTTTTTCTTTTTTTTATAGAAATGTCTTCAGAAAGAACAAAAAGGAGGAGAATAAAGACAAAAAGCAAAAGCGGAGCAACATTTGCTTGTGCTTGAAAATAAGTCTATGGCTTTGTTGGCAGATAATTCTGAGAACATGGATTCCATGGACACTTATGATGCTTGTGTTGACAATTTATCAAGTAATCATTCAGAAAGAACACAAAGGCAAATATTGGCAAAAACGGAGGAACATTTGCTTACCCTCGAAAAGGAGTCGGCTGATTTGTTGGCAGTTAATTCTGAGTTCTAAGTTGAACAGTAATCAATAATTCAATTAATTGGCTGTTATAGCTTTGGTAAAGCAAAAAATTCATAATTCTATTATTTCAGCTTCCTAAATAAGAATATTTCGGTCTTCATTCATGGCCATAAACTGAGTATCTCTTTTTGTGGACAGAACAAGGGATTTGAGAAGCACCAACACATTTCAAAATGTTTTAACATTTCATGATTATAGCAACCAATCTATTAATTGTTGAAATAATCAACAACTATACAGTAATCCATACCAGTAGATTAATCAACAATGAAAATAATCTAGATCCCGAGTTTTTCTTTGTCAAGTTTGCCACCGGTCCTTTGCCACATGTCTCTCCCCTTTCTCCACCCCTTTCCTGTCAGTCTACTGTCAATAAAAGCGAGCCATTAGAAGGTGCAAAAAAAAAAATAAAAAAAATAATTTAACTTTGTACTGACTCTGTTCTCCCTTAGATCACAGCAGTGGCAGACATTGGAGGGAGCACTGTGGATGAGGCCACAAGACGGATGATGGTCTTCATCATGGACCATGACCTCTCAAGGCTGTATAATTTTGTGGGCCGGAATGGCAAGCAGGAAATCCGGTCTTTAAAGCTGTTTGAAGTTATATTTGGTAAGTGCATAATGGATAATTAATAACTGTAATATAGTAACTTTTGTCAAGATAAATTTACACTCATTTATTGGCTATGGTTATTACTGAAATGCCATTTCAGTCATGCTAGAAAGCTTAATTTAATGTAATTGGGATATTAAAGTGATCAGTTTTTGGTGAATATCACTTCAACATGGTTGACTTTACAATCCTTGCTGAGAGTGTTGTTGGGACATGTGAAGTGACCGTAACATATGTTTCCTGCAGGAGCTTTAAAGAAGAACAGCCTAACCAGCCAGATCAGCAGGAAGGATGTGGAGAGGGCAGTGTAAAATGGCTGATTGGATCACCACCAATCACATCGTGAAGTTTGCAGACAACACAACGGTGGTGGGCCTGATCAGAGACGACAACGACCAGGACTACAGAGAGGAGGTGGAACAGCTGGTGGGCTGGTGCAGAGACAACAGCCTGATCCTGAACGTGGAGAAGACGAAGGAGATCATCGTCGACTTCAGGAAGAACCGGCCTCACCACGCTCCACTGCTCATCAACAACTCAGCTGTGGAGGTGGTCAGCAGCACCAAGTTCCTGGGGGTGCACATCACGGAAAACCTCACCTGGACTGTGAACACCACGTCACTGGTGAAGAGGGCACAGAAGCGACTGTACTTCCTGCGGAGGATGAGGAGAGCCCACCTGACCCCGCCCATCCTCACGACATTCTACAGAAGCACCATAGAGAGCATTCTGACCAGCTGTCTCTCTGTGTGGTGTGGAGGCTGCAGCGCCTCCGACTGGAAGAACGTGAGGAGAGTGGTGAGGACAGCAGAAGGGATCATCGGGGCTCCTCTTCCCTCCATAAAAGACATTTCATCTCAGTGCTGTGTGTCCCGTAACATCATCAGGGACCCCTCACACCCCCACCATAGACTATTCTCCCTGCTGCCCACTGGGAAAAGGTTCCCCAGCATCCCCTGCAGGTCCACCAGGTTCTGCAAAAGCTTTTTCCCTGCTGCCATCAGACTGTTGAACTGCTGTTGAACTGCTAAACTACAACCCACAAACTCTGCACAACATTTGCATTTTTTTGCATCATTGCAGCTCATATAGCATTACAAATGCTATTGGACTCCTAGTCTAAAATTGCACAAATAAATGCATTCATGCACAAATCCCCTTGCACAATCCAATCTGTACATAAATAATTTCTTTTTTTGTTACATTTCAATTGTTTGTATACTGTATACTTAAAATCTACTGTTTACTTCTAAATCTCTGCCGCACCTAAAACTGTAATTTAACTTCTACTGCGATTTACAAAAGCTGTATGAAACGAAATTTCGTTCTGTACGCACTCTGTGCATAACAAATGACAAAGTTGTCTAAGTCTACGGGACAGGGGAGGCAATAGACAGGTCCGCCCTTCTCCCACTAGATCCACTTCTCGCTCAGCCGAAGAAAATTTGTTATGGGACCATTTTTTTTTTTGTCTGTTCCATTTTTTGTCTTGTATAAAACTTTCATAATCTGTATCATATTGTGTGTATTATGCATCTGTAAAATACATATTATGCTTTTGAAATAATAAAAAACCTTGAACAATGACATGGCATTTTTATTTATATAGTGCATAGAGGCAACTCGCAGTTGACTGCAACAAAGTCTTCACAAGCAGCATTCACAAAAAATAATACATATTACAATAATAACACAAAATGACACACTCCAAAATTAAATAGCCTGTAATAATAAAGGCTATACAGTGTAGGACCCATAATCAGCTGAGGGTCACTTGTGGGTGAAAACTGGGTTGCCCATGTGAAACCCACCCTCAGCCCATGTGGGCTTGCCCACAAGGGGCCACCATGGAACCCACTGACAAAACTAGCTGGGCCCCAACTGGGCTGCCCAGCTGGGGCCCACTCACCAGCCCACATCCAACCCGCATGGGCCCCTCATGGGTGTGTTGGCAGGGGTATATGCATGACTTACCTTGTCACTCCTCAGTGCAGAAATACATTCCTCCGACAAATGACGACTTTTAAAAAAGAAATAAAAGGCGCCCCTCCGTCTCTCCTCTTCTCCGTGACACTCAAATATCCCGCGAGCTGATGCCGGGTTATGTTGCGTTGTTATGAGGAGACAATTATGTCGTTTTAGCAAGATAAGTCTCTCATTAAAACAAGAAACTTTTGCCGTTAAAGAGAGAAAGTTATATAGTTATAACAAGTTGCCTTGTCAGTAAGGTGACCAGATTTCTGAAATCAAATCTGGGGACATTTCTTGCTCGTGGATAAAAATCAATACATCTCATCATAATGAAATTAGGAAACGGGGACAGTAATGGTTTCATTTATTTTTACATATTTATTAATATTTGAACAACAAAGATCAAGTGTAAAAGCCAGGAATGTGCCTCTCCACAATTTAAGTGCATCTTAAGATTAATAAAATCAATAAATAGTGTTATTAATAGAAAACTAGAACTGTGTCTCTGGGTTGGGGCAAAGTGGTGGGGGTAGGAGTGGAGGGGTCAAGGGTGGTTAGCAGGGCTTTCCCCTTTTGTGGGGCCCAAAGAGCTCTGCCGCTCCCTAAGGGGAGAGTGACATGAGGAAAAGAAAAAACAGTAAATACAAACATTTGGCCTGTGGCTGTCTGTGGAGACAGAGTTCCCCTACCTTTTAAAAAAGTGCAACAAATACTTATTCTGTTCACATCTACATACCTATGAGAATTTTTTTTCTGCATTAACATAAGAAAGAAGTAGCGGTCAAGCCCACAGGTAAAGGATGATACATGTTTCTTACTGTCACCTGACCACATCAGGGGCCTTTGCATCTCTAAGAAGCAGATTAATTTCTTTCACTAATGGGCTATAAGCACAGCTCCACTTCTTCCTGAACGTCTGCAGCTCCTTTGTTTCCTGATTAATCCAGGTGTGTGTGGCTGGTTACTGAGGTCAGACACACCTGGATTAATCAGTCTGACCACAAATGAAAGGCAGGAAACAAAGGAGATGCTGAGGTTCAGGAAGAAGTGGAGCTGTGCATAGAGCCTGTTTGGGACAAGAAAATAGGTTGTGGTGATGTGAGGTGAAAAGGTGTTAAACATGTTCAAAAAAGCACAGACTTGGAAATCCCCTTGACATGAATGCAAGTGATTGAGTGTGTAGTGCAGCATGAGCATGTATAAACTTACAAAAAGTGTTTATAACTACATTATGTGTATGGTAGTAGTTGATGTGTAAGTATATTGTTTGCTCCTATAAGGTGAGTTAACTCCGGTCAGTGAGTCAGCTAACATGAGATCATCTCTGGTTTCTTCAAGGCCTTCTGTGTCTGAAGAGCCATCAGCCACGGTATCCAGAGGTCTGGATAGAATAAGAGAAGAGGATATATTATAAGCAGAACAGAAATTTTTAAAACACAAGAAAATACAACTAATCTGCCTCTTCATTCTGCCACAGCTAGGGAAGTGCAGTGAAACTCATGTTCAGAAAGAGGTTATATCCTCAGACATTTGGGCTTCTCAACTCAAACCTGAGTCACTCTGTTTTACATAGTATACTTCATACACTACATTACTCAATACGTTAGTTTATCACTTAAATCATGTCAGCGGTTTATCACTTGAACTTTATTAATACTCTAAGTAAATATTTCTCCCTTCTCATCAATCGTTCTTTCCATCATCAGTGTTCCTATTTTCCTCCACTCTCATTTAATCTCCTTTCTGACTTCCTATCTTCTTCCTCTCTCCTCTTGTATCAATCTCACATTATTCTAAAACAGACATTATATAATTAAAATCACTTCCAAAAACATTAGAATGTACAACATGAAAACTTCCAATTATTGTTATTTTTATTATCTCATCTTATTAAATACTAAAAATCTAATTACCACAATATTAGGAGCTACAAGCAAAAACAACATAATAAATTAAACAGGTGGTTATCTCTTCCTCCATCATTCTCAGATCATGCAGATCTTGTTCTCCTGTTACTGACTCCTATTTTTTCATGGGGAACTTTCATATATCCAAACTGAGCAGTAGAAAAGCTAAACCTAAGCCTGGAAGTCTATGCTCATAAATCACTACCATAAATCAGCAAAACAACTTGCAATAACTCTACTTATAACTAACTATCTGAAATATAAACTAAAGGCCACCAATCAGTTCTAAAACATCTTTAGACGAACCCTTGTTGATCCCTGGAGAACCAGCGTACCAGATTAGCGCCTTACAAAGAGTTTTCAATCATTCTGTTACATTTTATCTGAGTGTCTTTTACTGATGTGAGCAGCAACTCGTGGTCTTGTCTTACTTTTTATTGATTATTTTTAACCTGGACACAAACAAAACAATTAAAACAGGATCATTAACACACTTACCATAACTCAGGGCAGCTCCCCACAGACATGAATACGTAGACGCCGCGTCCTCGGGTGAGAGGCGTGCCGACAGAGCGGCCATCTTAGGTCAGACCAAGCTGCAGTCAGACAGAATACAAGTCAATTCAGGAAAATGTACTTTATGTTTTCAGACACTCTGAATCCGGTGAATTCTCACCCGATTTCCAGATAAATCAACTGACTGAAAACGTCACCCCTTGCTTGTTACTCCACATGATCCGAGTAGTCAAGTAAATCTAAGATTAATCTGATGTTATTACTAATGTGTTGGATAGACATAAAACCTGTTTGACATTCACTTATTAAACCTCCAAGATTAGATTTTAAGCGCCTAGAATAGACCAAATGCAAATAATTTATAATCTACATTCAGGAGTGTGATGGGTCTCCAATTTTCTATATATAGGGGGTCTTTGTTGGGTTTTGGAATTAGGCTAATTAGACCTTGTTTCATAGTTGAAGAAGTCATTACATTATTTTTAATACATTCTTTATATAAATTCAAAAGTGGAGTTTCAATAATGTCCCAAATATTTTTTATAAAATTCAACAGATAAACCATTGATTCCTGCGGATTTCCCAGTCGTCATATGTTTCAAAGCTTCATAAAGTTCCATATTGGAGATAGGGTTTTCACAATGTTGTTTAAATTCTTCTGTGATCTTTGGGATAGAGTCTTTAACACCGTCTAAGAATTTCTCACAATGTTCCAGTTCATATTTAGAACTATCTTCTGATAGAGTTTTTTATTTAGAAAGGTTTTTAATTCTTCCATCATTTCCTTTTCTTTTTTGTCTTAAGCTTTTTTGATATTTTTACTGCAGAAGATTAACCTGACTCAAGCCAGACGCATGTCGCTCCGCCTAGCTCCACTCACATACATCTGGGACACCGCCATAGGAATTGCCTTTATTGAAGGCTGGGCCTTATCAAAAATCCTTGCATATGATTGGATAAGCCACTTGTCTGTCATCTTTATCGACGTGCTATTTCAACCACTCACACCGAAGCTAACCCGTGACGCTAATGAGAGCGACGCAGGAAAAAAAAAATGTGTTTTATGTGTTTGCGGCTCTAGTGGCACGCATTTTATTGACAGTGAGCTGACAGGAAGAGGGGGGAAGACAGGCGGCAAAGCACCGCGGGTCAGAGTCGATCCCGGGCCGACCGCGTTGAGGACTAAAGGCCTCCTAACATAGTTAGCGCTAACCGCTAACCGCTCCGGGGCGCGTCCGCGTCTGCAGCGGACGCGCCCCGGAAAACAAAACTTGGCAAATCCGGTCGGGAGAAGGGCGAAAACATGGTTTCCACCAACAAAAGCCTTCAGAGCCGTTCTCTGATGTTCTTTTAATGAAACAATATTAGGTAGATTGGACAACACGGAAGAAATAGCAGCATCAATGTTAACACTTGCTTCCTCGATGAGCCGCCATTGCTGTCTAAATCAAAACAGTCTCACGTCATGGTCGCGTCTCCACTACGTCACATCTATGAAATTCCAGCCCTGCGTCCTGATTGGCCAGACCATAAAATTGGTTGGAGAAATCACTCTCTACGGGCGGTGTCCCAGATGTATGTGAGTGAAGCTAGGCGGAGCAACATACGTCTGGCATGAGTCAGGTTAGCAGAAGATAGCCGTCTCTCTCATTTTAAATTTAAAGTATTCCCATTTCTGGATATTGTTCATATCATTTTTAGGAAATATCTCTGAAGCTATCAATTTATCTGAGTCCTGAAAAGTTTTATTTTGAAGCAGGTTATTATTTAGCTTCCAGTATCCCCTTAATTTCTTGCTGCTTTCTTTAGAACCATTTAAATGTATTGAGCTAAGTTTGTGATCAGATAAAGGCGCGTAAGAGTGATTCATTTCTGAAATATATTCTAAACATGAAGAGGAGGTTTGCCTTAAATCAATTCTGGATCGTGATGTTCCTCTAGTATTAGACCAGGTAAATTCTGAGTAATCTGGACAAAAGAAACGCCATGCATCTATTACTGATAACTCTTGGATCATAAAATGTGTGGCTTTGAAAGGAAAGTTTTGGGAAACTCTCTCTGGAATCCTGTCTATCCGATCATCTGGAGCATCATTAAAGTCTCCACCAATAATCAGGAGTGCCTCTTTATTTTTACTTTGTAATTCCCTTATTTTGGATGTCATTTCTGTAAACATAGATCGGGCATGTGTGGTTCCATTGTGACCGTATACATTACATATTATAAAAAGAGTATTGTCCAGTTTGAATACGATAATACACCATCTACCATTATTAGAGTTGTACGTTTCTAAGATATCACCTGTAAACTTATTGAACAGAATTGCAATGCCTGCAGAATTATGTGTAGCATGACAAAAGTGTGCTTGATCTCCCCATTGGTTTTTCCAAAATTTATAGTCGCAGGAATGCGTTTCTTGCAAGAGGATAATATTAGCACTTTGCTATATTATATTATTATATTGCCATATAAAGAGAACATTGCTTTTCTCTTTATATGGTTTCTTAATCCACGAACATTAAGTGAGACTATCTTCAATGTGTTAAAATTAAAAACATCCATTTCCAGTAAAGAAAATGTTTTAGAAAATTAGAGATATAAGAGCACAATGTCTGAAGAACAGAAAAAATTATAATGTAAACCAGGGGTCACTAATTAAAAATCAGCGGGGTCCGAATAACAAAAATCAACAACCAGTAAAGGTCCGAACACATTTTTAATTACAATCCGTTACTTCACATAGTATTTAACACTGAAATAAAATGTTTATGCATCCACCTTATACATTGACTTTTTAAACAAAAAAATGACATAAAAATAGAACGTTTTTCTATTTTAAAATCCAAAGTGCTTTTCGATTTTGCTTTTTTTTTCCTAAAAAGTAGCCAGCAGCAGCAAACCTGACTGACACAGCTCATTGGCTAATTTGGATCACGTGCAGCCCATATTTTCCCGGAGCCGTGGACATCATGCCGCATTAGTTGCTTATTGTGCAAAGTCAACCAAATCTGGTACTTTTAAAATATCCATTGAAAATTCCTGTATCTCTGCCACCTTTCAGCTTTAGAGCCTTTGCGTCATCCTGGACAGCCTCTCCATCACTTTCCACATCCACATCATCATCTGGGTTACTTTCATCTATGCAGCATCAAGTTCTTCCTTCACACTGTTGACAAACTGGTCCACAGTCCACTTTACAATCCCAGCTCCCTTTCCTCCTTGTCCTCCAGAAACCTCCATAAACTGCAGCTAGTACAAAGACAGCAGCTTGCATCATTACATCATCTACTTCACACCTGTACATTAACTCCACTGGCTCCCTGTCACACTCAATATAAATTAATCCTATGATCATACAAGGCCAAACACAGCCTTAGAAATGCAGGACACATCACCAACGTTATCATGCCATAATACATTTTAATTTGACACAGATTGCACATGACAATAATCAGTCTCTGCTTTGCCCGTTATTGTTCACCAATTAATCATTACAGTTTATAAAAAGGCATGATTTACCAAATATAACCATTTCAAGTAATAAAATGGTTATATTTTAGCCCAGTGACTGGAGACCTGTCCGGGATGAACCCTGTGTCCACGCTCCACTTTAACTTCATAAAAAAACTCTCTGAGAATCGCCTTTCTCTGGCCTCACCCAGTTAGAACCCGTTCTCCAGTCCATGTTGTAGCTGCAGTTTATTTGTTTTATCTTTTTGATGTTGTTTTCTTAAGAATCTGTAAGCATCAAAATCCTTGTCATTTTATTTAGTGTCCTGGAGCGCAGCAGCTCATCAGGTGATCACTGCTGCATACTGACTGACAGCAGATGCAGCTCTGCTTTCTTTGTTTCAGAACAGTGCAGGTTTTTTTTTTTTTTTTTACTTTTTCCGAATCACACCCAGTCAAATGCGGCACATTATTTCACATTCCGACTCTTCTTCAAGGGTCATGCTAAATTAGCCTGAGCTAGCGAGTTACTCTTCTTTGTGTTTAAATGAAACATAATAGCGAATCACGAGGAGATCCCTGGTTGGTCGCCGCGTTTATCAGCGAGGGAATAAACGCTGACATGGCCACAGGTGGAAATAATTCATTAATTAACTGCTGGAGCAGCGACAGAAACGCTTACCGAGGGAAGTTGTTGTCAGCTGTTCTATCTGCTGCTTTCTGACCTGCTTGTTCATAAATCCAAAGAAAACCTTTGACCACCGCTACTTTCATTCATGTCATCTGTGGTCAGTTTGAGATGCTCTTCCAAAGGTTAAAATGATTAAACACCGATAAACCTCACACTGTTAATGCCCGCTTTGCAAAGACCCGCCCTGCTCTCTTTCTGATTGGCTAATGTCCCGGCTCTGCCAGGTTTGATTGGTTGAGAGCAGCTTCAGTGTAAAACCTTGAAAGAAAAGTCTAGACGGGACTTTTTGCGCTCAGTTTCCAAATGACAGAAATCCGTCGCAGCGACGGAGAACTTTAACCCCTGAGTTAGACACTGTCGTCAGACAACATGCAGTAATTTTTAAATGTTTCAAATCAGGTTGGGTCCGGATTAGCCAGCAGGTGGGTCCGGATCCGGACCGTGGTCCGCTAATCCGTGACCTCTGATGTAAACCCTGACAAAAAGGGCTTGCTAGTGCAAAGGCTTCGAGGTCTGAACTGTGAAGTCTAGGCACCAGTAATCAGTTTAAGTATTTTAAGTAAGTAAAACTGGAATGCATTGCACAATATGTGTTTCTAACGGCTAACAATTAAACAAAATGTCAAGAAACATTTTTGACTTTTTCTTTTTTTTCCCCTCCTGGCCTCCTCCCTAATAGAAAAAACAGAACAAAACAATCAGTTCTATAGGTGAGGAGACAACGACAAACCCATGGGTGTCACGCTAGACATCTTTCACAGAGTCAGCAGTGATTCTCTCTCCCTCGATGATCACATCTGGACCACGCCATGCTGTCTTCTTTCCATCTTAACGGGCTTTTTCAACAAGTGGCCAAAGTTTATTGCGTCGCTGTCTTTCACCATAGGTCAGGTCCTCTGTAAGTCGAAGCTTTTTCTCTTACATCACGGCGGCGGTCATCGAGGATTTCCATATTTTCTGCCTGAAGGTACCCATGGTAAAATTGGACTATCACAGGATGGGGGCTCCTGTCATCTCTGGGACGTCCAACTCTGTGAATCGAGTCGACCAGAAAGCCCGGCTTGCTCTTCTCATCTGGAGCCATCTGCCCAAAAATCTGGAAGACCTGATTTACTTAGATCTTCTACGGATTCATTGGTGGATTCTGGTAGTTTGAAAAGTTTTAGATTCCAGCGTCGGCTGTAACGCTCTACTTCTTCAATCTTTTCCATCTTGTTCACTGAGCCGGTGGTTCACCATTTGCAACTTGTCATGATCTGTCTTCGTTATGTGTTTGATACCTTCCATGTTTTCTTTGATAGCTACAATCTCTTCAGTGTTATGGCTGATTTTTTGCTCGAGAGATATGAACCTGCTTGTTAACTGTCTCTCAGCTCTCAGTATGTCTGCATTGGAAACCTCATTGTTGTCTTGTGAGCATGCTTTCTTGGAGACAGGAATTGACAGAGGAGAGTCAGGTAAAGGGGAGCATAAGCTGAGCGGAGAATCATCATTCCAGTCCATCAAAATGTTTCCTTAATTTCTTTTCGTTTAGTCATGTTGTTAGCGTTAGCCTTTGGCTACTTAGCCCAGGGTAAGGAGAGGAGGGAGAAAAAGAAAAAGCTTCCTAGAATCGATAACGGACTAGACTTTGGTTCTCGTATTGTCTTTTCATTCACATACCAGTTCTTGAAAGTGATGTTCCGTTAAGTTTACTGTAGTTTATAGGTAGGTGGTGCCCAAAACTCAGAGGAGCTCACAGCGAAGCATGTGTGCTGGCTGCCATCTTGGCCCGCCACCATCACGACCCTCATCCATTTCCGCGAAATCCTCTTATTAAAACTTTTACTTGCAATATAGCTTCTACCATTGAGGTCATCAAAGGTAAACTACAGGTGTGTTTTCCCTTTACCTTGACCTGTGGCTTAGTATGCAATATTTTCAGTCCCACGTGTAGTGTGTGGGGTGCAGAATGAAAAAATCAAACCAAGAAATGTTCACTGTCACTTTCTTCACATTTAGTGCACTTTGTCCCATTTAGTGGGAAATGCTAAAAATAGATGTTAAATCTCTATCTGAAATATTATAAATCTATTTCTACAGGCTCCCCCCTATATCTGTCTCTCTCTCTCTCTCTCTAAATATATCTATCTATCTATCTATCTATCTATCTATCTATCTATCTATCTATCTATCTATCTATCTATCTATCTATCTATCTATCTATCTATCTATCTATCTATCTATCTATCTATATATATATATATATATATATACAGGGGCGTGCATACATAGACACTAGGTGGTGCTAAAGCACTAGGAAGTTTGCCCTTTATCAACGAAAATGCCCTTTTGAAACTCGTTTTTTTTTTTTTTTTAATTATTAATATTCAGGGCAGTCAAAAGTAGCCGGTCAACGGCAGCAAATCGCCGTCTATAGCAGCTCTTGCCGCCGCCTACATTTCCCCGATTATATAATGGAGCGATATTTGTGCCTTCTGGTTGAGCGCGGAGCAGACCCTGGACTGGAAGCCGTCTTCTTTTTTTTTTTTCTTTTTTTTTTACCTCGGAGTGGCCATCGTCCTTTTAGTACTATCTTTGATGTGTCAATCATACAATTTAACCAATCAAATCAACGACTGAAGGCAACATGCTAGCCAATCACAGCTGGAGAGGGGCGGGACACCGAGTCATAGCCTTCAGTCGCCGCCGCAGTTGTTCGGCTGTGGTCACCGTTGGTGTCGGTAGAGCGGGATGGAAATTTGGTCTGATTACCAAACAATTACAAGAAGTGACAACAAAGCAGAGAGCGAGCTGGAAGGAGCGTTATTAATTTCTGTTTGAAATGCAAGCACTGAAGTCTAAACTGGAGTAAACATTAACGCTAGCAGGGTTAGCTAGGACAGCTAGCAGGGTTAGCTAGTAGCACAAGGAGCAGAACCAAGCACTAAAGCTGCCAAACTGAAGAGACTTGAGTTACTTGCAGGTAGAAGGGAACTCTGCTTTGTTCTGCTCCTTGTTCTCATAGCTGCTGTAATTACAGAACCTGTTCTAATCAGAATTATTACTTCAGTCAGTGTTCAGCCTGACACCAGCGCTCATGTTTATTAGCGTGTAGCTTATGCTGGACTTTTGAGTTAAGACACAGCGCTACAGGTTACCCTATGTCACTGTTAGTCCAAAGGCCAAATCTCAAACTCTCTCATGTTAAAAGCACAGAACTATTAAACACATAAGAACATGCCATTAGCACACAACTGAGCTGAAGCAAAGAAAAAAAACTTGCGCATATGGGCTCCAAACAAAATGTACAATCAGACAACCAAATAACACACAAGATCTCTTTAATAATCAGGATATTTCACCCAGAAAAAATAAATTATAAATAGCTTCCCAACATGAGTTGTAAATCTACCTTAATATAAACTTAATTTCTCTCAGAATAGCTCAATTAAACATTTCTCTTACACGCAGTCATGAAATATTTTTAAGTTGATAAGTAGAACTCAACCCCTCTTGGACGTTTACACTGACCAAACACTTGATTAACCATTATTCTTTTCTTGTTTTACAATCAATATTATTCATTATAACTATTATTCATTGATGATGTCAGATCGACAGATTCAACTTATTTAAAAAATAAATAATGACTATTTTGATATATTTTGTTAGTAATTCTTTCTAAAAGCCCAACAAATGTTATGAAAAGCTTCGGAAATTTTTTACAATCTGCCCATAAGCTATTTTTTTCCAGCTCAATGTGTTCAAAAGCCTAATTGGTTGGAAACCTGCCTAATTTGGCAACACCGACTACGCTATTGCTATTTGTTTGTTCGTTACAGTAGTCACAGAGCCACTGTTCAGTCTGAAGTATATATATATAGATATATATCTATATATAAGTGCACCCTCCTACCTGATAGTGTGTAGCCTGCTACTGTAAAAAAGTTTGACTGCCCTGAATATTATTAAGATTTTACTGAGGTCGGTTTTGAAATGATCTTTTGAAAACCTGAGCCATTAAAAACCACTGAAACAATGCCCCGAAATGAGCCACCTCCTTGCGCACGCTAAAACGTGCCCTCCCACCCCCTCCTGAGCACCTGCCCCCTAAAATGTCTGTGCACGCCACAGTATATATATATTAAATCTAAATCTTAAATCTCAGACTAAATCTTCACAAGATATCCTAATTAATCACGCCCCTTCAAATACTGAAAACAGAATGGAGTTACTTGAATATGTAATCCTTTTTTTCCTGAGCAGGTCATATTATAAGTAATAATAATTCCCCCATTACTATTAATTGTGTGTAACTCTGTGTCTTTGTCACTGTTGCGCATGAATTTCCCCTTTGTGGGACAAAAAAGGAATTTCTTATCTTTTCTTCATAATAAAAAGACTTAGTCATGTGACACAAGGAGAGACCCCTATAAAATAAACAGTTATTCATTAAAATGTCTATATAATGATGTAATCTTATTTTGTTATCTTCACAACAGTGTTTATTTTGCACTTAAACAACAATAATCAACTGTTTTACTCTTTAAGTAAACTGTTTTACTCTAAAAGTATTTTTTCACAAAAATACTTTTTCCAGCTGAGAGAACATTAGAAGAAGAAATCTTTGCAATTGATCATTCCAAGTTTTATTTTATTTTTTGCATTTAACCAGACCTGTCCAGGGTGTACCCCGCCCCATTGACAGCTGGAGATAGGCACCAGCACCCCTCACGACTCCACAAGGTATGGACGTGTCGGAAAATGGATGGATGCATGCATGTAACCTATCCCTTAGGGAGCAGTGGGCAGCTTTTTGCTGCGCCCGGAGAGCAGTCTGGGGCTAAGCGTCTTGCTCAGGGACCCATGGCAGCAGTCTGTGGGGATTGAACTGGGCACCTGCTACATTCTCAGAGCACCAGTGAAACGCTCTAAACACTAGGCCACCACTCTCCCCATTAGGCATTTGTTACAGCAAGTGTTACCCCTTCATGCCTGAAATCAACTCAGTGAGCCGCTTCCTTTAGCCATCTGCCAGTATGTGACATGGGTCAGAGAAAAACCTTTATTTTTCTGAGAAATACTCCGTATACGTTAGTGTGCCTCACACCAAGATGGACCATGGGGCCAAATACTCCTTATGACTGCTTCATTCATCCGTGGTTTTATCAGATGATATTTGGTTGTGCTTTTCCAGAGTGTAACATACCCAGCTGACCAGAATAACAGCCTCGCAGTAGTAATGATACCTCTGATCTGTGGCTTGGTGGCAGCATCATGGTGTGGGCTGCTTTTGTTCAGCTGGAGCTCTACTATCTCTCTGCACTCAGCTTCACCATGAGCTTCTACCTGCAAGCTTCATCTATTAAAGCCTACGCTGTTGTGTGTGATCATGTATCTTTTTATGTGCTTTTACGTACTGAATGGCTGTTCCTGTGTGTAGAGGTTCTCCACTGTGAGATCAATAAAGCTTATCTTAATCTGATTCTACAAAATAAGAATTCTTTCTTAACATGGATTATTTTGTGGTTTTATGATAATACAGGAGATGCTTCTGGAAGGTGTGTGACTGTAGAGGAAAAATGTTCCTGTGTTTGATAAATCCATTCAGACTCCTGGAAGGAGCTCTGCGTGTTCCTGGTTTACGTAAACATTCAACAAGCCTAAAAGTGCAGCAAACATGAGGCGTGTTCAATTTCAGCAGCTGTATTCCTTGGAGGGCCGGCCTTGGAAATAGCTGAGGCTGAAGCTCAGTCAGATTAGATGGAGAGCGTTTGTGAACAGCAGTTTTCAGATCCTGTCAGATTCTCAATTGGGTTTAGGACTTTTACTAGGCCATTCTAACACTTGAATACTATATGTTTTGTTTTAAACGTTTCCATTGTAGCCCTGGCTTTATATTTAGGTACGTTGTCCTGCTGGAGGTTTAACCTTTGACCCAGTCTCCACTCTTTTGCAGACTCCAGCAGGTTTTCTTCCAAGATTGCCCTGCATCTGGCTCCATCTATCTTCGCATCAACTCTGACCATCTTCCCTGTCCCTGCTGAAGATCACCCCTAGAGCATGATGCTGCCATCACCATATCTGGCAGTGGGGATGGTGTGTTCAGAGTGATATGCTGTGTAACTTCTCCGCCACACAGCGTTTTGCATTTTAGTCCAAAAAGTGAAATTCTGGTCACGTGTGACCAAAGCACCTTCTCCCATGTTTGCTGTGTCCCCAACATGGCTTCTGGCAAACGAGACTTGTTATGGTTTTCTTTTAACAATGGCGTTCTTCTTGCCACTCTTCCATAAAGTCCACATTTGTCCAGAAGCACAACTAATAGTTGTCCTGTGGACAGATTCCTCCACCTGAGCTGTGGATCTCTGCAGTCCCTCCAGAGTCACAATAGGCCTCTTGGCTGCATCTCTGATCAGTGCTCTCCTTGTTCTGCCTGTAAGTTTAGGTGGACGGCCTTATCTTGGTGGGTTTACAGTTGGGCCATACTCTTTCCATTTCTGGGTGATGGATTGAACAGAGCTCTGTGAGATGTTCTACGCTTGGGAAATCTCTTCATAGCCTAAGCCTGCTTTAAACTTTTCCATAACTTTCGAAATAGAACTTTTGCATTAAGAGTAGCTTGCTTTAATTAATAAAATCAATCCACATTCTGTGATTCATATACATACATACAAAAAAATTGAGAAAATTGAGCAGCGCCTCCATCACAGCCGGAGAATTGTATAGCGCTTTTTAACTAGTGCGACGACTGCAAAGCTCTTTACGCTAGAGTCATTCATTCACACATTCACACCGTGACGGTGGCAAGCTGTTAGTAGCCATAGCTGCACTGGGGCAGACTGACAGAAGCGAGGCTGCTTCCATCGCTGCCACCGGGCCAGCAGGATATGCGAGTGAAGTGTCTTGCCCAAGGACAACGACTGAGACGGATCAAACGCAACCCGCCGGTTAGAGAACTTCTGCGCCACCTGTTACCTGCAGGTACCATGGGCCCTGGGTCACGGTACAACAAGGCCGGCTTTGAAGCACAGATTAATGCGCCTTTTTCCCAGCATGTCTTTGTGCAGCCTGGAAAGTGAGAAGCTCTGTGCAGCAATAAAAAGCCAGGGAGGAAATGACATCACACAAGAAAACGTCTACATGACCGTTAAGGTGCTGACATCATGTACCATACAGCAAATTCTCTCTCTCCTCTTTCATCTTGTCTAGAGTGAATTTCTGTAACTAGTTTTCTGCAACTTCATTTCTTCTAAAATGTTTATTATTGAGCATTTCTGTAAATATAAAAAAATCATCTGTGCTATATTCTTTGTTCATTTCTGACATTTTTATTCATGATTAATCAATATTTTACCTATTAATTTATCCTGAGTAAAATGACGTTACCAGAGCCATGGATTAAACCTGCCGGCTCAAACTAATTCATTTCCTCCTTTGGGGATGATAACGTTTCTTATCTACACAACAAGATAACAACAACGGTGGAGTAGAGGTTAGGGAGTTCCACTCTGCAATTGGTGGGTTGCCGGTTTGATCCCCCGCTCTGACTGTCTCTGTCATTGTGTCCTTGGGCAAGACACTTCACCCACATTGCCTGCTGGTGGTGGTCAGAGGGCCTGGTGGTGCCGGTGTATGGCAGCCTCACCTCTGCCCCAGGGCAGCTGTGGCTACTAACATAGTTCACCACCATCAGGGTGTGAATGGGTGAATGACTAAACTGTAGTGTAAAGCGCTTTGGAGGTCGTCAAGACTAGTTAAAGCGCTATACAAGTACAAGCCATTTACCATAACAATTGTCTGATTGGTAATTTATATGCTCATCTCCTCCACTGTTCCCGTGGTGGATCAGCTCTCTCTCTTTGTTCCACCACCACCTAAAGAGTGGAGGAAACAACTAGAACGTCACTACTACTACTTTTAGTCTTATGATTCTTCATAAATATAGGCATAGATGTCCAAGTTGTGCGGGCAACAACTAAAATGATTGCAGGTATCGTCATGTTTTTTAAGCTTTCTCAAATGCAAGACAGACTCTCAGGTTACAGGAGAAAGGTGAACAGTTTATTAGAGTCAGTGTGTGGTGTATGTGATCTGCCGGGATGAAGGTCAGCTCGGGGAACCAGGAACTCACTGTGGAGATGAAGCAGAGGTAAGTGTACTGAGCAAAGCTGGAGGTAAAGTGAAGGATCAGGAGCTTCTTACTGTTTGAGTTGGAAGTGGCGGTCTGGTTCCGGGTTGTGAGCACAGAAAGTCCGGTGAAGACTAAAAATGGGCGCACAGGTTCGATTCAAGGCGGTTTGGAGCCTCTGATCGACTGCCATCTGACGGAGAGCCAGGTAAGTTTGTCGGAGGGATATCCAGAAAACTTCTTTGAAGGCACCTTTAAAGAGGAGCAGAGAGCACAGGAAATACAAAGGCAATGATCATGGGAGGAAACATGGGGATGATTCAGAATGGCTTGATGTACCACAGAGGAGGACACTCAGGGGTCAGAGGATCAGCAGCCAGCTCCTTAGATGCACCGCTGATGATGATGAGAGCCTGGTGTGCTGAGCCAGCAGCCTGCCGGCAGATGAACTGAGGGAGTGGAGGATCCTGGTCGCTGGGAGGTGGACTTCCCGGAGGGAAGAGTTGGAGAGCGGGCGGGAGGGAGGAAGGGGCAGCTTGGAGACGACCGTGGATGGAGGACCCCAAAGTCTGAGTGGACTGAGGCGATCAGACCGAGAGAAATCCTGGTGAGGTGAATGGGCCGCTGGCATGCAGCATCCTGGAGGAAAGAGGAGCTAAATGTGTGAACTCTGCAAAATCAACTCAAAGAAGATTAGACTAGAAGTACTAATATTGACTTTGCACTACCAGGGAGGTTCAGGATCAGGCCAAGTTGGACTGTAACCCCTTATATTCCCCACAGCATTATGAAGGCGCCATGAGCCACACCCTCCAAGCTGATTCCTCCACTCTGCAGGTAGCAACACGTGCTCAGGATCATGACGACTACGGACAAGAAGATCGCTGGAACAATTATTGATACAACTAAAGAGTGGTTCTCCTGGGATCTGGTTCCACAACGGCACTGAGGGAGAAAGGTGAAAGGTCAAGACATGAAGGGCTGCTGGATGATTTTTATGAGGATGATGAGGAGCAGAGCCTCCCTGTGCCACAAAGTCTGACACAGCTTTTAAAGCTCAGCTCATCTTTGTGTAGCTTTGCTTTAAAAGTCTATTTCTGTGGACGTGTAGACAGAAAGTTTGACGTTTTAATCAACTTGATTTTTTCATCTTTCTCCTCCTGACTGGTGGAGCTGAAGGTCTGAGGCAGCTTGGAGACGACCGTGGATGGAGGACCCCAAAGTCTGAGTGGACTGAGGCAATCAGACCGAGAGAAATCCTGGTGAGGTGAATGGGCCGCTGGCAGGCAGCATCCTGGAGGAAAGAGGAGCTAAATGTGTGAACTCTGCACAATCAACTCAAAGAAGATTAGACTAGAAGTACTAATATTGACTTTCAGGGACGTGCAGAGACCGTTGTGAATCAACACAGAGCCGCTCTGTGTTGATTCACGCTCAGCTGCAGTGGCATCCCTGTCAAAGCAGAGAAACCAATGCAAGCTGAAGAAGGAGGACTGGCAATAAAATCTGGAACCACTGGAGGTTTCCTTACATCTGCAAACAGTCCGCTTTCATCTTCTCTGACGTATGCCAAGAGGAGTTTGAGGACCATCAGTCCACCTTCTTCTCCAGGGGACATGGCTTTCTTGACAGCTTTGTTTTGAAAACAAAAAAGGGACTCTGAGAAGAAGGAGGCCGAACAAAGAGAACAAGCCAACATCCTGCAGATGCAGAGGGCCTGGGCGGAGCCCTGGAAACCAGAAACTACCTTAAATGTGGTGATGGGTGTAGAGCAGTGGTGTTCAAAGTCCTCAAGGGCTGCTGTCCTCCATGTTCTGGCTGCCTTCTATCAGTCATGCTAGCTTTGTTGACTGGACCAGCGGCTACTGACCTCATTATGCTCTTGTGTGTGCAATGCTGTGTACAGGTCGGTATGGAAAATGAGCCACTCCTTCCCTCACTCGCTAACACAATGATGCGTTTAGGTACCAACACACAGTAATGTCTGATTTTAAGTGAGTACGTAGCCGCAACCAAGTCTGAGGGGCTTGTTGCTTCAAGGCCTCAGTAAGACGCAGACGTCTCCTCTGATGGTCGAACGCTAAGTGTTCACGTCCATCGCTCTCGTGTTTTTTAATGAGTTAGCGCAGCGGCACCCTTGGAGGAAGGTGAGGTGGGGGCCTCCGCCTCTGGGGCAGAGAAAGAGCCACCGGGAATGACACAGAGGGAAGGAGATCAGGGGGTTCCACACAACCAGAAGAAAAACTTTCATTTGGCAACAACCTGAGCCTTAAGTAACTTTACATCAACTGAATTATTTATCACATTAACTAAAACAATCTGAAATAACATACCATGGAAAAAAATATAACATTTAGTCTCAATGAACAGCATAGTAAACCCTCCTCAGATACATACATTTATAACGAGTGAGGCTCCAATTAGGGGAGCCAGCCAGAGTGCTGCTGTAACCACAGAGTGATGAGTGAAGCAACGGCGAGCAGCTGAGCCTAAAAACTAACTAGAAACAACCAATAAGAAACGAAGCAAAGCAGCAGGACGTCCTGCAGAGCTGGAGCAGCTACAATTTCTAGAAAGTAACACCTTGCAGTTTAAATGTAGAGCCACGTGCTGAAGAGAACAGGCAGCTTCTACATACCAGAGCCGCTGACTTCCTCCAGCTGGACAGAAGAGGAGCGCTTCCTGACCCAGCAGCAACAGGTGGCACCGCAGGTCAGGAACAACTGCCGTGCAGACAGCTCAGGTGAGAAGGTTTCTGGTCCAAAAGCCACCAACACTAAGATCAGCACGGTACACACCTCCATCATGTTCTCATCACCCTGCAGGAGAGATAAACATCATACCTCAGCACACCACTGTTTCTAAGTGGACAAACAGGTTTGATTAAGCAAACCAAGCTCTACAGCCGCCGTGCAGACAGACACCATGTACCTACCACCCAGTCTGTGGTTTGCACGCTGCTGATCGTTGGAAAAGCGCAGAAGAGGCCAGGAAGGGCAATCACATCAGTCAGCTAAACAGACAGGTAGCAGAGCCTCCTTATATACAGCGCCCCCCGCTGGCGGCTGGTCAGCAGATCCAAAACAGGCCTGATTACAGCTTGAAGGCCGGTTTAAATCATCCGGCTAAGTTAGCCTAGAAAAGGACGACCTCCTCATCCTGTCCCCCTGGCTCGTCTTCACTGAGTTCAAGTGTCCCTAGGAAGCTCCTCGCTGGGCGTCACTGAAACCTTGGATCACCAACGGGAGTTTTACCTTCCTGAACTCCAGAGAATCCTAAATGAAACAAATAACAGAGCCAGCCTACAATACTGGCTTTAGTTTAGATTAGGGATTGTAGGGTGAACTTTCTGAACATTTACTCACCTGTTCCTCACACTGCATTAAAGGTATATAGCCACGTTATATGCCACGAAAAAAAGAACAACTAATTCACCAGCAGGACGTGCTAATCTTTCATAAAACCTTTGTGTGTAACCAGAGTGAGCTACTGATATACATGATATAACTATAAATAACTGTATAAATATATAAATATAAATAACTGTATAAATAAAAAAGTTCAATAACGTGGCTATGCACCTTTAAAGTCTGCAGCTGAGATAAGGGTCATCTGTTGAAGTCACTGTAGATCTCGTCGGCATCTTCCTTCAGCCACAAACCCACAGTAGCCCCGGTGCAATGCGCTACCGAGGACATCAGCAGACCTGAAAGACTCTTTAACATTTAAAAACACAAAATCCTGCACTGAGTTACAGAAAAGCCCTGGTGCAAGGCGCTACCGAGGGCGTCACCAGCCCTGAAAGACTCCTTAACATTTAAAAACACAAAATCCTGCACTGAGTTACAGAAAAGCCCTGGAGCAAGGCGCTACCGAAGACATCACCAGCCCTGAAACACTCTTTAGCATTTAAAAACACAAAATCCTGCACTGAGTTAAAGAAAAGCCCCGGTGCAAGGCGCTACCGAAGACATCACCAGCCCTGAAAGACTCTTTAGCATTTAAAAACACAAAATCCTGCACTGAGTTACAGAAAAGCCCCGGTGCAAGGCTCTACCGAGGACATCAGCAGCCCTGAAAGACTCCTTAACATTTAAAAACACAAAATCCTGCAGTGAGTCACAGAAAAGCCCTGGTGCAAGGCGCTACCGAGGGCGTCACCAGCCCTGCTACAAAGACATGAGCTTTTGTAACAAAGACTCAATCAAGAAATGATCTCCTTGAGCTCTCAGGGATCAACTCTAATCAGAGTCGCTGTCAGACTCATTTCTTGGTCTATACCACCAGGCTAAGGAGCTCCCCCAAGTACTGCCCCAAGATGTGGAAGGCTGCGGATCCTCAAAGTCCTCTTCAGCTTCCCGTCTTCCTGGTGACCTGACGCCTGGGGTTGAGGGTCTGCTCTCTCGAAGGGTTAGCTTCTCCTGGGGGACCTTCTTCTTAGTCTTCTTGACGCAGCGCTCCTCCTCCTCAGCTCCTTCCTCCCTTCTCCTCTTCTTGGAGGGACTACTCTCTCGGAGGGTCAGCTTATCCCGGGAGACCTTCTTAATAATCATCCTCTTCACGTAGCACTCCTCCTCCTCAGCTCCTTCCTCCCTTCTCCGCTTCGTGGAAAGCCAAACACCAGATGAAGACGGAGTCGGCTCTTGAGGGGACTGCTCCTCTCTAAGACCCTCCTCCGTATTCATCCTCTTTGGACAAGTCAAAGGAGCCAGGTCCTCCTCTAAACAGCCAGAATGCCCAGACTCCTCATCAGTAGACACCTGAACACCAGCAGCTTCTAGAAGAGCACTAAAACTAAAACTACAATCAACATCCTCAGAAACATGAAGTACATATGGAAGCAGGGAGGTCCCTTCCTCCCTTCTCCTCTTCTTGGAGGGACTACTCTCTCGGAGGGTCAGCTTATCCCGGGAGACCTTCTTAATAATCATCCTCTTCACGTAGCGCTCCTCCTCCTCAGCTCCTTCCTCCCTTCTCCGCTTCGTGGAAAGCCAAACACCAGATGAAGACGGAGTCGGCTCTTGAGGGGACTGCTCCTCTCTAAAACCCTCCTCCGTATTCATCCTCTTTGGACAAGCCAAAGGAGCCAGGTCCTCCTCTAAACAGCCAGAATGCCCAGACTCCTCATCAGTAAACACCTGAACACCAGCAGCTTCTAGAAGAGCACTAAAATCAAAACTACAATCAACATCCTCTCCCTCATCCTCAGAATCATGAAGTACATATGGAAGCGGGGAGGTCCCTCGAGGTTTGGCGTCTTCTTCATGCTCCTGCGGCTCTTCTGGCTCGTCTTGGTTCCACAAGATCCTGATCTTAGGACGAAGTACCTGGACAATCCTAGGTCTTGGTGAAGGGTCTTCTTCATGCTCCAGTGATTCTTCTGGCTCGTCTTGGTTCCACAAGAACGTGATCTTAGGACGAAGTACCTGGACAATCCTAGGTCTTGGTGATGGCTCCTCTTCATCACAAGTGTCTTCTTCCTCTGTGTCACAGCTAGAATTCCCTGACTCCTCACTACACATCACCTGAATCCCTGCACCTGTTGGTAGAGCGCTAAAACTAGAATCTGACTCCTCACTATCGTCTTCTCTGTCATCCCCAGAACTGAACTCAGCAGGAAAATGTGGAAACACAACAAAGTCATTCTGATCATTACCCTCCTCCAGGTTACCTATCCGCAGAGGGAATCCATCAGCTGGACGCTCCACGATGTGGGCTGTGAGGAACAGAAAACACACCACTTCAACATCTAGTTCTGCACAGAAATCTAAGTTGAGATTAAAATCTGAAATAGAGAGAAAAACCTTAACCATGTAAACACGTTTGTGTGCTGTGAGCAGATTTCATCAATAATATCGTTGCTCTGTCACATGAGATTAGGCAATAATAGCCTGAACTCAGACCTCTCAACTTTTATCAAAAGTTAAGAGTGAGATTATGCTAATTTGGGGGCGGGGCTTGTTTTGGGGGCGGGGCTAACCGGACCCTGGAAGAGCCGGTGGAGTCAACTCCATCTCATTTTTATCCCACCAGACATTGAAGTAGACATGTATTACTTGTGTTAAAAAGAGAAAGAGACATATTAATACCTTATTGTTCAGTTAATGGATTAAAACATAAAAAATACACAATTGTTCAAATAATACTGAATAAAATTAAGTAGTTTTAAATTATTGACCGAATTATTATACTGTTACACATTCATCTATGGGTTGTTTATCATTGTAAATCTATAACCTGATTGGTGAATCAGGCTGAGTTTCATCAAGCCTTTATGATCCCCTCAGCAGCAACACTGAAGCACACAGAGGTTCCCGCTGCGTCTTTACGCACGATCCAGCTGCTGATGTGTCCCTCCTTTCAGCTCAATGAACTTCTAGACTGTTACAGTTTATAACCATTATCACCTTTCACAGCGACAGGTTTCTCAGTCAGTCGCCGCGCTGACCAGACAAATCTCTATTGCTCTCGTCAGTGCACTCTGGGCGGTGAGGTGGGCGGATTTTACCTCCGTGCGCTACGTGCGAGGGATAAACAGCGGGGAAAATGCATAATTACTGTAAAGGGCTCCTGTAGAGGGAACAGGGGTGAAGCCCCTGATGTTACAAGTTCTTTAAAATGACCCTTAACAGTGCGCACCTGAATTAAAGCGCAAGGCAGCACGCCCACCGAAGCACCACTGAATCTATGTTGTTAAAAACGAAACAGCGTTAAACACAGCTACAGCTCTCCTATTGACTTTAATTGGCACACGTTGCTACTGATGTGAGGACATTAAACGCAGTGATTCACGTTTTGAATGGTGAACGGTGATAAAAGCACCTGCTCCGAGGGAAAGGAGGGGGGAGAGGAGCAAGCGCGGAGGTTAAAAAATGCAGAATTAATAAAAATGAAACTCATAAACAGACTAAGTGGCGTTTTAAACTGCATCTGGTTAGCAGAACTGTTTTATGATCCAGCGTGCAGCCATGACTGGTTCTGAATGAACCGGTCATCTTGACGCAGCTCCCCCCGCCCCCTCCCCTCCCCTCTGTACGCGGTACAGGACCTTACCGGCTCACTTTCACCACTGTTAAGACTAAAATTATTCATAACTCTGATCACTCTTCCTGCTGCTCTGTTAAAAAGAACTGCAGCAGGAATTACTGATGGCCACAAGCTGTGAAAGAAGCTGAAACAGCTCAGCAGAAGGCGGAGTTTTGTCGTCCGCAGCCCAGATGGGCTTTGTGATTTTTATGCGTGAGAAATTCCATGTTTGCGTGTGAAATGTCATGTGTTGCGTGTGAGCGTGTGACGTTAGTGAAATGCGTGTGTCACACGGTCAATGCGTGAGAGTTGAGAGCTATGCTGAACTGTTATTGAAAGCCCACCTCCACAGAAAACCAAACAGCAAGAAAGCCATCAAACATATTTTGGCATAAAAATGAGAATGACAACAAATGCTCTTAACTTTCTAAGAGAAACCCATTTTTTGCTGCATGAGAACATGAATCTGTGTCAGCAACCCAGCAGCATTAACTCAGTAAAAACTCAGACCTCATATTGTTCTAAATGCTTATTTTAATATTAGCGTCTCCATGGAGACAAAGCATTTCTTTGTTTTGTTTTTTTTTGCATTTTTCAAAAATGTGCGCAGGCTAGCCATCATCTTGTTTTTCTAAAATCTAGACATCAAATTCAGCTAAATGGATTCTCCCAAACTAAAAGGAATGATTTTCCAGTCACCACATTAACAGACCCCGACTCTTCCTGCACAATCTAAACAACTTGGAAATATGTTGCAGCTCCAGAAATGGAAAGGACAAACACAGCATTTTACAAACATGTAACAAATCAAAAGCTCACTTTTTAATACTTCTGAATTAATCAAGTTGTTGTATTTTAAGCAATGTATCCAATGAGATCGATCACATGTGTTTTTAGGGACAATTTTACAAAAAATGGACCATGACAAGCTGGGAAAGACCACGTTTTCCACAGCTTCTCGCCAACCAAAATAACCCCCTTTTTTTCTCTAATAAATTAACTACATTTAGCATTCCTGATATTTCCCCACAAATTTTAGTAAACCGACAAATTAGTCAGAAAGTAAATTGTCTCAGAACAACAGCATTTAATGAAGCTCAAAATTCTCTGTCTTAATAATAATAATGAATAAATAATAAAGAATTTAGGATACTATTGGAAACACATTGTCTTTCTAATGTTTTTAAAGTTCCATACTTATTTAATGTACTTTACCCGCTGTATCCATGGAGACCAAATATGTTTATCAAGGCATTTTTCAAAAAGTTAGCCAAGCACCATCTAGTTTTCCAAGCCCTGGACATCAAATTTAACAAAACAGATTTCTTCCAACATCGTAGCTGTTTGTTTTTTTAAATCAAAAACCTACACTACTGTTATCTGAAACATTTCTCCTCAAATGTCAACAACCTAACTAGTAAAGCACAAAATAGCAAAACAAAGAGAATAGTTCAAATGTCTCCACCATATTTAACATTCCTAACATTTCCAGCTAAATTCAGTCAACTATTAAACTATTAAACCCTTAAATCCTAAAAAAAAACTATGCTAAAACGAATGCTATCTGGGTTTTTTGTACAGCAGACAGAATTTCCTAACAAAGCACACAGATACAAAATAAACTAAATAATGCATTAACGTTCTAGTACCAAGTTGTTAATTAAACCAGTAGAAGAATGCCATTTACCTTCCAACTGGTCCTCCGGGCGCTTCTCTCGGGCAGCAGTCATCTTCAGAAGTAGTCGCAGTACAGGCTTATTCAGCGAGTTTAATCCGTCAGAGGCTTTTTAGGCTCCTTCAGGTTTCTACGTCCGACCAAAGTCTAGGCGTAGAAGGAACCACTGAAGAACGCGAAGGCCTTTTATAGGCGTTCTAACTCAACCGTTCCGTTTCCATGGCCGCCGTGAACGAAGGCGCGCGCGTGCGTGAGAGAAGTGAACTACTAAAATAAAGCTTTATTGAAAGCTTTATTTACAACAGAAAAGTAACAAGTAAAGACGGCCCTAACAACAAGGGGCCAGCTGATCAGCTTGGTGCAGGGCACCTTTAAAAGCAGTAACAGGTCCATCCCCGCTAGTTCAGTCAGAGCATCACGCTTCCAGTGTTATCAACCCTGATAATGGCCGTTATTACCACTCTCAGAAGTTGCCTTCTGAGTGGCCCTCCTGTACCTCCTAGTAGGTTAGAAGGTACAGATCAGATGAAATATCTTATCCTTGATAATAAGAGTTTGCTTCTTTTTTTATAGAACCTTATTGAACATATTGTATAAACAAACAGACAGTTACACAGAAGAACATTAGACAGGTGCTCTAATATAAAACAAAAAAATGAAAAGGAGTGTAATTACATTATTCTTTGAAAACTCTTTCAAAAATATCTATGGATGTGGTGCTTTGTTTAGAATCAATTATTGTAAGGTATTTCATGTACTCTTTAAACTCATACAAGAAACATTTGAAGGTGGGGGATGTTTTGGAATATTTACATTTGTGTAGATGAAATTTACTATACAAAATGAATAGGTTTGTAATAAACGTAGCATTAATGTCTCCATGGACAAAATACAATATTACACTCTTATAGTCATTTACAATGTTTGTTTTGAATTTACACATTATATATTGTTCAAGATGAGTCCAGAAATTGGTAGATTGGGCACAATGATAGAATAAATGAGATAAGGTTTCTGGTTCCATATTACAAAACTGAATTTATTTTCAATATCTGAGAATTTAGAAAAATATAAATTTGGTAGATATATAGTGTGTAAAATTTTGATGTGAATCTCTTATCTTATTGGAGATACAGTACTTATAAGGAAATAACCAGGCCTTCTTCCAGTCAGTTTCCATAAAGATGTTATCCCAAAATGCTTTTCCTCGTGGATTTATCCTCCTCTTTTGGTAAAAAGAATTATGTATGTGTTTGTTGTTGCATTTAGAGTCTTTTATATAAAGACCATTAATCATAAGAAGGGGTTTTCTTCTATTTTTTTTTAACAATGTTTTTTATTAATTTCCAATAAGAGTATACAAACACATGTTGACACGTGTTACACTGTTTGCATAATGAAGAGCAGGTCAACCTCGTTTCACACAAATATATAAAACAAAATAAAATAAGTAATTGATTTAAATTAATTCAAATTAAGATTACAAATAATAATGTAGAAATAAAATGTATAAATAAAACAAATAAATCAAAATATTACACTCAATAGCCTTACAAATAAACGCAATCTACTGTTGCTTAAGAAAGTCCATTAAGGGTGTCCATATTTCTTCAAATTCTTGTGCTTTACCTCTGACTATATAGGTTAACTTTTCTAATGTGACACACATTGACATTTCTCTGATCCAGGATTTTGTAGAGAGCATTGCTATGGAGCCAGATGGGTCTCGATATTCACAAATACACATATGTGATTCATACATAGACAGGACAAGATCCACTAGCCTCGTGAGACCATCCTGATCTCGTGAGCTTTCAAGGTTTCACTCGCAGATCAGTCTGGCTACTCTCCGTTAAAGAAAATTTGGAGCCGTTCACCAAACGAACGTCCAATCAGCGTTGGCTTTGAGGCGGGTTGAGGTGTGACGCAACGAGAAGCGCGACAGTTCAGTCTAAAGAACATGGCGGCTTCAGCCGATGAAACTAGCGTTAGCGTGGCTATCGAGCAAGTTTTATCGGAATTACAGAGTATTTCTTTGCTGAGCTAACGAGCCTTTACCTGCAGCAGCAAGAGTAGCTTGGCTTGTGGTTGTGTTTTCGTCGTCGCTCGTAACAAAGCGACGACGAAGCATGTTGACGAGTACGTCATATGCTTCGTTGATCTGATTGGTTTATTTGGCCCGTCTATCACCAACATAGGCCAATCAGCTAACCAGTATTTTCGTCCCTTCCCAAAATTACTTCAACGGAAGGTTTCCAGATGGATATGCGGAGCAAATCCATCTGGCGGAGTCAGGTAAAAGATCCACGCAAGCACAGCCCGATTCATGCAAGTACAAAAAAATACACAAATACACAAAAAAATCCACACATGCACAAAAGATCCACGCACACACAGGACAAGATGCACGCATGCACAGCCCGATTCATGCAAGCACAGCCCGATTTATGCAAGCACAAAAAAATCCACAAATGCACAAAGGAATCCTCACATGCACAAAAAATCCACGCACACACAGAACAAGATCCACACATCCACAGCTCTGGTCTTTAAACCTCACTGCATTTGTGTGTGGATTTTTGAGACTGTCCTGCCGTCTCGGGATTCACACGTGCATTTTTTTAAATAAGAAATGGTTTGCAACCAATCAGAAGCCTCCCTTGTATAAGCCAATCACAGGAAAGTACTCCATCTGGGGTGACTTACTCATAAGCCAATCAAATTCAACCTGTTCAGAATGCGCAAACTACAGCACAAGGCGGATTTCAGACTTCCTCATGGATTCTGGCATCGTGAGTGGAGCGGTAAGTAAAACATATCACTTGATACGCTTAGCTTGTTGTCTGCTTGGCTTAAAACTTTCTTTAATTATTAATTTTAATCGCTTTATATTAAGGTGACCAGATTTCTGAAATCAAATCTGGGGACATTTCTTGCTCGTGGATAAAAATCAATACATTTCATCATAATGAAATTAGGAAACGGGGACAGTAATGGTTTCATTTATTTTTACATATTTATTAATATTTGAACAACAAAGATCAAGTGTAAAAGCCAGGAATGTGCCTCTCCACAATTTAAGTGCATCCTAAGATTAATAAAATCAATAAATAGTGTTATTAATAGAAAACTAGAACTGTGTCTCTGGGTTGGGGCAAAGTGGTGGGGGTAGGAGTGGAGGGGTCAAGGGTGGTTAGCAGGGCTTTCCAATTTTGTGGGGCCCAAAGAGCTCTGCCGCTCCCTAAGGGGAGAGTGACATGAGGAAAAGAAAAAACAGTAAATACAAACATTTGGCCTGTGGCTGTCTGTGGAGACAGAGTTCCCCCACCTTTTAAAAAAGTGCAACAAATACTTATTCTGTTCACATCTACATACCTATGAGAAATTTTTTTCTGCATTAACATAAGAAAGAAGTAGCAGTCAAGCCCACAGGTAAAGGATGATACATGTTTCTTACTGTCACCTGACCACATCAGGGGCCTTTGCATCTCTAAGAAGCAGATTAATTTCTTTCACTAATGGGCTATAAGCACAGCTCCACTACTTCCTGAACTTCAGCAGCTCCTTTGTTTCCTGATTAATCCAGGTGTGTGTGGCTGGTTACTGAGGTCAGACACACCTGGATTAATCAGTCTGACCACAAATGAAAGGCAGGAAACAAAGGAGATGCTGAGGTTCAGGAAGATGTGGAGCTGTGCATAGAGCCTGTTTGGGACAAGAAAATGGGTTGTGGTGATGTGAGGTGAAAAGGTGTTAAACATGGTCAAAAGAGCACAGACTTGGAAATCCCCTTGACATGAATGCAAGTGATTGAGTATGTAGTGCAGCATGAGCATGTATAAACTTACATAAAGTGTGTATAACTACATTATGTGTATGTGTATGGTAGTAGTTGATGTGTATATTGTTTGCTCCTATAAGGTGAGTTAACTCCGGTCAGTGAGTCAGCTAACATGAGATCATCTCTGGTTTCTTCAAGGCCTTCTGTGTCTGAAGAGCCATCAGCCACGGTATCCAGAGGTCTGGATAGAATAAGAGAAGAGGATATATTATAAGCAGAACAGAAATTTTTAAAACACAAGAAAATACAACTAATCTGCCTCTTCATTCTGCCACAGCTAGGGAAGTGCAGTGAAACTCATGTTCAGTGCTGAGACTCAGAAACAGGTTATATCCTCAGACATTTGGGCTTCTCAACTCAAACCTGAGTCACTCTGTTTTACATAGTATACTTCATACACTACATTACTCAATACGTTAGTTTGTCACTTAAATCATGTCAGCGCTTTATCACTTGAACTTTATTAATACTCTAAGTAAATATTTCTCCCTTCTCATCAATCGTTCTTTCCATCAGTGTTCCTATTTTCCTCCACTCTCATTTAATCTCCTTTCTGACTTCCTATCTTCTTCCTCTCTCCTCTTGTATCAATCTTACATTATTCTAAAACAGACATTATATAATTAAAATAACTTCCAAAAACATTAGAATGTACAACATGAAAACTTCCAATTATTGTTATTTTTATTATCTCATCTGATTAAATACTAAAAATCTAATTGCCACAATATTAGGAGCTACAAGCAAAAACAACATAATAAATTAAACAGGTGGTTATCTCTTCCTCCATCTAGGGTGACCACCCGTCCCGCGTAGCGCGTGCGCGCACAGCGTTTGAAGCCCAATTCATGCGTCCCGCAAATTGAGACCGTGTCACGCATAATCAATGCGTTCTCAACAAAAAAGTTGGTCGCTCTATCCACCTTATTTTCGAACGACGAACTAACTATGGCCACAGCTTCAAACTATTCATGACTGAGAAGATGACATGAAGAAGTGCCTCATATAACGTACGAGGACATTTTAACCTGTTTTGTGTCGTCACTTGGTGCGGACGGCTCTGCAGTGCGACTTTACCGAAGCGAACCTCCGCAGTGGAAAAGTTGGATCGGTGATAATAAATAGCGACATGGATGGCCTGGTATTCATGGAGGCTGATGTCCGTTCAAGCCAAAGCAAGTCCGACGTTCACGCTGCTGGATCCTGACTGCATCAACCGGCTCTACCGAGACGGCCGAAGCGCTCTGGTGCTGCGGCTCCAGGAGAAGCCTTCAGTCATGCAGCGGCGACCTTATGGAAGTAGGCTAATGAATGGTCTGATTCAGAAACATACTGGCTGTTGGCTCGTTGTGATTAGATTGCTGGTCAGTTAATTTTGTAATGTTTTGGATTAAACTGATGTTATAAGTGGACATCTAAACATTCTGCCCACTTCATGTTTTGGCTTGAAAAGGTTTGAGTCCTAAAGGTGACCCCAAAGTCCTAAAAGTGTCCCCAGAACACTGAACAGTTGGTTTTTTTCCTGCGCCTGCCTTTACCAACATCCAAGTTCACCATCCTTCCTCCCCCTTCTCGTTCTGTGAACCTCTGGAGTCGTGAGTTAAGACTTTTTTACAGTTCCTGTGGTGTAGAGCAACTACAATTCCTGTTAATCCTTTAATTTTAAATTATAATTTATTTAAAGTGAATAAATTGTAATGAAAAATAAATAAAATTAAATAGCTAAAGTAAATCGGAATTGGAAGTGCATCTGTTCATTGAATGTTCAACGTATTATGAATCTTTATTTAGAAAGAAATACACATTGGTTGGCCTATTCATGAGCATACATCAGCAATTACACATGTTTATGGGAATAGGGCATTATTAATATACCATGTAAGGTGGTATGTGCTAGAAATGTGTAAACCCCTATCAGTGAGTCTGCCCGTGAGGTGGGGGCACCGCCGCGCCAAGCAGTGTCCCACTTTGTCCCTCAGAAACATACCCCTTGTCCCCCCTTGGGCTTATTACCAGGTGGTCACCCTACCTCCATCATTCTCAGATCATGCAGATCTTGTTCTCCTGTTACTGACTCCTATTTTTTCATGGGGAACTTTCATATATCCAAACTGAGCAGTAGAAAAGCTAAACCTAAGCCTGGAAGTCTATGTTCATAAATCACAACCATAAATCAGCAAAACAACTTGTAATAACTCTACTTATAACTAACTATCTGAAATATAAACTAAAGGTCACCAATCAGTTCTAAAACATCTTTAGACGAACCCTTGTTGATCCCTGGAGAACCAGCGTACCAGATTAGCGCCTTACAAAGAGTTTTCAATCATTCTGTTACATTTTATCTGAGTGTCTTTTACTGATGTGAGCAGCAACTCGTGGTCTTGTCTTACTTTTTATTGATTATTTTTAACCTGGACACAAACAAAAAAATTAAAACAGGATCAGCCCGATCCAAATAAAATGAATCGATTAACACACTTACCATAACTCAGGGCAGCTCCCCATCAGAAAAACGAACTTCCACTTCTTCTTCTTCTGTTTTAAAAGTGGTGCGCTTGTCTTCTTCTTCATAGACATAATATAAGATATATGATGTCTGTGTTCTTCTTCTTCTTCTTCTTCGTGTGGGAGGAGTGTGAGTGAAGGAGAAGGGAGAGAGCGTGAGTTGAATCTGTTTGAGTGTTTTTTTTCCTACTTTTTTCTATCTTTCACTGGGTGTATGTAAATATTGTATATATAGGTGTTTTGTTGTGCTTTAGGTTTTTTTTGGTAGGGTTTGTGGGGTTTGGTGGCCGTCGGGTTTTGCCCGGCGGCAGGTTGGCGTCTTGAACGCCATGGTGGTGGGTGGTGGCATAGATATCCATAATAAAGGCTAGATGTCTTACGGCGGAGTCTCAAACGTCATCACCGGCGGCCATCTTGCCTCAGACAAGCTTTCTGGCGTGCTCTGTGGTACCTAATGTAAGGTGAGTGATCAGCACGAACACAAATACTCTTATCTCATTGAATTCTTGACGGATTTACAAACAGTTTGGTTTCTTACAAACGTTATGAACGTGGCTATAATTCTTGATGCTTGAACATGTCGAAATTGCAGATTTTCTTGTCGAAAAATGACTTAATCATGCAGCATAGTTGTGCATCACGGCTACTTGCGCAAGTTATCAAGGCTGAGACCACTGGTCAATTATATAGGTTTTACTGACACCAATAACGATTGTATGACAATTAATCTTTGGTGTAAATTTGAGGGAAATCAATCTCACAATGGTCCAAAAAGATAAATGTTCCCTTAATTTCCCCATGGTTATTATAAATTATTTTAATATACCAACTCTTATTTCAGGATTTGTTGTGCGACGGGCTCTGAAAAAGCTGTCCTGTGTCTGCCGTGCCAGCTTGGTAACATATGCTGCATCTGCCATCAAGGACCAGAGCTACCACCTGCTGAAGTTAAAAAACAATGGAGGTCTGGTGATTCCATCAGAAGGCACAGTGATGGTAGTCAGGGCAGCAGAGTGGGTCATTCGTCAGACCTCATGTACCAGACGATCACAGCCCATCAAAGTGCTAGAGGTCGTGTACATTGTAAGGAAGAGGATAGGGTCAGAGGATGTGTTTGTGCTCAGAGAGCACATCGGAGAAACGCAGTATGGCATAGACAGCCACCACCATACGCTGTTAACGTTGGTTGTGTCCTTGTTTTTTAAGTTAAGGCTGCACCACATTGCCAAAATAACTAACCTTAGTTTACAGAGCAACAACATGCAACAGAAGCTCAATAAAACCGTCCTTTTCAAAGGGCATTAGCCAAGCTATGTTTTTTGGGTCATTTTTTAAATCTCTGTCTTCCATGTGTATACCATCACAGTAGTGTGGGTGGGGATTTCAACATGCTACATCTATATATACTTGTGAAGGGGACTATTGTACCAATTTTAATAGCAAATAAATGTCACTTTTATAATGGTTTAAAAATAGGAACTTTTGTGTAATTACTCCTGATATATAATCCGAATAGTACATGAAACTTCAAAGTGTTACCTTTAATTTGAAACCTGGATTATGCTTCTACACCAAGAGGTTGCCACACAATAAGCTTTTTTTGTCAGTATTTCTTATTTTATTATAACAGTAATATTCATATTATAAAAGTATGTATGTAAATATAAATAAATTAGGACTGTGAAATAATTAATCACACCCAAATAAAAGTGTATATATATATATATATATATATATATATATATATATATATATATATATATATATATATATATATATATATATATATATATATATATATAATGTTGCCATTCTGTACACTGAGTTTTAATAGCATATATTGATTTAACATAAATACCTTGTGCAAGTGTATATTTATTGCACCTGTATGTTCTATTCAATGTTCTTTTCATATGAAATTCCATGGTTATAATTATTCATAAGTGTGCAGTGTCATCACTACATGTCTGACTTTTGTTTAACAAACCAAACAGTTTGAGAATCGGTAGACAATTGAGGAAGTTATGATTATTTAAGTACATGCGCCATTGAAACACAATGTTACGAATGAGCGAGCTGCCTGTGGCAAGATGGCCGCCACGTGCGGACGTCGACCCCCATTGGCCAGCAGCGCGGACGAGACATCTAGCCTTTATTATGGATATCTATGGGTGGTGGCTCTGGTGTTTTCTCCACGCTGACACGGAAGAACGGCATCAAGGTGGGCATAGACATCATATACGTATTCATGTCTATGAAGGTGGGTGCTGGTTCTCCGTGCAGCGTGGAGGAAGTTTGTTTGGCGGTGGGGGAGGTTATTGGTCATGGTGCGATTAAGTCCGCGGCCCGAATGAACGGAGCGGTGGTCTTGTTTGTGGAGAAGGTGGAGCAGGCACACCTGTTGGTCGAGACGGGCATCTCCGTGCACGGCTCGTTCCTGCAGGTGTTGCCGCTCGTGCAGCCCGATACAAAGGTTATTTTGTCAAATGTCCCTCCCTTCGTCAGTGATGAGTTCCTCGTCAAGGAGTTGTCTCGACATGGAAAATTAGTTTCTCCTATTAGGAAAATATTGTCAGGATGTAAATCACCATTGTTAAAGCATGTCGTTTCGCACAGGAGACAGCTTTACATGATTTTAAATAAGCGTGACGAGGAACTCAATCTGTGTTTTAAAGTTAAAATCGATGATTTTGACTATGTATTGTTTGCAACATCTTCAAACATGAAGTGCTTTGGTTGCGGAGGGGAGGGACATTTGATAAGAATGTGTCCAAACCGCGCGGGATCAGCTCCGTCAGACACAGTGGAGCAGCAGCCTGCAGCAGCCGGGGAGCAGGTGGGTGTGTCCGGCGAGGCTGGAGCTCCTGCCGCGGTGGAGGATTCTGGCGCTGCGGGGAACTCCAGCGTAACCGCGGAGGAACCCGTGGCGTCTGGCCCGGTCGCTGGAGATCAGGAAGAAAGTTTGGTGGAAGACAAGACTGTGGAGGAACCATCTAATTTACAAAAGAGTGATTGTGTGGTGAATGAAGGCAGCACGGTGGTGTGTGGTGGTGGAGAAACTTGTGTGACTGGTGAGGAGGGGGAGGATCAGGGTGAAATGGAGCAGGATGGCATGCGTGGCGATCAGGGAGAGAAAGGTGGAGGGGAGGTGATTGTGGAGGAGCCTGTGGTGGTTTTTGTGGAGGAGAAAGGCGAGGGGGAGCAGGTGATGGAGCTGGAAGCTCCTAAAAGGCGTAGTAAAAGGAAAAACGTGGTGGCTGCTGTGCAGGCTAGCAGGCAGGTCAGCAAGCTGACCACAGAAAGGAAAGTCATTTCTGACAGCAGCGATAGTGATGGCGAGCTGTCTGACAGCAGCGTGGTGTCTCTGTCACAGAGCAGCTGTGGAGAGACAAGATATCCTGTAGAATCGTTTTTAACCTTTCTGCAACAAACAAAAGGTTTAAGAGGGGTAAAGGTTGAAAGTTATTTTCCTGATTTGAGAACTTTTTATTTTTCAGCCAGAGACCATATTAGAAACAAAGAGGTTGGTTTAACAGAACAACAAGTTTACAGATTGAAAAAAGTTATGAGTAAAGTTAGAAAGCAATTTTGATTCTCAAGAAACTCATAGTGATTCTTTAATAGAAACAGACTGGGGTAGAGAGTGGAGGGGGGAGGTCATTTTAAATCACGGCACCTCCCAGAGTGCAGGGGTGGGCTTCCTGTTCTCCAGAGCTTTCACCCCAAACTCTACAGAAGTTGAGCACGTCGTTCAGGGGAGGTGTCTTTTAGTCAAAGCAAAGTTTGATCATTTTAACCTTGTTTTTAATAATATTTATGCTCCCATCACCAATGCAGAGAAAAAGCGTTTTTTTGAAAAAATTGGGGAAATGCTGGGTGATTGTGGGTCGGAAGATTATGTTTTTATAGGTGGGGATTTTAATTGTACGGAAAACGAGTTTTTAGATCGTAATCATGCAGAGCCGCATTCAGCGGCCCAACATGCTCTGCGGCAGCTGGTCTCGTCTCACGGCCTAGTGGACATATGGAGGAGGATGCATGCAGGCTCCAGGCAGTACACATGGTCTCATATTAAAGAAAACCGAATCTCTTTAGCTCGTCTTGATCGTTTTTATTGTTTTAAACACCATTTTAACGTGTTTAAAACATGCCAGATTTTACCAGTGGCTTTTACCGATCACTCGTTGCTTTTAGGTAGTGTTTTTATCAGAAACATTTTACCTAGAAGCGCTTACTGGCATTTTAACTCGGCTTTAACTTATGATCTGGGTTTTAAAGAGATTTTAGGTTATTTTTGGACGGGTTTTAGACAGAGAAAGTCTGATTTTACCAGCCTGAGACAGTGGTGGGACCATGGTAAAGTGCAAATAAAACTGCTGAGTCAGCAGCATACTCTCAATGTCACTCGTGACATCACCGGATCTATTAGAGATCTGGAGATGAACATTGTGGAGTTAGAACGACTTAGTGAATCCACAGGAAATCGAGAGCACATTGAAGCTCTCAAATCTAAAAGGCTAGTTTTAGCAAACCTGCTGGAGAAAAAAGTCCAAGGCACATTGGTCAGGTCCCGGATCCAGAACATCACGGAGATGGATGCTCCCTCTAGCTTCTTTTTTAGCTTGGAGAGGAAGCACGGGCAGAGGAAGCAGATCCACTCTTTGCTGTCGGACACGGGGCAGCAACTGAGTGAACCAGGGCAGATCAGGAGGAGGGCTGTGGAGTTTTACCGTTCTCTGTTTCACAGTGAATATAAGGAGAACGAGGAACTGCTGAAGGAGTTCTGTGACGAACTGCCTCAGGTCTCCGAGGAGACCAATGCTGAGCTGGGGCGCCCTCTGGGGCTCCAGGAGCTCCACACAGCCCTCCTCAGCATGCAGGGCCAGAGGTCCCCGGGCGTTGACGGGCTCACTGTGGAGTTCTACAAGGCCTACTGGGATCTTCTGGCCCAAGACTTGCTGGACGTCTACAACGAGAGTCTGCTTGCTGGTTCACTCCCCTTGTCATGCCGCAGGGCAGTGATCACCCTGCTGCCAAAAAAGGGGAACCTGCAGGACATCAAGAACTGGCGCCCCGTGTCCCTCCTCTGCACCGACTACAAAATCCTCTCCAAGGCCCTGGCCACTAGGCTGGGAAGAGCTATGGAGCAGGTCATCCACCGGGATCAGACCTATTGTGTCCCCAGCAGGTCCCTGGTAGATAACATCTACCTAATTCGGGACGTTTTGGAGGTCTCCGGTTCATTGGGTTTGCAAACGGGCTTGATTTCACTAGATCAAGAAAAGGCATTCGACCGCGTCGAACACGACTTCCTCTGGGAAACCATGAGGAGGTTTGGGTTCGGCGAGGGTCTTATTGCTAAGATCCAGGTTTTGTATAGTGATATTGAGAGTGTGCTGAAGATCAACGGCAGCCTGTGTGCTCCTTTTTGGGTGTGTAGAGGCGTTCGACAGGGCTGCGCGCTCTCGGGGATGCTCTACGCACTCTCCCTGGAACCCCTCCTCCAGAAAATACGCTTGACTGTTCATGGTCTGGTTTTACCCGGTTTTAAGAATAATATGGTTTTATCTGCCTATGCTGATGATGTCGTTGTTTTTATTAAAGATCAGCGGGATGTCACTGTTTTAACCGAGATCACGAAAAAGTTCTCAACTCTGTCCGCTGCGAGGGTGAACTGGCGAAAAAGCGAAGCCCTGGCAGTTGGCGAGTGGTCCGACGGGCTCCCAGTTCTCCCTCAGGGTCTTTTATGGAAAAAGGATGGTTTTAAGTATCTCGGTGTGTTTTTAGGTGATAAGCATGTTGTGAAAAAGAACTGGGAAGATATTGAAGAAAAAATTCAAAACAAGTTATCAAAGTGGAAATGGTTACACTCACAAATGTCCTACCGAGGCAGAGTGCTGGTTTTAAACAATCTAGTTGCTTCACAGCTGTGGCACAAACTAGCAGTGTTAGACCCACCATCTGGGCTACTTGTAAAAATCCAATCGGAGATGGTTAATTTTTTTTGGAACGGTCTACACTGGGTGCCACAGTCTGTTTTGTTTTTACCGAGAGAGGAGGGGGGCCAGGGCCTCGTCCATCTGGCCAGTAGAACGGCTACTTTTAGATTACAGTTCCTCCAGAAGTATTTGACAGGTTCACCTGTATGGAAGGATGTGGCCAGTTGCATTCTCAGACGTGTTAATTTTCTGGGGCTGGATGCTGCTCTGTTTTTAACTGATTTTAATTTTTTTAAGTTAAAGGGGTTGCCTCAATTTTATCAGGGTGTTTTTAAATCCTGTGGCCTTTTTAAACTATGTCGTTGGCAGGCGCAGAACTCTCTGCATTGGCTTTTAAACGAGCCTTTAGTCTGTGGGGCCAGACTGGATGTATGTCATGGCAAAATACCTGGACTGTCAGAGGCGTTGTGCAAGTCCAAGACGACAACACTGAAGCACCTGGTGGAGACGGCTGGACCAGACTTTGCCAACGCCCAGGCCGTTGCTCCTCTACTTGGAGTCCGATCTGCTAGACTGGTGCAGCGCTTCTTGAGTCTGGTGAAAGAAAGACTGACAGCTGGGGAGAGGCGTCTCCTGCAGCTGCTCAAAGAGAGAGAAGCTTCACCGGACCCGACAGACCCGATCCCTGAGTTGACCTTGAATACCGGCTTCACAAAAGATAGCGGTCCTCTCCTTGCCACAGAAAGTTCACAGATGAGCCTTCAGAGTACAGGCCCAAAAGTACTCTATAAAAATTGTGTTAAAGTCCTGAATGAAAGAACTCTGCGAGGTCGAGCCATGAGCGTGTGGGCGGACCGACTGGAAGGACAAACCCCTCAGTGGAGGACCCTTTATAAACCTCCTATAAGAAAACGAACTGGTGATCTCCAATGGAGAATTTTACATGGTGCCATCGCTACAAACTCGTATTTGTCAATTATTAGTCCAGGGGTTTTAAACGAGTGTCCTTTCTGTGGTATGTCTGAGAATGTTTTTCATCTTTTTATTGATTGTAGGATATTGACGACTTTTTTTAGTTTATTGATGACTGTTTTTAGCCACTTTGGTTTTGTTTTTACCAGTTCTATTTTTATTAATGGACTGCGTTTTAACAAAGCAAATAAGTCAAAAGGTCAGATTTTAAATTATTTAATTGCAGAAGCAAAAATGGCTATTTATTTATCTCGTAGAGACAGACTCCAGGCTGGACCTTAACTCGATGCCGTGGTTCTGTGGAAGGTTAATATAAAGGCCAGATTGAGACTAGAGTTTTGTTTCCACAGAGCCACTGGGAATATGAAAAATTTTATACAGTTATGGGGTTTTAATGGGATATTGTGCAGTATATCAACTCAAGGAAAATTAGAATTTAACCAGCACCTTATTTAATCTTTTTAAAAAAAAAATTCCTGATGTGATACATTGTGTTTTTAATTGTATTTCGTGCATTTCATGAATTGTAAATAAATGTATTGTTAAAAATCAAAATAATCTTCTTCTTCTTCTTCTTCTTCTTCCTCTTCTTCGTGTTTTAATGGCAGCTGACATCCAAAAGGATCATTACGCCATCTAGTGGTGTGCTCTATTCCTCATCTTTATATTATCAGCAGCGCAACCAGCTACCGTAACACCTGTTTCTGCGCGCAATAGCTCTACCGTAATAACAGTCTACACGCAACTTTTTTCCCCTTGGTAAAATCGGGGACATTTCCGGGGACAGCTTTAGCCGGGGACAGGTGGTCCAAAACGGGGACAGTCCCCGGAAATCGGGGACGTCTGGTCACCATACTTGTCAGCCGTCTGGTAGCAAAACGCTTTGGTTCAATCCTTGAAAGTCACGTGACCTCCCACAGCCGGAAGAGGCAGCCTGTGTGCCTGTGAGCCTGCGCTCAGGGCAACATGTGAGCCTGCGAGTCTGCGCAAGGAGACATAAATCGAAAAAATACACATAAGGCAAGGCAAGGCAAATTTATTTATATAGCACAATTCAGTACATGGACAATGCAAAGTGCTTTACATGATTAAAATATAGCAAATTAAAACAGAATAAAAGCAAGTAAGAATAAAATGTAGATAGAAATTAGAGCAAAAAAGTGGTGATTCAGTTAACTAGAACAGTTGAAGGCAATCCTAAACAAATGTGTTTTCAATCTTGATTTAAAGGAACTCAGGCTTTCCGCACCTTTACAATTTTCTGGAAGTTTGTTCCAGATAAGTGGAGCATAGGAACTAAATGCTGCTTCTCCTTGTTTAGTTCTAGTTCTAGGTATGCAGAGCAGGCTGGAGCCAGAAGACCTGAGTGGTCTGGATGGTTGATACACCGATAACAAGTCTGTGATGTAATTAGGTGCTAAGCCATTTAGGGATTTATAGACTAACAGAAGTATTTTAAAGTCTATTCTCTGAGATACAGGGAGCCAGTGTAAGGACTTTAGAACTGGGGTGATGTGCTCTACTTTCTTAGTCTTAGTGAGGATGCGGGCAGCAGCGTTCTGGATCAGCTGCAGCTGTCTGATCCACTTTTTAGGCAGACCTGTGAAAACACCGTTGCAGTAATCTATTCGACTAAAAATAAACGCATGGATTAGTTTTTCCAGATCCTGCTGAGACATTAGTCCTTTAATCCTGGAAATGTTCTTCAGGTGATAGAAAGCCGACCTTGTAACTGTCTTTAGGTGCTTTTGGAAGTTCAGGTCTGAGTCCATCACTACACCCAGGTTTCGGGCCTGATCAGTGGTTTTTAGCTGAAGCAGCTGAAGCTGTGTGCTAACCTTTGATCTCTCCTCTATTGGTCCAAAAATTATTACTTCTGTTTTGTTTTTATTCAACTGAAGAAAATTTTGGCACATCCAGGCATTGATTTCTTCTAGGCATTTACTCAGTGCTTGAACTGGTTTATAGTCACCTGGTGACATGGTGATGTAGAGCTGTGTGTCGTCTGCATAGTTATGGTAGCTGATGTTGTTGTTTTTTATTATCTGAGCTAGAGGGAGCATGTAGATATTGAAAAGGAGGGGACCCAGAATGGACCCTTGGGGAACCCCACATGTGATTTTTGTCATCTCTGATGTAAAGTTACCTACTGATACAAAAAAGTCCCTGTCCTTTAAGTAGGATTTAAACATACAAATCCTTCTACGCATTTGTAATCCGTGTATTTTTCGTTCTTTCCATTTTCAATTGCAAATCAAAAAATGAAAAACAAAAAATGGACTGGTTATTTTGTTTTTTGTTTCTTATGGTTAAACCAAAAACGAAAAACGAATTGGTTTTTCATATTTCAATTATAAGCTCAGATCAGAAATACGAAATGGAAAAACGGACAGCAAAGCAGAATTTGATTTTAATATTTAATCGGCGCAGTTTACGTGACCCGGAAACAGCTGTTTTGCGACTTCAGTAAAGTTAGAAAGATGTTCACAGATTCGGCTTTTCCGGATCAATAACTCATGTGTGGATGATTTATTCTACAAAACGGATACCTCTCTGTAACCACAGCAAGGCAGACAGTGAGCTACAACCGTAGTTTCCTCGAAACGAGTCTCCCACCGCGCTGGGAGAATTACATTGGACTCTATGCAGAGCTCGCTGCTCCGCAGATGCTTAGGGACCGTCTGCAAGTTGCAACCCCAGAAACATAATCATAGAGAAATATTCAACAGCGTCACCAAGGAGAGGTGGATAATTATCAAATTCATTTCATATGTATCTGATCTAATGTATATCATACCACATTTATTAGATTTGAAAATAATAAATTTTTTGAGGAATTTCCCAAAGCCTAAATGGCAAATGGCACCTATTTTATTATTATGATAAGTACAACATGAGCAATGACTACACCATAGATCATTGTAGTGCCACCAAACTTGTAGAATACACAGATAACCTCATCTAGTTCATACTATAACTCTTACTTTGGAAAGATGGGCCACAGATATTTCAAATTTTCTCCATGTAACATTAGGGGCATAAACTATTATCCATCCATCCATCCATTTTCTGACCCGCTTATTCCCTCATGGTGTCGCTGATGCCTATCTCCAGCGATCACTGGACAGGTCGCCAGTCTGTCGCAGATAAAGTATTATCATCATTCACAAAGTAACTTTTATAAGTTGTAGGGTGATAAAAATCACATCCACATCATATCAGATTTATTTACATAGCAAAACTTGGCTTGTGACTTTTGACTCTCAATTCTGAGGAATAATTTCACATAAAAAAATAATACAAATCTTTCTCCATTGTTTTTATTAGCAATACTCAGTTTGAACTGCAGGAATCTCTAAGCCAACACTCTTGCCCTGGAAACCCTTTTCACCATTTTTTTTCTTTACAAGTATAACAGTAACTAAAAGTCAACATGGAGTCTAAAAACATGACATTTTCATGTGTTGTCATTGATTTTTACTTTATTTCAAAGATGTTTGAGCTTTGGTTAGTTATTTAATTTATTTGATTAAATGTGCTGGTATTGACTTTTTACCTCATGGTCACTGCCTTGCAACCACACCACCAGACACAATCAGACCAATTAGATGCTTAGTATAATGAAGTCCCAGCCAATCATGATTATCCATCAATTAAGGTCAGTAGAGCAATAATCTTTTTACAGTTTAGCGAAAAGAGAGATTATGAGGAAGTTGAAATATGAACAGAATTTCCACAATAAGTCAAACCATTTTTCTTTTCCGTGTCATTTTGATAGTTGTAATGAATGAGAAATGTTTACATGCCAGATTAAATTCAGTTTCGATTGTGAGCTGAAGCTTGTGACCTGATTCAATGCTACATTAATTTACCCTCTCTTTAGCTACATATGTAACTGTTGGCCATATTAGATATTTTAAAGTTAGACTTTAACAAGCTCTTTTTCATTTCACTTGTATTAGGTAAAATTTGGATATTATTTTTAGTAATATATATTTAGTAAAATATTTAAGTACATTATAACTTTAAAAAAATCTTTAAAAAAAATTGTTTAGCACATTTTCCCAAAGTAAGAGTTGTAGTATAAACGAGATGAGGTTATCTGTGTATTCTGCAAGTTTGGTGGCACTACAATGATCTATGGTGTAGTCATTGCTCATTTTATGCTTATTCTAATAATAAAATAGAGGTGCCATTTGCCATTTAGGCTTTGGGAAATTTCTCAAAAAATGTATTATTTTCAAATCCAATAAATGTGGTATGATATACATCAGATCAGATACATATGAAATGAATTTGATAATAATCCACCTCTCCTTGGTGACGCTGTTGAATATTTCTCTCTGATTATGTTTCTGGTGTAGCAACTTGCAGACGGTCCCTAAGCAGTTGCGGTGCAGCGAGCTCTGCATTGGGTCCAATGTAATTCACCCAGCGCGGTGGGAGACTCGTTTCGAGGAAACTACGGTTGTAGCTCACTGTCTGCCTTGCTGTGGTTACAGAGAGGTGTCTGTTTTGTAGAATAAATCATCCACATATGAGTTATTGATCCGGAAAAGCCGAATCTGTGAACATCTTTCTAACTTTACTGAAGTCGCAAACCAGCTGTTTCCGGGTCATGTAAACTGCGCCGATTAAATATTAAAATCAAATTCTGCTTTGCTGTCCGTTTTTCGATTTCGTATTTCTGATCTGAGCTTATAATTGAAATATGAAAAACCAATTCGTTTTTCGTTTTTGGTTTAACCATAAGAAACAAAAAACAAAATAACCAGTCCATTTTTTGTTTTTCATTTTTTGATTTGCAATTGAAAATAGAAAGAACGAAAGATACACGGATTATTTGTGCATCTCACGCGGCAGAAGGGTAGCAAAAATCACGTGTGTAAAGAGAACCAACCAAAAAACCGCTTGACTTGTAACCAATGATTTGTCTGTATTTCTGGGTCTTGAAGCGAAATTACTTCAGACACAAGTGTTTCTGTGTGTGCTTACAGATTGATCTACACATTTGCAGATCTGACTACAGATTTGTGGATTTTCTACACATTTGCAAATCTCTGTACACATTTGCAGATCTGACTACAGATTTGTGGATTTTTTACACATTTACAAATCTCAGTACACATTTGCAGATCTGACTACAGATTTGTGGATTTTTTACACATTTACAAATCTCAGTACACATTTGCAGATCTGAATACAGATTTGTGGATTTTTTACACATTTACAAAACGGATTACACACAAGTAGTTTTACACATTTGCAGATTGTTGTACAGACACACAAATCTCCTCACACATTTACAGATTTATTTACACATTTTCAAATCCCACTGTACACACACAAATCGAGATACAGACACACAACTCTCCACACACATTTGCAAATGTTAAAGCTACTATTTTAGCCCCATATTCTACTCCTAATTCCTCACCGTGGTTTCGGATCCATCAGGCCTCTGTCCTTTCTTTAAGATTTACGTCAACCACTGTTGTTCAACAATGCTCACCCACATTCACATGTCACTGAATCCTTTTGTCAAACACCAGTTAATACCCATGATAATCCTCCTTCCTTCCAGTCTCAAGATAAGGTTAAGTTTGCCTTATTTGTTAATACTTGAACTTCAGAGGTGCAATATTTTTTTATTATATGCATTGTCCTGTTTTTGTATTCTAAAACATTGTTAAATGCTGTTAAAGTGGATAAAAATTGCACTACAAGAACCATACTATTTATTTATGTGAGTAAAAACTGGTAACGTTGTTGAAAAGTTTATTTTGCTGGTATTCAACAAAAACAAGCAAGCAGTAGACCACCAAAAGTAAAAATGTTGGTAGTTCAACGTTGGTTACTTAACAAAAACTGAGTTAGTGTTTCTCTGACCCTTCCAATGGGTTCACCACCTATCGGAGGGACCAAAGGGGTCAGGTGCATTGTGCAATGGGTGGCAGTAGAGGGCGGGGACCTTGGCGTTCCGATCCTCGGCTGCAGAAGCTGGCTCTTGGGACATGGAATGTCACTTCTCTGGTGGGGAAGGAGCCTGAGCTAGTGCGCAAGGTTGAGAGGTTCCGACTAGAGATAGTCGGACTCACCTCGATGCATGGCTCTGGCTCTGGAACCAGTGTCCTTGAGAGGGGTTGGACATTCTTCCACTCTGGAGTTGCCCCTTGTGAGAGGCGCCGAGCTGGAGTGGGCATACTTGTTGCCCCTCATCTCGGTGCCTGCACGTTGGGGTTCACCCCGGTGAACGAGAGGGGGCCTTCCTCCGCATTTGTGTGGGGGGACGGACTCTGACTGTTGTTTGTGCGTATGCGCCAAACAGCAGTTCGGATTACTCACCCTTTTTGGAGTCCTTGGTGGGGGTACTGGAGAGTGCCCCTCCTGGGGACTCCCTCGTTTTGCTGGGGGACTTTAACGCTCACGTGGGCAATGACAGTGGGACCTGGAGAGGCGTGATTGGGAGGAATCGCCCACTTGATCTGAACTCAATTGGTGTTCTGTTGTTGGACTTCTGTGCTCGTCATGGATTGTCCATCACGAACACCATGTTCAAGCATAAGGGTGTCCACATGTGCTCTTGGCACCAGGACACCCTAGGCCACAGTTCAATGGTCGACTTTGTTGTCGTTTCATCTGACCTGCGGCCGCATTTCTTGGACACCCGGGTGAAGAGAGGGGCGGAGCTGTCCACCGACCACTACCTGGTGCATGTCGCGGCGGCAACCCTCGAACACGCTGGTGGACACCGGCGGTGAGGGAAGCCGTCAAGCTGAAGAAGGAGTCCTACCGGGCTTTATTGGCTTGTGGGACTCCGGAAGCAGCTGATGTGTACCGGCAGTCAAAGCGGCAGGCGTCTCGGCACACGTGGAGTGTGCAACATGCACTTATGACATTGGTAACAGCAGAGATGTTCACATCTAGCCGTTTACCAAGGCACCTCCACCGGCCCTTCAGCCGACCAAAGGGTCACTCTACTGTCATCCTGGCTCTGCTGTGGCGTCCGTTGAAGTATCGTTGCTCAGCTGTCAGCTTTCCTGTCTCAGAATATCATTTGAGCAGCCAGCTTCGAAGTGGGTAAGGAGGGTCACCAAGCAGCATGATCGGCACTTGAACACCCATTATCTCTTCAGTGTTCTAAAATTTGTAAAATACACTAGTCAAATTAAATAATACATAATGAACATATTTTTATCACTAGTTGTCTTCCATCACTAGTACTAGAATGTTAAATGCTTACTGGTGAAACAAAGCTCCCCCCTCTCTGCCAGGCAATAAACACTGGAATTCCTAAGAACCCTGGCATCATGGACGCTTCCTAGCCATCCAGCATAAATGTTGGTGTGGCTGTTGGAATATCTTGTTTATTGAATGCATTACAGTACTTTAAATTATGAAAATATCACTATTTCTTACCAAAATTGATGATCCACGACTCCCTGCAAGATAACTGAGTGCCACCCTTTGCGATTAAAATAGTCTGTGTGGTTCTCCTCTGGGGCAATTATTGGGATATAACTCCCATCTATTGCTCCTCCACACTGCGGGAAACCCCATCTGTGTTTGAAGCCTTCAATGACCTCCTGCAGATCATCCCCCTGGGGTAGCTTTAGGTACTCCGGCATGAGGATATCACGAACAGCTTTACAAAAGTCATGGACCAGGGAGCAGACGGTGGACCTGGCTATGCCAAAGAGGTTGGCAATTGTGCGGTAACAAGCACCTGTTGAAAGCCAATACAGCCCCACGGCAACAATTTACTCACTGCTATGGGTCGCCGAAGATGTGTGTCTTTACGTGAGAGCGCTAAAGAGAACCGTTCACAGACGCCCATAAAGATTGCCTTTGTCATTTGAAAATCATGAATGAAGCCGTATCAGTAAAGCCGCTCATATCACTATCCCACCACTCCTGGCTTCGACCCCGCACCCACACGTTTCTCTGTATGGACGTTGCTGTTACTGCCCCACAAAGCGCCATTGCCAAAAATTTGCCTCTCTTTCTTTTTGATCTTCTTAAAAAGATTGCGTTGTTAATGTACTGGCTCTGGTTGAAGAAGAACTTAAAGAACGCAAGATGCGCTTCAGCATTACTATCCATGCTTACTTCCGCAAACACTGAGCATGCATGCAACTTGTTACGTCATTGCGTCCTCTTCTGTGCATGCGGGACACTTAAGTTGTATGAATGCAGTTCACAGAGGAAATCACATACAAGTTGCATATATTTGAAATGTGAACAGCCCCGCAAAAAAATCGTATTTCACACAAAATCTGAAATGAGCATTAAGGCCTGCAGTGTGAACGTAGCCATAATTAGATTGGACAGAATGACTGATAAGGGGAAGATGTGTCAGCTAGAACACATCTACATTATAGTATGATCTTCTCCACCAATGTGATAAACGGAACACTGACGTCTGTGCATGACCTGAATGAGCATACACAATGGGTCCTACTTAATGTCCGTGTGAGGAATGAGCGGGGCTCTTTATGTCGTTCGGAAATCTGCCCGTCACGTAGTTTTGTATGAGAGTCTAGTACTTCGCTCTCAGACTGCAGGTCTGCTGGTGGTTCCTAGAGTCTCTAAAAGTAGAATGGGAGGCAGATCCTTTAGCTATCAGGCTCCTCTCCTGTGGAACCAGCTCCCAGTTTTGGTCCGTGAGGCAGACACCCTGTCTACTTTTAAGACTAATCTTAAAACTTTCCTTTTCGACAAAGCTTATAACTAGAGTGGCTTATGTTGCCCTGACCTACCTATGGGGATGTGCTTCTATGGGCTTAGACTACTGGAGGACATCAGGATCTATTTTTCTCACTCTATCGAGTTCTACTGTTCTTCAATTATGCATTGCTTGTCATAATTTCTGCTTATAACTTTTTCTTCTCTCTCTTTTTTTTCTTCATAGTAGGTACACCTGGTCTGGCGTTCTGTTATCTGAGACATCATCCAGAGAAGACAGCTCACCTGTATTACCATCTAATGTAGAACAGATTACTGGATCAATGTTTGCTTCTGTGCTTGTTTGTCTCTCTTGTTGTGTCTCTGCTCTGTCTTCTGTAACCCCCAGTCGGTCGAAGCAGATGACCGTTCATACTGAGCCCGGTTCTGCTGGAGGTTTTTCCTTCCCGCTAATGGGTGGTTTTTCTTTCCACTGTCGCTTTATGCTTGCTCAGTATGAGGGATTGCTGCAAAGCCATGGACAATGCAGACGACTCTCCCTGTAGCTCTATGCTTCTCCAGGAGTGAATGCTGCTTGTCGGGACTTTGAAGCAATCAACTGGTTCCCTTATATAGGAAATTTTTGACCAATCTGTATAATATGATTGATTTTGACTTTGTAAAGTGCCTCGAGATGACATGTTTCATGAATTGGCGCTATAAAAATAAAATTGAATTGAATTGAATTGAATTGAATTGAATCTGTAAACATCGCTCTGCCTTTTAGACTAAATATTTTAAAATATAGTTTCGGTTTCAAGAGTCTTTTTATTACTACGGAAGTCTACTATAGAAACACCACATTAGTCAGGAAAAGAACCTGGGGTGAGCGTAGCCAGGTCAATTCTTTAACAATAGATTAGCTAAAGCCACTTTTGGTGAACATTTCTCAAGCTAAAGAAACCACCAGACTGCACTGATTTTTCACTTTAATATCTGAGTGAGCCAGGGAGGATAGTGGAGAGGGTTAGGGTTTCCATCCGACAGGAAGAAGAGGGATGGCCCCCTGTCTCAAGTGACAGAGGGCTGAGATGTAAGGAAAGAGATGCAGGCAAACACTGAGGATGTTGGCAAAAATATCCATGAAAAAAGAGACATTGTTAGGTACAATAATGGTATGAATTGACATTAAGACTAAAAGGTGACCTGTAGCAATGGCATGACTTATTTCTACCCAGTGATGGACTGGTGACCTGTCTAGGGTGTACTCTTTGGGGCGACAGTGCGCAAGAGTTAGGGAGTTTGTCCTGGTGGCTTGCCGGTTCGATACTCTGCTCCGACCGTCTTAGTTGTTGTGTCTTTGGGCAAGACAGTTCACCCGAATTGCATGCTGCCAGTGGTCAGAGGGCGCACAGATGTATGGCAGCCTCGCCTCTGTCAGTCTGCCCCAGGGCATCTGTGGCTACTAACATAGCTCACCACCGTCAGGGTGTGAATGGGTGAATGACTGATTGCAGTGTAAAGCGCTTTGGGGTCGTCGGTCTTGACAAAGCGCTATACAAGTACAAGCCATTTACCGTTTTCTGTGTAAAATGGTAATTGAAAAGCTCTGGCTCACCTTCTACATTTAAATAGTCTAAGAACTGCAAGTATACCTGCAGCCTTACAGTGAAGTGCTTGTGAAACAAAAATAAACAATGAGCTCTTTGAAATAAGGTTAATCTAATTTAAAGGTTTAGAAGTAATAAAAATATATTTTAAAGAGAGCCAGTGAGAAGAAGCTAAAATTCTTCTAGGAATGTTATTTTTATATTATTATTAGCTTTTGTAGTAGTATTGTTGTTGTAGAGAGTGAGTTTTTCGTTTTAATTTTCCTGGCCCATTTTTCTCACTCTGCTGAGTTCTCCTACTGTTCTGCATTGCTTGTCGTCATTTCAGCTTTTAACTTTTTGTTCTCTCTTTTTTTTTCTTCATAGTAGGTACACCTGGTCTGGCGTTCTGTTAGCTGTGACATCATCCAGAGAAGACAGCTCACCTGTATTACCATCTAATGTAGAACAGATTACTGGATCAATGTTTGCTTCTGTGCTTGTTTGTCTCTCTTGTTGTGTCTCTGCTCTGTCTTCTGTAACCCCCAGTCGGTCGAGGCAGATGACCGTTCATACTGAGCCCGGTTCTGCCGGAGGTTTTCCTTCCCGTTAATGGGGAGTTTTCCTTCCCACTGTCGCTTCATGCTTGCTCAGTATGAGGGATTGCTGCAAAGCCATAGACAATGGAGACGACTCTCCCTGTAGCTCTACGCTTCTCCAGGAGTGAATGCTGCTTGTCGGGACTTTGATGCAATCAACTGGTTCCCCTATATAGGAAATTTTTGACCAATCTGTATAATCTGACCCAATCTGTATAATCTGATTGAATTTGACTTTGTAAAGTGCCTTGAGATGACATACTTCATGAATTGGCGCTATATAAATAAAATTTAATTGAATTGAAAAACTGTTCCACATGTGTGGGAGGCCCAGTCCTTCTAGAAACACCTGTCTTTCTTACCACTCCTTTATTTTGCTCAATACTATTGATAAATTTTTTTCGACGGGTAGGCAACTGAAGGGGGACCCGTCCGGTCCTGATTTGATTTATTTTGTGAGATACACCCTAAATTCCTGGAGGAAAACGGTGTGTCTTTCGACCTTGTCATTCCTGGACATTTGAAATTTTCACATTGGATTAAGGATACTGGGATCTCTACTTATTGGTTTTTGTGGATTTTTGAAGTAGCGGCAAATACAGCGGATGTCGGAGCCATTTGGCCTTGATCAGGCTGCCGGCTGCATGATGCGCTCACTCTGGCTGTGAACGGACAAACCTGGCAAGTGAATGGAGCGAAGCCGAAAAGCTGCCTGTGTTGGAACGCAGACTGACTTTGGTGGTTGAACTCAAGGGGAGATGGGATAAAATCTGGGAGTGAAGCGCAAAATAGCCCAATAATTTGGAAAACTGGATTTATGTGGAGCCAGCAAAAGACTTAAAAGCTGACAGGAAAGGCAGTGCAGCTTGTCTCATAACAAATAACATATTTGGATTCCCTCCCTATCTCTACTCCTGGATTGTTATGGCGGAGTGCTCAGAAAAGCCCCCGGCTACCCCCCTCCCCCGCTGACACCTGTGGATGCTTCTCTGAACTGTGGGCCGGCTGATAACATCAAGGACAATGGCCTCTGGAGAGTGTTCACGGAGAAAAACACTTTCGCCCATACACACACGCATAACTGATGCTCAGAAAACTGATGAATCTTACGTACACGCGACAGGTCTCAAATATTTACCTTCTGCATACATGTTGTCTTGTGTTATTTGTGCTTTTCGTGCTATGAGTTTTTTTTTTCTATCGTTGTTTGTCTCTTTATAGGTGAGAGCATAAATAGGCAAACATCTGTCTCTTTTTTTCTCCCCCCTCTTTTCCCCCATGTTGTTGCTCTTCCTTCGAGAGTTTAAGGGCAGCGCCTTGTGAACTCCGTGCAGGCGGGGTTCGGGGCTGTTTGGAGGAATGCGGCCTTGACGGCTGCGCTATTTAGCAGCGGCTGACTGGCTGCGTTCCTTGGCAACGCAAGGCCTCAGTCAATCGTTCCCCCCAAAATGTTTTGTTTGTTTATGTGATGGACGGTTGTAATGGAACTGATTTTTCGATTGCAATGCAAATTGTAATTGACAATAAAATTTGAAATTTGATTGATTGAAAAGTGACAAATGTAAAGTTTTACATGTCCCAATGGGCTAAAAAGTATAACATATAACCTGAAGTACAAAGCAATGGATATTTGGGATAAAATTATCTATTTTACATACAGACTTTATCCTTGAAAGGTCATGGGGGTACTGGTGTCTGTCTCCACTGTTAAATTAATGACAGGCTGCAGATACATCAGTGGGCAGCAGCAACACCACCGTCTGAAATCAATAACAAAATGAGGATAACAACATCATAAATGTTGAATAAGAATTATTCAGTTCACATAACTGAATTTGTCTGACAACTCAAATTTAGTACATAACCCCGATGACGATATTGCCTTGCTATACTGACTTTATAACAAATTAGTAACATTGCTAGCATAATGTTACTATGCTAGCAGCTAAAATGCTAAAGGTATCTTAAGTGAATATACCTGTACTGTAATATGAACTAAAGACATGAACATAACCCACTGACATTATCATGCAGCATCAATTCTATTCAGTTCAATTCAATTTTATTTACATAGCACCAATTCATAACACGTGTGATCTCAAGGCACTTTAAAAAGTAAAATTCAGTGAAATACAGACAGATTGGTCAAAACGTTTCCTATCTAAGGAAACCTATCAGTTTGTATTGAGTCAATGACGAGCAGCATTCCCTCCTCCTGAAAGAGCTTGTAGTGAACAGTCATCTGCATTGTTGAAGGTGAACGGCCATCTGCCACGACCGACTGGAGGTTGGAGAAAACAGAGCATAGACACAAAAAAGCACAGACTCATCTTTGCCCTCTCCTCTTTTTATCATCTTACAGTTTAATCCCATGGAAAAGGTTCAGTGAACTCTGTTTAAACTTTTGTAGGCTATAGTTCAAAATGGTGATGTGTGAAGAATGATGGGGCCTCTCATTTCCTCTTCAAACCATCAAACCTGTCACCTAAACAATCCAAGAGGGTGCAGGAGAGAAAAAAGTTCAAAAGCCCACAAGTGGATGCAACTAAATGTGCTACAATGACAGATCTATTTAGCTCAACAAATGTGACTGGAGCAACGGAAACAATGCCGTTCAAAGGCAGAAGCTGTCCCGTCCAGCGCTCAGCTGTATCATAGAGGAAGAAGTAGAATGAAGAGGGGAGAGGGAGACATGACCCAGCAGGGTCAGACTGTAGAGGAGGATGTAATGATAAGTCTCTACATTTCTCTCTCTCTCACACACACACACACACACACACACACACACACACACACACACACACACACACACACACACACACACACACACACACACACACACACACACACACACATTCTCATACTGTTTTTCATACTTTAAGGCACCACGTTTTATTCAACATGTGTTGTATTACATTCTCTGTGGCCCAAAATGCAGAACCAGACATTGGAGAAGGAGCAACTAACATTTTATTGGGGATTTGAGGGAAAAGGTGAGGAGGAGGTGGCGTCTCTGGACGCAGAGGCAAATTGTGGAGGCTGGCAAGCTGACAGGGGATAGCAGCTGGAGGTGAGGGTGATGGAGGGTGTGGCTGGGTTGTGGGTAGCCGGGTGTGGAGCTGTAACATGGAGACAGAGAGCACAGGTGAGGTTATCGTAGAAAATCTCAAGTAGATGAGAAGGCGTCACTAAAAGAACACTGGCCTATCTACCAACAAGCGGTGCCCATCTGGCAGCGAGCACATAGGAGGCCAGGCTCTAAATACTGCTCCAGATGAAGATTGGTCACAGGTGTGTGCAGCCAGCTCCTCCCCAAGCCACACCTAAGAGAGAGAGCACACCCAAAACACACCCACACAGCCTCACACACCAAAACATGGATGTTTTGCCTTGTTCTTGGCCTAATTGTCTTATTTATATGAACAGTAAATGGTAAAATGGACTGATCTTATATAGTGGTATACTTCATTAACACTCAAAAGACATCTCTTGCAGTGTTTGTTTGACAGCCACTTTCATTAAAGAATGGAAACTGTGGCCCCATGGCCATCTCTGCCAAAGTCAAAGTGGTGTTGTGAAAGCATTTAGAATTTCAACATGGTTACTCTCTTCCATTTAGGCTACTACTGCATCCATCCATCCATCCATCCATCCATCCATCCATCCATCCATCCATCCATCCATCCATCCATCCATCCATCCATCCATCCATCCATCCATCCATCCATCCATCCATCCATCCATCCATCCATCCATCTTCTTCCACTTGGATCGTATTGGACTGGTTGGATCGTAGGGGTAGCAGCCTTAGTAGGGAGGTCCAGACGTCCCTCTCCCCAGCCACTTGGGTCAGCTCCTCCGGGGGAATCCCCAGGCGTTCCCAGGCCAGCCGAGAAACAAGTCCCTCCAGCGTGTCCTGGGTCTGCCTCTGCGTCTCCTTCTGTTTTGTGGAGGAGGCATACTAACCAGATGCCCAACAGCACAATGTGTCCATATCATCTGGTATATTTTATGTCTTCACAAAACATTTAACTGGCAGGCCGCCTCCGATCCCAGCGCTCATGATGTGGGTTCATGATGCCCGTGCACAAAAGTGCAGCAATAGCGCCATCTACCGCCGAGCCGCCTCTCTGAAGCGTGTCCCTGGAAAATCTGCACCCGTTACTGCTGCCAATCCAGTCCTGGTCAAACCCATTACCCACTGGGTCTAATCAACTGGTCCATAACTGACCAGGTAGGTACAAAAACCCAAATTAACTTGAAAAACAAACAAGCAAACAAACAGTAGTCATAGTGTTATAATATATATATATATATATATATATATATATATATATATATATATATATATATATATATATATATATATATATATATATATATATATATATATATAAATAAATAAATAAACTGCCGTTTTTTGTTTGCTTGCTTGTTTCATATATTATATAATATATAATGCAAGCAGATTTTTCCAAATAAAACTACAAGCACAGCTCAAATCACTCACAAGGCGGTAATTGCTATATTTGAATCATTCATCCCCTTGGCAGTCAGAATAACTTTCATTTTCTGCAGTTTAGGCAGGAGGTGGAGAAGGCCCAGCGGTTCCCGCCCCCTCTGATCCAACCAAGTACGCAGTCATGCGCTCACTCAGTTTGGTTCATCATCAGCGGGGTTAGTGAAAGGCATGGCGAGAACTAAGTTGTGCATTTGTTGCGCGCTGCTGCTAGTTATCGCCATTATTGCGCTAATCATATTCATTACAATTAGCAGTTTAAAATGCCCGAATGGCACTTTCCGCAACGCTGCAGTGGCCGCAGACGCAATAAAATGCTCAGAGATTGGAAGGTGAGTTTTAATTAATAATGGTTTCACTTTTTACTTCCTTTTCCGCACAACAGCCACGATGTGGGATTATTCACATATCTGAGATTCGGAAGTGAGAACAAACATGGTTCAGACAATATTTTTTTTAGTGTGTAGTTAACAGACACCAACACAGGTGTATAACAATATTTCCAGCTGAATGGCAGAAGTAACGGGTGCGAATTTTCCAGGGACATTCTTCAGAGAGGCGGCTCAGCGGTAGATGGCGCCATTGCTGCGCTTTTGTGCACGGGCATCATGAACCCACAGAGCGCGGGGATCGGAGGGGGCTCCATGTTCACGGTGATGGACAGCTCTGGTGAGGAAAAAGTGTGATAATAATAAAGTTATTAAAAAATAAAATTAAAATAGTGTTAAAAGATGAAAAAGATACAATTGTTATTATGATAGTTACTCAGGATATCTGATGGTGTAAACATCTTTTTAAAGGTAATGTGAAGATCATCAACTCCAGGGAGACGGCACCTTCAAACGTGAACGCTGATCGGCTGAAATCCTGCCCCAGGTCGTCTAAAATGTTAGCAGGTAGGTTGCTGCTGCGTGTCAAACGCAACTAGATGTGTTACTTTTAAATGTTCTTCCAGATCTCTTGAGAGAGTATATTTTGTTGTTTCCGCTGTATCTGTTTTGAACTGTCTTTACAGGCCTCTGTGCTCCTGAGGAATTCAGTTTGTTTTGGAAAATTTTGCATACAGGGAATATTTTTAAAAATGTGTCAGTGACTTGTAAAAGTAAACATACCCTTTAAACTATTTAAAATATTTTCTGGTTACAACTAGAAAGCTATAGTATACTTTATTTTATGTGACAGACCAACACAAACTAGTACATCTTTCTGGAGTGCAAGAAAATATGCACGATGACATAATTTTTACATTTTTTCCCCCAAACAAAAACCTGAAAAGCATGATGTGCATTTTGTCTCCTGTATCCTGTCCTCTGACACCCCAAAATAACATCCAGTGTAACAAATGGCCTTCTGAAGTCACCCGATTAGGGAATAGAATATAGCATAGATTCAGACTGTTCTGTAAAAGCCTAAAAGCTTCATGGGAACAATGCCGACAGATCAGGGATAGGGTTTAGTAAAATGTAAAACTGAGTTGTGCTCTGAAACAATTCCCAAGCTTTAGAAATTTCACAGAATACTATTCAGTTTGTCATCTGAAAAGAGGTACAAGCATGGCACAACTGTGTTAACCTACCAACGCATTTCCGTTCTCTCAGACTTGACAGGAAGAGTATTACATTCTCAGAAATGGTGTCTGGCAGAAGGGGAAGTTGTGTCGAAGCAACACTGTGCAGTTCAAAGGGGGTGCTAACATAGACATATATAAGGAGTAGACACCTCATGGACCGCTAATGTCTGTTGGCTGTCGTGCCGTGCAGCTGTGATCTTGTAAAGGTCGCCTTTCCTCTCAGTTTAATGTATATCAGAATTTAATACATTGTAAGTTGCTGAATTTTAAACTGATTTTCATATTTCGTTGTTTCAAACCTTAAACATACAGCTATGATAGCAAATGGTTCAGTGTTTTATTCTTAGTGGGGTTAACAGTGATTCTCATGTAATGTATGGGTATTTTTACAGAATATACATATATATATAAAACTTTAAATTAGCCTTACATTAGGTCACAGCTTTGACTGAACTATCTGTCTGAGGTGAAATTTGATTTAAAAAAATTCAAATATATTTTTAAAAGTCAAATGTTCGGGGCCCAAATTGTGTTTGCGTTACATTATTTGATGAATGAAATATGTTTTTATCCCACAAAATTGTCTGCACATCGTCCTGAGCACGTCATTATCACCGTAAAATATGGTGGTGGCAGCATGATGACGATGAGTTTTATCTCAAAACCTGCATGAAGAAGATAGGAAGCTAAATATAGGACAATTCTTGAATAATAATAATAATAAAAAAAACCTTGACAGAGACTACACTGGGGTGGAGGATATCTTGTTAGAATGGTCTAGTCAAAGTCCAGAACTAAATCAGATGGAGACTTTGTTGCAGGAACTGAAAATTGTTGTCCACAGGCGCTCTCCATCCAATCTGACGGAGCTTGAGATATTTAGCAAGGAAGAAACGGCAACAATATAAATCTGTTGAAGGTTATTTAACAATGAAGTGACTCAGGTTGGCTGAATCCAAACTTTTCAAATTTGTGCTTTGACAAGTTTGACAAATTAAATAGGTGAAATATAAAGAGAAAGACATGTATCATTTCCTTTTCACATCATAATAATGGGCTACTTTTTCATGCTCTATCACATTTTATCATGATAAATTAAAAAAAAATCTAAATAAAAGAACACAGTAAAATTCCTTTTTCAAGTGGATGAAAACATTGCTGAGTCGGATCAAAATGCTGGAATAATAACTTATGATTTGAGGGCAGAAGATGAACATACGCTTGCTAGTAGTGTTTAGCACTAATATTTATGACAGACTCAGCATTAAATGAAAAGAACCAAGGTGATGTCTTTTATTTCTGTTCTATACCCAATTACACCACACTGCAGAACAAAATAAATATTCAAACACTGTCCCTTCATCCATCTGTGCAGATGGTAATGGAATATGGATTGGGGTCCCAGGGGAAATTCGAGGCTACGAAATGGCACACAAACTTTATGGAAAACTGCCGTGGGCCGACCTCTTTCAGCCAACCATCAAGCTGGCCAGAGAGGGATTCCCTATTCCTCAAGTACAAGGTGGCGCCATCAGCAACATTAACAAAACCCAGACGCCGTCCCTGTGGTATGTAAGATGACATGACTCCCAGTGTGGCTCAAAACATAAAGGAGAGCTAAACATTTACACCTCTCTCTTACTGTTCTCAGGAAGGCATTTTCAGATAAAAATGGAAATCTGCTTAAGGCTGGAGACATTATCAAATTTGAGAAACTGGCTGACACTTTGGAGATGATTGCAAACAACGGATCAGATGCCTTCTACAAAGGAAAGATAGCAGAGGATTTAGTCCGTGATGTGCAGGAGGCAGGTATTGTCAGACGAGTTTCCACCGGCTCTCTGTGTCTGCATGGTACAGTAATCCAATTATAAATTAACTATTCAATTTGATCTGTAAGTGCAGGACAGTTTACAGGGCACGATTTATGCGGGCTGGTATGGGATGTGATGATATTTACCTCCGCTCAGCTGAAATTATTTGTTTCCCTGTTTTTGCTCAGGAGGAGTCCTAACACTGCTGGACTTGGCATCATATAAGGCTACAGTAACTGATGCGTGGGTTGTCCCTATGGGAGAGTACCAGATGTACATCCCACCACCCCCCTCAGGAGGAGCACTCCTCAGCCTCATCCTCAATATTATGAAAGGTTCCTGCTGGATGCAGATGACATGCTGCTGTTTCTCTATACCGTTAACTTGAAAAATGTAGCATGATAGAAAAAAAGATGTTTGAAACAGGGCACTGATTTTCTTTACTTGTTACCTTTTGGAACATTTATCCTAATATCCTGAATTTCCCCATTGTGGGACAATAAATGCATTTCTTATCTTATCGTATCTTATCGTATCTTATCTTATATAGGTCATGTGTTTGAAGAGTCTTGACCAAGCGTAGAAATAATGTACAGTGACAATGAAATCAGTCACAAAAACATACTGTATTTAAATAAACTATTATTCTGGTTTACAGGGTATCAGATGAAGTCATCCCCTCAGTCTATTGATCAAAAGACCCAGTTTTATCACCGCTATGTTGAAGCTTTTAAATTTACCAACGGACTAAAGAAGTACATCGGAGATCCAAACTACAAATCAGAAGAAATCAAAGAAGTAAGTATTAATTTAAACAATGCCACACAAAGTACATGTTCACTGATTTACAGATGGTAGTTGGTGCCTGTGCAAATTCTCAGTTATCCAGGTCATCGCAACAGCTTGAGCTTGAGGTCAAGTGCGAGCCACTTGCCTCTGATCTAAGCCTGTCTGCTGATGGTATTCAGTGTTAGAGATTGAACCATGAAGTTGGCTGGGGGATTGGAATCAGATGATTTTTAGGTCAACTGGCTCTGACCAGTGACCGGCTGGTCAAAAAGTCCTAAATCCAATCTTTTTCTGACCAGTAAACACATCATGCCCTTACACTGCCACATTGTGCTATCATCAGTGTTCACTGAGGAAGTTTTTAATGTGGTAAAGGAGACTCAGAGGGAGCAGTAAAGTATTTTCAGTATCTTTATCTGGTTAGGCTTCAAGTGTTGAGATCTCCACTACAACTCACAGCTTTTCATCCAATAAGTTTAATCAACAGGACGGTGGTGCGTGAGCACACTCATCCTCTTCTTTTTTGTCCTCCTCACAAAGTCACAGTCAAATCCTAGTTCATCAGAAAATCTTTGTGAGCGAAATCTAAAACTATTGGACCTAAAACAGAGACTGATTACTTAACTGGATTTATTTTTGCCAGAAGAATCAAACATGTTTCTCTATTAAAATACCCTCTTCTGAAAATGTATTCTCATCATTTAATATTAGCACAAAGCACATCTTCCTCTGTATACTGCTAGTTGCAGATCTGTACTACCGGGTCAATACTCACATTGCTTATATACTGTATATATATATATATATATATATATATATATATATATATATATATATATATATATAATGTATATATTCATACACATATACCTAAACATTATAAAATAGAAAAACTCTAAGCCAAATTTAATTTGACAATCAAATATCAGGTCGTTTTAGACTTTAGCCCACCAAAGTGGACGTAATACAGGGTGTGTATTTATTAATTGTTAGTTTTATCTAAACACCTGTACGAATAGTAATGCTAACACAGAGCTTCAGTCTGATTTACATATAATTCACTTCTCCAACACGTTACATTTACAAACACATTTCCTCTGTTTTTAGTGGGTCGTTCTTGTTTTTCCTGCTCTTTGTGTTTTCAAACGTCATATTTTAGTTGTCATGTTGACCTACATTTTGGTTTGAGTTTTTTTTTAAACGAGGATATGCTTTTTTCAGTTTATATCCGTCTTTTCTCTCCTGGGGTTCTTTTTACCTGGTTTATCAGTGAAATTGTCAACCAACCATTATTTTTGGATAGCAAATGGTGGGATTCTGTTACTGAGAGTTTTAGGGGCAAGTGCAATGCAGTCTAATATTTCTTTGTCTCATTTAGACATTTTCATTCTGCAAATATTAAATGCCATACTTTTAAAACACTAGAGTTCTAAGGGCAAAATAGTTCAAAAGGTCTAATGAGTGAAAACAGCATAGAGATTGCTTTGAAGCTAACCTTATATTTAATAATTTTCTTATTTGTGATATTGGTCTTGCATTTTATTAATGTGCTTCCTTGATTTTTCACAGAGAGCAAAGAATATAACAGAAGATAGCTTTGCTGACCACATACGGAGCCTGATAAGCGACAACAGGACCCACGATCCCGAGTATTACAGCCTCACCCCCTATCTGGACAGCATGGGTACCACACACGTGTCTGTCCTCGCTGGAGATGGATCAGCCGTTGCCGTCACCAGCACCATCAACTACATGTCAGTATCTGATGAGCTCTGCTTTGACAGGAACACCTATAGATAGTTTACAGAGGAGTGACTAAGTTCGGGTCACAGATCATCTTAGGTTTGCGAGTGGAGGGTTAGAAAAACACGTTCTGCTGTAGGTCTGCAGCTGATTTCACTCATTGATGATAAAACAGACTTCTGATTTCAAGAGTTCTTCATCACATGAGCTACATAAAGAAGTGCAAATGTGCTGCCAAAAATACACAATAACGATTCCAGTCAGTCATACTTAAAAAAAATTACTCAGTTGTGGAAAAATAATCATAAGTAATAATTCTAATCATATGATCAGTTTTGAGGTTTGCAGTTAATACCTCAGTATGATTAGTTTATCATATTTGTTTGCATGTTATGTGGTAAATGGCTTATATAATATACAGTATATACAGCATGGTAAGAAAAACTGAATAAAAAAGTAAAATAGAGATGCGCCATGTAATAGGCTGATGGCAGCTTCTCAGATCGACTGGCATTGATCAGTCAGAACTAAGTAAATGCACCACACAACATTCAACAAGTTATTTTTAAGCGAAGAAGACCTAATTAGGTGTTTACAGCATCAGTGAAATGTTTAAAATTAAGTCTGAAGATCTAGAGTGATGTCAGAAGATATTAATTAATAAATTATTTTGAGTGAGGCTTTCAGAGGATAACAGGAAGGCAGAGCACAACAAAGTTACTGTTTTGAGCTTCCAATCTCTGTCTCTCATGGAACATGCCGGGTCTGGAAATGTTGGCAGGCTTTTAAAAATCTAAAAGTGAAAGGCTTAGTGTGTATATTATGAAGAACGGTTCTGTGAAGTTATGACCGCTAAAAGCTCTCCACCTGTAGTAAAAATATGTCATAACTTAGTGAGCTTGTTGAAAAAGTAAAATCTTTAGAGTAGTCGAAGCTGATAGCTAGTCAGACTTAGGCAGCTGTTTTAGCTGACTGAAGCTATTTGAAACCTCTCAAACTGAAAACTGAAAATAGAAGGATATGTTAGGTTATATCAAGAGCCTGGAGTTTCATAAAAGACAGCTACAATCAGAGTTGTTTTGTCTAGCTGAACAACGTCCATGTTTATTCATTCCTCCAATGCTGCTTCAGTAAGTGAGGCAGCATTGGAGTAATCTTTAGAACCTGATCGGTGTTTGAACTGTTTAGAAGTAGTAGAGCTTTCTGAGCTATCTAAAATTTTAGCTTCATCTAAACCTTCAACTTGTATGTTAGACCCAATCCCAACCACGTTATTTAAGGAAGTATTCCCTTTGATTAATGTCCTCATTTTAGATATGATTAATCTATCCTTTGTAAATGGATATGTACCACAGGCTTTTAAAGTAGCTGTTATTATACCTTTACTTAAGAAACCCTCTCTTGATCAAGACGACTTAATAAATTACAGACCTATATCTAATCTTTATTTCCTATCTAAAATTCTTGACAAAGTAGTTGCAAATCAAGTACGTGAACATTTACAAAGTAATGACCTATTTGAGGAGTTTCATTCAGGCTTCAAACTCTAGAGTCACTTGTGGAGTACTACAGGGTTCAATCCTTGGGCCAATTCTCTTTCCTATATATATGCTTCCGATTGGTAAAATTTTCAGATATCATGGGATTAATTTCCACCGTTATGCTGATGACATTCAGCTATATTTATCTATGAATCCTGATGAATCCAATCAATTACTTACTATAGGCATGTGTTGATGACATCAAAACTTGGATGACTTTAAATGTCCTGCTTTTAAATTCTGACAAGACAGAAGTCGTTATCTTTGGACCAGAGTCCTTAAATATAAACTTCTTAATCAATCACTTAATCTGGATGGCATTAAATCGGCCTCTGGTACTAAAGTAAAAAACCTTGCTATTATTTTTGACCAAGACATTTTATTTAAATTCCATATTAAATAGGTTTCCAGAGTTGCCTTTTTCACCTCCAGAATATCGCCAATATTAGAAATATTCTGTACAGGAGTGATGCTGAAAAACTAGTCCATGCATTTGTTACTTCAAGGCTGGATTTTTGTAATTCTTTACTATCAGTAAAGTCCATAAAATGCAGTTTGAAGCCTTCAGCTGATCCAAAATGGTGCAGCAAGAGTTCTGATGAAAATCAACAGGAGGGATCATATTTCTCCAATTTTAGCTTCCCTTCATTGGCTTCCTGTTAAATCAAGAATATAATTTAAAATTCTTCTTCTAATGTATAAAGCCCTTAATAATCAAGCTCCATCATATATCAGAGCTCTGATTACCCCGTATGTTCCTAACAGAGCACTTCACTCTCAGACTGCAGGTCTGCTGGTGGTTCCTAGAGTCTCTAAAAGTAGAATGGGAGGCAGATCCTTTAGCTATCAGGCTCCTCTCCTGTGGAACCAACTCCCAGTTTTGGTCCGTGAGGCAGACACCCTGTCTACTTTTAAGACTAAGCTTAAAACTTTCCATTTTGACAAAGCTTATAGTTAGAGTGGCTAAGGTAACCCTGAGCTACCTCTATAGTTATGCTGCTATAGGCTTAGGCTGCTGGAGGACATCAGGGTCTATTTTTCATACTCTGCTGAGTTGTCCTACTGTTCTCCATTTTGCATTGTTCGTTGTTATTTCAAGTTTAAACTTTTATTTTCTGTCAATTTTTTTTTCATAGTAGGTACACCCAGTCAGGCGTTCCGTTAGCTGTGACATCATCCAGGGGAGACAGATGACCCGCTATTACCATATAACATACAAAGGATTCCTTAATCAATGTGTGCTTCTGTGTTTTTTGTGTCTCTGCTCTGTCTTCTTTAATCTACAATCAGTTGAGGCAGATGACCGTTCTGCTGGAGGTTTTCCTTCCTGTTAAAGTTTTCCTCTCCACTGTCGTTCATGCTTGCTCAGTATGAGGGATTGCTGCAAAGCCATCGACAATGCAGACTGTCCACTGTGGCTCTACACTCCTTCAGATGGAGTGAATGCTGCTTGTCAGGACGTGATGCAATCTACTGGTTTCCTTAGATAGGAAACCTTTTGACCAATCTGTATGAATTGATTGAATTGGACTTTGTAAAGTGCTTTGAGATGACATGTGTTGTGAATTGGTGCTTTATAAATAAAATAAATAGAACCAAATAGAATCTGACTTGCAAAGAGTTATCAAATTTCCCTAAAAAAACACAGAAGAACTTTCATCTTTACTGAACAACAAAAAATGGCAAACAAAGCAGGAGTGCTCGATATTGTTTGTTTGCCTTCTGAGCGCCCAGGCTTGACTTGTACCAGGCTCTAATTACAGTTGAGACGTTATTGTATAGATAATAATTTTGAGCTCTTTTAATGTTTTGAATAGCAAGGCTGTATCGGGAGCACAGACAGTTTTGCCTCCTAGCATATTTTCGGCACTCAAAGCAGAAATATGTCACGCTGATGTGGGGCGCACATGCGCACTCAGGTCAGTGTGCCACATTCAAAATAACTTGATCTTAACAAGCGTTTAGAAGCATGCCGATCACATTGTCAATTGGCATAAACCACCCCTGTCATTCAGAATAAAATTTCATTCTGATTGAGCTTAATCTGTTCACAATGTTCTGATTGGCTTGTTTACATGGTGCATTTTTGTTCTGATGGATCCTTTATTCCGATTACTTTTGTCCATCTAAACGCGGCGAATAAATCACTACAAATTGTTATTTTCCTTCTTCTACTGTCCTCCACCCACTTTAGAGCAAATAAAATAGTAATAAAATAGCATAGTTCTAACGCATATATACTCAAGAAATTTTATGTTCTTTTTTTAATCTTATCATTTACTTCAGGAATCACTATTGCAGCCCTATTTGCTTAAATTTTTGGATCTTTAAAGATCTGCAAATAATCATTAAAGTTATTTTCTACTCAAGAATAAAATTCTTGACAAATATCTACTACCTTTCTTTTCTTCTTAATATCTGGTAATCTGATCTTTCTGAATTAATGTATTTCCATGTCCATGTGGGCCTTAAAGACCATAATACTGTTGGACTAAATTCTTCATTTTATACTTTAAATGTTCGTGCTCTGTCATCCCCAATCCACTGAAACTATTTTCCCTCCTTTCCTCTTTCCCCAACAATTTTCTAACTTTCTTACCTGGATGATTCCCATGATGTCCTTTCAAATTGATCCAGTAACTAACCATTAACTGTTGTCTTGTAATGCACATACTGGAGTTGTTTTAACTGCCCCTGAACAATTCTCAATCCTCGAGCTTGTATTATTTAAAGAGTTTTTACCAGGATTCAGCCGCTGAACCATATACCACACACCCATAATCTATTCTTCAACAAATTAATGAAATCAAATTTAGCGAATCAAAATTAGCACCCCATATTGACACCTTATGATATTAAGTACTTTTACTTTTTCCATAATATCCTCTATATAGTTTTTCCAAGGAAACTTTTCTAAATAGAATTTACTCCTAAAAAAAGAAAACAATCAACTCTTTCTTTAGTAACTATAGTTTTATATTTACTCCTATTTTCTATTTTTGAAAAATAGGATTTTAGTCCTCTCAGCAGAAAATTTAAAGCCCATTCTACCCCCACGCCTTCATTTTATTTATCCCTTCCTGAATTTGCCCATGGAGACAATCTATATTTTATCCCCTTTTCCATAATGCGCCATGATCAGCTAAAAGTGACGTAGTATCATAACTTATAGAAATGTATGCTTTTTCTACATCAAAAACACCACAACAGGTTCCTTATTAATATTTTTAATATCATCTTCTAAACATAAAATAGGATCCATTGCTCCTCTTCCCCTACGAAAACCGCTCTGACAAGGTGCAATTTTATTTCTTGATTCCAGATCAAGAATCTCTCATTCACCATTTTTTCCATCAATTTGCAAATACCAGAAGTTAATAACTGCCAGGATTACTGTGATCTTTCTCGGGTTTCTTTATCAAGAAAATAATTAATTCTTTCCTACTACATAGAAGGTTCCTTCTTTCCATTTCTTATTAAATACTGTTAACTAATTACTTAATACTTCATCACTTAGATGTTTAAAATAGTATAACACATTTCATCTTTCCCTGCAGCACTGTTTCTAGTTCTATCTGAAGCTCTTTTTTATTCTCCAATAGAAAAGGGACAATTTATTAAATCTTCGTTATTCACTTTACTTTCTAAAGATTCAACATTTCTACCTCTAGTTCTTTCCCCTTCCCTGCTTATCTTCAGCCGATAAGATTATCCCACTATGTATTTCAACAAGAGTATTTGCTAATAAAGCAGCCTTTTCCCTATTATTATTTTTATTAAGTATTGGATAACTCCATTCTCTTCTGTCTCTCCCCATTTTTCAGATCATCTCCCATATACCTCTCCTATTTGTGGATGACTACCAATTGTATTACAGAAATCTCTCCAAAAATGTTATCTTTGCTCATCTTATTGTACTTCTCATATTTTCCTGTGCTTTTTTATATTCAATGAAGTACTGAAAATTATAAAGACCTATTGACCACTTAAATGCCTTATTTCTTTCTTTTACTACTAATTTCCACTCATCATTCCACTATGGAACTGTTTGTTCCCATTGTCTAATGTCTCCTTAACTTCTCTATTTATTTCCCTCAGATTCTCAACCAGTTGTTTCATATTCCCGTTTGGAGGCACTTCTACAACAATTCTTTTACTTCCATTATTTCTCTGTTCACCTACTCTTGCAGTTGTTTTAACTTTAACTTTGCACGCCCATGTCAGTTTCTTAGCTTTTTCCACCTGACCTTCCGTGTTACACCCAATCAGAAGATTTGCATCAGTCAGTATCTAAGCATGTTTGACTTCTCCAACTTGTGATCTAAGTGTTTTAGTTAACTTAAGTGGATCTACTTTCTGTACTCCCTCTTCCTCCTCAAATCTTACTATAACATTCATAGAAATAGTTCTTGGAACATTTACTCCTCATTGCCTTCACTATCAGTTCTTTTTCCCCTCTTCTCCCCTCTTTTCCCCTCTTTTCCCCTCAGTCTGCATCTTTCCTCCCTTCCCCACCTTTTCCCACTCTTTCACTTCACTTTGACCACAATTCTCTTCCTCCTCACTGCTGTTCCAATCCTGCATAACCAGGTGCCGTTGACAAATCACTACTCATTCCACTGAGGACGCCACTAAGAGATGACGTATTTTCTGGTCAAGATCGCTTTCCTCCTGTTTGTTTCAGTGTGACTGAGAACTGAGAAGTAACAGCTTGGAGCTTCAATGTCAAGAGCCATACAACAGGCCCATGGCCAAAGCTCGACCTGTTTACCTGTCTCTCTCTTGCAATCATTTATACATGAAAATATAATAATGTTATTTTCATTAATAGTATTTAGGATAACATTAAACCCTCAGTTTTTGGGAAAATAGACTGCTCCTGCTATTTAAATTGAATAAATGCAAAATTAATGCAGCTTTGGGATGCATCACATTAGCCATGCTAATCATAACATAAGGTGCTGATTTTTTTTTTTACTTTGTAGTTTTTGTTTTATCATAATTTATCATATTTGTAAAACCGTGTTTTCAGGTCCTTACAAAGATGGTGTGACATCACCTGTGCTTCTAATATTAATGACCAAACTCTTCAGGAAGGCGGAAACAAATATTTTCAGTGTAGCTCTTCTGAACTATTTTTCTATAAATGTGTAATAGAATCTAGGAATGGATTAAATTAACCAGGTGACTTTTTTATTTATCTATTTTACAAAAACTGGAGATTGGAAATTGACCAAATCTGATTGTGCATCTCATGTGTATACAACTTCATCTGGGTCCATCTGGATCCAGACTATTTGGCCTTTGCCCCCCATCCCCCACTACTTCGTCAAACCAATGGCTTTAGAGTTAGAAGTGAGGCAGGTCCTAGAGCAGGAAGATTTAATGATTTAGAAACAAATGTATCTATGGGCGAATTTTTGAGGATACTTCTCTTTATAAAAACGCTTTTTTATGGCAGCACAACTTTCAAGACCAGTTTTTATGTGGGAGCTGAACTAAAGAAAGGGAGTGCTTCATTATCAGAATGCCATCACCTAGTTTATCTAACTTGCACATGTTCTTTACAGATTTGGCTCTGGCGTCTACTCTTCAAGCACTGGAATCATCCTAAACAATGAGCTGATCGACTTTTGTGGAAGGACCGATAACATCTCTCCTGGTAATCAGATTAATATGGCGTCTTTTATTTTTTACTATAGTCAGTTGAGAACAATCCTGCAGTCTCGTACAACTTGTTTTTATGATTACCTACTCTCTGTTATAGTAATGGTGAGAGGGGAGCTGCAAGAATAGTGAGAAACTCATCTAAACCTTTATATAAGATCAAATTTCCCCTCTGTATTTAATCAGGCCGGAATTGCAGTTTCCTCCCATTTCTTGTGTTTTGGGATGGTTTCTACCCAGTTTCCATTTCTGTGATCTACTCAGGCTTAATGGTTTGTTTCATATGTGGTGAACAATAACCTTGCCTGCAAGCTGAATTTGTGTGTTCACAAACATTGAGAATCCATCTTGTTCTGCTCCTGCCTCAATCGGAACCAAAAAGTGTTCGGGCCAATCACGCTGCAAAGTATTAGGGTTAGAAGACGAGGCATACAGCTATGACGAAAGACATGGCAGTGCAGGAGGACGCATGCATAGTTGCTGTTATCACATCTGTTTAGTCAGAATCCATGATTTGTTCTTTGAAAGAAAAACAGCAAAAAAGTGCCTTGACCAGCGTAACTAGTTGTGGTTTCTCATGGCGCCCACTGCTTACGTTTTCATTTGATACCACGACTGGCTTAAACTAACCGTTGCTATGCGGCTCTAGGTGTTGCTTCACCCAATCAGTTTGGAAAGTTCTGCTGAATATCCCTTCTTTCCCTGAATGGATGCGATGGTAGTAGGACCAGATTGGTGATGTGCAGAAAGTAGAGTGTTACACGTCATCAACCTAGCTTGTCTGGTTGGGGGAACGTGGTATTAGTTTAAACTTAGCTGAAAGCCTTTCTGTATCAAATTTCAGACTCACAGAGGTGCTAGCACAGCTTTTCTTTCTGTTTGTTACTAATTCAGTCTAAAATCTGAACCCAAGGGAAAGAACCATAATACTTTCCTCCAGAAATCACACTGTTAGAAAATAATCAAATTTAATTGTTTATGTATATGGTTTTAAAACAAAACAAGCTTACATGTGCATTCAGAACAGTCATGCTCAAGTGATTCTTTGTGTTTCTTGCCTGAATTAGAAATGCACTTTTTTTGCAATTTGAGGGTATATTTCAGTCTATATATTATCGAAAACTTTCACAGTTTTGTTATATTTTTGGGTTTATTGGATACTGATGGTTTTTAACTAAGTAGTTTTCGGAAAGAAAGAAAGAAAGCTAAGCATATGTTTGTATTCAGTCTCTTAACCTTGAAACGTTTAATTAAATCCCAGTGCAACCAATTGTTTTCAGAAAACTACTAATTAGCAATCTGTAACTGGTATACATCCCAACGGTGTAATATGGTGGCCTCCTTTTCTTCAACCAGGACAGAGAACTTAGCCAGAGTTGAAAAGATGGACGGATCTATATGCAGAGAAATCTCATAAGGAAAACAGGATAGGGGATGCAAAATATTTAAGACTGGCCCAGAGGTTCCCATTCTAGCGAGAGGCCGGCCCAAATCATACAACCAGTGCCACAATGGGATGATTTATTGCTGAAAACATGATAACATTCAGACCTAAATCTGATTGAGAATCTGGGGAAAGATTTAAAAAGTATTTATAAAGATGCTCTCTATTCAAACTGATAACACTTAAGCTACGTTGCAAAGTAGAATGTGAAAAACTTTCAGTTTCTAGATGTGCAAAGCTGGCAGAGACATACCTCAGTAAGTGTACTGAAAGGTATTGACCCAGGGTGGCTGAATACAAAAGCTCCAAGCACTTTTCAGACTTTTATTCATAAAATGTGGAAACCATTCATAATTTTTCTTCTACTTCACAATTATGTACTAAGACATATATTGTTCCAATAAAATACAGAGGAATTTATGAAAACATTCAAGGAGTATAAATAACCTTTGCAGGCCATGTATTCTTACTTTTTGTATACTTACTTTCAATGGTCCAGTGTTTGAGGTCTGAAAGAGAAAAGAAAACACATTTTCAACACAAAACTGTTGGAAAATCAAATTAGCATCAATACGTCCCTTTTTAAAGAGACATTCAACAAAAGATGTGACACATCAAGATGAACTCCATGTCTTTCTCTGTCTGACTCCCATTTATTCACTGGTGCTCCATTGAAGGCATTTCCAATTATTTATCTCTTCCTCTCTTGACAATGTTGACATGAACTGCAGTTGTCTGTGCTGTCAGTCACGGCTCTTGTTGTGTTTGCAGGGGAGCAGCCCCCCTCCTCCATGGCCCCCGCTGTGCTGAAGTCTGGCTCGGAGATGCTAGTGACGGGAGCAAGTGGTGGGAGCATAATCACAACGGCGCTGGCCTCTGTACGTGGCCATGGCAATAACAATAAGTGCACTCAGGATTAACTGCTGCACACTGATGCTCCTCGCTGTAGTCACAACTAGCTCTTCCTTCATGATCACCATGACTGTTATCAGCACATTCCCATCAGGATGTCTTCTTTCTCTTGCAGGCCCTCATCAACCACCTTTGGTTTGGAAAGAGCCTTAAAGAGGCAATTGCTTCTCCTCTTGTCTTTGTCGACTCTGAAAACTCAGTAGAGTTCGAACTCGACTTTGACAAGGTAATGCATTTGTGACTGTTTTCAGGGGTCAGGTAACACACTGCACAGCTTTAACCTAATCCTATTTTTCCTTCTTTCTCTTCAGGATGTAATCGAGGCTATTAAAGCATTGGGGCACAGTCTGAAACAAGCTGACAGATTGTATAATTCCACAGTTAATGCTGTGGAGAAAAAGGGCGGCTGTGTCTGTGCTGTGTCTGATGACAGGAAACAAGGAGAAGCAGCTGGTTATTGACAACAAGAGTCATGCTGGCTGTAGAGAATGTCCTGAAAATGACCGAGATCCTCCTGCAGCAGAAGGTGCCTGTTGTTCTCCCTGAACAAGACTCGGAAAAAACAGGTTTCATTTGCGGAGGCTTTGCAGTAACATGTCTTCCTGTGACTTGAATGAGCTCACACAGACTGTAACAAGCTGTCACCATGGAAAAGCAAGACTGTTTTTGTCACTTCTTTTGTGTTTTATAGGACCAAGTCTTGAATATTTCTGACCTTTCTTGAATGTTTTTAATGATATGAAGGTTATAGTCACCATCCACAAAGTCTCTCAAGTAATTTGATATTTTGTTTTTACATGTAAATGGGGCTCATGAATACATGACAGCCAAGTTTTGTGTAAACACCTAATTTTAATAAGCATGCCTGCAAGCTGAATTCTCCCAGTATTTGAGCGTTCAAAAACAGATGAGAATCTGACACCAGAGAACAAAGGTGACAATCTAGGATGGTTACCGGTACTTTTCATGTGTGGTATACCTTTCATCTTGTTATGTGATTTGTTTGTTTTCTTTGTTTGCATATACCATAAAACCATTGTATTTTTACTCAGGTTACCATATCGAAGACCGGTCCATTCCTCGCTGATGGTTGCTTTTCTTTATTTTAAACCCTCAAGAGCTTTGAGGAGCAAGGTTCAGCTGAGAAAAAAGCAGCTAAAAGGCAGGCAGTAATGTCGCTGTGGTTTAGTGTTGTTGAAATGATGATGAATGAACTTAAGATTGATATCTGTGGAGATCCAGTGCAAAATCTGCAGGATATCAGAATTGAAATGCTATTCATGATGAAGCTGTGGCACACACCACAGTCTAGTAAGGGATGTCTGTTAAAACAATTCATTAAATTCAAAATTTCAGTTAGCACAATTTGCGCCTCTGGCGAATCATCAGTCTCCATAAGTTTGAACTCAACTCTGGATCACTCACCAGAGCTGAAGTTCCCTCCATCCACGTATTTGGGGTCAGGAATAGGACAACCAGTGGGCACCACCCCCATCAAAATTGCAGCAACCAAAATGACAAAATAAAAAGTAACCATCTCATCTGTTTTCTCATAACATGTCTCTGACTTTAGATTTATCAGTATTCCCATTCAAATTTGGGTTTATTTGTGATTATTTTTTCTGTTGGCCTCCTAATTTTAATGTTTTAAAACCAAAGGGCCTCGGACAAATGACTGTGTGTGTATCTTTGTAACCTTTGGTTCCATGTGACTTCATGCTGCTCTCTAATTCGTTATTTAAAATTTCTATTTGGGGCACAGCTCTCACATATTGTGTGCTTAAAAATGTTAAATTTCACAATGGGACAGGACAGACACAAAAAACATGCATCAGGTTTCTAAAATATGCACTGCTTTGCCAGAATCCGTCACATAAAATCTACAGTGAAGATTTTGGTTGAAATGTGACAAAATGTGGAAAGGTTCAGAGGGTATGAATACTTTATTAAGGCACAATACCATTAGCAAATTAGGAGTTGTAAACATTTCTCAAGCTAAAGAAACCACCAGACTGCACTGAGGATGTTGGCAAAAATATCCATGAAAAAAGACATCGTTAGTTACAGTAATGGTATGAATTGACATCAAGACTGAAAGGCGACCTGCAGCAATGGCATGATTTATTTCTGCCCTGTGATGGACTGGTGACCTGTCTAGGGTGTACTCTTTGAGGCGACAGTGGTGCAGGAGTTAGGGAGTTTGTCATGGTGGGTTGCCGGTTCGATCCCCTGCTCCGACCGTCTCAGTCGTTGTGTCGTTGGGCAAGACACTTCAACCGAATTGCCTGCTGGTGGTCAGAGGGCGCAGATGTATGGCAGCCTCTCCTCTGTCAGTCTGCCCCAGGGCATCTGTGGCTACTAACATAGCTCACCACCGTCAGGGTGTGAATGGGTGAATGAGTGATTGCAGTGTAAAGTGCTTTGAGGTCGTCGGACTTGACAAAGCGCTATACAAGTACAAGACATTTACCGTTTTCTGAGTAAAATGGTAATTGAAAAGCTCTGGCTCACATTCTACACTGAAATAGTCTAAGAACTGCATGTAAACCTGCAGCCTGACAGTGAAGTGCTCGTGAAACAAAAATAACCAATGAGCTCTTTGAAATAAGGGTAATCTCATTTAAAGCTTTAGAAGTAAAGATATAATAATTTACATGCCATTTTGAACTTTAAAGAGAGCCAATTAGAAGAAGCTAAAATTATTCTAGAAAGCTATTATTATTAGCTTCTGTAGTAATTTTGTTGTTGTAGTGAGTGAGTTGTTAGTTTTACTTTTCCTGTTCCACGTGTGTGGGAGGCCCAGTCCTTCTAGAAACACCTGTCTTTCTTACCACTCCTTTATTTTGCACAGCCAGTGCATTCTGTTTAGATTTTATCTCATTTTGAGCTCAAGAAGTTTCAACCACTTGCACCACAGGCTGAGATTGGGTTAGTACCTTTATTTGCATTTCACTACACACTTAAAACTGCCCAGGAATACCAATAACAAATTCTTTACCCCAATTTCTTTTTTTTCTTTTTTTTGACAGTCAAATCAATCAATTTAACTACATATGAGATGACGTAACACTCAGTAAAACTAGGTTTCAAACAGAGTCAGCCCATTTGGCCCAAAAGTGACAAATGTAAAGTTTTAAATGTCCCAAAGAGTGGGTTAAAAAGTATAACATATAACCTGAAGTACAAAGCAATGGATATTTGGGATACAATTATCTATTTTACATACACACTTAATCCTTGAAAGGTCATGGGGGTACTGGTGTCTGTCTCCACTGTTAAATGAATGACAGGCGGCAGATACATCAGTGGGCAGCAGCAACACCACCGTCTGAAATCAATAACAAAATGAGGATAACAACATCATAAATGTTGAATAACAATTATTCAGTTCACATAACTGAATTTGTCTGACAACTCAAATTTAGTACATAACCCCGATGACAATATTGCCTTGCTATACTGACTTTATAACAAATTAGTAACATTGCTAGCATAATGTTACTATGCTAGCAGCTAAAATGCTAAAGGTTTGTAATATACCTGTACTGTAATATAAACTAAAGACATGAATATAACCCACTGACATTATCATGCAGAATCAATTCTATTCAGTTCAATTCAATTTTATTTACATAGCACCAATTCATAACACGTGTGATCTCAAGGCACTTTAAAAAGTAAAATTCAGTGAAATACAGACAGATTGGTCAAAACGTTTCCTATCTAAGGAAACCTATCAGTTTGTATTGAGTCAATGACGAGCAGCATTCCCTCCTCCTGAAAGACCTTGTAGTGGACAGTCGTCTGCATTGTTGATGGCTTTCCAGCAATCCCTCATACCGAGCATGCATGTTGCGAGAGTGGAGAGGAAAACTCCCCTTTAACAGGAAGAAACCTCCAGCAGAGCCAGGCTCAATGTGAACGGCCATCTGCCTCCACCGACTGGAGGTTGGAGAAAACAGAGCATAGACACAAAAAAGCACAGACTCATCTTTGCCCTCTCCTCTTTTTATCATCTTACAGTTTAATCCCATGGAAAAGGTTCAGTGAACTCTGTTTAAACTTTTGTAGGCTATAGTTCAAAATGGTGATGTGTGAAGAATGATGGGGCCTCTCATTTCCTCTTCAAACCATCAAACCTGTCACCTAAACAATCCAAGAGGGTGCAGAGAGAAAAAAAAAGTTCAAAAGCTCACAAGTGGATGCAACTAAATGTGCTACAATGACAGATCTATTTAGCTCAACAAATGTGACTAGAGCAACGGAAACAATACCGTTCAAAGGCAGAAGCTGTCCCGTCCGGCGTTCAGCTGTATCACAGAGGAAGAAGTAGAATGAAGAGGGGAGAGGGAGACATGACCCAGCAGGGTCAGACTGTAGAGGAGGTCAGAACAGCTGCTAACAGCCTGGTAAGAACACTGATCTCTATCTATTCACTGGATTGCTGATTGGCCCGAAAAACTGAAGTCACTGGCCGCCATCTTGCTACTCCCTACTCTCACAGAACCCGATAGCATTTGGCTGCAACAACAAGCAGTTTTCTGGCTGTGTGAAAACGTTTCACGGGTAATTTTACAGTCAGTGGATGTACTAACACTATCAACTACTAGGAAATTATGTGCTGAAATATTTTGCATGTTATTTATATTATATATATATATATATATATATATATATATATATATATATATATATATATATATATATATAATAACATGCAAAATATTTCAGCACATGACTTTCTCAGTACTTGATAGTTTTAGTACATAACAAAAGTATATGGCATTTGACATTTTGAAAGTCTTAAGCCCCCCCTGAACATGAGAAAATCTTCGTTGTTCGATGCTGTAGCGCACGTATTCCCTAGTTACTGGGGGAAAATAGGGAGTGCCAATGCTGGTGGCTTCACAGCGACATGTATTATCAACGGCCAATGCGCAATCCATTGAATAAATAGAGATCAGTGGGTAAGAAGTAGAAGTACAGGGGTTGGATAATGAAACTGAAACACCTCTCATTCTAGTGTGGGAGGTTTCATGGCTAAATTGGACCAGCCTGGTGGCCAATCTTCATTGCACATTGAACCAATAAGAGCAGAGTGTGAAGGTCCAATTAGCAGGGTAAGAGCAGTTTTGCTCAAAATATTGCAATGCACACAACATTATGGGTGACATACCAGAGTTCAAAAGAGGACAAATTGTTGGTGCACGTCTTGCTGGCGCATCTGTGACAGCAAGTCTTTGTGATGTATCAAGAGCCACGGTATCCAGGGTAATGTCAGCATACCACCAAGAAGGACGAACCACATCCAACAAGATTAACTGTGGACGCAAGAGGAAGCTGTCTGAAAGGGATGTTCGGGTGCTAACCCGGATTGTATCCAAAAAACATAAAACCACGGCTCCCCAAATCACGGCAGAATTAAATGTGCACCTCAACTCTCCTGTTTCCACCAAAACTGTCCGTCGGGAGCTCCACAGGGTCAATATCCACGGCCGGGCTGCTATAGCCAAACCTTTGGTCACTCATGCCAATGCCAAACGTCGGTTTCAATGGTGCAAGGAGCACAAATCTTGGGCTGGGGACAATTTGAAACATGTATTGTTCTCTGATGAGTCCAGTGTTTCTTCTGCATGAATCTGTTATTTTTTGGATTGTTTTTAATTTTTAGTCTTACCTGAATTTGCTCATAACATAATATTCTATTAGTTGGATTACATAACTTTTAAATAAGAAATCAAATGTCATGATAAGTTACTCAGTGGAGCCTTTTTACCAATCACTTTTTTACTCTTACCTGAATAATTTCTTGTATGGCTACTTTTTACTTTTACTTGAGTGAAAAAGTATTCTTAGTATTCTAATAGTAGCGCTCCTCTTGGGTCCAAAATAATCTATTTCGTAAGATTATAAAATTATTTAAAATATATGTAATCCAGGCATAAAGTTTCGTAATTAGCTTTCCTCTTAATGTCATGTTTTGTAACCTGAACCCGAACACACCACACTCAGAGTCAAATTTTAAGTGAGTTTATTGAAGAGGATGAATGGTGGATGATGATGACCAGAGTCCAATCCAGGCTGGAGCAGGAGGCAGTTAATGGCTAGAGCTGGCAAACATGATGGAACCGGGAATGGAGGTGGCAAGACCAGCAGCACAGCAGAAAGGGGATAGGAAACCAGAACAGCAGCAGGATAAACAGCACGACTGGATGAATACTTGCAGGGCTGGAGTGAGAGCAGGACCAGGATAACAGCAGGCAGACGGTAAACTCAGGCTGGACAAGAACAGGACAAGGTAAGCAGCGATGAGCAGAGGAACACAGAGGTAACAGTACGGTCCGACAGGGAAGAGCTAACTGAGGAAGGTTTAAATAGTGATGACAGGTGGAAAGAGTCCTGGCTTGATTAGTGGCTGACAGGTGTAGGTGATTATTGGAGCATGGAATCTGGAGCTGTATGGGAGGCTGAGAGTGCCCTGAAATGTCCATGGTGCAGCAGGCAAGGCTGCACCATGACACTTAAGGATAAACATAATACTGCCCTGCTCTGGCACCACATTGTCATATGACTGTGGAAAGCCGATGAAGCTGCTATATAAGCAAGAAGTAGTGGCGCCGGGAAAGGCTAGGGAGGAGCTGGGAAAAAGTTTGTTGGAGGTCAGATGTTGATGGAGAGCTAGGAACCTATTGCTAAGGCAAGAAAGCCTGAAGCTCATCTCAGCCCAGAATTCACCTGTTGGGTATCACCTGCTCTGATTGGGCTGGTAGGAGGCTTCATAGTTTACACTTTAAATTACTTTCCCGTTTTTTTCCACTCATTGCCCACGGCCTTTCTACATTAACCCTCCTCTCCCTTTAGAATCTCTTGGACTTTGGTCTGCTGGGCCGTTGAACTGGATGTTGTATGTGGCATACACTGCTGCTGGGACCTGGATTTATCTGGACCTTGTTATTTAAGGAATATGCAGAAGTCTTATGGTATTTTGAACTGAATGGCCATTGTTTTGATATCTTTGTGTGTCTGTTATGCTTGTTTTCCTGCACAATATATGGTACCAACAAAAATCAATTTCTGGTGTACAGTCTCTTACTCCGCTCCTGGAGTCCACCTTTGAGGATCCTCTGTTTCTAGCCTAAGATTAAGTAAAGCACGGGTAACATATACCTTAACTAATTCCTGCTCTTTTTTTCTTTGTCTTCCTGTCTCTACATCTCTCTCTCTTTCACACACACACATTCTCTTACTGTTTTTCATACTTTAAGGCACCACATTTTATTCAACATGGATGTTTTGCCTTATTCTTGGCCTAATCGTCTTATTTATATGAATGGCATACTTCATTAAACACTCAAAAGACATCTCTGTGTTTGTTTGACAGCCACTTTCATTAAAGAATGGAAACTGTGGCCCCGTGGCCATCTCTGTCAAAGTCAAAGTGGTGTTGTGAAAGCATTTAGAATCGTTACTCTCTTCCAGTTAGGCTACTACTGTATCCATCCATCCATCCATCCATCCATCCATCCATCCATCCATCCATCCATCCATCCATCCATCCATCCATCCATCCATCCATCCATCCATCCATCCATCCATCTTCCATTTATCCGGGGTTGGGTCATGGGGGTTGAAGCCTTAGTAGGGTGGCCCAGATTTCCCTCTCCCCAGCCACTTGGGCCAGCTCCTCGTTCTTTCAGTCACGACCCAAATCTCATGACCATAGATGAGGGTAGGAACGTAGATTGACCGGTATATTGAGAGCGTCGCCTTTTGACTCAGCTCTCTCTTCACCACAACAGACCAGTACAGCTATTGCTTCACTGCAGACACAGCACCAATCTGCCGAGCGTTCTCCCGCTCCATGTTTCACTCATTTGTGAACAAGACACCGAGATACTTAAACTCCTCCACTTGGGGCACTTTATTTTAATGCAAGAAACAACACAATGTGTCCATATATCATCTGGTATGTTTTATGTTTTCTCAAAATATTTTACTGGTGGGCCGCCAGTCCAGTCCTGGTCAAGCCCATTACCCAACCCTGTTGGGTTAAACCAACTGGACCGGTCCATAATTGATCCACGGGTAGGTACAAAAACCCAAATTGACTTGAAAAACAAACAAGCAAACAAATAGTAGTTATAGTATACAGGACTGTCTCAGAAAATTAGAATATCGTGAAAAAGTATACTAGTAGGCTATTCAACTAATCACTTGAATCGTCTAATTAACTCGAAACACCTGCAAGGGTTTCCTGAGCCTTAAAAAACTCTCAGCTTGGTTCAGTAAACTAAATCACAAGTATGGGGAAGACTGCTGATCTGACTGCTGTCCAGAAGACCATCATTGACACCCTCCATCAGGAGGGTAAGACACAAAAAGAAATTTCTCAAAGAGCAGGCTGTTCACAGAGTGCAGTTTCAAAGCACATTCACAAAAAGTTTGTTGGAAGAGGGAAATGTGGCAGGAAACGCTGCACAACCAAGAGAGGTGACCGCAGCCTTAACAGCATTGTGAAGAAGAGCCGCTTCCAGAATTTGGGGGAGCTTCAAAGCCAGTGGGCTGAAGCTGGAGTCCAGGTATCAAAAGCCACTGTTCACAGACGTGTCCGGGAAATGGGCTACAATAGCAGTTTTCCCATGGTCAAGCCACTTCTGAACTCAAGACAACGGAAGAAGCGTCTGACTTGGGCTATGGAAAAGAAGCACTGGACAGTTGCAGAGTGGTCCAAAGTCCTCTTTTCAGACGAAAGCAAGTTTTGTATGTCATTTGGTAGTCAAGGCGCCAGAGTCTGGAGAAAGGCTGGAGAGGCGCAAAATCCAAGTTGCTTGAAATCCAGTGTGAAGTTCCCACAGTCAACGATGGTTTGGGGAGCCATGTCAGCTGCTGGTGTTAGTCCACTGTGTTTCATCAAGTCCAGAGTAAATGCAGCTGTGTACCAAGATATTTTAGAGCACTACATGCTTCCATCTGCTGAAAAGCTCTATGGAGATGATGATTTCATTTTCCAGCATGATCTGGCACCTGCCCACAGTGCCAAAACCACCAGTAACTGGTGTACTGACCATGGCATTACTGTCCTTGATTGGCCTGCCAATTCCCCAGACCTGAACCCCATCGAGAATTTGTGGGGTATTGTGAAGAAGAAGCTGAAAGACACCAGACCCAACAATGCAAATGAGCTAAAGGCCGCTATTGAAGCATCCTGGGCATCCATAATACCTCAGCAATGCCACAGGCTGAGTGCCTCCATGCCACGCCGCATTGATGCAGTAATCTGTGCAAAAGGATAACCAACAAAGTACTGAGTGCATTAATGGACATTTTCAAATGTTTGATTTTGTTTTGCTGTTATAATTTTTTTTTTACTTGGTCTGAGGAAATATTTTAATATTTTGAGATAGGATTTTTGAGTTTTCTTCAGCTGTACGCCATAATCAGCGATATTAAAACAATAAAAGGCTTGCGATATTTCAGTTGATCTGTAATGAATCCAGAATGTATGACATTTCATGTTTTTTAATTGCATTACAGAAAATAAAGAACTTTATCACAATATTCTAATTTTCTGAGACAGTCCTGTATACACACACACACACACACACACACACACACACACATATATATATATATATATATATATATATATATATATATATATATATATATATATATATATATATATATATATATATATATATATATACTACTGTTTTTGTTTGCTTGTTTGTTTCACATATTAAATATATAATGGAAACAGATCATTCACAAGGCGGTAATTGCTATATTTGAATAATTCATCCCCTGGGCAGTCAGAATAACTTTCATTTTCTGCAGTTTATGGGTGCGCTGCAGGCAGGAGGTGGAGAAGGCCCAGCGGTTCCCGCCCCCTCTGATCCAACCAAGTGCGCAGTCATACGCTCACTCAGTTTGGTTCATCATCAGCCGGGTTACAGTGTCAGCAGAGAGGCATGGCGAGATCTAAGGCCAGGGTGTACACTTGTTGCGCGCTGCTGCTGCTGCTTCTTATCGCCATCATTGTTGTAATCATATTCTGCACTAGGCCTACGAGGAGGCCGGACTCCAAATGCCCGAATGGCACTTTCTCCAAAGCCGCTGTGGCCGCAGACACAAGGAAATGCTCAGAGATTGGAAGGTGAGTGCTAATTAACATTTTTCTCACCGTCTGTTCCGGCCAACATCTACGATTTGAGGTTTTGTACATGTCTGACATCCGGAGGCGAGAACAAACACGTTTTTGCGTGAAATAATGTGGATATGGCTCAACAGACACCTACGCATTATGTAAAGTATAACAACATTTCCAGCTGAATGACAGCAGTAAGGGGTGCGAATTTTCCAGGGACATTCTTCAGAGAGGCGGCTCAGCGGTAGATGGCGCTATTGCTGCACTTTTGTGCACGGGCATCATGAACCCACAGAGCGCGGGGATCGGAGGGGGCTCAATCTTCACAGTGATGGATAGCTCTGGTGAGGAAAAGTGTGATAATAATAAAGTTATATAAAAAAAGTGTTAAGATGAAAGATGAAAACGATAAAAGATAAATTGTTATTATAATAGTTACTGAGGGTATCTGATGGTGTAAATATCTTTTTAAAGGTAATGTGAAGATCATCAACTCCAGGGAGACGGCACCGTCAAAGTTGAACCCTGACCTGCTGAACTCCTGCCCCAATTCCTTTAAACTGATCTCAGGTCGGTTGCAGCCGCATGTCAAATGCAACTAGACGTGTTTGCTATTTTTAAATGTTCTTCCAGATCTCTGAAGGGAGTTTTCTTGTTCCTGCTGTAACTGTTATGAGCTGTCTTTACAGGCCTCTGTGCTCTTAAGGAATTCAGTCTGTTAAGGACAGATTTGCATATAGGGAAAGTTTTTTTTTATCTATCAGTGACTTGTTAAGTATTCCCACCCTTTAAAATATTTTACACATTTTCTCATTGCAACCACAAACCTCTAGTGTATTGTATGCAATAGACCAACACAAAGTAGCACATCTTTGTGGAGTGTAAGAAATTATGCATGATGACATCAGTTGGACGTTTTTATTTTTCAAATAAAAAACCTGAAAAGCGTTTTATGCATTTTGTTGTCATTGGCTGTAGTCAGACACCCAAAATAACATCCAGTGTAATAAATGGCCTTCTGAAGTCACCCAATGAGGGAATATAATACTTAATCTCAGCATAAATCTGATCTGGCAACCCAAATATATAATGTGTAGCACTCTACTTTTTGTATGTTCTTGTGTATTTGTGAATGCAGAAATACTGCGAGAATTCAGCGGTAACCTTGCAGGCAAGGTTAGTATAAATCCAGCTGTTCTGTTAAGGCCTCAGAGTTGTTGTTTTTATAGAGCGTAATTAATAAACAACTCCATGAAAACCAAGGAACACAGCAGACAGATCAGGTATAGTGTTTAGCAAAGTTTAAAACAGTTGTGCTCTAAAACAATTTCAAAGATTTTGAAATCCCACAGAATACTTTTCACTTCATCATCTGAAAAAGGTAAATGCATTGCGCAACTGTGCAAACCAAGAACTGACAGTTCATTCCAACTGGCAGGAAGAGTATTACATTTATAATTATGAGCTACTTTTTCACACTCCATCACATATAATAAAAAAATCGAAATACAAGGACATAATAAAGTAGCTTTTTCAAATCACCAGTCGTAGGAAAATGGTTTGTCAGTGGATGAAAATATCGCTGAGTGGGATAAAAAAAAACAGAATAATAATTTATGATTTGAGGGCAGAAGATGAACATATGCCTGCTAGTATTGTAATATTTATGAAAAATTCTGTATTAAATGAAAAAAAAACAAGATGAAGTCTTTTATTTCTATACTATACCCAATTACACCACACTGCAGAAGAAAATAAATATTCAAACACTGTCCCTTTATCCATCTGTGTAGGTGGTATATGGATTGGGGTTCCAGGGGAAATTCGAGGCTACGAAATGGCACACAAACTTTATGGAAAACTGCCGTGGGCCGACCTCTTTCAGCCGACCATCAAGCTGGCCAGAGAGGGATTCCCTATTCCTCTAGTCCAAGGCTTATCAATCCAAAGCATTGACAAAAACCAGACGCAGTCCCTGTGGTATGTAAGATGACATGACTCCCAGTCTGGCTCAAAATATAAGGGCGAGCTAAACATTTACACCTCTCTCTTACTGTTCTCAGGAACATATTTTCAGATAAAAATGGAAATCTGCTTAAGACTGGAGACATTATCAAATTTGAGAAACTGGCCGACACTTTGGAGATGATTGCAAATAATGGAGCGGACGCCTTCTACACTGGAAAGATAGCAGAGAATTTAGTCCATGATGTGCAGGAGGCAGGTATTGTCAGAAGAGTTTCCACCGGCTCTCTGTGTCTGCATGGTACAGTGATCCAATTATAAATTAACTATTCAATTTGATCTGTAAGTGCCACAGTACGACAGTTTACAGGGCACGATTTATGCAGGCTGGTATGGGATTTGATGATTTTTGCCTCCGCTCAGCTGAAATGATTTGTTTCCCTGTTTTTACCCAGGAGGAGGAGGCCTGACACAGCTGGACTTGGCATCATATAAGGCTACAGTAACTGATGCGTGGGTTGTCCCTATGGGAGAGTACCAGATGTACATCCCCCCACCCCCCTCAGGAGGAGCACTGCTCAGCCTCATCCTCAACATTATGAAAGGTTCCTGCTGGATGCAGATGATATACCTGCTGTTTCCCTATACTGTTAACTTGAAAAATGTAGCATGATAGAAAAAAAGATGTTTGAAACAGGGCACTGATTTTCTTTTCTTGTTACCTTTTGGAACATTTATCCTAATATAGGTCATATGGGAAGAGTCTTGACCAAGCGTAGAAATAATGTACAGTGACAATGAAATCAGTCACAAAAACATACTGTATTTAAATAAACTATTATTCTGGTTTACAGGGTATCAGATGAAGTCATCTCCTCAGTCTATTGATCAAAAGGCCCAGTTTTATCACCGCTATGTTGAAGCTTTTAAATTTGCCAACGGACTAAAGAAGCACATTCAGGATCCAAATTTCAAATCAGAAAAAGTAAGTTTTGATTTAAACAATGCCACACAAACTATATGTTCACTGATTTACACATGGTATTTGGTGTTAGAGATTGCACCAAGAAATCAGGTGATGATCGGAATCATTTTGCTGGGAGCACATACATGAACCACTGTAGATTATGCAGGGGTAGTCGGAGAGCTAGGGTTTCGGCTTGGTCAGGAGGCTGAGCGTGAGGTTGATGTTCTGAATTCTTAGTCCAACTTGAGAATCCGACAAGGGCAAGGTTAACAGGGAAATCCAAAACTTGAAGCAAGGTCGCAGGCAGGCTGGCAGGCAGGCAGGCTGGCAGGCAAAGAACGCTATATGGTTTACTCACACAATGACTTTCAAGAATCTGGCAGAGACTTACTGTGAGAGGCAGGTATATATGGAGAGAGTATATATGGAAAGGCTCACAGTAATCAGACTGGCAACAGGTGTCACTGATCCCACTAATGAGCACACAGTCAGCTGGATAACAACAAAGCACAAAATACATGGTTGCATACCGGAAGCACTACAGTACCCCCTCCTCAATGTCCGGCACTTGACGGACCTCTGAGTTGGTCAGAATGCAGGTGATGAAACTCCTTGATAAGGGTCTTGTCAATAATAAAGTGACCAAGAATTCATGAGCGTTCCTCAGGTCCATATCCCTTCAAGTCCACAAGGTACTGAAGATCAAAGGTCCGTCTGCGAAAGTACAAAATGCGTCTGTGTACACAGGCTCACCATCAATAAGCCGGTTGGGAGGAAGGGTGCTGGAGGCGGGCTCGAATCTGGAGTAAATTCAGGGGTTTGACTCGTGACACATGGAACACCTCTTGGACCAGGATCTCCCCTTGGTCCTTGGACGAAGGGAGTTTCTGCAAGGGAACCAGATAGGCCCTCTTAGAAAACCAGTCAACAATGGTGAGAATGACGCAAGAGGGCAAGCCGGTAATGAAGTCTATTGACAGATGGGACCAGGGGTGAGGCGGAACAGGAAGTGGTCGCAACAACCCAGAAGGTGGATGACTGGATGGCTTGGTAATGCTGTGCGCAGGACAGTCAGAAACATAGTTCTTGATGTCATGGGCCAGCGAACAGCACCAGAACAAGACCAAAACCATCTCAACGGTCTTCTTCTAGCCAGGATGGCAAAAAGAGACAAGACTTACGGACTAAGATCCAGGACCTTAGGGATCAAGTGATCCGGAACAAACAGGTGATCCCTACGAGATGACTCAGGGGCCAGGTGCTTCTGGTGAGCATCTGACCTATCTCTCCACACACTCCACAGGTTCCTCCATCCAGTGTCAGGTTTCGTGTTTCTGGTTTTGGGTCTGAAAAACGGTGAGAAATTGAAGCGCCCCAGGGCCCACCATGCTTGTCAGGGGTTGAGTCCAGACCATACCTAGCACCTCAGCCCCCTCCAGCCAGTGCCTCCCCTCCTCCAGCGCCAGCTTGACAGCCAACAGTTCTCATCATAGTTACATTTAGCAGGAGACAGAAACATTGAGAAGAAAGCACATGAGCGAACCTTGTGATCAGATGGCCTCTTGGCTTGCTCCTACCCCAGTGCTTGAAGTGTCGACTTCCACAATGAACTGTTTCTCTGGGTTGGGGGATCAAAGAACGGGTGCTGAGCTAAACAGTTGCTTGAGCCTGGTGAATGTTTTGTCGGCCTGGTCATTGCATGTGAACCTCACTTTGGTTGAAATGAGAGCATGAAGGGTGCAGATATTTGGCTGAAGTTCCTTATAAATCTTTTATAGAAATTAGCAAACCCTAGAAACCTCTGGAGATGCTTGCGGTCTGTGGGAGGAGGCCACTTCCGCACCATAGAAATGTTGGTGGGATCCATAGCCTTTATGAGAGATAATGAAGCCCAAAACAGAGGTTGTGGATTGATGGAACTCGCACTTCTCTGCGTTGACGAATAGGTTGTTTTGCAGGAGGTGGAGAAGTACAGATCTAACATGGGATTGATGGCTCTGAAGACCCTTGGAAAAAATCAAGATGAGATCTAGGTAAACGAAAACATACTGGCTCATCATGTCACAAAGCACGTTGTTACTAACGCCTGAAGGACTACTAGTGCGTTGGACCCAATGGCATGACTAGATATTAATAATGTGCAGTAGGGGTGTTGAAATCTGTTTTCCACTCATCCCCCTCTCTGATGCAGTCCAAATGACACTTGTTACAGAGATCCAGTTTGGTGAATATGGTGGAACCTTGAATGGAGTCAAAAGCAGAGTCTGTGAGGGGCGGAGGATATCAATTCTTTACTGTGATGGTGTTTAACCCTCTGGAGTCAATGCAGGGTTGGAGGGAAAGATCCTTCTTTCCAACGAAGAAAAATACTGACCCTTCAGGAGAAGATGAGGGACAGATGATGGCTGTTTTGAGAGATTTGTCAGCGTACTTCTTTATAGCCTGGTGTTCAGGTGCAAAAAGGGGATCAAGTCAACCTCTAGGGGGAGTAGTACCAGGCATGAAGCCCATACAGCAATCATATGGATGATGTGGTGGTAATGACATGGCCTGATTCTTATTAAAAAAAACTCCTTGAACTCATAATACTCATAATACCTCGGGAACCTTGGAAAGATCAGGATAGGTCTCCTCAACTTCGGATACTGGAATGAAAGTGAAGTTAGCCTCAACTAAACAAGCCGATAAGCATTCAAATGACCATCCCAGGATCTCATAGAACGGCAATCGATATGAGGATTGCACTTTTTAGCCACGTTACTCCCATAACTATGGATAGTTGCAGGGACTTAATGATTGTGAATGTTATGGTCTTTTACCCCCAAGAGCCAGATGAACAGGAACTTTCTGTGAGAATGTCTGCTTCAGAGTGTGTACATCCAGAGCCAGAACCTTGCAAGGTGTGGAGGCGGGACCAGACGGATGCCCAGATCTTTTGCAAACTGCTCATCCATGAACTCTGTGTCTGCCCCAGTGTCCACAAATACAGACACAGAGCGAGTACAGTTGGCAACCTTTATGACTGCAGGAATAATCTTGTCTGAGGAGGTGGGAGAATGTTAACTCTGGCTCAGTAGAAACTTCCTCCCTTCTACGGAGCCTGGTCTTTTGGTGGACATCTGGAAATTATATGTCCCTTACTTCCTCAGTAGAAACAGAGATGAAGCCTCCTCATTTGTTCACGTTCCTCAGTAATAAGGCTGCTGCGTTCAAATTGTATAGGTTCCTCCTGGTGAGAAGACTGAGGGAGGCAGATTAGGCAGAGAAACCACAGGGTTGATCTGTCCCCTGAGAACATGGTCTTTAACGGAATCTTTAACAGAGATTATTAACAGAAATCTCCTCTCTTCTTCTCTCAATTAATTGCAGGCAATATCAGTGGCAAGGTCATTCAAAGCCTTTAATATGCTGGGATTATCACGGGTAGCAAGTTGATCCTTAATATTTTCATTAAGACCTTGCATAAAGGTATCCATTCCAGTGGCTGTCCGCAGCAAGTGTATAAAAGTTGATGATAAAGTCAGAAACAGACCCTTCTCCTTGTTTAATTGACGGACGTCCTCTTGCAGCTTCTCTGTTGCGTGTAAAATGGGGTTGAAAACCCGAACCAGCTCCATAGCGAACTCAGCATAAGAATCCCAAATAGGTGACTTACGTTGACCTTTTGCTATTCTCCCGTTCTTAGCTTTAGCAGAAAACAAGGAAATGACAAACACTACTCTTGCTCATTCTGTGGGAAAAGAGGAGGACTGCAACTAGAAACGAATTTCACATTGAGTCAGAAAAGGCTGGCAGGGGTCAGGGTCTCCTTTAAAGGTGTCGGGAGGAAATAATCTATTCACGACTGGCTTGAACCTGAGGGTGGACAGGAAGCATTGGTTTTAGTCAGAAGGGTAATGGAGACTTACTGCAATAAGTCTATCAGTTCAGAAATTCACGTCTCCAACCTGGAAATTGCTCTTTCTACTCCTGAAAGTCACTCCTGTAACAGTGATGGGTCCATTTTTGGCCAGATTCTACTGTAATGCACCAGACAGAGGACCCTATAATTCAGCCAGACAACAGGAGTGGATTTAAAGAATGTATTAAAGATTAAGGTCTAGATCTCAGTCGGGAGATGGCTGGGAGCGCACACAGAAACCACTGTGGGGGAGAGAGAAAGGTTAGTGGCCAGGAGCAACTCAGTGTGAGTAAATGTGCCCTGAACTAAGCCCACTAATCGTCTGCGAGTGTGGGAGGATGCACTGAAACAGATCCGTAGCGCCAAGGGCTCCGACTGGGTTAAGCATGTGGGGCAGCGGGTCCAAGCGGCACAGGAACGTTGCTGCACAGGGCTGAGACAGGAAGAGTGTCCATAATACAGGCGTGGCTCAAAACTATGAGCAGGATTAGGCAGAGGTAGTCGGAGGGCTAGGCTAAAGGCTTGGTCAGGAGGCTGAGCGTGAGATTGATGTCCAGAATTCTGAGGCCACCATATAACTAATGGCCTTTTAATGGAAGAAAGGCTAGCAGAAAATGTCAGGAATATATGTAACGGCTAGTCAAAGATGTACAACAAATAGATATTTTAAAGCGGCCACAAATCTCTGATTGTTCGTCTCTGTTGTGAAGTAAATTTTAGATTGGGATCCAGATCCTGGAGACATTATAAAATAGAAACACTCCAAGCCACATTTAATTTGACTAACAAATGTAAAGGACCTATTAGACTTTCGCCCACTGAAGTGGAGTTAATACAGGGTGTGTATTTATCCATTGTCAGTTTTATCTAAAAACCTGCATGAACAGTAATGCTCACAACTGTTCAGCAGGAGAGCTTCAGTCTGGCTGTAGTTCACTTCTCCAACCAAACACGTTTCCTCCTTTTCATAGCGAGTCATTCTTGTTTTTCCTGCTTTTTATGTTATCAAATGTCATCTTATAGTTGTTTTGTTGACCTACATGGCTTGAGTAGGGTTTGCTTTTTTCAGTTTACACCCGAAGCGTTGTCTTTTCTCTTCTGGGTTTTTTTTTTTACCTCATTTATCTGTAAAATTTTCATCCAACAAACCATCATGTTTATGATATTTGGATTGCAAATGGTGGGATTTTGTTACTGAGAGTTTTAAGGGGAAGTGAGATGCAGATTGTATAGTGCAATATTTTTCTGTCTTATTTAGCCGTTTTCATTCTCCAAATAACAAATGCAATACTTTTAATAGAGTAGCGTTTAAAAAAACAAAACAGCACAAAAAGTGAAATGAGTGAAAACAGCTTAGAGATTGCTTTGAAGCTAACCTCATTTAATCATTTTCTTATGCATGATATTGGTCTTGCCTTTTATTTGCGTGTTTGCCTTAATTTTTCACAGATTGCAAAACAAATAACAGAAGGTAGCTTTGCTAACTACATACGGAGCCTGATCAGCAGCAACAGGACACACGATCCGGAGTATTACAACCTCACCCCATATCTGGACAGCATGGGTACCACACACTTGTCTGTCCTGGCTGAAGACGGATCAGCTGTCGCTGTCACCAGCACCATCAACTACATGTCAGTATCTGATAAGCTCTGCTTTGACAGGGGCACTTATAGTTTTCAAAGGATCAAAAAATTTTGGTTGGGGAGCGGAGGGTTAGAAAAGCACGTTCTGATGTAGGTCTGCAGCTGATTCTACTCACTGATAATAAAACAGGCTTCTTCATCACATGAGCTACATAAAGAAGTGCAACTGTGCTGCCAAAAATACACAATAATGATTCCAGTCAGTCATACTTAAAAAAATAGTGTATATTCCCAATATAAAGTAGGAAGATAATTTAAGAACAAATGTTTCTATGGGTGGATTTTTGAGGATTCTTCTCTTTATAAAAAGGCTTTTTATGGCAGCACAACTTTGGAGACGAGTTTTTATTTGGGAGCTGGACTAAAGAAAGGGAGTGCTTCGTTATCAGAGTGCTTTCACCTAGTTTATCTAACTTGGACATCTTCTTAACAGATTTGGCTCCAGGGTCTACTCTCCAAGCACTGGAATCATCCTAAACAATGAGCTGACGGACTTTTGTGGAAGGACCGATAACATCTCTCCTGGTAATCAGATTAATATAACGCCTTTTCATTTTTACTATAGTCAGTTGAGAACAATCCTGGTACAGTCTCGTACAACTTGTTTTTATGATTACCTACTTGTCTTCATCATGGCAATGGTGTGAGGGGAGCTGCAAAACCCGTGAGAAAGTCATTTAAACCTTTTTATAAGATAGATTTCCCCTCTTTATTTAATCAGAACAGGCTTTCAGTCTCCTCCATTTCTTGTGTTCTGGGGTGGTTTCTGTTAACCTCCTCTGGGAGGAAAGGTGTTATCGCGTGTTAATGCAACAAGTATTCTGCTAGCGTGGGAGTTGTAGGAAAAAATGGCGGTTCAATTAAAGGGGCTGGATCTTTCAACGAAGGGCTCTACAAGATTTTCAATGGTTGCAGAGGATGGTTACCAGTTACAGAGTACCGCCAGAGAGAAAGAGAGAGAGAGCCGGAGAGGGTGCTTTGGAAATGTCGGCAAATGTTCTGAACAAAGACGACGGTGTGGAAGCCTTGCTTACTAAAATGGATGCGGTATTTCGAAGAGAAGAAAAAGACCGCACATGTGAAGTCCTATTTTTACATGATATGCAAAGACAGTGCAGTGTCCATAGCAGACTACATAATAGACTTTGAGCAAAGATACAACCTTATGAAGAAATATAACATGACACTCCTTAATGCGATGCTGGCGTTTAAACTCCTGGACACGTTTGGCTCGAGGAGAAGAGTAGGCAGCTTGCCCTCACAGCATGCGTGGATTTGACATTTGTATCTATGATTAAAGCGGATTTTCTGAGGAAAAACCAATGGAGCAAGCAATGGCAACTCAAGATGCATTTTTTTTTTGGAACAAAGACCACTGGACAAATTCAGATGAAGCAACGACTCATCACTGAGCGGACAGCGGGAGCAACAGCACGCTACAAACCCATTAGACAAAAATGGCAAACGAACAAAATGTGCTGTTTGTCAGAGCATGTACCATTGGGCCAAAGACTGTCCACATCGGAGAAGTGAAGTAAAGTTGACAGAAGATGAAAATGTGGAGGAATGTAACATTACATTGTTCATTGATGTGATGTCAGACTGAGATTTTCCTGACTGAGTCACTGGGATCAGCTCTCATTGACACTGCATGCACATGTACTGTTTGTGGTGAAAAGTGGCTGGATAGCTACATAAAGGACCTGAATGATAAATTGCTGCAAACATAGTCTCCAGGTTGCAGACCTTTCATATTTGGGGATGGTCAGGTGGTACACTCCAACATAAGTGAATGCTCCAGCCAAGATTGGGCATACAAAGTGCCACATTGAAACTGAAGTGGTTTCTGTTGATATTGCCTTATCGCTGAGGAAAAAGAGCAGGAAGTTTTTTAGACATGGAGAATGACAGAGTCGTCATGTTCAAGCAGAACCTTCCTCTTGAGCGCAATAGTTCGGGACACTATTGTGTGGACATTAGAGATGAAAATGCAAGAGTTAGTGGTGGTGAAAGTGAAGTCCTGGTTGTTACAGCAGAGATGTCTACAACAGAGAAGCATAAAGTTCTTTTGAAGCTTCACAAGCAGTTTGGCCACGCCTCCACAGAGTGGCTGCAGAGGCTCGTTCAAAGTTCAGGAAATACTGACAAAGACTGTCCAGGCATTTTGCAGAAGATCATTTGTGACTGTATAATATGCCAGAGACACAGCAGGACTAATCCTCAGCCTGCTGTTGGTTTGCCATTAGCCTCAGAGTACAATGAGACAGTGGCAATGGATGTACATGAGTGGGAACCTGGCGTATGGTACCTGCACATCATCGACCATTTCACACGCTTCAGCTCTGGAAACATCGTGAGGTCCAAGATCCTCAACTCGTTCATTCACCCATGGATAAGTGTCCGCGGTGCTCCTAAGCTGATCTACAGGACAGCAGTGGAGAGTTAAATAATGAGGATGTTAGAGACATGGCAGAAAACTTCAACACTGAGACAAAGATACAGAGGGATACAGTCCCTGGAGCAACAGACTGCTGGAGAAACACAACATGTCACTGACCAAGATCATCCTGAAGGTGAAAAGTGAAAATGGATGTGGTTGGCAAACTGCTCTAACCCTTATGGCCGAAAATAGTATGATTGGTGTGCATGGTCATAGTCCACATAAGCTTGTGATTGGTCACAGTCCTAACCTCCCTTCTGTTTTGATTGATAAACCACCTGCTCTAGAGGGCACTTCAATGAGTACTAGAGAAGGGCAGCACCTAGCACCACTACATGCTCCCAGGAGAGTTTTCACAGAGGTGGAAAGCTCAGAAAGAATAAGAAGAGCATTGCGCAGCCAGTTAATGGCTGCAGAAGAAAAATATGAGACAGGAGACCAAGTGTACTACAAGCAAGCAGATAGTAGATAATGGACAGGCTCAGGTGCAGTTATTGGTCAGAATGAAGTTGTAGTGTTCATAAGACATGGTGGGATTCTTGTTTCAGTTGCTGGCGAAGATTCTCAGTCATCCAGGTCATGGTCATTTCAAAAAAGTAAAAAACAAAACAACTGGACTTTTTTCTGAAGTTTGAAGACGTTTCGCTTCCTATCCCGGAAGCTTTCACAATTCAAAAAGTCTGGAGTAATGTGGAGTTTCAAGCTTTATACTACTGCCCAACAAATGCCTTGTATGGCTTAGATAACATGCAAATTGAACCGATACAGGTCCACCCCCTTGGTAATGGGGAGTCGTTAAAGTCATTGTATGCCTACAGATTGAACCGAAACTGGTCCACTCCTCTGCAACAGGGAGTCGTTAGGGTCGTTATTGGCCTGTCTTACAGGAACAATGTTTTGATCACCTGTATGAGGGTGAGGATTGAGGTGATAATTGGCCGGAATTAATCCTATAGCTGTATTATACGTTTTTGAGAGTTGGAACCTAAGGCCTCCTCTGTTTAAGGTTGGTTTTTCTCTCTTAACGTAGATGGCTTCCTTCACACCCCTTTCAAACTATCTGTCTTCTTTGTCCAAAATGTGAACATTTTGGTCCTCAAAAGAGTGTCCTTTGTCCTTAAGGTGTAGGTGGACAGTAGAGTCTTGACCTGAGGAGGTAGCTCTCCTGTGTTGAGCCATGCGTCTGTGGAGAGGTTGTTTGGTTTCTCCAATATAAAGATCAGAACATTCCTCACTGCACTGAACTGCAGACACCACTCCGCTCATCTTAGGTTTGGAGGTTTTGTCCTTGGGACACACTTGTTTCAGTTCATCAGTCCAGGTTAAATAAAGTGAACACAGACTGAGGATAAACCAGTATTGCCCAGTGTTCCTGAAAATGATGAGAACATGGTTCACACTGATGTGTCAGGGACTTCAGATGATGAAATGAGTGTTAATGGAGAACAAATCGCTGAGAACACAGAGTCAGATGAGAGTATTGTCAGACAGACTAATGAGACACACATTGAAACAGAGAGTAATGTGACTAGTGTTGTGTTATTACACACTGCACATTCTACAGAGCAAACTCTGCACACATATAGAATAAATTAGTGACAACTTCTCTTCAAGTTTAAAAATGTATTAACAGAAATAAAATGAACATCCAGAGAACATCACTATAGAATGCTGTTTATCTGAATTAACACTATATTTCAATGAACTAATCCTCTCTACAAGGCTAGTGACACTTAACTAAAACTACTAAGCAAAATTAAGATAAAAAGAAGCTAAGGAACTATGTACACACAAAAGAAACAAAAGACAAAATAAAATGGTTGATCATCATCATCAGAATAATTCAGTGAATCCTGGTTCACTGCAGGTCTAAGTTAAAGAACCAAAGTTCATCTTAAAGAATGTTAATTGAGGTTAAATTTGCTTAACTAATTCAGAACAACATTTGGTATGTGTTTCAACCCATTTACAATGCAATCCTGAGTTAAACAAAACATTATTTAATAAAATAACATTTTAAAGAATGATTTTCTCAGTAAAATCAGTAACTTTAGGACGCTCAATTTTATTAATGCTATTATACCTCCGGGAAGCTAGGGGTAGCCGTAGGTCACTAAAATCGGTTAATCCTAAAGTTATACAAAAACACCATTAAATCGACATTAATATTCAATATTAATGCGGTAATAACACTCATAGCACTGTTGAACAATGGTGGACCAAAACAAAACAAACCTTGTGTTTGAAACGAACTGTAGGTGCATATCCGAGAAGGGCGAATGTTCCCGGAAGCTAATAGCATTAGGCTAGTGGACATTCGGCGTTGATAAATAAATTGAAGTTTCGGCTTTATTTTAGTCGTAATGAGTGAACCGGATAACACAAACATCAATATCCCATCAAAGTATAAAACCCTTGTGGAGATAAAGTTTGTTATAACTGTGAAAACACACTCGAATTACATCTGTTTGGCATGGTCTCAAAATGCTAACGGGAGCTATGTCGGTCAACTCCACGTGTTTAAAAACACCGTGACAACCCATCAAGTAAACCTTCTAAATAAACCATAAACTGTCTATTTCTCTGCCAACCCTGTCGGTGCCTCTGTGTCAGTTCGGTTCACTTCGGGCGTCCAGTTGGAAGCAGTACTCCAAGGAGACGTTGGTTATTTCAGCAGCGGGCAGTGGACATGTGGCTCTTAGCTAGCCGAAGCGCGGTTGGAGCAGGCAGCTCCGGATCGTAGTTGAGTCCCTGGCATGCGAAACTCAGCCCTGCAGCGGGCGACTCCAGATCAGCCCCTCGTCTCAGCTTGGCCTGGTGAGGAAAGGAGACCGCTCCGCACCGTCTCGAGACGGCTTTCTAGCAACAGCTGAGAAAATAAACAAAGCTGTTTCGGCATTCTTTCCCTTCAGCGTATGGTTACGCAGAAGTTAGACTGCAGACTTAGCTTCGATCCAGCCTGCAGTTCTCCGAGCCCAGTCAGGTCCTCTGGACGAAGAGAATTCCCCCCTTTGCTGTTCCAACGAAACAGTGGGAAATGAGTTTCACAGAAAGCACATTTTACTCAGCTTGGTTGACCCTGCAGATGCTTGTGAGTCTTTGAGTCCAATGTGGCCCGCATGGGTGGCTGGTCTCCCCAGTGTGGACCCTCTCCTCAAGAGTCCACAGGCAAGAAGGAAGATAAGTGAGGTGTACCCTGGCTTCATAGCAGGGCACCCTACTGTGAGAGGCTGTCTCTGTGTGGATTCAGCAGTGTCATTTTACATGTTCCCAATTCAATCTGATTTTTGCCCATGGCTTGATGGCACAACACTAGAAATCCGGGTTCTACTGATGTCAGACTCAGAACAGACAATCACATTTACAAACTCGGCACAGTGCCAGAGTCTTGGACAGAGCAGGGAGTGCCATGGGGTAGTACAAAAGGTGGTATTATGCACAATGTCTTGAATGCTATGGCAGTGAGGGACAAGAACAGGCGTTAAACATGTCACAGGTACAGATGTATTCATTACCAAATACATCTGTTTTGATGGTGCTAAACAGCAAGAAATTTGTTTGAGGTCTGAAAAAACTGTTTGAGGTCTGAAAAAAAAGAGGAGTCTCGAAACACATTCGGGACAAAAAACTATTCAAAAACAGAGAAAAATCTAATTTGCATGAATATGCCCCTTTTTAAAAGATACATTTAAATTTAACCAGAGACATTCAACAAAAGATGTGACACATCAAGATGAACTCCATGTCTTTCTCTGTCTGACTCCCATTTATTCACTGGTGCTCCATTGAAAGCATTTCCAATCATTTATCTCTTCCTCTCTTGACAATGTTGGCATGAACTGCAGTTGTCTGTGCTGTCAGTCACGGCTCTTGTTGTGTTTGCAGGGGAGCAGCCCCCCTCCTCCATGGCCCCCGCTGTGCTGAAGTCTGGCTCGGAGATGCTAGTGACAGGAGCGAGTGGTGGGAGCATGATCACAACGGGGCTGGCCTCTGTACGTGGCCATGGCAATCACAATAAGTGCACTCAGGATTAACTGCTGCACACTGATGCTCCTCGCTGTAGTCACAGCTAGCTCTTCCTTCATGATCACCACGACTGTTATCAGCACATTCCCATCAGGATGTCTTCTTTCTCTTGCAGGCCCTCATCAACCACCTTTGGTTTGGAAAGAGCCTTAAAGAGGCAATTGCTACTCCTCTTGTCTTTGTTGACTCTGAAAACTCAGTGAAGTTTGAACCCAACTTTGACAAGGTAATGCATTTGTGACTGTTTTCAGGGGTCAGGTAACACACTGCACAGCTTTAACCTCATCCTATTTTTCCTTCTTTCTCTTCAGAACGTAATCAAGGCTCTTGAAGCACTGGGGCACAACCAGAAACAAGCAGCCAGATTCTACAATGTGGTTAATGCTGTGGAGAAAAAGGGCGGCTGTGTCTGTGCTGTGTCTGATCACAGGAAACTAGGAGAAGCAGCTGGTTATTGACACCAAGGGTTATGCTGGCTGTAAAGGATGTCCTGAAAATGAGATCCTCCTGGAGCAGAAGGTGCCTGTTGTTCTCGGACATCACTGAATAAGACGGAAAAACAGGTTTCATTTGCGGAGGCTTTGCAGTAACATGTCTTCCTGTGACTGGAATGAGCTCACACAGACTGTAACAAACTGTCACCATGGAAAAAACAAGACTTTTTGTCACTTCTTGTGTGTTTTATAGAAGCAAGTCTTGGATATTTTTGCCCTTCCTTGAATGTTTTCTAATGATATGAAGGTCATAGTCATCATGCACAAAGTCTCTCAATTAACTTCATATTGTTTTTACATGTAAATAGAGCTCATGAATACATGACAAGCAAGTTTTGTGTAAATACCTAATTTTAAATGTTATCTCCAATTCCTTCTTTTAGTTGTACTCCACTGTTTATTGAATTTTCTGTATTTGCTGCAATAGAATATAAACTTTTTTGTAATTTTGGTAGGAGATATGATTTCTCAGTTGGCTTTATATACATTAAATTGACTGAAAAGAATGTGCCATGGCTAAAACATATCTAGAGAGAAAGACCTGAAAATTATGTTTCAATGAAAAATGCAAACAAAACCTGCAGAGGCCTCAAACCACACCTGAGATATGTGTCGTCCTTCATCTGGTCATCTGACGGTCACATTTTCACATAAAATGTCTGGAAAAATGTCTTATTACTACAATTAAATGATGTGTGGGTATCATCAGCATGTATTAATAATCATCAGTCTTAAAAAATATAAGTGGAATCCGTCTCAAATCCTTAAAGATCTATCTGTATAAAGGGTTATTTCTCTTTTTACGCGCACACACACACACACACACACACACACACACACACACACACACACACACACACACACACACACACACACACACACACACACACACACACACACTGAGCTTGAATCCTGGCCATATGCCTTTCTACATGGAAATTGCATGTCCTCCCTGTGTTGGGTTTTTCCAACACTCCAAAAAACACGCTTACTGGTTTAATTAGCTTCCCTACACTGGCCTAACTGAGTATGCAGGCGCATGGTTCATTCTGTTTGTCTCTGTGTTTGCGCAAGAAAATATGGAACAACAATGGAGGGATATTGAACTTATACTAGAGAGCGTTATGTTTTATTGAAGAAAACAGCTTTCTTTGGACTATTGTCATGCATCCTGCCTGTCTTCTGTTTTGTGGGCTGGCTGATTGTTTTCCACTCTCTGTGCTGCTCCACACTGCTAATTAGTGTGTGCTGTCTTCCTGATTACCTGCACAGCCTCCACCTGCTTTCTTGCATTTATATACCTGCCTAAAAATAAAACAGCTGGACTTCTATTCTGAAGCTGAAGACGTTTCGCTTCACATTATGGAAGCTTTCTTTATTCAAAATGTCTGGAGTAGTGTGGAGTTCAAAGCTCTATAGACCTGCCGGTGAGGCCTCGTTAGAGCTTGGACTCACATGTAGATTCACCTGGAACTGATCGACTCTGGAGAGTCGTTAGGCTCATTGTTTGCCTGGCTCACAAGAGAAATGTTGTGGTCACATGCATGGAGGTGTGAAAACGATGAGTCCAGTTGTTTTATTTCTTAACCTTTTTTTTGGATTGATCATGACCTGGATGACTGAGAATCTTCACCAACCTAGTGTGAGTTGCTGTCCGGCATTTTCTGCAATGCCTGTTTTTGGCCTTGCTATTCTCTTTTGGATTCTCCTGTCTCGCCTTGCCCTCTTTTGGACACCTCAGCTGCTCTCTGATTACTTGACACATCCTGGACCTTTATTAACCATGATTCCAGCCTAGCCCATTAGACCTGTCTTCCTTCTCCTGCCTGTCTAGTGTATGGCCCCAGTTTGTCTCTGTTTCCAGCTCATTCAGCCAACATCTCCTACCACAAGCAGCCTGCTGTCAGCACTGACTGTTCCCTCCTTCTCTCTGGAAATTATTCTTTCTGCACCAAATTTAGTTTATTGTTTTATTTGTAATTAAATAAACCTTTTTAAGCTCAACACCATGTCTGGCTTGAATATCGGGTTCTCTTATTTACTGGACATTGCAGTACAATCTGGCCAACTATGGACCCGTTGCCGGCAAGTGTTGTGCTCGGCAATTATGATGAACACTTGGGCTTTGTTTGTGAGGGAGGAGGAGGAGAATAACTCACCTGTTAGGGTGTTAGGAGCTTCACTCAAGGGATCCTGGTTCCTCTTCTTAGCACAGGCTCGAGACACTGCCATGAACACCCATCTCACTGCAGGAGATGCCGACGTCTGCCTACCATTTCTTTCTTATTCCTCCGGCTGTGTTTTCTGTTTCCACGCGTCAGACTGCGCCTCAGAGCCAGTCATTGTGAGTCAGTGAGTCGACTGCAGGTCAGGAGGATGTCTCAGGTCCATCCACTGAGGGTCAGCAGGTCGTTTTTGTTCATGCCACTGAGGGTCCGGAGGATGCCTCAGCTTTAGTCAACGTTCCTGTGTGAGTCCCGGTGGACTCGCCTCTAGTCCACATTCCTTGGTTCGTTGAGGTGCGAGTCCAGGTGGACCAGCCTCCAACCCATGTTCCTGTGCTTAGCGATGAGTGTGTCCAGGTGCCCAAGTGCCTGAGTGCTTTGATCAGTGCACGCAAGCAGGATTGCCTTCCTTCCCTGAGGTCCGTCGTGAGCTCTTTCGTCGACTCCAAGCACCCGGGCCTCGTTGTGTCTTCAAGCTCCCTGGGCTCTGCCATGATTCCAAGTACCCAAAGCTACTTTGTGGGTTCCTGCTTCCTGAGCTGCTGCGTTGGTTCCTGTCTGCTAAGCTCCAGGTCTCATCTGATGCCAAGCTCTGCCCAGAGACCAAGCCGTTCTCTAGACGCCCCTGCCTTTGCTTGCGTGGTCAGCTGCCAAGAGTCCTGCACCGGCACTGGTGACCATCTAGAGTGGGCTGCCGGCCACTGTAGGGGGGTGACAGTGGTTCAGGAGTTAGAGAGTTCATCCTGTAACTTGCATGGGGCTGGTTTGATCCCCCACTCTGACTGTCTCAGTCGTTGTGTTCTTGGGCGTTTCACCTGTTGCCGGTGATCAGAGGTGGCCCTGATAGATGGCTGCCTTACTTCGCTCAGTCTGCACTGGGGCAGACTGAGCAAAAGAAAACATCTAAGCAAGGGGTAAGGAGACAATTGCTTTCTTGGGACTGGTGTCATGTATCCTGCCTGTTTTCTGTTTTGGCCTGGCTGTTTGCCACTCTCTCTCTCCCTTTGTGCTCCTCCACTCTGCTAACTAAAGTGAGCAGATACTCCTGCCTCCTCAAGTTTCACCTGCTTTCTTGCTTTTTTATGCCTGCCTCTCACAGCCAGTAGCTGCCAGAATGCCTTCGAGCTTAGTGTGAGTTGCTGTCCAGTATTTTCTGCAATGCCTGTTTTTGGCCTTGCTATTCTCGTTTTAGATTCTCCTGTCTCGCTTTGCCCTCGTTCGGACACCTCGATTGCTCTCTGACTACTGGACACAACCTTCCTGTCCTCCTTTGTATGATCCCACTTTGTTTCTCGGACATGCTCTCATGTCTCCAGCTGAGTCAGCCATCATCTCCAACTTTAAGCAGCCTGCTGTCAGCACTGACTGTTCCCTCCTTCTCTCTGGAAATTATTCTGCCTACACCAAATTTAGTTGATTGTTTTATTTCTAAATAAATAAACCTTTTTAAGCATAATGCTGTGTCTGGCTTCAATATCGGGTTATCTTATTTATTGAGCATTACAACTGTCTTGTAAAATGTTTCTTGCAGTACATGATGAAGATTGGTCATGATGACAGTCATACATCAGATAAAGCGTCTTAGATTATATTCTGAATTTAAGCAATATGAGAAAAGCTTAAAGATCAATGCAGTTTGGATGTGGTGATAAACAGACACGTTTTTTCAGTGATCATCTGAGAGGCTCCAACTGTCCCAGCTTAAATGTCTTCACCACATTCTCGGCTTCAACAACAGCACTGAGGAAATTGCGATTTTACTGGTAATACAGAAATAAACCAATTCTGCACAGGAAAGGTCAAACAATACAAACCCAGATATTTCTCAGGGTGGGCTGCTTTGGCTTGTCACACAATATTTGGTCTTTGGAGGGGTTGTGACAGTCACACTGTGCCCTGACCTTATAGGAGCCGCTTGTAGCAAATGCCACATTACCATGTCTGGCAGCATGAGCAAAAGGTTGCCAGGAGAGGATCAAGGACGGGGCCTCTTGCAGCGACCACCGTACTGTTCCCGGCAAACGGCTGCAGTTCAGGCGTTTCCCCGACAGCATATAGATTTGCTCCGCTGACTCCTAAACACGTCTGTCTTTCCAGCTGCCAGTCCCAAACAGCATGACCCAAAGCTAGCTCCTTTTATTGTACTATTCACAGGCTAATCTGCATAGATCAATTAGCTGCTTGTTTCTGTGACCGGCTGCATGTTGTCGCGTTGACCCAACTGGTAAAACAACTCAGTAACTTTCTTTTACAATACTAGGAAAAACAAGAGGACACTTCTCAGTTTGCACAGGTTCTTTAATTGGCAGTAATTGAATGGCATGAGACATATATACGCAGACCACGAGGAAAAGGTTTGACACACTGACACATGAATATAAGCTGCAGTAGCTTGCGAAAACATTCATATACCTTAAGCCTTTTTGCATAATGTTACAACCACAAACTTAAAAAGCACCTTATTGTGATTTTAGATGATAGACCAACAAAGAGCAACACATAATTTGTAAGTGGAAGGTCAATTACACGTGGTTCTCAATTTGTTTTACAAATGAAAATCTGAAAAGTGTGCGTGGGTTTGTACTTAGCTGCCAGTTTTCCACAAGTCATGTAGAGGACATAGCAAACACTTTGAAAAGGGAGCTTTGGTCAGGTGACACAAAAAGAGGCAACACATTGTGTATGGTGGAAATCCTGGACCCTGGACACTCCCTTCCCACTGTGAAACATGGTAGTGGCAGTGTCATGATGTGGGAATGGTTTTCTTCAGCAGGGAAAGGAAGGCTGGTCTGATTTCAAGGGAGGGTGGATTTAGCTACAGGGCAAGAAAAGCTTGTAGAGCCTGAAGAAAGATTTTAGACTGGTGAGGAGGTTCACCTTGCAACAGTACCCTAGAGAGATAGTCAGAGCTGCAATCGAATGGTTCAGATCAAAGCATATTAATTTTATAAAGTGCCTCAGTAAATGTCCAGACTTAAATCCATTTCAGAATGTGTAGAAAAAGCTGAAAGTCGGTGTTCATGGACACTTCCCTTCAAATCTGATTGAGTCTGAGCTTTTTCGCAAAAAAGTCTCTAGATGACCCTAGCTGGTAGAGACATACATAAACTCTTACACATCACACGTTTTAGAATGCGTTTGTTAAAAAAACTTGAAAATTATGTTCTTGCTAGGTTTCTGTTGGTCTGAAACGTACAATTAAACAAAATCCAATAAAGTTTGTGGGTGTAAAGTCATATAATGTGAAAAAGGCTAAGGGATATCCATATTTTTGCAAGTCGCTGTACAAACAAAAGAGGAAACAAGAGTTTAGCCTGTGAGGCTTTACCCTTCAACAATGATATCCTCTGTTTGGGACAACACTTACTGAGCAACCTTGTGTTTTATTGCGTAAACCCATAAAACTTATTCCTTTTAGTCATCTGTTCAATCCAACAGCAGGACTAGTTTGGGCTCAGTTTCATTGTTCTTAGTCATTAAATACAATTAAATACAATTGCTGAATCAGACAAGAGACAAAAACACAGCATTTAGACAGTTTACTGACACAAATACACAAATAACATTTATTGAACATTTATTATATATCTGGTGAGCTTGTTTTTTAATGATCCCTATGACAATAATCAACTGTGTAGCTGCAGCTTCATCATAATTTGGGATACTTTCAGCTTCTGTTTTACAAATATCCAGGTATGAACACTGTGCACAGAGTGTACGCTATGGAGAAAGTGAAACATTAAAACATTACGGCCTTAAAGTGCATTGCAGTGTTCTTGTCAGCCTTAGTGGTCATGTTATGCTACTGCAGAAAGACTGAAACTGATAGACAACAGTCAAGAAAGTGCCTCACAACACAGGGCCGCTGATAAACAGCAACATTAAGTGGTAAGGACGTCACCTGTGGAGACAGACGGCAGTAGGAAGAGCAGTTTGGCCCCTGCGGTGACTCAGAAGCCAGCTGGCTTTAAAAGTCATACATGTGTTGAAATACTGTGGCTATGACCCTAAAGAGCGCAGTGATATTAGCTTTTATGCAAGAAGAAAAACAACCAGAGACACCTTTCCATTGTTGAGTACTACCTGTTATCTTCCCAGACCGCTTTGTTCTTTAAGGTGACCAAAAATAACCAGTCGAAACAAAAACAGCTGTTTTGTTTTGTGTCCTCCGTTCCATCTGCACATGGACATTCACAAGGGGACACTGGAGGGGGGGGGACACAAAAAGTTGACAAAGCAGTTTTGCTAGCGTCACGTGATGGGTTGCTGGCTGTATGGCCTGTTGAACTTGTGTCATAGCTTTTGTTGAGAGATTAACAGAGAACACAGAATGTGGAGCTAGGCCCTGCCTGACAGAGAGAGTCCTCAGTCCTGGTAGAGAACCGACAGGGACCGACAGTTTCCACACTTCACTCCAGGTGCTCCCCTCCCTAACCGGGATGCTACTCCTTCGTCTGACCAACTGACTAAGGTTTCCTGGGCATTGGCTCTCAACAGAGAGGAAGATGTGGTGATAGAGGTGGATAAACGGATAGAAAGAGACAGAAAACTGGTTCCTTGTCTCTTCCAGCCACCCTCCAATGAAACCCCACCTTTTTCCCAAGAGTACCATCTACCAACACAGTAAGTGAAGCGTCCAGGCCATAATTTTTTTCTCTCTCTCGCTGTGTTGTTTGGGTTAACTCAGAGATGGTAAAGATTAGCTTAGTAGCTGTGTTCGGGCGATTAGTACTCAATGTGGGCCCTGGTGTCCCTCATTGCCTTTAAAGGGTGACTGTTCTTGTGGTTTGAGGACAAGAGGGTGAAGGAAGTAACAGAGTGCTGTAGGACGTCATTTCAACCACAGCTGAAAGCTCTTCGGAAAGGAAACGGTCCATCACCTCTCACAGTGGTGAAGGGCATAATGTTTAGAGAGCTGTTTCTCCTCCACACCCCATGGCTCCAAGTCAAATCTATCGGCCAAATCTTCCTCATCCTCCTCTACTTCCTCCTCCTCATAGTGGCTGGGCTCCTCAATGGAGGTCTCCAGGTGGTACGAGTAGGGTTGACCCTCTGTGTACTCATAGATGGTCGGCAGGCTGCTCTTCAGGCTGCAGCGCCGGCGCAGCGCCACGAGCAGGGGCTGAGGCATGGTGAAAATGTCCACGTTGTTGCCCAAATCGATCCACGCCAGACTGGAGAAGGTCTTGGGGTCCTTGAGCATTTCAGTGAGGTCTTTGATGATGGCCAAGGTGAGGCGGTTACCGTTGAGAGCTAGGGTGCTGAGCTTGGGCAGCGAGGCTAGAAGAGGCAGCAGCAGCCTCAGGTTATCGTCGGTGAGCTCGGTGAAGCTGATGTCCACAGCCATCACACTGTCTCTGTTGTTCTGGAGGTAGAAGGCCACTTGTCGGACATCACGAGTGGACAGGGGGATTCCAGACAGGTCCACACTGTCGCTGGACAGTTTTTTCTGGAGAGTTGTCTTGAGACTATAGAGAAATACAGAAAAAGAACCCTTAAAGTCTTTTAACTTTTTCAGAAAACATCCACAATCAAAACTGGTTTTGGAACAGGAAGAAAAAGGATATTTAGTTGTGACTTGACTAAGTTGTCATTTCATGTTGTGCTTAGTTGCGCTATTTAAATTTTAGAACAAAGAAAGATTATTTAATTTTTGATGGTGGACATTTTGGAGACAGGGGTGACCGTTCTTAGTGAAATCTGATAAATATGAAAGGAAACGAAAAAAAATTTGTTTTTTCTTGTTCTAAATTTTGAGGATATATCCTTATACTGAGAAATTCTGCACATGCTCGAAGAATAATTAACCAACACTTCTGAGATCATATGCAAATAAAGGATGGTACAAACACGATCCGCCACAATTATTGGCACCCCTGATAGAGATGTGTACAAAGGAGGAAGATCTGAATAGGAGTTGCCAGATATAGATTTAATCATTTTACAAACTTTGCATGGATCTAAACTGTTTTTGATTTCTATTAAATAATATAAGCTCTTTGGCTTTTTAATCAAAGCAGTACATTTGTTTAGTAACTGACGGAAATTAAGCAAGTGAGCAGTTTTCTAATTCAGGAGTGAACCACGGACTAACAGGACATTTTACCCACTTTAAAAGGAGCATGTTTGTTTGTAAAATACCTACAACTGTGACAAAAATAAAGCCATGCACAGTTAACTTTGTCAATTAAGAGCACATGTTCCTAATTAAAATTATAGAGCTCCCAAAGTAATGCCTATTCACTGAAATGTATGACATCTCTTTTTTTGTAATAACATTGGCTTTAGCTTTTGGCAATTTTGCGTCCCTTACCACCCCAACTACACAGTGATGTTAAACGATTCTGTGATATTAAAGAAAGTTTTGAAAGCATCAGAATGACAGAATGGAAATGTTGAATTATGTAAACTGATCTCATCCTAGCAATATTCATAAATTTTATCACAACCACATGATTTTCTATCAGTTATGGAGACTTTGTGACCTCAGCATACCCCTCTTTTAGTCTGTAACAGTGAGAATTGAAGAAAATGGATGGATGGACGGATGGATGGATATATACATGTAGGGGTGGTTGGATGGAATATAGGGCAGGGAATAAAGTCAGAAAGTTTTACCTTGGTGATTTTACAGTACAGGAAAAATCTTTATTTATATCATGTGAGAAGCATGGTGTGCTGGGCCACTGTCTATCTGCTTTGTTGCAGACTCAGAATCTCCAACAGAGGTGTAATACAATAGAGTATTGATTTACATCATAGATAAAATCATAAAGATTATTTATAACTCCACCCTGGTTAGCCCTTTGTTCTCAGTAAGATCCATTTGCTGAGCACCAAGGAGGAGGATCTGGTGTATTGAACCTGAGCTCTTCCTGGAGCGGGCTGTAATCCTGGTGCAGTGCCAGAGTGAATTAAAGCATCCACCGCGGCCTGGTGACTTACAGCGTCATCTTCAGCAGTACCTGTCACTTCTGATGCTTTGAAGTGTTTTTCCGGTCACGTTGAAAATAGTCACACCCTCAGCAGCATTTGCTCAAATGCATTAATAGCAGGTACAGGCTTGAAGAGCAGTAAGATTTTTAAAGATTGAGGAAAAAAAGGAGAAAACTTTTCAAACATGCCTATTAAGCTAAGTTAAAAGAGCTTCTAACTGACTGGAAAAGAGGAGATGTTTCAGGTTGGATGTATCTTTTACAGTGTTAATTTGGCCCTCATAGCTTTTTATGTGATAGAGGCATAAATACACTAGCAACTGTTGGAAAGGGCTTCTCCTCAGGCGGTAATAGCTTGGATCACTCAACTCTCAGACAGGCTCATCTTTCTGTGCCCAGGAAGCAAAGAAATGGTTGTCTGGGGTATTTTGTCCAGAAACCCCCACCATCCGTCTTCCAGATGCATCTGACACCAGAGAACAAAGGTGACACTCCAGGCTGGTTACTGTTATCTGTCACGTGTTGTATACATTTCATCTTGTTATGAGATTTGTTTGTTTGTTTGCATATACCATGAAACCATGGCATTTTTACTCAAGGTTATCATATCGGAAACCGTTCCATTCTTCGCTGACTCTCATACTTCAGAGAATGTTTGTTTTCTTTATTTTTAAACCCACAAGAGGTTCAGTCTGAGAAATAAAGCAGCTAGGAGGCAGGCAGTAATGTCGCTGTGGTTTAGTGTTGTTGAAATGATGATGAATGAACTTAAGATCAATATCTGTGTAGATCCAGTGCAATGTGCTGGGCGAAACAAAACAACGAAGACAAAATCTGCAAAATATCAGAATTTAAATGAAATTCATGACGAAGCTGTGTCAAACGCCACAGCCTAGTAACACATTTAAAAACTCAATTAATCAAATTTACTATTTTGAAGGTTTTTCTATGTGAACACAATTTGTGCCTCTGGCGAATCATCAGTCTCCGTAAGTTTGAATCATGTATGCCTAAATCAAATTGCTGTGATGAATTATTGAAATACTAATTTTGGAACTGTTTCTTCAAGCCAAGTAAGTTTAACTTCTTGATGGAAAAACAAGTTCATTAAGATCCAGTTTTCGAAGAGTTCCTTTTTCCTCCTCAGCTCAACTCTGGATGACTCACCAGAGCTGAAGTTCCCTCCATCCACGACTTCAGGGTCAGGAAAAGGGCAGCCAGTGGCGGCTTGCCAATAAAATTGCAGGAAAAAAGTGCAGACACGGTAAACATAAATTACAAAATAAAAAGTAAGTAGGACATCTGTTCTCTCATAAAATGTGTCTGACTTCAGATTTTTCAGCATTCCCATTAGATTTTGGGTTTATTTGGGGCTATTTTTAGTGAAGGCCCCCTACTGTTAACGTTTCGAACAAATGACTGTATGTACTGTATCTTTGTAACCTCTCGGCTTCCATGTGACTTCACACTGCCATTCAGCAATTTTTGTGTCATTCTACATCCAATCAGAATATATCATGATGCTTGTCAATCAACACGTCACACCCCTGGCAGCTTAGACGCATGGGCGCAAGACAGGAGAGAATGACGCAGCAAAAACACATTCGGTCATTTATTTATAGAAAATTCATGAGGCTTTCGTTGTAGGAAAAAAAAAGTGCATAAAGGAACTTAATAGAACCGACCAGACTTAAAAATCCAGCAGCAGGCAAGCAACTGTGGATGGATTTATGTCCAAGTAAAGATTATTGTTGTGTGGTATTCTCCGACCTCTAGGCCCCACCCAAAAGAAAAAACTTATACCACCACCAGCTGTCATTGAGTGCTGCTAACTGCAGACCCCACACATTCTGCACACAAGCTGTGTGTAGTCAGCTACTCTGCTGTGAAACTAGATTAGCATATTTGCTCTACCACAACCTACCTTCATTTTTTCTTTATATAAATATATATATATATATATATATATATATATATAAAAAGATGGCTATACATAGAGATATATGTACTGTATAATGGCAGTCACTCTGTAGTACGGTAACCGGGTGTTATTCTGGACAGTTCTCTTATATTGGACAAACCCACATGTCTGTTATTAAACTGAAGCCTAATGTCTTTTTTTGGGATCTTGAGAAGCTTTTATCACTTCTTTTTATGTCAGGCAAGATCAAGCATCCCTGCGACATTTACAAAGTTTCCAGAACGTTGCACCTTAGTTTTTAACCGGTACAAAGAAGCATAAAAATAGAACTCCAAGACCTTTGACTGGTCTGGTCAGCCAGATAGTCTCTTCTCAATTCTCCAAGATCAAAGTTAAAACGTAGAAGTGATCGAGCATTTGGCCGTCCCAAGACCGTGGAACATCTTACCTCTACGTCTGCACCGCTCAGAGCATAGATTCATTTAAATGTCTGTTAAAAACTCATCTCCTTTCCCCCCGCCTTTGACTGACTGGGTATAAGACATTAAGTAGTTCCTAGAAATCTTAACTTTTCTGTGTTTTATTTTCGCTTGTTAGAGTTTTATTCTACTTGCTGTTTTATGATTGGTGGCATAATTGTGCAGCACTTTGGTCAACTGTTGTAGTTCTTTATAAAATGTGCTAGGTAAATGAATGTGACACTGACATTAAGGAAAGTGTAGCCCATAACATATCTGTTATTTTTGAGGAGAATATAGAAGAAATATCTACATAGACCAAGAATTAAGAAATAAATAAAAAGAAGCCAAAAATATTTAAGAAACCGTAGCTTTTTTCTTTGTTATGTTTGTGATCTACAGTGATTTACAGATCCCTTTTCCTTTTGTTTCTAAAACATACACTGCTTTGTCTTAATCTGGCACATAAAATACACAAAATCCACAGTGAAGATTTTGTTTGTAATGTGACAAAATGTGGAAAGGTTCAGAGGGTATGAATACTTTTGTATGACACATTTAAAAATACTATTAAGAAATGAGGAGTTGATATAGTGTAAGTGTCATGTCAGACCAGGCCTCTATATCTGTAGCTGACCAAATAAATAGTTATTTATCAAATAACCAAGAAAAGCATGTCACATCTTCAGTTTCTGATGGAGAAAATTGCTTTACCACCTTGCTCTGAGTAACTGCAGATAAATCACCATCAGCAATCCCAGCCCTGAGAAGTTGCTCTCTGTATACAGAACAACGACTCAGTCCTTTGCGATGCTGCTGGATGGTTCATCTCGTCACAATCTATTATTAGCTCTGCACACCAGTCACTTCAAATACACTGACTTAACATCAGAATCTCACTAATCCTCCTAATCTATGTAATTACTTTATTTGAGTTTGAATTTCAAATTTTTATTTTCTCCATTAATCACATAGCCTGAAAATCAGTTTGATTAGAGCCACAACCCAGAACTGAAGGCAAGTCGCGCTGATTCATTTCTTCTGGGATTAACGATGACAGCACTTTTCACATCTCACAGGACTCTACAAAAGCATTGATACTTTTTGAAGTTTTGCACATCATGTCAGGTTACAACCACAAACATTAATGCTATTTCAAAAGGACTTCCAGACCAACATAAAGCTATTCTCACAGGTTAGGGGGTTAGATCTAAACCTCTTCATTGTTGTTCTATCTATATGTTTAAGATTGTTGTCCCTCTAGAAGGTGAAACTCCTCACCGGTCTCAACTCTTCTGCTGCCTAAAGGTACTTGTTCCAAAACGGTCCACTATTTGATTCCATCTAGCTTCCTATCAACTCCGACCGGTTTTCTAGTCCCTGTCGAGGAAAAGCATCCTCACAGCATGATGCTGCCATCACTATGCTTCACCGTTGCTTTTTTGAGCCTGAAAAGCAGACATAAACATTGTGGTGCTATCTGCTGGCAGCACCACAGAACTATCAGAAAGCAAGATGGCGAGAAATGATGCAGCTACTGTAAGAGGCAGTAGACCGTCCTGCAACGCCTCACAGTAAAGTGGCAACTCGTCGTGGACCAACCCGATCCACAGGGTTAGGGTTGCTTAACCTCTTTGTTTCCGCACCTCTGCTGGGCGTTGCTGACTCGCTCGGGTCCATTGCTTCTCCTTGTTTACTCATTGGGCACAATATTGTACTTCTGGTGCGTAATAGCACAACACCAGTAACGATGTTTTGTTATGTTAAATATACACAAAGGTGTTTCATTTACTAACAAATAGAGCAAAAAAAAAAAAGGTATTAAAAGACATAAATAAAATATAATGAGCCAACAGGGAGCAATAATCTAATCGGAAAACCTTTGTACGCAAAGAGAGTGAGCTTCTGGTGCAGAAATTTGTAAAGTCATGGTACGTGACTAGGCACCTTTAAAATCTCCTTTGAAAACACACTTTTACTCTGACTTTTAACACATTGTGAGTCTGACATTGATTGTGCCCTCTAGTCTGGTTTTACTGTGGTATGGTAGCGTTTTTAGATTTTTGATTGTTTTTATCTCGGTCTTGTGTTTTACTTGTGCAGCACTTTGATTAACCATGTGTTGTTTTCTTAAAGTGCTAAATCACTAAATATGTTATAATATGGTATGAAGGCTAAGGTACTGCTCTTCCTATTTTCTCTCTGCCATAATGACTATAGATGTACAGGACTCACTCAGAGATGAGTTAGGAAAACTGAACAGCAGGCTGGCCTTGTCTCTTTAGCTATGACAGATATTTGTTCTCGAATGCGGCAGCAGGTGAAACTGTCAGACCTCCAGCCCATCCTCTTTTCTATTAGGATTCTGTTTTTAGTGAGGATTTTGGTGTTAATGACTCATGGTGCTGCTGCTGTCTCAAAGTGTCAGCCCCTTCCTCAGCAGATTTATGAAGCAATCAACCTGGCTTGTTGAAAAAAGGCTTTCAGCTAAACAATAGTTGCCGTCTAATGTATGTACAATCTAAAAGACGCTGTGGGTGTCAGATTAATCTTTGATCCTATTTTCTCGGGCTGAATTAAGCTTCAGCAAGCACAACAAAGAAGGGCTCACACAGATCGACAGCTAACTCTATGATCCCCTTGATGCTCAGCTGACTCATAACAAACCTGTCAGATATCACAAAGCTCACATTGTCTTCATTTTTACGATATGAATGCCTAGTTTTGGTGTCTAGACAGCAATTAAAAAATAATTGTTAAAATTTTAGTTCATAAAGTGGTTTGTGGAGATCTTAGGATCCCTATTTTCCGAAAGCTAATTCTACATTCATTTGTGCATGCAGTTCCCTCTGTAATAAAAATTGAAATAATAAAACGACTGTGATTTGAGTGAAAAGAAGGACATGTTTGAAAGGATACCAGTGACAGCTGTGGATACCGTGAGGCTCCTGCCCGTGGCCAAGCACTGCTCTCTATTGTGCAGAGCTGCAGATTAGTTACAGACTGGATGTCTGGACACAAGGGCTTACCAGGCCTGGGATTTCCGCCTGGACATGCTCTGCCTCAGCCACTTTGAGTGCGGGGTCAGGTGGTAAATCAGCTGTCTACAAATCTTATCAGAAGACTTTATGGTGTCCGCGTCCTGTAAAAGGAGAGAGCAGAATAAAACAAGCAGAATATGAAGCAAAGGCTTTCACTAAGAGTGAAAACAGCCTTTTTGGGCTAATCTATAAAGGTATCAGTGCAAAACTTGTCATGATGCATTATCTTTCACATAAAAAGGAAACCAGATCCAGTGTTATTCTTGATGCCTTAAGCGAGTGCACAACAAAACTCAGTTTAGCGGCGTCATTAGAGCAAGAAAATCGAATTACATGCAGGGCGCAAAGGGGGGGGGGGGAACACAGGAAGCACACCAAGGAAGACAAATTAAGCACAGTTATGGGTAAAAGCTGGGGAATTAACCACGTGTATTGGTACACCTGATAAAGCTGATGAGAACTTGTAAAACAGCTTAATCTGTTATAGGAGTAGCATCATCTCCTGCTTAAGGCGTAGAAAAGTACAACCTTTAATATCAGTGCAAGTGTTCGGTTGGGAAAAAAATATCCCATGTGAAGATCAGTGGCACATTAATTGGTACTTTTAAAATAAATGTAACACAAACATATTTTATTTACACTTTAATTGTTACGGTTGGCCAGAGTTTCTAGGAACTTTGAATTATTAATACATGACTTGCTGTGTCACTGTTGGAGAACTGCAGCATAGAGTGGCCTATTAGGGTCACCAAGTCTCTCCATAACTACCGGTAGATACAATCTGCATGCCAACTGGTGTTTGTGGATGATGTACTACTATAATGTTGTGGCCAGGTTGTCTTCCAAAGGCCTGGGGAGCCTTTGTAGAGTGCATTACAATAGCTTTTTTTAAACAAGCAGACCTGATTTTGATTCATTGTAATGTTTTTGGCAAATTTATCAGAGTCATCTGTTGTTTGCGTTGTGTATTGTTGGATGTGAGTGGAGACGGTTACTGCTTCTTGAAGTACTTTTTCATTTTTAGGACTAGTTTGCAAACATAGTTTCCTATTAGAGACAAACAGACAGATGACGCCATTCTCCTTTTAAATAGCAGGTTATCATATAGATAAAGATGTTGAGGACTCTACCTGGGAACTGAAATTGGACAATGATCCAAACAAAACAAGACATGATCTATAAAAAAAAATGAGCTAAAGAGAACAGAACATGAGAGAGGACCTAAGATGGTTTGAAAAGATCCCTGTCTCTGTAAGCTCCAACGTTGTAAAACATTACAAGAAATGACTAAGCGCTGTCTCACTGTTAATATGAGGCTGTACAAATATAGCCAGCAGATATATATTTCATCACAGACTAATTGTATTTTTTTTTTAAAAAATGTTCCCTTTTTCAAAACGATTAACCGTTTGATTTTCACTCCTTAAGGCTTGATGCTTTCACGTTTGCCTGTGTTAACAGATCACTCTATTTTTGGTATGAAAATGCATCAAAGAGAGTAATCCATGGTGCACAGCAAGCAGCCGCTGCTGTTTCCAGAACCTCAGAAGAAATGTAACATCCGTCTGCAGAAAATCAACTTCAGACTGGATTATTCTCTTTCATAAGAGCCGGTCATTTAGAAAAGGAAGTTGCTTTATTTTAAGATAAGATCCGTTAGCATGATTGCACCTTTAACAATTCATCTTTGCGACTATTTTGCAAGCGTCACAATACGCAGGCACTCACTGACCTTCTTAGGACACTGCATCTCTCGTGCCAAGCTGAGCAGCAGTTCGTGTGAGATCGGGTCCACTAGATTGAGAAAGGCGGCGTTTTTGTACAAGATGTCGTTCATTGAGGTGCCCTCTAAACCCAGATCCTACAAAAAACAGACAAGATAAGAGACATGAGAAACACAGCAAGAACAACAAAAATGTGAGTGGACAAAAACAGGTCATGACTAATACCCCTACACTTGGCCTGGGCACATAAAAAGGAGCAGGGATGGAAATAGGTGCCTTCTGTGTCGAAGGCATTGGGACTCCAAATAGAGAGACGAAAGCAGTGTTTTCCTTTAAATATTTATTCAAGGAGACAAGAGATTTTCATCTAGAGTGGACAGAGAGATCTGGGCCGGGCTGGTCACTGGGAATGTTTCCCAAATACAGTGGTATGAGTTTTAAAAACTTCTCCTGCATTTAGATCGATGCCCATTTGCTCTAATTCACACATTTTCAACATCCTGCACACTGGCTGAAATTTATACATACACACCCCCTTTAATGTTTAGATAAATGTCCCTTAGCAATTACAGAGGAGCTACAGACTTCTTGTAACCGTCAGGAAGGTTCAAGTATAACTCTGACTGATGTCTCGCCACCCTCCTATTTAGAAATTCATTCATTCATTTAAAGATTTCCGGGTATCAACCGAGATTTAAAGAATAGTTCACAGCTATTTTATTGGGTTGAGATTTGAAGCCACTCCAGAACCTTGACGTAAGACTGGATTATTTATTACAAAACCAATTTCGTTGTGTTCTTGTGATCTCTGCCACAACAATTTTGAACAGGCTTCAATCATATCACCCACACTATCACCACCAGAAGACAGAAAAATCATTAGGGTGTCAAAAACAACCTAAGAACTACTAAGACTCAAGCCAGTTGCGGTATGAAGTGAAAGTGTTGCTGTTGGTGACGACAGTACCATGCAGAGGGTGTGTTTTGCTGCCAGATGTACTGCTGCGTTATACAAGGAGGATGGAATGATAGAGATGGAGGGATGGCTCCAAATTCTTTAACTTCAACTCAAATCAACAACTATATGGTTACAAATTTAACGCATTGGGTTTTTCCAACAGGATAATGACCACAAAACTGGTTTTGGAAGGGAAATATTGTCTTCTGAATGGTCCCATGCTCGATCTTGAAAATTCACGGAGTGCCCCTTAAAAGCCATGTCTGTGCCAGAAAACCCAACAATTTAAACAAGTTTCACCATTTCTGATTGAAGGACCAGGCAAATATTTCGCCAGAAATGGGCCCACTTAACAGAGTTGATGGTTATATTAAGTGTGCAAATGCAAAGTTACCTGTATTCAAAAACAAATAGGGGTTGTCTATATGTATATGTATGAGATTGTATGCATAATTCTGACCCGGCTGAATTAGAAAAAAACTCCACAGTAAATTCACCATGTGCAGCCAACTTGTTTTTGTTTGATATCATTAAAGTTTTATGTTATATAATAATTCCCTTCATGAAAACAAGAAGAGTTCAAATGGAAGCTACAATTAATCTGACATCAATGCCGACAATGATTGAATTCATTGAGACAGTGGCGAAGTGCACCACCCAGCATGCGAGACCTTTGCACAGATAACTTTTTTTTGCTCTCCACAATGATTCATCTTCACAAACTTCACCAAACAATCTGCAAAAGGCGGCTTTTACTGTCCACACAGGCCATCTATTATCATCTTGGTTGATTTTAACTTCTAAAACGCAGAAAGAAATGAAAGCAACTTAAAAGACGACACGTCAGAAACTGTGGGATTAGCCCTCATCAACGTGTCCCTGCTTGAAGGGCCCTGATGAAAAAAATGACAAGCACTTGTGCAGCCTGTGCAGTTTCAATGGGAGAAGAAAGCCTTTGAGACACTCCATACATCAGGAATACACCTAATCAAACACACGTGCACAAAAGCATCTGCATAGAAATTTCTGCCCAACGCATTCAGCATAGATTATAAAAGACAGGCTCCCCCTTTTTTCAACAAAGGCGTCAGTAAACACAGACTGAATCAAAAGCGGAGGAGAAGAAGCTGCTGCCTGTCTGAGAGGAAAGGTATAAAAATATCTCCCTGTCTGTCTGTGTTTAGACCAGATCCATTGGCATTTGCAAAGTGTGACATGATGGAACAAATCCTTCTTGTGTCTGCAAGCAAGACTCAGATCTTTGTTGCTTTCTGGAACGGAGCTCAGTGTAACAGTAAACACATCTGAGACCATGATCTTTCAGAAATCTACCAGAATGCAGTAGAGAACAGCATAACGTAAAGCTTAATTCAAAAACGAAATAATAACGTAAAGAACAGATCACAAAGAGAAAAAGAGCCTGCATGTGTGTCCCCCATATGCTGCATGAAGCCCAGCCAGTTTCTTCTTGTCTTAATTAAGGAGGTGCCATTTTTCTCCCTGTATGAGGGCTTCCAGAGTAATTAACACAGGATCGGGGGCTAAAACACAGACCCGAACAAATGAGATTCCCAAACATGCGGCTAGATGTGGATGCACCTACAGTACAGTTTAATGTCATGCAACATGTCACCGCAGTTGAGAAAACCTTTAAAAACAAATCTCAGTGTTTACTCGGCATCATTGGATGCTTCCTACTCTACGCAACAAGTAAAACGCTTAGAATATGCGAATATTTGAATATATTCTCATTAGAATATATGAGTTGACATCAAATGCAAACGAAATACTACTTCAAAGTAGCCGGGTGATTTTTTTAGGCAAAATGCATTTTATTGGTAAAAGGTTGCTAGGTGAAAAGGATAGATGTTTTCTTTCAAATAAAAATCAGAGCATGGTGTACATCGGTGGTCATCCCCTTTTATTTGAAAGCCCTGAATAAAATCCAGTGCAGCCAGATGCTGTGAAGGCCTCAGAGGTTTGCAACAGAACATCAGGGAACAAGCAGCATCATGAAGAACAAGGAAGACAGGAGACAGGTCAGGGAGAACGATGTGGAGTCGTTTAAACTTCAAATTTTATCATGACATCTTCTGGCAATTATTATGACAAAAGTGATGATAAAAATATTTCATAATGGGTGTTTTAGCAAATATATGTCACTGCCCATAGCCAGACCTACCCATTGTTAAACAGACTACTTCAGAACACTAGGTAGTGCACTAAGTAGTGCAATTGTATCTATGCAAAGACCCATCAGTTCCCTTTTAGCTTTATTACTATAAATCATACTACATTTATCCCCCAATAATAAAAAACAATAACATCACAGCCTACTTGGACAGCCAAAAGCAGGGAAACTACCCAGTTGATGGGAGACACCAAAATACAGGCCAATTGAGAAGGAAAACCTTAGATGCTGCAAAACAAATTGACTCCATGATTTACATCAAAGCATATTCATGTTTGAGGAAGAGCCAGTCAATGCCAAGAGCTGAATAAAGATGTTTCAGACTTTTAAGATTTGAAAATTCTTGGTCACAGATGCTCTCTGTCCAATCTGACAGAACTTGAGATTTATTTCATGTAAAAATGGGTAAAAAAACAAAACTTTTCTAAACGTGCACTGCAGGTGTAAATGCTGCAAAAAGGGGTTTTAGAAAGGGGACTGAAGACCAATGCATGCCACACGTTTCAGATCTGTATTTGTAAAAACCTTTGCTTCCAGTCCACGGCTACGTGTTGATCTATCGAATGAAATACGCTGGAGTTGGTAAAGGGTATGGGGGTGGGGTGGGGGGGCGACTTTTGCAGGGCACCGTAAAAGAACGACCAAACTGTCAGGAACATATGGAACAAAAAAGGAAAGTCAGTGCTACTGAAGCACAGCCAGTACTCTGTGTTTTTTGCTGTGACCTTCTTCTGTGTAGTAAAAGTAAATACAACCTTTAAAGAAGAATTTGTTTTTCCGTCAAGGTAAACAGACCCGCAGGCCTTAAAGTGTTGCAGCGGGGAGAGATAGCCATTAAATGTGGGGAAGCGATAAAGAGGGCATGTAGCTGTAATGGGAGCATTAGAACAGCCTGAGGAGAGATAAGGGTCTGCCTATAGAGGAGGAAACAAAGGCATCGCTGCACGGGGTTAGTGTGTGCGTGGAAGTAGCCAGAGCCCATCATCCAAGGAGGGGAAATAAAATTAGAGGAACTGCAATGACACACAGCGTGCAGTTTGACCGACTATCCTTTCAAATCTCATGTCAACACGCAGCACATTTAACTCCAGTGAGTCACATGGAACATGTGTCACAGGTACGTTGTTCTGAGAGTGGCCTACTTTCCATACAAACAAATCCTTTGAGGGGAAACAGAATGAGGGGCAAAAGCACAGACAAAGAGCGGATGAGCCCAGGTCAGAGGGACCAGGAGCAAGAGCCCAGCCCCCAGGACGGTCAGGATACGGCTGAAGAAGGACTCACGTGCAGGATGTGTTGACGAGGAGATTTAACGGAAAAAATCAAAGCTACTTCCAAAACATCACAGCGTTGGAACTAAGTAAAGCGGTCCGCAGACGAACCATCAGTGAGCGGGGAGAACCAGGAAGTAAATACACCGACGCAGTGTGGAGAGATGAGGCAGAAGACAGGTGGAAGAAATCAGATGAGAAATAAAGAGCAAACAATGAGGGTAGAGGGAGAATACTGAGCTGGGGCTGACAGGGAGGAAGACGGGAAGAAATCTAACCAGTCCAAAGCAATAACGGATGTAGACAAACACCAAAGGAACAATAACTAAAGAAAGCATGAATCAGGAAACACAAGAAAATCAATACACAGCTGCCTCCAAGGATCAAAGACAGCTGTATCTGTACTAAGCACAGGGAATGAGATTCTCATGGATTTATAACCTTCAGTGAAAATCCACAGTTTCATGGTATTTACAAAAATATTTTAAATAAAAACCTAAAATATGCTCTAATAGCTTTTATTTACAACAAAAAAATATATTCCCGCTGCTGCCTCTGCACATCGGCATGCTGATCATTACACTTTAAATACTGTTAATTATAATATTTTTAGAACAAACACCCACTAATTTAGTAATGGTATTACTTTGCTTGATACCTTTTTGTCATCCTGCTGCTCATAGGGAGTCTATGAAGCTGGTTAATCGGTTGGCCATTTTCTCAGGTTAACCAGCCTGCAGTCTGCTGCTTTACCAACAGGCCTCTTGAAGTTTGAGAACTTCAGTTTTAAAACAGCGCAACGCAGATATGGAAACAAGTTTCCACATCCTGACTCAACGATTTACAAAAACCCGAAAAGGCTTCCAAAGAGCTGGACATGTCTTTCATGCAGCTGACTAGCAGTGCATGTCAATAGTTAGGAGAGGGATAGCTGTATGCACCATTCAGCCTGAGAAAGCTCTGGTGAAAAGTAGCACATAGCAACAGGTGCTTAGGTGACCAGGAAGCATTAGTCTGTGCTCTGAAAAAACTCTGGTCATTCTGGCATCCCTCTGGTATCTCTTTAAAATGGTTCGAGATCAGGAAGGACATGATGGTTTTTGAAATATTGGAATACATTGATACTAGTAACTGGCATAAAATGCCTTTTTTATTCACAAAGGAGAGAAAACTCTCTGATGGGTTGCTAAAGCACATATATTTGTTAATTAATTAATGCATCTATGATTTTTATTTTACTTATTTGTTGAATAATTTATTTATTTATTGTCAAAACTGAACATCCACTATCTACTCTCACCCCTAACATGATAGGGGCATAATAAAATTATTCCTGAAAACGTGATTTATAAGTGGCCCCCATTTGGCCACCCATTTAAAAAGTTTCTGGAGGCGCCCCTGGCATGCACACGTCTAAACATGAACGTCCCTCTGCATCCTCACAAAGAGCTCCCTTATCTGTAACTATCTAATGAGAAAAGGATGCATGGTGGTATGGGCATCCGACCTTCCCCTCCCTCCTTACCTTCCTCAGTAGTTTGAGCACGTCGGTCGCCTGCTCGATCCTGCGCTCCTTGAGCAGCTTCTGGATCTCCTTGATCCACGCCACCCTCCTCATGTAGGGGCTATGGTTGGCCCTGCGCAGCATCCCGGGCAGCTTGTCTGATTTCAGCATCAGCGCAAAGAGAAAGTCCCCGCCGCCCCGGCCGCCCCTGTCGCCCTCCCCGACGCTGTCCTGCAGCCTGCGTCGCTTCTTGGAGAAATTCTCGTTGTCCAGGCTGCTCTGTCTGCTCAGTCTGGAGCCCATGGCGAGCTGAGGTCGTTGTGCGGGCGCTTTAGGGATGCAACTGCGACTGTGTTACCAGAAGGGCAAACACATGACCAGCCCCATGGACGATGCTGGGAAACGGTGGCGAGCTTTCTGGAGGCGCAGCGACGAGCCTGGCTCTCAGTAGACTGGCGATCTGGCGCAGAGCTTGGAAAAAACAAATGAATGCAATCACTGGTTCATGCATCCGGCCCTGTTTTGGTTTCTTGGCTACGTGCGGTACGTGTGATGCCTCGGATGATGAGGAGCTCCGGCTGCTTCATCCTCCGCTGCTGTTTAGGTTTGAGTAACGTGGAGCGTCGGACCAATCACAGCGTGCGCTGCCTGCTGAGCATCTCTGTTCCCGAGCTTTAAATCCCCTCCGAGCGGCGCAATAAAATGGTTAACACTCCTATCAATATTGAGTGTCTTAAGGCAAGAGTACACAAGAATCAACAGCGTGTAAAAGTTTAACTTTTCTTTTTGAATGGTAAAATGCTGAACGAGGTTTTAAACTCAACCCAGAGGAAGCCTTTAAAGGGATGGGGTAATTCTCTTGGAGAGGCATATTCAAAACCACAAGCCTGATCAGAATTTAAACCTGCAATGTATTTATTTTTTTATTATTGATATGAAAGATCTTCACAAAATAATTTGTGATGTCAAATAAGAAAATGATGTTTAAAAAAAGAATTAGAAAAAAACAAACAGAAAATTGGCAGGTGCATATGTATCCTCATTGCAAAAACAGTACTAAAAATAAGTAAAATCTTCTTGAAATGAATGTGTATGTCCTTGATTTGAGCAGGTAAATAAGATGATCTGCCAATGGAATGAGTATTTTTACCCCTAAAATAAGATAATTAGATACTTGAAAGAATTAAGTGCAAAAATCTTATTCCATTGGCAGATCATCTTATTTGCCTGCTCAAATCAAGGAAATATACACTCATTTCAGGAAAATTCTAATTCCGTTTTTGCAGTGCTCCCCCTTTGCTACCAAGCCCATAAAAGGTTATGGTGCAACCAATTACCTGTAAAAGTCACATAATTAGGGGAATGAAGTCCACAAGTGCAATCTAAGTATCTTTTTTCTCTTTGTGGAGTAACACAGGTATAATAAGCTGAAATGAACTGGTTATTTGGTTGGGTTATCACCTGCTTTTTGCATAACCTCAATCGGAGTGATGGGATTACTGTCTGCAACAACAGGAGCAGTTTTGTGGAGAATATTTAAAGTTTTTAAGCGTAACTTTAGAAACCTTCCTAACTGGCGTCAGCATAACTTGGCCTCAGAGGCTGCAGCACCACTAAGAGAGAGGCATCACAGGTCCTACTGTATACAATAAGCCGTACGCTCCATAGCTGAGCTTTATGGACGAGTGGCCAGAAAAAAGCCAATACTTAGTGTTAAAAATAAGAAGCATGTTTTGAGTTTTGGCAAGAGATACATCGGCAACTCCCCAGATGTACGGAGGCAGGTGTTGTGGTCAGATGAGACTAAAATTATACATTTTGGCCACCAAGGAAAAATCTGTTTGGTGCAAACCCAACACACCCTATTACTGCAAGAACACCATTCCCATAGTGAAACATGGTGGTGGTAGCATAATGCTTTGGGGAGCAGCCATTAAAATTCTGCAGTGCTCCTTTGTAATAAGTGGTGTTTAAAAAGCAAGACTTCTATTTTCAAATGTATCTTAGCTTTAGTTTGACAAATAGCATAATCCCCTTTATATGCTTGGTTTAGTTGCATTAATAATCTGAAGTTTTACTGACTTTTATTTTGAAGATTATTTGTTAGTTTTATTCTGAAAGCACCAATTATTTATTTACGATTGTTTGTTTTAGCCCCTAAGGAATCAGAAATGGACCTTTGCAATGATCCAATTCTTATTTTATTGGCTGATTCTGTTGGTTAAAGCTTATTGGGATTTTTTTTAATCTGGCTTTAGTTGCAATGACAAGTTTAAACCAGGATGGCTTTTATTTTGAAGAAAATCTGTGAGTTTAACAGTGAAAGCCCAGCGTTAGCCTCCTTCTGTCAGTGACACACATAGCACATGCAGTTTCCCTGGTCATCACTGTGATTCCTGCTTTTTTCTGGCAGCAGGTTGGACAGAGATAACACAGCATCTCACTTCCTCTCAAAGATGCAAGCAAAATAGCACAAGATGCAAAAGGCTGAACAAATACTGAGCAGCAGCAGTGTGTAAAACATGTTCATTCATGGAAAGTTTTATATCTATACTTAGAAAATTAGTCCATTAGCTGCTAAGGACTATATGCACACTCAAGCCCCTCAGGGAGTGTTGTTGGTCAGTGCGATCAACCATTTAAAAAAATAAAAAATAGATAGATTATGTGTTGTTTTGCCTGCGTCTTATGTTTAATTATGTGCATCCTGAGCCGGTGTCTGCTTCATCTAAATCGTTACTTGGAAATCCTGGCTTCATGAGAAATTTCCTCAAATTTCCCCATTGTGGGACGATAACGGGATTTCTTACATTTTTATCACTCTAAATGCATGAGGCATGTTTGGGTGAAATTATGTGCCCTACTCTCTGGAGGCATTTGACTGAAAATTGTAATTCCTGAAATTCTTACAACAATGGCCTATTACATTACCTGAAATTAAAGAGGTTTTCTTATAAAGACACTAAAAAAATATGTGTGTAGGAAACTTGCTTTAAATTGAAACTTGAAACGTCTTAAGGAATTTGAAACCTCCTTTGCTGTTACGACCCCCTATGTTAGGACCCCCCCCCCCCCGTTGGTCTAGGGGAGCGGGGTCATAAACATATAGGTAGAAACTGGTAAGTTCTTATAAAATGATAATTTATTTGGTAACAAGAGGCGCAAGCAATAAAAAAACAAAAGTAGGGTGGATGAGGGTGCTGTTAAAATAACAAACCAAGTTAAATAAAAGAGATCCTCAAGAGGAGGATTGTGCCTAACTATACATTTAAACATAGGAGATTCTTACTAAAAAAAAACACAGAGAGCACAGCCCCCACTACACCTAATGAAACTAACACAGGAAAACTCAGTGTGGCAGTCAGTGCGGACTCTGGCCCTAATTCCACCCTCTTTCTAGCCTCAAGCTAGTAAATGCACATAAGCCAAACACACAGGAGATACTGGCACAGGCTACTAAACACAAACCCATATGGGTAACCATAAACTTAAATGAGCCACACCACTAAGCACAAACACAGCTGCTATCTAACAATGTCCGAATCACACGAGGCACACAAGTCAACTGGCTGTGACAAGCTGCCTCAATCAACTGGTGGGCTCTCCTTATGAGCAGGAGGTGATTGCAGTGGTGACGAGCCATTGGTTGAGGTGGAACCAATGGATGGGACTGAGGTCAGCACCCCAGAAACCAGCAAGTAGGCGGGTCTTTTCACAGGGACATGCAGCCTACTTAGTAGAAGTAAGAAAGAAAAAGGGGAAACACAAATATGACGGCGACAGCCGTGACATTTGCAATAATTAAATAATGACAAAGTTAGACTTTTATTTTGCAAATCCTGTATGAGCTTGAAAGACTAAATTAGTAACGTTTTTAATGCTTAGTTAAACAGTCAAATGATTGTATTACTGATATGGAACCTAGTTTTGCAATAAGTAAACCTATAAAAATATTACAGCTTCTATCTTGAAGAGTTTGTGTCAGCTTTATTTGGAAAGACTAAAATAATCCCTTCTACCGGTTTAGTTCTCTTAGAACTGTTTTAAAGGTTATTTTGACAGCAATGAAAAGCCCATACAATATTGGAGGTTTTATTTTCCAGAGTTTCTGTAAACCTTTTTGAAAGTGAAAGTTAGGCTCCATTAGGTTATCAAAACCTATTTTCATAATGATCCAACATAACTCTCTGAATCTTGTTTTGGAAGCTTGGTTGCCTTGGTGATTGCAGTCTGTTCTTGGAAGCAGGTTTGACAGGAAGGACCCAGTCAGTCAAATGTTCTTCCAGAAACAAACAAAATGACATTAATTGGGATGTTCTACATAAATTGGTCTGCATAAATTGCAAAAATTACAGCTAGGGGTGGGGTAGGGGTGCACTATCAAAAAGAGGTGAGTAACTGTAAATAGTAGCAAAAAAAAATAGTAGCAAAGTCTGGTAGTATGGGGTGAATTCTCTGAACTCTTGTCATTCATTTCTAGGGGACACCAACAAGTAAACGGTGCAACTCACTGAATTTTTCCATTCATATTGATAACAAACATGATAGGATACGCGTGTGGCTGTCTGGCTGAGGGGGCTTTGGTGAGAGCAACATTTGAATGGGTTGTCCCCGCTGAGTGCCTCCTTGATGGTGTCACTCAATCATCCTTCAAATGAACAAAAACTCTGTCTTATTTCCAGCTGTCCAAACAAGCCCTGAGCTTTCCCACCAGCCGTTAGATAAATACAAATTTCTCTTTTGGGCAATTTAGCGGTCAGTCTGCCTTTATACAAGCTGTCAAATCCTATTTGCTCCTGCCAGGACTCATTCTTTGAGGAACATCCGTGGCCCAGTTTTTCGCAGTCACTCTCTGTCACATGGATCAGTATCTGTTTCCATGGACCCAGAGGGCCAATAAGAGGGGCCCACCGGGGACTTCCAACTACAAAGTAGACAGCTTTCAGTAATTGTCCCTGCCTGTCCACACTGAATCTATTTGTGGCTCCAATCCTCGTGGCGTAAAGGACTTTGATACTGATTTGACCTTATTCTCTTCTATGATTCAAGCTTACCATTGTTTGGTGTGGGATACTAGATGATCTGCTTGCAAATATTTATCTCTTTAGGCTGCCCACCTCCCTAAATATCCCCTATTACTCATGTTGCTTAATAGTGTATTTTTGGACAGTGGCGTGCTTTATATAATGAGCCACTCCATTGCCACTAATTTGCACCAACAGATCTGCAATTCTGCAATGTTGATATGAACTCATCTTTATCAGACATCACCCTCTTTTAATGTTTTTTGTTTGTTAATATTGCATCGTTTATGTAGTTCAGGTTTTGCTTTTTGATAAATTGGTCCAGACGTAGACACTGGAAATGACTCAGCTCTATAGTTTTTGACTGAGATTCAGGTCAGAACACCTTCTGTAAAAATGTTCGCTCAAGTTTTAAAGAAATCCTAAAAGGTAAGCGGGAATAAAGTTTTTTTCTGTTGCCTTTCCAGGCTAGCTGAAAAAAGATTCATCTAGTGGCAGAATGAAGTATTACAAAAATAAACATTTTGAGTCACTTAAAAATTTGCCTCGCTTGCCTCTCAGGTGTTCCATAGTTAGGAGAATTTCACCTTGAGTAGAAATACCACAGTTTTACTGTGTAATGATATTTATACTAAAACATGAACCGAAATGTAAACAAGATCTAATTGCTTCAATTTGAAACAGAAAGATAGCAACATCCTTATTATGCTAAAATAGGATATTGAATATTACAGTGATAATTAAGCTTTGTATGCTGGCTAACACGTAGCCCACTTTCAAATGTGCTCCTTTGGTTTCATTTCCCAAACCCATTAAGTTGTAGGGTGGAAAACATGAACATGTAGTAATGACTTTTTGAAAGGACAGCTGAAGCAATCAGGTTTGTGAGGAGATCACAATTCATGCAGAATAACAAGACAACTGGAGGCAAAGCATTCACGCCTCAGTTGCTGATAGGGATTTGGATGCTGATCATGAGCCTGACGACCTCAATTTGACAGTTTCTTTTCTCCGCATTTAGCCCCGGCCAATATGTTATGGTAAAACAATATTGCCACGTTTAAAAAAGATAATACTTCTTTAAGTTTGACCTAATTATTTCTACAGGATAGATGCATCTGTGGTCCCTTATAGAAAAAAATGACATGTCCTTGTTATTGCTGAATCATGAACACTGACAGTAACTGATGATAGGGATTGCGTAGTGTGAAGCTCTGGGGCTGCTTTGCTGCTTCCTGACCTGGGCAACTTGCTGAAACTGATGGATGCAAGAATTCTGCTCTCCAACAGAACATCCTGTCGCTGAATGTCTGTGCATCACTTCATGACCTTTAGCTCATGTGTACTAGGGTAATGCAGCAGGACAATGATCCAAACTACAGCAGTAAGTCCACTCCTGAATGGTTCAAACAACACAAAATAAAAGTGGCATCTTCAAAGTCTGAACGTTATTCTGATTGAAATGCTGTACCATGACTTTAAACAGGCCATTCATTCTTAAAAACAAGCCGGTGTAGCTGAATTAAAACATTTCCGCATATTCAATTCAATTCAATTTTATTTATATAGCGCCAATTCATGAAACATGTCATCTCAAGGGACTTTACAAAGTCAAATTCAATCAGATTATACAGATTGGTCAAAAGATTTCCTATATAAGGAAACCAGTTGATTGCATCAAAGTCCCGACAAGCAGCATTCACTCCTCCTGGAGAAGCGTAGAGCTACAGGGAGAGTCGTCTGCATTGTCCATGGCTTTGCAGCAATCCCTCATACTGAGCAGGCATTACAGTGGGAAGGAAAACTCCCCATTAACGGGAAGGAAAACCTTCGGCAGAACCGGGCTCAGTATGAACGGTCATCTGCCTCGACCGACTGGGGGTTAGAGAAGACAGAGCAGAGACACAACAAGAGAGACAAAAAAAGCACAGAAGCACACATTGATCCAGTAATCTGTTCTACATTAGATGGTAATAGCAGGTGATCGGTCTTCTCTGGATGATGTCATAGTTAACAGAACGCCAGACCAGGTGTACCTACTATTAAGAAAAAGAGAGAGAACAAAAAGTTAAAAGCTGAAATGATGACAAGCAATGCAAAACTGGAGAACAGGAGAACTCAGTCTGAGTGGGTCAAAATGTCTCCGCAATGTAAAATACTTATTGCCTTTTATTGTGATGCTTAATGGTAGTAGTTGCTAATAAGGAGGCACGGGCAGTTATTATGTATAGAAAGCTATTACTCTGTAACACCGGGCCAGGTTGGAGATTGCTTTTTAAATTAAAGAAATCATCATCTGAACACTGTGTGTTGTAGTCGGATTATCTCTGTCTGCTGTTTACAGTTGTTTAATTGATCTGAAACATGTAAGTGTGACAAAAAAAGAAAAGAAAAACCAAACCAGAAGAAATTGGTAAGGGTACAAACCCTTTTTTTTCTCAAAACAATAGATGTATGTATATATTTTATCTATCTACAGCACTGTGCAAAAGTTTGTGGCTGGAATGAAAAACTGCTGTAATCTAAGAATGCGTTCAAAAATTCAAATAGGCTACTGGTTGTTTTTTTAAATCAATTTACAAAATGTAAAGGGAGTGAACAAAAGAAAAATCCAAGTCACATAAATATTTGGTGTTACTACCCTTTGCCGTGAAGGATTTTGTAGGATTGTAGTTAAGTGTTTGATCAAACAGTTATACCAAACAGATCCTAATGCTCGTCAATGTCACATGTAGGTTGAATCAAAGTCAGGAACTGAAACAGAAATGGGTTGACCCTGGGAGAGGAACAGCCAAGCTCTGCTACAAAGTGAGGTTTTTGTCACAGGTCATACACAATGGCTGACTGAGCACTGAGCACAGCAACAAGACACAAGGTGGATATACCGCATCAGCAGGTCTCTCCCAGACAAATATGTCAAAGCAGGCTGGTGTTTCAAGACTTGCTTTTCAAGCTCCTTTGAAGAAGCGCAGAAAATGTCAAGGAAACTTAGTTCATCAGATGAAAAACGCAACGCTTTAAAATCGGAACGTGTCCAGCTGTGTCATCAGCTGACAATGGGCAGAAAACAGTTGGACCCAGGTACACCCAGTTGCTGTGTGGAGAAGTCTGGCCGGAAGTTGTCTTTAGTTGCAATGACATTTGGCTGAGTTGCAGCCAAAAGCCATACCAACGATATTGAAACGAGGCCAAGTGGCTCCACTATGCATGAAAGCAGGAGCTCTGGTTCCAAACAATGACAGCAGGTGATCTGGACGATGAGTCAAAATGTGAACTCTTTGGTTGCAGCAGAAAGAATTTTGTACGCTAAGGGGTTGGAGAGAGGGACAATAATAAGTGTCTGCAGGCAGCAGTGAAGCACAGTGGAGGTTCCTTACAAGTCCGGAGCTGCATTTTGGATCAACGTCTCTGTGTTCTTTTTGTGTCTCTGCTCTGTCTTCTCTAACCCCCAGTCGGCTGTGGCAGATAACCGTTCACATGGAGCCTGGTTCTGCTGGAGGTTTCCTCCTGTTAAAGGGGAGTTTTCCTCTCCACTGTCGCTGCAATGAGCTGGGTGTACTCAGATAGAAAGCTTTTTAACCAGTCTGTCTGTATGATTTGATGAAACTGACTTTGTAAAGTGCTTTGAGATGACATTTGTTGGGAACTGGCGCTGTAGTAAATGAACTGAATTGAATTATATCATGCGATACCATCAGCGAGGCGTCATGCAACCATACAGCCAAGGGGACTACCTTCAGCAGAAAGAGAAAAAAGCAGTTCTGGAAGTAATGACATGGCTCCACAGAGCCGTGACCTCAACAGAATCAACTGTGTTGATTACACTCGTAGTTTACAGCATTTTGCCTTACCTGCCTAAAACCTTTGCACAGTGTTGTAAATAATGAAGTGGTAAAGCCATTTGCTCAACATTGCTGGAAAAGAAATAGCTGAGATACCTTCTGGCTACGACATAGATCACTAAACCTCAGCGCCTGTCATTAACAGAACAGCAGCTGACCATGAAAACACGTGACGTCACCTTTACTCCTCTGCTGCGGTCTCGTCCCAGCTGTTTGTGTCGCTGCGGCCCGTGATTACATTTGCTGCTGCACGTACAGGAATAGAAGGGCCGCCCTGTTTGTCGTGCAAAAACAACTGCCGCAAATCATGGCGGGAAGACCTCCCGTATAAGCGTCTAGATCGGGGGATAAAAACATGACTAAACCTCTAGATAGTCAGTAATCCAAACACAGTCACGTGCACGAATACTCAAGGAAAGCTTCTGTGGCCTGCAGCAAACAGTAACGTGATTGTCCTCTCCTGCAACAGTTCGGCTGTGACGGCTGGATAAACATCCCCGCTGTGGGGCGGCTTTGAACATGAGAGATGCAGAACAAGATAGCAGTGATTAGATCTGCAGCAGCAGACCACCGGCTCCTCTGACAGAGCTGATTAATACGGGTTAACAACAGGGTTGTGCACTGGACAAGCTGAAGGATACAGTGTCTTGTAAAAGAATTCACACATCCCTTGAATGTTGTTTTATATTTTGTTATGTCGGAACCACTATCTTTTATTGAGATTGTGTGGGAAATGCCAACACAGTGTGGAGAATAGAGAATTAGAAGGAATGGGTTACATGGTTTCCAAAATCTTCAAATTAAAACTTAAAAAGTGTGGTAAGAACTTTTATTCAGCTCTCTTGAGTCACTACTACGTAGAGCAGCCTTTCACTGCAATTACAGCTACAAGCATTTGGGGCATGCCTCTAGCAGTGTTCTGTATCTAAAGGCTGAACTGTTTTCCCATTGTTTGTTGAACAGCTGAAGTTCAGATTGGACGGAGACCAATTCGTTTTCAGGTTTCACTGATTTTCAATTAGATTTAGTTCTGGACTTTGACTGAGCCATTTTCATGCAGGACTTTGATCTAAACTCTCCCGTTGCAGTTCTTGCTCTATTTGGGGCCAGTGGTCTGCTGGAAGATGAACATACACCCCAGTCTCATATCTTTTGCAGCCTGCTGCAGGTTTTCCTCCAGTATTGCCTTGTATTTAGCTCCATTTTCCCCCCCATTAATTATGACAAACTTACCTGTCCCACATAAAAAAAGGTTTCCACCACATGATGCAGCTGCCACCGTGTTTATAACTAGAGATGATGTATTCAGGATGATGTGCAGGGTTAGTTTTCCTCAGCACAATTTTTTGTATTTAGGCTAATATTTGATTTTACCCAACATGACCAGAGCATCTTCCTCGTGTTTGCTGTGCCCCATACATGGCTTGTGGCATCCTGCAAACACTTCTTAAGGTTTCCTTTCAACAATGCCTTCCTTTATGCCCACATTCCATAAAAGTTACATTTACGAAGTGTGTGACAAAGAGTTGTCCTGCTGACACATTATCTCCCCTCTGCTGTGGATCTCTGCAGCTCCTCCAAAGTTGTAGCTGGGGCTCTTGGCTACTTCTCTGATCTATACTCACCTTGCCAACCCTGTCAATTCAGGTGGATGACCATGTTTTGACAGGTTTGCAGGTTTATCGCAGTCATTTCAGGGGTACCAGAATAAAAGGAGAGTTAGTTCATATACATGCCACACTCGTTCCGATTTTGGTAATAAAAAAGTTGAAAGCTTCCTTTAGTGTTGGTCTATCACATAAAATCACAGTGGAGGATGTGCTTGTAGCATCACAAAATGTATAAGAGACCATGAAATACTTCTCTAAGGTACAGTATTAGCTGCTGAGCATCAATCCCACCGAATGCAGAGTCAGGTCTCCATGCGTCTCTATATAGATAACTCTCACCCTCACTTTGGCAAACTACTGCAGATTGGTATCAGAGAGAAATGGAAGGTTAAGGAGGAGTGGGGGCACAAACCCAAGAGTTTCTCTTGACACAATTGAGAGGAAGGCATACAGCACTTGAAAAACGCACACTATTCTCTGAAAAATTATGGATTAACCTGTAACTGCCTCAGATTTCTGTGAAGATTTGATTGAGCATTTCAGCTTTTAGAGTTATGGCACCATCATAATTTAAATGGTCACAAGAAGACAGAAGGAGGTTGTACTGATTGTGATCCTTCAACATCTCATCATCCGTCATCTTCTCCTTTAAAAAAACCCAGACTGAACACAGGAGATACTTAATAAACCCAGTATGACACTGAGCTGAGTAAGACCTGAAAACCATGGATGACACACCCTGTGACTTAACTTAGTCGTTCTTTAACACCTTACCATTACAGCCAGTGCTCATCCAGGCTCTGGTCAGCTCCCGTTGTTCCTCTTCAGTTTAATATTTTTTATTAGTCTGAGGAAAACAGCAGGTCAAAGGTGAGCAAAGTTTTGTTTTAAAGCATTTGAAGGGAAAACATGCCAGGGAAGAAACTTCAAAGTAGGTAGGCCTAATCCTCCTGGACTGCAGGGTCCTGTCTGATTAAGGTGTTTTGACGATTTTCCCGAACAGGACGATGGTTGGGAAGTCCATGATTGCTGGTCTGGTGGTCCTTCTGGTGGCTGCGGTGAGCCTGTTTTTGGGGGTCTTCATGGGATTAGGGAGGAAAAACACGCCTCCCCCTTCAGACTACTTCTTCTCAAAGGCTGCCGTGGCTGCTGACGCTGGAAAGTGCTCAGAAGTGGGGAGGTAAGAGCGAACTCTGAGTGCACACGTTGTCCAGTGCGTGGGTGCTTCTTCTAAGTGCATTCTTGTGTTTCCAGGGACATTTTGAGGAGAAATGGCTCAGCTGTGGACGCTTCCATCGCTGCCCTGCTATGTGTCGGCCTTTTAAATGCTCACAGTATGGGCATCGGGGGAGGGCTCTACTTTATAATATATAATGCTTCCACGGGTGAGTGTGTTTCCTAGGTCAGGAGATCACAATATGCCAACTGAAGCAATAAACAAGCCCTTTTCTATGTATTGACTCTCTGTCGAACAGGGAAGGTGGAAACAATAGATGCGAGGGAGACAGCGCCCATGAACGCCACTGAAGACATGTTTGGCAACAACACAAAGCTTTCTCGTACAGGTACCGACTACCTCTTGCTTTTAGAATATTTTAGAACTGATTACTCTTTTTGCTTTGCTCCATTAGTCTCTTACAGCTGGGGAGGGATTTAGGGTGGATAAACACCGGTCTTAAAGCCGTCCATCTAGCTTCTGAAGAATATTCTGTCGTCTGTAACAGCATTTCAGTACCATGTCATGTCTACAATATTTATTACCCTAAAAGCAAATAACACAGGAAGACAATGTTAAACATGGATGTAGAACAACAATGACTTAAACTTTCTGTGTGTGTTTTTCCGTTAATCAACAATGTTTAAAAAAAGACCGATTGTTTCTGCATGACAGGCGGATTATCCATTGCAATCCCAGGGGAGATCCGAGGTTACGAGATGGCGCACAGGCGGCATGGCAGGCTCCCCTGGAAAGAGCTGTTTGAGCCCAGCATCGCTCTGGCTCGTGACGGTTTCCCCATCGGAAAGGCTCTGGCTCACGCCATCTTTAAGAGCAAAGAGTCCATTCAAGGAGACACCAACATGTGGTGAGGGGGAAACAGAAAGATGTGGCTTTGACAGTGTCTTCAGGAAATACGTAGGGCTATCTTTTAAGCAATGGTCTAAGGGCTGCTTTTTCCCCTTTCACCCAAATGCTGGTTTCCAGCCGTTATTGCAGGAGTTGGGTAGTCTTAAACGAACGTTGGTTCAAAACTTGGGACCCAGTTGGTTGGGTTAGAGAAGATAGTAGACGAACCCTCATCGTTCTTTACCTCTTCGAACCGAAATAAGACAGTAAAATGATGATGACTTTATACTAATGTTACTGTCAGTGGGTTGGTTGTGTTTACGAATTTAGCTGAAACTATAGAGTGAAGTTGATAATTTAAAATCAGTCTTTTAGCTGCTAAGTGGTTTTTAATGCAAGCTTGCGCTCGGCTTGTCTACTGGCGCAATCAGAACCATCTGGAGCTTAATCTTCTCAAGACTTCTGGAGAACGTCCCCCACACTCCCTCCCCTCACCATGCTCAACAACAGTGCGTCTACTGTGGATCACGTCTGCTTCCTAGGAAACATCCTTTTGCAGGGCATGAAATAGTTCTCACACATAGACGCTGTTGGACCGGCAGAGACTGCACTTCCAGCAGCAACTCATGAAGTACAAGCTTACACCAGACCTGCTGGTCATCTTCTGCACTACCATCATCCAGTCTGTCCTTTGTGTGTTTGTCCATCACTGTGTGGTTTGACTCATCAACAAAACAGGACAGGTCCAGGCTGCAACAAACCATTGGGTCTGCAGAGAGGATCATCAGGTCTGAGTTTTTCTCAATCCAGAACTTGTACAGGCCTGGAGTCATAAAAAGGGCAGCTAACATCTCTGCAGACCCCACACATCCTGCACACAAACTGTACAGAGCGCTGTTTACAAAAAACAGCTGCCACAGAGACAGCTTCTTCCCCCAGGCTGTCCCTCTGATGAACATTATGAACACCTCAGTGCCGGAGTAGTCAGCTAAATGAGCCTACTGCCACAACCTGCCCTTCTTTTTTATTTCCTTCAAATGAAAAAGGGCTGTAGATACACATACACATGCTTTATTTTATTTCCTCTAAAGTTTATATAATTATAGTTATATACTGTAAACCAAAGTCTAATTTGTTGTTTGAGCACACAATCTTGGCCAATAAAGCGGATTTTTAGCCAGCCATTCTAAGGTCAGCTAAGATCTTAGTTACGGAGGCAGGTTGCGCTGTCATTGTATTGACTTTAGCACTAGCTTGTGCCAACTACTTATCGGCTAAAATGCTGTCGTTGTGTATTGTGAATTAGTCATTAATGCAACTCACTAACCTTATCAATGTTAAACAGCATTAGTTTTTTATCTTTCCATTTCTGGTTTCATGCTGTCCAAGAGGTTCAGTAAAGTCTGACCAGCTTGTTGTTTGGTCAGTTAAGAAGGATGATGCTCCTAAACTCTCGTTGCATTCCATTTGCCCCGGAAAATGAAAAAAGGAGCTGGGAATGGGGTAAACATGAATAGAACACGGTCGGAGAAGTTGGGATTCTAAAATAAAAACAAAAGGTTGGGATTCCAATATGGTGAGAGCCAGGAGAGATGTAGTTTTGCTCATAGTAACTCTTATAAACATCCTTTAAAGCTGTACTTTTCACATGCAAGCACCACTTTTCTTTTGTTCGGTTCAGAGTTGCAGCCGCTACATGTAACATTGATTTTAGGCGCACTCTTACAACTATGTCTTTTAAAATAAACATATTTAATTACAGCTCACTGGTTGTTGAGCTACCATATTGGATGGTAGCTCAACAAAAACCGCCGTAGTCTAAAAAATTTCAGACTACGGCGGCCGTTACAGTTGATTTTTCCGATCGGAAGCCGGGGTTCCGAGTTCCGACTGTAAACGGAATGAAACAACTAACCCAATATACTGGGTCAAATCTTTTAAATTAACATCTGTTTACAAAGACCCAACTTATATCCTAAGAGCGTTAACCAGGGGTTTGATGATCTGTTCTTTATTCTAGTAGTTCTGTCAGCTTTGTTCCCTCAGATCTGGCCATTCTCATGCTTCCCTATTAGATTCATTTCTACCTCTGCTCCTGCCAGTTCCCTGCCATCCTTTCCCTTTGTTAATTAGACCTCATTCTTGTCACCTGTGGAATTAGTGCTACCTGCTTCTGCTCCCGTTTCACCTTCTATAGATATTGTCAGCCCAGCCATTACCAGTTGTCATGTTCCCTGTCTTCATCCGTCATCTGCTGTGTTCTGATCATCTTGCCATGTTCCTGGTTCCTGTATTCCTGTCATCCTGTCATCCTGTAAGCTGTGTTATCTATTAAATTCCTTCACCTATCAAACATGCTACTACTGAGCTCTTGTCTGCATCTCTGTTCATCTCCCAATGCTCAAAACCTGACAAGAAGTTTGAGAGGAAAAGCAGGTTTCGTTCTTGGAGTATGACTTTTAACACCCAGAGTGTTTAAGCATTATTTTTCATTTCACTGCTCATGACTTAACATAATTTCTCATCATATATAAAGAACAGGTACAGTATCAGTATCAGATTTTTGTTTTGCTTCTTTGACATTGTGTCATATGAAATAAATCCTGACTTGGAGCAGTTTAATATTTGAGCACTCTCCTCTATGTACTCAGAAGCCTTTTGCGTCCAAGGCTTTGTGTGCACAGAGCTCCACATTTTCAAAGTCATATCTCTTTGTCTTCTCCATATTCAGACACGTACAATTTTTTTTTGCTTGCTTTTGTCATTTTCAGTGAGGTGTTTTGTGACTCTCAGAAGAGAATCCTGAAAGAAAATGATATCGTCAGATTCCCAAAGCTGGCTGACACTTATCAGAGAATAGCAGAAGAGGGGCCTGATGTGTTTTATAACGGGACCATGGCGCAGAGCATCGTTGAGGACATCCAGGCGGCAGGTACTGTGCTGGACTGATTGCTTTCAAAGTTAAAGGAAGGCAGACACAGAAGAGGCCTGCATGTTAAGATGCAAAAAAGTCTTAAAAAATGAAAACCTTTCATTTGAGTACAATTATTTAGTGGGGTAAAAAAAAAATACTGTTTAAACAACATGATAGGTGGCAGAAGTATTGTTACTCCTGCTTTGTACAATCCCTTTACCAGTGGGAGCAAACAGTGAGAGGGATCTTTGGTTACTTTTTGAACAATCTCTGTGAACTGTTAGACAGTTAGATTCGTTTTCCAAAGGAATCTTGTTTGGAGATTAAGACAGCAGTGAAAGCTGCTTGATTTTATGTCTGGTGAACCATTTCTTTGTTGCTTTGGCAATTTCTTTTAGATCACTACCCAGTCACAACCCATATTCAGTTCACTAGTGGAATACATACATAATGGTTTTAAATAGAAATGTGTGATGGCAGGAGAATCCTCCCTGACATCAGGGCTAACTATTTCTTTCAGTAGCACATTATGCTGTTATGAATATTTGGTGACCCTAAGATTCCCCTCTTTGCTGCAGTCCTCTACCAGTGAACTTTACTTTCCTTACCATCCTACATTATACTGTAGGGAAACATAACGTCAAGGTTTGCTAGTTACGAGTTTTCTAAAAACTCACTTCAAGTCAAGTTACACTTAATTTTAAGAGATTGCTGTGAATAAAAATGTACTGGAAAGAAATGTGTCTTAGCATGGCATTTTTGAATAAATGTGTTCAAATAAAGGGTTGAATTTTCTACTTTATTTAGTGTAAGAATTAATTTAACACCTTCATACGCACCTTTACCAGGAGCAACAACAAATATGTCTATGTCTGTCCAGTGGGAAACAATTAGAGCAATAAATACATTAAGAAATATTAGAGTAAATACAAAACTGAAATCCATTTGTTACCATTTCACCTTATTCCAGGTGGCATCATCACCCTGGATGACTTGCTGGAGTACCAGCCTGTGGTGAACGAGAACCCTCTGCAGCTGAACGTCGGGGAATACACCATACACGTTCCGGACGCCCCCTCCAGCGGGCCCGTGCTGGCACTCATTCTCAATATAGTGGATGGTGAGCAGGCTGGCCCAGTGCTTGGGCAGCCATGTGGAAGAAAGGATGTCAGGTTTCCCTGGGTCATCCCGGGAATGTTTCCCCGCCTGTTGTGGAGGCAGGAAACACTCGTGCTTGCCAGATAAAAATGCACCCTCACAGCTCCATCTGTTGTAGCAGAGAAGCTGTGTTCAAAACAACAAAAATATAACCTTGTGGCATTGATTTTATTTACTGAAAAACTGTCATGCATTTATTTAGAACAGAAAGCTTGGACATACCTAAAGATTCTCAACTATTGGCAGTAATGAAACAATCTAAATAAAATGTGAATATTAAGCCATGTGAAAAAATAGGACACTCCATTAAGTAGTCAGTTCACATATTGAAATCTGATCACCCCTACCCCCTAATAACTAGGGTTATCCCCTTTGGGTGAAATAACTTCAGTGAGATGCTTTTTAGCCATCTATCAGTCTCTCACATCACTCTCAGGAAAGCTTGCCTCACTCCTTACTTTCAGCTGTGAGATGTTTAAGGGGTTTCTTGCATCTTCAGCCCATTTCAAGATACGCTGGAGTATCTCAATAAGATCAAGAGCTGAGCTTTGACTCAGCCCAGGATTTATATTCCTTCATTTCTAGCCAATCTTTGGTGGATTGACTTGGGGTCGCTGTCATTTTGCAGGGTGCGCCCCCAAACCCTGACACTTCCAGCGCCATGCTTCACAGCTGGTATTAACATGTTTTCCTGGACTTCTGGATTTAGTTTGAGCCACACCTGTCTGTTCTGGTGTCCAACTTATTTTGCTCTAAACTCATCTATCCATTATTGCAGAAGACCTTGTGCTTCGTGAGCGCCTCAGAATGATGGCATGTGGGACAACCAATAGTGATACCCCCAGAACTTGAGGGACAGAGGAGAGTGAGAGCCATTTGGACCAAACGGCAGGGATTGGTCAGAGTTTTTACAGGCCTGCAGCTCCCACAGAGATCTAATTTCTTACAACAGGGGAGATGTTGTGATCACCTGTATGCCAGGCCAATGGTGACCTAACGACTCCCCATTGCTAAGGGGTGGACCTGTTTTGGTTTAATTTGCATGTTATCTAAGCCATAACAAGGCTTTTTTGGGCAATAATATAAAGCTTGGAACTCCACACTACTCCAGACATTTCAATTGACAAAGCTTTCTGGATGGGAAGCGAAATGTCTTCAAACTTCGGAAAAAAGTCCAGTTGTTTTTTTTTTTATTTATTTTTTTTAATGATCATGAACTGGATGACTAAAAATCTTCACCAACTGCACTATAGCTTTAACAGTGAGTTTGCTTTGATGGGCAGAACCCAGAGCTCTTTCGATCTCTCTATGGAGCTCTATCTAACCTGATGAACTACATGCTGGTATTAAAATGGCAAATCTCTTTCAGAGTAACAATGCTCTAAATGATGCAATACAACTGTTTCTATTTTAGCCATTTTGACTGAGAATAAATCTGGGGATGTCCTAATTTAGGACTCACAAGGAATATATTTTTTTTGTAATAACATTTTAAGAAAATGTATTCAAATATCTGTTTGTTTTAGTTTGTCTGCTTATATTATTTTTCAGGATTGTTAAAACTGAATAAATCATTGTCCAGATGTGTTATAAAAACATGCAGGCTGTCATAGGTTGTTTGATTTTTTCCCTCTTTCTCACATGACTGTACATTTCTGTTGTTAATATTTCCCAGGGTACAACTTCACAGACACCAGTGTCTCTACAGCCGAGAAAAAAACTCTAACTTACCATCGGATTGTAGAGGCTTTTCGTTTTGCTTATGCTAAGAGAAGCAGACTGGGCGACCCGCGGTACCTAAATATTACTGATGTAAGCTCTCTCCTATTGTGGTTTTCATTCTGAGGATGTTTTGGAGTATTTCCAGTTCCACTGGAACATCTGTGGTCAGACGTGTTTAAGAACCTCTCATCATCCCTTAAAAATTGCCAAGGTGTTTTCCATTTATTCTCTTCGCTGCCACTGATGTTTTGCACAATTTCAGCTGATCCATAACATGACCTCAGACTACTTTGCTGACGGCATAAGGAGTAAAATTACAGATGACACCACCCACCCAGATAACTACTATGAGCCTGAGTATTTTGTTCCAGAAAACCATGGCACAGCTCACCTGTCTGTCATAGCCGAGGATGGAAGTGCCGTCGCTGCTACCAGTACCATCAATCTATAGTGAGAGAACTTACGTTTTCCATCCCGTATTCACTTTGATGTGTTAGACTCTTGATAAATAAAGAAACCAAACCTTTCTAACTGCTGTTTTTGCCCCACAGCTTTGGGTCTAAAGTCATGTCTCGGTCCACTGGAATCATCTTCAACGATGAAATGGATGACTTCAGCTCTCCTTACATGATCAATGGATTTGGAATCCCACCATCGCCCAACAACTTCATACAGCCAGGTTTAAGCAAACTTAATGATGATTCCTGCTTGACCAAACTACATTTTGTCTCACGACAGCCACAAATCTCTTGGGATTGTGTGTGATATACCAACACAGTGCATGATTTTGAACCAAAAGAAAAATATACATTGTTTATAATATTTTTACAAATAAAAGTTTAAAAGTTTGGTTTGCATTTGCATAGGGCCCCCTTTACTCTGACACCCCAAAATCAAATCGCATTTTCTTCAGAAGTCACCCGATCATAAATTAAATCGACCTGTGTGAAATGCAATTTCCCTATAAACAAAGTTGTTCTGCGAAGCTAACAGAGAGAACAATACAGAACAGACCTAGGAACACAGCAGCAGATCAGAGATTAACTAGTCCAGAACCTGAAATGATGCTTCAATGATAAAACAATTCGTCAGGCTTTGAATATCTCAAAAAGAACATTTCAGTCTATTCTTTAAAAAGACATTATCATCCATGTTAACTCACATGTTGTGAAAGGAGAGCATTAATCAGAGACGCAGCCTCTGGAGCAGCTGCAAACATGCACAGCTCAGGTAGGAGAATCTGTTGGTATGCCAACACTTAGTGTACGCTCTGCAAATTTTCCCCTTGACAAAGACGATTTGCTGCAAACCACGATGGGGACATAGCCAACATGTAAAAGAGGAAGGAAAGAGGTAAAAGGAGAAAGAAATATTATGGCCTGCATCTAATAAACACCCTGTGTGATGGAAAACTGGCATTGAATGATTTAGATGAAACAATGTTTTAAATTTTTATTTATAAAAATAATGAAAAGCGTCATTCCACTTCAAAAGTATGCTCTGCTTTGCATTGGTCTATCGTGGGGTGTCTGACTCTAGTCCTCAAAACACTGATGTCCTGCAAGTCTTAGATATTTTCCAGCTCCAACACAGAGGATTCAACTGTTAAATGACCTCCACGGTACGTCTCAAGGTTCTGCAGAGGCCCGGGGATAAATGATTTATTTGATGCAGGTGCGTTTAACCAGTGGAGCCTCTAAAACATTCAGGATGACAGATCATCAGGACTGGAGTTGGAAACCCTGTGGCAATTAGATAAAATTCCCTTAAAATACAAAGTTGCTTGTGGTTGTAATATGACAAAATTGTAACAAAAAAAAAGTTTTAAGAGGTTTGAATATTTTTGCAAGGCACCATGGAATCACTTTCTGTTTCTCTGCTGCAGGAAAAAGGCCTCTGTCCTCCATGTGTCCCACAATCATCTTTGACAAAGACAACAGAGTGAAAATGGTTGTAGGAGCATCTGGGGGCACGAAGATCACCACAGCTACTGCCTTAGTAAGCATGAGTCAGTCGCTCCCGTCTCCTGGGCATTCGCACTCTGCATTGTACCAAACTGATGTTACATATTGTGGTGGAAACAGGTTATCCTGAACTCCCTTTTCTTCAACTACGACCTAAAGAAAGCTGTGATGGAGCCACGGGTTCACAATCAGCTCAACCCCAACATGACGGTGGTGGAGCAAGGCTTCGAAAAGGTGAGTCAGGCATGGAAAGAGGCTGTAAAACAGCTTGAAGTTTTTTTTGCAAGACTGAAAGCAAAGTTAAATTTTAGAAGTTAAATAAAACTTTCAGCAACTTCTTAGCTGGTGTTACATTGCTCTAAAATGTTGAAAAATGTCACAAGGTTTTGCAAAACTTTAAAAAGGCAGAGATCTAAAATTGACTTTCTACATAAGTAAATTTAATTACATTGTGGATTTAAGTACAATCCGATGACAATCCGACTGCACAGTCTTCATATTCAGTAGATCATGTAGTGCCAGCTGGTAAAAGCTGGTCTAGCTAAGGAAGCCCATGGAGTCACTGCTTCTCGGGGGTACCGGTCAAACCTGTGGCGACAGTGGGAAGGAAGAGGACCCCTTTAACGAGAGGAAACTTCCAGCATAACCAGGCTCAGTGTGGGGCCATCTGCTCAAACCAGCCTCAGGTTGGGAGGACAAAAAAATCAGAAGTTCAGCAAGTTAATAATGTCTTTAAAGGCCCTATTGAGGAAGGAAACAAAAAAAGACAGAATAAACGGTTTCTGAGTGTTTCTATGTGTAAAAAAATCTAAGAAAGGAACTAGGAAAAAAGCAGCAATAGCTCGGTTAATGGCATACTTCAGTAAAGAGACATCTAAACATGAAATCACAGGAACAGGTGTGTCTTGCACTGAAAGAAGACAGTGATCAACAATGGCTATATGATGACAGTGACTGGAAACCAGATGGGGAAAATCAAAAATATCCACACGGTGCTGATAGAAGCCCTAAAAAGTAGATAGAAACAATAAAAAAAGTGTTTCAGTGGATTCTGTTTTCAAGTTCTTTAAAGTCTACAGTAACATTGGGGTTATCTTTGATGGGGTCCAATATTTTGTACTTGTGTGCGATATTGATATGTTGTGCAGAGTGTTCTGGAGGGGCTGGAACAGAAGAACCACGTAACACAAACACTGAGGACTCCAGACTCTGTGGTCCAGGCCGTGGTTCGGCAGGGAGAGCGCCTCTGCGCCGAGTCCGATCCCCGGAAAGGAGGCTATCCAGCCGGGTACTGAGCCTCCCATCTGGTCATTCTCCACTCTCCCTCAGCAAAGAGTTTCCATCAAGACACTGACAGAACCACAATGGTAAAGGAAACTGCACTGAGGAATCAAGCTATGTTTACACTACAGAGACACTGCCACCACCTCTCTTCTTTTACTGAGACACAGGAACTGACCTGTTTTTCAGCAAGACTTCTTATTTAAATTATTTTGGTGTTTTAAGGTAAAGTAAGAAGTTGTGCCTAGTATTGCTCTTGGACGCTGGTTAAGAAGGAATTTTAGGGATTGAAGCAGAAGCCAGTGGTTTCACCTGGATCTGTTTTCAGCATTAAATTCAGTAATTAACGAATGCAGCTATATTTCCAATGAACCAAGAGCACAACATCTGATGACGTTCTCGGGTTCAAGACTCCTTTTGGTAAGTTGTCCATGTGGTGTTTTAACCTCTTCTGTAATGAAAAGTTATTATACTGTAACTTATGAAACATTGTCGGAAATCGAGGGTTTTCTTTCATGTCGAATAGGTAAAAAGCTACAGACCAAGCAAATACGGTTAATTCAGAGCCAAGACATCTCAGGTTGTTTGCCTGTTTGAACAAGGTTCCATCTTTCTCCTGCTGTAAGTTGATCCCACTGAAAGCTCAAAATGTTGTTTTCTACTGCGACTCAACAGTGAAGTTATTTTTTGTCAATGTTTAATATCAAGTAGCAGTTGAGTGAATGTATAGCAAACTTCCAAAATAAGAAAACATTAACAGATATATTTTTCTAAACATGCATTGTTCTTATGCCATGTTTTGTCTCCACGCTTGTTATTAAACGTTTTGAAACAGAGATGTGTCTTACCCCAGACACTACTGGAATGTTATGTGTGATGACGGGGAGAAAGATGACGGGAAAACTAATGAAAAAAAGAGCACATATCACACTGAACACATCCTCACCATCTTGACGTGTGGTGGGGGCGGCATCATAATGTGGGGATGCTGTTCTTCAGCAGGGGCAGCAGGGAAGTTTAGACAGGGGTGGAGGGCCCTCAGAACAATCCCCAATATGGAGAGATTCAAGAGTAAAAAAATGTGTACTTGGCTCCTTTGACATTTCTACGGACCCCCTAAAGGGATATTGAAGGTAAATTAAAAAAAATATCTACCGGTACATTCTGGTGCACACCCGATACTTTCTGGTGCCGAAAGTATCTGGTGTGCACCAGAATGTTTTTTTTTTATTATTTCCCTTCAATGTTCTTTTAGGGGCTCAGCGCGTTTCCATTTGAAACTCCCACACTTTTAATTTTTTCCAATAATTTTTTTAATATAATTTACCTAATCTGGTTTTATCAGAATTTTTTTTTTTTTGACGAATCATGAATATCACTTAAGCGGGCTTCCCATTTATTGTTGTGGTAAAGGGTTATTTCACAGTTTTCGAAACTATGAATCTATAATACAGAATAATCTGGACTTTAAAGGCATACTATGCAACATTTTTCAGTTAATTAATGTGTTCCATACCGTTTTGGATGATTAAATGAGTCATTTCAGGTTGAACAAAGGTTTTCTCGGCCGCCCTGGGGGTCTGTGGGGGAAATACCGCACTTGCAATGCAAGAGCCCTCGGCTCGCACACACAGAAGTCTCGCTTTACGGCGAGAACTCCATGTGTTTTTGCCCTGCCATTCACTATATGCACGCGCGAAAGCAACAACAAAGAACCACGTGTTAACGTCAAATAAACATGCAAGCATATCGAGTTTTATTATTATTATTATTATTATTTTTTTTTTTTTATGTTGGCGAGACGCTACCGCGACGGCCGCGGCGAGGTGGCGGCTTGGCGAGGTGGCGGCTTGGCGAGGTGGCGGCTTGGCGAGGCGGCCGCCTCGCCAAGATAGCGCTGCGGGAAGCTTGATGTTCATACCTTCACTGTGTTAGTCATTGTTTGTACTGCCGTTTTTTCCACTTTTCGTTGCGTTCGCCTGCCTGCTAAGCTCAAAACAACCGCGCCTGTCTTGACGGAGAAACCAGAACAGCTGAGCATCTTTACGACAGTGCACTTTTACTTTCGCCCTCTGGGGGGAGCCTCGCTGGAAAATCAACCCCGGTTGCATAGTATACCTTTAAATTACAGTTTGTTATCTGCGGTATCTTAAAGGTACAGTGGACGATCTTTTCGGCTTCGAGTTCCGGGGGTATCAGCTTATCTATTGGTTGTCCCACATGCCAATGCGCGTACCCGTTCCCTGTTAGTTACCGATTGCTGTCTGCGCATGCGTTTCTAGTGTTTATGCGTTCAGTTAGCTTTGGTGTTAGCCGTTCATTGTAGCTCCGCTGCTCTAACCATTTTCTTTGAAAAAGGCCGACAGTCGCAAGAAGCAAACTGTTTTACAAGTTTATGAGAAGAAGAGGAAGGCCTCAGAAGAAAGAAATAAGACCAGAGTGGATTTGGGAGATTTTTTTCACACAATCCCCCTGAGGAGCAGAAAAGCAGGTAAGAAGGTCTTGCGCATGCGGCGCTATTCAAAAAGGGGATTTAGTTGCTTCTTCTTACTTACATTTCCGGAAGAGCCGGCAACTCTACCTTTAATTTCACAAAAATCCTTAAAATATGATTTCAAAGGCCTCTTTCTAATCTTTGAACAAGTGTGTTTATCTGTCAGTAATTCAGAAACCAAAATGACCACTGACTTGGAAAGAAATCTGAAGTTGTGGCAAACCAAAGTTAAAAATCATTATCTAAATATAAATCAATGTAAAAAAAAAAACATTTTCTTCCAGAAATGTAGATTTTTATCCTTTCGATAATAGAATCAAATATATTTTGGAAAACCTTGTTCCATATTTTGTGAAAACCCAGAGGTCCTCCACATAAGCACCAAATCTATATTATCAAGTTTCTCATGTTTACTTGATGGTTCTATAGTCTGGGTGTTATTCTCAATAGTACTCCATCCTTTACTTCTAACATCAGTAACATCACCCGTTCTATTTTCACCTACACAATATGAATAATTTTCGTCCCTCTCTTTCTCCTCTCTCTGCATCAATTCATGTCTCCTCCTGCAATGATTAACTGTCTTTTTTTTGCCTTCTTCAAAAGTCCCTCCATAAACTACAGATAGTTCAGAATTTGACTGCTTTATAACCAAAACAACCTTCATTTCATCACG